>OW203998.1:10030481-11321347 GCA_934047225.1 Ypsolopha sequella | reverse complement strand
AAATTTATTTCAGGCCGAATCTGACCGTCTCCTTTGGGGTTTACAAAATTTAAAACTGCGGTTTAAAAAATGTTGTTGAAAAAATGTTTATTCCTTTTTCGTTACAAAAAGCACATTGAGGGGGTGGCCCGTGGTAAAACAGAAAAAAAGTTAAAATGAAGACCACCGTAATACACAATCAAGGCACAACATCAACTAAGATAATAAGACTTGTATTGAAAATCCATTCTTTCGGAACTCATAATATATGAGAGTGCATGGTAATGGTAAATCCATCAGAATACTTTTTTCATGTTTTAATTGCCCTCCCCCTCACCTCGGCTTCTTGAGCGTCTTCCATGATGACGTCATCATCCACATCCTCCATATGAACATCAGGAATGGCCGCGTTCTGCAAAAGTGTCGTCGCGTCCAGTTGTATATGATGAGCAGGAGTGTCGAAAAATCTCGTACAGATCACTTGGATGTCGTCCAGTGTGCGGTTGTGGATGTTGCGCTTGTGACACAACTGTGCATCTTTGTGGTCCATCGTGCAAATGTATACCTAGAATTTGGGTTTACCGGTTGGTTTGTAAAGTTAACTCACCACGACTAGTAAGATTAATTACTTGGGGGGCGTAGCGTGAGCCAAGAGGGGGCGCGAGTTGGCTTCAAAAATAAACTGTATAATAAAGCCGATTCTGAAGGCTTTAACTTAAGTTTTAGTGCTGTCAAGACTTAAATTTTTCCAAAGTAATTTAGCTTCTGTTCTTCACACTTATGAACTATTGTGCAACGATGAAAATTTAGTTTTGACAGCACTAAAACTAAAGTTAAAGCCTTCAGAATCGGCTACATTACTTGACTATAATGTTTTATTTACTTTTGTTGGTTGATTACCTAAAGTCGCCGTCAATAGAAATTGTGGACTATGTAAACAAACCGTTTTCTTAATTTTTCTTAAGGTTCTGTCACGGAGTCTCACTGAACATTATTCCAAATCATGAAGCATCAAGTCTTACCAGTCATTCAATGTATTTCATCATGAAATATTCAATAATCACCAGTTAATTACGGAAAATCATAGAATCAATTAGTAAATTCTGTACTGCGTCGAGATTGCTGTCATATTTTTTTCTCATCGAATTTGTGATTGTCTTTGAAAATTGGTGATGTACGAATTTATTTGAATATAAACCTATTTTATTCGTGATGCTATTTTTGACATAAACGTGTGTGATTCTATCGAGAGCTGTGTGATCTTCCAGCGTTGCTCTAAAATCTTTTGTGTTTTCGGTATTCTAACGACTTGGCTTCTCTTACTGATTTTATCGTACTAGAAATGTGTAGCTCATGTCCTAAAAGTAGAAGAAAAAATGAAAGAACTGGATGGGATAATAGATACGGCCAACGACGCTGTGACGGAACCATTTGTAATTAACGTGGGCGATTTGACTAGCGATTCATCAGAATATTTTAGCGATGAATCAAATAAAGAAAATTAATTAAGCACCTAACATATTTTAATCACATACTTACCCATCTCTAGATAGTTCACCTATTCATAGACAAAGACAACATGGCGCTTTGTTTACATAGTCCACAATTTCTATTGACGGCTACTTTACTTGTTATTTAATTAAAACACGCCCATTTATATTTTAATATTTTAATCGTTTGTTTAATTAACTTATATTGAAAAAAAATCGAGGTAGGTAAAATCGTAGGTGTCCAACAATGAGCAAGTGTACGCCGTTCGCAAACGGTGGCAAAAGGTATAGAGGGGGCGTCATGATTTGGGGGAGGCGCGTATGGTAAAAGGTTGGGAACCTCTGATCTAAAGCATATACGGGCAACGGCCTGCCCCGGCTTTTGAACCGGCCCGCGGAACATCTTATAACTGCGCGCCAAAAATCTTAATATTTTTAGTACATGCTACAGGAGAGCTGAGTGAGAGCATTATAAAGCAACAAAACTTATATTTTCATCATAAATGATGTCCATTGCTTTTTTTGCACACTTCTTACATATTAGATTGCGGTGTGTGCAAGCAATTAATGTCTAACATGTTGATAGCCACAATTTTATCGCATTAACTTGATAAATGTATAAAATAAACCGTTTTTAGGGTTCCGTACCCATACAAAACTTATATTTTCATCATAAATGATGTCCATTGCTTTTTTTGCACACTTCTTACATATTAGATTGCGGTGTGTGCAAGCAATTAATGTCTAACATGTTGATAGCCACAGTTTCATTGCATTAACTTGATAAATATATAAAATAAACCGTTTTTAGGGTTCGGTACCCAAAGGGTAAGGGTCGGGACCCTATTACAAAGACTCCGCTGTCCGTCCGTCAGTCACCAGGCTGTATCTCATGAAATGTGATAGTTAGACAGTTGAAATTTTCACAGATGATGTATTTCTGTTGCCGCTATAGCAACGAATACTAAAACTCAGAATAAAATCAATATTTAAGTGGGCTCCCATACAACAGACATGATTTTTTTTGCCATTTTTATAGATAATGGTACGGAACCCTTCGTGCGCGAGTCCGACTCGCACTTGGCCGGTTTTTTTTTTTTCACGACTACCTTTTGGCCTGCGATTTCGTTAAAATCCTAAAGTTTGGCTCGCAACTTTCAAAATGTTGCCCATACCTGATCTAAAGTAGATCTAAATCCAGCAGCAAAATGTAGAAACTAGGGTAAATATCTTTAGTAAAACTAAGTGTTACATAACATACCACATACATAGCAACCTTGGATTTTTAGTGTTCCGTACCCAAAAGGCAAAACGGAGTCCTATTAATTAATATCACTCTGCTATCTGTCTGTTTGTAATTTGTATTTTTTGTTCAAATTATTCAAGTCTTTTAACTTATTGGAATGGTACGGTATACTCAAGGCGCGAGTCATCGCACTCGACAATTTTAATTAGCATATTCAAACTATAAATAAAAAAAAGTACGGAACCATTGTTATCAATAAATCAAGGAAGAACTAACCTGGAAGCCACTTTGCCTAGCAAAGTTCCAGATATCAGCGTAGCTCTTGAGCTGTTCGTTTACAGCGTCATATATCAAGAATGGGAAATATCCATCAGTAAGTGTTCTCTTGAAAGCTCTCTTTAGAGAATTTAGGTATGTTTCCTCAGATATAGAGTCGTACTCATACTTCATAGATGATTTCTTTACCTGTGAATGAGAGGTTTTTTTTTTGAGTATTAAAAATAAAACATAGTTTCCAAGAACTCTGTAGATGGCGCTGAACTGACTACGTTACTAGGTGCCAAATCCAAAAGGCTTGGGAAAAAAAAATTGCGTCACGCACGTTGGTTGACTGACACTTTCGTTTGCTTATTTATTACTTTACCTAATTACTTTTTGTGTACGTTTCGTTTTACGATCTCAAAATTACATCCAAGTGAAGTAATCAAAAAATTATGTGACGTTCCGTTCCTTGCAGTAACTTACCAAGTTCGGCGCCATCTATCCAGCGACTAGGGAAAAGTTAAAAAGAAAGAAAAGAAAATCCCTCATTGAATGTAAATCAGAGATTTTAAAACATTATAGCTAGATTTTGGCTAGGGAATCCTGACATAGCCATTTTTCGAAAGTTTGATTATGGCAACATTTTTCACTGTCAAATGAGGAACCATCGATACTTTAAAACATTGTGATACTTTTATTTCGTAAGGGGATAATAACATTTACAATGAATGACCAATATTTATTAATTTAATAAATCATGATGAAACTTTAAAAGTGTAATGTTTTATTATTTTATTTCTAATTGATTGAAATAATTTTGGGAAGTCCATCATCAACTTACGGATATTTTTATAATATTATTAATATTGGAATATTGCAAATTATTAATATATCCATAAGTTTATTTTATTTCTTCTCCATTGGTATAAAATAAGGGAAGATCATAATATAATAATATGCTGTTACACATGTATAATAAAATGTATCAAAGTTGTTTTTTCAGAGTGTACTCAGTGTCAACAGCTAGAGATTTTTAAATTTGCCGCGCTTTTGTTGTGAATATTGATCAAGTTACTGAAAGTGTGTAATAGGAACAAAGCATTCACGCCAGGGCCACAGCTTCAGGCTTCTGGCGGCGCTTCTTGCTGCGCTTCCAGGCGGTTTTTGCGACGGGCTTTGCCCTGCCACGACACCCGTCGGCGCCTTCATGTATAGCGCGCTCGCTCGCTCAAAGCGCTCGATACTAGGTTCGTCCTGTGCGCTCGATCACTGTTTCAACCGCCCGCCTCCCCGCACACCGCCGTCACGAGAGCGCAAGTCACTCGAAGCCGGACAAGACGCGCGAGCGGTGACCCATGGCCGGCTCTAGACAACTTCATATATTTGTTCTCTCCGCCGGCACCGTCGCAAGAAGAACCGCTTGGCGCGCCTCTCGCAGCCTGAAGTTGTGGGCGAGGGGTTATTATATTCAATCAATATGCCGTCGTCATATTGTAGAATCCGGCAAATTGTAAGGTATGAAATCGAAACTCTTTTACCATTAAGTCAAAAATAGGTGTTAATATGAGCGGAGCGAGGAGCGTGTTAGGTTTACATGTAAATACATTTTGGAAGCAGAGTGGAGCGAAGCGGCCCTTAGTAGTTCTAACAAATTACTAATAATAGAACTGTAACCGGGGTACAACCTGTAAAAGGAAAAGTAATCAGAATCTTTAATATAAGAAATTTGTACGAGAAAAGAAAGTTTTCTTTAAAATTTAATTCATGTCATGGAACATGGGTTGTTCAGAATGATCAGTACAACACGGGGAATTTGTTTTGTAGCACGTCACGATACATTCATTCATTCATTTTCATTAATTCATTTAATTCATTAACAAAAATATATTGCATTTGAATTTGTAAATTATACTTATACTTCTGGGCTAAATTACAACTTACATATTGCATGTAGTTCCCGTTTACAATATTGTGTAGATTATAGATGGAGTAAATAACTTGATAGCACTCCAAAATTATAGATAGAGTAAATAACTTGATAGAGCTCTAAAATATTATAGATCGAGTAAATAACTGGATAGCGCTCTAAAATTATATATGGAGTAAATAACTTGATAGAGCTCTAAAATATTATAGATGTAGTAAATAATTTGATAGCACTCTAAAATTATAGATAGAGTAAATAACTTGATAGAGCTCTAAAATATTATAGATGAAGTAAATAACTGGATAGAGCTCTAAAATTATAGATAGAGTAAATAACTTGATAGAGCTCTAAAATATTATAGATGGAGTAAATAACTGGATAGCGCTCTAAAATTATAGATGGAGTAAATAACTTGATAGAGCTCTAAAATATTATAGATGGAGTAAATAACTGGATAGCGCTCTAAAATTATAGATGGAGTAAATAACTTGATAGAGCTCTAAAATATTATAGATGTAGTAAATAATTTGATAGCACTCTTAAAATTATAGATAGAGTAAATAACTTGATAGAGCTCTAAAATATTATAGATGGAGTAAATAACTGGATAGCGCTCTAAAATTATAGATGGAGTAAATAACTTGATAGAGCTCTAAAATATTATAGATGGAGTAAATAACTTGATAGAGCTCTAAAATATTATAGATCGAGTAAATAACTGGATAGCGCTCTAAAATTATATATGGAGTAAATAACTTGATAGAGCTCTAAAATATTATAGATGTAGTAAATAATTTGATAGCACTCTAAAATTATAGATAGAGTAAATAACTTGATAGAGCTCTAAAATATTATAGATGAAGTAAATAACTGGATAGCGCTCTAAAATTATAGATAGAGTAAATAACTTGATAGAGCTCTAAAATATTATAGATGTAGTAAATAATTTGATAGCACTCTAAAATTATAGATAGAGTAAATAACTTGATAGAGCTCTAAAATATTATAGATGGAGTAAATAACTGGATAGCGCTCTAAAATTATAGATGGAGTAAATAACTTGATAGAGCTCTAAAATATTATAGATGGAGTAAATAACTGGATAGCGCTCTAAAATTATAGATGGAGTAAATAACTTGATAGAGCTCTAAAATATTATAGATGTAGTAAATAATTTGATAGCGCTCTAAAATTATAGATGGAGTAAATAACTTGATAGAGCTCTAAAATATTATAGATGGAGTAAATAACTGGATAGCGCTCTAAAATTATAGATGGAGTAAATAACTTGATAGAGCTCTAAAATATTATAGATGGAGTAAATAACTTAATAGCAGTCTAAAATTATAGATAGAGTAAATAACTTGATAGAGCTCTAAAATATTATAGATGGAGTAAATAACTGGATAGCGCTCTAAAATTATATATGGAGTAAATAACTTGATAGAGCTCTAAAATATTATAGATGTAGTAAATAATTTGATAGCACTCTAAAATTATAGATAGAGTAAATAACTTGATAGAGCTCTAAAATATTATAGATGAAGTAAATAACTGGATAGCGCTCTAAAATTATAGATAGAGTAAATAACTTGATAGAGCTCTAAAATATTATAGATGGAATAAATAACTGGATAGCGCTCTAAAATTATAGATGGAGTAAATAACTTGATAGAGCTCTAAAATATTATAGATGTAGTAAATAATTTGATAGCACTCTAAAATTATAGATAGAGTAAATAACTTGATAGAGCTCTAAAATATTATAGATGGAGTAAATAACTGGATAGCGCTCTAAAATTATAGATGGAGTAAATAACTTGATAGAGCTCTAAAATATTATAGATGTAGTAAATAATTTGATAGCGCTCTAAAATTATAGATGGAGTAAATAACTTGATAGAGCTCTAAAATATTATAGATGGAGTAAATAACTGGATAGCGCTCTAAAATTATAGATGGAGTAAATAACTTGATAGAGCTCTAAAATATTATAGATGTAGTAAATAATTTGATAGCACTCTAAAATTATAGATAGAGTAAATAACTTGATAGAGCTCTAAAATATTATAGATGGAGTAAACAACTTGATAGCGCCGACGCTTATGAATTTACCTGTAACGAATTTAACATGGCAAATTTCAAAAATCTCAAGCTGCTGACACAGAGTACACTCTGAAAAAACAACTTTGATACATTTTAGTATACTTGTGTAACAGCATATTATTATATTATGATCTTTCCTTATTTTATACCAATGAAGAAGAAATAAATTGTACATTGTGAAATTAGTAAAATTAGTCTCAGGCTTTATTGACATTAAATCTCTTATATTTATGCATTATTTACGTGACTTACATACATGAAGTGACCTAGATACACATATACTCTAAGTGTGTTTGCAGTATGCTACACTGTCACAAGCGCAGTGGACACCCCCGCGCACCCTTTTTTTCTCGTCGAAACTCCCAGAATGCACAAGTCGGTCGCTTTTAGGGTTCTGTAGTCAACAAGGAACCCTGATAGTTTCGCCATGTCCGTCCGTCTGTCTGTGTGTCCGCGGCTTAGCTCAGAGACAAGAATACTAGTTTTTTTCTTTGTAATAACGAGGAAAAACTAATTCTAACTAGGAAAAACTAGTTCTATCTAGGAAAAACCAGTTCTAACTAGGAAAAACTAGTTCTAACTAGCAAAATCTGGTTTTAACTAAATGAGTCTTTCACTAAAAAGAGAAAAATAGGTGCGACGACAAGCGGAGCGAGGTGCAGCGTGTTAGGTTTACATGCAAGTACATATTGGGGGCCGAGCGAAGCGACCCTCAATTCTACATAAATAAGTCGAGCCGAGCCGAGCGAGCGAAGCAAAACGGAGCGAGGCGACCCTCAATACTTCTAACAGAATTACTATGTAACAAAGACTTTCAGTTAGAACTAATTTTAACTGTAACAGTATCAATGACAAGTCTTAAGTTGCCCCTTCCCGCTCAGCTGCGATATAAATGCTTTAGGTGTCTGTGACGTCCTATCTTTGATTTCAATAAAACGTTGCACACATCTTAAAATATGATTCCCTTCACCCCCCATACCGCTTTCCCACCCATCTCTCATCAAGAGGTGCGAGATGGTGAGATATTCAAACGGAACTGAATTTGAAAATTGTGAAATGGGTTTTAGGTAAAAACTGTTTTCCATGAAACGGTAACTATTTATTTCTAGAAAAGTGCATGAACTTAGTCTTCTTTACATGAGCGACGACGTCTGTATTTCTCTTTTTTTTATCTCCAGGATAGATAAAAACTATACAAACTGCTTAACTTTGCGTAAAAACGACGCAATATTCACGATATCCAGACAGCTAATATGATGGTATTTCATCAAATTATGCTTTTTGTGCTGTATAGGGACGTAGTTAGATGTCGCTAATCTTATGGAAAAAAATATAAAGGAAATGTGCTGTTGACTTCACAATCAGTTTTTATCTTTTGTATGAATCGTAAGAAAAATCCAGGCGTGAAGGGGCCTCTTAAGTAAATTACGGTGAAATATGTTAAGAAAATAATACATACAACTTTGCCCGTAGCAGGGTCCTTTTCTTCAACTTCAACTTCTTGCATGAAATAGTCATCAATAGACATAATTCTTGCTGTGTTACCATATTCTGCTTCCTTGTCCCTGATCAACTTAGCTAAATACGATTTTCCACTACCGGGTGGTCCTGAAAGATTGTAATTCATTAGCATCTTTATTATTTACCTGTTAAAGAATGTGTACAAGTAAATTTGCTTACCTCTTAGAATTACAACTATCTTTGCTGGTCTCATATCACGCCCTGGTTGCTCTAATAAGTCGTCGATCATCACAACGTGTTTAGGTACCTGAGCAGGAGTTGGGGAACTCTTTGCAACAGTTGGCACTAATGGTTCTTTAGAATTTTTTGAAGCAGAATTTGTACTATTTTCGCTTTCTTTACTTAAACCTCTTTTACGTGATTCCCTAGGACTTCTGCTGCGCGTTCTATTACCATCTCTCCTATTATCTTTAAATCTATCTCTTTCCCTTTCTCTATCCCTGTGATTATCGTCTCTTCTACCAAATACTTCATCCCTTCTACCCAAACTTTCATTTCTTCTGCTAAATCCTTCATCCCTCCTGCTAAATACTTCGTCTCTTCTGCCAAATCCTTCATCCCGTCTACCAATTCCTTCATCCCGTCTACCAATTCCTTCATCCCTTCTACCATTTCCTTCATCCCGTCTGCCAGATCCTTCATCTCTTCTAGTAAACCTGTCACGATCGTCACGTCTTCTATCGTCGTGTCTGTCATCTGGGCGTCTTCTGTCATCATAACTGTCTCTATACGGTAGGCGTGATCGACCATCTTCTCTGTCGTCTCTTGGCGGTGGCCGTCTTTCAAAATCAGCTGGAGGCCTTCTTTCAAAATCCCTCGAAGGCGGTTCACGTAATTCTCTAGAATATCTCTCTGGTCCACGTCTTCCATACATTTCATCTTCATATTCTGCAGCCCTTCTTGGTTTTCGAGAAAATAATTCTTCATCAACTTCTTTTTCGATGTCTTTTCTTTTAAATTCGTCATCTTTTGATTTGTGATTGTAATCAAATGTGTGCACAGGTTCAATGAAATCTCGAGCTAAAAAGTTAAGACATTTATAACATTAGAATCATTGGTAGAGTAAATAAAAATATAACATTGAAGAATGTATTCTATAACAATTTTAAAATATTAATATACACGAAAATAAATGACATATTTGATTATTCCTTATCTAGTTCATGGTTTCATTACTATTGCAAAAAGAAATAACCCTAAGTAAATAAATAATAATAATTTTATTTACCTTTTAATCTTAGTGGTTTATGCTCATATTCAACAATAATAGATGGCGTGAATAAAGGCTCTTCAACCCATTGTGGTCTACTGGGTTGATGCATGGCAGGGTTAATGGGCTGGTTCATATTATTCCTTGGTGGTGGAAAAGACATGTCATTTTGGAAACTATTCTGCTGTGCCGCCATATCTTGCAGTGGGGGTCTTTGAGCCATGTTAGGTCTCATAGGCGTGTCTTGCATACCCCTGTTTGGATAATTCTGATTAGGGTAGTTTTGATCGTAAGGAGCTTTTTCTCCATAATACTGCTCTTGGGATCCTCCAGGCCTGTCATGGAATGTTTTATTTGGAGGTGGTCCTTCATGCATTGGAGGGTGTCCTTGCTGCATTAGGTTTTGCCCATGATTTTGTTGCATATGTGGTGGCCCCTGATTTTGTTGCATAGGGGGTGGCCCATGATTTTGCTGCATAGGGGGTGGCCCACGATTTTGTTGTTGAAGACTTTGTTGCATAGGATATTGTCCATGATTTTGAGGAAGTTGAGATTGATGCATTGGATGTGGCACTTGTCCTTGCTGCATATTGTACCCCATATTTGGTTTATTGCCAAGTTGTTGCTGATTGTTAATGGCATTATTGTTCCACTGGTTATTATTATAATTTGAAATGTCTTGTGCCTGAGAATTTTCTTTGGTCTGTTCTTGATTACCTGATACTTGGTCCCTGACCATAGACAGTATAGTCATGATTTTCTCATCACCCAAAATATTGTTAATTCCCTTTGATATAGTGTTATAATCTGGAGCTTTAGAGTCCTGTTTTTCATTTTGCTCATCAGTGATATCAATGACTTCAGGTTGGTTAGTTTTAGATGCTTTGTCTTCGGGAACCAAGTCTAATCCAGGGATTCCTTTACTAGCAGCACTTGAAGTCAAGAAATGCGAATTACTATCGGAGCTGTCCTTGTTCATATTTTCTTCTTGGTATGAGTCATATTTGTCCTGAGATTCAAGATTGTGGCTTCTATTATAAGGTGATGGCTCATTATATCTTTGATTTTGTTGTATATTTTGATTTTGATTGGTATAGTTTTGATTTTGATAATATTTTTGTTCTTGATTATTCGCAGGAAATCCTATATTTATATCAGGAGGTGGTATTCTAGTAGCCATGAGGGGTTGAGGGGCTTTGTTTGCAACCTGAGGAGGTTGAGAAGTTGGGGTTTTATTAATTGCTGGTGCACTTCCAACCTGAGAAGTAGTTCCAAGTAATTTGTCTCTTTTGATTTTCATCTGGTGACGCCTTTCCAGAAGCTGAGCTCGGCAGCCTTCAAACTTCTTCTCATAGTCATCATAGGCTTGTCTATCCGGATGGTTAACATTCTCTCTCTTCCATTTCTCGATTTCTTCCTCCCACTTTTGGAATTGAATGTCGAAAAGTCTTTCTTCTTCAGCAAGTTTCTTAAGAGCCTCAGCATTTACAACGGATAGTGACTGTTTACTTTCAAGATGTGTATCTGTATTGTAAGACCATTGATTATTACCGATGTTATTGTCATGGGACTGTGCGGTATTCCTAGGTAGTTGAGAAGTGTTTGCAGCTGGGACAGGAGTAGTTTGGCTGTTTCCAAAGAGTGGCTGGTCATTTTCGTGCGGCGGCGGCGGTGGCGGTTTGTCAGGAGGTGGCGGAGCGGGAGGGGGAGCGCTGGTCGGTGGTAGTGGCACCCCACCTATTTGCCCACCCATTTGCCCGCCCATTTGCCCACCCATTTGCCCACCCATTTGCTGCATCTGCATTGCTTGCATTTGTTGGGCATACTGGAAATGAACAGTATTACTGTGTAATTGTTTATTCCATAAAGAAAAATCATAATGAACGGTTCTTGAAAGTATAGTTTTAAGAAAAAAGTGAGAGGATTCTTTCTAAAAAATAAAATTAAACTGTTTATAAAAAAAAACAATGTGCATACACTCCCAACAAAGTGAAGGTACTTAAAAAAAGAATAAGAATCCAAGGCCTTATTTCACACTCTCAAAAGGGAACAGGTAGATTCATATGTATCATAAAGATTCTTCACTAAAACTATGCCGCATGAATTGATAAAATGAATCTAAACAGAGCTACAAAAGAAAACTCACCTTCATATATAAAATCGTAAACTGACTGTCGATATATCAACGCACAGCCCAAACCGGTGGACCTACAGAATTGTAATTTTGCACATAGATACCTTATGCAGTGTAGGCAAGCAATAAGGAAGAATTTTTGGAAATTCCATCCCTAAGGGGGTAAAATAAGGGATGAAAGTTTGTATGAAAGTCCGTCAGTTTCGAAGTTAGGATCTTTGAATTTTGTGTTTAGACTGACAATTGAAAATTACTTTATACGTGTCTCAGCGTTTGTGATAATTCCAACCCCGAAGGGGTGAAAAGGGGGATGAAGGTGTTTTTGCAAAGTCCTTAATTTTCAAAGTAAAATGACTAAATTTATTATTTAGGCTGTCCGTCTGTCCATCCGTATAAACGGGAGACTCGGTAAGTGGTCAAGACCAAGGTTCAGTGACCCTTTTAGCGAAATACACAAAATAAAATTTGTGCCTTATACTAATTTAAGAACAACTCCGAGTCAATTAGTATAGGAAAACTATTTATTTTTGTTGTGTTTTTCTCAAAAAGGGTCAATGAACCTCAGTCCTGACCACTTAACGAGTCTCCAGTATGTATTTTTGGCTATATAATTAGAATGACCTAATGTAGGAACCTCAGAAATATTGCAAGTATTAGGAGTGTGTTTACTTTCGTAAGTACTTTCTAAACCCAATAAAAGAAATAGTAAATGAGTGTTTTGATGTCCATAAAAATTAGGTGATGAGTTAATGTTCTTTCGTCTTGCGGAGGCACTCCTCTCATATTAGGTACATATTACATAATTCTGACTATGACCACTTTAGTTACTCAGCAACGGCTTCAAGACAAGGACGCTTGCGAAGTCCGAAGAAGCAAAAATGCAAAAAATCACAAGTTACTGTCTGATTTTACTTGGATGATACTATAATTATTTAGTACATACAACAATATTTAAACTACCGACTACATCCACAGGGTTGGGGATGGAAAACTGTGGGAAATAATTTAATACCAGTGGCGACCACGCTGCCTCCTGCGCCAGACCACTTAATGAACCTTATATCTTATATCATGTGATTGCAAAAATGTGTGCAGGAATAGATGCGATTGTGTGCGTGCTGGACTAAAATGAAGGGTTTTGTGTGGACGTTGCCGAGGTCCAAGATGTGGTAACTAGGGAATGCAATCTCGGTATACCGAGATCTCGAAATACCGAGATCTCGCACATATATTGCAAAATCAATCACGCATCGTTATCAGTGCGAGATCTCGCAAGATTTGCGAGATCAAGCGGCAGTGCATATTACAGATGCAGGACATTGACGACACTTGAATAATTATAAAAAAAAGATAAAGCTTTGGATTTGCTGGGTCGAGAAGATAATAACTGATGAAATTGATGACTCTATACACATGGAATTCGAAAGAACTTTGTCTGCGGCTAGGCTAGCCTATAGGCTATATAAAGTGAAAACACACGCTATCTTTAAATAAAATCATAAACTCTACTCTACTGTTCACAATAAACAAATTTTCCAAAGAAACATAACAAATGAAAAAAAAAACACATGCCTATACAACAGTTACTGTTAGTTTTTAAAATTATCTGAAGGAGAAATTTCTTTTTTAATTTGCGCTGGTATGTTTCTTTGGGAAAGCTTTTCAGTATGGTCAGTAGAATAACATAATTAGACATCAGATTTTATGCATTTGCATATTTGCATATGCAAAATGCATATAACTCTCTAATTACATCGTATATTTCGTTTAGTAGCGGAAGGTACGTATAGGGACCTAGGTGACGAAGACGTGTAGGGCGCGAGCGCAAACTGACTGATCTGATCAGTTCGTGCGTTTTGTCCAATGACGTCAGTTGATGTAGAGACGTCGTTTTCGGCGTACAAATTGCTACTGGGTGACAAACGTCACAAAATTGCGCTCGTAAATTTGAATTTGTATATTGTCACAAAAACTATGCATATTTTTAAGCATTTTCCGCTATTTTTGTACCGTCTTTAATTAAAATGTATAAAAATAATAACAGTTTTTTTATTTTGCATTGTGCATATTTTGGGCATATCAACAGTTTTTAGTGCATATTTCGGCCTTTTTTAGTGCATATTTGCATGCATATTTTGGCACTTTGTTAGTGCATATAATCCGATGTCTAAACATAATTAACTATTATAAGTATGTTTAAATACATCCTTTTCATTGGATTGATATCTTGTTTTAATTTTTTTATTAACCAGTAGTTGAAACAATATTTTTTCGAAAGAATTTTTATAAGTACAAGATCTCGCTAATACCGAGATCTTGCGAGATTGATTTTTCTAAATCTTGCAAATACCGAGATTGACATTTAGGTGCAAGATTGAATCCCCTAGTGGTAACGTATCATATGATAATACAGAAGATTTAGATGACTAAATGGTTAATACACTTAAATAAAAGTTATTTATTTTATGTTTTTGATTTTTAGGGAATTAATGAGTATCTGTACCTAAATGATAACTTTATACATAAATACAAACACATTTGTAACTAGGATTTAGTGTAATTTTCTAATGTGACTTACTCTGGAAATATATTAACTTTCATTATCTTGCAAAATGTTTAACCACTTAAGAAAATAAAGTCTTATTTGTAGACAAAAATACGAGAAATAATGTTTACTCACAATGTTTTATCAATAATATTACAGTTTTTTCAGAAAATCAAGTAATTTGTAAAAATTCGAGTATTTTTCATTTTTTTGTTTTATATTCATAACAATATCTCAAAAACTAAACTTTTAATTAGTATAAAATAAATGTCATTTCGTAGGTAATATAATGAGAATTAATTACTTCTTTGACAGTTTTCACCTAACTCATACCGTTTTTTAGTAAAATGAAAAATACTGCAAATGGAGACACATTTGGGGGGGGAGGGGGGGACGCGGACACCCTATGGGTCAGGGGTTTTAAGGATGTACTTTTGTGGTCCTAAGGAACGTTTGTGCACAAACATTAGCTTTAGGTTTTTTTTTACCCTAAATTTTAAAATGCCCGTACTAATAATAAGAAATTACAAATTCATAACTACTTTGGTCTTTGACAAGACTCCATAACAAAAATTGTCTAAAAATTACAACTTTGATTTTATTTTAATTTGATTTGCCCCCTATTTATTTATTTTTGAAGATAAAAAAAATATAAAAACACATTTGTACTCAATGATAAAGGAGATGAGGTCCCCCATGAAAAATAATGCAATATTCGGTTTTAGTCAACATTTTACACCATATATAAAAAAATAAGTCTCTGTTAGCGATGCATACTCGGTACTTGGCATACTCAGCAATATTTTAATACCCATAATCAGCCGAATAACTCTGCTTAAATGACGAGGTACAAGGTAAAAAAATGTTGTGTAAAAATTATAAAATAATTACCAGGTTACTCGGTAAAACTTGTCTGACTGACAGCCCCTTATTTTGAGGAAGCTTAGGCAAGAATGAGACTATGGAGCATGTGCTGCTTCACTGCCCTGCGCAGATTATTTTTTTTTTTTTTTTTTTTTTTTCCTATTTTTGGTCTACTTGCGATCGGTCTTTTGACCATAAGCAGGTATTTTGTGGGTGAAGAGCTTGTGGGTTGGTTGATACAGCTATCAAACAACCTTTATCGGTCTACTTCCTGTTATGCAATCCCAGGATTGTGTGCCTCTTCAGGCGTCCCACATCAGCATTACTAGTAAGCAAATCTGTTGCTAGGTTGTTTACGTGAGACAAAAGGCGGGCTTTGTATTTCACATTGCGTTCCTGTATTTCTTCAATCACTGTTGGTACTTCAAGGTATTCATGAATTTCCATGGACTTTGTGAACCAGGGAGCGTTTACAATTTTCTTGAGGATGGCATTTTGGCATCTTTGCATGATCTCAATATTTGATTTACTTGCAGTGCCCCACAACTCGATCCCATAGGTCCACACAGGCTTTAGAACTGCTTTATAAATGAGGAGTTTGTTTTCGAGGGAAAGTCTCGACCTCGGGCTGAGGAGCCATTCTAAGTTTCGTATCCTGTGGTTCAGCTCATTTCTTTTCTGTTGGATATGGTGTCTCCAATTCTGTGCTCTATCAAGATGCATTCCTAGATATTTAACAGTGTTTGTGTGTGGGAGAGTCTCGTCACCCAGTTTTACTTCTGGGCAGTTGCCTCTGCGAAGAGTAAATGTTATGTGCATTGATTTTGTAGCACTTGCTTTTATCCTCCATTGTCTAAACCAACTGTTAATTTTATTAAGGTGAGTCTGTAGCTGGGCTGATGCTTGCTCTGGATTGGTGCTGCTGCTCAGTGCTGCTGTGTCATCTGCATATGTTGCCGTGAGTACATCATCAGACTCAGGTGCATCTGCAGTATACAGACTGTACAGTTTTGGTCCGAGAATTGATCCCTGTGGTACACCAGCCTTGATGTCATATAAATTGGAATGACTGTCATCAAGCTTCACTCTAAATCTGCGGTTTTCAAGATAGGACCTGAGTAGTACATAGTAAGGGTGAGGTAATGTTTGTTTTATCTTGTAGAGAAGTCCTTCGTGCCATACTTTGTCGAAGGCTTGTTGTACGTCGAGAAACACAGAAGAGCAGTATTCCTTCTTTTCAAGGGATTGCCTTATCTTGTGGCACACTCTATGAATTTGCTCAATGGTTGAGTGTTTTGCTCTAAATCCAAACTGATGATCTGGTAGGAGGTTTCTTTCATTAATTATAAGCTGCAATCTTCTATCCAGTATTTTTTCCAGCAGTTTTGACAGTACTGGGAGTAGGCTTATTGGTCTATAAGAGCTTACTTCACTGGGTGGTTTGCCAGACTTAGGTACCATTATTATTTCAGATATTTTCCAAAGACCTGGGAAATAGGATAATCTGAGTATACTATTGAATATGGCGGTAAGGTGAACTATTGCCTTTCTTGGCAAATGTCTAAGTATTTCTGCAGTGATAAGATCGAAACCTGGAGCTTTTCTAAGTTCTAAAGCAAGAATTTCCCTATACAGTTCCTTTGGTGACACATGCTTTATTGGGAGGGATAATTGCAAGTCACTCGCTAGGTAGTTATTAACTTCTTTTTGCCAGTCATCCTGCTCGGTACTTTTATTTGGAGTGAAGACTTCCTTGAGAAATTGAGCATATGTTTCAACTTTCTCTTCATTTGTTTTAGCCCAGGTCCCATCCGGTTTTCTGATAGGAGGCACAGCTAGTTGTGGCTGATCAAAGTTTTTGGTAGCCTTCCACAATGAATGATGGTTTTTTGAGTGAGGATTTAGGGCTTCCAGTCTTTGTTGAAGAGTCTCATCATCAATAGTTTTTAGGAGTATCTTCAATTCTGCAGCAGCTTTATTAAAAGCAGTTTTATCACACGGTAACCTACTAGTGTGCCATACTCGACGGAGTCTTCTTTTTTCTAGTACCCTGCCCTTTACTTCTGCTGTGAAGTTGTGCCCAACATGAGTTTTCTTTTCAAATACTGGTGAGCTCTTCCATGCCGCCTCCTGTATCAGATTTGTAAACTTCACAACTGCTGTCTCTATATCCTGTGCATCTTTCAACTTAGTTTTCAGGTCTATTTTGTCTTCAAGGTATTTACAAAATGCATCCCAATCGGTGTTTCTGTTTGTCAGGCTCTGCTGATTACAATGTTGTATAACGTTTGTGCCGACAGTCGCCAGTACAGGAGTGTGATCACTTGATCCGTCGAAGCACCCTTGTACACTTGCATATAAGTCACTTATCCCTTTGGTTATGTAGAAGTCCAATAAGTCCGGCAACTTGTTGCGGTCTGTTGGCCAATACGTTGGTTTCCTTGTAGTGAGAAATCCATAGTTATGTGAATCTATGCAAATCTTCAGGTGTCTGCCTCGAGTGTTTGTGAGACGGGAACCCCAGTTGCAGTGTTTCGAGTTAAAGTCACCCCCAACCAAAAATCTATGGCCAAGTGGATTAAAAAAGTTAGTAAACATGTCATGCGTAATTTTGTGTTTAGGCGGACAGTAAACCGATCCAATAGTCAATGGGCCGCACCAGTCTTCAATAACAATAGCAACTCCTTGAAGGTGATCACTTTTATATTGTACCAACAAGTAATGTTTTAGGGTACTTTTGATTAGGATAGCAGCTCCTCCATGTGCTGTTCCATCTGGGTGGTTTGACACATGAGTTGTAAAGCCAGGGAGTCTAAAGCCACTAGAATCAGTGAGGTGTGTTTCTGACAAAAGAATAACATCTAGTTTGTGGGTGCCAATCAATAGTTTTAATTCTTCTTTATTGGACGTTAGTCCATTAATGTTCCAAGTGGCCACGTGAAGTGGTGACCTGTAGTCGCTGGCGCTAATATGGCTAATCACGCCCGCGCCCAACGATCATGGTCATCATGTTCATGAGTGAACTAAGTTGTGTGATGAGCATGTCAAGTTTCTCGGCTTGTTTTGTAAGCATGTTTGTCAACTCGCTATAGCTATTAGTAAGCATTTTTGTAAATTCACTGTAGTTGTTTGAATTCACAGGTTCACTTATTTCAGGCTGGCTGGTTGGTTTAGATGTTGTCATTTGTTTAGTTATATTCGCATATGTCTTGTTCCTACCAGGAGGTAACATAGGATTTTCTTGGGGTGTATTCTGTGCAGTTGGCAATTCGATATTTGTCGATGCAGTATGCCTAGCTTGTTTGTGGATATGGTTGTTGTTTAACTTGCGTTCACGGATTTCTTTGTATACAGCACAGCCTTTGTAGCTGGCAGGATGGTTTTCAAGGCATAAAGCGCATGTTGCAGGTGTGTTATGGTCCTTAATAGGGCAGTCAGTGTGACTATGTGCTCCTGCACACTTCACACAGCGGTACGGTCTAAAGCAATTATTCCTAGAGTGGCCATATTGTTGGCAGCGTTTGCATTGCACTATTGAGGTCTTCTTTCTAGGATCTTCAATCACTACACTGGTGTTATAAATGTACCTTATATCCTTCACCTTGCTGTTGTTAAAGCTCGGTTCTAGGTTCACAAAGAAGGTGTCAGTGGGAATTTTCTTTGGCCCGTATTTGGCATTAATGATTTCACCACGGACCTTATTTCCAGATTTTTCAATTTCTTCTATTATAGAATCAACTGGCGTTGATGAATGTAGTTTTCTAATTACTATTCTGTAGCACTTTTCAGACTTTGGTGTAAAGGTGTGACCAATAAGGTTATTTTCACGTGCCAAGGACATGAATGTTTTGTAGGTTTCTATATCATTGAAGGAAACTCTGAGTTGCTGTTTGGTAATGATTTTTAGAACATAGTTTTCTTTTCTTATCACTGTCTGTATCAAATCAGACAACTTGTTAACATCTTTTATGCCATGCAATATAACTGGTGGTGGTTTGTTGACCTTTTTATCTCGGGGTTTAACTTGTTCAGTAACAGAAGAATCATTCACTTGTAATCCAGCAAACCTGTTTTGAAGTGGGGTAGAGGGTGGAGACTCTGAGGGTTTTAACCGTTTAGGTAGTCTCTGTTGTGGAATGGTCTGCCAATCAAAGTGGGGCAGTTGCTTCGTTGTACTTTCTTGATGGCCAGGCGGCTTTGTGGTCACGTCTGCCGATAGTGATGTAGATATATCACTAAGCGAGTTACTTCTTGGCCTTCCTGAGTTGTTAAAAAGGCCTTTGTGGAACACTTGTTGGACAAGATTCTTTGTTTTAGCGGGTGCATTTTCGCCGGGTTCGACCGATAATTCTTCGTCTTTACCCATAGTGCAGGATGTGGATTTAACGATTGTTATCCTTTTTCCAGGTTTATTGCAAAATACATCGTAAAAGTGTTCTTTTTTGCCGAAAAAACAAGAAAAATTTTGTTATTTTTAGGTTATTGTCAGTTAAATTTTAAACCACTGTTTTGCTTTAATTTAGCACTGAATAACATATGCACAACTAAATAAGTCGGTTCTATTATGTTTCACGACGTTTAAGCACGATAAAACTAAACAAAACACGAATTAATTAATTTTTCTCAAATTCTATAACCGCAGATTATAGATTATATGAGACGTAGAGCTGGTATCAAGAAGAGCTCCACCTTCCTTCTCTAGACCAGATTTTATGTCAGCAAATTTAATTTAATTTATTTATAAACAAAAATCCACAGCATTACAAAAAAGTTTGACATAAGAAATATTGTTTGCAGATACTGCCAATTACGGATTTAACTATGCTTAGCTAACAATGTATATAACTAGGAACTGGATAGTTTTAAATTTTAAATACAATAATGACAAAGTCGCAAGACTCAGTAAAACAATGAAGAAAAGGTGTGTGTTGAATATGAATAAGCGTGACAGGTTTTTACGTGTTTTAAGTTGAAGCCATTCTGCTCTATTTCAAGGAGTTGTCCTGCGGGCCTATTATGTATCTCTAGTTGCCTTCTGTACTGGGTGCTTATCATCAAAAACATAAATATACCATCGAATTCCGATTTCCTAAGGATATGTTCGCACTTCAAGTGACGACACAGATTGTTAATAGTTCAATACCCACTAAAGGCAATTTTGAAATTTCCGTTTTTATCTATGTTTTTGGTGATAGGCACCTAGTACAGTTGGCAACTAAAGATACAGAATAGGGGGGCTGGCTGGGCTAGCTGACGGGGGGGAAGTGCACAACACTCACAATCATGGAGAGTCAGTGCAGGACTCGTCACCCTTGCTATGAATTTAGAATTATCTGGTTTCATGGAAAAAGGGATCTTAAAAACAAGAGAATTAGAGAAAGAGCCTAAAAACTAGACCATGGCTAGTAACAATCTAACAATATTATCATTACATTAACACATTAGTAACTTATAATAGAGGACCAGAAATCATTCAGTGCAGAAGATTGTGTGGCCTGATCGAGATTATGACAAAAATAGGTGTGGCAGGGAGGCTGAGTAGGATTGCCCCGTAATTACTGACACCTTATCTATAAAAACATGAAAATTATATTACCTTTTCTCCATACTGGTTTTGCCACTGGGCGTATTGCTGTTGCCATTGCGTCCATTGATGCCAGTTCTGCTGCTGCATCATAGCCCATTGTTCCGGAGTACAATTTCCCATGGAAGACATATCTTGAGCAGGCATTTGAGGCATTACGGGCTGCCCTACGCCCGGGTTCCATTGACCCGCAGTCGGCATCGACCAAGACATGGTAACATGAAACTTCAACTATCTGTCCTACAAAATTACTTTTAATGACGATAAAATCAAGAGTAAACTTGATTAAATAATGATAAGTTAAAGATTTTACCAACAACGCAGTAAAAGTTAACCAATAAATTATTATCTAGTCGCTCTATTCAACGGCCATTTTGTTTTGCGTTGTAAGTAGTGTTGTACCTAACTTAACTACAAAATATCGATAGCCGATATTACGATAGTCAAAAATGTATTGTTTTTTGGTTATCTTTTTAAAAAAATCGACAAAAGTAAAATTATAGTCTTTAGTTCAATACCTATATTTTTCATTTTTAAACTAGCAATTTACTTGGATTAGTAAATCCATAATAAACATTTAAAATTATTGGAACCTAACGGGGTTTACCCTTACAAAAAATCTCGAGAAGGTAGCATATTTTAACGTCATTTGTTTCAGCCTTTCAAATTTAGTCAGATTGTACCTAATTTAAACTTGGTATCCATACTGATAGTCCATCCATCAACCTAGTTCGTCCACTGCTGGACATAAGCCTTTTCAGGACTTTGCCACTATCGGCGGTCATCCTGGAAGAATTCCCGATACTCACACACGCTGGGCAGGCGGTTGGTGAGCGCGGTGCCGGAACCCTCGCACCAGTGACGCCACTGCCCGTCACCAGTCTGTTCCATATAAGGCCTGGCTATTAGAGATGGATATACCGCCATCCATCGGTCCCAGGCATGGTGGGCCTCCTGGTTTTTTGCTTGTGAGCTGTCCTCTTATTCTCCCCTGAATTACTTCGAGGGGGTCTCCAAGTAAGATGGCGGTACCTCCACAGTCGAGCCCGGCATTAGCTCTAGCACCTGTTAGTAGACTGATAGTAATGATCTTAAAAGACCTTAATAATACCAATTTTGTAAAATTCATATTTCGATTAAATTAATTTCGTTTAAATTCGATAAAAATATAAATTTTAAGGGTAAAAAAAGGACCATTATGGTGAAACGGAATGCGTCTGTATGTCACAGCCTCATAACTTTTAAACCGTTAAAGATAGATACTCGAAATTTAGTACGAAAGTAGCAATCATTTGCCCACATAATACGACGTAGTAAAAAATTGAAAATTCTAAATCGTTCAAAATATTTCCATATAGTATAAAAGAGAGAAAGATTAATTATACAAAATACAGTACGAGTATCCAATTGTAGGTATCAAAGAGCTGATTTGGCGACAATTTGGAGAAATTTTTGAAAAACCACAAAAAATTTGTGCCCTCCCCCTTTATCACTGAAAATAGAGGACCGAAAAAAAAAGATGCAGGTTGTGTCGGAGATACTTCTTGCCACTTGGTACCTTTTGCCATCATGTTCGGCTTTGGGACAGCATTCATTTTTAGTCTCGGATATGCACTTGCATGATCTCTCTCAAAGTGATCACTACATACATATTAGTAATCGCTTCTTTGCAGGCTTCTTTGTGATGTACTGATTGATAATTGTGGCCCATTGCTGAAAACTGAAATAGTCTAGGATTACATAAAAGTTTTCTTGAAGTTCTTAGCTAAAGTTTGAGGTTAAAAGTATGCTACAAACCCAGATTTACCATCTAATAATTATTTTAGATTAGTGCATCTGAGTTGATTACCTCTGGGGCCATACAGTTCACTTATACTAACCCAGATGTTCAAATCCTCGCAGTGCACATTAATTGTGTTCGATGTGCGGACTTCGGAAGGCACGTCAAGCTGTTGGTCGAAGTACGGCAATAGGGCTTACCACCTATCACGTATGGGATGTAATCATTGTTAGTGAAAAGCTGGTGAGGATTTGCTTAGAATCCAGCCAGAAGCCTTGAGGAGTGGTGTAGTGGCAGAATAGGGGGATTACCCCTGGGTACCACTCCCCCTATCAGGATATAAGCATATAGCTTTTTTCTTGATACTTATCGTTTTGGACCAGTAACTTTTGCAAAAAACTTATTTTCATTTACGTCCGTTGTACCACATATACGCTCTAAGCACATATACGACACACTTTATGATTTCGTGATTTTGTTCGGGGGAGAGGCTTGTTGGGGAAAAATTCTTGATATTCTTTAAGTCGAAATTTAAGATACTTCGGACAAGTCAGTGATCGCTACCGGTACAAAACTTGTTGATCACGGAAGCATTTTGAATTATGTACTTTTGATCCATCATGATGAAGCTTATATCATTTTTAGTCTTACCATTGGACGACAAACGTGCTTCTTTAATCCACCATTATACCCATGGACTTCCCGATGTTAAAATGGGTGAGATTACAATAGCTCTTGAAAAGCTCAAAAGCGACAAGTCGTTGGGCAAATTCGGCATCACAACCAAACTCCTGAAAGCTGGGATTCATCTTACCTTATACTCAGAGAGCTACAGTATGTACTCTTTAATGCTGTCATTCATTCGGAACGGAAGTACGCCAAAAGAGTGGGTCGTGACCTGGTCGTTTTATTCTTAAAAAGGAACAAAATCTACTTGAGAACTAGATATAGACCAATCATGCTCCTGAACCACACCTACGAGCTGTTCTCAAGAGTTATCACGAATCGTTTTGCCCAACGATTTACCGACTTCTAACTTACAGAGCGGGTTGGGTTTCAAAAAGGCTACGGCACCGTAGACCACATCCACACGCTACGGCAGATTATTATACAAAATATATATAGTATATTTGTTTATAAATATATTATATTTAACTTTTACTAGCTTTTCATTAGTAGTGTTATTAAAACAATTTAAAAAAATTTTAACTCGATATATTTCGGCCCTCGGTATGGGGCCGTCATCAGTCGAATCATGTATATTTATATTATAATTATATTTATATTTGTATATATGTATATTTGATTATACAAAATATATATTTTGTATAATCTGTTAAAACTCAACAATATAATCAGACCTTATGTCAAACGTTTGTGGACTACGAGAAAACTTTCAACTCCATCGAAACTTAGTCCGTTATTTAGTCCTTGCAGCGATGCTAAGTTGACCGGAGTGACGTGGAGATGCTTAAATGTCTATATGACCCCACAACGATGTCTGTCCAAGTATAAGGTATGCAAACAAGACCGATAAACCTTCATTAGGCCATTACTTTTGGACTCTATACACGTTAGCGACTGCGTAAAATATTTATATGAGAAATTTTACAGCGCCCCTGGCGATTTACGAGAGGAACCAGAATTTCTAATACAAAATGTTTTACACAGTCACTATCCTGTATAGACTTCAAAACTCAATAAAACTTAAAAACTCGTAGGCTTGCAGCGTGGCGTGAGACAAGAATACGTTATTTTAACAAAACTGTTTATCGCCGCGCTTGAAGACGTCTTTAAAACACTAGACTGAAATGGACGAAGCATGAACGTCAACGGAAAGTACACTTCGCATCTTTGCTTTGCCAATGACATTGTGATAATGGTGGAATCACTACGGGAACTGGAAGAACTGCTAGGCAGCCTAAACGATTTTTCCAGAGAAGTGGGCCTGTCAATGTATGTGAATATAAGACCAAGATCATGTCCAACTGTCACGTCATCCAAAGGCCAGTAACCGCCGACAATGTCAACATCGAAGTTATTTAAAAATATGTTTATCTAGGTCAAGTTACACAGCTAGTTAAAAACAACTTCGACACCGATGCTGAGAGAAGAATGTGCTTGCGGTTGACAGCATTCGAGAAGTTGCGTCACATATTTACGTCGCCCATACCGCAGTGCTTAAACACTAAGATGTTTAACCAGTGATGTCCTTCCTGTGATGACGTATGACGCTGAATGGTAGTCTCCTATGGAGGGCTTGATCCACCGATTAAAGATTGTTCAATGAGCTATGGAGTGGGCTAAGCTCGGGATATCTCTAATAAATAAAATCTGAAATGAGGAGATCCATCGGAGATTGAAAGTGACCGACATGGCCTGCTGAATCAGTAAGTTGAAGCGGCAGTGGGCAGACCATATTTGTATATTTTAATGGAGACCACGTACGGCAAATCATAGGCTGACCTCGTGCCCGCTGGACTAACGACCTGAAGGATGTTGCAGGTGGCCGCTGTATGAGGAGGACTCCCAAGAGTGGCAAAATCTTGGAAAGATTTTATGTCTAGCAGTAGAGGAACACAGGCTGATGGATGGATGGGTGGGTGGATGAAAAGAAGTCTACTACTTGTAGTAGAAGTCTTACTAGATGTAACCATGATATTCCGGCCTTTTCTTTGCCGGTTACAATCCATAATTTTATTATGTCATCATAAACTGTAATGGGCAAGATTTTATTTGAGTCCTAAAACCGACAAAATTCTAAAACTTAAGATTAGTAAGTATAATTGCGCGAGTATAATTTGCATTTGACCGGTTTTTCGAACTTCAATACGTTCAAGTCTTTGCTTTTTGGAATACCTAGATCAATTAGTACATAATTTCAATAATAATAATTTTCATGCTTTTGGACAGAGTTTATAACTATTTTAGTACATAAAGGAAGTGACGTCATTATGTCATCGTGAACGCGGACAACGTGTATGCAACTTGCACGGGTAAAAGCGCAATAGTATAACGCAGGGCAACTTCAGGTGAGCTGTTGGGCGGTAGTGACCCCACGGACCCAAACGTGCTCCTGGGAGAAGGCCCGTTCCACATCTTCGGCTTTGCCTTTGTTGGCCAGCCAGAGCGAACAATGATGAGGAACAGATCCCCTACCTCTGGCTCGCCGTGGGAAGCCGGTCAGAGTAGAATAGCCAGAGCTATATGCTCGAAGGGTGGATGTGAAACATAAGTGGCGAGTGGGCAAGTGACGCTGGACCCTCAAGAAACAAGTGATTCTCGTTTAAAGTTTAGAGACCTGACATTTCTCCACCCTTTACCCACTCAGCAAATGTTGCCACCTTATCTCTCCATGCGATCGACCGTTTGGAGGTTCCATTTATTTGAGTTGGCTAGTCTGCCCATAAACATAGGTCGGGCAGGCGCCATAGTCCTTTCTTACATAGTTCCAGTTACCTAGTCCACTATCACCTTAACCCAATAGTCTGGTATCTTTCGTTTCCATTCCTTACAATAGTCCTACAGTGACCGGGTTGTCCTTGGGTGCACTCCTACAGTGCGTACAGGGATAATCGTTGGTTGGTGTCACATCACATTTAGATTAAATTGTCTAAAGGGCCTCTACGTGTTGGCTTCGGCCCCATGCATGCCTCCCAAAGGCCCGGAACTACATAGTCCCGAGATACTAGAATGATAAATAAAAATGATAATTATTTCAATCCACTTATATAGAGAAAATTACTAAATACGCTGAACTATCAATAGAAATTAAAGCATAATATAACAATAACCATCTTTATATCATCAACAGGAGTAATACCACACACATTGAACGCCAGTTTAAAATCCCTGCAAATACACCCCATGACTTATATCGTAATACAAATAGCAGTTGTTCTAAATACATGTAGAATTGTACCAAAGTTTCTTTCAGCTTCCACCTAATTAGAAAATGACTACTTCCTTTCTATTAACATGACCTTCATTTTCGTTTTGGTCAAAAAACCCGTGAACTGTAGTATTTTCCCTCTTCAGGGCGAGTATAAGTTGAAATAAAGATATTATTAATTATACTTTACTTGCATATTATGCAAGCTTATTTTAAAATCATTCAACAAAGAACAGTTAAAGAAAGCTATTCTTCGAAACTGTTTTCGAATAGTAGATATTGGCGAGAAATAGAAGAGGTCAACAAAAGCTTTCCATACTAATTGTTTTGGGGTTGACAATTGAAATTGGAATCGTGGCTGGTAAACAGACCTTACTAACTTTATAAAAATACCAGTATAAAGTGTTAGCAAAACGAGATAGCATAAATATTAGTAGCGATATATAATGTTAGTTTCATGAGTATTTGTCCAACATTACCGTTATTTATAACACTTTTTCGAGGTCTGTTGCTGGTGATCCCCCTTATAAATACAGCTTCAACACTGTAAACAGAAATGAAAATAAAACAATAGTTTCTTATAGCTAGACCTCACAACAAGATGCTTTTCTTTGGATGAAGTTGCGGTCAAGAAAAGAGCAGTAATAAAGTTTCGAAATTTAATATTTATATTTTATATTTTTATTTATTTATTTATTTATATTTTATTAAGAAAATATGAATAATTTTCACAGTTAACTAGCGAGAAAAAACGTAGACGGTTAAAATCAAAACCTCTGTTCCGGTTCTGAAACCGAAAAGAATTTCTGATTATTTCAAGTTTTCCAGCTATTCTCACTTAAATCTTTCATTTGACGTACCGTACATGTCTGTTGCATTTGAGATATCAATTGCAATAAAAGAAACAAACTGAGGGACAGACAGACATCCACAATAGGTTTCCTATTTCATATAATAATACCTATTAGCTTTAGACAAACCGGATAAGTCAGTCTTTGCCCACGTTATTAAAGATGGTCGTTCATAATATCACACTGAGTAGAATTCCCTACCCGGGTTGCAACACTAACCTATTCAAAAATTAACTAGCGTCTCAACACCGACCGTTCAATAATGACATTGTCGCTACTCTGGTGTCAACTTTTTCAACATCAACTCAGGGCAGAGATCGCAAGGTTCGTACAAGCTCCAAATGTCAGTTGACATTTTTGCGTTAAATTTCGTACAAGGGGAACCTCTTAGCGATAAATTTTTACTTATATAATGCGAAAACGACAATTGATGTTTGGAGTGTCACTACACGGCGAAACCCTTTCAAATACTCAGCGTTACAACCCCAATGTTCATACCCAGCCTAGGGTTTTTTAATGAACGCATCTCTGATAGCCGTTCATAAATCACAAATTCGTCAGGATTCAACACTGACAGCAAGATAGCGCGCTATAGCGTATACAATTTTCAACTGTGCGACTGAGATGGCATTAAAACCCGTGTCACGATCCCATCCCTAGTTTATGAACGCAGACCAAGGGATACCGGAAGTGTATTCATTAAAAAATCCTAGGCTGGGTAAGAACACTCGGGTTGTAACGCTAAGTTTTTGAACGAGTTTCGTCATGTAGCGTCAATCCAAACGTCAGTACTAAGGTAGCATTCCTAAACGCCGGGATGAAAGTAAAAATTAATTATCATCCGTTCAGATCAGTTCATAAACCTTGTCAGAAATATTAAATTCACTTTGACAGTTTTAATTTTACATTTACCCAGGCGTTAAGGAACGCTACCTATGCAAAGTGTTCCGTGTACCTATGGTTCTGTTCCTAAACGCCCGGGTAAATGTAAAATTTAACTGTCAAAGTGAATTTGACATTTCTGACAAGGTTTATTGAAAGACTTCGAGTTGTTCGTTTTCACTCGGGTGGTTGTGGAATTGGTGACAGTTAATTTTTACTCTTACCCTAGCGCTTAGGAACGTTACCTAAATATACAATATATAAGTAGGTATCTATAATTTTGAAACCGAAAGAAAAACGTGCTGAGCAGGAGACGGCGACGAACATGTTTTGTGTACGTTTAATATGATGAAGTGTAGAGCAAAATAAGCTTAACTTATTTAACAGAACTCATCTTATTTTAATCGTCCTGTCTTTGTCTTTTCCATACAGAAAGAAAAAAACAGAACACTTAAATTGTTGTTTAAAAAACTAGTTTAGTCCTGTCAAATAAGTTAAGCCGTGTTATAGTGCGCGCCAATCTTTTAGTCGCCTCTGATTGAGTTACGAGTGCAAGCTTGCGCAGGTACAGTCAAGGAAACAATAATATGAACGGTTGATTATTAAATGTTTACTATAAGTGGGAAGGTGTACTTGTTGTACCTACCTATTTAATATATATTTATTATTTTAGTGCAATCTTAACTGTTTAAATAAAACAAATTAATATAAACACCATTTTCCTACATTGTCGCCTTAAAACGCTATAACGACCGCGAGTTATAACAACAACAATAAACTTTAACAAACTAAATCAACAAAACAACAAATAAAGGCAACACAAACAGATTCAACGATTAACTTAACGAATCATAGAATTTTTTCCACGAACGTACTTTTCATGCAACGCGCGCGTATGTAGTGTACGGACGTAGCACTAACAATAACGCATAGCGTTGACACCTACTAACTGGCGAGCGGGGGGTGTGGTGCGGCACGCAGGCGGGTGTGCTCCGCGCCCTCGCTCCTGTAACGTCCCCCTGACCAGGGGGGTCTCACTTGACCACGTGACCCGCGATAAATACCTACCGCGACGCAACCCGTCGTCGGCACTAGAGTCAGTCGAGTGTTACCCATACTCACGCTCTGTCATACTCACGTTCTCACTTGTACCTACGCGTCTCGACTTTTCATGTTCTGTTCTGGCTATGGATAGTCAAAGAAAGCTTACATACATACTTGATACTACTTTTATTCGGTCCTCAAAATATAAATATATAAATAATTTACTCTCAGTCAAGATGCATGTCGGGTCTATTTATCAATATACAATACAGTTGTCGTATATAATGTATGAGTAATGAAACAAAATATTACATCATTAATTTATAAATAATTTTACAAACTAAAATATATGGTGACATTAATTTATGCAGCCAAATTCATACTGAAGACACTACAAGATGTCGGTATCAAGGTTCGATGACCTTTTTTGGGAAATTCGAAAATTATTTCCTTATTTTAAGAAACCCTGTTCCCTACAAACGCAAGCCTAACGCCGAGTCAATTACTATGGTAGGTAGGTCAACATATTATTTTGTGAAATTTACAAAACTTGTTATCAATCCGTGATACTGATCATTTACCAAGCATCCAGTATGAATTTGGCTGCATAAACACCTTATAAAATACCTCTTTCACGCGTGCAACATTTTAAACAACCCTACCGAATGAACAGTGATTTATGACCTTGAGACCGTCACAGTAAAAGAAGCTGTAGCGCGTAGTAATTCCATACATTCTCGCTTGCACGCACGTGTGGTACCTGACTGTAGGCAATTATAAAAAGTTGCCGAAGGGCGGGTGCGAGCTAGTTTGTACTTTATTGCTGCTTAGCGAGAGTAGCTATTTACTTCAATGTTCTTGCAAGGTGATTCTTCTGTACGTAGTATTTTATTCTGTGCCCTGACACCGTAACACGGCTATTGCGTCGCCTCTTGCGTCTATCTTCAGAGGCGACTAAAAGACTGTACGCACGCACGCACTGTACACCGAATCGACAATATTATGATGGAAAATTTAAGCACATCACATCCGTTTTTTTTTCGTTGCTTTTTTAAGAAGCCCGTGTCTTAATTATTGATGCTCTGACTTTCAACTATCGAGGTTTTTTTTTGACATTTAAAGTTATCGATTAGGGTCGATTTTTCACCCAACACTATTTTGACGCCATTTATCGCGTTCCCTTGCCGAGTTGCGCTAATTTTTTGAAATTATTCCTTTTTCTCGTATAGCATTAATCCTATTTGTGTTGGAGAATTATTCTCCCAATTATCCATACTCCTAATTTGTGAAAACACTAAAGTTTATTGTTAAGGTTTGCAAATCAGTGAGATATCTCCTGCGCGGGAAATGTGGCATCATCGGAACCTATGTTTCTCCCGTTAGTGCACATAACCAAAACTGAAAAGGGTGAAAACAATTGGTATCCTTGAATCAAAAACATGATGATGAAGAGGATAAGAGGTACAAAAGCTTCTAAAGCTATTGATCGCCTATACAGAGAAGGACAATGTCGCGGCTGCTCAGTTGTAGTGACCCGTATGGACTTCGCCAAGATATTAGGTAAATTTACCAAAGTGAAGATCCAATACGAGAGCAATTCCACTCCAAAAGAGAAACAAAAGGCTTTCCGTGAAGCTTCTTCACCTAATACTAACTCAAGACTGAAGAGTAATGAAAATGGTATGGTACTAATCCACAGGCGTGCCTATACACAACACCCGGCCGAGAAGTTAAGCCCTAAGAATAAAAAAAACCAATTGAAAACGCCAAATAATGTAAATTCTAAACAACGGGCTGTGAATAACAATAATAATATCTTAAAAGAGGATAATAGGTTAAAGAAAACACCTATTGTAAAAGACCAAATTGCAAAAGAAAGTGTAAGAAAAAAGCCTGATTTTACATTAGGAAAACAATATCGCATTACATTCACAAATCCCAAAGTCAATGATATGAAAGAAGTTAAAAGTAAAATTACTTTGTTTGACCTATTGCCTGGTATCGACAAAAGTATACTACCATCTGACGAGTGGAGCATACATTATCTTCCTTATACTGAGGAGCCCAAAGAGGACAAAGTTTATGATAAGATAGCAGCAGAGCTTGAACACTTAATGTACAATGAGAAAAGCAGCATAGCTCCTGCATCAAAGACAGAGGGCACATCTGGCAAAGGAGATGATTTTCCTTCAATATTAGACATCCTGAATGAAAAGCCTTCAGACAGCAGTCCAAATTCAGAATTAAAATCTAACTTAGCATCCAGTGATGTTGAAGCAATGCTCCTGGGTGAGCCTGATACCAGCAAACCAATGAATATTATAATTGAAGACAATATTGAGGAGCCAGGTAGTCCATCTATCCTAGATGAAGCTTTGCAGAAGGGTATTGCTGAGCACTTGTCGGAAGAGCAACCCAAAAAAGATATAAATAAACCTGAGCCAATGGAAACAGATGATACGGTGATAGAAAATCAGTTAAAGACAAAAATTGAAATAGATAACAAAGGACCAGCAAGAGAGATAACACATCTTGTATTCAAGCAGATGAAAGACGGCACTTGCTACAAATCTGTAATATGCCCAAAAACTTTGAAGTACAGCTTAGAGTTTATTGAAAAGCCTGTAGAGTTATTGGGTGCTCCAAAGTTCATTTCAAGTCGAGAGGATTTGCAAGTATTGCTTCAGATTGCGAATGACAGTGAACTTGAAAGTTTTTATGTGTTGCATTAGCATAGTTAATCATTAGTTTAAGAATGTATGGTATAATATAAGGAACTGTAAAAATATTTTGAAGTTTCATCATTGTAATAAATTCTATCACCTATGCATTGAGTTGTATGAATGCTGAATCCATGGCTTGTTTGCAGTTTAATTTGACCTATGCAGTAACTGTTTTTGGTGTCTTCTTGCAAAATCATTTTTTTTTGTCTAAACAGCAAAATAAGAATGGGTGTGTTCTATATCAAGTTAATTATGGTGACACTTTCTTTGCTGATCAAAATGCTTAGTATAGGATACACATAATGGTGTTGATTCACTGTAACATATTTGACAGGACTTAATTTAAGCTTTCTGTCGAAAAGACAAAGACAGGGCACTTAAAATAAGGTTAGTCCTGTCAAATAAGTCATATTACACCAAATAGACAGCATTGTCAACCAATTGCCCATTGTGTATAATAAAATGACATTCAAGCAACTCTAATGAATGAATGATAGAAAATCTTTCTTTTTTGTGATGTCAATGAGGTTTGATTACTTATATTATTTTCCTTTTTTTTTGTCTGCATATAAATTATGTTTCTTCATTAGCTAATTCTAGGGTATCAGTCTATTTGTAATCTCTGCTATGAAAGTATCTAAATAACTGAGTTTCATTTGACCCAAAATAATTTGCCAGGATTGTAGTGTCGGAAGACAAAAATTGTACAATAAGTGACTGACGAGTTGGATGGATGTATCTACTTTATACTTTAATTTATCTTTGCTTTTAGATTCTTTAATAAATCACAAAAAAATGATTTTATTTTATTTCCACTTTTGTGCCAGCTGAAAAGCATAACTGTACTGTTTCATTAAGAAGTAATTGTGTTTAAGAAATACTTGCACATTTTCTCATGACTTATTTGTATTAGGTATATTTTTATAAGTATATAAATTATCTTATTTCATTAATCTTGTGTAACGGACTAATTTTAAACATTAGTTTACTAGGTATAAAATAGGATTTATTTCACCATAAGAATAAATTAACAGATAAATATGACTTGTTTTAATGTTAAAATACATTATCTTCTCCAAAGTTTGTATAAATATAGATGCCTTGATGGTAATGCTAAGTATTTTGTTTCATTTATCATCACAATCTTTCATACATATACTCTTTCTTAAATGCATTAAAATTTGTTGGGTAACTTGTCTGGGTTCCCTCTATGGTGACTGATATTGTTGCTATGTGGCAAGCAGCTCCAATTATCTGATGCATTGGTAACTCTTTCTTTGTCATCAGAAATGTAGCTAAAGCTCCAACAAATGCGTCACCGGCTCCCTAAAAGTAAAAATTAATATTTAGGAATATCACAGGTCAATTAATCATTATGTTTCATGTTAACATTTCATTAAACATTAATTGTTTCATTCACTGAATTGACTCACTGTTGTATCAACTGGTTTAACTCGGTCACAGTATACATGAATAGGTTGTCTATCCCTTTTTGATGAATATACAGCTCCTTTTTCTCCTAGAGTGATGACTACAGTGTCACAACCCTTTTTTAGGAGTGTAGTGAGAGCTTTTGCAGCATTCCTATAACATAAGTACAGTGCCAATTATTTAAAGCATTTAGTAGTCAAACTTCTATGTTGGAAATACTTACTGAACATTATCAACACGAAGGTTTGTAAGTAGAGATGCCTCGGTCTCATTGATACATAGGATAGAGCAATAGGGTAGAATCTGATCAATATCTGCGCTGGCCGGTGCTGCATTCAGCAATCTCACCTGTGAGACAACAGTGTTATACCTAAGACTTACAAATATCTATCACTTTATTAACAAAGCAAATTACCCCTTTGTTTAATTTAAATGCCTCCAATGTAGTTTCAAAAGGTGTTTCCAATTGACCAATTAATATATCGGCAGACTTAATAAGATCAGACGAGTTCTCCACATCAGCAGTGCTCAGTTTTCCATTGGATCCAGGTACAATTACTATCTGGTTCTCACCAGACTCTGCTACACTTATCTGAGCGATGCCTGTTGTAACGTTTGGAGTAATTTGGACATGGGAGACATCTACACCAACTTCTTCTAGGTAATCTTTATACTGCTGACCCCATTGGTCATCACCAAGCTAAAAAATTATAAAAGTTGTTAACAACAGAGTTTGAATACGACTAAACAGTGCATGCACAAAAAGTTCATACTCTACAAATCATAAATGTGTTTCCCCCTAGCTTGGCAGCTGCAACACATTGATTGGCTCCTTTTCCTCCATAGCTGGTGGTAAATTTTGTTCCATGTAGTGTTTCACCAGGACGTGGCAGTCGAGGAGCATAACTGTAAAAATTGGGTTGTTACAGGATTTATAGTAAGTATAGCATAGGCAGTAAGCCGCCGGTAATCGAGAGGTTATATTATATGTTACGTAATGCATTTCAGTAGGTAGGTACTTAATTACTACGTCTTTTCTCTACGAGTTGAGTAGATCCGAGACTGTGAGGGTTAGGTCGAAAAGAAAGGGCAATAGTATCTAGCTTAGGACTTACGTAGTAAAATCAACGCTGCATGAGCCGATAACTACGATTTTTGGAGAAGTCATGGCATAGTCCATTATTGAAATGCTAAGTAAATGCACTAAAAAGTAACAGTTGTGGTGTAAATTGCAGTGAAGATAAGTTGAACTGTGTTAAACATTTTACTGATAAGGTAAATGTTATCATATCAGCTTTCAATTTCAATACGAAGATAACATAAACGATTAAACGTAAACATAATCAACAAGCTGTCAAACAAAACAAGGGTCCGTTTCAAAACGTAAACGTCGTGCGAAAGGAGATCCAGCCAGAGAATGTAAAGTATTACTACGTAAAGAAGCGACACTCACCTCCCCGCGCGAATTTAACGTCCCCCGCGGTCCCTCGCAAGTTAGTGGCAAATCTGGAGGCAGACAGAGCTCGAGTAGCACTCGTTCGTTGCGCGCGTATTTTGTTTTGTTTTCTTGATTTTGAACACAAGCACTTGTACCATTTTTTTCATAACATTTGTTTTATGTTATGAAACAAATAGTGTGTTTGTGTTCAAAATCGAGATGCTTTTTATGTTTCATCAAGACGCCGACAATCGCAAGTATAAATCTTGTTTTGTTTTATTACGATACTGATTTTTAATCAATATGGTTCGTTATTGTGGTATATATGAATGCCTAGAAAACGGAGCAACCAATAAAGAACAGAGATTTTTCAAATTTCCTTCCTTCCGATGAACTAAGCCATTTTCTTTTATGTACGTAAAAAACACCTTTGACTCCTCTGAAAGGATTTGTGTCGTGACGTGACGATGTTTAAATTTTACTCATATAAATTCATGCGTGCCACCGTTACAAAATTGTTATCGAACGATCAACGCCGCGCCGTTGCGGCATCATAAAGAGAAGGCGGCTTTGACTAAAGCAAATACGGAAGGCGGGCTGCGGGGCCATTGACCCCTGCGTTTGGACAGACGGGAGTCTATTGAAATATTTGGCTAATTTATTTTTAAAGTTATGAAAAAGCGGCGGTAACTCAGGGGTAGAACGCTGGCCTCTCAATCTTGAGATCCAGGTTCAATCCGCGATTGGGCATGCACCAATGAGTTTTTCGGAATTTACATAATGCGCATCGTATTTGCTTATAGGTAAGTACCTACTTCCCACTTTCTGAACGGTAAAGGAAAACATAGTGAGGAAACCCGTATGTCCTAAAAATCGTGTGTTTGTGCCCGAAGTACTTACGGTGATAGGGCTCACCTCCCACTACGTTGGGACGTAATATTTGTAGGTGATACGCTGGTGTACCGAGTGTGGACTGTGACTTGCATTACAAAGTTCACACTCGGAACACCTCTGACACCCTCTCGCGCATTCAGGTCGTGACGATATATATATTTTTAATACAAATTTATCCATGGGGAACCAGAACCTAGGGATTAACCACGCTAAAATTTAGGAATAGAATCATATAAGTTGCTGGCTATAAATGTTGTCCCTCTCGATCGACGACGCTCACACGCTTGCTGCCAGCCCTAGACTAGCTCACGCACACACACAAGCGTGTGCGTACAAGCCAGATGCGCGCGTGAGAGTGTAGGTAAATAACTTGAGCGATGACTATGAAGTGTCGGGGGTATGATCCAGCTTTGTTTTTCTCATACAAATGTTGCGTTTGGTTAGAAAAGGAAAGTGATATCAGGGGCAGGGGTCACACACGGTAGTGGTCCCGCCAAGTCGGGCGCAAACAGCTGGGGTGGCTGCCACCGGGGATCCTTTTCTGGAAGCAACTCGTACGTGGAGACCACATCAAGCTATACACTTGCAGTACGAAATTAGCCCCTACAGAGAAGAATATACGATAGGTACGAAGTCCAGTGTGTCTTACTTGATGCGGTCTCCACTGTACATGCGGGTTACTATAGCTACCTACCTACCTTTTTATTATTTTTTTAGTAGGTAATCCCTCTTTTTTGACTGTTTGTGGCAGACTTTTGTTGTTGTAATAGTTTTATTTAATATATGAGGATGGTAGTTAATCTGTAAGAATGCTTTATTAGCAGCCGGATTGTGAAAAACTCGCCTGGCACATTTAAATTCGAAATTTGCTGATAGTTATTTAACAAAACCTTATTACCTATGTAGTATGTATTGTGTATGCTGCCATCACAAAGTTTCTATTGGTTTAAAGTAAATTTTGAAATTCTAATTCACTGAAACCAATAGAAATTTTGCGATGACAGTTTATACAACAGTGGATTTTGAATTACAACAAAATCGTTATTATGTGTGAGATAGAAACACACAGCGTCAATGTGAAGATTAGTCTTGTGCACTTACCGCTCTATATTGTTCAAACCTGCAGTCACCGGCTTGTGTAGAGCAGCTTTCCTAATTTTGGAACGCAGCTCATAATAAATCTGGCCAACGGAAAATTCTGTGAATGCAGTTAAATTGTAAAAAAAAAAGAAAAAGTTCTGTGTTTTTATTTTTTTTATATCTTAAAAATTTACAGAGTTAATTAAGCTCAAAGTTCGACTCCTCGCGAAACGATTTTGTCAACTGAGCGTGGCATGTAGGATCAGTGATGACGTCACAACTAGTGTCAGGTGATTGGATCGGTCGGGTTCATTCGGCTAGCGCGCGCTATTCTGTAATTAACTCACACTATACACACGAAAAAGAAAAGAATGACGAAGAAATATTGCATTGTGCACATGTTCAGTAACTCGAGTGTAAAAACACCAAACAAGTCATTTTTTTGGGTGCCATTAAGCCCTAAAATCAGAAAAAAGTGGTTGATCGCCGCAAGGAGAGCAGATCCTCTTTCAAATAAAAACAGTGCTGCTTTCTGTTGTGAAGATCATTTTGACGTAAGTTTTACCCCCCTTTTTATATGTTTTACTTGTAATACCTATGTACCTCTTTCAAGGTCATTGTACTCACTGTCACGTGTCCTAAAGAATCATGATGTTCTGTGGTCTCTTTTTAATTGATTTACTAATAAAAGTTCTTACATGAAAGGAAAACCATATACAAAGTGACAAATATTACAGCCAAACTCATACTGGAGGCTTGGTAAGTGATCAGTATCAAGAATCATGAACATTTTTGCATTATTTGAAAAATAACATTTTGGCTTTCCGTAGTAAATTGACTCAAGGCTTGTGTTTGTAGAGGACAGGAAAAAATGATTTTAAAATATCCCAAAAAGGGTTATTAAACCTTGCTACCGATTACTTACCGAGTCTTCAGTATGAACTTGACTGTTTAAATAAATGTCACCTTATATAAATTACATTCATTTAAACATATTTAAAGGTGATACTGTCTCGGAGTCCTCATTCTCGTGATGGTATGTGGACTTGGAGACAGTACTGGAACTCAGGAACCAGGAATAGTAAGAAAGTCGTGTTTTATTTTTAATTGTTAAGAATGATGAGTTGGTTTCGGAGACTTGGTGTCATGAGCTGGTGATGGAATGAGGGCTTGGAGACAGTACTGAAACTCAGGAACCAGGAATAGTAAGGAAATCGTGCCTGGACTTTATTTGTTAAGAATGATGAGCTGGTTTCAGAAACTTGATGTGTTGAGCTGATGATGGAAATCAAACACGACTTCCTTACTATTCCTGGTTTCTGAGTTCTAGTACTGTCTCCAAGTCCTCATTCCACCACCAGCTCATGACACCAAGTTTGCAAACCAGCTTATCAATTTTTTCAGTATTAGTTCAAACACAACTGCTGTACGATCATTCTTCATACACTGAGGTACCAAGCTATTTTCGACGAGATAAACCGAATAAATAGAAGTGTGTAAAAACAACATAACAATGTTTCACTTCGACGGAAAATGGATAGACGGACATACAAATGGGTGAAGTTCAATACTTACCTAGTTTTGTAATTTTATCCCACGCAATTCAGCACCCACGCAGGCACTATTTTTCGAAAATACTGTGCAACCATAAAAATGTCCACTTTCGGTAAGTTGTCAGATTGGCCTTTGACAAATCCCTCATCCATTTTAAAACTGTATGATTATAATACTAAATTATACACTAAACACACGTAATTTTATATTTTATAAAACTTCAATAGCCAAAATCGGTGTAAGAAGACATTAAGATTAAGAAATTGTAACTAATAACAAATCAATTTTGCGTCTGCGAGCTGCAAGGTCGAACGGCCGACTGACTGCGAGACTAGCTATGACGTCATCATAGGCCTAGATGACTTATGACAAATTTACAAATTGTTTCGGAAATGGCCGATATGTTTTTGGTCATAACTTCGGTAATACTGTGACTATTACAACGAAACAAAAACTGGTGTAATGTCCAAAAAAGTGCTTCTTTTTGCAAAATTCCGACCCTTTAGCCATATTCATCGAATGTTGGATTCCCTGACATTCTGTCATACGCGTCTTCACCAGGAAGAACTTTCTGCGACGCTGTGTGTTTCTATCTCACACATATCTCACACATAATAACGATTTTATTGTAGTGCAAAATCTACTATTATATGTTTCTGTAGAAACACACAGCGTCGATGTGAAGATTTGTTTGATATCTGCTGGTGACTACACAAAACGCTGTATGTGAGTAAAATAATAAGAAGTTAAACACACAAATAACAAAATTATAATTAATTCAACTATGTTAGGCCGCGTTAGCAAGGCGATACAGGTCATTGACCCGACAGCTACTGTGAACTCTTATTTCTAAACGATACTATCGCTCCATGATTGCTCCCCATACTGACTGGCGAAAAACGTCACAATTCTAGCGTATCATACTTCATTGTAGTACAAAAAAACCTATCTCCAAAATTTACGAATTCGTAAAATAGTGGAATGAAATTTATGTGATATAATAATTAGTGACATGTATTAAAAAACCTGTCAAGTGCAAGTCAGACTCACGTACCTAGGGTTCCGTAATTCGACAGTTTTGTTTTTGGATGAAAATTTTGTCATTTTGTTCTCGCGAATGTCTTAATCGCTATATTTTTCTTGTTATCTTTACTTCAGCACATATTACTATTTTATTTTTTTTATATTTTTCTGTCCACCAGTTTTGAAGATAAGGGGGATCATAAATTTTTTGTGGTTTTTCAAAGATTTCGCGAAATCAGTGCCAGTAAATATAGTGAAAGTATACATTTTTACAATCAGCTCTTTAAGAGGCCCCTTTTACGTATGGATACAGCCCAAAATGCAATATTTTATGAAACACTGTATTCATATTGGCTGTCAGGATATCGTGATTAACGGATTTTTGAACCTGAATAACAATTTATCTTAAAGTAATTTTAGTTTACTGAATGTTAATAATAAAAGGTAAAAATAAAAATTTTGGCTCAAGATATATTTCGGGCCCTACTGGGCCCGGCATCAGTTGAGAATCTGAAAATGACGTAAATTAAATATGACATAAATTATTTACAAAAAAGAAAAACATAGAGCAGGTTTATTTACAATTTATCTAGATTAAATTTCATTCATTCATTATATGTTATTTTATTTTTACCTTTATTATTAACATTCGGTAAACTAAAACTACATTAAAAAAAAATTCTTAAAGAAATGACCTATCATAGAAAGTAAAAATTCTAAACTTACACTGTTTCGTTTTGCGCGGTACGACACGACGACGGCGTGCTGCAGCGGTATAAAACATTTTTGGTTCCTCGGTCATCATTATCTACAAACTAGTTTACTTTTTTAATTAGAGAGTGTTATGTTTTAATTACCTGGTAAATTACACGATGATGGTAAAAATGAATACTCGCGTAACAGTCACGCATTTTTTTGAAAATTTTCGCAAGCCACAACTCTGAGATCTCCGTCGCAAATGATGGCACGTGCATAAATAGTTTTAAAATATAACCAAATACGAACGTATTTACCAAATAGGTTTTTTTACTTTAGTATTTCATTTAAAGCGTCTTTATTTCTAAGCATTTTAAGGATTTATTAAACAATTATGCCCTTCTAACCTTGATGTTTGTTGTAAATGTGACCTTTAATCTTAGCAAAAAGAAATGTGCCTTTTTATTTTAGTATGTTTACATTTTTTGTGAAATTGCGCCTTTTTTCCTTTGTGGAATTCGTAATTAATTTGACACAAAAATAGCATTAATTTGCTAACATAATATCACAGTGTAAAAAAAATATGAAAAATTTTAAATTATTCTAAATATTTCTAAAACAAAAGTGAGAAAAATAAAAAATATTATCCTAACAATAGAATATGGGTATCCAATTATAGATACTAAAAAGTTGATTTTAAAAATATATAATTTTATTATATTTTCTGGCAGTGGTTTTGAGAAATCTTTAAAAACCTCAAAAATATGAATGTCCCCGATTGTCCCCCCCCCCCTTATCTCCGAAACTGGTAGACCGAAAAACATGAAAAAAATGTCGATTATAGACCATAGCTGGCAAATTACAGGAAAATTATAGCAATTCAAAAAAAGTTGAGCACAAATGAAAAATGTAAAAAGGAAGTACATGCTACCAAAGATATTAAACGAACTACCAAGTAAAATTATAAGTCAACTGAATCGTAATCCTCACAAAATAAAAACTATTTTAACGTGTCACTATAGCCGATTCTGAAGGCTTTAATTTTAGTTTTAGTGCTGTCAACACTAAATTTTCTTCATTGCAAAATAGTCCTTAACTGTTAGGGTTAGAAGTTAAATTACTTTGGAAAATTTTAAGTTCTGACAGCACTAAAACTAAAATTAAAGCCTTCAGAATCGGCTTTATTGTAGCCGATTCTGGAGGCTTTAATTTAAGTTTTAGTGCTGTCAAAACTAAAACTTTTTCAAAGTAATTTAGCTTCTGTTCCTAATATTTAAGAGTATGACATAGCCAAAACAAAAACCAGTTCTGGGCGTGGCTTATTCTATTTTACAATAGCGCGCGGGGGGAAATTCGTCCCGGTCTCTAAGCTCGCGTCACCATAGCAAAAATACGAATAGAGTGGACGAGGCAGGGTCAAAAGTAATACGTATTTTATTTTATCTAATTTATTAGTGTATTTCGATCATCGTCACACGGCATTGATCCTACTTGCTATTACGTCGGGGCGTAAATTTATTATGGTCGGCTAAAAGTGGTTTTTTGAGTGTTTGATTTATCAGTTGACCCTCGGAACATTTCAGACACTCCTTTAGAGATACATAATAATATTGTGACGGTTAATTGTCACCATTACCCATTCTTTAAATATTTTTCGCCCGTTGAGCTGGTTTTACACTTACGGGAAAATAAATTGGACCAAAAATTTCTTTACAAAAAATTTTTACTAAAGTTGTTATTACAAAAAGTGGAAACTAACAAATATTCTCAGAAGGAACGCACCACGTCACTATCTACGAGTATCTCACTGTAGCCTATATCAATTATGCCTCTCTCATTCAACCACGTTTAACTGCGTTACTATCTCATTCCCACTCATTTTAAATAGCGTCACTATTTATCTCACTCTAACGCGTGTTAAATGGCATTTCTAATGAACGTCAAATATTTTTACTGCCCGCCACTCTTTCATTCTAAATTCTAATTATTTAAAAAAATACGCAGCTCCTTTGGTAGTAAAATAGCAATAACTTTTTTTTCAAAAGTAATACACAGAAATTGCCAGATCATTTGAAAAACAATATTTGATGAGCCGTTATTTAAGACAATTTGCAAAACTAACATAGGACATTTTTTTTCATGGTGTGGTATCGAACTAACCTAATTACAAAAAATTGCTCATAAATTGGGTTTTTATTTTTCTTCCTGATGTAACAGCATTTCAAGGTTTATTTTTGACTTTATCAATAGCACTAGTGTTTTGCGTGGTGCGCGGGCTGCAGGCAGCCCGCGTGAGTTGTAATTGTTCCAAGTTGTACTTCGTTATTGTTGTTTGTTGTTGCATTTAGTTGTTGTTGTAACTTTTTCGTTAACGTGACAGGACAAGGTATCGAGTTAAAAATACGTTTGAAATTGAGTTGAAACAAATTATCAGACGACATTCAAGTAATGGGCAGAAGTCAATTGTATCACGAAATGTTATCGGTCATGATCGGGTGGGAATATAGTCATCGGTCATGATCAGTTTTCAAAATTATCATCGTCGTAACCGTAATAGCGCGTTGAAATACGTGTGGTAACTTTGATTCAATTGAAGTAGACTAATATTTTGCTATTGTGTACTCTGACAGTTGTCAAAGGTCCAAAATATACACGGTCGAAATGTGCTGGAACCAACTTTCAACGGAGTCGAATCCCGCTAAGCCCAAGCTCAAACGTTTGGAAGATACGTCCAAAAGAAACAGTCTTGTAATGCTCTCGGGGTAAAGTGAACTCGGCCTCATGAACTCACATACTCGGCCTTCGGCCTCGTATGTTCGTTCATCGGCCTCGCTTATACTCGGTTCGGCCTTCGGCCTCACAGGCTCGGCCTCCGGCCTCGCCGCTTGGTACTGTTTGGCCTCCAGACCATTCCTCCGGAATCGTCCTCCAGGGTCGGCCTTCGGCCTCCCTAGAATGACATCAGATATGACTCTGGTGGCCGCGGTGTCGTGCTCGGCCGAAAAACTCGCTATAAAGACACTTGTAGGCTCGGCCTTCGGCCTCGCCGGGATCCTTTCCGTGAAATGTTAACTCTGACAGATGTCAAGTGTCCAAACTGTCAACGGTCTAAATGTGCTTGAACCAATTCAACGTAGTCGAATCCCGCTAAGCCCAATCTCAAACGTTTAGGAGATAGGTCCAAAAGAAACTGTCTTGTAATGCTCTCGGGGTAAAGTGAACTCGGCCTCATGAACTCACATACTCGGCCTTCGGCCTCGTATGTTCGTTCATCGGCCTCGCTTATACTCGGTTCGGCCTGCGGCCTCACAGGCTCGGCCTCCGGCCTCGCCGCTTGGTACTGTTTGGCCTCCGGACGATTCCTACGAGGCCTCCGGCTTCGCCTCCGGCCTCGTAGGAATCGTCCTCCGGGGTCGGCCTTCGGCCTCCCCAGAATGTCATCAGATATGACTCTGGTAGCCGCGTTGTCGTGCTCGGCCGAAAAACTCGCATGTTCAGACTCCGAACGCTGCCAGCTCGGCCTTCGGCCTCGCTGGCGCGTTCTCCGTCCTCACATGCTCGTTTTTTGGCCTCGCTAGAAAGACACTTAAAGGCTCGGCCTTCGGCCTCGCCATTAGATCCGAAAAAATGTCCAATCCATTTTTTTTTCGAAAAAGTGTCAAAATCCCTGTCGGTTGTCAAAAAGTGTCAAATTTGACAGTGGATTCGTAATCAGCGACCCCATTTACTCCTGAATACCGAGTTTCAAGCGAATCGGAGCACTTTTTTGGACCTGTCAAAAAAATGTCAAATTCTGTCAAATGCCAAATTTATTTATGCAGTCGGGTAGCGCTCGGCGGACAGATCACTAAAGTCGAAACCGCAACTCGCTAGGACTTACGGTTCGGGAGATATGGCCGACCAAAGTTTTCGTAAAAAAAAATTTTTTTTTTCGACTTTTTTTTTTTTATTTTATTTTCAGAAAGATCTCGCCGAGCCCTTTTCTTAGAGTACCATGAACATGGGTCTAGCTCCAGCCGTTTGGGAGATACGGGCCGTTAAAGTTTTGACACCGGGGGGGGCTAGATCTCGGCGAGACCTTTTCTTAGACACCCATCAACATGGGTCTAACTCAAGCCGTCTCGGAGATACGGGCCGTTAAAGTTTTGACATTTGAAAAAAAAAAAAAAAACTTTTTTGTCACCCTATGGTCCGACCCCTAGGGATGTACCACCTTCCGTTCCGAAGATATGGCCAAAACAAAATTTTTTTGTAACAAATTTTAGAAAAAAAAAATTTCCCATCCCTAGTGACCGGGGACATCCCTACGAACTGCGCCCGCTCGCGCTTCGCGCTCGCGGGCTTGTTACGGCGAACTTTCTGTCAATAATGTCAAAAATGTAAATTTTTCCCATCCCTAGTACCCAGGTACATCACTACGAACTTCGCCCGCTCGCGCTTCGCGCTCGCGTGCTCGTTCGTGCTCGTTCGTAGGCTCGCCCTTCGGGCTCGCCTACTCACTCGCGAAATTTTTCAAAACTCCCATACAAAATCCCATACAACGACCCGCCTCACTAAAATGTCAAAAAACCATGTCAAATGTCAAAAAATGTCAAATGTCGAGGTTTTTCCCCACTCACAATTAGACACCCGACATTCCATACATACAACACTACTACCCCAAACGACTCCTTCCAACTAAACAACCATGTCAATGAGTGAGTCAGTGAGTTACCGTTTTGTAGCTTTATATCCCTGCGGTCCGTAATTGAATTACATAGATAAAAGCTATGAATGAATTAAAGTGTGAGCGATGACTGGTCCGTAATTTGTGAGCTAGCAAACGATGTGAAAGATAGCTTATGATTCGGACCGCATTAAAAAAGATACATCTTAACCATAACCTCTTATCACAGAATACAATACGATTATTTGATTTTATTTCGTCAAAGTGCCGTGATTCGTGATGGAACAAGAAGAGTTTGTAGCACTGTTCTTTAACGTAGACTCAGATAACGACGAAAATATATATATACATATAAATTCTTCCTTTTCGACGAAAAGTTCCACACGACTTTTTATTTGTTTCTCTCATGACCGAATAAAACATATACCATGGTTCATCTGATCTGAACTGCTGAAATAATGGAGCGAAAACAATTTTTGACATTCCATTCCGTTCATCGCTCACATCGCCTCACCTCCGTCGCATGAGACACGAAAGTCATACGAATGAATGAACGCATTTGCTTCACTCATGGATTATTAGCCATTCACCTCATTCATTCGTAATCGATTTTAGCGAAATAATTCTATTTCGGAACGCAGGGTAGATAGTCAATCAATCAATGACTACTCAGAGTTGCGCAACAAAAATTTTATTCTTAGAATTTAGAACTGGTTAGCTTTGACTCTCAAAAATCTATTCGAATTTATAAAAGTACCATCAACTCGAAGACTAGGGTCACTTACCCAATAGTTGACCAAGCACCAAACTCTGACCAGAATGTATCAAAAATACAATTTTAATAAAGTGTGGCAACACACGATGGTAGTTGTTGTTTTTTTTGCAAGAGCAACACTTTATCTGACATGTCACGTATGAAGATGCTTCCTATTGGTGGAAAAAAATGACGTTTTTCTGCTGCAAAGATGGCTCCGCGTAAGTGTTCCCTTTTTTACTAAGACTTAAAATTAATTCTTGCTTTGGAAATCCAATCCCATCCTCAATGTTTTTGATGTTTATTGATTAACTACACGTCAGAGTAGGGCCCGAGTTATGTTTCTAAGTACCCCTACCAATATTTATGAGGTTTCTTGCGCGACGTGGTTTTTAAAATGATGGTCATCATTTGGAACACGTTAAATGCAATATTGCCTAATGCTGACCAGTGTGGTCAGGTTAAAGAACCAAATGAGTTCAACTTTTTCATTGGAGTTACCTTTATATCAAGCTATCTTATAAGTTTTAAAAAACCCAACATCGTATGTGCCTTGGTTCCAAAGGATGACCGGGGAAATATTTTGAATAAAATGTAAGTGGTCAGGCTTCGGCGACGCCCTTAAGTACTAACCTTTAGCTGACCACCTTGCAATATGATTGAATGGCATGGTCAAGTATCAGGAAAAATATTGTTCTAATCAACGTTTAACTTTTTCACTGGCATACCTAACACAAATATCAAGCTATCTTATATATTTTTAAAAGCTTAGCCTTATTATGTGACTTTATTCCAAAGGCTGACCAAGGTAGTCTTATGTATGTTCTGACTACTATACTAGCCTTTAGTTGTCCTTGCATGTTTTTTAACACGTTGAATACATGATGGGTGCTGTTGTGATGCCTTTTTTTTTTAGGAAAGAAAAAAATCGAAGGTGCGAAAATTTTACGCTATCCCGATTCCGCAATGCAAGATGCTATCACTGCAGTGCGAGAGGGACGCTTCAAAATAAGAGAAGCTGGAAGACATTTTGGTGTGCCACATAGCACATTAATAAATAAAGTGAAAGGCAGAGTTCCACAAGTTAGAAAAATGGGACGCAATACGTATTTCACAGAAATGGAAGAAAACCTCTTAGTAAAATATATAATAGCAAGTGCTAAGAAGGGCATACCAATAAAAAGAAAAACATTGTTAGATACGGTGAAAAAAATATTAGATGACGACAAGAGAGTGACGCCGTTCAAAAGTAATAGGCCAGGCAAGAAATGGGTCACATTGTTTTACAATCGACACCCCGAAATAACAGAAAAAAAAGCTGAAGGTATCTCTACAGCACGAGCTAATGTAACAGAAAACGATATCAAAAGCTGGCACCAATCCCTAAAAGAATATTTGGCCGAAGAAAATGCTTTGGATATATTGGAAGAGCCCGAACGCATATTTAATGCAGACGAATCAGGTTTTCAGACATGTCCAGAGTCAGGCAAAGTGCTAGGGCCGGTAGGCATGAAAAATTTTTACCACATAAAAACGGGAAAAGAGAAAGAACAACTGACTGTCATGGTCACTATCAATGCTGCAGGTCAAGTAGTTACACCCATGGTCGTGTATCCCCTAGTTCGCATTTCAAAAGAAATATCAAACAATGTTCCGGAAGACTGGGGGATAGGAAAATCTCGGAAAGGTTGGATGACCGGACCTTTATACTTCGAATACATTGCCAATATCCTTGATCCATGGGTGAAGGCCAACAATATAAAAAAACCGATCTTGCTTCTAATAGATGGGCATCGCTCTCACTTGACACTACAAGTGTCACAGTACTGTGCTGAGAATAAAATTATAGCCTACGCCCTCTTTCCCAACTCGACACATATTACCCAGCCGGCGGACGTATCCGTGTTCAAAAGCTTGAAAAGTGGTTGGCAAGATACAGTATGCGAGTTCAAAGATAGAACTGGGAATAGACAGATTACCCGTATTGGATTCGCACCCTTGCTCGCCCATGTTTTTAAAAACAATGTCACTCCAGAGGTCGTTGCGAATGGATTCAAAAAATGTGGGATCTATCCATTTGACGTCACTGCTGTAGATTTGACAAGGTGCATGGATAATGACACTCGAAAAATTGCACCTGTATCGGCTTCAAAACGCGAGGTCGGAGTGGAGACGCTCTTACTGTTTGAGTCTTTTATGAGACAAGGCCGTGTATCACAATTCAGACAAAGTGATGAACAGTGGAAAGGGGAGGAGACCGCCAAAGAGTTATTTTATGTGTGGAAAAAGTTTCGTCAGCACTGTTTATTGGAGGCGTCCCCGTCCAGTGCAGAAAATGTCAGATCTCCCATCAAAGATATTCCATCCATCATACGACCGCCGTTAGTTTCTGATATGCTATCCGTTACACCAAGGCTACCGGTAGAGACAAAAATTCCCTCGAAGTCCGGTACACCAGACTCGAAGATACCAGTACTACTAGACGAGTTCAAAACTTCCACAAGAAGTAGTACTCCAGATTTGATGGCACCAGATCTTGCAGAGGAATCCGAAACTTCCACCAGATGTAGTACCCCGATCTCGATAGCACATATTTTTCCAGAACTGCCAGAAACTCCCTCCAGACCTTGTACTCCGGTCTCAAACGCACTACATCTTCCAGAGGAGTCCGAAACACCAACTCAAATCTCAAAGTCACCTCAAAACCTTTTTGAATGCCACAGTCCTATAATCCGAACTCATAACACCAAAACACCCCTAGCAGCTGAAAAGCAATCGATCAATCTACTTCTTTTGGCTGAGAAACAAAAACAGGTCAGTCCTGCTTTTGGAAAACATTTAATATGGCCCTCAGATTCTCCGATAAAGAAACCCAAAAAGGAACGGCTGCCATTCGCCACAACTTCAAAAAAATGGCAAGACTATTGGTTGGCAAAAGAAAATGAAAAAGATAAGGAAAATAGAAAAAAAGAAAGCAGAAAACGTGAACGTGAAGAAAATAAGGTAAAAAAAAGGAAACAAATACCTAAAAAGAGAAAGAGAGGCGAGACGACCAGTCAAGTAACAAATAAAAAAAAGAAAAGAGTCAGAATCATTAGAAGCGATACCAGTGATACCAGTGAAGTGATGTCAGACGAGGAACCAGGACAGAGGATAGAACAAGTACTCATAAGCGACGAAGAAATAGAAACTGAAAAAGATGATGAGAAAGAGGCGACATGTGGCAGTGTGGATTCAAAAAGCTTTAGGGCGGGGCATTTTGTTATATTTGTTTACGATGGTGCATACTTTGTTGGCCAAATCGAATCAATCACTGAAGAGGGAGCATTGATCAAATCAATGCATCAGTCGCTCAAAAATTGGAAGTGGCCAGAGAAAGAGGACTTGATTTTATACCGGATTGATGACATTAAGGAAAAAATAAAAAATCCACAAATACTGCACCAAAAAAGAGGACTTTATCACGTTCCTGAATTCGAAAAATATAGAGAATATATTTAAAACCATATACTTATTTAAAACTTCTCTTGTTCATTTTGTTATGAAAGATGATAAATATTTTGCTTGCGTCATAATATGCCGATGATAATAAAAAACTATGATTACAGTATTAAATAATAATGTTTTAGTTAAAAATACCTTTGGTACAGTATTATGGGCGATACATTTGCATATTTATTATTAGTTCGGTATATGTTGATCTAGACAATGGCGTTTTTATAGCCTTTTTGAAGTGGTCAGGTATTGGTACAAGAGATGGTCAGTTTTTGGTGCGATGTGGTCAGGTTATGGTGAATTTTAAAATTTTCACTTTAGACAGGTGTAAAAAAAAAACCTATTGATATATATATATGTATATTTGCGTCGTTCATTTAAGTACATCTTATAGAATCATTAAGCAAAAATTGGTATCGCTCAAAATAAAAATAATTTATTTATGGAACACATTAGCCATAAATCCGCTTAGCTGGTCAACTATTGGGTAAGTGACCCTATCTACTTTTTGCTGAGGTCATAATTTGATATTCTGGTCAGTCATGAGCTGGCCTACCAGCCTTCCAAGGGAAAGCGTTGACTTTTGGGACACCTGTTTACCCTTGGGATAAATCGCCAAGTGTTCAAAATATAGAAATTTATTTGTATCATAGTTTGAAATGTTCAGGTCCCTTTACGCAAAATGAAAAAACAAAACTCTTTTAGGATTAATTTGTTGTCCCTATGTTTGTCTGTTTGTCCGTTTGTCTAGGCAATTTTTCTGGGTAAAATCAATAAATGCTAATATTTACAGCCCTGTAAAATATACATATTATAACGTTTTTATGGCCTTTTGTTTAACTTTTTCATACAAATTTTCTCCTCATGAAAATATAGAGATCAACACTTCACATAATATTTTGCATTTGAAAGAAAGCACAGAAAGGAACTGTAGAACAAATAATGTAAAAAATATAAAACCATACCTTTCTATTCTAAAGGAATTAATAATTTACTGTTTGTTCAATGTGGCGATAGCTTTGTTTATTTTTTTTTTTCTTTGTTACAAAGATAACAAATATTTTCATACAAGGTTTTCCTTAAGGGCTATTTCTCCGAATTTGTAACAAAATATTAAGAAATAATTATAAAGGTAAAGTACAACTTTTAGCTAAGACAATTGATTGTTAAAAGTTTGCTATATGCATAAACATATTTTAATGATATTATGGTATCTTCAAAATAATTAGGTTTTCCATAAGCATGATATCAGATTATTTAAGAAATTTACGGCTGGTATCACGACGACGGATAAGCCAATTATTTTATTACTATTGTAATATAATTAAAAATATGTTAATGCATACAGCAGACTTTTAACTATAAGTTTTCTTAACTAAAAGTTGTATTTTTACTTATTGAAATTGTATTTCTCATCAAGAAGTGCAAGATGACAAGATATTCAAAATAAGTTAATTGAATTTGTGAAATGGTTTCAGGTCAAAACAGTTTGCCATGAAACGGTAATTGTTTATACTTAGCAAAGTGTGTAAACTTAGTCATCTTAACATGAACGACGCCTGTATTTCTCTCTTTTTTATTTCCAGTATAGATAAAAATATACAAACTTGTTAAACTTTGTGTAAAAACGAGGCAATATTGACGATATCCTGACAGCTATTATGATGGTGTTTTATCAAATTTTGCTTTTTGGGCTGTATAGAGACGTAGTTAGATGTCACTAGAATATACTCATGAAAAAAGATATGAAGAAAATAAGCTGTAGACTTCACATTCGGTTTATACCTATTGTATGAATTTTAAGAAAAATACAGCGGTAAAGGGACCTCTTAAGGAAAACCTTGTATTAAACTATTTGTTATCTTAGTAAAAAATAATTCAAGGAAAAAAATAAACAAAGCTATCGCCACATTGAACAGTAGATAATTAATCCCTTTAGAATAGAACAACATGGTTTTCATATTTTTTACATTATTTGTTCAACAATTCCTTTCTGTGTTGACTTTTAAATGCAAAATATTATCTCAAGTGTTCATCCCTACATTTTCATAGTGAGAAAATTTGTATGAAAAACGTAAAAAAAAAATGTAAAAACCTAAAACGTAATATAAATAAAAACGTCAAAAGTATGTTTTTACAGCTCTATAGAGGGCCGTTTATATTGGTATTTATTAATTTTACCCAGAAAAAATTGTTTAGACAAACGGACAGACAGACAAACATAGGGATAACAAATTAATCCTAAAAGAGTTTCATTGTTTTCATTTTGCGTAACAGAACCTGAACATGTACCGACAGGATTATCTACGATCTAATAATTTTGCCATGCACTGTAAATATTTCAAAATAAATTTCTATATTTTAAATGCTTGGCGATTTATCCCAAGTAAGTGTACCTATATAATTTGCAAAAAACTTCACTTATTGGACCTGAAATGGTGAGCCAATACTAGAGGGTAATTTCACGAAAAGGTCATTGACCTTTGTTACAGATCTCAGTAAGTATAAGTAAATTAATTTGGGTTTCAATAACGATCACAAAATTATTCTTTTAGAGTAACATATATTATTTTCCCGCATAAAAGTATGAATTCATTCCAAATTCATTCAGTTTTGTTGTTATGACTATGGCACGATGTAGCTAAATCACTCATACGCATATTTTGTTGAGTTTTTAACGGCAGGAATATGATGCTCCTCGAAATATTACTTTATAAAATTAATTTCAATGTGTTTTGAAGTAGTTTTGGGAGATATTTATAGCTTGCAAAAAAGGGCACAGGTTCCACGTCTTACGGGCGCCAACGCTAGGCGCTGTATTATCTATGGCTAGGCGTAGACTGACAATATCTTGCTGCCGCTGACTGCATCAGTGGATTTACGTATTTTTGGAAAAAGGGGGTGCTTTTTTTGACCCGAATAACGTGGTATTTGGAAAATGAATAGATATCATTCACACTAATTTTATTAAAAAAAAACCAACAAAATCGCGAAAGCGATACCTGAAACAAAATCGATAAGAAGTGTGCAATAGAGGGTTACAGAAAAATTCATTGACAGTACAAATATGAATCGATTAACGTGGTTTGTGGAAAATGAATACCTTAAAGTTCAACCAAAAACATGTATTTTTTTTATGGCTATACGTAACCTAATTATTGCAACAAAATCATCCGAAAGCTGACATTTTATTTCTGTTTGTATTTTCGTTCCCCTTAAAGACTATTTTGTAATCAGGAAAATTAAGTTTTGACAGCACTTAAACTAAAATTAAAGCCTTCAGAATCGGCTTTATTATTTCGATAAACAAGAAGTACTTAAGGCCCCAGACTCCCTTTGCAACATTTCGCTTTCATCTTACCTGAGGCTTTAGAAGTGGCGCTCCCCCCGCTGCATTAAGATGTTAGAGACCGCACCTGAATGTTGCTCTACTTCGTTAAATGAGTATACGATTACTTAAAATTTGACATGTGAAGATTTTTAATTATTCAAGTAACGGTAATTTACAAAGTTTGGTTTGTTTATCGGAACAAACAAAATGAATTTGCAAAAGCAAAATAAACAAAAGTAAATCTACCTGGAATAGATGGCTTATTGGTAGCAGTAAGAGTGATTAGTATTTACACAATACATTTTATAGGTCATGCAATTATTTGCAGATTTTTACCGAAGGGGTGTCAAGAGGTGTTCCGAGTGTGACCTGTGAGATGCAAGTCATAAGTCCACCCATACGTGTACCTATAAGTACACCCGCGTTTTTCTCACGATTATTACGTCTCAACGTGATGAGCCCTATCGCTCTAAGGAAACCTGCATGCCCTAAAAAGCGTGTGGTTGCGCCCGAAAATTTCTTTATTCATCAAGATTTTCATTTAACAAATGCCTGACATAAAAATACCTTTATAAAATTTGGAAATGTAGAAAATTAATAATCAAATCGTAACAATGAAAACATTTAAAATTAGTTCTTTAAGTAATATAATATCAAAAATAAAAACTCTTACGGTAATTAAATGTCTGTCAGTTTGTGTGTCCATGATTATGACTAAGGTGCAATAAAAAAGGTAAAAAATTTAGTTTTAGAAATGTGATGTTTTAATGATAAGAACCGCAGCTGCGTACGTTCTTTTGTTTTGATGCATTATTGTCTAGCACGTTGTTATCTCGACTGTCGGTTTTAGTGACTTCGATAGCTTTTTAAGATATTTTAAATAAAAGTAAGTAAAGTAATAAAAAGGATGTAGCTTCGGCTTTAGTTATTCCAAAAAGTGGCGAAAGCGGTGCTGGTATAAAATTTGTGTCACGCCATCCCCGTGGGTTTTTTAGACCACAACTTCTAAAATACGGCTTTACGGGTTTTCGAATTAACACACATTAACATAAATTAATCTAAGCGATTTAGGGCATGCAATTATTCGCAGATTTTTACTATCCGGATAACGGATAATGTATTATCCGGATAACCGGATACTTATGGTAAAAATTAAGGGTAGTAATAAAAGCTCCGAAAACTAAATTAAAACCGCCCAAAAAAACGGCCTACCGCAAACATCTTGAAAAAAAAACCGGCCAAGTGCGACTCTAGTCTAGTCAGACTCTAGTCAGAACCTAGGGTTCCGTATTGTGGATGATAAATTTAGTTTAATTTTTTTTTTTCGTGAATTTCTCAACCGCTTTATTTTTTCTGTAATTCTTACGTAAACGCATGATACCATGATTTTTTTCATATTTTTCGGTCCACCAGTTTTGGAGATAAGAGGGGGACATACATTTTTTTATAGATTTTCAAGGATTTCTCGAAATAGATGCAATTAAATATAGCCAAACTATATATTATTACAATAAGCTTTTTAATACCTACAATGTGATACCCATATTGTATTTTTATAAATATTTTTTTTAATTTATTTTACTTTTTTTATATTTTTAAATCACTATAGTTTTCCCGGTTATTGGTCAGTTATGATCTATAATGGACATTTTTTTTCATATTTTTCTGTCTACCAGTTTCGGACATACACATTATTGTAGTTTTTTTAAAGATTTCACAAAACCAGTGCCAGTAAATATAGTAAAAGTATATATTTTTACAATCACCTTTTCAGTGTCTACAGTTTGATACCCATATTGTATTTTTAGGATATTTTTTATTTTTCTCACTTTTGTTTTGAAAATATTTTAAACAATGTCAAATTTTTCATATTTTTTTACAATGTAATATGTAGGCAAATTAATGCTATTTTTGTGCCAAATTTCATGTCTTTATCTTTACGGTGCTAAAGTTATGATGCTGTGAAATACGGACAGACGTAGATTAGACTTTATTTTATTCAAAAAATATTTTATCCATAGTTGTTTACTTATTAAATGATAAGTGCAATATTCAAGTAGAGCAAATTTCATGATACAGTTCGCCTCTCCATCAGAATCTACGCGAGGGAAAGGGAGCAACCGTGCGAGCGGGAGGTAAAATGACGTCGAGCTACACAACACACGTCTGAACGCTGCGATGTCCCAGCGAAACTGAGGGAAATATCAACGCGTTTTGTTTTTTAAACTCTCGATAAGTTTCGATTTGATAAATGTTCTTAAAATAATTTTTTAAATACCGTTTTTTGTTATTTCACTTATTAATAGTTCTATTCTACGTGTTTTAAATTGGACTACGCTAAACGATAGTTTTCTAGTAGAAAAAAAATATTTTATCAGTGGTTGAATTCATGAAATCACAACTACTTAAAGCACTCGAAATAAGAAAACTAAAGTATTATCCAAAAAAGTAACCAGATAAGATTATTGTTGAAGATATGGGAATAAATGTTACCTGAATAAATTTCTTGTTTTTGTCATAATTTTTACGTGACGTGTGCATGAATGAGACTCTCAACGCGAAGAACATAAATAAAGGTATGTTTAAAGCCTAAAAAACCTATTAAAAGTAGCACTAAAGTAAATGAAAAAATAAGTTTTGAAATCTTCAAATTCCACACTGTAAATTAACGTAAAATGTATTTTATTTATTGCTTTCTTACTAACTAAAATAAAATCTTTCTTTTCTGATAATTCTGCAAGAATACTGATTTTTAGGGGATTGGAGCCTTCAAACAAAATAAAAAAAATATTTTATAAAAATACATTATTAAAAAGCTGATTATAAAAATATATAGTTTGGCTATATTTATTTGCATAAATTTCGAGAAATCCTTGAAAAACCTTGAAAAAATGTATGTCCCCCCTTATCTCCAAAACTGGTAAACCGAAAAATACCATGGTTATGTTTGTTTACGTAAATATTAAACCAAAGACGAAGAACTTTCCTGTATGGTTTTCTAAACATTTAATTAAATTACTATCAGAAAAAGAAAAACTTCGTAGTAGGTACAAAAATACAAAAACCCTCGAGACAGCTTTGAATACGAGTTGCTTAGAGAACGTTGTCACAAACTTTCACAAAAGTGTCACAGTAACTATCTACGACAAATAGAAGCATACATTGTAAAAAATCCTAAAGCATTCTGGCGGTTTATCAAAGACAAACGTAATGGCAAATCTACAATTCCAAAGAATATGTACCTGAACAATTTTACAGCACAAGAAGGCCCTGACGTTGTAAATCTGTTTGCAAACCATTTCTCCTCAGTATTCACACGTAACTCAGCTAATATCTCTTTGTATACGCCCCAAACCGAATTTTGTCTTGATCACATACGTTTTACGGAGAAGGATGTACTCAGAAAAATCAAAGAATTAGACATATTTAAAGGTTCTGGTCCCGATGGCATTCCTCCACTTTTTATAAAGAGATGTGGGTCGGCGTTAGCTTTGCCTCTTACCATAATTATGAATCGATCTTTAAAAGATGGTACTTTTCCCAGTGAATGGAAAAAGGCTAAAATAGTACCCGTATTCAAAAAGGGCGCAGAGGAAAACATACAAAATTACAGACCCATTTCCATCTTGTCCTGTTGTTCAAAAATTTTTGAATCTTTAGTGTGCCCATTATTATCACGTCATTTAAATAAAATCTTGTCACCTCAACAACATGGATTTAGGATCGGGCGCTCGATAGAGACTAACCTTGCTTCTTTTATTTCTGATATATCTGGCGAAGTTGATAAGCGTCGACAAGTGGACGCAATATACACTGACTTTAGCAGCGCCTTTGATAAAGTTAACCATGCTTTATTGATACAAAAGCTGCAGTCTGTCGGTGTGTTTGGCTCATTATTAGAGTGGTTCATTTCGTATTTATCTGACCGATTGCAGGCTGTTGTTGTCAATGGTTACGAATCAAATACTTATTGCTCTATATCTGGCGTCCCTCAGGGATCACATCTAGGGCCTGTTCTTTTTTTAATCTTTATCAACGACATAACATCCCACATAAAGCACTGTAAGTTTTCAATATTTGCAGATGATTTGAAGATATACAGGACTGTTGTCTCTTTAGAAGACTCATTGCTTATGCAGGCTGATATTGATAGAATTTCCGCGTGGTGTGCTACTAATGGTATGCTTCTTAACGCAAATAAATGTTACCACATAAAATTCTCACGTAAACGTGAGCTTATTGATTATAATTATCAGATAAATAGTGTCAGACTTCAAGAAGTGAATGAGATCCGTGATTTAGGTGTGATTTTAGACAGCAGACTAACATTTAAATCGCACATTGATAGCATTTCAAAAAAGTCTGCAAAGATGCTAGGGTTTGTTAAACGCAACAGCAGAGGGTTTCGTTCTTCTTGGACGAAAATACTCTTGTACAACGCACTAGTACGAAGTCATCTTGAATATGCAAGTTCAGTTTGGAGTCCATTTTATGCTGTTGACTCACAACGTCTAGAAAGCATTGGAAAGCATTCAGCGCTCGTTCACGAGGTACCTTGCTTTCGTAATATACACAATACGGAACCCTGGGTACGCGAGTCTGACTCGCACTTTGCCGGTTTTTTTATCGGTTTGCCCGCCACTTTAAGATAACACAAAATCATCTTTTCCTTGTTACGTGAATTTCCCATAATTGTCACAAAAAACCTACTAGGAAATAATCAGATGTATATTATAATAACCTGCCGGCATAAAATCGTGAGCGCAAGCGACGCAACCTTCCCGTACGAATGTGTTTTATTTGCTCAGTGTACGAAAGCTGAAGCGGGACTGACCACTGAGGGACTGACAGGGCGGTCCAGTGGGTCTACCGCGTAATTCTCATTTTCATCAACATCAACTTGAGATTGAAATTTGACATGCGTGCGACGACGCCCGCCTAACATGCCATCTCTTTTGCACGCGTTGAATTTCGCATGCATTTGCTTGAAGTTGATACAAATGAGAATTACGCGGTAGAGCCCCAGGTAAGGCTGACTATCTATAGTGCGCGCCAATCTTTTAGTCGCCTCAGTGAGTTACGAGTGCAAGTTTGCGCAGGTACAGTCAAGGAAACAATAATATCAACGGTTGATTATTAAATGTTTACTGTAAGTGGGAAGGTGTACTTGTTGTACTTAGCTATTTAATTATTTATTTATTATTTTAGTGCAATCTTAAGTATATAAATAAAACGCATTAATATTAAAAATAAGTAAATTTATAATGTACAAATACGTTGTTACTTTATTTAGAGAGGTGAGACACCATCTATAAAAACTGGTTCCCTACTGAAGAAGGAAGATTTTCGTCCGAATCACTATCGTCTGAAGAATTTTGGTCCTTCTCAGTGTCGTCGTTGGGTCCATTGTCATCAATAATTGACTTCAATAATTATTTCTTTATTATAAAGGCATTCATTGTTTCTGTTGCCTATTGTAAAGGCAACAGAAACAATAAACTATAACAAACAGATTCAACGATTAACTTAACGAATCATGGATTTTTTTCCTCGTAGGTACTTTTCATGCAACGCGCGCGTGTGTAGTGTACGGACGTAGCACTAACACTAACGCATAGTGTTGACATGACACCTGCTGAACGGCGAGCGGGGGGTGTGGTGCGGCACGCAGGCGGGTGTGCTCCGCGCCCTCGCTCCTGTAACGTCCCCCTGGCACCGTAAAACGGCTAATGCGTCGATTCTTGGGGCTAGCTTCAGAGGCGACTAAAAGATTGGCGCGTTATACTGCAAGTGTATAGCCTAATATATTACTCCACTGAGTCCACCTTGTTAAAGTAATATATCATGCGATTAGATTAATAAAAGAAGCAGCTACAATAGAAATATATAATAACGAAAAACTGAATATATACGACACAAGACAATAATTAACAACAACACCAAGAAAACGTCACACTTCACTCAGATGACCATAGCTTGGTAAAGCCAACTGATACAACCTCTTTAACAGCTTCTCTCTTTACCAAGTCTTCAGTATTTTGGTCAACCTTTACAAACATAGACCAATTAATCTACAAAGTGTAACCAATCTGGGTTTATAAACTGGCTTCGTCATCATATCAGCCAGTTGAAATTCCGATGAAACCTTTTTAACATCTAGGATTCCTTCATCTACTGCTTCTCTTACGAAGAAGTATCGAATCCGTATATGCTTGGTTCTCTGGTGAAACTCAAAAGGGGGGTTTCTGGCCAGCTTAATGGCTGACTCATTGTCAACATACAGCACTGGAGTATCATCTAAACCTTCTATGCTTTGGATAAGTCTTTTCAGCCAAACAACTTCTCTAGTCGTCTCACTAGCGGCAACAACTTCAGCTTCTGTACTGGATATTGCAACAGATGCTTGTCTATGACTTTTCCATGATATTGCTCCTCCAGCATATAAACAAACCATTCCGGTTGTGGAGCGCCCGGTCTCTATGTCTCCTCCATGATCTGCATCGCTGAAGCAATGAAGGAGTTTCTCTGCATTTCTTTTATACACTATGCCCAAATCTTGGGTGCCTCGTAAATAACGTAATATACGTTTCACCTTAACAACATCATGTCTTGTAGGACTGTCTAGATGTCTCGAGGCAACTCCTACAGTAAAGGCGATATCAGGTCTCGTCCCCACCATCAAATAAGCTAGTGCTCCAACAGCTTCTCTGTATGGAAACTGCTCAGTATTAAAAGCTTCTCTTTTTCCAGAGCCATCTTTTAGTATGGGAGTTCCAACTGCTTTACTATCCTGCATGCTAAATCTTTCTAATATTTTCTTAGTGTATGCGGCCTGAGTAACTTTAATGGTGTCATCTCTTCGCTCTATCTCTAGTCCAAGAAAATATGAAGCTGATTTCGATTTTATCTTAAATCGACACCTCAGTTCATTAAGAAACTGCTCAGTCTCTTCATCATGGGTGGAAGCAAGAAGACCATCGTCTACGTACAGAGCCAATATTAACTTCTTCTCTCCTCTCTGCCTTACAAATAGACATGGATCTGCTTCACTCTGCTGAAACCCAATTTTCAGGAGGAAATCTTTGACACAGCTATTCCAACATCGTGGTGCTTGCTTAAGCCCATATAAGCTCTTTTTCAACTTACATACTCTGTTGGACCCATCATCATAACCTTCTGGTGGTTTCATGTATATTTCTTCCTTTAAACTGCCATATAGAAATGCTGTGGAGACGTCAAATTGTGTGAGCATCAAGTTATCTCTCGCAGCTATACTCAAAACAACTCGTATAGTACTCATTTTTGCAACGGGACTGAATGTTTCTTCATAGTCCAATCCTTTTTTCTGTGAATAGCCCTTAATCACAAGCCTGGCCTTATAACGGTCTATGCTTCCGTCAGGATTAGTCTTAATTTTGAAAATCCACTTACATGGTATGGCTTTCCTTCCATTTGGCAGAGGAACCATCTCCCATGTTTCATTTTCTTGTAAGGACTCCAATTCGTTTTTCATGGCCGTCTCCCACATTTCTTTATCATCACATGAAATAGCTTCTTGATATGATTTTGGTTCCTCTAAGGTTTGTAATATACTGTCTACAGTATTTATCACGAAGTCATCAAATCTGTCTGGACGTTTTAGTTTTGAGCGTTCTCTAAGCGTTCTTTGTTCTGGTTCATCTCCATATTCTCCTGATGGAACTACTTCAATTTCATCCTTAATTTCAATACGCTTTTGTTCGTCTTCAGATTCTGAATGAGTCTGATTATCATCTTTATCATCTTCATTTAAAGTTGGTGAAACCACATCAGATTTTTCACCTTCTACTATAATTGGGAATGACTCTAAAGGTATTTCTACTTCATTACTGGGTTTAAGAGTATGTTCTTCAAAAATCACATCCCTAGAACGTATTAATGAACATTTATCTTTATTCCATACTCTATAGCCTTCGTCATTGTCATATCCAATGAGAAATCCTTTCACAGCTTTTTTATCTAACTTCTTTCTGGTTATCTTTGGAATGTGAGCATAGCACGTACTACCAATTATCCTAAGATGACCAATCCTTGGTTTCTTCTTGCACCAAATTTCATAAGGTGACTTATCTAGTCCTGTAGGGCCTGTCCTGTTGAGGATATATACTGCACTATTTACCAACTCAGCCCAAAGTCCTTGCGGTAAGTCTTTCGAATGCATTATGGTTCTCGCGGATTCTACAACAGTTCTGTTATCTCTTTCTGCGCAACCATTTTGTTCTGGGGTATATGGCATCGTCAACCTCTGTCGAATGCCATATCTATCAAGTAATGTTTTCACATTTCTGTTATCAAACTCACCGCCATTGTCACATAAAAGCTCTTTAACTGTGTGTCCCACTACTTTTGTTTCAGCTAAGAAGAGTTTTAACTTGTCATGGGCTTCAGATTTCTCTTTTAAAAAATAAACATATCTGAACTTTGAATAATCATCTTTAAACAACACAAAATATCTAAACTTGGAAATAGAGTAGCAGAAGGGGCCACAAACATCAGCATGAATTAACTCTCCTGGTTCCTTTGCTCTTTCTCTCGTTCCACATTTCAGTCTATGTGCCTTGCCATAAATGCATCCTTTACAAAGTTCACTATCTAGTTTCAGTTTTATTCCTAACTCTCTCTCAATCACTTTCTTTACATGAGTTTTATTCTGATGACCCAACCTTTCATGGTACAGCTGCAGTAAATTCTTCGCATTCAATGTGTTGATCTCTAATGCTTTATCAGGTATAACATTCGACAATCTGAGCTTATAAAGACCGCCTTGTTTTTGCCTGTCTCCAATCAGAACAACCTTTTCATCGACTCTTAACTCACATTCAGTAGCTGTGGACCTAAAATCGCTATTTGAGAGTCTATCCTGGGCTGCCAATACAGAAAAAGGATTCTTTGTTATACCAGGAACGTACCAAACATCATTCAAAGTGATATATTGGATTCTTTCGTCTATATGAGCTTCAAGTCTAATCGTACCTTTGCCAATTGCATTAATAGTGTTTCCGTTTGCTGTTGTAACAGTATGAGAACCATTGAATTCATCAAATTGTTCAAACAGATCACATCTGTTAGTAACGTGGCTTGTTGCACCATTATCAACAAACCAGTTGTTTGTATCATTCACATTATCAATAGACATAAGGTTCATGTTTACACTCATACTCGGATCATTCTTTGATGTCAATGACTTGGCTTTAGGTGGACGTCCATCTGATTTCCATTTAGAACATCTTCTTACCACATGTCCAATCTCCCCACAATAATTACATTTGATGTTTGCATAATAATCTTTCTGAACGGATTTCTTCTTAATTCCAGATTCTTCTTGCACTATGAGAGTCTCTACTTTACTTTCTGTGCCGCTCTTCTCGACTAGAGCTCTTTCATAAGAACATAACTGGTTGGTCAATCGCTCTACATTTCTTTCTGTCTTTGAAATGAGCAGCCAGCTAGACTTAAATGCAAAGTATTCCTCAGGTAGTGTTTCCAAAATTTTACTTATAAGAAAAATTTCTGGCAAATCACTCTGTCCATCAGACTTTTGCAACTCTTGTTTTAGCTCAGACCAAATGGTCTTTAGCTTTGACAAGTGGGTACCCATGTTATGATCTGTCTGCTTCTTATAACCAAAGAATTTCATACAAAGATTATAGGCTTTATCTTCTGATACTCCATCAAATAACCTATGTAACTCTTGCCATACCTGATTTGCTGTAGAAAATCTCATGACTTTTTGAAGATTATTATCTGACAGGTTTGTTGTTATTATTAACAAGGCTGTGCTCTCAACCATTTGGTATCTGTCAAGTCGCTTTTCATATTCCTCAATTGCATTCTCAGCTTTTGATGTAGATCCTTCAGGTTCAGGTTTTTTCAACTTTCCTTCAACAACATCTATCAATCCTAAGCCCCTCAATGCAATTTTCATCTTATATTTCCAGGTTGTCCAGTTTTCCTCTGTTAGAAGACCAATTTGGATTTTAGTAGCATCAATGATAGACTTTTCCATTTTGCTATCCAAAAAAACGTCAGATCTTTCTAAGGAAAATCTCTCGACGGTATAGCTCTCAATTATTCTCGATCTTTATCGCACACGCTCTGCTACCATGTTAAAGTAATATATCATGCGATTAGATTAATAAAAGAAGCAGCTACAATAGAAATATATAATAACGAAAAACTGAATATATACGACACAAGACAATAATTAACAACAACACCAAGAAAACGTCACACTTCACTCAGATGACCATAGCTTGGTAAAGCCAACTGATACAACCTCTTTAACACACCTTACATAGGTAACAATAATAATAATAAAATGCTTTATTGCAGGAAATTATACAATATTGTACAGAGACGAGCTTAATACCAATTAGTATTATCTACCAGCTAATAGTTGAGGGTATCTTGCCATCTTTATTAAATACTTGCTTTAGATAACAATGTGATTGTTGGGACAAAAAATAAGAAAATATCCCAACGAGTCACTCTTGTTTTGGGGTGTGAGTGAATCGTTGGAACTAAAATAAAATGTTGTCCCATTGAGTAACAGTGTGACAGGTTTAGGTGGACTAAACGCTTTAGTTGCCGTTAGCTGTAAGCAGTAGTGAGATGCATATGGTCAAGCAAGCCTATGCAAATACATTGAATACTTAGTAGGCGGAATAGGACATTACGGCTTCTCCTTCCCATTCTTGGGGCTAGTTGTGCAATGGCCTCCAAGCATTAATTAGTTCTTATTCTGTGGGGTAGGCTATATTTCATATAACTGAGGTCATCCAGAAGCCTCGGTTCTCCGTCAGATAAGGATTCAGATGAGATCTGATAGCAGCTATCCAAACCAGAGTATAAATGGAGGAGAAAGCCCTTTCTTGTTGCAAAGACAACACCAGTGTGAACGGTCAGTTGGGTGCCTTAGGTGGTCTGGGCCTTCCACCCATACTCTAGATGGCTGCTATGGGATGTCATCCAAATTATTATCTGACAGAAAAACGGAGGCTTTCGAATGGCCACATCTGTAAAATGTGATGAATGATTTTTTGCAGCGAATCATTTCTCGAAGAGGTAAGCCAAGTAATCACTACCTTTTAGTGGAGGAAACTTAGGATCTTTACAACACATTAAGTGGTATTTTACATATGCCAATATTTAACTTCACTGGGTTGTAGTGATTACTAACAGATGACCAAAATAAATTAAAATTAACCTAAATTTTATTTATTAAACAATACAGAAGGGTGTAATATACAATATTTAGCTTTCACTACTTTTCTCTGGTGTATCAGCTTTTTTACTTTCTGCTGGTGCCTCTATGTTTTCCCCTTTTGCAATTTTTTCAGCCATTTCTGCATACTTTGTCTGCCTGTAGTCATATTTAGCTGCATCAAGTAGAACATTTTGAATTAACATCTTGTTATTTGTCTGTCTTGGGGTTAGTGATGGGTATGGATTGCCTTTCAGCTCGAGAACAGTTTTGGAAACATGTCTTTCAGCTTGTGGTTTTGGTGCTTTTAGCATTCTAGTGAATGAAGAGTTGAAATTTTCATATCTCGGAACTAAGACTTTAAACAGTTTGTGTACAAGTTCTTTTTCAAGTAACCAGTAATCTGCTATCTTCATTGTTGGCTTATGGCAGTCTCCATGGCGTATGGCTTCGGATATAAGCTGAAATTCATGAAATAATATTTATAAAACACATCAAAAATAGTTGTCAACAAAATTTAAGGTTATAGACAAAACGATGCAAAATGTTACCCTCTCCGTGTATTGCCGAGCTTCATCAGCTCGTGGATAATTTAGTTCAAGCCTTTCATATTTGATGAGGCCAGTAACAGTTTTACGTAATTTGTTGAGCCTACCCTCTGGGCCTGTTTCATTTCTTAGCTTCCTTGGTGTAGGGTTGACTTTGATTCGTAATTTGGTCACTAGTTTAGAAACTTCTGCTTGATTCATTATTAACTATGGATTTCAGAAGTTATATACAGAATTTAATTACTTGGAAAAAGAAATAGTAAAATTTAGTTAATAAATATTATTTGAGGTTAGTAGTAGATTATTAGATAGCAGGGAGGACAGTTTAATTTTAATACCAGCCCAAAATTTAAAAAGGAGGTGGCTCCAACTATTGGCTGACCCTGTAAACAGATCTCTCTCAAATCTCAATAGATTTTTTAACTTCAATATGCATTTCTTGTCTGTTTTTTGGAGTACATATATCAATTAAGTATGTAACTTCAATAATACGTATTTTCAAGCTTTATTTAATAAGTATTTCACAGGAAGTTACGTTATGTTGTCGCTGTGCCAGATTTTAGAAAGCAAATGCAAAAGATGACAACAGCAGCGCGTTCGAGTACGGTCGTCTGGTGTTTCTTCCGACCGTTTGACACGGACTTGATATTTAAGGCAGACTGTGCATAATCTGTGGTCGGTCTACTTGGTCGGACCAATGTGTAGAAAAGGATCTAGGAGCAACACTTGATTTTATCGGTCTCTTTTATTTCGACGCTCGGTGTGGACCACGCTCAGAATAAGGAATACAAATAGAAACCTGACTAAAATAATACGCGGAGAAAGACACCTACCCTTGATTTTCTTACGACATTCTAGTGCGTTAGAGAGAGATGGATATGTATTAGTTTTTTCTTAATTAGGTAGGTTGTCACTAGTTCGTTGCTTTGCTAGTGATGTAACAATGTCGATTTTTGACTACGATAAATAAACCAAATCGAAATGAACCGCGACCAATCTCCTTACCACACATTATATCGTATCAAAGTGTGAAAAAAAAGAGAATGCAGGAGGCACCGACCTTTCTGGTGACATCCTCTTGCTTTGGAAGGAGGCCAAGAGAATTAATAGCAAAGTGGTCTCTGTCTACCCCAGTGGGACACATATTATATTGTTTAAATAAGGAATTAATAAAAGGATATCTTTCGTTTAGCATAATATTTTTTATTAAGTACAAATTACTATATCGTAGGCAGGTAGGTACATAAGTTAAGTCCAAAATTGTGCTTGTTTCTAGTACAAAAAATGCTGTAGCTTGTATCAGAGATACAACCGTAAACCATTTAAGTGGATACTTTTTAAGTCGCCTCTTAACTCAATCAAATAGATGTTTGTTGATGTCGCGTCTTTGTTCAATCAAGGAGGAAGGAATAAATCGCAACAATAGAAATCATAATAATCATAGACTTATAGGATTCGTAATAATAATATTATGTCAATGATGAGCGATGACAGCGCAATTACTACAGAGGTAATTTCAATTTTTTTTCATTTCTATCAGATAAACAACCACTTATCTTGAATAAAAACTAATAACAAATAATGAACGATTAAAATACCCAATAACCTGTAATAAGAAATCAAATTATACGCAGTTCAAGTCAATAAGCATTCCCAAAATTCATTTCACGATAGAACTACCCTGTCAAAGTACTTTTTTTGTCAACCACTAAGTACGAAAATGTCTTGATCTGCGGAATTTCTTCTTGAAGTCGATCACGGCAGTAACGTGAACGAACAGGCCTTTCAGAACGATTTGCGAACATAGAAATATGCACTTTTCTAAACCACAGACATCCATAGGTACTGGTTCTGTTGCCTAAAATTGAAAAATCATCGAGTTAATATACTATAGTATAGTACAAGCACGTACCTACAAACAAGATTGATAATGCAATTATACATAATTATTTAAAGGTTACCAATGTGTCTGTATCTGGTAAATATAACGTTGGTAAGGCATCTGCTTTTAAAAGTCTCCATTTTAAATTTTCGTTTGGTCCAAAAGAATCCGACGTAAAGTGTTTCGAACAAATATGACCGCTTTTTTTAATTGCCCAATTTGGTCAAATTATTCGTCTAAGCCATTCACTTTTTAATTCTTCCCTTTTTGGAAATTTGTAACAAAAAAATATAGCGATATTTATTCGGCATTATTTTTCTTTTAACTCGCGCTGCAATGAGGGATTTTCTTTTCTTTTTTTTTTTACTTTTCCCTAGTCGCTAGATAGACGGCGCTGAACTTGGTAAGTTACTGCAAGGAACGGAACGTCACATAATTTTTTGATTATTGCACTTGGTTGTAATTTTGAGATCGTTAAACGAAACGTACATAAAAAAGTAATTAATGTCATTGTCACATCACATCACAATGACATTTTGAAAATAAATAAATGATAACAACAAGGAAAAAGAAAAAAATAATTAGCAGTCTTTTTATGAGTTTTCTACGCCAGAAAGAAAATGTCCCAAGAGAAAAAGAAGAGAAGTCTGTGCCTTGTGGATTTGTATAAAAATGGAGGCATACATCTTTTTCCTAAAGATGAAAGTCGTAAAGCGCAATGAGTACAAGCCATGGTACATTTTAAACCTGGACGGACCATAACAAAGCATTCGCACATAATATGCTCAGCACACATGTCATCAACCAACGAGCGTATGTGACGTGACGCAATGTTTTTTTTTTCAATCGTTTTGGCTTTGGCACCTAGCAACGTAGTCAGTTCAACACCATCTACAGAGTTCTTGGAAACTATGTTTTTTTGATAGATGGATTATCCTTTATGCACGGCTGCCGCGGGAAACAATGTTCGATAGTTTGCCACACGGACTTTAGTACATCACTATACGAAAAAACATAACCTCTCATAGTAGGCAGAAAATCTATATAAAACAGGTAAATATCGGTGTAGAATTGAACACGAGTATGATTTACAAGAACTACTATTATTGTTACTGAGTTTTAGGTATGATCCTGCAACTTATTAACATAAAAACTATCAGAACTCACCGATGAAATGATATTGCTTCATTGTTGTTTTCTTTTCTTCCTGTATGCGATTTACAGCCTTCAATCGCACAAGACATTTTATTACAATGTTAAAAAAACAATCAACACAAACAATAATAAATCACACTTTCACGAATTTTGAGAGGAAGAGCACAAAAATATTTAATTTCTCTCGGTGAAGCTGTAAACTTTTGCAAAATGCATTAGACATTTCGATGCCACCAAATTAAGATGTGATGCACGCTACGAACGATATTACAACACAACGATACAATGATGAGACATATTTAATTTGATGGTATTATAATTTTTAAAATACATCCAAATTACATCCATCTGACATTTGTTTGGTTCAATCTAGTGACACACCAGGAAAAAATATAAAGTAAGTGCGGTCCGTCGTTTCATTCACTCGTACACAGGAGTAATTTACGTTAGATGAGTACAATGGCTAATGCCCAGTTCTTATTTTAGTCAGGCTTCTATTTGTATTCCTTATTCTGAGGGACCACGGAACACTTTTACCAGGAGAAGAATGAAAACTCAGTAGAAAAAAAAAGCGACAATATTTCCTTACTGCTAGCGCCATCTATGGATTGCCCATTATAAACCTTCATAGTTATCCATATATATATAGGTATACACTATACATGTATTTATGAGCGGAATTCAAATATTGCTTGTTTGAACAGGGATCATTACTTAATCTATTATATTTTATGATGGTTGGGAACTTTTACTAAAGGTACAATTTCATATCTTTAACAAAGATTATTTTTAAAAGCGATCATAAAATATAATAAACCGAGTTTCTTAGAAACTTACATTAAAAAGCTTTAATTTACACTCCATGTTTATTATCAAGTTAAATTTTACAGTTTTTAAAAATTACACTTTTCAAATTGTGTGAAGACAGGTTATTCTGACAAATATCGTGGTAAACTGGAGACATTAATCATGGATTTAATAAATTTTTGGTGTAGCACCCTTAAGCCAACGCAGGCTGATACAATTTTAAATAGAATCACATCAAACATATTATTTAATATTATTAAACATATTATTAAACGTGTAACTTTTAAAATTTGTAAAATTTAACTTAATAATAAACATGGAGTGTAAATTAAAGCTTTTCAATGTAAGTTTCTAAGAAACTCTGTTTATTATATTTTATGATCGCTTTTAAAAATAATCTTTGTTAAAGATATAAAATTGTACGTTTAGTAAAAGTTCCGAACGATCATAAAATATAATAGATTAAGTAATGATCCCTGTTCAATCAAGCAATATTTGAATTCCGCTCATAAATACATGTATATGTATACCTATATATATGTGGATAACTATGAAAGTTTATAATGGGCATTCCCTAGATGGCGCTAGCAGTAAAGAAATATTGTCGCTTTTTTTTTCTTCTGAGTTTTCATTCTTCTCCTGGTAAAAGTGTTCCGTGGTCTGTCCTGTCTAAGTCACTGTCCTGTCGTTTCCGCTATAATGATAGCCTTATAACGCAAATACAACATTGTTAGAAAAAACACACGAAAAGGCACAGCCCGCACTTTTGTTCCATTGAACAACACACTACACAGGTTACGGCGATTTTAATTCACAATATGCTTGCTATCTCTGTTGTTGATCAAAACACTCAAAATGCTATATTTTTTCAATAAAACAAAAAAACGACGCCATCACATCTTCGCGCCTTTTTTCCAACCCCAATCGTTTTCGCTTTTTTTTAATACTCAAAAAGAAAACCTCTCAGTAAATGGAGACGGCTATGTCTCATTACTTTTTTATGTACGTTTCGGTTTACGATCTCAAAATAACATCCTAGTGAAATAATCAAAAAATTATGTGACGTTCCGTTCTTTGCAGTAACTTACCAAGTTCAGCGCCATCTATCCAGCGACTAAGAGTAAAAAAAAAGAAAATCCTGCGTTGCTCGGTGTTAGGGATTTGGTTTTGGAACGCTACCTAGCATTCGAAAGCCAATAAAATTACCTTTCAAATGACATACCACATTCTATAATTTTATTGCATACGACTGTATTTTTTTGCAATCTACCGTATTTCATAGCTGGAAACACCGTATACTATTTTTTGGAGCTGGTTCTGTCATTGTTTTTCAATATAGGTACTCTATGAACTATGATTGTTTCTTCAATATATTCTATGATTGTTTCTTTCTCGTTCTCGGACGGAAAGCCGGACAGAAGTTTAGTCTTTCTTCTTCTTTCTTTACCACTGAGTCTGAGCAAATAAATAAAACAGTCTTTACCAACGGAACTGTGTTTATTGTTTGCAGCCGTTCGGTCGTCGGTTTAATTTTCGTGTTTCAATCAAATAGCGTATCGTTATAAAACGTTTCTAAAATGTGTTGTCTTGCCAATTATTTTTGATTTGAATGCAAGCTCAAGAAACATGGCTTCATCATTTTCATCAGGAAGTACAAGCCGTGAAGATAGCGGTGTCTTCGACCTCGTCTCAGAACTCTGCAACAAAACTGCTTCCAAGTATTGCGTACAGAGCACAGTATCTCAGGCGCGACTGGTTTCTAAAATGCGATCGCAAGCTTACGAAGTAATCCTCAAGAGATCATCTAATGAAGTCCCTGAAACCAAGCAGGAACCTATAGCTGGTCTACTCTCGCATTACTTTATGTCTTTGAGCAGTACTCAAAATGTTGCTGAATTCAAGAGGTCAATAGAGTTAAAGCAAATCATAAGTACACTGCGACAAACAGATTTTGGAGAACATAGGGATCTGGTCCATAGTGTTTTAACATTGCTCACTGGTTTGAGCAATACAGCGAAGGAAGATTTGTCTAATGAAATGTATCAGGTAATGTATCTATCCCTATTATATATTTACTAGCTTTTGTATAGAATCAAATCTGTCAATATTTTTAGCTGAAGGCTGAGCCGAATTTTTATTTCTTGATCTTGTTCGGATCCACGTTTCCAAATAGCATTATTTCTTGTTCTCTGAATAGATTCTCTGCTAAAGTGTCATTTCGAATGAAATTATTTCTTGATGTCTTTAAGTTGCAGTTCAATATCTTCTCTGATGTTTTGCGCATGTATTTTTCTTTAGAGAGTTGTTGTATGATCATTAGACTATGTGGTTTTATTTGAACGTCGCAGTTTTTTTACATCCTGTAACATCTAGTCGTAATTTTTCGTAAACAACCTAGTTGGGTGCATTTTCAATTATGTAGAAAAAAAAGCCAATTGAGTGCGGTTCGGGCGTCTACTTATTATTACTGATTTCAATGGGCCAGGCGTAAGGAAGAGACAAAAATGATTGTTATTTCTAATCCTGTTTCTTTGACCTTGGAGTGACAAAAAATAGGTAGGCACTGGAGTGGAGTAAGTTAAGTTATCCGTTCGTAGATACTCGCAGTTGCAACCGAATCTTGTAGTTCTTTATTAATATTTTAAGTGCACATATTAACTGTTTTTATTTCCCAATAGATTATGCAATAGTATCTCACTCTATGATTCCTACGGCATTGTTTATACAAAATCGCATGAAAAGGGCCCATTGAAATCAGTAATAATAACTGGACACCTGAACCGCACTCAACGGTAAATGCTTTTTTTTCAACATAATTGAAAACGCACACAACTATCTTGTTTATGACGACGCACGAACAGAACCCAAATCACATGGACAGACGAAAGAAATTGTGTAGCCGTAAACAATGTGAATAGTGAATTATGCATTTTCTATATTAAATTAGTAAGTGCTAATTGCACTGAATTCAAAGATGCCATCTCAAGCAATGAACTTTTATCAAAAACAGTGACAATTTAGCATTCCATGCCATAAAACATTAAATTAATTACTAACTTGAAGTTCCTTTGTGACTTTCAGTAAATTTAATTTTGTCCCTTTTTTTTCCCACTAGATCTGGTGACTCTACTACTCAAGTGGAATAAATCTATTCCGAGTACTTAAAATACTTATATAAACATAAAATACAAAACAAATCTGGAGTGTCTGATCTTTAGAAATCTGAGTGATACTAATACAAAAAAATTATAATATTTAATGAACTTTATTTTGATAGAGCCATACTAACTGACAAAACTGTACACCAGGGGTCGGTAACGCTGTGACCGCGGGTGAACGTGCGCCCGCGAGGGCTTTTTGATGCGCCCTCTATGACAATGTGAGCCATGAGACATGAGGGACAAAAACTTTTTGAATGTCATTGATGAAAACAAATACCCCATTATAAGAGCATTATTTCTTGAAATACATGCGTTAGTGCATCAACGTATGCATGCGAATCCATATTTTCAACAATGAAGAATTGAAAATCAAAATATAGAAGCAGGCAGAATTACAAATGTAAATTTGGACCATTGTATGAGGACAGGGACAGGTACCAGTGAGCCAGTTTTCATCACATTGTCGAAGGAATTCAAGGCCAAGGATCTCACTAATTGTTGTAATAACTAGTGACTTATATATTTGACTAAATGTATCCCTCAATATAATGTAAATGTTTTTTTGTGTCGTACTAAGATTGTAACTGTTCATGCGCCCTTCAGTTTTAAATCATTTTAGAAAGAGCCCTTACCCCTCGGCCATAGCTTCAGGCTTCTGGCGGCGCTTCTTGTTGCGCTTCCAGGCGGTTTCTGCGACGGGCTTTGCCCTGGCACGACACCCGTCGGCGCCTTCCACTGCATCGGATGTATAGCGCGCTCGCTCGCTCAAAGCGCTCGTCACTAGGTTCGTCCTGTGCCCTCGATCACTGGCGCGGCTCCCCGCCTCCCTGCACACCGCCGTCGAGAGAGCGCAATTCACTCGAAGCCGGACAAGGCGCGCGAGCGGCGACTCATGGCCGGCCCTATACAACTTCATACATTTGTTCTCTCCGCCGCGCCGGCGCCGTCGCAAGAAGAACCGCTTGGCGCGCCTCTCGAAGCCTGAAGCTATGGCCGACCGGTTAGGCCGGATATGGTTGCCGACCCCTGCTGTACACTACTACAGACCAGACATTACTGCTATTGTTAAGAATAATATTATGCACAAAACACATAATTTACAGACTTAAAACCAAGTATACATAGACTTGAAAGACGAAATAACCCGCATGTGGAAGCTACAACAAGTAACCTTCATACCCATAGCAGAGAATATAAAGTATGCCCATAGTATTGTCTACAACTGGAATTATACTCAAGCAACTTCATCAGTCTCTCCATACGCTAAACCTTCCAAGTCTTACCTACAAAAAGCAGTCATTCTAAATATACGTTGGATAACATTCGAACATAGTCGATTTTAGTTTATGTCCAAATGGGCCATGCCCCATTCGAAACGCCCCATTCAGATGTAATACCCAATATTAGTATCATAATTAAAATTCCAAGATTACTTTCCTTTTTGCAATTTTTACCACAGCAATTTATTATATTTCATATTTGGAGAAATCAGTATTGCTCCAACGCTTTTATTTTACACTTGTTCATCTTGCTCAGTAGAAGCGGGCCGCTCAGAAATCTCGTGATTTCTAGTTTTTAGGGTTCCGTAGTACCTAAAAGGTACAAAAGGAACCTTTATGGTAAGACTTTGTTGTCCGTCTGTCCGTATGTCACGGCCTCATAACTTTAGCACCGTTAAAGATAAATGCACAAAAATAGCATTAATTTGCCCACATACCACGGTGTAAAAAAAAATATGAAATATTTGAAATTGTTCAAAATATTTCCAAACAAAACAAAAGTGAAAAAAATGAAAAAATATTATCCTAAAAATACAATATGGGTATCAAATTGTAGATATTAAAAAGCTAATTGTAAAAATATATACTTTAACTGTGTTTACTGGCACTGGTTTCGAGAAATCTTTAAAAAAACAAAAATACTCATGTCCCCCCCCTTATCTCCGAAACTGGTTGACCGAAAAATATGAACAAAATGTCGATTACAGATCATAACTGGCCAATTACAGGAAAACTACAGCGATTTAAAAAAAAATGAGCACAAATGAGGAATATAAAAAAAAAGTAAAATAAATAAAAATACAATATGGGTATCAAATTGTAGGTATTAAAAGCTTATTATAAAAATATCTAATTTGGCTATCTTTAATTACATCTATTTCGAAAATTCCTTGAAAAACCATGAAAAATTTATGTCCCTCATCTCCAAAACTGGGAGGCCGAAAAATATGAAAAAAATCATGGTAATATGTGTTTACGTAAAGATTACAGGAAAAATAAAGGGGTTGAGAAATTCACGAAAAAAATGACAAAATTATATTTATCATCCACAATACTCTAGGTACGCGAGTCTGACTCGCACTTGACCGGTTTTTTAATTTATTATTTTGGAATTAGAAGGATGGGTTTTTATATAACGGCCGTTTTGTGTCGCATTTTGTACAACGTTTATTTTTGTATAAGTTTTATTCTCAAAAACCTAATATAACTCAAATGAAATTATATTTATCATAGTTTAGATCTATCTTTGCGATTTTTTTAATGCAGGGAAATGCAAGTAAACGCGTATCGAACGGCCGAAGTATTAAGAATAGAATAGAATAGAACATTTTATTTCAGACCATATAGTCCATAATATATTAGTAACAAATTGAACTTATCAACTATGTTAGTAAACATTAAACATTAATAAACATTAAAAACAACACTAAACAAACAAAACACTGAAACACAATATGTACAACATTTACCTACAATGCACTGACATCCAAAACACATGTATAGGGCTGTCCATGTGGTTGGAGGAGGTTTTCAGGAGGCTATTGGCGCTGCCGCGGACCCTGCACATCAAGGATGCCACTCTCTTTCGCATAATAGCGTGAAAACAATCTGTGCGTGCTTCTGCGAACATTCCGGATGCACTACAATACCGCGGCAGCCCCAGCAACATCCTGAAGGTGTTGTTGTAATGGACGCGCAGGGCATTGTATGCCTTCTGCGTATTATTATCAAGCAGTTAAAAATATGACTTATTTTTTTCAAAATGCAAATTATCGCAATTTCACGTCTTAATAATATACGATTTCTAAAAGAGACAAAATCGGGAGCCTATGTTGTTTGCATGACCATTTGTTATAAATAGATAGGTATGTATAGGCACTCAGCAGTTACATTATTTTTCAGAGACCATTTACATGTGGCCTGCTTGAACAAATGCTTCCCAAGCCGCCGCGGGAACAATTTGGATCCCCCCAACCATATTCCTACTATCCTTCACATGTGTTCCAACTTCCATACTCTTTGAAGAGGCAAGTGGTGTTGCAAAACACCAGATCTCATGTCTATTCTGAGTACACGGTGGAAAGCTTTGATTCTAGATCATGTAAGTTATAATTTTCATTTATAATATAAAATATAAAAAACTACAAGTTTGACTTCTAAGTTCTAAGTCTACTTGAGCAGTCCGGCGTTTGTATGTATGTATGAATGTTTGTCCGACGATAACTCGAGTATTGTTGATCGGAATGTCATGAAATTTGGTAGGGGAGTAAATGAGATGAAAAGAATTTTCAAGTTCGAACATGAGTCAAATCGATCAAGGGGTTGCCGAGATATGGGGTTGTAAGAGGGGGTCCGCGAGTTCACAGTTAGGGGCGAATTACTAGTTTATTTTTGTTGACTACATTCCAACTGTTTAATGTCATTAGAGTATTGATGTTGTTGTGCACCGTTGTTTTCAAAGGCTTCTCTGCCAAAATTACAAAATTGGATCAGTGAAACAATTTTTGTAATAAGGTCTCCAATTGGCATGTAGTCAACAAAGTAATTTTACTGGTAGTTTGCCCCGAATTGTGAACTCACGGACCGCCAACCCCATATCTCGGCAACTCCTTGACAGATTTCGTTCATGTTTGAACTTGAAAATTGATTTTGTCTCATTTACTCGCCTACCAAATTTCATGACGTTCCAATCAACGATACGCAAGTTATCGTCGGACAAACATTCATACATACATACCTATACATACGTACAAACGTCGGATTGTTCAAATAGACTCGAAGAACTTCGGTCGCTTCGCTCGCTCGTTCAATTATGTGAATTTTTAGTCTTTGATATTATTACACAATCTACACTAGTAGTTCGCCCCGAACTGTGAACTCGCGGACCCCTTTTTACAACCCCACATATCTCGGCAACTCCTTGATCGATTTGGCTCTTGTTTGAACTTAAAAAACATTTTTGTTCCATTTACTTGCCTACCAAATTTCATGACATTCCGATTAACGATACCCGAGTTATCGTCAGACAAACATACATACATACATACAAACGCCAGATTGTTCAAGTAGACTCTGACAACTTCGCTCGCTCGTTCAAATATTCGCTGATTTTTTGTGCATTTGTGTTAGATAAAGATAACTCAAATCAGGCCAGATTACTTCTGTCTTCAAATTTAAACAGCTGAAACGTAAACTATATATTTTTCATTCTAGTACTGCCACGCAACGTAAAATCTGCCAGTGCTGCGGAAGTCAAGACATTCGCCAGCCCAATGTCCCTGCCGTCTATTTCATCTTCATATGTGACCGCGTACTCTGGAAATACTTGCCTCAACCTGCCAAGGTTGACTGCACCAAGAGATCTTCTGATACCTTCTGCTGAACAACCTGAAAACGTAAAAGTGAGCAATATTTACATCTACCTATTACTAGTCGTTCGTCCCAAAATGTGAACTCATGGACCCCCAATACCTTATCTCGACAAACCCTTGACCGATTTGGCTCATGTTCGATTTTAAAAATTCTTTTTGTCTCATTTACTCGCCTACCAAATTTCATGATGTTCTGAACAACGATACTCGAGTTATCGTCGGACAAACATACATACATACATACATACAATTACATACATACATACATACATGCATGCATGCAAACGCCGGATTGTTCAAGTAGACTCGGAGACCTTCGCTCGGTCGTTTAAAAATGCACTGATTTGAAATGCAACAATTTATCAGTCTGTGATCTGTTAGATCTGTCATTCGGTCAGGACAAAGCCTTTTATTGAACAAGTGAGCGAAGCGTGAAGGCGTTTGTATGTATGAATATTTGTCCGACGATAACTTGAGTATCGTTGATCGGAATGTCATGAAATTTGGTAAGTATTCGGATAAATGAGACAAATTTTAAGTTCGAACATGAGCCAAATCGGCCAAGGTCAAATCGCGAGTTCACAGTTCGAAGCAGACTACTAGTTTATATTGATTGATTGATTGATATAAAATGAAAAATATATCGTCAGCATTATAACATGAATACCCGAGGGGGAATGTGAAATGCAAGTCACACTCGGTACACCCGCGTTTCACCGACGTATATTACGTCCCAACGTAATGAGTGGGGAGCTCATAAATTCCGAAAAGCTAATTGATGCATGCCCAACCGGGGATCGAACCTGGATCTCAAGATTGAGAGGCCAGCGTTCTACACCTGAACCACCGCCGCTTACTTAAAAAATTGTTTGCTCATTTTCTCGATGACTACATTTTTTCCGAAATCTGTGAATACAGAAGCAAAATGCTCCAAAAGTTCTCTCTTTGAGTCATAAAAGGGTGAGTCTCATGAAGCCGTTTTCTTGTAGGTATAACGTGTCCATTGTAGCTGCCCTTAATCTCCCATTTTAATTTTCCACCCTGTATATTATACTTATTATATATATATATATATATATATATATACATTATAATATGTGTATAATCATTATTGTTAATTATTTAATTTATTTTAATTTATTACACTTTTGCACATTTACATAAAAAGTATTAAACTAAGAAAAAATAAATTAAACTACTTAATTATAATAAAAAACATTGTGTGCAAGGCGGCACTTATTGTTAATAGCATTATCTTAGGGGGAAAGAAAAAATATATTAATGAAATTTTGCGAGGGTATTAAATGATAATAAATAATGATAGAATAAATAGAATAATTTTAAATATATAAAATTACCCAATTGTTTTACTGACGACGACCACAAGCCGAAAAATATATCGATAATAGTTAATACTTTACCGTTTATATTCATAATCTGTTTTAAACGAATTGTTTTACGATAGACATACTTAGTAAATTTCAGTCCGAATGTGCCGCGCCTCATTCAATTTGGCTCATTCAGACGTAATACCCAAAATACATGAACATAAATGCAAATAAATAGTATAAAATAATACATAATGAGCCGTTTTCTAAGCCAGCTTCCATAAAATTCTCATAGATGGCGCTGTCTAACGACTTAGAATAAATACCTTGAAATTTACAGCTTTTTCCCCGTTTGCTTGCCATTTCGCTTCTCTAAATCTGTTTTAAGTGCTGCTTGGTACCAAGATCCGTAGTATTTGGTCATAATGACTTTAATAAATAAATCGGTGTCCAGGTCCTCTAAAAAAGCCGCTTTGGATGAATCATATTATGATTCTGTTGTAATGCCGTCTCTTTTTCACGCATGAAGAAACTCTGACTCTATCCTACTTTCAAATCATTTCATGATTCACCCAAGTCTGCCTTTTTAGAGGACCAGATAATATTCGGTGCCAGATAGTATTGGTGTTAAAGTTATTTAAGCAAAAATTATAACAAAACAAACACAGTGAAGGCGCTGAATGTTATAACTGACAGCCAGAGATTAACGAAAGTTGACTTAGATTTGTATTTAATCTTTTGGAAAGGCCCATTTAGCAAAGAGATTATATAACTTTTTAAATCCTTAGACAGCGCCATCTATGAACATTTTATGGAAGCTAGCTTGGAAAACGGCTCATTGTTTATATTGCAGGTATCATTAGTAAACACGAGGTCAGATGTCAATGAGGTGTTCAGAGCCGACTACAAGATTAGTGAACCTATGGCAGACATCTGGGACGTCGCCAGCCAGGTAGACAAGGATATACCGGAAGACATCTGGCAGATTGTATGTGAGTATTTCATTTTTAGTATTTTCTCTAGAAAGTGGCCACCCAAGATGGACAAGTGTCCATTTATTTGTAGTATCGCTTTTCTGTCAAGTGTATGTTGTATATGTCGACATATATTATGTGTACCGTTACATAATTAATTATACTAGGTGTTAATATGATGTTGCGGAAGCCGTAAACAGGGGATAGTACTCATCCATACGGACAACTTTTACTGTGGAGCAAACCGTCAAATCGCCAAAAACACAGCCAATTACACAACCTCGACCTACTCTACAAAAATGTATGGAACAACAGTTTCTTTTTTTTTGCGATTGCTCAATTTTTTTCCTTGAAAAGTTGTTCGTTTTGATGTGTACTAAATCCGGCTTCCGCAATTTCATCTTACCACCCTGTATACTAAATTATTAGATATGTTACATAGCAAAAATATACAAAAATAAACGTACTTTCTAATACTCCAGCTAATATTCCATCTGCTACGATCCTGACACATTTTTCGCCTCTTCCACATCCATCAATCTACGTACTCGTACAATGGATAAGGATTAATAATTTAAGATTATATTTAAACATAAGGATGCCGCAGAAAGTTACAGTGCGGGGCCATAAATAATGCACATCGAGCTGAAGAGGGAGATAATCGGCTATTTTCGGCTTCGTAGAGCATCGTCTCTGTCACTCAGTACAATAGCGTCAGTCGTGGTACAACTTCGTTAGAGTGCAGTCGCGTACACTTCCAAATATATATACAGAGTTATTAAAACTCCGAACATAAAATTATGCAATGGTTTAAAAAATAAAAAGAGGAAAACTTATACACAGACAGTAACGAGAAATTATTTACAATGTTAATAAATATTTCGTAATAAAGAATTCATAGATTTTGAGGATAAGAATTATTTCAAGTAGTTTTTTCATAATAACTATTCATTTTTCTGTTTCTTTTTCAATAGTGTTTCTATAAAAATATTTTGATGTATTTTATTCAAATATTAAAAAATCTTAATTGTTTCAACAGCTCCTAGTAGATACCTGGATGTTAGTGCTCCGTGCGACAGAGACGACGCTCTACGAAGCCGAAACCAGCCGATTACAGCCGATGTATCTCTCTCTTTAGCTCGATGAGCATTATTTACATCCCCGCACTGTAACCAAAATTTAGGTATCAATGGATTAGCCATATACTTGGTGTTAAGATGAAGTAGCCAAAGGCGAAAACTGGCGATAGTACTCGTCCATACGAACAACTTTTACTACGGAGACAACCCTCGAATCGCGAAAAAATCAGCTGTTCCATAGAAGAGTTACATAGCTACCGGACCAAGATGTATGACAACGGATTTTTTTTCTCGATTTCACATTTTTTTTTACGGAATGTTGTTCTTATGGACGGGTACTATCGCCAGTTTTCGGCATCCACAACTTCATCTTAACACCCTGTATACATAAGTAGATCAGCGTCTCGTTATAAGTGAACATTGTATTTGTTCTTTATGAGAACTAAACGTCTTAAACCAATTTGCAGAAATTCCTGCTATAATTATTGTTAATCTTAATATTAATAATAATATTTTTTTTTAAGTGTATCTTCTAACATTTCATTAAATCGAATTAATAAATAAACTCCAAAAGTTATTAAAATAAAGCAATTTATTCAATTTAAAGAATAATAATTATTTAAACCATATGTAGAAAGGTTTTTTCATGATCTAAATTCTAAATTCGTAGTGGGGGCGATGAGTCCTGCACTGATTCTCGGTAATCGTGAATATTGTGCACTTCCCCCCGGTCAGTCAGCCCAGCCAGGACAGCTCCTTAAAGTAGAGCCGAACAGCTTCAGCGTTCTGACACATAACCTGGTCCAGTGAAGGGAAGTTGGAGCTCGTCGAAATCCCTGCGTTTCGTCTTATGTCTTCGGTTGCAGAGCAGTGGAGTAGTGGAGTAGCACATGTTCCACTGACTCGTCCTCTAGAAGGCACCCTCTGCATAGAGGGCTATCGGTGCCACCTGTGGTGAAAAGGTGCTTGTTTAGGTTGTTTTCATGATCATACTTTAATTAATTTTATCCATTAATCAAATCTTTTTCTGAAAAATAGTTTGAATTGTAATTTTATTAACATGAAAGGCCGATACGCACCGTGCGTGGCAGTTCAAGTTATATTGTATTGCGTGCACAATGCGTCAGTCTAGTTTCATACAACAACAGCACTCGTAGCACAGTGTTTAATCGCACGCGACGCCACTTGTTGAAACACAAGTGGGAGGAGAGTGACACGATGTTTTTTGCGATTAAACAGTATGTCATGCTCCTCGCACTTGTGTTGTGATTCACCTAAGTGGCATCGCGCGCGATTAAGGCGATATGTAAAAGTTTTAGCGTACCTGTTACTCCATATGCGAAAAAATTCTCAGTGCGAGAGGGACGGATTCGTGGAAAAGTAGCAAAAAGTCGCTTTTTTATTAATATAAAATGTACTAAAGTTGCTATCAAAATTTCGTTTAACTAGCGGGCCTATTGTGTATCTCTAGTTGCCTTCTGGACTGGGTGTCTATCATCAAATACATAGATATACTATCGAATTCCGATGTCCAAAGGATATTTTCGCACTTGAAGTGACGACACAGATTGTTAATAGTTCTATACCCACTAAAGGCAATTTTGAAATTTCAGTTTTTAGCTATGTTTTTGATGATAGGCACCTCGTGCAGTTGGCAACTAAAGATACAGAATAGGGGGGCAGGTCCTAGATACCGTTAAAACCCATCTAATAAAATATAGTTGCAGTCTATATGTCATTCTAAACTGTCAAACCAGGAGAATTGGTGTCGAAAAGGACCTCATTTCAATAAATATTTCTATCGAGCCGAATTTCTCCAATCGCGTTTCTGTTTTAACAGATCCCTAGAAAAATAATATACTATTTTATCAAAATAATACATTATTTACTGAAGTCCTCAAAGTGTCGATTTTATTTCCGTAGCGCCTTAAACACTGTGCTACGAGTGCTGCGGGCGTAGCATGGTGACGTAGGGTTTAATCGCAAAAACATCGTTTCGTGCTCCTCGCACCTGTGATTAAACACTATGCTACGAGTGCATGTGGTGCCACGCACAACGCTATCGCATCCGGTGTGTATGCGCCTTTAATAAAAGCTTGTCATTTTTCATGAATGTGCTGGCATTTGAAAGGAAATGAATTGAAATATGTATGAAATTAAATATATTTGAAATGAAAAGAAAAACATATATTTATTTATGTAATGTAGGTATATCAGATACACTTATTACAGGTTGGTTTTAATGTAATATAATTAAATAATCTATGTCTATAGGTAATAGTTTTATATAATAAATAATATGGGGAAATAAAGGAAATAGTAAAGGTTAGGTTTACTTAAATTTAATAAAAACTACAGGAATAAGGAATAAATAATTAAATAAGTAGTATATTATTGGGCACGCTGTCCCAGTTTCCAAACACACAGCTCACTTTGCTTCGCTTCGCTCCGCGCCGTTCGCCCGCTCACTCCGTTCGCTTGTGTGTTTGGAAGCTGTGACAGCTGTGCCCAATAATATATTGTAAAAAATTAACTTACATTAGTGTCTTCTGTTTTGCTCCGCTCCATTCACCCGCTCTCTCCATTCACTCGTGTGTTTGGAAGCTGTGCCCAATAATATACTGTGAAAAAGTTAACTTACACGGGTCTCTTCTATTCTGCATATTTCAAAAATATAACCGATATCGCACTTAGTAATTTTAAAATATATATTTTGACTAGCAGTTATGAAATGAGGCCAGCTAAATTTAACTGAGAAATGTAATAGTTTCAAGACCCGAAAACACGTAGTTCTCGTTTAAATCTTGATTGATCCCAGAAACGTTAAGTTTCTGCGTAAGATCTAAAACTAAATCAAGACCCAAAAACACTTAGTTCTTGTGTAAATCTTGATTGATCTCAGAAACGCTCAGTTCCTGCATAAGATCTTATACTAAAATCAAGATCCGAAAACACATAGTTCTCGTTTAACTCTTGATTGATCCCAGAAACGCTCAGTTCCTGCGTAAGATCTAGTACTAAAATCAAGACCCAAAAACACATAGTTCTCGTATAGCTCTTGATTGATCCCAAAAACGCTCAGTTTCTGCATAAGACCTATATCTAAAATCCCGAAAACGCTTAGTTCTCGCATAAGATTTCAAAACCTGTTTAAATTTTTGAAATTTAGCTGGCAACATCAACTCCAAAGCCGCTTGGTCTTTGCATCAAGTTGAAAAGAATCTCAAAGACGCACAGTCCTTGCATTAGATTCGTGAAATTCAAGTATGATTGCAATAAAAACAACGAGCACACTGAATGATATCTTCACTGTTAGTCTAATAGTATGTTACATTTATATGTGTGTATGTAAGTATTGTGAATCAGACGTTTGAAACTATCGGCTTACTTTTTCATTCAATTAATGAATCATTTAGAAACAAAAAATTGAACAAACGCTTCTATTTATATAACATATCGATAATATTCATCTCAACTATGATATTCTAATAAAATATGTATAATTATAGGTATAATATAATAGAAATTCTAAATAAATATCTACAAATCTAAGAAAGTGGGGTGAAGGCCGTTTTCTTATTAAAATAGCTTTAATTATCCTTTAATTTAGTGATCAACTATTATATGTACCATCTAATTTTTAAATAAATTTAATTATCCATTAAATTAGTGTAAAACTATTTTTTAAAATTAGAAAGCATTAGCTTTCATCCAGATACAAATTAGGAACAACAGGGTCAATTGGGTTCATATATTTGTCTTGTACAGAAAATATATACCCAATCAAATCAAAAATTTTATAAAATTAAAAAATGTTTAGCGCTCCTTCTGGAACTAAAACTATTAAATTAGGTACCTGTCCTACTTTCGTTTACCACGTGCTGCCGAGTCAGTTTATAGAGTTGCGGAAGTGCATGAAATTTGAGAACTTATTGTCGTTCATGTTGCGAAATCATATTATACTGGATGTATTTTATATAAGTGACTTGTTGATAGAACCAAATTCATACTGGTGACTCGGTAAGTGATCACTTCAAGATTCACCGATCAGAGATCACCTTTTTTGTAAAATTGATTTTATTGTTATTATTTTTTGTTTCCGACAGTCAATTACTATGGGTGATAGTGATCACTTACCAAGCATCCAGTATGAATTAGTTTATATCCACAAAAGTCATCTTTCAGTTAACTTGTAAATAATTATAGTAGTTTTAATGTATATTGCTAATCATCATTGACCAAGAGCTACCTGTTCTACTTTCGTTCACCACGTGCTGCTGAGTCAGTTTATAGAGTCGAGGACGTGCATGAAATTTGAGAACCTATTGACGTTCATGTTGCGAAATCATATTATACCGGATGTTTTTTATATAAGTGACTTGTTGATAGAGCTAAATTAATACTGGAGATTCGGTGAGTGGTCACTCTAGTATGAATTTGTTTATATCCACAAAAGTCATATTTCAGTTAACTTGATAATAATTATAGTCGTTTTAATGTATATTGCTAATCATCATTGACCAAGAGCTACTTGTTCTACTTTCGGTCACCATGTGCTGCTGAGTCAGTTAATAGAGTCGAGAGCGTGTATGAAATTTGAGAACTTACTGACATTCATGTTGCGAAATCGTATTATACCGGATGTTTTTTATATGAGTGACTTGTTGATAGAGCTAAATTTATACTGAAAATTCGGTGAGTGATTACTGCAGCATGAATTTGTTTATATCCACAAAAGTGACCTTTTAGTTAACTTGTTATTAATTATAGTAGTTTAAATGTATATCGTTAATCATCATTAGCCAAGAGCAATATCTTGTTTACGCTCTGTGTAAATAACTTGTATTTTTAACCTTTATCTAGTAAAATAAAAATATAAAAAATATGATTTCCATCACTATCTATTATATAATTATATCATATTCCATCATTTCATGAATATGTTGTGTTTAAGAAAGTATACCATTTAATTTACACCCCGTAGAAAGTGTATTTTTACTAAATTGCTCGGAAATGTTGGTATTTTATTTATTTAAAATTTCTGGTCTAGACTTCATTGCGATCTAAAAACTTTACAGATAATCATATTCTACGATCCTTACACCCCTCTTTCACTCTTTTCACATTAAGTTAATAGTGGTATCGATACCTGAATCGGAATCAGAAAAAAAAATATCAGTACATTAACGTTATAATACATAGGTATCGTTATCGTTAACGAGATATAGGAACAGATACCATTACCATTATCAAAAACGGTAGCAGTAATCGTATTATTTACAGTTCTCGCCTTCGACTCGGTCTTAAAATTTATACTCGTTAAGTATTTGCTTATTTTCCGTGCTCTACAATAATGTACTATTGCAGTAAAATTATAAAATTTTTGACCGAATACCTACCTAAGGTATTAAAAAGTACTTACGGAAGTATAGATCTGTATTTTATATGTAAGGTGATAAAACATATAATCGATTAACAGGAATACATCATTACTACCTTTAACAGATAGGCTGTTTAAACTGTTTATCATGCATTATTTTTGTACAAAAACTAATTGTTTACGGTTTGGAGCACACATTTTCCCTAATTTTCAAGTGAAGTTAGTGCGAGTTGCTGCCAGTCGTCACCTCTGTTAACGTTTTTTTCTCTCGACCACGAAGCTCATAATCCAAGTATGTAAGTACCTTTTACCCTTATTTTCAAAATTTTCTTATCTGTATTTTTATTTTAATTTCTTAATGCAAGTACAACTTCCAAAATTCTTGATTTTCTAAATTGTCTTGTCTCTTTTATTAGCTTTATGCTCTTAGTCCAAGTATGTGTACGAAAGCCCTTTAATATACAAATTACCTAATCTCTATTTTTATTATAGCGTTTTTCTTTATTAAATTTGAAACATACACTCCTAAGATATAGTTAATAAAAACACTTTTATTATGATTTTTTTTTTTTTCAAATTTATTATTATTTTTCAGGTCTGACTCAGAATACGAAAGTGTTAGCGTAGTGGCAGCCCCCATTGTCCCTCAAGCATCGACAAGCAACAAAAAAAGGACTTCAACGAACAAGCGTAAAGCTCCTGCTACAGCTGAAGATACTAGGTTAGTATTTATTTATCCTCAAGTCTCATTTAATTAATAGTTTTTTATTTTATTGGTATATACTTTTTAGTTATGATTGTTTGTAGACCTGTCTGATTTTACTTTAAATAAAGTACTTGAATTAACACGACTACGATAAAAAATGACCACGGGTGAACAAGCGCGGTGTCTAATAGTTCTACGGTCGACGCAGCCTTAAATGAACAAAACAACACTATATTTTTTAAACTCCTATTTTTTTATATGTAACAGATTTTGTTAATTGAGTTGGGATAATAACATGTTTGACTGGAAAGATCTAAACTCCACGAACAAAAACTCACCAACAATATTATTTATATTTTAACTAACTTTAAATTTTAATATTTATAGGACGAGCAAGAAAAAGGCAACACCAGACGACTTGTTTGGGCTAGAGGAGTCAAAGTTGGGCCTAAATCCCACCGGTAGTCTCACGTCTTCGATTGTCAGCCGAGTTGCCAACGGGAAAGTGCGAAGAACGATCGAAGGCGACGGTGACTACTACATCGAGTTAAAGGTGTATCGTACGGCGGACGCGGTCACCTCCAAGCCGGAGGAACGTTGGAAGAAGGCACAAATAGGCTTAAAACTTCAAACAAATGAGGGCACGTTAGAGTGGGAAGCCCTCCAAAAGTTTGTAAAAAGAGGTTTTGAAGTTTTTAGCAAAGCCGAACCTATATTTTACAGTGGTTGATATATGTATAAATTTTAAGTATATGTTTAAATTGATCATTTAATTAAATTTAAACTTAAGTATTGTATCAAACGTTGTTTTTAAATTAATTTTCTCCGTTATCCCGTACCTTACCGATAATCATAAATTTTAATTAACTTCTTATTTATTCCTTTTGTTATAAAAAGTAAGTTTCAACATGCCTTTTTGTACAGTTTGCCGTGAGTCTGTTCCTAATAAAAAGTGGACAGGACATTTGAGAAGTCGCGAACATAAAGATAAAGGTTGCATTATTATAGGCGAAGGCATTGAAACGGTTTCATCGGCTTTTCGAAGTCGAATTGCTACTTATCGAATTACGTCTACTAATGAATCTGATGCAAATTCTATTGAGTCCTTCTTCAATAACATTAAAGATAAAATAAAAGGACTTTTAGATAAAAATTTAAAGGCCCATACCTGTTTAAAAATTAACTTTGAACTATTTGCGTTGTTTCTTTTGTTTAAAGATAACACTCAGGAAATAAAATCATTTAATACAAAAAATATAATAGTGTATTTGAATCATAATTATGATGAGTTAATTTCTTCTATTACAAATAATTTGACGAAAAAAGTCGAAGAATTCCAAGAAAGGGATAGTGGGTGGACTTTTATGACAAACTCACATCTAGAAGTCAATATAAACAAATATCAACCGTTACGAGGTTCAAGATATATTGATTTACCTAAATTTATCAAAAGTAAGAAGGCATGCTTAAATATTCAAAATAAAGATGATTATTGTTTTTTGTGGTGTATCACTGCATTTTTATGCCCAGTTAAAAAACACCCTGAGCGAGTTTCATCTTATCCTAAATTTCAAGGATTATTTAACATTCAAGGTATGTCTTTTCCTGTTGGTTTTTCAGACATAGCGGTGTTTGAAAAGAACAATCCTAATATTAGGATCATGGTTTATGGTTTAGATAACGGTAAAACTGTTACGGGCCCTTTATATAATTCGAAAAATGACAAAAGTAAAAAAACAATACATTTATTATATTTAGAAAGTGATAAGGGTAATCATTATTGCCTCATAAAAGATTTACCACGTCTAGTTCGAAGCCAAGTGACAAAACATCATGAAAAGTTGTATTTTTGTGAATGTTGTTTACTGTTTTTTAACTCGACTATAAAATATGAAAATCATTTATGCTGTGGTGTAGCTACCGAACTTCCACGTGAAGGTTCCTTCATACAATTTAAAAATTATAATCGTAAACAAGAGATGCCTTTCGTGATATATGCTGATTGTGAAACGCTCCTTGAACGTTATCAAGGCTGTGAGACTGATCCTAGCCTAAGCGGTACAAGTACGTTACAACGTCACGTACCTGCGGCGTTTGCTTATCATATTGTGTGTGTGTCTGATTCTAGTTATAATCGTTTTGTTTCTTATCGAGGACCTGATTGTGTGCAAAAGTTTGTTGCGTCTCTGTATGATGATGCAAAAAATATTCAAAGAATTTTAGCTCAACCTGTTAGCATGAAAATTTCAGAAAAACAATCCAAAGAGTTCAAAAACGCTAGTGTGTGTCACATTTGTAATAATTTACTCTTATGCGATAAAGTGCGTGACCATTGTCATGTGTCAGGAAACTATCGTGGCGCTGCACACAGACATTGCAATTTGCAATTTCAGCTGCCTGAGTTTATACCTATAATTTTTCATAACTTGTCAGGATACGATTGTCATTTATTTATTAAAGAATTAGGAGAAACACCTGGACCTATAAAAGTCATTCCAAAATCAAAAGAAAATTATATTTCATTCACGAAGTATATCCCTATCTCTGAAGATATTAGCATTCAGCTTCGATTCGTAGACTCGTTTAAGTTTTTGAATACGAGCTTGGAAAAATTATCCAAGACTATGATAAATGAGCAATTCACAAATTTGAGAAAATATTTTTCTAATGAAATTAAATTTAACTTGCTTACGAGAAAAGGGGTTTATCCTTACGATTATATGTGTCAGTGGAATCGTTATACAGAACAAAATTTACCATCTAGGGATAAGTTTTATAATTCTATTACTAATGAAGATATTAGTGATGGTGATTATGAGCATGCCCAGAGAGTTTGGAAAACGTTTTGCATCCACGACTTAGGGGAATACACTGATTTATATCTCAAAACAGATGTGCTTTTGTTAACTGATATATTTGAAAATTTCAGAATCACATGCAAAAAATTTTACGAAGTCGACTGTTTATTTTATTTGACTGCCCCGTCTTTGTCTTTTGATTCGATGCTTCTTAAAACAGGGGTCCGATTAGAATTAATAACTGATTTAGAAATGTATCGATTAATTCAAAGTGGTATCCGGGGTGGGGTGTGCATGTGCTCGAAACGGTATGCCAAGGCAAATCATAAATACATACCTAATTATGATTCAAGTCAGCCTGATTCCTTTATAGTATATTTAGACTGTAATAATTTATATGGGTACAGTATGTGTCAAGCATTACCATTATCAGACTTTAGGTTTTTAAACGAAGATGAAATGGCTACTTTAGACGTTAGTAAAATCCCGGACAATTTTGATTTCGGTTACATACTAGAAGTAGATTTGTTGTACCCAGAGACTTTACATCACGAACACAATGATTTACCTTTTTGTCCTGAGAAGTGCATTCCTCCTGGTGGAAAAAATTCTAAACTCGTTCCAAACCTTTATAATAAATACAAGTACGTCATTCATTATGTCCATCTCAAAAAATGTTTGGAAAATGGTTTAGTACTGACTACAATTCATAGAGTAATAACGTTTCGTCAAAGTTGTTTTTTGAAGCAATATATAGATCTCAATACACAACTTCGTCAAAAAGCTAAAACTAAATTCGAACAAGACTTCTTTAAGCTACTTAACAACAGCATATTTGGGAAAACGTTGGAAAACACTGAACGTAGAGTTGATGTCCATTTAGTAAAGCACTGGGCTGATAAAACAAACAAAACGAAAAAAATGACAAGTGCTGAACGACTGATTGCAACCCCCAATTTTCATAGTGTTTCGGTTTTCTCAGAGAATTTAGCTGCTGTACAAATGAAACCTCGTCGAGTTATTCTTGATAAACCCATTGCTATAGGCTTTGCCGTTTTAGAACTTTCGAAATGTCATATGTATGATTTTTATTACTCTGTAATAAAACCTAATTATGGAAAAAATGTCGAATTATTATACACAGACACAGATTCATTTATTTTGGATCTAAAAACACGAAATTTTTATGAAGATGTAAAAAACATCTTTCTTAATTATTTTGATACCAGTGATTATAGTCCTGACAATGAATTTAGTTTACCTTTACTGAATAAAAAAGTCCCAGGTTTATTTAAAGATGAAATGGGAGGGAAAATTATATCTGAGTTTATAGGCTTACGTTCAAAACTCTATTGTATAAAAACTTTAGACAGTAGCATCAAAAAAGCTAAAGGGGTCAAAATGTCAGTTGTTCGTAAACTTAGTTCAGCGGATTATAAAAATACATTGCTCAGTGGAAATATGATTCGTAAGAAAAATATGTTGTTTAAATCCATAAAACACGAGGTGTTCACACAGAGCGTAAACAAAATTGCGCTGTCAGCCAACGACGATAAGCGATTAATTTTAAAAGACAAAGTTTCTACCCTACCTTGGGGTAGTTCATTTATTTTACCCTCAACATGAACTCTTACAACCTAATATACTAGATGTTAATCGATACTGCATGTTGAAACTTACTTTAAAATTCAAGTTTATGATGTAGTTATATTTAAAGATAATTATTTAAACATCGTTTTTATTGTTATTTTCTGTTAATTCTGATAAAAAAAATATAACTATAGAAATAATTAAATGGCATTTTTATTTCCCGTGATATGTGTTTATTGAAGTATAATATATTTAATAAATGTTGGAATTTGCAAGTGAAGTCACGAGCAAAAAGTTAGTTAACCATTTATAAATTTTTACCTATATCATCACTTTTGCGGACTACGTAAAAGTAAACAATGTGTGAAGTAGACAAGTCTTAAGTGTACAACCCGTCCAAAACATCTTGGTACCTCAGTTTATCCACAAAGACAGGTAGAACCCATGTGGGAGGGGGGTTTCAAGTATCAAGATATTTTGGACGGATTGTAGCTGTGTGAATGCTGATGACACCAATCTACTATGTACACAATTTCAAAGGTAATAAGATTCAGTAACATTATTTAAAACAATTGTGCTGCATTCAGATGCATGGTTTAGCATTCATTTTGTTGTTAACCATCAAGCAACCAACACCTCCACTAATTTATAGAAAATCACAGAATAACAACAATTACCTAAATATACAACGATGTCTCATTTGGTAAGTTTTTGTAATCAAACAGCTTTTCTTGTGATTTATTATTTTAACAGTTCACTAATTTTCTATTTGTTTCCAGGGACTACATACTGATCCGAATGATCCATATTATTACGCACAAAACATGCTAGAAGGGCTGGAGAGTGATGTTGAACTAGTACAACCACAATTTCAAGCCAATATCGTTAAAAAAAGGATGAGGACATCGAAAAAACGTCCAACTAAAGATTTGATGCAATCGAGTTTTGTGATCACTAATAACTTTCGACGAGGAAATAAAATTATTAAAATTGAAGTTTATGATCTTAACGAGTGTCAGGAGATAAACAGTGAAAAAGCTGCAGTGAGTGTTCAGTGGGTTTGTGAAGATTCAATCGATGAAATACTTGATTTAACAGAGAACGTCATAAAAAGAATCTCTAAAAAAATTGGTGACAGTAATTTGTAACATGTTATAATTTTATGTGTATTTAGTAATCGTATATTTAATATTTTTTAGTGCATTGAAATTTATTTACTATGATAATGCTTTATGTGTATAATTAGTAAATTTTTATGTTTACGAAATTAAAATCGATTTATTTGATTATATTTTTGATTTAAATAAAAACAAATCGAGATTTTTATAAAGTGTTTTATTTTTATGAATATGCTTAATTAAACTATAAAATACATTATGATCTTAAATGAAACACCCAAAATAAAAATGAAAATAAAAATTTAGTATATAGAATTCTTAAAAAACCATTTTTTTATACAAATTACGTTTCTTAAAGCACAGTATTTTCTATGATTGCTAAAACAGAATAAGTCATTTTCACAATATGTATTTAATAAATTTAGTAGGTTAGGACATCCCTTATCTCCAATATCTATTACAACACAGGTTTTACATAATTCATGTATCCACAATATCTTGTCGCTTCCCTTGACAATAATTTTCTTATTATTTAAATATTCATAAATAATTCTTCGAAATTCTCTATAATCAACATAACCTTCTGACCACATGTATCCTAGATTTTTTTCAACCCATTGAACTTGTTTCTTTTCTTGGTAAGATAATGATGTAAAAGGGAAAGGTGGTTTTATAAGAAATGTTTGTGTAAAAAGCGTTGTGGCCAATGCAAATTCTTTTAGAATAAATCCATTTTTGGAGTCCTTAAAACCTTGTAAATCACAAAAAATATACTCAGTACTCATGATATTTTTTTTACGATACTTGTAAGTGGTTTATATTCAAATATACAATCATTTAATATAAGACAGTATGCAGATGTTTTATCAGGAAAGTCAACATCACTTTCTAAATCAATTCGCACATCAATAGGCCCTGTTTTTATTGTTTCGTTTTGTCGACAGCAGTCAATTACAAACAAAGGCGCTTTTTCTTTAAACTCTTTAAAACTTATTGACGGTTCACAACGACGACCATAATATGAATGTTGGAATGTTGCAAACGCTTCGTATAATAAAGCATATCTATCTTCGCCAAATTTTATGTCTAAACTTTCATACGGATAATAAGTGGAATTCAAGAAAACTTTAACATCTCGTAAATGACAATGATCAAATTGCGACATGTCCTTTGTACCATTACTTTTTCGATCAGTTTGTAACCCTATAACTACATATCTAGGTTTTTCTAATTGGGATGATGTTTTTACAGACCAAGTGTGTTTTGTTGTCCTTGGTAAAAGCGAGTATTCATATAGATCCCAATTTCTAAATGCTAAATTTATTGCTCTGTCCCTTTCTAAATATCTTAACAAATTAATTCTCTCACGATCAGATACTTTTATATGAGGCATCCTCCATACGACTTTGTTTATAGAAATGTCTTGCAATACTTCGTTAGTGTTTAATTTTATAGCATTTAGGTTCGTGTTACTACGCAAAAGAATTAACTCATGCTTAGCGTTCATGATAATTTTTTTATAGTCTTCAGCAAATCCAAGAATTTTGTTAAGAGGTATGCACACCGAAAAATTACCTCCTGTAGTATTCTTTATTCCATCAGTATCCCAACCCCAAAACCTCGACATCTTCGATTCATTTTCATTCATAGATAGTAATGATTTTATGGTAGTTGATACTCCAGCATTTTTTATTCTATCAATTTCTATGCCGTTAATTTCATATTTTATGTCTTGAAAGAGAAAGAGTATAGAATTGTTTATAAACTCTATGCTATTAACTTTCTGTTTTGGATCACCACTTTTGTAAACTGTAACCGAACCCTCTATATATAACGTGCTCAATGAGGGTAAAACGTAAAGATCTTGTTGATTAATAGGTATACGTATTTCATCATTTTGATTAAAACTGTTTACGTAAGGTTTGTAAGAATGCACCTGATAGCTTTCAATGCTATTGTCTTGAACGAATGAGTCTGCTATATTTAAAATGCTCATTTTAGAAGCTTAATAATTTTCAAAAATTGTTTATTTTGTTTGGTTAACTTATGTTTTTTTATAGGTGGTCTCTGGGAGAGTTTGCTGCGTAAACTGAGCTCTTTATTAATAGGTTCTGATATTTTATTAAAATCTATCATTTTCGTTTTAAATGCAAATACAACTGTAGTTCTTCGTTTCGCAAATTGATTAGGTTGTTATTAGTATCCAATAATCGTATGTTTATTTCATTAATGCTGTTCCGGGTCACAGGTAAGTAAATCAAGTTTTTTGGTATTTCAATTATTCTATAGCCCGGTGGTACATTAGGTGCAAATTCATAAATAATATGACTAGGATTTCCGTTAACAAAGGATCCGCTCACAATATCACATTCGATTCGGATGATGGTTGTTGGTAAAATGCTTATAGGAAAGCAGGATTCGTGTAATATATTGGCTTCTAATGTTTCATGTCCAAAGCCCAACATACTGCCTATAGAATTATTGTGATCAAAGTTAATATCTTTTGAACAGATAATTTTAGTGCTTAGAGTATTATTATTACAGATCAATTTAAAAGAACAATCTTTAATATTCTGTTTTAAAAAGTCACTAACGTCTTCAAGCTCATATGAACCTTCTGGTATTTCAACCACTTCATTTTTACCATAGTGAAACTTGTTGTTTCTACTATCTACATTAGGTATAGAATTGAAGGTAGAAAAATATATGAGACCACACTCATATTCACCATCGAGCTGTAACGGAGGCGAATAATTTGTTAGCAAAGCGGATTTATTTCCAGTTACTGATAGTGTGAACGACATATTGAAAGTGAGTGCTTTTAGAAATTTAAATTCAATTTAAATGTTTTTTCCAAAATTCATCGAGGAACTTTATACACAAGTGTCCACAATTAACTGTATTAGGTTTTTGATAATTTTTATAGTTATAGAAGATATCGCTACTTTTCAGGTATCTTATTAATTCCATAGGTGGTTTTAAATCCCCAAAACTATCAAAATATTCACAATAATCTTGTATTTTTATATAGGCTACCCAATGAGTTCCTGGGTTTTCAGAACTATCTAAATTCATAATCGCACATTCAATATTTTTTGTTTTAGATGGCAAACCATCTCTCATAAAAACACCCCGAAAATATGGTATATCATGAGTATATTTTATGATATCAATATTAGTTAGTGCCCTTTTGGGTAGCCTAGCTACTAGTTTTTTGAAGAACGCAAACATAAACCCTTTCCTTTTTTGTATGGTGTAATGTATAAACCTTTCCCTAAACTCATTGACTCCATCACTTTATTGTGACGCTGAGATTCTAAAGTATTTTTTTGAGAAGTCTTATAATCATTAACAGCTTTGGCTATTCCAGCGGCACCGCCTGCCAAAGATCCTAACGCTGATAGTCCAGCAAAAATAGGAATTAAAGGAAGTATTCCTCCAGTTTTTGGAATAGGAATAATCCTAGGAAGCTTGATTTTGCTGTCTTTATGAAAAATTTTTTTAGCAGCCTGGTACGCAAACTTAATTGCATCATTGTTGTTTCTTGGTTTGAATTTCTTTAGTTGAGATTTCAATTTGAAAACGGCTTTATTAAATTTTTTGACACCAGCGCCTGATTTTAATTTAATCCTCATAGCCTTATCTACCAACCAAGAGGCAATTTTTTCACATTTACTAGAATCTTTTGATTTCAGCCTTCTCTTTGCCATGTTCATCAACTCTATATCAGCTTTATGTCGTTCTTCTAAATTAGTATAGTTACTGTATGCTATGTCGTGATGCTTACATGCATTATCTAATTCATTAATACCTCTATCACCTCTTTGTAATCGCTCTTTTAAGCGGGTTCCTGGTCCACAATAGTTATATCCAGGTAAATGTAACTCAATCGGTAAATTATTGATCAAATTATTAATAAGTCCACTCCCTTTCATAACTAACATAGTAATGAACATCATTCCAGCAGAAATGTTATAATATACATCATCTATGTTCAGTATGAATGTGAGTTGATGCTATTTATTTTTAACGATAGCACTTCTATCAATCCAACTATTTTCATTGTTACTTAGACCTAACCACTTTACAAAATACTTATTACCATTTTTCTTAATAATTTTTTCAATCAAATAAATATCAGGATAATTTGTTTTTTGAAGTTCTTGTTCATAAAAACAACCTTTTATTAAAACTTGATGTTGATCTGTGATGCAATAAGTAGGTGGTATTGTTTTATTAATTCTTTTTATGGTAAATAATTCAGTAGACCAATTAGGAGTGTAACCCTTCTGAAAAGTTCCTTTATACTTGCTAATACGGACCTGATCACCCACTTTGAATTTATTGATACTTTGAACAGATTTATTATGCGTTATTCGGATATTACTAGCAACGATTGTTTGATTAGATTTTTTTACTTCAGATGGTTTATATTTGGTAGTGTGATGTGTGGTATTGTTATATGTGTTAACGATATCTGCTAATGGTTCACCAATCCATTTGTAATTACCTATAAGGCTGAAGTATTTAAACAATTTACTTTTTAAAGTCCTGATTAATCTTTCCACTATTGAGGCCTTTTTTGTTGAGTATGTAGAATAATGGTTAATTTTATTGGTCTTTATTAGCTTTTGGAAGATGTCATTGTAATATTCAGATCCAAGGTCTGATTGTAGATTAAGGGGAACTCGTCCACCCTTCAAAATGTTATTAAATGCAATAGCTACTTCGTTTTTTGATTTGGTTTTTAATGGAACTGCCCAAGCATATTTTGAAAACGCATCAATAACTACTATAATAAATTTAAAACCCTTATTAACTTTATGATATCTGCTTATATCGATCAGATCTGTCTGCCATAGATCGTCAATCCCTTTTAATAGAACAGAACGACGCATAAAATTTCTTCTGGCTCCTTTGTGAATCTCATCTACAACGTTATATTTACTCATGATTTTTATTTCTTAAAGATACTAAATGATCTTTAAGAATGTTACTCACTTCTACTCTTGAACACTTCTCATTTAACTGATTTTGAACTAACTGTATTTGATTTTTTATACCCTGCAGTTCAACGAATAGGTCATGCTTTTTACAAAATAACTGAGTATTTCTATCCACATACTCTTTATTCACAGCTTCATCTAATGCCTGCGGTATTTTTAAACCTATTAATCTGTTGGGTTTTAAGTCGTAGTCACCAGATATATTTTTTAATGGAACTTTTTCAAATGTGTTTAGATCATTCAAATTTGAAAGTCGAAGTCTTTTATGAACATGATGACCAAATTTATCAACGTTCATTTTAATAGACGGAATTTTGTCAATGGTTTATATGCAAATGATACAAATAAAAATAGTCATGGTTTATATTCATTCTATAATACCACTTTCTCGCAATTCTTCAATAATCGAGATTATTTCATTATCCAGCCCAGTGTTACCAGCATCGCGAGAAGCAATAAGCAACTTTAACCTTTCAACTAGTTCGTTTGGATCGTCCCAGTACACGTAATTCACATTTTCTGCAACCTTTTTAAACTGCGGCAATCCTTCACCTTTTGATATTATATTTTCAGCATCGAGTAATTTAAATAAGGGTTTTATAATTTGGTTATATTTATTACCTCTGTTACTTTTGATTGGCTGACCGGGATCGTAGCCACGGCGATGAGCGTTTGTATTTATTAGTATCGTTTTGTAATTTTGCATATCATCTTGAGTTATTTTATTGAAATCAGGATCTTTTTTAAACATCAATTCCGTTAGTCCAGGGGTCTTAACATATGTTTTACTTGAAACTGAAATTCTGTCATCCGTTACAAATACTGATGCTGAACCCATCATTAACTTTCCGCTTACCATTCTTACACCAAACGGAACATCTTTGAACACTTCAGATGAAAATGACCGAGAGGAACCAGTCTCTTTACTTGGACTTTTTTTTGAATCGTTAGTTTCAAAAAATAAGTCACTGTCATCATCCCTGTTATCACTTTCTGTATCAGGATCACTATTTTCGGAAACAATTTCGTCAGAAATATTAAATTTCCGTTTCAGTGGATAATTGTTTTGTGACAAAGCGCTGGTTTCAGATATATTTCTTTTATTTGTATTATTTTTATCATTTTCTAACCAATTCTCTTCAACATTAACCTTTTCTTCTTCACACTTATTTTCTAATGCGTCATCATTTTCAAGGTGGTATTTTTTGTTAGCTAATTGATTTAGAGGATCTATTATTGGTTTTAAAACAGATTCAAGTGCTATTTCATTATCCATTTTGATATTCTTTATGCTTTTAAGCTTCTTCTTAACGGCTTCCGAAGACTTAATTATCAGTTGTTTTATTGATTTCTCGTCATTCATTTTCAACAAACGAACAAGTTTACTTCTTGGTTGTCTAAATAGTAATGATAAATAAATTAAAGAATAGGTCATATATTTCATGTAACCAAACAAATAAATGTATCAAATTTAATTCTATAGCCACCATCATTTTTTTGACAATCTTTATTTATAACTAGATAGCTAAAATGATCTTTCCAGGCCTGTGAACACATATCCCTAAATTGGTTCCAAGTCATGTCAGTGTTTACATGCTCATCATATATGTGTCGTAAATTGATATCGTCTTGTTTGAAAAGTACAATTAGATTTGCGTTATCCCGTATAAGCTGTTTCGGTATTTTGCTATAAGTTTGGTTGAGATAAAAACAGTCTATATTTCTATGTCTTCCCATAGCAAAGAAGTCGCGAATATTATTCTGATTCTCACAAGCCACGTCATCAAAAATTATAACTGAATTCGAAGCTGCCTCATTTGGACTAATCATTTCTTCATTATCACGAAATTGTGAGTAACCTATTTCTGGAACAGACTTTAGAACCTTCTCCAAAAAAACATATTTTGGTTGATATAGAGTTTTTGAATAAACGTATACATTATGAAAACGCAAACCGTTTTCATGTAGAAGGAGTCCTATCACAACATTAGTTTTTCCGCAATTAGAAGGTCCACAAATAATACATCTTATTGTATTTGGTAAAAGTTTTCCATGGCGAGAAGACAATTTTTGTGATTCAGGACATATTTTATCAAAATTTAGTGACTGTGTTTGTTTAACAAATTTCATTATCATGAAAAAAATCTGATGTGCAAACGTCAAGGTTGTACTGTTAACAGTGCTATATCTGCACTCTGTGCATGTTATTTATAAACACAGAATATGCAGAACGGGAGAGAATCACGTAAGGTAATTTTTTTTTCAATATATTATTGGGCACAGCTGTCACAGCTTCCAAACACACAAGCGAACGGAGTGAGCGGGCGAACGGCGCGGAGCGAAGCGAAGCAAAGTGAGCTGTGTGTTTGGAAACTGGGACAGCGTGCCCAATAATATACTACTACTTAAATATATGCCTAACTCCGCCTATTCGATTAATCTTGCTAAGAAGAAGGGCAAGAAACTTAGCATGATCATGTCTTTTTTTTTTCTTAATACTAGTTACAAACAAATAAATGTAAAAAGTAAGCCTATACTTTTATTGAATTGAGAGATAAAAACAACAAGACAGGAGAAAATTATGTCATGAAGGAAAAAAAAGATAATTCCTTTGTCTACCTGTGCTATCCTAGTCCATCTGTTTTTACAGTCATTTCATCTATTAACTAATTAACCTTAATTCTAAAGGAATCATAATATAAGTTAAGAAATTATACTAACTACTATTATGACAAAGATCACTATCATAACCCCATGCTTTATTGTCGTCCAAGTAATCATTCATTTTATAATATGCCTTCTTTAGGTAAAGTTAATGAAATAAGAATAGGGTTACATAAATGTAGAAAACCAAGATTACTATGAAATTAATTTTAAGATGTATGGGTTATAAAATAAATAAGATTAAAAAAAAGATTACTATGAAAACTCTTTGCAGCAAAAATGCCACCAATAAAGGAGCGGCAACTGATCGCATCGTCCGGCAGGGAAGTGATGTTGTGGAGACGAACGTATGGAGGCATGATATCTGAACTAAACGTCATATCCGAGAAACAGTTTATAAGGCACGTCATGTATTTACTGAGTAAGTACAAACCTTAGTTGATAAGTAGAAAAAGTCAAAATTGGCGGTAAACGCACTTAAGAGATAATAAGCATATATTAGGGTCGTTACCTATGAAATTGCCGTTTTCTATAGAGAATTTTAAGGAAATTCAGTTTTCAGTACTAACATTTTTGCATTTTGTTAAGGAATGACAAATCCAAATTATGTAATTTCTTTCGTGTATGAATGGGACAATATTAAGCTAACAGCAACATCAATTTAATTTTTGAAAAGTGTCAGCCGTAAAAAAAATATTACGAATCTTATCATGGAAATGGATGGCGTTTAGGACAAACTGTTTTTGAACATTAAATTTTTGTTATTAAACTGACAATAAAAACAAAATTTAATACGTAGATGTAAAACCTTGAAATCAACTTTCAAACAAAAAATAAATAATAGAAATAGCTGGTGAATTACAGGAATTATGAACTCATGAATCTGTAAGAAAATTTCAGCAATTTCATATGTAAAGACCTATTACAAACGGCCACACTCCATACTAAACTACATACACTAAGTCTACTGTATACCATTTCTTTTTTACAAATTTCACCTATACAGTGTGTAAAGATGAAGTTGCGGAAGCCGAAAACTGGCGATAGCAGTAGCCCATACGAACAATTTTTGTGAAAGGAAATTGAGAAATCGAGAAAAAAGCATCTGTTGTTTCATACATTTTGGTCGGGTAGCTATGTAATTTTTTTGTGGAATAGCTGAGTTTTTTTCCGCGATTCGAGGGTTGGCTCCATAGTAAAAGTTGTTCGTATAAACCCCCCTAAAATATTACAACCCTTCCCCTGCTTTGACGTTTTCCGGGTCAAGTGCCACTTCTGCTAGCAGCTGCTAGAGAATCAAATCAACCTTCAGATTTTTTCAGCAAAAATAAATGCATTTTTTTGTCGGTTTTATATTCTTGAACCCCCCCAAATACTAAAACCTAGCTACGCTCATGTGGACGAGTACTAACTATGGCCAGTTTCCGGCTTCCGGTACCATGATTACCTTCGTAATCACCAAACTACTGTTTGCGCTGGGTATAGACGTTTTTTTATGGCGACCACATAATAGTAGTTTATGCTACTAGGGCGAAAAGGAATAAATTACGAGGACGGTTACGAAACGTAACCGAGTAATCTATTGCTCTTACGCCCGTGTATCTTACTACGTTTTTCAATGCATAGTGTGAGGAAATAAAACTAATATAATCTTGTGAACTTTAAATTATGATTGGCTCAAAAGGACTGTATCCAGAGCCGTTAAACAGTGGAAAAAAAGTATAACATTTATGGTACACAGGAAAGGTTGCAGGTTAGCCAACCATTGTAAATGAATTAAAAAAAAAAATAATAAAGCCTTAGGGCAAAATAAACGACTTTCTGTTCGGTTTTGATGCATAAAAAGTGAGCCTTTACGAGCACTTGCATTGAAAAATCTATAGTTGGTTGCATACGTCAACTTGAAGGATAAACAAGCTGTTATGTTCATCATAATACGAGGACATCAAGCAAAAAGGTTGTATCGACAAAGGATCATCGAAGCAGATACGACCTTTCAGCTTGATGCCCGGATAATTTAATGTTTAAATTAATTTCATTTAAATATTTTGAAATGAAACATTTACCGTAACACAAACGAAAACTAAACTCTCTTACAGTTGGAATAGAAACGAACTCTTTTCCCTTGAACCAAGAGCACACCTACTTCTACATAAAAGAAAACTTGATACTTGAAGGGATATCAAAGGAACACATCAAGGGATATGTAGCCGATTTGCTGCTAGTTGGAACTTATTACAAGAGGTTATACAACTTCGCTTTTAATCAGACTTTGGATGACCATTTTCATGGCAAGGGTCTGGTTTATGAAGTAAGTTTGTGTACGAGCCATATTATTTTCAGACTAGGTATTATTTCCTGCTTTAACGTCCCAAAACTGGTTAGTTTAGTCGCCAAAATAAATCTATATACAATATACATATACATGCAGGCAGGTTGGCGTGGATGGCCAAATTCAGAACTATATAGGGAATAGCAAAACATTTTCAAAAGAGTCCCGGGACGATTTTGATAAGCTAAAACGGCATAATAGTATTTTGAAAAAAAAAAGAAACATATGTTGATTATTTTTTTTATATTTCTCATTTGTGTTCATTTTTTTTTAATTGCTATTGTTTTCCTGTAATTAGCCAGTTATGACTTATATATAATCGAAATTTTTTAAATATTTTTCGGTCCACCAGTTTTGGAGATAAGGCATACACTTTTTTGTGGTTTTTCAAAGATTTCTCAAGATCAGTGCCAGTAAATGTAGTAAAAGTATATATTTGTACAATCAGCTCTTTAATATCTACAATTTGATACCCATATAAATTTTTTAGGATTTTTCATTTATTTATCTCTCTTTTGTATTGGAAATATTTTCAAGTGCCTGTATATACAAATACAAATACAAAATTATTTATTTCTTTACACAATCATAGGTATTTACAGGTTGTTGGAGCCTCCTTTTAAGTAAAATAATACCTGTAGTAGGAGACTCCGCTCTTCCATAGTGGACAGCAAACTTATGATTAGCTTAATTAATACAATATATGATTAGGTACTAATGTATGTGAATAAGTGAGGGATGGTGTGTATAGGTGTGACTGAGATATAATTCTATGAATATTCCCACAGGCATCAAGAGAAGTGATAAGACGGTACTTGTTAGATTTTCGATTAAAAGCTACGGAAATATACGAGGAATGTTGCAAGAAAGGCGCCGAGAGTATCAACTGTATGCCGACATTGCTTCAAATATTGTTTCACTTGGAACCTCTCAAATATGAGATAGAAACTATTGCGTCGATCTATAAGATGGTCGAAATAGGTAAAGTGAAATATACTTAAGATCATACTTTTGTTCTAGATATATATTTAAGGTGGTAACAGAGGATCTCAGTCCAAAATGCACATTTTATTATTGTTTTCCATATTTTTGAATAAAAAGTTTGTAATGAATGCGTTTTATGGCGATTTGCGCAAATTGCTTAGTAATAATTAGGCGTTCAAAAATAAATTATGTCATTTTATATACTACATTTTAATTGCACTACATTTACAAACTTTAAAGCGTGTTTACTGTTTTTATATAATGCAATCATAATGTAATTCATAAAATGACATCAGTTGCTTGTGAACACATAATTATTGATCAGCAATTTGCGCAAATCGCCATAAAACGCATTTATTGCATACTTTTTATTCAAAAATTTGGCAAACAATAATAAAATATGCGTTTTGGACCGAGATCCTCTGTTACCACCTTAAGGTCGCTCAACGAGCTATGGAGCAGGCTATGTTTGGGATATCTCTGATGAATAAAAACCGAAACGAAGATATCCGTCAGAGATCGAAAGTGACCGACATAGCCTGCCGAATCAGTAAGTTGAAGTGGCAGTGGACTGGCCATATTTGTTGCCGACGTGATGACCGTTGGGCCCGGAGACCGAGTACAGCAAAGCGTAGCGTAGGCCGCCCTCGTGCCCACTGGAATTGCCCGTCGATTATAGCTATTCATTTGTAGACTTTTTTAAAATCTGTGAAACTATTTATTTTTCAGACGCAAAGTCTTGCATACCAAACGGAGCAGAGCTCATGTCATACTTGTTCAATGAGATATCGTTGGTCACACACAAGATTACTGCTTGCACTATGTTCAGCGCGCTGTACTCCGTCTGTGCGGTTTATTTCAAGTAAGTGAAGTTTATTGGCGGTTGAGTAGAGATCGTTTGCTCAAATAGTTTGCAGTACACCCGAACGCTATTTTGGAAATGGCGTAAAAATAATAAATACGTACGTCCCAATCACGAATGAAAAAAAAACAGCGGGTTGTGTCAGAGTTACAACCGTAAATTATCTAAGTGGATACATCTGAAGTCGCCTCTTTACTCAATCAACGAGGAAGGAATTTAAGGTGGTTATAGATATTTTAAGTTGTCTCTTAACTCAAAGAGGAATTAATTAATAGCGGCCATAGATATCATAATAATATGTCAGTGACGGCAGCACAATCGCTCACGAGCTGTAATAATTTAATTTTTTTCATCATTCCCATAAAATAATCATTAACTTGAGTAATGACTTGTAATAAACGATAAAAAAACATAATAAAGTAATCTGTTATAACTTATAAGAAATCAAATACTTATCTGACAACAAATGCGCAGATCGTAAGTCGTAAGCTTATACTAAAGTTATTTTGACTAAAGAACTCTCCTGTCTAAAAGTACTTATTATCAAGTACCAAATACGAAAATGCTTTGATCTTCGGGACTTCTTTCGTGAGGTTTGTCCCGGAAATGACGTACAAGTTCTAAATAGGGCCCCCATACGAGATTCGAACATAGGAGTATCCACTTCAAAAGAAATCAGTCACAGATACACAACGGGTGTACACTGTACCGTTACCACCATAAGCTGTGCTTTGAAGTAGCCGACGCCGCCTTTTGGCACGTTTAGGCAGGCCCCTTTGTGTTCGCAAAGCGTGGAAACTATTTGATTAAACAAACTATACATGGATTTTTTGTATGTTATCGTGTCGTTAACCAATTCTGCCTTTAAGAATGAAAATAGTCCCCAAAAGAGCGAGATGTTGTATGTTGCGATACTTGCGATGACTTCCCTCCGCTAGTTTTGTTGTGTATGTTTCTATAAGACATTAAAATTTGAAGAGACCTCTTTTGGGACTCAGCAATATATTTTCAGCTAAAATCATGCTCATGCGTTATTTTTCGTCACAAACTACGTAGACCGGTATAAATTCTCGCGCAGTGGCAAGAATCAAAGCCGAACTAAATTAAGATTTTTAAGAAAATTTATTGCTTTTAAAAAGCTAAAAACAGTAGTGACATTATTTGTTAAATAGTTATCTCAAAAAATTACGAAGTTATTGGCATTCAAAGTGAGCTTAACGGCATGTCACGTGACGTCACCTGAAACGATTTCATACTAAAAGTAACTAACTATGGTAGTAATAGGAATTTTTAAAAAATTCAATAAGTTTTGTGCTTTACTATAATTAATTAATCAGTTACTATAAAAAATATAGTGATATTTCACTACAAGACACGCGTTCATTATATATTTACTTCTTACAGATTCATAGAGCGCTTCATATTCGAAGGCGAGCTGGACGACCGCTACAACGAATTTTTCATCCGCAAAGACTCTCAGTACGTCAACTGTAGATCCAAGAGATATTGGGACAAAGGGTTCCACATCACGCAGTCGGTGGCTGTCCCGGACTTTCTGAGAAATCTGGCAAAGTGTATTCTGCTGTGCGGAAAGTCTTTGAGGCTTTTGAAGCTGTGTAATCCTAATGTTAGTGCTATTTTGTTGACTTGAATATTTATGACTGTAAATAAGAATCCTTGATACTCAGTACCGAAAAGGGCGAAACAAGAAATACATCAAATGAATTCACTGTAGTACACACCTGTATAGATGCATAATCACTCTATATTAAAAAGAAAGTTCTCCCAGTCCTCTCAACCCTTTTTGTAGTAGGTACAAAAATACTCGAAGCGCGCTCGACAAACATACAGCTATCTTTTGCGCACATTTTCGCCATTCATCTTGAAAGGAGGACAAAGTCCAAACTGTAAACTCGACGTGATCTCCACTGTACGTTTTTTGAAACTTTTTCTCTGCTTCCAGGATCCCCTAGTGGTACTAATATCATCAGATCACCCATCAGTGAAGTGTTGCTCGAGCTTCGAAGAGCTGGAACGGCAACAGCAAGTTTTGGACGTTTATAGAACGAGGTATGTACAGTTGGCTGCAGTACAATCTCCTTATTTGCAAACGATTTTAGCAGCTATGACGATATAAGAACTGCCAGCAAGATTCCTTACGCAACTTATATGATCATATAACCTTATTGCTAGATTTCATATTAGATCTAGGTATCCGAGGTAAATTGACCTGGCAACGTTCTATTCATAGAGAAAATAATAATATCTGCACTGGGACTCGAACTAGATTGCTTTTTAACCACTGATCTACACAGATCTTTAATATCGAAATTTATGTACAACTGTGCATATATAGTAATTATATACTTACCATTACCAATCGCTGAATGTTAAAGGAAAACACTGTGAGGTACAGTACTTCCAAAGTAATAATGCGCATACAAATCTATAGCCGAGCGATCGGACGTACCACGTGACCTTATTGATTGTATAGAAAGTGTAAGGAAATACGAACTTTGCCGAACAGTGGCGAAGATTTGTATGCGCATTATTACTTTGGGAGTACTGTCAACCTGTATGCTCTAAATCAGTGGTTCCCAATTAGATTTCCCTACGTACCCCTTCAAGAATGACCTCAAACTCACGTACCCTTTATTGCAGGAATGATAAATAAAAAATAAAATCATTTTCTTGACGTTTATTACCATCAAATTACATTTCCAATATGACAGTCAAAATCAGTTTAATGTGACAAATATGCACGTTTTTCTTTGCACAATTTTGAGAAATCTGGTTGCATTTTGGTCAGCTTCACTCTCAAATCGATTAAAAGTATAATATTTCGACGATTCATGTTACACAGTAACTACATTGATCGATACAAAATATATTTCAGCAATATAATAAAAATACATTTTGCGTTATTGTTTTTTACTGTTAAATTAATACTTGATGCTACTTCGCGTACCCGCAGGGGTACGCGTACTACTAATTGGGAAATACTGCTCTAAATAATAAAAAAAGTATGTATTTTTGCTCAAAGTACGGCGACAGGGCTCACCCGTATCACGTTGATTCGTAAAAAATGTCTGTGAGAACACTGAACTCTTCTGACAGCCACCTGGGGACATACCTAGTGACGGTATGTTTATTTCTATGCGTTTTACCGTCACAGACTCGGGTTCTTTAGATATAAATGTCAATGTTGTTACCTTTCAGCAAGTGACTTACATACCCATCCATCCATCCATCAGCCTAGTTCGTCCACTGCTGGACATAAGCCTTTCCAGGACTTTGCCACTCCCGGCGGTCATCCTGGAAGAATAACTTACATATTATCGTCGCAATTTGCTAATGTGCTGGAACTAATTGGAAATAATTGGAACTAAATAATTTACAATGTCTTTTGTTTAAGGCAATAGTAATTAGTATATTTTTCACTTAATACCTCTACAGGCTTAACGTTAATCAATAGATAAACTGATGACTGTAAAGAGTGATAGACTGTATTATTATGAGACAGGTAGACAAAGATATATTTTTTCCTCATGACATACATTTCTTCTGTCTTGTATTTTTTTTTCTTTTTCGTAATCTGCAATCAGTCCTGTAGCAGAGAATATGAAGTATTACTGTAGACTATAATCAGATGGGGTCTGCGAGTTTCTTATTTAAGCATTCACAAATCAGGCATCTCTCCTTCAATTACTGATGATATGTGCCCTTTTCAGCCGTCTGATATCATCTGATGTCTCCACCAGTGCAGCAGCTAGCGGGTTAGAATGCCACATCAGTCTTTTTCTATAGTCTATCCTACGATTCTTTAGTTCCTCGACTACTGTGGGAGCTTTTAAGTATTCGTGAATCTCACTGTTTCGAGAGTACCATGGTGCTTTTGATATAATTCGTAGAATTTTATTTTGCGCTCTTTGGATGACTTGGAGATTTGACTTGCTTGTTGTGCAAGTACATATAAAGGGAAAATATATTGAAAAAAAGACATGATCTTGCTAAGTTTCTATCCCTTCCTCTCAGCAAGACTTATCGAAAGGGCGGACTAAATATCCGGCTAAATAAGAATCTGAGTCTAGCTTCTCTTTATTTGGGCCTAGCAACACTAACCACAACTGAGTGGCTGCGCTCATGACGACCGTCCTTAAGTGAATGTTTTGTTTGTGTCAGATGTCTGTTCGTGAGCGGCGAGCCAGTTACGTTCGAGCAAATTGTTCTGAAGCGCGAGGCTGAGAGGAAGGCTTTCACGGAGATGGCGTCTATCAAGCAACACGAGACTTTAGAGAAAATTGTTGGTACGTACTATCTTTAACTTACCTATATGCCGTATCAAGAGGTCGTTAGCAGAAGAAAAGAAGAATGGCGGGTACTCCACCGGCAATAGCGTATCCCTTAAGTTATATAGATAGATAATAATCTCTTCAATGCATGTGCTCGTAAAGGCCCACTTTTTATGCATCACAACAGAACAAAAAGTCGATTATTTTGCCCTAGGGCTTTATTATTATTTTTTTTATTTTATTTACAATGGTTGGCTATCCTGCAGCCTTTCCTGTGTACCATAGATGTTAAACTTTTTCTTCCACTGTTTAACAGCTCTGGATACAGTCCTTTTGAGCCAATTATAATTTAAAGTTCACAAGATTATATTTGTTTTCATTTCCTCACACTATGCATTGAAAAATGTAGTATGATACACGGGCGTAAAAGCAATAAATTACTCGGTTACGTTTAAAACACTCGCTACGCTCGTGTTTTAAATCGTCCTCGTAATTTATTCCTTTGCGCCCTTGTAGCATAAACTACTATTAACACTTGGATTTTAATATAATAAAAAGGTTGTGTGTGGTCCATTGTACAAACTGTATTTGGAGTAACCGCCATTCATCTCTTTCTTCTGCTAATGAATTGACTTCTTGATATGACATATCATCAACTTTATGACTGATAATAGACCGTAAGGCCTTCCCCGCAACGAACCTCCGACCCCAAGCCATCGATGAAAAACATTCCCAGCCCCCTGGGCGCTTGCCCCCGCAATCCACCCTCCCGCCCGCGATCGTCTTTGACGGTCGATATCTTGATTTTTTATTATGAAACAAGACAAAACTAACGAAACATATGATTCGACCATAGAATAGTTTTCTTTGAATTAACTAGGGGGTTCGTTATCAACCTGTATAAAAACGCTTTAAAGTTGTGCAGGTTCATTTACACAGTATTTCATAAAATAGGACAAATTTGTTAGACAGGCTTAAATTACTGACATTAAATTACTGTCGGGTTATGTAATAAATCACATTTATTTAATATTTTTTATAAAAATAACAAAAACAATCATAAGTTGTGCATTTGGGAACGAGATCCGTCGCAACCACCTTAAAGGTCGGTTGCGCCAAACATGCTCTCGCGTTTGGACAATTTAACATATTAAAACAAAATATTTTTAACAAATAAAATTTGTGTAAGTAGGTAGTTAAGAAGTTGAACTACATAATAATTTTTAAGATTTGACACAAGTATCACAACCATCGAGAAAAAAAATTGGAAAGATCACTAAAATCACGAAAAACGTAATTTGGCGTTGCAAACAGAAAAAAATGTTTTTTTTTTGTTCCAAACTGAAATTATTTTTTTTTGCGTAAAGAGATCAAAGTACCTTATTCATATAATATATATATATATATTTTCCTTTCGTTATTTAAAAAGAAATACACGAACATTCAAATTCTTTTTGCGTAATTTTTCTGTACAGGAAAAATATAGAATGTTTGAGTATTTCTTTTAAAATAACAAAAGTAAATACAAAATAAAAAAAATGTGTAAAGGCTACTTTCATTTCTTTACTCTATAAAAAAATATTTTATTTTGTAGTTAGATTAGTAGACTGATCATACTAGTTCCAAAGCCAAATTACGTTTTCAGTGATTTTACTGATCTTTCCGATTTTTTTTCTCGATGGTTGTGATACTTGTGTCAAATCTGAAAAATTATGATGTAGTTCAACTTTTTAACTACTTACACAAATTTTATTCGTTAATAATATTTTGTTTTAATAAGCTAAATTGTCCAAACGCGAGAGCATGTTTGGCGCAACCGACCCTTAACGCTGCGTACTCTAAGGGATTCCAAAACGTTTTTTCTAGCTGAACGCAAACGCCTGGCCCAGCTTATAATAGCCGAGAAGCAACATTCCTTGCGAGTTTTGGAAGCTGCCATGGCTGAAGCTAAAGCCGCCAAGAATAAGAATAAACAGCGAGAGAGATTGAAGACAGAGATGGAGAGAGCAGCAGAGAAATCGAGTGAGGAGGTCGATTCCAAATTGAGGAATGATGAGAGGTCTGTTGGTTTATTTGATTTGCGAATGTAAAACTGCCAGGTTTAATATGGTTGATTCAAATTTAAATTAGCAAGGATACCTTATCCGTACATGGTAGGCGATTTTTTTCAATTTATATATTGGCAGGCAAATGTGTTATTGAATATAATTTATACTTGCCATTGTCGGCACTTGGTGAAACTTGGAAAGCATCTAGAAGAAAACGCACTTGTATACTGTTTCACACTTTATTAGGGTTTTTAGATCTAGTTTGCGGTTAAAAGATCTAAAAACCCTTAATAATGAATTGATTTTCGAATCCGGTTGGATGTAAAGTTAATAAAGTGTGAAATAGTGTGCCTAAAGTGCGTTTTCTTCAAGTTAACCCCAGTGCAGTGGAAGTAACCAAAGAAACATAACCATTGACCACAACACAAATACTTTCCAGGGACAAAATCATGGAATACTATTCAAAACTGAATATGGAGGTTGAGAAAAGCAAAATACACATGGAATGGAAAATAAAAAGACTTCAACTGGACCAAAGTCGGATGCAGCTACTGTCTACAGAAGAACGGAATTTGAAGCGAGAAAAACTAGAAATGCAACACCAAAAAAACGAAGAAATAATGGCAATGTCCATTAGATCTGATTTGGACGTTGATGTAAATGACTCTGAAGATCAAAATATTGAATCTCTAATAGAAATAAAGCAACCAGAAAGTCTTGCTTCTTCAAGTTCTGAAATGGATCAAAATAAAGTCCAATCACATTCTTCTAGTGACGTGTTTAGTGCTATTTGTAATGTAGCTAAGAGTTTCTTCGGTGGTTCAAAAAGCGATGATAATAAAATTTGTGACAACAAGAAAGAACTCGATGCTCAAGGAAATATCGTTAGAACAAATTCTGAAGAAGTAAACTCAAACGAAGGAGTTGTCAGTAAAACGTCAAGTGATGTCATTGGTGGTAATTTGGATAACAAAACTGATAATATAGAGTACCTAAAGTCAAAACAAAAAGCTTTGGTAAACAGGAAGATAGTGATGGCACACGAATTCGGTCAAATTGATCCAAATAAAAATATATCTCTAATCAATTTACAATCATATGATGACGAAAATAACATCGAAAATCCTACGACAGCATTCGCTGAGGCAAAAAGAAACAAGGTAAAAGTGCTAGGTGCCGAATTTAATATTTTCAAAGCAGACACTACTCAAATTGCTAGAGAACCAATAACAGACGCACAAAAAGAAGCTCTAATAAATAAACAAAAAGTTCTAGGGGTTGAATATAATATGCCTCTAGAATTGAAACTTAGAAATGACCCCGCTAATATAGCCCAAGAGGAAGCCATTGTAAACAAACAAAGAGTAATGGGAGTGGAATACAATCTCCCATTAGATGCGGCACCTAGAAAAGAACCAGCTACCTTCGCTCAGGAGCAAGCTTTAGTCAACAGAAAAAAAGTTTTAGGGTGTGATTATGCCTTAGGACCATATGATGCTTCAGAATTAGTAAGACGAGAACCAGCGAATGCCGCACAAGAAGAAGCAGTACGTAATAGAACAAAAGTATTAGGGTCTGATTTTGACTTAGGACCATATGATTCTTCAGAATTAGTAAGACGGGAACCAGCGAATGCCGCACAAGAAGAAGCAGTACGTAATAGAACAAAAGTTTTGGGGTCTGATTATGACTTAGGACCATATGATTCTTCAGAATTAGTAAGACGAGAACCAGCCAATGCCGCACAAGAAGAAGCAGTACATAATAGAAACAAAGTTTTGGGGTCCGATTATGACTTAGGACCATATGATTCTACAGAATTAGTAAGACGAGAACCAGCCAACGCCGCACAAGAAGAAGCAGTACGTAATAGAACCAAAGTTTTGGGGTCTGATTATGACTTAGGACCATATGATTCTTCAGAATTAGTAAGACGAGAACCAGCCAATGCCGCACAAGAAGAAGCAGTACGTAATAGAACAAAAGTATTGGGGTCTGATTATGACTTAGGACCATATGATATTTCGAAAGCTTTAAAAAGGGAACCTGCTAATTACGCTCAAGCGCAAGCTTTGATTAACAGAAATAAAGGACTAGGATCTGATTACGATAAAGGGTCATTTAAGCCAGAAAACAGAAAAGACCCAGCAAATTTCGCCCAAGAGCAAGCTGTAATCAATAGGAAAAAAGTTCTAGGATCAGATTATGATGGCAGACCCGCAGACATATCACCAAGACATGGGAATGCAAGAAGGTCCGGTTTGACGCTGAATTTACAGCCATACAGTGAACCATGTATTCGAAGTTTGGGAGGAGTGACGCCTAATACTGGAGCGGTTACGCCCGCCGAGTTCTTTCCACGGGTAAGCTCTGATATATACATTTTGTTGGCATAGACACATTTTCATCCTGTGTATTGATTGATTGAAGAAAAGCCTTGGGTGCCATTAGTTGTAGAAAAAAAAAATATATTTATTTATTTATAAAAAAGTTACACCAAAAATGTCAACACAAACTACATATAGATATACATTGGGCCTTGTTCTGGTGTTGCCATCAATGACAGGTGAACACAGCATTATCAGAAAACATTAGCATCAAGAGAAATTACAAAAAACTAGTCAATATTAACAATTTAAACATACACATAAACTAACTTAAATCTAAGCTTAAAATCTATACAGACAGTTAACACAAATTACTTAAAAATATAATAAAATTAAAATAAATATGTCATTTAAATTTCAGCACAAGTATTAAAATTGTAAACAGCATTATTAGGATTGAGAAAAAAAATATATATATATATACGATTACAGGTCACAAATTTCTAAAAAGAGAGAAAAAAAAATGTATATACAATCGTTAAATATGATATTATTCATAAGAATATTTAACGATTGTATATACATAATATAATCGTTAAATATATATATCGCTTCAAAGGGGGTGTAGATGTCTTTCCGAGTGTGGACTGTATTTAGAATAGATAGTCACTTGCCATTTTGACTGACGATTTTTACGACCCAATGTGATTGAGAGGTGAAACTTATTGCCATATTTGGAGGTAATACTTTAATAAATATATGCCTCTATTAGCTTTTTATTTTTAATAACACATATACAAGTTTAAATATAATCAATAAATAAAATAAAATTTTGTACTTGAAATATATTTCGGCCCTTAGTAGGCCGTCATCAGTCATTGACTGATGACGGCCTACTAAGGGCCGAAATATATTTCAAGTACAAAATTTTATTTTATTTATTATATATATTTAAACTTGTATATGTGTTATTAAAAATAAAAAACATATTTGGAGGTGAAACTTACAACCATGCTTTATAGGGCATGCAAGTTTACATCAATTTCACCGTTCAGTTAGAGGTAAGTATACAAATGCACATTAAACTCCTAAAGAGAGTCCTGCGGGGTACTAGCAAGAACTTGGTATCGATTCAATAAATAAAAATGTAACTCTTATTTCATTGCAATAAGAGTTATCGTTTAGAATTTATCGATTCTACCTGTCAAATTTATCTATAATCGACGTGTACGTGCTCGCATAGCTGGTGCACCATCTTTTTAGGCATATAGCATGGACCTTAGCGGAATTATTTAAGTTGTATTTTTCATTAAGAACAGGTCCTCTAAAAAGGCCGTTTTGGATTAATCATGTTATGATTCTGTTCTAATGCCGTCTCTTTTGCACGCGTGAAAAATCTCCATCCTACTTTCAAATCATTTTATGATTCACCCAAGTCGGCCTTTTTAGATCCCCAGACATCATGACGCGACCAATTCAGTTGTCAGCATGCTATTTCATTTCGCTATAACGTGCACGCTCCATGAAACTTGCGAGGATAATACAGTCGTGCCGATCTCGTCGGGGGCGCAAAATTGAAAACTTGTTCCGGGAGAAACCTGATTTTGGCAAGTAGATGTTTTCAAACATTATTTTTGGTTGTTATTAATCTATATAACATTTTCGATGTTTGACTCGTATTAATTTTTTGATTTTATCTAAAACAATAAAACACATTCGGCTGCACTTTTGGTATAAAAAGGTTAAAATTTACGTATTTTAGGAGTTTGTTTTTATGATATTACTCAAATTTCACGATTTTTAGTTCAACTTAAACAAAGTCCTAGTTAATGTTAACGGACTCTGCCTAAAATATTATAATAACACCCCACAATTCGGTGACAGCGTTTGTACGGAGCTTTGCGCGTGACGACGTTGAGAGGCGTCGTTACGCGCAAACCTCTATACAAACGCAAACATAAAATTGTGAAAGAATAATATAAGGTTAGAACTAAAGCCGATTCTGAAGGCTTTAATTTTAGATTTATTACTGTCAAAACATACATTTTTCCAAAGTAACTTAAGGACTATTTTGCAATGAAAAATAATTAGTTTCGACAGCACTAAAACTGAAATTAAAGCCTTCAAAATCGGCTTCATTGTCAAACCGTGTGTTACACCGAAAGGACACCATTATCGAGATCCAAATTTAAACTAAAATCGAGACATTTCAATCATGTCATTAATTTTTATTGTTTTAGATAAAATCAAAACCTAATTTCGCATTGAAAATGTAATCTAGATTGATTTAAACCAATAATTTGTTGGAAAACCTTCGCCAAAATTGTGTTTCTTCTGACACACGTTTCAATTTTGTGCCCGCGACGAAATCGGTGCGATTGTATGGCCTTCGCAAGTTTCATCGAGCGTGCACTTTGCAGCGAAATGAAATAGCATTACATTTGGTTTCGCCCACAACTGAGTTGCTGCGCTCATGACGACCATTCGATTGCAAAAATAAATATAAAAAGTAATTTATAATACCTACTTATTATATTAAAGATTTTGTTTTCTAGCTTGATTTGGAAACACCAACAACGGCCGACGTACCACTTATGACTGGCGAAATACTTTCACCAAGAAGCGATACCGGGAAAGATATAGAATCAACGAAAACTAAAAGCGATAAAGAATTCCTAAGTTCAGGGGGATTCAACTTTTCCATTATAGTTGATGAAGATACAGAAGTAACACCTAATTTACAAGCAAGGGACAGCGTCGATAATTCACCTTCTAAACGAAACTATCCAATGAAAAAACTATCCGCGTTCGATATCATAGACGGTTCTTACAGCCTTGAAGACTTCGATCCGTTTGGAATGAAACAATTCAAGAAATACTCCAAAGACCATTTCAATAATAAAATGGACTTGGACATGTCTTTCTCATGTTATACACATCCCGGGGCAATTATGGAGAAAGTACAGAAGAAACCATACAAAAACATCTTTTTGTCGCACTCAGGGAGCAAAGATGACGAGCAATCTAAAATAACCAACGATAACATTGCAACTTTAACGGCCTGCTTGCAAAGATCTGTAATGCTGCCTCTTACATATCAGTTGGAAGTTGTAAACAATTCAATTTTGACATATTTCTTGGTGAATCTGGATATGTATGAACATTTGCGAAGTTTGAAGGATTATTTCTTCCTAATGGATGGCGAGTTTTCTAGAAGTATTTGTCACAATTTATTCACAAAGTTGGTGAAAACCATCAACCCTCAAGAGCTGTTGAACTTTTCGACGCTTCATAATATTCTGGATAAAGCTTTGGGGTCTTCAATATCACGTGAGTATCTTAATATATAAATAACTAGCGTTTTGCCAACTAATTCGCATGCGCTGAAGAAGTAACACAGGTCAACATTCTGTATCACTATGTTCACAACTTTTATTTGAATTTCACAAAATTCTTTTTGAGAGGATGCCTTTTTGGCATAAGTACTGATGTGCCTCGGGCAATATTGCCATTGCCCGGAATATTGCCTGTAAATTTTCTTTTTTGCTGGCAATATTGCCAATATTCCCAGTGGTAGAAAAATAAGTTTTAAAAAACAAAATACTTCTACAACATCATCTTAACACTCTGTATAAGGAAGAAAAATTGAACAAGAGTTCCTATTCTGTGTATAAATAATAAAGCCGATTTTGAAGGCTTTTATTTTAGTTATAGTGCTGTCAAAATTAAATTTTCATCATTACAAAATAGTTCATAGGTGTTAAGAATAGAAGCTAAATTGATTTAGAAAAATTCAAGGTTTTGACAGCACTAAAACTGAAATTAAAGCCTTCAGAATCGGCTTCAATATTATGTTAAAAAAGATCATTTTATAAGTATTATTTCAAAAAGCGTAAGAATACAATGTGCAATCTCAGGCTGGTTTTAATAGTATTAAAAGGTTTTGATTACTTACCCAGTTTTGTTTTCTTTTAAAAAATAATACACTTTTTCCGACGGAATTATTGGGAATATTGGCAATATTGACAGTTTTGGTCAAACATTAGATTATTTTGTTCATATCCCTAAACAGATGATAGATCGGAATTTAAGATAAAAAAATATGTTTATTTCCTTTTTAAGGGTTACGTTCCTAAAAATTAAAAAACGGTACAGGATCACTTTTTTTGTCCGTCTGACTGTCTGTCTGTCTGTCTGTTAAGACCCTTTTGCTCGGGCCCCGTATGAGATATCAAGTTGAAACTGATAACTCCTACAGTCTACGGCCCCATGGTGCTGTAAAAAAATCAGGCTTCTAACTTGACGCGAAAAAAAGTTATTGCACTTTACATAATCACTTTCACACAAAATGTTGACACTCACAAGGGAATCAAAACCTATAGAGTACTTCCAGTTGACTTAGAAACTTGAAATTTTGTTGACAGGTAGGTCTTTAGGACCTTTAGGAAAAAGTTTGAAAACTACAAATATTTAATTAGAATAGAATAAGTTTATTTAACAAAAAGAATTAACTAAATTATTTAGGAAGATATCAATGACCAACCTAATAAGACCATTTAGATACATAGAATTTAATAGATCGTAAGATTTAAAGTGGATGGTCCAAGTAAGTTTTTATAAAAAAACTTGTTGGAATCAATAACGACGACAAAACTAGTATACCTATACAGTTTCGTTTTGTTACTTTTTTCTACAAGTTCAAATAATTTTATACTCGCAAATAATCAATATTTTTTAAGCAAATTTTTTTAAGCAATATATTTAACTGTCTAATTTTGCAATTTAAACTTCCATACATTGGATTACGAAAGTTTTAAATAGCAAAATTAGATAGTAAAACAGTTTGTTTGTAAAAAAAAATATTCGCGGATGTAAAGTTGATGGAAAGTGTGGGAAAAGATAACAGAATGAAATAATAATACTTCTGTCGTCGTTATTGGTTCCCACAAGTTTGTTTGTAGAAATACGTCGGATACATCGTTTGAACGCCACTACCATACTCCTTGTCTCACAGCCGCGCCCCCTGTCACTGACATCCACGCGCCATCAGATCCTTGTTGCACTGTAGTTTGTGGGTACCTACGTAATTCTAAATTCTATATTCGTAGCGGGGGCGATGAGTCCTGCATCCCATCCATCCATCCATCCATCAGCCCGTATTCGTCCACTGCTGGACATAGGGCTCCCCCAATGGATCCCCATATTACGCCACTCTTGGCGGTCCTCAGTCATCCTCATCTAGCCGCCACCCGCAACGTCCTTCAGATCGTCAGTCCAGCGGGCGCGAGGGCGGCTTACGCTGCGCTTTGCTGTACGTGGTCTCCATTCTAATGTCTTACGGCCCCAATGGTTATCACGTCGGCGACAAATATGGCCAGTCCACTGCTACTTCAACTTACTGATTCGGCAGGCTATGTCGGTCACATTCGATCTCTGACGGATATCTTCGTTTCGGATTTTATCCATCAGAGATAATCCTGCATTGATTCTCGGCAATCGTGAATATTGCGCATTTCCCGCCGGTCAGTCAGCCCAGTCAGGACAGCTCCTTAAAGTAGCTAAAGTCTTTACTTTTTCCGAATTCAACGTTTTTATGAGAGTGCATCTAATCGGATAGACGGAACGTTTCCACGTCTGACACGAAAACGGATTGAACCGTGATCCCTAACCTAAACATAACCTTTTTCTTTCTGTTCCAGATGTCCACAAATTCTCGGAGAACCTGTCTTTCACAATGACAGAACCCCCTCTTAGTTTCCAACACAGTTCCCCTGACGTACTGTTATGTTTGTCGCTAACCTACCAAGTTAACTGGCCACTGAACATTATTCTATCGCAAGAAGCGTTGCTCAGATATGCTAAAGTGTTCCAATTTTTGGTCAAAATGAGAAGAATTTCTTGGGTCCTTGGTGAAGATTTTGAGGTATTTATAATCTAAATATATAAAACAAAGTCGTGTTAGTTACACCACTTATAACTCAAGATCGGCTGGACCGATGTTAGTTATCTCTTTTTTGGTGGATTCTTCTCCGCTCCGAATAGCAGAATAAGTAATAAAATATCGGATAAGTTATCTAATAACAATAAATAAATTAATTAATTTTACGAATGCAAACAGCATGTGGTGCCATCTGTTGAAATATAAAAAAACACCGGTGGCACCACAGTCGCAATGCAATTTGACAGCTCAAAGTGCAAAGACAACAAACCAGCAGCCGTCAAATTGAAAAAAAAAATCGTATTGCGTATCGATTGCTTGAGGTTATGTACCGGTCGGTCGGTTGGATTGTTTTGTTGTTTTGGAGAAGTACCTAATTAACAATGCCGCGACCAAGAAGATCTAATCTTTCCCAACAAAGCCGTAATGCAGTTAGGCTGCGGAACAGGGCGAATCAATCAACTGAAGAAGACCAAGAAATCGCTCGAGAACAGAGGCGCGTTAGTATGGCCCGAGTTCGCGCTTCTCAAACAGAAGAGCAAAGAGCAGCAATTCGTGAAACGGCTAGGTTGGAAATGAGAAATCGTCGAGCTTATCGAACAGATCAACAACGAGATATTGTCCGACGCGCAAGAAGAAGTGCTTCAAGTGTTGATTTGAATCGTGCAGCATTTCTATACGATTGCACAATTGATTACAGCTCGCATCCTTTTAGACGAAGCTACCAACTATCCGACTGAACTTTTAAACTCCTTGGATGTGCCTGGCTTACCACCGTATAATTTACGACTTAAGGTTGGCTCAGTAGTCATCATGCTACGAAATCTCAACCAACCAAAATTATGCAACGGTACGCGTTTGGTGATTGGAAAACTGATGGTGAATGTGATACACGCGACGATACTCAAAGGAAAATTCAAAGGTGAGGAAGTTCTCATTCCGAGAATTCCGATGATCCCAACCAATTTACCCTTTGAGTTCAAGCGAATTCAATTTCCGATCCGTCTTGCATTCGCAATGACGATTAATAAGTCACAAGGACAATCCTTGAGTGTTTGTGGTCTAAATCTAGAAAATGCATGTTTTTCTCATGGTCAATTGTATGTGGCATGTTCACGTGTCGGCAAACCATCAGCTTTATTTGTTTTTGCGCCGGATAACAAAACAAAAAATGTTGTATATCAGAAAGTGCTTTAACATGCAGTATCGCAATATTGGCGCTAGAGAGAAGAGGCCTAATGTGTAAAATGTAAAAAAAAAACACAATTTACTTAATTTTTATTGTTACTGTATTAGGTACCTAACTATTAGGCTCAAGATGTATAAATAACCCAATACCTGGTATGTGTACTAAGTGAATATTTAACATCTAAAGAAGAATGGCAGGCTCAGTACCCAGCTAATAAGACATCGTTGGAGACTCAAGTTTCTCTGTGTTATAAAGGTCAAGTTTGGAGTGTAATATTTCAGTTTAGAATATATTTTTAGAACTTCGGGAACAAAAATAAGAAAAATCATTCTATGTAGGTAACAAAACGCGATTCGTATTTATCTCAGTAGCAATAAAAAAACGTATAATAGATCTATAATAGCCACTCACTATTATTGTCTTACGTCAAACGTCATTGCTGGCCTTGGACGAAAGAAGTAGAAAGAGTTTAAGGCGATTACCGTCGCCAAATTAGCAGCTCGACAATTGTCTGTACGAATATCGACGGAAACGACATTGAAATAACGTTCAAATCAGTGCACAATGCGTGGTGGCTGTTACGACGCTCGCTGCGTCCTTGAAAGGGCGAAATAGGAGAAAATAATACTTTTCACATGGGCGTCATTGTTCAATTGAATAATTCTATGTTATATTTATAGCTATTAAGTGTATCTATTTATCAAAGCATAAATGAATAAAATCGCCTAAGCCGCTTAGGAGCAGTAGGAAATTCAAGCCAAAAAACACCATTCAGTTGAAACAATTTTTCATATAGAAGTTTTGGTGGTACGAAAAAGAAAAATGTTGCATATGTTGTCCTAGAGTTGATAATCCATAATACATTTTTTCAATATTTTTGGTTTGGCCATAAAAGAGGAGTAGGCTTTAGAAATTACCCATTTTGCGGTATTAAGGGCCTTAAACCAAGAGTTTCATTCACCTGAGTTGCTGGCAGCCACTCTCTGTGAAATGACAGATGATGACATTTGCATTTACGGCAAAGTACAAAAGAGGTTGGTTATTAATTCGATCCTTACGTATTAATGTACAGTGTTTTGATATCATTAAATAACATCTAAGCCCCAAGTTTTAAAAAGATACTGCGATTACCTTTTTTCTTAGTTATTCCAAGAACTATTATTTCTGCATATTTTCAATACCCTACGCTAAGCGTAACAACGGTACTGAAACTACATGGGTCCCTGCCATTCTTCTTTTGCAATGGCAAGCAAGAAAACATTTCTGTATTTGCAAAAAAAGTTGTATTAATGTTATTACCTTAATGAAATCCTAAATTAAGTTTAACTAAAGTTAACACGATATTATTAGACTGTTAGGCGGAACGAAGTTCGCCGGGTCAGCTAGTATTATTTATACTACACCTGCTCGGAAAGTACCTTCTTTCTTTGTTGAAAACGATGCAGAAAGTACGTCATTACTGTCATACAAATATGCGGGCGGCAAAAGTGTATGAAAATTCATTGTTAACGTGCTTGAGCGGGCAGAAAAAGTATATGCAAATCCATTGTTAACGTGCTTTTTTTTTTTTTTAAATAACATAAAGAATGAGCAAGTGGCCAAGTGGCCAGTATTATTTTGCGAACTCGTACATAAAACTCGAAAAATGATACTGGCCACTTGCTTTTCCTGCACATAATAAAAAATAAGAAGGAAATAAAAGGTTGGAAAAAAGGCGCGAAGACGTGATGGCGTCGTTTTTTTGTTTTATTGAAAAAATATTGCATTTTGGGTGTTTTGATCAACAATAGTGATAGGATATTGTGAATTAAAATCGCCGTAACCTGTGTAGTGTGTTGTTCAATGGAACAAAAGTGCGGGCTGTGCCTTTTCGTGTGTTTTTTCTAACCCTGTTGTATTTGCGTTACAAGGCTATCATTATAGCGGAAACGACAGGACAGTGACTTAGACAGGACAGACCTTTCAGATGATCCTCAACAGAAGAGGATAGTGCATATAAACATAAAAAACTATAACGTCAAACATGGCTGTATGGGCTAAGATCCCTTTGCCTTTCCACTTAGTGGGAAAATGAAAAAAAAAAAAGTGACAATCGCACGCGAGTCAGTCGGTTTCTTTTATTGTATCTTGATTAAAAGTAAAATGATACTATTTCCTCGCAGGTGTAGTATAAAGCACTATGTATCACTCGGGAGAAAGTGCGATTCCCAACTCGTGTGTATTGAGGCCCTTGGCTTCGCCTCGGGCCTCAAACTACACCCTCGTTGGTAATCTTCCCCTTTCTTCCCTCGGTGAACAATGTACTATTATTCCTTATTCCCATTTTTTTTATTCAAGTGTATTTTTTTATTAAATTTAAGTGAACCTAATTTCCTTGTGTATTTCGCTATATTGTTATTTATTAAATAATACTATTACATATAGACATGGCTTTTTTAATTATATTACATTAACACCGACCTGTAATAAGTGTATCTGATGTACCTACATTATATGAATAAATATATTTCATATCATTTAATTTTTTTAAAGGTTGCCATTATTTTATCCTTATTTTAGGCCAATGACGAAACCCCTGTACACTGTATACGATCTACGTACACTGCACAGTATTTTTCCTTCGCTAAAACAAATGACCTTTAGCAGAAATAAAATGATAACATGTTTTCACAACTGTTCAAGAAAGACTAAATGGAAAAACACTAGCAATTGAGCAGCTATGTTTTCATTCAAACTCTGCGAAGTCTGATTTGTTTTGAAGTAATTTTCCGTGTTTTAATTTCTTGTTTTCCGTTTCCAGTGTCTAAAACTTTCCGCTAAACTGTCGAGGAACGATTCTAGAAAGTTATTGAGGTCTCCACAGTACATATCAGTACAGATATATAGACATATCATGGCTTCTTTGGTTCGAGCGTTGGACAATTACATCGTCACGACATGTATTCAGACGTCATGGATGGAATTTGAGAATGATCTAAAGAAAGCACGTACCTTGGACGATTTGTACGAATGCCATGTCGGGTATATAAAGAAAGTTCTGTTCAGATGTCTTCTAAATAACAGATCGACGCCCGTGATGAAGCTTTTGAATGATATCTTTACGGTCATACTGAAATTCAGCCGCGTTTTGAAGGCTGGGTAAGTAAAATTTCATGTTAAGAACCCGCTCCGAATCGTACTTCATACATATCTAAAAACCATAATAACTCGCGAAAGTGGAACAATTCAATCAAATTAATTTTAGTCTTTCATTTAGACGGTCAATATGAAGTTGTGTATGTTCCTGATTTTTTCACAAACATCGCGTTAAAGACCAGAAAAATATTTAAAATAATGGGTTTTCGCCCTAAAATCGAGTACTTTTACAAGGCTTCGTCAAGTAACTTATGAACATTTAACAAGCAAAGCACATACACCACTTGGAAGTATCATCAATATTCTAATTAATTAAAACAGAATAAAAAATAACAAGAAATCGAGGCACAATTAAGGTATTCGGAAATAATTATTATTTCCAACGCAAAGGGCGAGACTCGCTCAGCACAGTTCGAACGGCGTGGGGCAAAGCGTGAGGCGCTTGTTTAGATCAGACAGCCAAATATGCGCTTTATTGTCACGATACATCTCGCTTCGCAGCTAAATTGGCGTCGTCCTGCACCGGGTTCTTAATGAAAATATCTATTTGTCCAACTTGGATATGAGAGCTCTGTTTTAATTTGACTGCATTATTGTAGTTCAGGAAATATAATTTGCACCGATTCTTAACTTTGGAGAACAAAAGAGGCACGTGCTCGGTAAGGCACTTTCCATCTATAAACTGTGAAGAGCTAGTATTGATACTTCTAATTCTCTTAGCAGCAACTGACAGAATAATAATTGTAAGCAAGAGTTACTTACATACCTAACATTTTTATTTATAATTACCTACACAGGATTATGCAACATTAAATTTTAAAACCATTCATTGATGAGTTCAGGTAAGGAACATTCACTCGCTATAATGTGAAGGGTACGCGGGAAGAAAGATCATTGTCAGTTTTTTTCAAAATTGAGTAAATAGTGCTATCTCCTAAAATGTCTCGATAACAATGACTGAGCGAAAACAAAAACTTGAAAAAAATAACACAGTCCGCAGAATATCGCTTTTAAAAATAAACCGGACTCAAGAAGCTTAAAAACCAAATTAAAAAAAAGGTCATAACTAGTACAAAAAGTAAAAAAAAATGTCTTTTAACTGTGAATATGGGGGGCTATGGGCTAATAGTAAAGTCTACTTTTGAGAAAGAAAGATGTTTTGAGAAAGAAAGATGTTATTACAATAATTAACTGTGATTACAATAAGCCCACTAAGCAGAGTTCTAAAATAATAACCTAAGCAAGTTTTTTCTACTTATTTCAAATTTACCTTCTGTTGACTATGATCCCTCTTCCCGCTCACCCTTCATGTGTCAAGACCTTTTACTACAAAAAAAAAACAGTAGTTCTTGTTTTTATGACCCTAATATACAAAAGATGCGCCGTCCCATTCTACGGTGCAAATAATATTTCGGGAACTATACTTAATCCTACAACACTCGGAATATATTTGTGGCTTAGATTTGCTAAAGTATAGGAACATGTAATTACCGTCTATCTCATGTTACGATATTTAATTAAATATTATTTCCGCAGAGAATGGCAGTTTAACGAATCAACCGGTCACTTCACACATACAAGCTGCTCACAGATGGAGGAACTTTTTCACCTGTTCGAGAAGTTAGCGAAATACCTCCACAAAGTTGTCACTAGACTCATGGAGTGTGGATACCAGCGCCATCTAGTGGAACTATTGACATTGGTTAATTTGAACGGGTACTACGACCCTGAGAAATCGAAGGGTGATCAGAACAGTAGTATACAGTCTCCGTGAAAGAGAGAGACAAAACTTGTGAAGCCTAGCGCCATCTATGATTATTGACGTACTATCCGGTGGCGGATTTACGCAAAGCCTGAGTACATTGACCATGGGCGGCAGATCTACATGACTCTAATGCCGGTTTATCAATTGTCGTTGCGTAATCGTGTATTTGCTGTATTTGCCCGAATACAGCCATGTGTATTTTCTGTTTCCACGCATATTTCGTAATTTCTTTTTCGATATTTGCTGTATTTGGCCGGCAAAATTTTCCGAATACGCGAATAACGAATACGCGTTTCCGTCTTGTTTTAGGTATTTAGTCCCGCTTCAAATGTTCCAAATACCCAACAAATATCGCAACACGAATACACTAATAGGCGAATACGCCAAGTAAGGAGCATATATTTATGAAAGATATATTAAATATATCTTTAGTGAATTTTACTGAAGCCCTACAAAATAATATTGAGTACTTCAACACTGGCCAAGAAAAAATCACATTGTTTGATGTAAAATTTAAAAGATATTTTATTAATAGAATTAAATGAGACTTGAGGATAATTCATGATTTATATAAAAACGGCTCACCTCAATACGAGTTATGATCGGGAAAGCCGACCAGTTTCAGCAGATTTAGACTGCCTTCATCTGGGCGAGTAAAGACGTTTACGCGACGACGTTACGCCTCACACTGCGGGCTGCGGCTCGCAGGGCTCGGGATGACATCGATGCAGATGGTATTGGTGGTCGGACCAGTAGGGCGTCCGCACAATTAGTTACTTCCGGGCTTGCGTTATTAATTACCGGAGTGACACCAAACAACGATAAACACGCGGAACTTATAGTATCTACGTCACTTTCAGTAAAGTCTGTGAGTCTCTTTACTCGCCCAGATGAAGGCAGTCTAAGTCTGCTGAAACTGGTCGGCTTTCCCGATCATAACACGTATTAACACGTTAAAATTTATAAACTCAAAAAGTGCATTATACCTTCAGTAAAAAAAGGTGGGTCAGGTAGGACTAAGCTTGTATTCTTCGTCTAAGAAGCTTTAAATAATTGAAAGAATAACGTCGCCGTTACCAAAAAAGTGCTCTAATACCTGAGTAACAAGTGTTTAAATTGAGTAATATAATTTTTTTTATTACGAGCTTAGCTAGTTGCGATTTTAACGCACCATTATTGTGGTATTGTGATATTTATTTGTTAATTTTAATCAAACGAAAACCATTAAATCATGTTATTAAATATGTTAAAAATTGTGCATGTGCTATTCGTGCAATTTTAAATAACTTTGATATGTAATTTCCCACCGATTTGGTTAAGGTTTAGAGATAGTTAATGAAGTTTGCATGCACTGCATGGTTGTAATATGTGGCTTAGCTCGCATGTTGATGTTAAATTAATATCATGTTATTTTCTTTTCAGTTGTGTAGGTTGTAGGATTCTATTAAGCATTGTCTATTAAGGGGCTGCACAATGCTAAAATTCAGTCCTGCTCTTACGCTTTTGTTTTTCAACTGTCTATCTAGTAGCCTAAGAATGAAAACATCTCCGTATAGTTGAGTTTCAAACTAAACTTCGGTTGCCATACGTAGCTGTTAGTTCCGCTACTGTCCGCTTGGAGCGGTTTCCCTGATTCCATACGATTTTGATGTAGTTTGAGACGGTACCATACCGAGTTGTTTTCATGCTTAGGCTACTGCTCTAATCAGATGCCGCGCACGCAAACTTCAGTTATTTTGAAATCGTAGCTACATTAGGACATTTATAATTTGTTTATGTAATAAAGATGTTTTTTTCTAGTAAGTATCTGCGTGTGTTGTTTTCGTTTAAACCGGTTTTGAAATATGGAAACTGAATCACTTTTTTCGTGAAATCATGGACGAAATTTGTCTATGGTGAAATTCATGCTTTTTTAAAAGTATTATAATTAAAAGAAGATTGAAAGTACATTTATAAAGTGTAATTAATAAATTGTCTTTAGTCAAAAAACACGCCATATTTTTTTCAAATTTTTACCATCTACATTGACGGAACTGAATCTTATACAAAACTGATGTTTAGCATTGTGGAGCCCCTTAAGAAAGAATACTCATTAATTTAATATTATGTAAAAAGAATAATTTCTATTAAAAACGCCTTATTTTTTTATACAAATAAAGTTTCTACTATAGTATATTTTGCATTTTATTTTATCGTCCATATTTTCTTATTAACTATGTAAGTAGCCAAATTTACACTGAAAATTCGATAATAAAGTAGTCAAGACATATACTAGTCTATGGACAGTAGTCTAAGCATGAAAACATCTCCGTATAGTTGCGTTTCAAACTACATCAAAATCGTATGGAATCTGGGAAACCGCTCCAAGCGGACAGTAGCGGAACTAACAGCTAGGTATGGATGGCAACCTAAGATTAGTTTCAAACGCAACTATACGGAGATGTTTTCATACTTAGGCTACAGGACCATGGTTCAATGACCCATTTAGCAAAATACGAAAATTTTCATTTGTGACTGCATTCTAATTTTACGAACAATCCCGAGTCAATTAGTATAGGAGGTCTAATTTTTATTTAACGTTTTTCTTAGAAAGAGTAATTGTTACCTTGGTCTTGACCACTTACCGAGTCTGAAATATGAATTTGGCTTTAATATCAACAAGTCATCTTATGTACAGAAAATGCAAACACACTATCTACAGTACAAGATCTCAACAAAAAATACCGAGCAATAATGGTATTTTGTGTAACTGTGACACAATGAGAACTATTGGGACTCGAGCAGCCTGCACGAGTGTCCCATACCCAATGGCAAATTATGTCCAGCACTCGTAGCACAGTGTTTAATCTCGCGCGACGCGGCTTCGTTGAATCACAGGTGCGAGGAGCGTGGCATACTGTTTAATCGCAAAAAACATCGTGTCACTCTCCTCGCACTTGTGATTCAACTAAGTCGCGTCGCGCGTATTGAACACTGCTACGGGCGCAGTTGAACACATAATATTTTTACCTTGGACGAATAAACCAGATTCTTACTACCTAGGTACTTATCTACGACTATGACCACCAAAATCAAAATAATCGTTTCCGCATGACATTAAAATTCAAATAACAGTTTCACGAAAACTTTGTTTTGTAAAGGAAAGCGCGGGACTTTTTGTTTTTTTGCTCCCGTAAGCTTGGCCAAGGGTCTTACGTAGCAGTCTAATTGTCGTTAATTTACAGGCTACCACTCAGGGTTCTATGGGACCCACAGACCACTTACCTATAAATAAGCATTCCTAGCTGCTTCCCATGGTGTCGTCGCCATGTCTAAAGAGAAGAAATATCAGTCGTTGATTGGTTATCTTGGCGGTATTATAATAAATTGGGCCAATCACAATGCAGAATCGCGGTGATATAAGCTCGGGCAAACAATAATAATAATAATAATATAATAATATTTATTTATTTCAGATAAATTAATCCATATTTATAAATAAATTGCTAAAATACTAAAATTTAAAAAGAATACAAAAAAGAAATACACAGAAACAATAATAACCACAAAGTATTGATGCTGACGCTATCTGCTCCATACTTGGTACGACGGAGTGTGTAGCGCCTGCCAATGTTTCATAAAGGGCCCGTCCGACCTGCTGGCGACACTGAGGAGACTGTTACCGCTGTCCCGCACCCTGCCCGCCATCGCAGTTGCTCGCCTGCGCATGGTAGTATAAAAGCAGTCAACGTGCAATATAAAGGTACACTATGGCCGGTCGGTACACTATATATACCGTACCTAACCTTTTTTTGATGTTGTAGTATGGGAGTAGATAAAAATAATTTTTTTTTTTATTTTTTTTTTTTATTTTTTTTTTATGGCAAGTACGGACTCCTTTTTTAAAGGTCAGTTTTGCCAGCGTCAAGTGATATTAAAAGAAAAGTATAATGTATAATAAGAAGAAGGAAGGGACGAGTTATTACCTCTTGAGAGAAATAAATTTATAATAAATATAAATATCGATCGATGGAAATGTAATATACGTATGAAGATGAGTACAATAAAAGTTGGCTTCGTATGGTGAAGTTAGATACATAGTGGAAGAATAAACTTACAAAAGAATATTACTAGTATGAAGGTATACCTGTTTTAATTATACAGTTAGATAAATAAGAAGGGTTGGATGACATCTGTAATGGATTATAGTGGTCTACTTAGCTACAGTGTGATTTTGTTGAGGACTAAGAATGAGGCTAATGCTCTAGTGGCGTCTTTATCAGAAAAGGAAAGGATATATGAAGGACTAGTTGGAAGGTTTACTTTGTTAATAATTAAAAGGTCGAATAAAGAAGGAGAGTTATTTATGGGACAGTTAAATAAAATATGTTCAATTGTACCATCTTCAATTCCACATTCACAAAGGGAGTGGTCCCGAATCCTCTTGCAAGGTGGGCCGGAGAGCAACAATGACCTAAACGTAACCTTGATATTATAGAGGTGATTTTTTTACTGAACTTAATTTTAGAGAACCATGGTTTTAATTTTATTGAAGGTTGGATGTTGAATAGGTGTTTTCCTTTAATGGAGCTGCTGGATTTCCAAGAATTGTTCCATGATTTAGAAATGTATTGAACTGGAAGGAGAATTAAGTCATGGGAGTATATTTTGAAATTATTTTTTTCCCCGTGAGTGGTGGCTGTTTTGGCTAAGGAATCAGCTATTTCATTACCCTTAATCCCAGAATGGCCAGGAATCCAGGCAAGAATTATGTCAAGACTAGAAAGTGATGCTAATTTAAGTAAATGTTTTATTTCGAGGGCGATAGGACATATTGAATTTTTATCGAAGGGGTTGGATATGATAGACTGGAGTGCAGAGTGACAGTCGGAAAGTATTAGAGATTTATCTAAGTTGTGTTCTAATATATATTTGATTGATTCTAGAATGGCCATGCACTCTCCTGTGAAGACTGTACTAATGAATGGGTATTTGAATAATTTCGAAACATTGCCTGATTCATGATAAAAAGCGGAGCCAACTGAACCCTCCGGATTTAATTTTGACGAGTCTGTGAAAAATATATCATAATCGGACCACCTTTGATGTATAATGTTCCGGAGTTTAGTTTCTGTATTAGGGGAGTCTTTATTTATATCTAAAGTTATGTGGATGTTTGGTTGGAAAATTAATGATTCGAAATCAAAGCGAAAATTTGGATGATGAGAAAATTTGTGGATGTCAAATTTAATGGCACCAAGTTTCCTAAAACTTTTGATTAAATAGGGAATGGTTTTGTTTGACCAGAAGGGGTTTGTATGTACGTAATTATCCAGAAGACGAAGTTTTGGGATGAGGGGGTGGTTAGAAAATTGACAAATTTTAAAAAGGAAACGGTCCGACAAGAATTGTCTTCTGATGTTTAATGGAGGATCAGCTGATTCGACTTGCAGAGCGTTTATTGGGGAACTTTTCATGGCCCCAATGACGAGTCGTAAGCATTTGGCCTGGATAACTTCTAATTTTTTTAATGATTGTTTGTTTGCGGGTACGAGGGTGAATGATCCGAAATCAAGAATACTTCTAATAATTGCATTATATAAAAGACGGAGGGAGAAAGGATGGGCCCCCCACCAGACTCCTCTCAGGCATCGAAGAATGTTTATATTGCGTTCGCATTTTTTGAGAATGAGATGAATATGGGAATTACCAGTCATTTTGGAGTCGAATATTTTACCAAGGAATTTGGCTTCTTTTTCAATTGGAACAGGAGAACCTTCACAAAAAATGTTAACCGGTGGGATGATGCGTTTTCTTGTAAAAACAACAACAACACTTTTAGAGGGAGAAAGGGATAAATCATGGGATGTTAACCATGTCGAAAGGGAATCCAGACCGGAATTAATATTATCGACTGCTGTGGGAATAATTTTATGATTGTTATAAATCAGAAGGTCATCAGCATATTGAAGAATTCTGCAGGTGGTGGTAACAGATCGTTCAAGGTCAGCTGTGTAAACATCATAGAGAATGGGGCTGAGGACAGATCCCTGTGGAAGGCCTTTCCATGCCTGTCTTGGGGGGATATCGATGCCGGGATATCTCAAGACAATAGTTCTCTCTATCAATAAATTAAAAATGAAATTAACTATTTTTAATGGGATTTTTTGTACTAACAATTTGTTTTTGAGTATTAAGAGGTTGACGTTATCATAGGCTGCAGAGACATCCAAAAAGGCAGCAACTAGTGATTCGTTTCTGGAAAATGCTAGATGGATATCTGTGGTAAGAATGCTGTGACTATCAGTAACACTTCTCCCTTTTCTAAAGCCATATTGAGATTTTGCCAGTAGACTATGGTGTTCAAGGTGCCATTCTAATCGATTTTTTGTAAGATATTCAACGACTTTAGGGATGACGGAAGATAAGGCTAACGGTCTGTAGGCGGATGGGTCAGATGGGTCCTTAGATGGTTTTAATTTAGGAATAATGATTTGTCTCTTCCAGGATTGGGGGATGTGTCCAGTTTCAACAATTAGATTTATTAAATTCAAGAGGTAGCTTCTGGAAGATAAGTTAAGATGATACAGAAAGGAGTAAGGTATACCATCCGGACCGGGGGCTGAGTCTTTGACATGGTCTAGTACTAGAGAGAGTTCTTGGAGTGTGAAGTGACAGTCAAGAGGGCTAGAGGAAGATGAAGTGTAGTTGTATGGCATGGAGTCATAGTTAGGAACTGTGGTTGGGGCGAGTTTATCCATGAATTTATTTACCCAGGAAGTGTAGAAAGCAGAATTGGAGTCATCTTCATTACGACCTGACCTAAAACGTCTAATGTTTTTCCAGACAATAATTGAAGGTGTTTGAGGAGAGAGAGAGAGGAACAAAATTTTTTCCATCCTTGGGATTTCTTTTTACGGAGAAGTCTTTTTGTCGCTGCTTCGGTGTTCCTGAGATCTAGAAAATTGGAGAGGTTTAGGAAATTATTGCAGATCAATTCTTTTTCTTTACGTTTTTTTATAGCTTCGGAACATTCTTGATCCCACCAAGGTGGGGAACTAATTTTACCTTTAGCAGAGTTCTTTTTTTTAAAAATAGCGTTTGCTGCAGATATCAGAGAATCTGTGAATTTTTTTATGCATTCTTCGGTGTTTGATGAAGAGGGAGTAGGGAGATTTGTAATATCAAGGTCGACTAAATCACTGAATTTAGACCAATCACCGTTATTAAGGATATATGGTAATAGGGGAGGGAGTGATGGAATATATCTGTTTTGGGATGGGAAAGAGATGGATATAGGATAATGGTCTGAGCCTAGAGTGAGAGGAAGACGTGACCAGTATAATAGGCTTGCTAATGATGATGAGCAAAAGGTTAGGTCAACATAACTAGGGTTCTGACCTGGGGTAATTCTACGGGTATGTGAGCCATCATTGAGAGTACAAAGATTAAATTCGTCAATAATTTCAATAAGTTTGTTCGCAAAAATATCATTTTGAGGGGCACCCCAAGATTGGTGATGACAATTGAAGTCTCCAAAAAGGACAAGAGGTTGAGATACAGAGTTAAGGATATTACTTATAGCTGAAAGAAAAGAGTTGTCTTTTTTGGGGAGGTATATAGATATGTAGGTAATGTTATTTACTATGATAGCTACAGCATTCATATTGGGGTTGTTGTATTGTAAAGGAATTATAGAAAAGGGGATGTTTCTTTTGATGAAGATAGCACTTCCACCGTAGGAGTCACTTCTATCATCTCTTATGCATTTATAACCTGAGATCTTAAAAATAGAACCTGGGCTGAGCCAGGTTTCTGAAATTGCACATAAAAAGGGTTTGAATTTGTTAAGGAGGTAGATGAAGTCAGAACGTTTATTTGAGATGCTTCTAATGTTCCACTGAAGGATTCTGTCCATGATTAAGTGATATAAATAATGATTGTGTGAAAGAGTTGATGATTTTTGTAGCAACGTCGTGCGGTAAGTTACATTTGAAAATAATTTCTATTATGGTTGAGACCAGTGAGTGTATATTTTCCTCAATACGAATGGTTTTATCAGAAGGGGTAGACGAATTATTTTCAAGGGCACAACCATTAGAAGGAGGGGGGATCGTGAAACTCTTGATTATGTTATTGTGGGCTTGTTGGTCATATCCTGGGGTAAGAACGGGACGGGGAGAGGGGTTTGAGAATATTGTCTTTTTATAGTTTTTTTTAATGTTGTTTTGTGATTTTATGGTGGTCAGGGAATCGGAGTGAGGTTTCTGAGGCATAATGTGAGAAGCTGCAGGGGATGATGAAGATAGAACTTCTGAGAATGATTTTTTGACCGAGGGGAAATTTTTACTCGCATCCATGTAAGAAACTGAATGACACGACATATAATTCTTAATGTTAGCCTGTCTATGGTGTTCTGGACAAGTGCGGTCGGTGGCATAGTGTGAACCGGAGCAGTAAAGGCAAATTGCTTCGTTATTTCCAATGGAACATGAGTCCCCAGAATGGTCACCTGAGCATTTGTAGCATTTTGGTTTGGATCTACAGATTCCTCGAGTGTGGCCGAATCTACAGCAGGAGTAGCATTGTATTGTTGGGAAAATGTATTTTTCAACTTCAAGGGCTGAGTAATAGCAGAATATTTTTTTAGGAAGGGTTTGACCGTCAAATGTTAGGACTATCGTTTGGGTTGGGATCCAGGAGGGAACAGTGGAGTCTTGTGAGGCAACTTTCCTATTTAATCGTCTTATTTTAACGATGTTACCAGTGCCTGATGGGAGTTTAATGCTTTCGATAATTTCTTGGTCCGTCCAGTCAGTTGGTACGCCACGAACAAGCCCCATCCTCGTGATGTTATGTGAGGGAATATAGGCTTTGAAGTTATGTTTTGGAAGGATATCATTTGTCAGGAATTCGTTGGCATCTTTGTAAGAATTAAAAGTAATGGAGAGTCTGTTTCTGCCAATTCTTTTAATTCCGTCCTCTAGGATGTTGAACATTTTGTTTTTGAACAAAAATGATCCAAATTTTACGGGATGTAGGGAAGTACCGGAAGAAGGTGTTGATTGTACTAATTCGACGTAAGCTATATATGGACCAAGGTCTTCTGGGTAATATATTTGTCGCGATTGTGTAGGTGGGCTTTGTGGATTTTGTTGATTGGTTGAGTTATTGGTAGAGAGGTTTGTTAGGGATGGAGGGGTAGTTTGGGATAACGGTATTTGTAAAGAGGGGGAGATAGGGGGAGTGATGTCGTTATTATTTCGGGTAAGTTCATCGCCATCAACAGCCTTAAATGTTTTTTTGGAAAAGTAGTCATGGTCGTTGGCGATAATTTTGTGTTTTAACTCCTGACGTTTCGAGAAAATGGTGGAATTAGAAGAAGGATTCGTTACAACTTCTTCATATTCCATATTATTGTCGGATTCATATTCTGAATTGGAAGAATTCAGATTCCTGTCCAGGGGGTCGGGAGGTTTGGGAGGTTTGGGATTGATGTTATGGAGGGACATATTTGTAGAACATGGAACAGGTGAGAAATGAGAGTTAATAACTACACGAAAACTATATTAATTATGATTATGAGGATGAGATTAATGACAAAAACGAATAAAAGAGGTAATATTAACGAAAAGACTGCAGAAAACTTAAATTGGAAGCAAAACACATGTGCACCGGATCAGTTGACAGCTGACAAATCCGATAAAAATAATTGCTCTCCAATAAGTACAAAAAGGTATTTCTTTTCCATAGCCAATGATTTATACCAAAGAGAACAAAAACGGCTAAATGCCTTTGCTTTTTCGTTCACCGCTGATTGAACTAAACAATTAAACAATCAAAGAGACTGACGCGCAGAAGCGCCGTACCGTAATGCACTTCAGCGCCCCCACTCGGGATCCAAAGTTTTATTCACAAGTTTTTAATGAAATGAGCTGATATTATTAGTTAAGCCATCTAGTGTCGAATAGCATAACCAAGTTATCACGTCGGCCCTCTAACGGTGAGATACTTAAATTAAACATATATAAATTGTCGAAAATATTATTATTTCAACGTTATTAGCATCTAATATTTTTTATTATTGGACAAAAACTAGTTTTGTTTTAACTGAAGAACTTTTTAACACGTAAATTGTGCTAATTGTTGCATATTAAATGTTTCTATATTAGGCCGCGGCGACAGTGGCGCCAATGTTTTCCTTATATTCAGGGTGTGTTTTCAAGAATACCTCATTCCACTACAAATCGTCATAGGGCGAACATCTTATCATAATCAGTAGTGTATCTGACATTGAAGTGAAAGCAAAGTGTTTCAACTGATCAACAGTTGTGTATGCCCGGAAAAGTCAATATTTACAACAGAAATCCTCACAGTAGAAAAATTTCCTCGTCATTTCCGAAGAACAGTGGAAACCTATCGCGATTTACGAGCAGCGGATCGATAATTTCCTCGACGGATTTTCATCGCACTGCGCGACTTCCTCCTACAAAAACGTTAAACCAAAAGAAGCACCGTCAATTTCGCCGAGATGGCTTTCATGATGCCAGTGGTCAAGAAGGATTGGGACATCTACAACTGTCAGCAGAGATCGCGCCGGACATCGGAGTCGGCAGACCGGGTCGGCGGCGGCGGGCGCGTGAGGAAGGTTTCCGAATCGCGATCGGAGGGACCCTGTATGTCTCCGCGGTCCTCGGCGACGCTCAGCCCTCACCGAAGCGCGCCCACCATGCGGTCGCTGTCCTACTCCCGCCCTCCAGCTTCCAGGTCCACGTTGCGGGTACCCACAGACAACCACAGCCCCAAGGTGACCGGTAGTACACCGAACGCGCGCTCTGGTTCGGAAAAATTCCACAACAGGTTGGTGGATAAGCTAAAGCGGGCGCTGGGTCGCTCGGAGAGTCGTGGTGAAGAGCGAACCTCATGAGCTAAAGATCCGTGGTGTGTGTGCAGGGCTCGCGAGGAGTCTCCGGAGCGATCCAGGTGCGGGGGCTGCATGCCCTACCTTTGACCAGAGCCATGCCGTTCACACCGCCGCTACAATGTCTGTGATATGTTTACGATTGTGAACATGATGAAAGTTTCAAAACACCTCTATTTATATGAATGTGCTAACCGATTGATTTCCGTGACTGAAAACCTAATCAGCGTTTGATCTGTTACATCTACACAATGCAATAGAGTCTATGTAGATTACACATTTTGTTTGCTTCTAACTATTGCATGAAATTGAGCACTAAGTACGATTGTCAGTATTAGGTTGTTATTATTAGGGCTGTACGTATGTTGTATGGTATAAGACTGCGCTTAGCTTAAGTTTGTATGGGATAGATGGTGATTGGTCACGGCCGCAATGTTGAACTTGGTTGTATGACCTTCACCTTCGAAGTCCCAACTGTCCTAAATCTCTAGATGTGGCAGTTAGTGAATGATATATTCTGTGATGTGTTACTTGTAAGTCACACTATATTATTTATTTTTAGTATAATCGGTTAAAATAATAGCCTGTACCAGCTAAGGGTTTCTGTAAACTTATCAAAATTTTCTTATAAGTGAGATGAATACTTTTGGAATTGTACAATATTGAAACAGGTACCTTTATATGCTAAACTAAAAGTTAACTAAACTGTCGATATTAGACATCGATATTTGGACAGTGATAGATTTTAGCTTATTGATAATTTGAAAAGTTCCATTGAAAATAGATATAATAATCTTTTGATTATATTATAATGAATTACATGATTTTACGATATGTTGAGAAGTACCTAGATTTAATCAAACCAAATGTGACTGTGGTTAATGGACCATCACCATTAAAATATTTGTAAATTTTCAGTTAAACTGAGCCAAAATTGATGAGTCTAGTGATTTATTGAATGTAAGAGAAAGGTGCATTGCAAAATTATTTACAAAGAATTCCGAATTGGGAAACAAATAGGACGTGACAAAGAATGAATAAACTAACGAAAGTTCAAGTTCCATTTTAGTTTTTTTTTCAAGTTCCTTTCTATGCTAGGTTTTTGTACGAAAAATTTGCTTGTTCATACTACTGACGTCAAAGATACGATAAGTTAAAATTTTTCACTCTAAGAAATATTTAAGTACCTACCTATAGCACTATGAATTGAATGAGACTAGAAACTTTTGTATTGTTCAATAAACTAATGATTGTGAACGTTTGATCTGGATGAATAAATATGTATTAACATAATTAACTTTCTATCTTTCACTGCATCATCATCACAAACAACCCTAAACATCGAGAATGAATACTGACTTTGCTCCAGCGGCCAACAATGGATATAACTGATCTTAAAAAGAAATGGCAGATAGTTCCATTAGCCTCTATGGTAAAGTTCGAATATTTTTTTTGAGATTGAAAAGAGGTGATTTTTATTTTTTGTCTAACTTACCTACCACATCATAAATCCCTGTTACCCAAACCGAAATAACATTAAACAGTTTAACAGGGGTCAGCAACTTGATAATTATTATATTTGGTAGATGGTAGCACAAATTTGTGTTAGCAGACATGTTCAATTATGTAGGTACTATCAAAAAAAACAAGCATTGTTTTCGGATGCACAATTAGATGCAATACATTTCCACTACTAATATAATATAGTAAAATGCAAGCGAAATACGAAAACTTGCAAGTCAAATGCAGCCGCAAGAATTGCATAACTTTTTCACAAATCAATATTTAAAATGTGTAAAACTACAATGAATATGAAATTTATATATACATAGATGAGATGCGGCCCTTGCTGATCCCTTGGTAACATTTGTGACTTGTGACCCTCCTATCATGAGGTTGCCGGCCCCTATTTTTTCCTGAAGGCCTAGTACGTAAATTAAAATTTTAACGACAATCATGAAATATATATTGAAGGTATCAATATAATAAAAGGACTGTGCTACTAACTATGAATACATTCATCTATTTTTCAGTGCACGCTAAATGTATGAAATACTCGTAAAGTGCCACTAACCCACAAAGATCTCTTACTTTCAAAATGTTTATTTCTACATGATAAAGATCTTTTTTCAGTGCACTTTTTTTCGCAGTCCTGTAACCTGTGGAATCATAGGCGCCACCGGCACTTGCACCCCTTGGGATTCCCCAGAGACTATACAACTCCCTGGGATTCCCTGGGATGAATTTTTAGTAAACTTTTATTTATTATTCTGTGAAACTAACCGATGAAACCTCTGAGTTGTGTCGTACTGTAGTTAAAACAGTTTATTTATTCTGTGGCTCTATAAGTTTGGTAGGTATAGGGTGTCTCAAAAGAAAGTTTATATTTGTTAGCGTGAACGCAACGAATTCGGGGGGTGCGGGGAGTATGTCAATCGGTAGCCTGGCTTCTGGGAATTTAGGCACTATAGAGGTTTTCAAGGGGTGTATACTATAGAGGTGTTGACGTTTTACAAAAACATGTTGTTTTTTCGGAGTAGCTAAAGACAAACGGCTTACAAATTCTATTGATATTATAGATGAAACGGTGCCACCTCTAACTCCAACCTTTTTACCTGCTTCCCATTCATCCCCCTTATCCTATTGAATACGAAAAATAAACTATGCGTAAGTTTAAAATGAGATGTTTAAGTTTAAAATGAATTTTACGATTGATTGGATTATCTGTCCTTGAGTTTTGAAAAGGTTTAGGTATTATGAATTTTTAGTTACTAGAAAGTAAATTCAGTGTAAATTAATAGACTGAAATATATATTTTTGCAAATATGTAGTAACTGTTAATTCTGGGTGTACCAGTAACGTGGTTTGAAATTTAAATCACTTCTCTTTGATTTTATTACTATTAGGTGAAGATTTTTTGATCGATTTTTCTCTATGAATTTCATCCTTAGAGTAAAAAAATAAATTCTGCTTACTTGTGTGTGTCTATCGCAGGTAAATTATCAAAACCGTGAAATTATTTTAAAATTATTCACTGGGTTAGGTTAGTTTATAAAAAACAAAAAAAAAAACGGCTTTAACAATGTATGTACCTGCCACCTGCGACATACCTATTATACCATTGGAAATTATGCTTAAAAAATCGCAACCCATACAAAAAAAAGCCTTTGACAAATTATTTATCGTGTGACTTCGAGAGTCTGAAAAGCTAAAAACAAATATTATTATTATTAATATAAAAAAGTTGTACAGTATTTATTATAGTATTAAACCAATTCGTATAGAATACAAACGAATTTCTTACAAAAAAATGTCATAACATGCTACATGATTTAAATATCAAAATAAACAAAAATATGCTAAGAAACTAAAAATAAACACTATGCACGTACGTTACGCCATAGAGGGAAACCTATAGGACGTATGTACCTATAGTTTGCCGCGCACATAATTTTGTTGTAAAAGATAACAATAGCATAGACATCAACTTTATGTCGTTTAGTTCTTTTAAAAGTTCATTAATTAAGTAATTTTTTGTACGTTTAATATGATTTTGTGATTCTTTTTTTTTATTATTTTAATCTTTTCTTAATTATAATGTAAATTATAAGTTTGCTCTTTTTTATGTATATATATATATATATTTTTTTAATTTCATTATATAAAATTACATATGTACACATTAAAATTGGTTACATATATATAAATAATTAATGTTTAAACGAGCAGCACTGGTTGGCGGAGGACGAGACGTCTCCAGAGCCGAGACGGGTGCGTCTCTGCTTCCGCCAACTGGCGTCACACGTCACTCCTCTCATTTTTATTGCATGCAGTGTTTCCCTGTTATTGGAGTTACACTCTATTCCTACTGTACGCTAGATTAATTGTATGTTGTTAAGTGTATCATCTGTTGGTAGACCAAATAAATAAATAAATATTCTGCTACATACCACTTGTAGTACGGAGTGTCAGTGTCTTGAATTATACCTCGTAATATACCAGCCATCCAACCAATATTTGGCCAATATACAATTTTTATCTGGGTTATCTATTTCATTATTTCCAGCTACAAGTCAGACACAATAAAACCCATACTACGGGTAGGTAATAAATACCTACTAGTCCAACGACCGATAAAGTGTTTTCTTTACTAACATTGTTGTCAAGTTACCGTGCCATAGTTCATACAACAATACACACAAAGGTGTAAACCCACACTTATTGATTGTAAGGGGCTGCTTGCATTCGCCGCACCCTCTGCAAAAAGCTCCATGCTTCAAGTCCAGAAAGTTCCATGCTTCATCATAAAATACATTGAAAAACTTGCGCGTTTTGTATGCAAAGTAAACTATAGCCACTCCTCGTTGAAGTTTGGTTTTAAAGTGGTTGTGTGTATGTGTGTGTGTTTTAGAATGATTATGATTTTATAGTTAGTCATAACATAATAATTGTAAAAGATTGCTAAGAAAAATACTTATAATATTGTATTGTCGATGTTTTACTAATATGATAATCCATAAATGTACTAAAAGGTATTAAAAAAAAACAAGAGTTTTTGGTTATGTTAGTAAATCTCTGCTCATCTCAATCGTTATTTCCGGCACACGAGTTTTTCTATTTTGGCTGCTTTTGAATTTGCCCTTCTTCATTATATTGTCAATTATGGTATATTATGTCCTTACACAACGAGAGAAGAGAAATTAAAATATTGTTCTGTGGGAGAGAAGGAGGCAAGGGTGGATCCAATATTTAATTTTTGGGGAGGGGATTCTAAAAAGGTTTATTACAAAGCAAAATTATTTAATAGCCAAAATTAAATATTCAAAAACAATTCCATTTCCATGATAAGATTCGTCATCATTTTTTACAGCTGACACTTTTTAAAAATTAAATTAACGTTGCTGTCCTGTTAGCCTAATGTTGTCTCATTCATACACAAAGAAGTTACAAAATTTAGATTTGTCATTCCTCAAAAAAATGGAAAAAGTGTTAGTACTGAAAATTGAGTTTCTTTAAAATTCTCGCTTGAGTGTTTTTTATTATTTTTCGTCATGTGATTTGAGATGATATTATAAAATCATCTTTGTGCACGAGTACCACTTTAACTAAGTACTTACTTACTATAATACCATACCATTTATTACGTTACTACATTTGATGAACATTTATGTCAATCATGTCAGCCAAGTTCGGAAAATAAAATAGGGCGATGCACAGATCTACAAACTACTTGCCGTTACTTTTGTACCCCTCCATAACTCAAATTGTATTTGACAAACACACTTGTAACTTTAGTTATCTTAATGCACGTAAGCTTCGATTCGATAAATTTGACAGATAAAATCGATAAATTCAAAAAGATAACCCTTATTGTAATAAAATAAGAGTTACATCGATGTCGAGTCGATAGCAAGTTCATGCTAGTACCCAAGGTCTAGAGGCCTGCGGAGCAATCCTAGTTCATACAAACGCAATACCAAAACCATTTGTAAATCATAGATATAAATGATTAAAACTCGCGTGAGCTGACATACTAAATTATTATTACATACGGCTTGAACACTCACGTGTGATTGTTGTTGACTATATGCCAACCGTTTATAATAGATATTCTTGGGATAGTGTGTGTTTATTCCGATTGTATTACAGAATATTTAGGTTCCCAAATATTTATTTTGAAAGGACACTGATTTAAAGACGATATAATTATAATCAATTTAAAATTTGAAATTTAAACTAAGCATTAGTAAGTTAGGTCATTTATAAAGGAAACAATAAGAAAACAGACAATTTTAATGTCGTAAGTTTAAGTAGTAAATAAAAACAAAGTTATTATTGTGGTTAACTTTCATAAAGAAAGTATGAAATAATTATTTATCTATAAATGTGAACTGACCCAATAATTTAGTTTTTAATTTTGTCTATTCTTGACACACAATTGTCTGATTTCTGATTGATTCCTTATACAACGTGTAACAGAAAGGTGTAACCATATTTGAAGAGCTTATTCAGTCAATGGAATAGAACAACTTTTACTATGGAACAAACCCTGTATCTCGAAGAAAAAAAGTAACTGTTTCATAGAAAAATGCAATGCCGCTCGGCTGAAATGTATGAAGGGCAGAGTTTTTTTTTGAGATTTCAGTGTTGGCTCCATAGTAAAAGTTGTTCTATACCATTTACTGAATAAGCTCTTCAAATATGGTTACACCTTTCTGTTACACCTAACTTTTCCTATTGTAACCCGAATGACAGTACTAAAGAAAGCTTATTTTAATAGATAGAGGTGCATACTACATGAAAGTGTTCATGCGAAGGTGATTGTCGGAGTTCGTACCTGTATTGTCTTCGAGGTTAATGTGGATGTTCAATGTTTTTATGTTGAATTTACATTGTTGGGGCGAACATTTACTGGCATATTACACAACACGTGGCAATACCTTGACGAGTTATGGCAAGAGACTGTACATGAGCTTAGCTAGAGCATGAATAACCCCAGACTTTCGAGGATTCGTTTAAAGAAATTCGGACTCTCCTTGTATTGAAAAAAATATATTTGAATTATTGTTCTTTTATCTAGGAATTCTACTTATAAACAATGTATTAAGATTTATACATTTCTCAAAAATAGTATATTTCGTGACGAATATAAAATGGCGGATGTTAATGAAGCTAGTTTCGACGTGAGCCGAAGGCGAACGTCGAAAGCTTACATTCCGAGGGTAAGAACCCTCAAGAACCCATTTTTACTCGTTGCGAACGATACTTTTTCTACTACCTGATTTATGTATTTAAATATTTAATTTTTCCTTTCAAATTTAATGTATTTTAGGACGTTGAAAAGCGCGGCGCGGTTTTTACCTTTTTTTTCAGGCTTCGGCCGGCGACTTTTATATGTGGTCAGTATCATTTTGCGAAAAAAGAGTGTCAGACGCGATGTAATCGATTATGTCGTGAATCGGAACGCAGGGAATTTCGATTGTAAACACAAACCAAGGACGTCAAAAAGAACCTAATTTAGCATGAAATGAAGACAAACGTCAAAAAGAACCTAATTTTGCAATAAATGAAATTTCAATACGATATTTCAAACTGACCTGATAGTCATTCCGCAACGGGGCCCGGAAAGTTCGATTTTCAAAACTAATTTCGAGTATTAAATGGAACTTTTTCATAAAGGTAGTAGTAGAAAAAGAAATGTTTTCCACCCTCTTTTTTTTTTGTTTTCTAGCGTTCGTTTCAAGAACGCGGTTAAGAGATCAACATGTTTTTTTTTTTTCATTAAATAGGTAAGTAATAGAAATATAAAGGGATTCTACTTAAATTCAATATTTTTTTCCCTACAAAATATTTCAGTATTACCTAAAAACAGTAAAAACACACCAATCATTTGATTAGTATTACGCGTCCAAGAAAAAGAGGAAAATGAGGCAACATATAATCGCCTCTATCAAAAGCAAATAAGGTACACGTCTTTGCCATTGGACTTATTGTGCTGGACGGGTAATGAAAAAGGTTGCTAGGGTAGGCCAATCCTCTTAGGTTTTGTCTATTTCTGGCTAATGCCTACAGATAGACGCAAAGACAAAAGCTATTCTAACTTTGTGCAATAGATAGATAGGCTTTCGTTGTAAAGCTCTTTGTTTTTTCAATCAGGAATAAGCTTTTTTATTTTGAAGACGAGAACTATGAGAGGAGGCATTTAGGGTATATTCGCTAATTTAAGTTTTATTTCAGTTGCAAAGGCGTGATTCAGAGTAAATTTACGTATATATGTATGTTATATTTCTATTCAACCACGAGTTCATTTACCATGAACCATTTTTCGATAGGTGAAAGAAGTTGAGCTTTAAATTTTAGTGTTTTTTTTTCTTATTTTTGCGATATTCATATTCTCGTATTTTCTTATGCCTGCGACAAGTATACTTAGCTATATCTACTACGTAGTCCGATGATAAATCATGTGATAAAAGTATTGATGTCATATTACAAGTATGATGGCTTCGGTATCAAATGATCAATTTTAGTATGTAGGTGCTAATGCTACTCGTTATCGCCTGCAAGCGTTATTCTTTTATCAAAACCTGATGACGTTGGTAAATTAACAATGCATTCTGGTAAACGGAAATTTCCACAAGTTGTTTTAAACCTGTAAATCGGAGTACAATGTGTCATTAATATCTTTTGTAAAACTTTATTTTAAAGAAATGGTAATTAAGTTATCAAAGTTTTAATTACGAGACATAATTACCTAAATAACAAAACAAACAATATATAAAATGCTTTTAACGAGATTGTTATTAATATTATGTATATTGGGGTCAGATTATATTCGTAATTATGCATGATTAGTTAATTATTCATAATAATAATTAACTCGGTAATTTTAATCAAAAACTATTTTTTTTTTTGGGAATAATAATAATTTATTTGTCTTTAAATTGAAACACATACAAAATATATATTTTAACCAAAAATTAGGTGGAAAACAAAATGGTCAGGACCTCTAAAAAGGCCGTTTTGCATGAATCACATTATGATTCAGTTCTAATGCCGTCTCTTTTACACGCGTGAAAAAGCTCTGGCTCTATCCTACTTTCAAATCATTTCATGATTCACCCAAGTCAGCCTTTTTAGATGCCCAGGGCTCAGCAGGGTCCTGTTTGTGAATACACAATAAATTTCTTTAAAATTTAAGTAGCGTACGCATTTGAATTGTATTTATGACTTTAAACCTTTTAACGTTTTGAGGACAAACCAGGAGGATTCCTGTCTTTTTAGTTCTTGCCTTTATTCTTTGCATTACATATTCCAATTCATTTTTTGGACTAATCAGGACTTATCATGTTTACAACGTATCATGATCCTTACAAATTCTGACTGTTTCCAACAGCAAGTAACTAAGTTATTAGTTTTAAAAAGCGATTCGTTATTAGAAAGGATTCCGTTATTTAAACCCCGTGTCTCCTGTATCTCCGTGTAGGAGTTGAGAAAACCAAACTTCTGCTTTGAAAAGCCTATTTGTTACAATTAGACTGGTGCCATCTGACAGACGCACTGCTTCCATCGTATTATTAAAATGTATTTCACAATACTCCATACACCTTGAATTTAATCACCTGACTGTACTCAGCTACTTTGGATGAGAATGGAACTAAAAAATGATAATAATATTAAAGTAATAAAAACATGGATGATTTTGGGAACTGATGTAGGCAATGTTAATCTTTTCTATAACAAAAGAATGGAGGAACTTGGGAACAACCCACACATCTGCTTACTAGCGTAAGCTGTAGTAGGTAAATACATTTTACAAGTGCGTCGCAACTAATGTATGAAGTCCATCAGTTCAGTGCGTCGTAATTCCTGTAAGTGAATTGATATCGATCAGTCACTTATTGTCTCCTCGACTGCAGTAAACCAGTTAAAGCCGGATCGGCGGACGCGGTCTACTGGTTATGAGTTTCAACAATAATGGCTGAATGGTGTGGTTACCATAACAAAAGATATTACGGGACAGCCCTGAAAAGTAAGTACGAGTTAAATTTATATGTAATATCAGTCATTAAAGCAGATTTTGAAGGCTTTAATTTTAAAACATCCAAAACTGTCAAAACTTAGTTTCCTAATTTCCTTAGGTATTAGGAAAAGAACCTAAATAACTTTGGAAAAATTTAAGTTTTGACAGCCCTTTATCGTGCTGCAGTCTTAGACCAAAATTATTATTTTTATTTGGTCAGAGGCTGCATATACACCCTTTTGGACATTTCTTGAGGGTATATTTTTGGCAAAGCAGCGCAGACGTAGCTTTCGGCATACGCTGGCTAACCAAGAAAAAACCGGTCAAGTGCGAGTCAGACTCGCGTACCCAGGGTTCTATGAAAAATTTAATTTTGTTATTTTGTTTTTGTGAATTTCTCAATCGCTACATTCTTCCTGTAATCTTTACGTAAGAGTAAACATTTCCCGTAAAGGATCCCGGCGAGGCCGAAGGCCGAGCCTACAAGCGTCCTTCTAGCGAGGCCGAAGGCCGAGCTGGCAACGTTCGGAGTCCGAACATTCCAGATTTTCGGCCGAACACAACACCTCGGCTACCAGAGTCATATCTGATGACATTCTAGGGAGGCCGAAGGCCGACCTCGGAAGTATATTACCATATTACCATGATTTTTCTCTTATATTTTTGTCCACCAGTTTTGGAGATAAAAAGGGACATACATTTTTTTGTGGTTTTTCGAGGATTTCTCGGAATAAATGCAAGTAAACATAGTCAAGCTATATATTTTTACAACCAGCTCTTTAATACCTACAATTTGATACCAATGTTGTATATTGATAAAATATTTTTTAAATTTATTTTACTTTTTTTTATATTTCCCATTTGTGTTAAACTTTTTTTTTAATCGCTATGGTTTTCCTGTATTTGGCCAGTTATGACTTGTAATCGTAATTTTTTCATATTTTTCGATCCACCACTTTCGGAGTTAAGGAACATACAATTTTCATCAAATCAGAAATCAGTGCCAGTAAATATTTTACAACTTTTTGATATCTACAATTTGATAACCATATTGTGCTTTTTTTATTCTTTCTTTTGTATTGGAAATATTTTGAACAATTTCATTTTTACACTGTCTCGTTTAGGCAGATATTTTTAAAAAAAAATTTTTAAAGCTATTTTTGTGCCAAATTTCAAGTCTTTATCTTTAACGGTGCCAAAGTTATGAGGCTGTGACATGACGGACGGACGGACAACAGAGTCTCTCACCATAAAGGTTTCTTTTGTACCTTTTAGATCTCCGGTGCTATTTATTGGAACTTTTGTAGATTTATACTTGAAAAATAAACTCGTAGCAATTATCTTTTGTTCACAGTTCGCTTACTTCACAAATAACGCGCTAATTAGTTACATAGTCTCCTCAATGCATGGTGAATTAGTGGATTGTATATTTTGTAGACTTTCTTTGTTTATGCTATTTTAGTCACAACTAAATCAACCTGAATAAAAAGTACAAACTGAATAGTAAGCGGTCATTCACCTTGGCCGGGACAAGATGGAAAAAGAATACTAGATGCTTTCAGACAAGATCATTTTCCATGCTGGTAAAAAAGAATTTTATTACAGCGGAAGTTGCACATCACGAAAGCAACAACTTTTTACAATGTAGGATTTGAAATTTGCTTCTCATTTAGAACCAAAAAAAGCGGAGTTCTATTCTATCTATTTATTACATTAAAGAAGACCTCAAGTGCCTTGGGTACTCAGACATATTAAGAGAAGCGGAAGATTTGAGGAGGAAATGCAACTGGGACAATAGGATACCAAAGCTCCAAGCAATGGGAATTGGATGGAATAGCGCCAACTGGAGAGCCGACCATCCGCCTGTGCCCAGTAGGCGTCCCACCTCTAAATCATCATCATCATCATCATCATTCAGACAGTTGTATCATTTCAGACTTATTAGAGACGTCTTTGGCGGCGTCGGCGTAGCTGTTGTACAAAATGGGACAGCTGGATGCGTTCAACCGACTTGTCCAAACTCTTATTGCAAGGTCTTAAAACTTACAATGTTACAAATAATTCTGTGATATTAGTAAGGATAAAACGTTGTATGATTTCAGACTTATTAGAGACGTCTTTGGCGGCGTCAGCGTAGCTGGTGTACATAATGGGACAGCTGGGATGTCGTTCAACCGACTAGTCAAACTCTTATTGCAAGGTCTTAAAACTTACAATGTAACAAATAATTCTGTGATATTAGTAAGGATAAAACGTTGTATAATTTCAGACTTATTAGAGACGTCTTTGGCGGCGTCAGCGTAGCTGGTGTACATAATGGGACAGCTGGGATGTCGTTCAACCGACTAGTCAAACTCTTATTGCAAGGTCTTAAAACTTACAATGTAACAAATAATTCTGTGATATTAGTAAGGATAAAACGTTGTATCATTTCAGACTTATTAGAGACGTCTTTGGCGGCGTCAGCGTAGCTGGTGTACATAATGGGACAGCTGGGATGTCGTTCAACCGACTAGTCAAACTCTTATTGCAAGGTCTTAAAACTTACAATGTTACAAATAATTCTGTGATATTAGTAAGGATAAAACGTTGTATAATTTCAGACTTATTAGAGACGTCTTTGGCGGCGTCAGCGTAGCTGGTGTACATAATGGGACAGCTGGGATGTCGTTCAACCGACTAGTCAAACTCTTATTGCAAGGTCTTAAAACTTACAATGTAACAAATAATTCTGTGATATTAGTAAGGATAAAACGTTGTATCATTTCAGACTTATTAGAGACGTCTTTGGCGGCGCGGCGTCGGCGTAGCTGGTGTACAAAATGGGACAGGTGGGATGTCGTTGAACTGGCTTGTCCAAACTCTTATTGCAAGGTCTTAAAACTTACAATGGCTTGATTTGCGTACCATCCTGAGATAAACGACGTAGGGAACTACGCTTTCTCGTTTGCTACGCCCCGTAGCAATGGTACAAAACCCTTTTGTGCTTTTCTGTAGGTATTGAATCAATTCAATTCAATTCAATGCCATTTTATCTGGCTTCCGATAATGTGGACTCCCGCACATTAGTTCTGCCAATATAATATTTTTTTTTTAAGTAAAAAGACGCCAAGTGATTAAATAACAATTAGGTACCTACAACTAAACGAAAATTATAATCTCATCGATCTTCCGCGAGTACAATAAAATAACGATAAAAAATAAATAAAATTAAAAGGCAAATAGAAAGAAAAAAAAACAGGAAAGAACTAGAATTAGGTACCTACAGTAAATATTGCTAATAGGACTATCCCTATTATAATTTAATATTATAAATCTACATAATAAATATACAAATGGACTATAAACAAGGGACAATAAAAAGCTGAAGTTGACGGGGCGGGGGATTTCAGAAGGGAGAACATTATAGAGAGGGAAACGAAGTTTTTGGCAATCGAAAAATATGTGGTCAACTGTATCCTCGTCTAAGCCACACTCACATAGGGAATGATCCCTTACCCTGATTTTTGCCAAGAACACAGGGGTACAAGCGTGTCCAAGTCGGAGGCGACAAACTCACGTCACGATATTTAAAGAACCACGGCCGATTTGGGATAACAGGTTGTAGGCATTGAATCAGTGATATTGATTTGGGTGTAAAGAAATTTGAATTGGCTTCCTGTCAATTTACTTTGGCAATACACAACATTTCCAATTGTTTGGCAGGATCTTGAAACGAACGTTAGTTTTAGACTATGACGTCAAGAAGATTTATTACGTCAATCGAAAAAATCTGTGCACGATCCAACAAATTGTTATTGTAGCTATAAATTGTATCTTGTTAGAGTCACACTTTTTGGTATCATCATATACTACGTATTCTTGTGAAAAGTTCTACTCATTCAAATTTCACCCTAATTATAGAGCAGTAAAGTTTTAAAGTGTACGCACGTCAACTTCTGCGATATTACTTATATTTTGGGCTATAGATGGGTTTCAGTGTCGACATTAACTTTAATACTCAGATAAACTCAGATGCCTCATCCATCCATTCATCCATCAGCCTAGTTCGTCCACTGCTGGATATAAGCCTTTCCAGGACTTTGCCACTCCCGGCGGTCATCCTGGAAGAATTGCCCCATACTCACACACGCTGGGCAGGCGGGTTGGTGAGCGCGGTGCCGAAACCCTCGTACCAGTGACGCCGCTGCCCGTCACCAGTCTGTTCCATATTAGGCCCGGCTACTAGGGATGGATATACCGCCATCCACCGGTCCCAGGCATGGTGGGCCTCCTGTTTTTTTGCCTGTGAGCTGTCCTCTTACTCTCCCCCGAATTACTTCAAGGGAGTCTGCAAGTAATTTTTGGGATGTAATGTGATAATGTCACTTTAATACTAAGTGATTTTTTTTTGAATAGTTGAACAATTTGTTTAATATTTACATTTTTTTCGATGAACAATTTTTTTTCTCCTCACAAGCTCGGAAAACTGGGTGGAAAAGCGCACTTTATCCGCTAGCGTGGAAAGTGTTTTTGAAATTCGAATATTTTTATTCAATAAAGGTTTCGTACAAAATATTACATATATATAGAACCTCATTGGTTTCGTGATAGTTTATATTCTCTGCAGCCAGTCCACTGAAATGCAAATACTTATTTCTTGTCATGCGCCAGCCTCATTTAAAGAATAATTGCACTGGCCAGCAAGAAAATTTTATTAAAAACAAAAACTTAAAATTTCCTTCTCTTTATTATTGAATTCCATTATTTTGGTTTGTTTTTTGATAAAATCGAAAGAAATCATAAAATATGAGCGAGGCTAGCAGCAACGAAGATATAAATTTAACACCTGCAGAATTAGTGCAAGCGGTACATAATGCCGAGTTGAGTTTTCTTCCGGATAAATCGCGCGAAAAATACATAAAAGCGTACGATATATATTTTCTTGCACCTAACATTTTCCTCGCTTTAGTGAGGTGTAAAGTTGTGTGTTTCGCTCGGCAGCAAAGTTATTTAGCGTCTCGTACGTTTGAAACCCTCGCTTCGCTCGTGGTTCAATCCTAGAATCCTTCGCTTGCTCAGGTTTCAATACAAGGTCCTCGCACCAAAAATTAACTTTCCAGCCCTGCATAACAAATAACTATATAGTCTAAAAAGCAATATAAACTAAAAGAAAGAAAGAAAGAAAGAAAATAAATTTGTTGGCGCGTTTACAAAAAAATAAAAAGAACTTATAGCTTTCACAGTAGAAAAGGTTTACTTAAGTAGGGAGTAATCTATAGATAAAAATAACAACACGACAAAAGGATGTAGGTCAGCTATGTGCCATCCAAAACATTCTTTGGTTGGCGCTGGTTTTCAGTTACCTCCGTACCTTGGACGAATAAACTAGATATGTACCTAACGATTGATAAATAATCAAAGGCGCCCAAAGTTGAGCGCGAGGTGCAGCTTGCAGCTTGCAGCCTGCCGTTCCGAGCCATGGCCCTTTTGGCCCTAGAGTAAATACGCGACTGCCACTCCTTCACCCGTAACTATAGGAGATGGATATTAAATTTCAAACCAGATGAGTCTATTAATAATTCCTTTGTTGCACACATGTATTGTGGTCACCCTATACCTGCCTACACTATGTTTATGTTTATATCAGTCCATCCATGACTATAGGAGCAAGACGTAACTCTATTCAGTATATCTATTCAGTCTGCTTAGGGGCCGTCCATATATATTACGTCATCGACTTTTGCAGATTTTCAACATCAGATTTCACAAATCTGATGTCATTTTCATTGCTTACAAAATCAATATTGCTGTTAAAACAATAGGATTTAGGGTTCTGTAACTCAAAATGAAAAAACGGAACCCTTAAAGAATCACTTTGTCCGTTTGTCTTGTCTGTCTGTCTGTCTGTTAAGACCGTTTTGCTCGGGCCCCGTATGAGATATCAAGTTGAAACTGATAACTCCTACAGAAGTATCCGGATACTGTAAAAAAATCAGGCTTCTAACTCGACGAGAAAAAAGTTATTCCACTTTAGGAAAAAATCTGAAAATTACAAATATTTCGTTATTTAAGAAGTTATTATCGACCAACTTAATTAGACACTTTAAATACATGAAGTTTGATAGATCGTTAGATTGTTTCGATTCGGCGCAACACGACTTAACTTATTTGACAGGACTAAACTTAATTTGAGTGTTCTGTCTTTTTATTTCCGTATCGAAAAGACAAAGACAGAACACTCAAAATAAGGTTAGTCCTGTCAAATTAGTTAAGTTGTGTTGCGCCGAATCGACATTGGTTTTTTGTAACTGCAAGTGGAATACCCGTATTGTTGGGTGGTACGGAACCCCAGTGCGCGAGTCCGACTCGCACTTGGCCAGTTTTTTTCTTTTGGGAAGACCCCCATTATTGCCATCTATGCTGATGATATTACCATTTATCCGCAGACCAGACCCTCCCTCCCAAATTTCAAATGACGTTATATAAATATGGACGGCCCCTTACGCACACATGCATGACCTCTACCAGTACATATTGATTTCTTTGTATTTTCCTTAGTTATGTATGAATAATAAATAGCCCTACTTATAGGTATCTACAGGCGATTGTGTCGATTACATAATATGTTATGTAGATGTAGGTGTGTACTAACCAGGAAAAGTTCTTCAGAACCACTTTTCGGTTTTTTTAGATACAATCGTGATTGGGCAAAATTGGGTCTATCAATTTTACCCGATATTTAACATTTGTAATTTAGGTGTAAAATGAGTTTTAGCCATCCATATACGATGGACGAATAAATACAATTATACTAAAAATAAAGTAGTTAAAATGTCGTGTACATTGAATATTTTTGCGAAATTTTAAATAAAATATTGTACTGATGACAAAACTACAATTTTATCAATTTTTGTTTGTCTGTTTGCATGAATGTTCCGTTTTAACTCGAAAATCACTCAACTGATTTGGATTCAGTTTTCTTTATTATCATCGTAGTGACCCTGGTCAATATTATTATATAAAGGATGTCGATAAAGTAACTGCCGAGCCGAAAACTGTCGATAATTGAAAGACCACTGCCACGCGAGTGAAGCCGCTGGCAAAAGCTAGTGTAAAATAAAATCGTAGGAAGGATATTGTGTGTACTGTTAAGCCCTCTGTTTTCTTCTGGGATCTTCGGCTCTTCCTATTCAGTGATCGAACAACTCCAAAACATTTTACTCGTTTATTTATCATGCCTATGCCTAGCCTTCTCGACCGTAAAAACTTGTTTTATCTGTAGAATTCCATACATATTTCGCTCGAGTTTTAGAAGTCTTGTTTTGACTGTTTCTCCGGAATAGCCCCCTGACCCAAGAACATGAGCAACGCCAGACTTTCGAGGGTTCTTTGGAAGAAATTAGGTCCCTCCTTATATTGAAAAAAAAAACTGATCTGTTGATCTTTTATTAAGTCAACGTACTTATAAGCAATGTATTTTGTCTAAAAATAATATGTTTCCAACCTATTTATTTTTTTGTTTTTAAGCCATCTGCAGAAGGGACCGACTTGATTTCTTTTCATAAAATAGGTAATAGAAATATGAAGTCAATGTACTTAAATTCAATATTATTTTGTCTACAAAATATTTCAGTATTAGCTTAAAACCCTCCACTTTTTTTTTTTTCGTTGCGTGATTATTAATATTACCCGTTGAAGAAAAATAGGCCAATAAGCCAAGATATAAGTAGGTAATCGCCTCTATCAAAAGCTGATAAAGTCTTTGCCATTCAACTTTTTGTGCAGGACGGGTAAAAAAAAAGTGGCTAGGGTAGGCCATACTCATAAAGGGGAAGATGAACAAGGAATCTGTAGCCTAAGCATGAAAACACCTCCGTATAGTTTAGTTCGAAACGAAACAGAACTGTTACTTAGGTGTCATACGTAGCAAGAGAACCGCGTTCGGTCCTGCGTTTGCTCGGAGATCAAACTGTGGAAGCGTTCGGGAAATAACTACGTTGGCGCATTCTGAAAATTTATATTTACGCAGTCTAAGTACAAATATATCATTTTATCTTAGCTAAAAGCCCAACACATACTGAAACATGTAAACAAATATAAATTAACATGTTCTTACGTCTATATTTGCATTGATTCATTGATATTCATCGTTTTTTTTATTGTTTAATTACGACATTGATCGAAAAAAAAACATGTTTTGAATGCGCTTTTTCTGCAAATGGTATTTTTTAATGTTGCTGTTTTAGGAATTTTATACCTACATTTCGGGAATTTTGTGAATTTAAATCATAAAGATAATTTTTATTAAAATCTATATAGTTTATCTACATAGGTGATCCAAGGTTTAAAAAAACATCTTTAATCTGCCTGATTTATTAAACACTTAAAAAGAATGCATTTTGTTACAATAGATTGGCAAATAACTTTACTAAAGTGGCATTTTTCATTGGTAACTTCTTTTAAATTCTTCTTTTACTTATTCTCGCTTATAGTCATTATACAAATGTGTTACAGGGATATGAATGTTGATTATTTTTTCGTAAAAAAAAGTTTTTTGCGAGTATTGTCGATAATTATGAATTATTTTCTGGTATCACTAATCGCAAAAAAATATCTCGGTTGGTTACTGTTTTCCTGTGAAAGAAATAGAATAGACCTCATACATAATAGACTTTGTGTCTCATCTCATCAAGAAGACTAGTGATAATCAGATGGACATGATTCTTGGACTTGTGGAGACGTAAGTACTTATATACTAACCTAGAAAATGTTGATAAGAGGGCATGAACGATAATCCTTTCCGGAGTCTTTTTTCCCTTACTTATCTACTTTTGATCAGAATCTCAGCTTCTGCGATTGTAAAAAGAAACCGATATCATAGGTGCAATCTTTGCAGAAAATTCAAGTGATCCTTTTCTTGCTGAACATAACCTAATCTTATAAAAAACTTTATTACAGGAGCTGAATGATACAAATGCTGGACAAAAACCTGTCATATGCAAAGGACTGTCAGTGGAACTAACTTTATTATGTTTTATTTGTGTCCTGGATTGTGCAGCGTGCCCCTTTATTGACACTGAACGATGGATACAAACATTGCACTAAAGGACTAAGCAGAGACTGAGTCTACACTACACTCTAGTACCACCGCTGCCTTCACCTAACTCCTTAATTCAAATTATTCAGACTATTTTATTAACCAATATGTCGCTATTACAATAAGTACAAACATTATTATTGAGCTTGATGCCATCCTCTCGGCAGATTTGCCCCGGTGCTGAAGAAAAGTGTCATCATCCCAGGTGATAGTTCTAGTGGGTATGTTGGCACAAATCAAGTGTGCTGAATCCCCATTGGAGCTGCCGCGGGGTACTATGTCACTTTGTTCATCGCAACATCCCCGTTCCGGGTATCTCCGGGGATGATGATACTTATTTTCCAATTCTTCCCTGCACCGGGGCAGACCCACCAGGAGGATGGTACTTACCAAGCCTATTATTGTATGAACCTTTTCTTCAATGAATATTTAAGGACTAGACATAATTACTGTAACACGAGTACTCGTGATTTGTTAGAATAAAATTTTTTTGTGTTAAAAAGTCTTAAAGATAATTATGTTTATAGGTATTGTAGCCGATTTTGAAGGCTTTAATTTTAGTTTTAGTGCTGTCAAAACTTAAATTATTCCAATGTTATTTTTCTCTCATGTTCCTTACATTTAAGGGCTATTTTGCAATAAAGAAAATTTAGTTTTGACATAACTAAAACTAAAATTAAAGCCTTCAAAATCGGCTTTATTGCATTGTTAATTTTATGCTAAATAGATCTTTTAACATTTGTCAGTTTTAAATTTACTGTATTATGTGTATTAAGTTATGTAGGATATGTTTTAACAGTCCAAATTAATAATCAATGACTTCTGACCTCTTGCATTCTTATATTTTTATCCCAACAACTTTGTGAATTGATTGAAATGAGATTTAATTCTTGGGTTGAATAAACATACACAAAGTTTAAAAAAAAAATGTGATTCTAGTACATAATAGTTGTTAGATTAAAAATATATATTATATATGTTGTGATTCCAGTAGTAGTTATTAAATTTTGTACTATCTTGTAAAACTGATACTTTTCTCAGAATAACAACTTTATTTGGTATCAACATGGTATTTAATAAAAAAACGAAAATGTTGTACTGTTACTATTTATCTCTGGTTTACTTTATCCTTCCCAACACATCAACATGTACATTTTTGAGCCTTCTAAAAGCATTCTTATCAACAACTCTTGTTCTTTCATCGACAGTGGTAGATTGGCATATCATCAGTACCCAAGGTCGAAGTGAATATCCAGTCACCTGTAAATACAAAACATATTAGCTTATTCATTTTTGATTTCAAACAAGGCATGCAATTTGCTTAAGATTGTAGACTGATGTTATGTTTAAATGGGGGCAATCGGGGCATTGCCCAGCGTGTTTGAGTATGGGCAATTCTACCAGGATGACAGCCGGGAGTGGCAAAGTCCTTGAAAGGCTTTTATGTCCAGCAGTGGACGAACTAGGCTGATGGATGGATCAGTGCATTTAGGAACCCAATTTTTTTATTAAAAGCTGTTCAACAGACATTGATTTCTTTATCATATATAAGGACCTATATACTTTTAATACAATGCAAAGAAGCTTAATGCTGTAAACAAAAGGGCCACCTCATAAATACTGTGATCGGGATAATGTCTTTACTTGCCTAAAAGAAGGCAGTCTGAAACTGGCCGGGTATCCCGATCTAATGATTTTTATGTTATGGAGCCCTTTGTTTAGGTACATCATAAATTATCCTCGAGTTTCATTTTATTCTATAATCATAAGAATGGTTCTAATAGGAAAGTGAATTTACATACCCCTCTTTGTTTAGTGTAGCTGCCCTTGTTGTTGAAAATTTGATGAAGCTGTTTGTAATAGCATTTGCAGCAGATGATTGAGGGCATTTGTTACTTCAGTAGGAACTTATAGGCTAAAGCTGTCGTTTGTTCCAACTGTTGTAAAAACCTGCAAAAGAGAAATATTACTTCCCACATTGTACATACCTATCTATCTACACAAACAGGGGTAAGTACGGAAAGGGGTATTCTTTTAGCTCTGCAGTTTTTAGCAAAAAAACAACAGCATATTTTCTGACTGTCAAGTAAAAATACGGTTGAGGTCACGGGTGTGAATAATTAATACTCGTAATTATTATGATACCTATCTATGATAAGAGAGTCCTATGGAAAAAAATACGTTTTCTCTGCAAGTCCTGCGCAAAGAAAACATCTTTGCTGAGGCGATATTGCTTGATGAATTCCACCTCATTAATAGCCATTGTTTGTAGCCACAATCAGCCAAATACTTATAAAATATATACGAAAACAATAAAACTAGGTTAGCTTACCGGCTTATGGGTGTCTCCTCATTTATTCCTTCTTGAAACATCTGCCAAGCGAGGAAATAATTCGGCCTACGGTGTCCTCTCGTCGCCCAAAGCATTTTCTCCTTATTTTCTCCACAAATAGAAAATTTTCGTTCCAAACGTGTCTAGTCACTTGCAATTTCCACAGTGAGTGAAAAACCGCGTTCAAACTGTACTGTGACTTAGGCTAATGTCAAAAAAGCACGCTCTTGCTGCCGATTTGCTAAGTACAGTTTCGTTCTGACTGTGAATTTACCTCCGTTGCGTTCTAACGGAGCAAAATGAGCTCCTGCTAGTTCCACTACTGTCCGCTTGGAGCGGTGTCCCAGATTCCATACGATTTTAAATGTAGTTTGAAACGTAACTATACGGAGGTGTTTTCGTGCTTAGGCTACTGATGACCAGGGATCGTAACGACTAACGACGAAATCCGTTTAGCTCAGGACCGGTTCCCGAAAAAGAATCTGCTCAAGAATCTGAAGACATCAGCGTCTTTTGTAGACTACTATTTATTTTTGGAAAACGCGATTTACTTCAATCAATACGACATTAAAGATTCATAAAGATTATTAAAGATTTTCGATTGCCAACTAACAACGAGCCGAAATAGATATTCAACCAAACTAATATTTTTGTCTGCCTGTATTTTCGATGGCCTGTATTCTGAATTTTCCTAATGATAAAATCAAAGATTTCGAAAGTTTAGATGAGCCCTGGCACCTAAAATCTGTTGCATTGTTCTTGAATGTGTGCATTAACATAATGCCGACGCGCGCACACTTATGAGTGCGCAATCTGTCTACCTACGGTCAGCAAACTGATCAGACTACTAAAGTCGTAAAAATTCAAAACTTCAAGTGCACTTAAGGCGTCTAACTATCACTGTGTTCAGATGAGCACTGATTCCAAATGTGTGAGCGTCACCCATTTAAAGGTGGAAACATTTTGGTGCTGTCATACTACAATAAGGGTTTATCTTTACTTTTGAAATCTTTGGATAAAATATGATAGTGTTTTCGCTGTTCGGTAGCTAGTCTCTTGATAGGAAAGAGGCATAATTAATTCGCACTAGCAGAAGAAGACTAAAGAAGGGGTTTACCCCTAAAAGGTTTCAATTAGTGTATTTACAAAGTAAACTACTTGATATCACTAGAGTACACAAAATTACGCAGTGAAATAAATCTAGTCATTTGTATAGCGAGTGACGGAAGGCAATGAATCTATTTATAGACTGCTATGCATAATTATTGTAAATTGAAATCACCTAACAAGTTAGATACAGCTAGGGTTGCCAACCGTACTTTAAAATAAAGTACCTTACGTTATTTTAGGTCTCTGTGCTTTATACTTTTGAATATCAATAAAGTACGCGGAAATACTTTATTTCAATCTCTACGTAAAATTAGACGTAAACTGACATCACCAGCCAGCGAGAACACAGACGGAAATAAATCTGAGGGAAAATGTAAAGTTGTGCATTTGTGTTTGTGCAAAGAGCACAAAAAATACAGTTTCACAAAAGGATGTTAGTATGGAGCCTGGTGTCCCTACCGTCCACTGCCTTAATATTTTTTTTGAAATGGCGATCTTGAGTAATGCTTATAAAAATTGATAGTTGACATAAATACAAATAAAATATATTCTTTGACAAAACTCTTAAAGTTTCACATTTCAAAATTACAAGCAACCAAAGTTTTACCTGGAGCATTAATGGGAGTGAAATTGCGCGCTCTGCACAATTCGTAGCGCTATAGAGTGAAGCCATGTTCTAAAAAGGTTTTATTTCTGGTGTTACAGGTACAAATTTACTTCCTTATATCTCCGAAACATGAAATTTTTCAAGCTATTGTCAAAGAATGTCTTTTCTTTGTATCGACGTTAACAATAGAGCTATATTAAAAAAAGAAACCGCACTTTTGAAAAATAAAATGGCGTTACGTCTGTAAAGGGCAAAATCTTTGAACCTCCTGAAATAAATTATACTTTTTTTCAAAGGACTGTACTTTTTGTTTACCCTCCCTGAAATCAGATTATGCTTTATTTCTTCTAAAAAAAGTTGGCAACCCTAGATACAGCACAGGCGATTTGCATAATACCCTTAGACCAGACGAGATGATAATGCCTTATTGCTCTAATTGTTCGTGCACAGATGTCTCCACGTTTCCTCTCACTTATTTCACCGACATAAACCATAAGTATTCATATTTCTCACGCACAGTAATAGGTAGAAACCTGCAAAAAGACGGCGGCGCGCCAACCTGTAGCCTCGTATGATGTATTTTTTGACCCCATGCGTTCCTAAGCACCATACGTCTCCTTAAGGTGATATATCGTCCGTGCAAAGGTCCCCGTTACTCTAGGCGGAAAGACTCGCAGTGCGAGAGGGACGGAATGGGGAAAATTGACAAAAAGTCGGTTTTAAATTAATACAAAATTAACTAAAATAGCTATGAAAATTTCCATAACCAGTAATTTAGGTATTGTTAAAATCCATCTAAATAAATATTTTTCAATTCTGTATGATATCCCAATTTGTCAGAATATCAAAAAAAGTGTAAATTTAGACCTCATTTCAATAATTATTTCTATCGAGTGAAATTTGTCCAATCGCGTTTCTGATAGTCCAAAATCTAGAAAAAGGCCCCAACATTGTTACACTAATTTATTTAACTTCAGATGTCTTTTGAACAGCAGATAAATAACTTCAAAATGTGTCTATTTTGACGATATACCCCCTTACCATACCATACCTCTCTTCGGTTCAGATATCTATGGAAATAGGCATTCGTATTACATCTGACCATCTGGCTGGTGATCTGCCAACAGCTGGATGCCCTATAACGGATTTATCATTTACAGCCAGTGACCGTTTAATACATATATAAAAAAAAATAGAATTGAACACTATTTAACATTATTGTTTAGAATTTAAATTGAGAGATCATAATGTCAGAAATGTACCAAAATAACGATTCATTCCTTTATAATATATATTATAATTCTAATTATTTATCGTAATTATTATAATATATTATATATTTTTATTATAAACATTTAATTAAAGTATTCAGACAAATTATAAAAAGGTCTATGCAGTATATACATTTCAGGCTTTCTTGAGAATTCGTTGAAATTATTAGTTTCTTTTATTGTTTTTTAAAAATAGTTTATTAAAAAATTTCAGTCCTGAGTAATTAGTATTTTGTTGGTATTCCACCATAATTTGGGTGAGGTAAAACTAGGTTTGAGTGTCACAACATTTTTGTAGACAGTAAAAGATTTAAAAATTCTTGAGATGATACCGCGATAAGCCAGCAACCAATAGATTTTTTATTTATTTTTATTTATTTATTATTTTCATTTATACTACACAATCTTTACAGGATAACCTAATGCGATTGGTAACAAATTATATTTAAAGCAGTTTTTGTGAACTCCGTCAAAGAACAACTAAACAAATCGGTACTGCATGGCGTGAATGGGGTAAAAAGAAGCCAAAGCAATAGACGAGATAGGCTCAAGACTGCATGGCGTGAATGGCGTAAAAAGAAGTCAAAGCAATAGACGAGATAGGCTCAAGACTGCATGGCGTGAATGGCGTAAAAAGAAGCCAAAGCCAACCCTGCAGGTTGACGACTTGCTAAATGATATAATGGTGAATATAAACCAAAATAATCTGAAGATATCCTACTGAATTTAGTTCAATCCGATTTCGTGACAAAGTCTGGGCAATTGGCTACGATCATAAAAGACAATTGGGTCATTAAAATCCTTAAAATTGTCTTCAAAGTAAAAAATGTGCAAAAAAACAAACATTGAGTTTAAATTTGGTCTTCTTTAAGTATAGGTATAATAATAGGTATAAAATCCAAGCCCAGAAAAAAAATTGCGAAATTAGCAAGATGAGTGATATGAGTGAGTTATTGATGAGTGATACTGATAACTTACCAGCCCTGCGGTCCGTAATAGAATTACAATGGATCATAAGCCATTCACTTCATACTTTCGTAATCGATTTTAGCGATATAATTCTATTTCGGAACGCAGGGCAGGCCTGGAGGCTGTATGAATTTGGCTGCATAAATTAATGTTATCTTATATAGATTTATTCCAAATAAATTAAATAAGATGTGCCTCCTGAACATAGTTACGGGTAATTCAAATGCTGTATGATTATGAATTTATAAATCCTAACAAAAGTTATTAAATCTTAGCAACATTATTTTATAGAGAAGAACATCTAGCCCGCATAGTAAAGTTTTTCTACCTGTAAAAGAACAATTAAATGAACATGACCAAGTTCCATCGAGGAAGGCCTTGGACTGATCAGAAGTTTACTTCCAAAAGAAGCGAATTATCTAACTAGGAAACAAATTAATAGATTAGATAAGTGTCTGCTGTCTAGAGTACTATTATTGTGATCGAAGTACTAATTGACCAGATAAATAGAGAATCGGCTATTATCTTATGTACTACCATTCTAAGTGTACTACTAGCAATAATTGGTGGCGCAAAAGTAATGTCACAATTCGAATTGGCTGCCATTTTGTTATTAATGAAAAAATAAGAGCTTTATTTTCATAAAAAGTTCATTTGAAAGTGTAAAATTAGCGCTACGAAAAAAAAATCGATACTTTAAGAACGTGCATATCTACTTCAGTAAATAATGTATTATTTTGAAAAACATATATATTGTTTTTGGATTCTTTTTCTAGGGATCTGTCAAAACAGAAACACGATTGGAGAAATTCGGCTCGATAGAAATATTTATTGAAGTCAGGTCATTTTCGGCACCAATTCTCCTGGTTTGACAATTTAGAATGACATATGGACTGTAATTATATTTTATTAGATGGGTTTTAACGATATCTAGGACCTGGTTAAACGAAATTTTGATAACTACTTTAGTACATTTTATATCAATAAAAAACCGAATTTCCACTACTTTTCCACGAATCCGTCCCTCTCGCACTGAGGGTTTTTTCGCATATGGAGTAACAGAGACGCTAAAACTTTTACATATCGCCTTAATTGGAAAAAATTATATCGCTCAAATGGCCACCTCCCGAGTTGATGCATAATTGCGCTCGTTTACGGCATTTTGAATTGTGGCTCCCAAAACAACTGGCTATCTGGCACGAAATTGGCGATTTCTTTTTCAACATTATCAAGGTTCGTGGTTTGTTGTGATAAACGCGAGATTATAAAAGCCTCAAATGAAGAAGTCTAGTGCTGTTAGATCTAGCGATCTGGACGCCCAGTTCAAATTTCCAAAACGAGAGATCAAAATTTGTCAAATAAGCAGTAACAATAATTCCACGTTCTTGAGGTGTGTATCGCTCCATGGCTTGTTGGAAACTAATTCTGTATATATCTACATTATAATTGTCAACGCACAGTGGCATTTGGCGCCATCTGCAAAAATGGCAGCCAATTCACATTATGACATTACTTTTGCGCCACCTTGTATAAGCAATTATTAGTGAACTCAGTTTCCTTATCATCTTGGTGAGCTGTAGCTTCAATAGATAGGTGACGTCACCCGCACCGCAGTCATCCTTGAAGGACAGCATACAGGAGATGTTTTCCTCTATGAAGGACAGTGAGTGAAGTTACATTTATTTTAGAACTATACATATAAGGATCGGTCGAAATTACGTGCAAAACCTAATAATGCTATACCGGGTGTAAATATACTGGTATAAGTATACCAGTAGAAAAGGCGGTCGATGTTACATAGGAGATCTTACTCACAGCAGCTATTCCTTGATTTTTTGACAGGCTTCCCTGTCTTACTACAGGGGCAGCGAGCGACCAAAAAACGCACTTCGTACGAGCTTCCAATACAGCCCTCATTTGGCAGAGCGCGGTGCCACATTGTATATGGTCGCTTGAACCTCATCCTCTCCAGTGACAAAATGCGACTGCATTACATATGTCGCGGAACGAGATTATAATCCGTGTAGATGATTTTCTACCGAGATATCCAAATTGTGAAAATTCTATAATTCTGTCAACATTTTTCACACGCATTATTTTCATACCACATTTGTTTATCGCGTGATACGCGATATCATTTTTACATTGACTATCCCGTTAAATGAAAACTGAAAAGTGTAAGCAATACACACAATTTTTTAAAATCGAGAAGTTCAGTATATTCGTAGGAAAACTCTCTAAAATCATTCGACATGTGAGTTTTTTCTGTCAATTTTTCCGCATGGCCATCTGTTCCATTCACATTATGATTCTGTTCTAATGCCGTCTCTTTTGCACGCGTGAAAAAGCTCTGACTATATCCTACTTTCAAATAATTTTATGTTACACCCAAGTCGGCCTTTTTAGATCTCCAGGGCTATTTGTTATATTTTTCTAGTATGTTTTCAAGTATGACTAAACTTTTTCTGATTTTGGAAAGACCTGTAAGTACTTCTTTAAATACTAGCGTAATTTTAAGCCTTCTGTCTATTGTGATATGATACTTGATAAAACGTGTTATTTACAGACTAAAATGGTTTAGACGTGTAATGATACTAGACAAGACAATTATCCTTTAGGTATAACTGTTCTATTGTTGTAAAGTCATCCTCAATGACCATACTGCGACATCTTGTCCCCATTTCCGTATTCTATGACGAATACATATTTAGATCTATATTATTCAAAAATAATCCCTATTTCAAGTGGCTGAAATACCAACACATTATTCATCATTTTCAGTTTAGTAGTACAAACTATGTGTGTCCTTGTCCATCGATAATGGATTGACAAACTGATAAGTCTGATACGTGTATTAACCTATATACTTCTGATTATTTATCTTATCTTTACATTTTACAGTTGGATTACTTTAGTATACTTTTTGGAACATGACGTACTTGTAAACTATCTACCAAGAATCGAAGGTTCTAAGTCTTGATTCCACAAACTAAATCGATAGCAACAGTTTGTTTGTATCATTGACAAAGTGAAGTGTCAAAATATTAAGAAACAAAACATTTTAATTTGAATCGTACGTCATTGATGCATGGCTCAATTTTGATTTTAGTTTTCAATGGTTTTGACACTCTTTTGGTTTGGACACTTTTGAGCGCAGATCCGATGCATAGTAAAACCAGAACAGTAGTTTAACTCACGCCCCGTACGAGACTTAAATACCTACAGTTGCAGGGTTGTCCCTTCTTTTAGTTTCGTACTAATAAAAAATCAATACTTAAAATGCTTTGAAGCCAATTACAACAAATGAGCTATCAATCGACGACGTAGTGGAACATCCAAACATACATACCTACTACAAACAAACATACATTCATATCATACATAACAAACATAAATATAGACACTATAACTCATAAAGAAATCTTACTTGCTTATCTTAATTATTGTAAGAAAAAATATTGGCTCCTGAACTTTACTTAAAAAAACACGGGCATCGTCAAAGGGGGGAAGGGGGTAGCTGTCCCCCCCTAGAGATTCGAAAAACTTTTGAGATTTTAATAATAAAGCAGTCGAAAAATTGGCGAGAAACCCAAGAAGATTATGTTAAAAATTTATGTCATCTTGCCCCCCCTGGCGACGCCTTTGCTTAAAAATCTTTGTGATTCTTACAAAAATTAATTAGTTAAATACATTAAAGTACATAATAAAATCAAACATTGGCTCCTAGTCTAAAATTAAAAAATCTTTGCGATTTCAACCATATCAGCTCCACGTTTAAAAACACCTTGAATAATTAAAATGTGAACAAAGAAAATACGGTTTACATTTCACATTATTATTTATATATACCATCAATTCTTATTCACCTTTCTTGTTGAGTAGGTATTGAGAAGACGATAATTCTGGATTTGAGGAATTATTATTGAGGCATCCGAAGACAGTACAATATGTTCGATTGCGTGCTGTCAACATGTTTAAATTGGTCGGTGACGCGCGGCGCGCGGCGTGGCGGCTTGTTCGAGAAACTTGACTGAGTGCGACCGCGGCGTGACCCCGACTAGCACCGGCCTTGCATACCGAGATATTGCTGTTGTGTGCGTACTGTAGTTCGTGCGTACTAGCACGCACACATATTAGCCGCGCGATGTACCTTTGCTTGAAGATAAACTACTGTTCTGGTTTTACTATGTCCGATGTCTATTTGTTAGTACGTCAATGGTTGGTATCGATAAATGAACGAGACCATACGAGACTGCACTTACAAATAGTCAATGATCTTGCCAAATGGTTGTTCCGCTACACCAGATATACCTAGCCCTGATTTAGTTAACTTTGCTTTTAAGAGGGATTTGATTAAAAAAACCGGCCAAGTGCGAGTCAGACTCGCTTACCTAGGGTTCCGTATTGTGGATGATAAATTAAATTTTCTCATTTTTTTTTGTGAATATCTCAACCGATTATTTTTCTTGTAATCTTTACGTAAACACATATTACCATGATTTTTTTTATATTTTTCGGTCCTCTAGTTTTGCAGATGACGGGGGGGGACATACATTTTTTATAGTTTTTCAAGGATTTCTCGAAATATATGCAATTAAATATAGCCAAACTATATATTTTTACAATCAGATTTTTAATACCTACAATTGTATATCCATATTGTAATTTTATAAACATTTTTTTATTTATCTTACGAGTACTTCTTTTTTTATATTTCTCATTTGTGCTCAACTTTTTTTATATCGCTGTAGTTTTTATGTAATTGGCGAGCGAGAGATTTTTATCTATATTCTGAATTTTTTTCATATTTTTCGGTCAACCAGTTTCGGAGATAAGGGGGGAAACATACATATTTTTGTGGTTTTTAAAGATTTCTCGAAACCATTTTAAGTAAATATAGTAAAAATATATATTTTTACAATCAGCCTTTTAATATCCTCAATTTGATACCCATATTGTATTTTTAGGATAATATTTTTTATTTTTCTCCCTTTTGTTTTGGAAATATTTTGAACAATTTCAAATTTTCCATAATTTTTTTTACATGTGATATGTGGGCAAATTAATGCTATTTTTGTACTAAATATCATGTCTTTATCATTAACGGTGCTAAAGTTATAATGCTGTGACATACGGACGGACGGACAACAGAGTCTCACCATAAGGTTCCTTTTGTACCTTTTAGGTACTACGGAACCCTGAAAAGCCCTTGGGCCAATAGTAATAAATACTACTACATTTTACCACACTAAATATTTATTATTTATAAATGGATAGACTCACATGAATTCTGAATTCTTCATGTAAGTCTATCCGTTTTTAAATAATTAATTATGAATTCAACTTACAGTAGTTACAAATCTAAAAGTGTAATGCTTCGTGAATTAAGAAATACACTGGTGGACATAAAAATCGACTCAAGCATTGTTGTCCTACATTCAAGGGAATAACCCAATCATACAAACAAACATATGAAATATATATATCATTTTAAAGGTATAGGCCTCCATCTTTGAGTAAATGCATTTTGGTTTAAAAGTATTCGCTATACAGGACGTGAAATTCATTTAATTAATTAAAAACTTATTAGATCAATGAAGAACCGGCTGCAAGAGGGCTAGAGGGGGGAACACGAAGTACTAATGTTAAACTTAATTAATTAATAAATGAATGATTTTGTAAAAGAAGGTTTTTTGTTTAATTTTTCGCTATTTGATTATTTCAATATTTATTAATACATCACTTAAAAAAAAATTACAGCCTGTATAGCAAATGCTTTAAGACAAAAATGCATTTAATCAAAGGTGGAAGCCTATACCTTTAAAATGATATGTTTATGTTTGTATGATTGGGTTATTTCCTTAAATGTAGAACAACAATGCTTGAGTCGATTTTTATGTCCACCAGTGTATATAGACTGTACAGTAGAGACCGCATCAAGTACTTTGTACCTATCTTATATTCTTCTGTGTAGGGGCTAACGTTGTACTGCAAGTGTATAGCTTGATGTGGTCTCCAATGTACATAGTACGGTATTACCATGTGTAGGAATATCTCCGGTAAAGGTCGTATTCCGCTTTCTATACAATCCATGGCAATTCCGGTTCACTCCCTATGGACAGCCAAAATGTTATGACACCCATAACTGCTTCCGGTTCCGATATTTAGCACGTGTCCTAAAATTACTTTGGCTCTGACTTTCTCTTTGATAAGTTTCCAAATATTACTTACTCTTACAGTTTACGATTCGGCTACTTTCGAGAATACGGACAGTGGCGAAGATTTGTATGCGTGTTATATTTTTAGCAGATCTGTACCAACTTATGTTGTTTATTCCAAAAGCTCCTTATATATCCACACTCGGTACACCCGCGTTTCACCGACGATTTTTTACGTCCCAACGTGATGAGTGGTGAACCCTATCGCCATTTTCGGGCACAAATACACGCTTTTGAGAGTATGCAGGTTTCCTTACGATGTTTTTTTTCATCATTCAGCAAGTGGTAAGTAAGACAAATACTATGCACATAAATTACGAACAACTCATTGGTGCATTCCCGACTGGGGATCGAACCTGGATCTCAAGATAGAGAGGCCCGCATTCTACCCCTGAGCTGCCGCTGCTATTATATAAGGTGAAATTTAATCAATCGTCCGAATTCATATTGGAGACTCGGTTAGTGATCAGGAACAATGTTTAATGACCTGTCAGGAGAAACCCGTTAAGAATATTTTGCTCCCGTGTCCCGTACTGTCTGTACTAGGAATTGTATTTGAACTAGAAAAAATCATTGTTTTTGGTTCCAAAAAAAAAGATGATTGAACTTCGTTTCTAATCACTAAACGAGTCTCCAGTATGAATTCGGGCGGTTGATTAAATTTCACCTTGTATACAACGTGTAACAGAAAGGTGTTACCACATTTGGAGAGCTTATTCAGTCAATGGTATAGAACAACTTTTACTGTGAAACTCTCGAAAAAAATCTACTGTTTCATAGAAATATGCAATGCCGCTCGGCCGAAATGTATGGAAGGACAGATTTGTTTGTTGAGATTTCAGGGTTGGCTCCATAGTAAAAGTTGTTCTATACCATGGTATGAATACGCTCAATTAAGCTCTTCAGATATAGTTAGACCTTTCTGTTACACATTGTATAAATCCTCTCGTTAAATTGTCCAGCCAGTTCTTTGAATACATTGAAATCGCATTTTTCGATCATTCGCTAGTTAATCTTTATTAATCATTATAATAAATTTGAGCTTAAACCGGAAAACTGAAAATTTATGGACAAAGAAAAGCTCACATTCTTCAGCTTGTACATTCTATCTTTACCCAAGATTGTCAATAAACCATAAAGAAATATTATGACTGCGCTCGTCATAAAATTTTCATCTTCTGACGCACTGCATAAAATTTCAGCACACCGTATTTGTATTGAATTATGGACCTAAAACGTGCCAAACATATGAATCTTATTACGTTGCAATAAGGATTATGTTCCAATGTTCCATTTGAATCTGTGAGCTGTAAAACTTGGCAATAACTTTTGTCATTATAATTACAACAACGTACAGTGCCGTGGCATATCGATATTTGCTTGTTATTTTTATGTTTTGCATTTCAATAGCTTCGTTGATTTCCAATCTAAACCGTTTTCTTATGCAAAATTGATTGTTTTTTTGTACCTTGTTTGTGTCTTGGTAACATAGAACACTTAACAGCAGTTTAGCAGCCGGATTGTGAAAAACCCCGCCTTTTTCTAATTAATCGAAACAGGACACTTAGATTCAAAATTTGCTCAATAATTATTCAACAAAACTTTATCACCTATGTATTGTGTAAACTGTCATCGCATTTCCATTGGTTTCTGTGAATTAGAATTCAAATTTGGCGTTCTATTTTTGAAAAGTAGATAGAATATAATGAAGTTCTTTTTTTTTGCGTATCTACCATTATCTAATGGTAGTTTTGGCCAGTAATCAATCAGGGTCTTACTAATAAACATTTATACACATCGTATAAGCCTGTTATAAGAAAATTGTTACTAATAATCCTTGAATAGGCAAGTCTGATGTATACAGCTGTTATAACAAGCGTTTTGTTTGTAGGAAGACTTGTACAATGCTTACACAACGCAGAGGCCTAGTTTAACGGGGGTGTATTAGACAAAAATGGCGTCATTTATGACTTCGCGTTTGACTTGACAGTTCAGTTCAAGGAAAGATTTTATTCGTGTTTGTTGAAAATGAATTTTCTAGATCAAATGGAAGATTTAGATAATATAGATGTGCAGCTCATACATGCGATTGAAGATTTGCCGCGTCCAAGAAAAGTAAAAACATACAAAACTCGGTGCAACCCGTTTTTACTCTCGGATGGCGATTTTAAAACAAAATACCGCTTTTCAAAGGGGTATGTTATGAAGATCTGTGACATTGTGCGAGATGATGTTGAAAAGAGTAATAGGGGTGGAGGGTTTTCAACCGAGTTGCAGGTGCTAATCGCTCTAAGGACTTGGGGTCGACAAGAGGTAATATAACCTAAAACATTCTTATGTACTGTTCCTTAGCATTGTGCCATACTATGTTAATTAGAAAATAATTTCATTTTATACTTGTTAAAGGTTCAAGACGATGCTGCTGACTTACACGGGGTTAGTCAGCAGTCTATCACAAATATATGCCGAAGAGTAGCAGAAGCCCTCGCTAGGAGAAACCAACAATTTATAAAAATGCCTGCAACAATCCGTGAACAGGAAGAAGTGTCTGCAGGCTTCAGATCCATAAGTGGATTTAGAGGCGTGATAGGGAGTATCGACTGCACACATGTGAGGATAAAAAAAATTGGAGGTGAAAGTGGGCAATTCTACATAAACAGGAAAGGATTTGTATCCCTGAATGTACAGTGTGTGTGTGATGCAAGCCTGCGTATTCTGGATGTTGTGGCACGGTGGAGAGGCAGTACTCATGACAGCCGTATCTTCAGAGAAAGTCAACTTAGACAAAGAATGGAGAGTGGAGAGTTCCAAGGACGGCTTCTTGGCGATTCAGGCTATGCATTGACTCCATATTTGTTCACACCAATTTTAAATCCAACTTCACCACAAGAGGAGGCATACAATCATTCCCATATAAGAACAAGGAATACAATTGAACGGTGTTTTGGTGTTTGGAAGCAACGATTTAGGTGCCTTCTGCATGGCTTCTCAGTGTCATTGGAAAATGCAAAATTATATATAGTAGCACTAGCAATCCTCCACAATATTACTATTGATATGAAAGAAGACCTGGATGTAACATATGATGCAACTGAGAATGCTCCAGAAGAACCAAGGCCAGCCCAGATGCCCCCAGGCAATCAAGCTGGACAAGCTGCTAGAGCTGCTTTTATTGAAACATATTTTTAAGGATGTTTTATTGACATAGGTACAGTAAGGATAGTTAAGTGCGTTAAATAAATAAAAAGTTATACTAATTAATTTGAAAGAGGATTTTATTTTTTTTTAATATTAAATTATCATTTTAATTGCTGCTCTAATAATTTGAGCCTTAGTAAATGCTCCTGTCTAGCCCATTCGTGAGCTTCGGCAAGTTGCTTCATTTTGAGCTCATGTGTTTCAGCCATCTGCCTAAGTTTTGTTTCATGCTCTTCCTGCAAACACTGGAACACTGCCGTATTGCGGAGTTTGGCACTTTCCACAATTTGAGATGCCTGAAAATTTTAATTATGATTCTTGAGTAGTGCTTTTCAATGAAATAGTTCTCTTCTCTATCACATTAATAACAATAAAATAAAATTCAAGTTCAATTTTTGTACACAGGCGAACTTAATACTATAACAACAAATGCATTAATACCAACCTCGCACAATTTTTGTATTGCCGGCTTTTTAAGTTGCTTTCTAATTCTCTTTATCTGAGGTTTTGGAGTCTCTATTGGCTGCAAATAATAACATTTTATTAGTATATTAAGTAAATGTGTAAATAATTGTTTTGGTTAATAAAATGCAACTTACATTTGAATTAATAGTATCAGCATTATAAGGTGTAGTGCCATGCTCTTCCTGAAAAACAAAACATAAATAAGTACTTACAAAATGGGGAACAAATTGACAGCCGAATAATAAAGCCTACATTAAACTAACCTGGCTGGTTGTGTTTGTATCAAGAACAGAATCCAAGTTATTATGTGTTATAATTTCATACTCTTCCTGAAAAAAAAAGGATAATAATAATTATCTAAATAAGGTAGGTACCCAAAATAATTATACTATGCAGATGAAATCAGGGGCACAAGCTAGTTTTATATGAGTCTCAACTGAGCAGAGTGCATGCATGTGACATAGACTGTACTAGCAGTGGAACTTACTATTTGCGATGCATCACTATCAAATCTGTTGTGGTCCACCTCAAACTCCAGTGGTAGCAGTTTCACCAAGTTAATAGTGTCTTCATCTGGACTCGGTGGTCTGCTGCCACCACCGGTTTTGTTTTTGGCAATGCGGTGTTCACTAATTATTTTTTTGGCATCTACTTTGCTCATACGCCACTGTTGTTTAAGCTCCACCAATGTCCGTTGTCTTATGTTGAGCTCATTGAACCTGAAAGCATAATAATTTTATTATAAGTAGGTTAATACCTACACTATAAAGTAAATATTAACATTTACTTAATTAACTCTGTTACAAACCTTTCAAACACCTTCTGCCAAGCATGTAATTTCCGTTTATTTGTATTTGTGTCTGTACATTTGTTTTCGATTGTATCGACGTAGTCCGTCAATACCTCCCTCAACAGCTTCTGTAGCACAAGAATACCATTCAGTAAAGTAAGTATTGTACACAAATGGATGGTAAAATGATATGAAGACAGCAGAAAATATAATATAGGTCATATATAGGTATAGAATTATATTGGACAATAACAAGTATGCATAACGTAACTTGACCCACCTTTTCCAAATTTTCCCAGTTAGGGGCACGCACCCTTTTTAATTTATTTTCTGTACTCATCGTAATAATTTGAGGTTTCATTCAGCACACACAAAAAGAAAATCAATCGGCAAACAAACCGGTGACAATCTGACAGTGACAAGCGAAGGTACGAGTACGTTTTGAACCCGATATTTGTAGAGATGTTTTGCCATTCCTACGAATACCTACCGTGAAAGTGTAGAACAGAGCTAGCTAAAAAAGCTAAAACGTTGTGATTGAGTAATTTTTATCACTACATGTAATAAAAAGGCTGAATTTATCACTCAGTGATAAATTTATCGTTATAGTAGTATTTAGAAGTTTCACGAAAAAATCTTCAGAACGCACCTTTGATTCGAGTTGCCAGTGTAACAAAAAATAAGGGTCGTTTAGTTATTCAACCCTTATGCGTCGATTATTGGTCAATGAGGTGTTTAAGCCCTGTACAAGCTCTATTCACTGGATAACTATCACCTTGTTATAACGCATGTATAGTGATTTTTTATTAGTAAGAGAGTACGATTTTAGTTTTTATTTTTAAACATACGGTTTAAGAGAAATTACTTTATCAATAGAGTCTGGGAAGACGCGCTTTAATGAATACTAATGAAACTGTTTGTCTTTGAATAAAATGTACTAATATAGTTGTTTTCTTGTTCGACTGTAATTAGCACTTGCTTGAAAATTGTTGTAAATTACCACTACTGCTTAAACTACCATTTTGTTTAACTAGTACTCTAGTTTATTTTTTTATGTTTATGTTTTTGTTTTTATTTAATTTAATTTATTTACATATTTTTTGTCACCTTCTTGTTTGCATTGGGATTTTTGACACTGTTACCCTAAGTTTCAATTTTACTTAGATTAGGGAACAGGGCTACTCCCTGAATACAGCTTAGATTATATGTAGAAATAAGTAAAGTAAATAAGTTGTTAAAGATTAAAGATTAGATTAAAGATTATGTTATTCTTAAGGGTCGGCACTCCGTCGAAATAAGTCCTGCTCGAACGCTTTTATTTTGTAACTGGTTATCTCGCTCTAGTCAACAGCCACGCATGGAAAACCTCAGTTATTTTGTCATTTTTTGCAACATTTTTGCGTAGTGTGGAAAAACTATAAATGGTATCTGAAATAACAATTAATTATGATTCTGAAATATATTTTGTCATTGTAATGTCTCTAGTTAAATCACAATAGTGATAATACGATAATGCTATTCGAGAGCTTTTCTTGCAATTCCTGATTTTTTTCTAAAGTTACCATAAAAATTTAAATCAATTGTTTTTAATCATCTTATTCTCCATTTTATAGAGAAGGACGTGGTATTTATTTTGTTTTAAATGTTAATACTCGTATTTACTATGATCTAAAGAGATAATGTCGAACCCTTTTTTGCCTTATTTCCGGAAATCCGACCCTTAGTCGACTACATAACAGGATGTTCTCATTTCTTCCAATTTATTTTTTTATGTTTGGTGGCTTACATCTGGAATCACGACGTTTTTTTTAAAGATTCATTTAGGTATAAAAGCAATTTTTTATATAATTTTCTCTTTCGCATGATTTCAAAAAGAATCCATTAAAGATTTTTTATCAGCCTACAAAAGGCTGCCTTAACGAGATCATGTGGCAAAAAGTCTATTATTCAATCAAATGTTTAACTTTACAAGTCGGCGTACAAAAAAAAATGGCATGGAAAATCATTCTAACTTATTTGGACTGGCTGAATATAGACTACGAATCTTCGAAGCCGCCAGGCGGCCAAGCACGTACCCAGCTTCGTTGGTCGGGGGGGGTCCGTCAAGGCAAATGATAAAAGAAATAGCAAATCGGATCTCACATATTTATTAAATATCTTTAAAAAATTATAAGATAATGTTACAGCATTTCAGTGGATGATATAATGTTATATTGTGACTTATATTCTGTAAGTTACAGCGTTAAATTTAATCGTCTTGGTTTTAAGGACATTTCGTTTAATACATCATCCACTGAAATGGTCTGATTTGAATGGACTGACATCAAGGCCAACCCAGTTAAACGTTCATTCCCCATTTTATTGCGTAAATATGTTTTTACTCTTTTCAATGTTGAAAATGATCTCTCAACGCTTGCGGTAGAAACAGGAAGCGACGCTAACAGCTTTAGTAGCGTATGCATATGAGGATAAAATGCAGCATCGCACTTAGCTAAAACTTCTATAGCTTCTCTTTCCATTGAAGTTTGATCTGCATTTTTCCATTTTTCAGCCCATAAGTGATATTCAGTCTCCAATGTGACCTCAGACACATCATTTAAATAAGGAAGTAGATTTGACAGATTTTGCGCATTCTCAACACATATTTTATGTGGCAATAACATTTCCAGCGTTGTCAAAATTTGTACAATGCTGCCTTCAAACCGACTTTTCAGGCTTCCAAGAAGATCATCTATACACGGAATGAAAATACTTCTTTTAAAATATTCCATCGGTGAATCCGCTGGATAATTTTCTCTGTGTACTTGTCTGCCAGTTACTCGTGGAATTGTGATAGATTCAATGCCAAACAGAGCACTGGAAAGATTTTCAGCTTTTCTGAATATCTTTCTAAATTCTTCGTCTAAGATGTTGCTTCGTAAGTTCTGGACCTGATGTATGACATCTTTTGCAAAAGTTAATGCTGAGCTTAGGTCATGCTTAGGACTTTGTAAGTACTGAGACAACGTCAATGTATAACTCAGTAATTTCTCACATACCAAAACAGATATCAAGAATGCTGGATTTTTCATTGCTGATACCAATTGTTCCGCTTTAGCTGCAATCTGTCTTCCTGTTGCCGAGACATCAAAGAGACTAATAACAATAGGTTCAATTAGCTCAACAAAAACGATAATGGCGTTATGACGCTCCACAAATCTCGTTTCACAAACACCAATCAATCGTGTCCTTTTTGTCTCTGGCACTAATGCCTGAATGTGACTTTTCAGTATATGACCATTTAACGAATTATTTCGGAATAAATTGCAAATGTCCTTTACGGTTTGTAGGCAGTTTTTAACACAAGGTGTTGTCATACCTGCACTAAGTGCAAGATTCAAACGATGATTGGCACAATGAACATAAATTGCTTTAGGGTATCTTTCTTGGATTCGTGCTTGTACGCCTTTGAACATACCACTGAAAGATCCGGCACCATCATAACCTTGCCCAATTAGTTTTTCTAAATTTAAGCCAAGTTCTCCGCATATTTTTAGCATCATATTTGTAATCGCATCACCTGTCATTTCCGTTAGTGGTATATAACATAAAAAATCATCTTTGATTACCACTTTCTTGTTCTTGATATCAACATATCGCACACAAAAAGAAAATTGTTCGATTCCTGATACGTCTAAAGTTTCGTCTGCAAGGATACTGAAAAACCCTGATTCGTTTACATCTTTAACAATTTTTGTTTGAATTATTTTACCGCAGATATCAATAATTTCGTTGACAATTTTAGGACTTGTATATAGTGAATTTTTTTTTGCATTTTCCAAATGTTCTTTGAGTTTGTTGTCACCTGATTCCACTCTTAATCTTAGTAAAGCTCTGAATTTTCCATCTCGACAACTTTGGGCATCTAACGTTTTGGAAAGATCAGAACTCTCATCATCACCACGAAGTGCGATTTCATTTTGTCCGCAAAATATTACTGTTTTTATTATCGGTTTAATAGCCTCTCTATTTTCTAAAATTTGCTTTTTTCGGTTAGAATCGAGTTGACTGATAACAGAAAGTGTCGAATCAGCTTGTTGAGCTAAAAAATTATTTGCTAATGTTATTGCTTCCTTATGATAGGCAGATTTTTCGTGATCACGGAATTTCTCCACTGCGTGCTTCCATTTAACGAACGGATTATCAACTAAAACACCTATTTTTTGATGTTGGCCCTTTCCAACGAAATCTTTGCCGAATGAGACACAATATTTGCAAAACGCACCATCAAAGTGTTTTGAATATAATAACCATTTCCATTTTTCAGTCCAATTGCTTTGAAATTTTAACATTTTTCCACCAACATTCTTAGCGGGGAATTTAAAATCTTTTTCTGGATTAGTGAGTCCAAGAATAGTCGTTTTCACCGCGTCTGGTACGATTTTGTTAGACGATTCATTTAATGTTAAAATATGATATCCAATATCGTGTTTATTTGGGACTTCCAGCGCAGTAACTGTTTCATTGAAACAAGTATTAGATAAGTCAGAAGTTGATGGGTGACTTGGTCCCGGTTCATTCTGTAGCGAAGCCAAATAATCAGTTGTCGGTAGAGATATACTGTCTTGTTTTGCAATATTTGATATTGATAATGATGGTGTTTCAGATTTGTTGATATTTTCCTCAAGTTTAGCAACTTTCGGCTTGAAAAAGTCGCTTATTTTAGAAATGCGTTTCATTTTTATGGAAAGTATCTTTTCGTCATTGAATGTAGGTACCCGTTAGATTCTGTAGACAATTATAAAAGAATTAGTATACAAATACTTATCAAAAAAATTTGTAAACGCGCAGCCAAAAAATAAAAAGATCGCAAAACCTAAAATGCAATATTTAACTACTAAGTGGCCTGCGCGGTGTGGTGGTCGGAAAAATCCAATCGCCGCGCAGCACCGCGCTGCTTTAAGAGTGGTTTGACCTTAAATTCACAGATAACTAGAAAACAGTACCTTGAGTGATCAATTAACTTAGTGAAATTTCTATTCTTTTTCATAAGTTTTAAATTTTTTGCTACATTTTTGTCTTTGATATTTTTACTTTCACATACAAATAAACATTGCGTAATTAGATTAAGGTTAAAAATGCAACAATTTAAAAGTCTACCAAATAAAATAAACTTGTCCACCAAAAAAGGAATTTATTAAAAAGGCTCACCAAAACGGATGAAAATACGGATTTGGAGAGCATTTATCCTTTTTTTGGTGAGCACTTTAATTTTAGGTTAGGTTTTGTTTGGTGAGAAATTAAACTTAAGCCAAAAATATATACTTATACTTAGTAAAAAACCACCTAATCAGCTAGTTACCGTCGTCGTCGTCGGTCAACGTGGACCGTGGTGGATCAGCAGCCGAACGCGATGCGATGACACAAGCACACACGAACAATGCGTCGGGTGAACTGACCACTGGTTATTTTCGGTGCAGGGTTGCCAGATGACAAATTTTTTTTCTCGTACCAGGGTTGCTAAATATCTCGTAATTTCAACAGATAATCTCGTAAAAGCATAAATTTAAAGAAACTCAAATAAAATTAATGAGTTTATGCTATTTACTGTACTATGTAACTTGTGTAGTCATATTCTTTGCGCTTGGGGCTGTTAAATTCAAACAAAACAATTAAAAATCATATTTTTTATTAATTATATTCGACATAAGGGATGTTAGTAAAATCATCTTTATTTTTAGAGTATAGCTTTTCAGCTGTCATTCTGGCGTACATTTCTTTTGATGGTTCGAAATTTACGCAATTACCTTTGCGATTTGGACCTTTAGCGCTTTCGGAAGCTAAAAGTGTACCATTTACTGTATCTGTAATAAGACGATTTCTTAAATCTGTTTTTATTAGGTTAGTCTTACTAAATACCCGCTCACAGTCTGCATTTGCATGAGGCAAAGCCAAGACTGCGAGGGCAAAACTGGCCAATTCGGAGAAATCTTCTGTTTTATGTAACATCGCCCAAAACTCATCAGGCTCTGTGGTATTTTTAAGCTCTGCAGGATGGCGGGCTTTTGCAATCGGTAATCTTCTCCACTGATCATCTATTTGTTGTTTTTTAGTGTCATCAAACGATGCAATTATACGTGGCACGACTTCCATCAAAGGCATCAATGTTGGGACGTGTTCTCTGAAATCGTTGGAGAGAGCTGATGCTGGTCCGAGAGCTTGGAGTTTGGAAAGAACGGGATCTTCCATGTCGTAACGTTTTTTTATTTCCAACGCACCAGTCCTGAGGAAATTTCTGCAGTTTGTAAAGAACATTGTTTTCTTCAGGGGTTGCCTAACTACGTCAGGGTGTTTAAGCATTTCATATACTTTAATGCCGAGATACATTGCAGCTTCATTTAACATGAATTGCTCATTTTTAGGGTCTACTTGAGTTATATTCGGCTGCATGACGTACTCTCGTTTTAAGTAACGCAGAAGAATTTCTTGGTATAGATCTCGAATTTTATCGTGCAGCTTGTGAATAACAACTTTTTCACTTTGGAATTCTAGATTGAATTGCGTGAACAAAGGCAATGACCATTCCAAAAAACAGAAGTATAACTTGTGGAAAGGATCACACAGTTTTTCTAAAATTGATACTGCATGATTTTTCACCTCAGCTTTTACTTTATGAGTTGGGTTTGCCGTAAAATCAATAAAAAATAAGCGCAAAGCATCCCATTGCTCCAGGATTCTTCCGACTACTGCAGCCAGCGAAAGCCATCTTGTTTGAGACGGTTTCAATATTTTGTGTGGGTCAACTTCAACAAATGATTGAAAATTGCGAAAATCAAACTGTCTCTTGTCACTGTTTTTGAAGAAGTTATATATGTCACGAGCAAGCTGTTCTACAGATTCCGGAATTTCTTTACAAGCCTGGCTTGCACATAAGTGGGCTGAATGACAAACACATTTTGAAATGGTTATCCCTGGTAAATCTCGCAATAAACGAGTTTTGACTGAATCTCTGTCGCCCATCATAACATTGCATCCATCAGATCCAAAACCAATCATATTTGTTAGTGGGATATTACGGTTATTAAATGAATCCATCAGCGCTCTGTATATATTTTCAGCGTTCGCTGTAGGAACGTCATCGGTGCCCGTCTCTTTAAAAATCTTATACAGTTCCCAGAACACGCTGCAGATTTTTTGAGCATCATTGTCAAAATAGCGAACAACCACACAAGCTGTCTTAATTGTTGATACGTCAGTAGTTTCATCAGTAAGCGCAGAAAACTGGGTGGTCGTCAATTTCTTTGCTAAGTCTGCTTTATGACCCTCTCCAATTGCATTTTTTACTACAGCTGTAACTTTTGTGCGCTTAAGTTCAATTTCTTGAACTAATTTTGAATCCGTAAAAATGTCTTTAAGTAGATCCGTTAAATGGTCAGCAACAGAAAAAGCAATATTATGTTCTGCAAAAAACGCAGCTAGTTTTATTTCTGCACGATCCTTTTGTTTGTTTTTTGGAGTTGCGCCCATCTTGAAACCAAATGAAGTCAACTTTTGGGACGAACCAGGTTTGTTTTTCAAATGTTTTTTCGATTCGGCATGAGATTTCAGATTTGTTATTTCAGCAACCAAGGAACTTGCTGGACAGAATACACACTTCGCTTTCTTTAAATCTTTTGGGTCTGGCTCTAACCAGTCTCTTAACATCGGATGTTTTAACCACTCATCCCGAAATTTTTGTGCATGATGTTCAAAACGTGTCTCACCTTTTTTCTTTGCAGTCCATCCTCCCTTTTTAGGTACTTTTTTAGGTGGAGTGGACGACGATTCACTGTCACTGCTGTCACTCATTTCGTAATTAAAAACGTTAAATAACAAAATACGGAAACTTGCGAAACTTCAACAACAAAAGCAGACGGTAAAGTAAAAATCTACTAACTAACCTTCATGTTCAGTGTTGCCACCTTGGTTTTTGAAAAAGAGCAGTTGGACAAGCTAGAAAGGGCTAGATTTAGCAAATTTTGCCATCAAAAGTGCTAAAAATTGTTTATTTGAAATGTAGTAAGTAATTTCAGAAAATGCAACAGAGTAATTAAAACTAAGTTATTGAATTAGTTAAAAATCGTACCTGCTGAAGCAGAAAAAGTTGATGGCTGATTGACATCTGCGTTTTTTGCGGATTTGAACGAAAATTTCAAATGAATCCTACAGTTTTTTATTATTTCAGTTGACGCCTTGTGTGAACAGCAAGACTCTCTCAGTCGTTGTAAACCCCATCGTATACGTAGTATGGATATCATTGTTTTTAGCCCCATTTTGTTTCTGGTTTTAGTTTTAATTAGGTTCACAGAACTATAAATATACACATAACGAAAAGGGCTAGATTGCTCTTTTCGGGCTAAATCATCAAAAAACGAGTTCAATTACAGTAAAAAGTGCTAGATCTAGCCCGAAAAGGGCTAGGGTGGCAACACTGTTCATGTTTCAGTGTCAGGGGAATCCCCGTTCAATATAGCTTTTAGTAAGAGAGACACACAAATATAGCAAAACATTAGTATAATAAGGACAACAACAAAAGAATATTATGAACGGGAATTCCCCACTCAAAGTTGTCAAGTTTCATTTAGTGATGAGGTAGTGCATTTAGTGATGCGCCGAGTCGATCGTTTTGTGTTGGATGGATGGATAAGAAAAAGTAAATAAATTTGCATATTTACTACTACTACTAACTAAACTAACTTTTTGGCTGATATAGGTATGCGAAAGAAGTCGTCATTGTTAAAATCTCGTAAAAAAGTGTACGAGATTTTTGTTAATCTTGAATCTCGTACAGACCCTCTAAATCTCGTAATGGTACGAGATTTCTCGTACGTCTGGCAACCCTGTTTCGGTGTCGCTCGGACCAACCAGCCCGGCACGGCGTGGCGCGAGGAGGGGAGCGAGACGGGGCGGGCGGGACGCGGGATGCAGGCGGGGGTGTAAAGTTTGGTAGGCGGCCGCCGCCGGAGCGCGCGGAAACAACTCCCTGCTTTGATATTATCGCAATCAATGTATTCTATGCGACATTCGTCATGACGCCCGACCACCACCTGTACCCGCCTGCCCCGCAGATCGGAATATTTGTTTTTAAGAATTTATTTTGACATTAGAAATGTTTTTCGGGGGGGGTCCGGACCCCTAGGACCCCCCCCTTGGGTACGTCCTTGCAGGCGGCGTAGCATAGTGTTTAATCGCGCGCGACGCCACTAGTTGAATCACAAGTGCAAGTAGCGTGACAAAACATCGTGTCACGCTCCTCGCACTTGTGATTCAACTAAGCTGCGTCTAGCACAGATGATCAGGAAAAACTGCACTGAATAATAAAAATACCGTGCGGTTTGTTTATAGAATAAGTCATTAATAGTCAATAAAGACCAGGGGCTCTACCGCGTAATTCTCATTTGTATCAACTTCAAGCAAATGCATGCGAAATTCAACGCGTGCAAAAGAGATGGCATGTTAGGCGGGCGTCGTCGCACGCACGACAAATTTCAATCTCAAGTTGATGTTGATGAAAATGAGAATTACGCGGTAGACCCACTGTATATTGCTTACGATGTTTTATTCTACGAAGTCTACTTAATTATGGTTGTAGTAGTGCATGCACACGTACTTTCTCTAGTGTGCGTAACCTCGGGAGCGCTTACAAAACGCGCAACAAACACAAAACACGCGTATCTGTACACGTCACTACTACAACCATAGCCAAGTAGACTTCGTAGATGCTTCGTAGCGTAGAAAGAGAATGCTGGACGTCTTCCTTTTCACTTGCAAAAAAAAGATCTTCGTAGCATAAGAACATCTTGATTATTTCGCGTCACGCGAGATGTTTACTTATTATATTTGTATTAATTATATATTTTATTGGTTAATTATGGATTCAACTTACAGTAGTTACAAATTTAAATATATATCGCTGTAACCAGGCAACGATGGTAGTCCCTGTTACCAGCCAATTTTATTTATTTGTGACTTTATCTCTCCTATAATATGGTTAGGTTAGGTTAGGTTACAAATGTAATAAAACTCTAAAACAGGTTTATCTACGTGAATATTAGAGCACTGTTCCGTAGTCATAAAATAGCTCTATTTCATTGGTTGGAGTGTTATTTCCATACTGTCCGTTGCGGTTTTCCTGTAAGACATATTTTATTTCCACTTATAGGTATACCTACATACATAGTAATCTACTCTACATTGCGATACTGCGTATTTAAAAAGTAAGTAAAACCGCGATTATTGGTCAGTTATTCTGTAGTTTCGATCATGGATTTATCGGCAGTCAGAAAAACCTACTAGGATGGGCGGAATAAAGCAGATGCTGGGCTCGACCGCAAACCCCCCGCTGTTATTCGGTGGAGAGTAAGGGGACAGCTTTCAAACAGGCAAAACCAGGTGGCCCACCATACCTAAGACCGATTGATGGGGATATCCATCCCCAAATGCCAGTTCTTACTAAAACAGCCTGGTGACGGGCAGTAGCGTCACTGGTGAGAGGGTTTGGGCAACGCGCTCACCAACCCGCCTGCCCAGCGTGTGTGAGTATGGGCATTTTCTTTCAGGAGGACCATTAAGGCGATATGTAAAAGTTTTAGCGTCCCTGTTACTCCATATGTGAAAAAACCCTCAGTGCGGGAGGGACGGATTCGTGGAAAAGTAGCAAAAAGTCGGTTTTTTATTAATATAAAATGTACTAAAGTTGCTATTAAAATTTCGTTTAATCAGGTCCTATAGATACCATTAAAACCCATCTATTAAAATATAATTGCAGTCCATATGTCATTCCAAATTGTTAAACCAGGAGAATTGGTGTTGAAAAAGACCTCATTTCAATAAATATTTCTATCGAGCCGAATTTCTCCAATTGCGTTTCTGTTTTCACAGATCCCTAGAAAAAGATTCCAAAAATAATATACTATTTTATCAAAATAATATATTATTTACTGAAGTAGATATGCAAGTTCTTAAAGTGTCAATTTATTTTCCGTAGCGCCTTAATTGTGGCGAAATCTTAGAAAGGCCTATGTCCAGCAGTTGATGAATCAGGCTGATAGATGGATGATGGGCGGAAGTAGCGCCGATGCCCACTTAGTTGGGTCTAAGAAGACAAATGTTTCAAAATTACTAAGGACACATGAAGATATTTTTAAGGCTGCGCCGAGCGTAGAACGATTAGACAACTCGCTTGTTCTCTCGTGGTCGTTTTTTAACGTAGTCGTGTTTATTGAATTTAACAGAAAAAATCATATTTAACAGACAAAATTTTTAAAATGTGACACGGCCCAATTGTATTTTATAACGTTTGTGATTGTCTTGAATTGTGGATGAGACAAAATTCGACAGTTAAGTTATTGAAATGACTAAAACCCCAATACCTTTTTTAGATTTTAGGCCTACTTTAGATATATTTTTTTCTTACACCATAAGTTATTTTTAATATTCGCTACGGCGGAAGTGTAGATACAATCGCTGTGATAATAAATATATATATTTTTAATTTATCATTGAAATATTATTCAATAAATCAATTTAACAGTGACTGTCGTTTTAGATTATTTTGCTCTCCGCAGCTGTATGTTTCTTCAGGAAACTTGTTTTGTATGATCAGTAGATTATATAGTTTAAATTAAATATACCTATCATTCTTTTGAAAATACTTAAACCCCGTATGTTATTTCAAACAGTATATTATGTCTTATCCGTTTAATCATAATAAGTACAATACAAACACATAATACTAAAATATTTATTTCAAACACATGAGTAAATATTTGTAAAAAATTCAGTGGCTTTCAGACGATGGGTAGTGGCTCCCAGACTAGACGACGGGTAGTGGCTCCCAGACTAGACGATGGGTAGTCTGTTCCGTGGGTACCAGTAAAGTAATTACCTTCGTTCGAGATTCTGTTATTTGGGCTGAACAAATATACGAAAACACAGCGGATCTTGCTAAACAAACTCATTGAAACTTCGAGACTTTACCGAACATTTAATTTCCCTTTGGACAGAACCTTTACATTCACTTGGGACGCTAGGGCGGGCGGGATATGACGTCACGACCCACGAGCCGAGTCATTCACCCCGCCCTGCCCTGCGCAATGTTTACCTTCTTATCGATCTTCTGTTACTTTCACGCGCATGTGGAAAATACCAATGAGTGAGAGGAATGGGTGATTTTATTGGAGATTTTCCAAAAGACCCTGTGGATGGTGGAAAAATCTGTGTCAGTGAGTATAACGTGGATGATGTTGTCAAACGATGATGGTATCAGCTAATAAAGATATTTATTTATAAAGGTACATAATATGATAATTAATTTTTTTTTCGGTTCTTTGTTATTTTATTATTTAGTTATTGTATTATTTTTCTTTTTTTTTTGTGTTCCTCCTACCTGCGATATTTTTGTTAAATTTAGTGAGAGATGGGGTAATCTGAAAACCAGCGCTGTAACGTTGCCTTCAACTTACAGCAAATGCTGAGATTACTCCATTTTGCCTACAGATAGGGTACTTAAATAATTTATTTTTGTAACTTATTGTAAGTATTTAGTTTAATTTTCTTTCTTTCTTTCTTTCTAATATAACTAATTTCATTGGCATCAGCAATGTTTCAACAGTAAAAACGGTCTACAAAAATATACTTATGTCTTATAATTAAAAACGTGATATTGTATAACAAAATTAACATGATAAATATCTAAATTATATTATATATATATAGTCCAGGACGGCAATTATGGCAAGTGCAAAAAACTTTGCTACGGCAGATTTCGAGTTTGTTTTAAAAGGGATTTTCTACGGAAATGATTGATTCTTCTGCTTTCGAAATTTTTTTGCTCTTGTCAGAATAGCCGTCCGTAACAATAAAAAGTAAATATCTTGGGGTTCATTACAAGTCAGATAATTATACCTTAACAAATTTACAGATTTATTATAATTAGAATATAAGAATGTTATTATAATTAGAATAAATAAAAAATTAAAGTTCTTATATTATACAGACAGATTAAATTACAAAAAGAAGATAAATTAAAAAAACCTAATTAGTAATAATTAATAAATAACACAAAGAAATTTTAAATCGTGGATGGAAATGTAATAATAATTATTCAAAGAATTCATTATAACAATAAAGTGACTTCTCGACTAGCCATTATTTTAATATTGTTTTGAAAATGGACAAAACGCAGAACGCGGATTTGTGTGGTCGAACCCTTACAATATAGACTTACGACACTATCTTGCCTCCTGCCACTTTATAGCTTAATATATCATAATATAATATTAATAAATCATATGGAGTGTCTATTTTGTATATGGTTGTAATTTTCACATTATCGATATTGAAATAAATACGCTTTTCATATTTTTGTCTAAAAAAATAAACCATCACTTATTCATCAAAACGTAAATAGCAAGATGAAAACAAACACCTACGCAAAGTAATTGCGTGGCTCCTACAACGAAAAAAAACCAAGTTTATTTTCGCGCTGTTCATAGACAAAAATGAGTGATGATGATGATGATGATAGTGATGAATCATTAATTAGTACATAACAAGATAAGTACGCAAAACATCTAAAACCATCCTTTCTAAACATGTTTAGAACAATCGGTGTCTATATACAGGTGTTAAGGCGCTACGGAAAAAAAAACGACACTTTTAGAACTTCCATATCTACTTCAGTAAATAATGTATTATTTTGATAAAATTGTATATTATTTTTGGAATCTTTCTCTAGGGATCTGTTAAAACAGAAACGCGATTGGAGAAATTCGGCTCGATAGAAATATTTATTGAAATGAGGTCTTTATCGACACCAAATCTCCTGGTTTGACAATTTAGAATGAGATATGGACTGCAATTATGTTTTATTAGTATCTAGGACCAGCGGGCCTATTGTGTATCTCTAGTTGCCTTCTGGACTGGGTGTCTATCATCAAAAACATAGATATACTATCGAATTCCGATGTCCTAAGGATATTTTCGCACTTGAAGTGACGACACAGATTGTTAATAGTTCAATACCCACTAAAGGCAATTTTGAAATTTCAGTTTTTAGCTATGTTTTTGATGATAGGCACCTCGTGCAGTTGGCAACTAAAGATACAGAATAGGGGGGCTGGTTTAAAAATGTACAGAAAAAACCGTTTCTTTTTTCTCGATGTTTTTTCACGAATCATTGTGCCAATCCAATGGACGAGTAATATTGCCAGTTTCCGGCTTCCGCAACTTCATCTTAATACCCAGTAAAAAGCGTTGGAAAACTTTTAGTGGTTAATAATAGCTGAACAATATCTAATAGTAGTTTATGCTACAAGGGCGAAAAGGAATAAATTGCGAGGACGATTTAAAACACGAGCGTAGCGAGTGTTTTAAACGTAACCGAGTAACTTATCGCTCTTACGCCCGTGTATCATACTACGTTTTTCAATGCATAGTGTGAGGATTAAAACAAATATAATCAAAGAAAACAATTTGATTATTAAAGTTGAAAGTTACATTGTTACAATTTTGCAAATTAATGGTTGGCTCGATTGATGACGGCCCCATACCGTAAGCCGAAATACATCGAGTAAAAACCTATTTTTATTGTTTTAATATTAATAAATAAATAAAAGGAATAAATAAAACTTAAAAAAGCTATTTATAATATAGTTATTAACATAATTTGATTTCAAAATACATTAATTAACTAATTAATTATTTCATAATATCCGCTTGCCACAAATGAGCATTTCGGGGAATCCACTGGGTTTGTGAACAAACATGCCGATACAAAATTATAATGTATACTGAGCACTGTGTCCACAAAGGTTGAGTAGTTTTGATGCTGTTGTAAGTAAGGTGCATTTGCTATTCGAACCTGGCTTATGTATTTCTCAGTAAAAAATTATAGTAGTTTATGCTACAAGGGCGCAAAGGAATAAATTACGAGGACGATTTAAAACACGAACGTAGCGAGTGTTTTAAACTTAACCGAGTAGTTTATTGCTCTTACGCCCGTGTATCATACTACGTTTTTCAATGCATAGTGTGAGGAAATAAAACAAATATAATTTTGTGAACTGTAATTGGAATTGTAATTGGCTCAAAAGAACTGTATCCAGAGCCGTTAAACAGTGAAAAAAAAGTATGACATTTATGGTACACAGGAAAGGCTGCAGGTTAGCTAACCATTGTGAATGAATTTAAAAAAAAAATAATAATAAAGCCCTAGGGCAAAATAATCGACTTTCTGTTCGGTTTTGATGCATAAAAAGTGGGTCTTTACGAGCACTTGCATTGAAAAATTATTTTTCAGTCTAGATACAGCTGGTATTAATTTTGCTTTTGGTGCTGTCAAAACTAAATGTGTTTCATTGCAAAATAGTTCATAAGCGTTAAGAACAGAAGCTAAATTACTTTGGAAAAATTTGAGCTTTGACAACACTAAAACTAAAATTAAAGCCATCTAAAATCGGCTTCAGTACAATGCCAAGTTTCAAGGCTGAAACATACCTTGTCTAACAATAAGAACCGAAAAAATACTCCATTTCCCTACATGACGAGCTGCACGTAGTCAGTTGGGCTGAATGTCCTTAAAGCCTAATACTTAGACCAACACTCTCAATGTCACGCGAAATCCCTATTGAAACTGCCACATACGCATAGAACTTCGTGCAATAAGCCTCGTAGATGTTTGAGCATAGGCCCTGTGATGCCGCGGGTCGGTCCTTGGTCTCTTCGATCGATATTCTCATATTTGGGTCACTAGATCAAGGGCTGCATTTATAGTCCGGGTTTATGTTAGATATTATTATTAGCCTTTTGTTTTGCCAAAACTAGTTGGCCTTTTTGAGGAGCAAGCATCCTGGGGGCCAAGAAGGGTTTTCTTAGCTTTTGTTGGCCTTGTTGCTTTAAAATTGTCACTGCTCAGCTCCAGCGATGATACATACATTTAAACCTATCTTAATAAATTATCAAAATTAGTAAAGTAGATTCCAAGTTGTAAGTGAACTGGGGATCTAAAAAGGCCGAATTGGGTGAATTATAAAATGATTTGAAAGTAGGATGGAGTTAGACTTTTTTCACGCGTGCAAAAGAGACGGCATTAGAACAGAATCATAATATGATTCATCCAAAGCGGCCTTTTTAGAGGACCTGGTCCTGTAAAAAGGCCATTTTGCATGAATCACATTATGATTCTGTTTTAATGCCGTCTCTTTTGCACGCGTGAAAAAGCTCTGACTCTATCCTACTTTCATATCATTTTATGATTCACCCAAGTCGACCTTTTTAGATCCCCTGCTCAGCTTCCGTTAGTTGTATTGTCGTAACCTATTGGTATTAAACCTTCTTAAAAAAAGTCTCTAGGTAACTCTGAAAACCGCATCAACATTTCAATTCACACTTGAGAACACCTCTAACACCTCGTTGGGGATATATTATGTTGTAACGATATATTGCTGTTGTTGTAGATCTCTAGGTTGATAAACTTATCATGTCAGTCGTGTATGTTGACTTTTTGTGGATAAGCTAGTAATTTATAGTGAATCACGATCAGTAAACAATAGAAGGATGTCCTACGTAAAGCAAATGTTATCCTTTTATTGATGTCATATAATAAGCGTGTCCGCGGTACACTGCTGGCATCCGTTAATTTTTACTACAAATTAAGAGAATAGGTTCCGCTTGCATACTACCCTGTTACTCCATGGGGAAAGACCCGCAGTGCGAGAGGGACGGATTCTGGAAAAAAGTCAAAATGACAACTTTTTTTACTAACTTCATTATTTAAAAAAAAAACAAAGGTGCTATGAAATATCTGTCCCGTTAAGAGTTTAATAAAGTTTATACAGGATTTAATCCATAAATAATATGCACGGGTTTTTGCTCTAATAAACTTAAACCTCAACATGAAAACCATTTTTAGAGCCATCTTTGGTATTTTATTTCTCAATATTAGAATGACTTCTGAGAATTCTGTTTCGATATGAGTGTGTATTATTGTATTCCCGGAAGAAACATATTTTTTATTTTTTATGTATTATTGCTAGATTCTTCAAACCAGGAAGAATAAATTATGGTTTCGCGGAAACTGTCCTGTTAAACTAAAATGATGTACCAAATAAAATTCAAAATTCAAAAAGTTTATTTTGCAAAGTAGGTATATATAATACACGTTTCACAAGTCAAATTTTAATCTTATAAAAATATATGTAATAAAATAATAAATGTACATGAACTACTTAGATTAAATGTTTTTTTTAATTTATGTAGCAATATATATACGATTAAAATTATAGGTAAAATATTATTATACAAGATGAAATCCAATCAACCGCCCGAACCCATACCGGAGACCCGGCCAGGGACCAGGAACAGGTTCAATGATCACCAACCGAGCCCCCAGCACGAATCCAGGCAGCCGACCAAATCCCATCCTATATACTACATAGTAATAGGTTACATATATAAATACATGCCTACCTCCGCCCATTCGATTAGTCTTGCTAAGAAGAACGGGCAAGAAACTTGGCAAGATCATGTCTTTTTTTTTTAACATAAACTTATACTATACATCAAATTACTTATATCTACTTTAACCAAGGGATAAGAAAATACAAGACAGCAGGAATTCAGGTTAATGAAAAAAGAAAAACATATATATCTTTGCCTACCTGTCTCATATAGTCTATTTCCTTTTACAGTCTGTAATTAATTAATGTAATAAGAGAGACATTTCACATAAATACTAGCAAAAAGTTTAAATCCAGGAATTTATTGTAAACACTTCGGTCTGTAGGTTATTGCCGGCATTCCTTGGCAGATCTTCCGCTTCCTAAATCATTAGCGAATGTACTGGCCACTCATAAAAATAGAAACTCGTGAAGAGTAGAAAAAGTTCAGTGATTCTATATTCAAACCGTGGGCGGCGGAAGCGCCCGCCCGCCCTCGCAGGGAAATTTTGTTGACTGCTGAGAAAGGATAGACGATTCCTTTAGAGGGAAGTGGCCATATAGGGAAATGGTCATCTCGGACCGAAACTATTTATTCGTTTATATAATGATATAATATTTTTTTGATTATTTAAGCTTTCTTTCTAGTTAATCACTGTTTTGTTTCCACTGAGATGTTTAGATGCATCAAGGAAGTCTCGTTCATTTGGCGTTATTATGATGAAGATGGAGCAGAATTATTTCTGAAGGATCCCGGAAAAACACAAAAAGTGAAATGACTTTGTAGTTTTTATAAAATAGCATCATATAAATCATCTTTGCCAGGAAATTACATGTAAGCACATAAATACATTGAAGGAATACCAATAGTAATTTCATTCTGCGTGCATGTAATACAAAATGAGGTAGTACGACTAAATATCAATAGAAATAATCAATAATCCAAAGAGGAAATGCTGCCAGCATTCTGGGAACCCTGCCACAAGACGGCGGCGATCTGGCAAACATTTTCTACTTAGTTTAATTTTACTTTAGGAGATATTTTAGTTTTATAGGTAAATTTGTAACGTTTAATTTTAGTTTTATTTCATGTTATTTAAGTTTTTATGTTTCTGTATTTTATATATGTCAGTCACAGACGTAAGGACATTAAGAATTAAAATAAAGGAATTTCTTTTTCAAAAGAAATATCAGCTAAAATTGGTTCATCCTAATACTTATATTTAACCGGATAAGAAATTACCTTTCTACATTTAAAACCTGATATTTTCAAGAAATTATTTACAAAGCACCACTAAATTGAACACTAAACTATAGTGTTTGTGTACGACGCAGATTCAGGCGCCATACAGGCGAAGACACAAATAACTTGACCTCCCTCTCCCCCCATATTACTTCTAAATCAGACCAAGGAGCTCGACCTTCCCCAACAATCAGAGGTCCTCGTACGCTGGTCAGGGTACTCAATATGTCTGTATATCTACATTTAGAACCTGGCACCAAACATACAAAACTGACATTCAAATCGCAAACATTACAATTTGCAAAGGCACGCTTTTATAATCTTGTTTACGATTTTGGAAGAACGAAAATAGAGCATATTTTTCTTAGATTTAAAAATAGAAAATTGCTAAATTCTTGTTCAGAATAAGCGCGTCTCCTCCCTGAAGATTTTTATGAAAATCAATTTGGTTTAAAAAGCTAAAAACAGTAGTAAAATGACTTTTTCGATATCTCAAAAAATTACGAAGTTATTGGCAATCAACGGCATGTCTCGTGACATCATCTGACACGATTTCATACTAAAAGTGATAAATATCGTGATCGCTAACTTCGGTAATAATAGGAATTTTATAATCATTCAAAAAGTTTTGTGCTTTGCTATAATATAACTAATACCATCATCCCCGGTACCGGGGAGGATGGGAAAAAAAGCGTCTTAGTCCCCGGCGAGAACCTTCCTCAACCTTCCTTTTGTACCTTTTATGTACCATGGAACCCTAAAAATTAAAATAATATCAGGTATATGGATCAATATAACTGACAATTTTCAATGCATTTTTCATCGCGCCCTTAGCCTATTTCCCTACTTTTCATTTTCTTGAAATATTAATCCACCCAGAAGGTTAAACTTCCATATTGATTTTTCTATGCATAGAACTGATAAGCCAATTAGAGAGATTACTAATGCTTTTCAAAAGGCTTCATTTTTTGCAAGGAAACGTTATACCTACAACGTGTCACAGAAAGGTGTGGTCATATTTAAAGATCTTATTCAGTCAATGGGATAGAACAACTTTTACTATGGAACCAAACCGGAAATCTCGAAAAAATATCATATCTGCCCTTTTATCTGGGGGGAGGGGTCAAGAAAATAAAACGACAAAAAGTGCACGAAATAAAATTAATATTCATTAATTATGTTTGTAAAAAAAAAATTGTGTTTGCAAACGCAAAACGCTTCTAGCAGCTGCTACCCGAAGTGGTACTTGACCCGGAAAACGTCCAAGCAGGGGTAGGGTTGTAATATTTTAAACATTTCGGGGGGGGATTTGAACCCCCAAACCCCCCTCCCCTGACTACGCCCATGGTCACTATAACAGACATCATTCGTCACCGACGATTTTACCGTCCTAATGTGGTAGGGGGTGAGCTTGATCCTAACCTTGCTTTGGGTGCCAGGTCGTCATTTTCACTTTTTTCCAGAATTCGTTCCACTCGCACTGCGGGTCTTGCCCCATGTAGAAACGGTACGACACGCGACGCGCGACCGCGACCTATCTATCCTCTTTTGCTTCCAAATCTTCCAAATGAAAGCATGACCTATCATGGTTTTGTCGATGGGGCGGGCGCCAGCTAAATACATCGAAATATGTATTTTAAGTAGATATGGAACTGAAGCATATATATATCTATATATTTGTATTTTATAGTGTGTATTTGAATACTATATTATTGCTATTTTATGTAATATACAACGTGTAACAGAAAGGTGTAACCATATTTAAAGAGCTTGTATTCAGTCAATAGTATAGAACAACTTTTACTAAGGAATAAAACCTGTATCTTAAAAAAAAAATTTTTTACTGTTTCATAGAAAAATGCAATGCCGCTCGGCTGAAATGTATGGAAGGGCAGATTTTTTTTTTGAGATTTCAGGGTTGGCCCCATAGTAAAAGTTATTCTATACCATTGACCGAATAAGCTCTTCAAATATGGTTACACCTTTCTGTTACACGTTGTATATTTATATTTTTAATTTGCATCAATCTCCTTGTGCACTTGTATGATTACTCGTTTAAATTATTATTTTTTTGCTTGTTATTTCCAGTTGGTTTTGCTGGAAGAAATCTCTTCTTGGAGATAAGCATGCCAATGTGCATATTGTTTGAATGTAAAAATTATATGTATCCCTGTTTCTGTATATGTGTGTTGTGTGTACAATAAAGAATAAAGCATAAAGCATATTGTTCGAATCACACTTGGCCAGTTTTTTGACTCAGTTTTCATATAATATTATTAAAACACGCATGAGCTGACATACAAAATTATTAACACATGCGGCTATAACACCGGTGATTGTTGTTGACTATGTGCCAACCGTTTCACAGATACAATTTTGGCATTATCAAGGGAGTGTCGTTCTTAGGATGACGACGTGGCGTTCTTCACCGTCGTCGTTGTCAAACCGGCACAGGTTTATGGTTTATGGGCATATAGTCAACACAACAACAATCACACGTAAGAGCCGCATGTAATAATAATTCTAAATAATTCAGTTTACATATTTTCCAAACTGTGTAAATATAAATTATTATTACATACGGCTTGAACACTCACATGTGATTGTTATTGACTATATGCCAACCGTTTCGCCGATCGGCAGCATCCAGTGCCCGTTTGACAACGACGTTGAACGCCGCGTCGTCGTCCTAAGAACGACACTCGCCTTGATAATGCCGAAATTGTATCGGTGAAACGGTTGGCATATAGTCAACAACAATCACACGTGAGTGTTCAAGCCGTATGTAATAATAATTTAGTATGTCAGCTCACGCGAGTTTAAATAATATTGTGTAAATATAAATTATAAATATCTGTGACTAAAATTATTTAATTCATGAACATAAAATACATTATACGTAAGTACATACATGTATTACGTTGTACAACAATGGCGGGCAAAATACAGCAATGATATCTGGTAGGAACTGGTTTACATTTATTGGTGGACCATATCTAGAAGAACTCTCGAACACTCTACGTAGACATTTTCAATTGACCTTTGAAACCTTTTAATTGACCCCTGTTTTTGTATATATATTAGATTCTAAGGTACTTTTTCAGAGAGGTCAGCATAATTTGGCTTAAAAATGTACTGAATTTTATTGAAGTATATACATCGAGTAATAAACATCAGGCTATTTATAGACGGTACTCTTGGTACACTTTGCTCAGTGAAGAGAATTTGGATCTTGTTATTATTATGTTGGCAGGACTGGTGCCATTTTACATAAATTATTTTGTTGATGCGTTCGTGATTATTTTTATCCTCGCTTCTTTTTACAGAATGTTTATTTCTAAAGATAATAGTAAATAACTAAATATAAACTCCTTTACTATAGTCTATTTTCTTTAAACGCGTGGGTGGTTCTACTTTTGTAGCCTGTTTACAAAAGTAAATTTATGAAATGAAATATACTCGTATTTATTTATGTAATGTAGTATAACATACACTTATTACAGGTGGGTTTTAATGTAATATAAGTAATTAAATAATCTATGTGTATTATAGGTAATAGTTTTATGTAATAAATAATAATATGGGGAAATACAGAGTGGAAATAATGAAGGTTGGGTTTACTCAAATTTAATGAAAAAATACACTTGAATAAAATAAAAATATAGGAATAAATAATAATTATAAATAATAATTATATATTATAAATAATTATTATATACAATCCAAGCGAATGCTGCTAAAGCTGGTGCTGGGGCAGCCTCAGCAGAGGGATCCAAGAGGCGCAAGTATGTAGGTCTAAGGTCAGACATATTTGCGCCTTTTTGAGTAGAAACTTTAGAGCCGTGGGGTCCAACCGCAAAACTGATCTTCAAAGAAATATCTTCGTGACTGGTCGACGTTTCAGGGGACCGAAGGGATGGGGCATACCTCGGACAGCATCTTAGCTTAGCCATCCAACGAGGGAATGATTCCAGCCTTTTGGGGACCCTGCCGATCGACGGTGATGATTCAGAAAAAAACATTTTATTTAGTTTAATCTATGGGTAAGTTTTTCATTTATGTTTTTAGTACTAAATTACAATATTTGAGATATAAAACTAAGCTAAATCTGAATTATTTAATATAGGCCTTATATTTGTTGGTAATTTTAATTTAGATTTAGTTTAGTTTTTAGTTAGATTTAATTTGATTATTTGATCTTTAAGTTTTTCTGTTTTTAAATAAAGAATAAATATTAGGGTGATGGCACCAGTGTTGGACAAGACCCCAGTGATGAACACTTTTTAACATTTTCAAAGAAAACAAGCATTGCAGATTGAAATTCTGGTATTGCAACACCTTATCACAGACAACAGACTTCCTATTAGGCTCACAAAGTACGTCACAAAATAGATCCTCGTATTTTATCTGAAACGATAATCTTGCACAACATTTATATGTAAGTATTTTTATATGTAAGTTTATGTCTTCGATATTTAGACACTAATCTGTCAAATAGACGAAACTTTAGTGGAACTCGTACAAGAAGACTTTGATTAGTGTTAGAATGAAGTTCCATCAAGGAGTCACACCTTACAGTATAAATTATTATATATTTAGGTTTATATTTTAATCTTGATCTCCCTATTATTTTCTGATTAGTATTTACACACACACCTTAATTTGTTCATCTTTCTGTTAGCTACCAAGGGTTGCCTGGAAGATATTGCTATAAGCAATAAGTGCCGCCCTTGTACACCATGTTTAATTGTTTCTTTTGTCTTTTAAGTTATTTGTCTAAATGTGCAAAAAGTTATAAAATATAAATAAATAAAATTGTGTTATAAATTGTGTTATATTGTAAATTATAAATATATTGATTATAAATATATTAATTAAATATACCTATATTAAAATAAATTATAAATTATTATAAATATATTGTAAATTGTGTTATAAATAAATAAAAATAAATAACCTTGTCTACCTACCTAAAGAAAGAAACCCTAATTCCTCGTGTTATCGAAGCATTAGTACTAGAAATAGAAATGAATATCGTTGATTGGAATTTTGCATGACTGTATGTGCATTTTTATTTACCTACACATCTTCTCTATCTCTTGATTTTATATTTGCTAGCTTTTGCGCGCGGCTTCACCCGCATAGTTGTATGTGTTCATGCTATCAGCACCCTAGCACAAAGTGATTGCTGCAATCTCGACTCGTGTGTTGTCATCCGTTGAGGAGTTCTATGGTGATGAAGCCAGGATCGAAGGTCAGGTGGGTACATTGACAATTTTCAAGCAATGCTCTACAATCTGCAGCCTAACACAAACTGATTATCGCAATCTAAAGTTATGTGCTGTCATCTGTTAAGCAGTTCTATGGAGATGAAGCCAGGATTGAAGGTCAGATGGGTATTCTGATAATTTTCAAGTAATACCCTTCAATTAGCACCCTAACACAGTGATTGTCGCAATCTTGGGTTATGTGCTCTCATCCGTTGAGGAGTTTTGTGGTAATGTGGCCAGTATCGAAGGTCGGGTGGAAGAATGTCAATTTTCAAGTAAGACTCTGCAATCAACATCCTGGTACAAAGCGATTACCTCAATCTGGAGAGGTATGCTGTCATTTTCTGAGGAGTTCCACTGCCTATCTCTGAATACCTTCATCAAGTCATGACCAAACTCAAAATGACACCTATCTGAAATCACACTCTTCCAAACAAAAACAGAATCATTCGGAGTTATGGAGTAATGACGACAAAAAAACATTCATGTTGAAATAAAACATACATAAAAAGTCATATACAAAAAAAAACCCTGAATTTTTTCGACATTCATACCTCCATTATCTTTTTTTTCCACGCATCGATCTTTTTGGTGTGACAGCACTACCTACTACTTTTTGGTTATAGTAAACGTTGCTATCGATTGGCGTCGTCGGTTTCTTTTGTGGTCAATAGGCTATTGGTTTCAGAAATTTGGTTGCATTATCCTAAATGCTGTGCAAGAGTAAGTGTGCCGGTAACTTTTTACCGCGATTTCGTGTCCTAGCTCTTAACGTTTTATTGCTATCCTATTTAGCCTACATACCAAACTACTGCATTTTTCAAATGTTTATGAACTACCACGGGGTCAACATGTATTCAAATTCTTAAAAAAATTTTGTTATTTGAGAAAAATCTGTGTGGAAATGAGACGTTTTGGAGCACAAAATACAAGATTTCTTGAAACTTGTTGATTACCCAAAATTTCAATACGGATAGGAAGTACAGGTTGGGCGTTAGATAAAGTTATTTAAATTTTTATTCGATTTTATGCATTAGCGTACAACTGAGACGACAATTCTTTTTGTTCGGCATCAAAATATCAGGTATTTTGACAAGATACTGATTTGTACCTATTTCCTTATTAGACGAAGGCTACCTCCTGGATATGGAAGGAAGCAACATCTGTCAAGAATGATGCCTGGATTTAGGATTCCATCAAGAATCGCAACCCTTTATAGCGAAGCCTCGGTCTGTCCATGTTTTCGGCGTAATTCTAAAGATACAGTGTGCTGTGTCTGTCTATGTACGGGTCACGAGGTGAAGAAATCCAAGAGTGAATATCCGGTACAGGTCCCGGCAGAAAATAATGCACATCGTATCTGTCGCACGAAGCACTAACATTCCGGTGAGAGAGACGACGACGCTCTACAAAGATAGCCGATGTGCATTATTTACTGCCGGGACCTATAAAACACAAGTGACGGAACACTTCACACAACTTATTTATAAAGTGGGAATGCATATGGGTGACACATAAAACAGAAATGTGTGAGCAATACTGAGCATGCTGATTTATTTCTATTTTTAGATGTAAGGCGTAGTTAGATCGAGTGTATTATTGTAGTTATAGAGGTTATAGAGGTATAGAGTTATAGAGGTATCTGGTTATAGAGGTCCGAAATAGAATTACAATTTATTTATTTATTATTTATACAGCATAACAGTTATCCATTGCACTGTATAATTAAGTTTTTACAAATACAAATAAAAACATTCACAAACATATAGTTTACACATAAGGTGGCGTGCACAGAACTTTTTGCTGGAAAAGCAAGCAATTGGTCAAGAATAACAATAAAAAAAATATGAAAAAATTTAAATATCACTTTGAAAAAAAAAAGTTTGTATAGGAAATTTTCACTCTAGGGTAGACATTGTCTACCCTGGCGTCATACAATTTTTTTTTTCAAAATGGTATTTAAATTTTTTCATATTTTTTTTATTGTTGTTCTTGACCAATTGTTTGCTTTTCCAGCAAAAAGTTGTGTGCACGCCACTTATAGGCTAACTATTCTGATTCACCATGCGTTCAGATTTGTTGCAGGATTAATTTAATACATATACATACAAACGTAGCATACAAACTGTGCTACGTGTGCATTTAAAATAAATAGCCGTTTTCTATAGAGAATTTGAAGGAAACTCAATTTTCAGTACTAACATTTTTGCATTTTTTTAGGAATGACAAATCCAAATTGTGTAAATTATTTTTTGTATGAATGAGTTAGATTATTTTTTAATAGAGTCAGCTGTAAAAAAATATTACGAATCTTATCATGGAAATGGATGGCATTTAGGACGAACTATTTTTGAAGCTTTAATTTTGTTTATCAAACTGACAATAAAAACAAAATTAATCAACTTTCAAACAAAATACAAATAATTGAAATGGCTATTGAATTACAGGAATTATGAATCTGTAACAAAATTTTGGCAATTGCATCCCTTTCAAACTAGCTTTAGCGATTTTACGAAAGCCGGTTACTGGCGGTAGTACTCGTCCATACGAAATTAACAACTTTTCGTGAAAAGAAATTGAGAAATCGAGAAAAAAAAACTGTTGTTTCATACAATTTGGTCGGGTTGCTATGTAACTTTTCTATGAAAAAGTTGTTCGTATATCGCTAGTTTCCGGCTGCCGAAACTTCAGTATAATTGTATGAAATAGTTATGATCGAAAGTGGATCGAAATATATTTAGATCACCTTGTGGTCGTCCTCGTAGCATCGTCGTCGTCGTCGACTACTACTATAGGATTATAATAAAAAAACTATCTTTTAGTACAAATAATTAGATTGTAAATAAAACTTATTCTTGGTAACTGTTTTATGGAAATAAAGAAATTTTTACTTTTCTTTTTTCAAATTCAATTCAAATTCAAAAAGTTTATTTTGCAAAGTAGGTATATATAATACACGTTTCACAAGTCAAATTTTAATCTTATTAAAATATATGTAATAAAATAATAAATGTACATGAACTACTTAGATTAAATGTTTATTTAATTTATGTAGCAATATATATACGATTCAAATGATAGGTAAAATATTATTATTAGAGATGAAACGGATAGTGTTTGGCCGGATACCGGATACCGGATATCCGGCCAGGCACTTGGCCGGATAGCCGGATATCCGACGGCCGAATATCCGGCCTCAAGAAATGCGTTTCGCACTAATTGAGCAAGTCTAAACATTACGCACCAAGGTGCATGTGGGTGCAACTGCGCGAGATTATTTGTGCATTTTCTAAATCATATCACAATCATACAAATGCTGGTCTGCAAACGCGAAAAAATTTCCGATCCTAACGAAATTCGTAAATATGTATCTTTTGTCTCCCTACAGCAGTATATACTGTATATAAATGGACAGGTATCTTTAAATGAAACTGCGTAGTCTACTGTTCATACTGAACAAATATCCCAAAGTAACATATTGAAAAAAAAATTAACCTGCCGGACCTCAGAATGAACTCAAAATGAGTAAGGAAACCTGTTTTTTTTTTTCATTTCCACAAATATGTTTCTTTGGAAAAGTTGTTCAGTATGATTTTTAGACCATGTGTTTTTATTAAAAGATACCTGTTGAGTTACATACGGTATATTGTGAGAGCAAAAGAAGCTGGTGTAATGTATGAATAAAAGCACAAACGTTTTTTTCCAAAAATTGCTGTAATCTTTATCTACCATAGCTCAACTCTTATTCACGTTATGTATTAGAATTTTGATTATTCAATCATTGATACAATCAATTTATTTTGTGATTTAAACGACTTTTTGTATGCTAAGTTAAGTATCCGGTATCCGGCCGGATACCAAAAATATGGCCGGATAGGCCGGATACCGGATAATAACCGGATATCCGTTCCATCTCTAATTATTATACAAGGTGAAATCCAATCAACCGCCCGAACCCATACCGGAGACCCGGCCAGGGACCAGGAACAAGGTTCAATGATCACTAACCGAGCCCCCAGCACGAATCCAGGCGGCCGACCAAATCCCATCCTATATACTACATAGTAATAGGTTACATATGTAAATACATGCCTGCCTACCTCCGCCCATTCGATTAGTCTTGCTTGCTTTTTTTATACAACGAGTAACAGAAAGGTGTAACCATATTTGAAGAGCTTATTCAGTCAATGGTATAGAACAACTTTTACTATGGAGCCAACCACGAAATCTCAAAATAAAAATCTGCCCTTCCATACATTTCGGCCGAGCGGCATTGCATTTTTCTATGAAACAGCAAAATTTTTTTTTCGACATACAGGTTTTGTTCCATAGTAAAAGTTGTTCTACACCATTGACTGAATAAGCTCTTCAAATATGGTTACACCTTTCTGTTACACGTTGTATATCGTCACAACATGGGTCCCCGAAGGGAGGGGGGGGGGGGGGGTTAGAAAGAAATGATCCCGTGTGTGGACTGTCGAAATACTTTAAAAAAATATGATAGGCATTATACTCGTATAATAAATAGCCAAAAATAAATTTTGATTTCTGTTGTTTGTTACTTTTGAGAAAAAAAAATCGAAAGTTTGTTTTTTACGCAAGAATTTCCTTCTTTCAAACCATTGATTCTTTCACAAAATTATAGACAATTAACAGACCTTTAAAATTTAAGTTAAAATATTTTTATTTTCTCCTATTTTACGCTATCCGAAGACGCTATGAAAAGCAAATAAGGTCTTTGCTAAGGGCTTCTTGTGCTGGACGGGTAATAAAAAAAGTTGCTAGGGTATGCCATCCTCTTAAGGGTATGTATGCGCCTTAATAGGAATAAGTACCAGCAAAAAATGCGCAAAATATATTTGATGACAGCATACGCAATAAATGTGCAAGTGTCGGCCAAGCAATTTGCAGCCATATGCCCGTAAATAACCTGTATTTCTGTCAACATGCCAAAACTTCCATTCAAATGCTTATTACTGCACCGATTGCTATAAGCACCATAATGTTTCTATACATTGATTCTAATGTAGGTTAAACGTGAATATATTTTCTTTCGCAGGCAGCAATGTAAAGCGTGCAACGGATTAGGGTAAAAGTTGTTATATCTGGCCGTGTCGAGTGAATATATTTCACTTGGTTGGCTCAACGTGGCTCCGACCTTGTCTACCACGTGCATACCTCGTGCTCAACGTAAAGCGTGCAACGGATTAGGGTAAAAGTTGTTATATCTGGCCGTGTCGAGTGAATATATTTCACTTGGTTGGCTCAACGTGGCTCCGACCTTGTCTACCACGTGCATACCTCGTGCTCAACGTAAAGCGTGCAACGGATTAGGGTAAAAGTTGTTATATCTGGCCGTGTCGAGTGAATATATTTCACTTGGTTGGCTCAACGTGGCTCCGACCTTGTCTACCACGTGCATACCTCGTGCTCAACGTAAAGCGTGCAACGGATTAGGGTAAAAGTTGTTATATCTGGCCGTGTCGAGTGAATATATTTCACTTGGTTGGCTCAACGTGGCTCCGACCTTGTCTACCACGTGCATACCTCGTGCTCAACGTAAAGCGTGCAACGGATTAGGGTAAATGTTGTTATATCTGGCCGTGTCGAGTGAATATATTTCACTTGGTTGGCTCAACGTGGCTCCGACTCCGACCTTGTCTACCACGTGCATACCTCGTGCTCAACGCGTACCGGTTAAAACCAGTTTCATGTTCTTTTTACTTTCAAGTTACCGGCGCGATAAGCAGGAGTAAGGAAGTAAGTACAGCAATTAATAGTGAAAAAATTCAATGATAAGATTTTTATGTAAATCCATTCTCTAGCAATATAAGCAAAAAAGCAATCTATGTGTTGAAATTGGATTGTAGAATAAGCTGTTTTACAAAACCACTAGTTGTTTAACAAAATAGCTCCGGGTCGTTTTCCACGACCCGGCAGCAAAACCGCTCTTCAAAGCTCCTAAGTATAGCATTACTAATTTATCCGAAATATTCACAATACAGAAGTTCAGCTCCACATAAAATTGCTGCTAACATGAGCCTAGAGCATGAACAACGCCAGGCTTTTGAGGATTCGTTTGAAGAAATTCGAACTCTCCGTATTGAAAAAAATACATTTGATTTATTAATCTTTTATCTAGGCATTCTACTTATACACAATGTCGGGGTAACCACAAAACGGTGTTTATCTTTAGACAGTGTTTAAATCTGTTGCTGTCACTCTTTTACAATATGAAGAAAAAGGCGACAACAACAGATTTAAACACTATCTAAAGTTAAACACTATTTTGTAGTAACACCGTAAATGTTATAAACAAGATTTATACTTTTATCAAAAATAAAATGGTTTGATTTTTTTTTCATAAAATAAGTACCTACTAAAAATATGAGGGGATTCTACTTAAATCCAATTTTTTTTTGCCTAAAAAATATTTACAGTATTTACTAAAAAGAAACCAATTTGTTGTTTTGCTACGTGATCATTAGAAGAAATAGAGGCCAATGAGCCAACAAATAAGCTAATAAGGCCTTTGCCATTGGACTTATTGTGCTGGACGGGTAATAAAAAAAGTTGCTAGGGTAGGCCATTTGCTGTTCATATTTCAACCGTGTAAAGATCAAGTGACGTAAGGATGACGATACAGAATATCGTGTGAAAATGACTTCTGGGCCTTCGGTACAGTTTATTCTTGTTGCATTTTATTCATATTACCATGGACGAACAAATACGATCGTCCATGATATTACGTATACAATAGAGACTTATTGCTTCAATACTATTTAAGCACGTAGCGAATTATTTAAGTGCCTACCTACGTAAGTTTTATCTGTCTGCCACTTATTGAAATTTTGTAAAGGTAGGTTATGATTATGACTCGTTTTCCATTGGAATCTATAAGGTAGGTACGGTACGTAATAGCTATCAGATATGTTATCAATTCTGGAAGATATCTGAAAGAGATCGCTTTAGTAATAGATAAGATCGTCTATTTCTGTAAAAAATATATAATTAAATAAAAATATAACAATAAATAAATATAATCATGTAAATAAAATATACTATAAAAATATATATTCAATAAAAAATATATTCCCTACCAAGGAATGATATCGTTAATTTCTGCAACCTCTCTTCAAAATATAGCCGGTAACACCGAAAGGTAAGCAATTTTTCTACATTGTTGACCTAATTATGTAAATAAGCAAATTTTTTACCTTTTTAACTTTATTACAAAGCCGTCGAATTGCTACCATTAGTGACGGTGTGCCCAAATTGGTGCGTTATAGCTGTGTAAGGTAAGCAATCATTACTATTACTCAGCCCATAGATATCCAATATCTGTATATATCCGTATAATAAAGCCGATTCTGAAGGCTTTAACTTTAGTTTTAGTGCTATCAATACTTAAATTTTTCCAAAGTAATTTAGCTTCTGTTCTTCACACTTATGAACTATTTTGCAACGATGAAAATTTAGTTTTGACAGTACTAAAACTGAAGTTAAAGCCTTCAGAATCGGCTACAATATCCGATATCCGTGACTCAGCCTAAGGTTTCTGAACCAGTCGTTATTAATAATTTATTTAGCCCTTCTGTGCTACTTGGGAAGTGTATGTAAGTAAAATGTTTTGATCTGACCCCACGTATATGGATATTCTGAAATATAATATACGCAGATAACAATATTTTTATCGCCATAATTATTAATATCACGATCTACAGGCGTGAAGATCGGAAGATGATTCTAGTCTAGCTAGATAATGACATGTTACTTTACCTGGGAGTTTAGCACGGACCGTCGATACAGTGTCTCTTTATCATACTTGCTCTCTCGCACAATAACAAAAAATTGCAATCTCGCATATAATAGGATTGAAACGTGTCCTTATAACGTCAAAGAATTCTACAGTTGTAATTGTAAGCCCATTACAATAAAAATTAAAACATTTTGACATTTTTAATCTGGAATTGTAACTGGAATTAAGTATATTTTTTCTAACTTGTAATTCAATATTGTATAACTGTTGTAAATATTAGTTATATAAGTTAGAATCTAATTATTATTATCTTTATAAGTTTTTCTTTGCTTCACCTGTTGGTAAAGTCACATCGGCACAATTTATTATGTAAAATAACTCTGTTTTTTTAAGACCTCATGTGATATCCTGTGATTTATGGCAGTAAAAATGAAATGAAATGAAATGGATAGATAGACGATGTATCTCTGCCGTGTGCTAGCTACATAGCTCAGTAAGTTTCATCTAATTTTCCATAGACCCGCGAAGAGGCGAGAGGTAACGGGTTCGGCAAAATAGAAAGCAAATGTTGGTTGGGGCGATGACCCCGATGACTGCTCTAGACTTCGCTTTGGTCTCTGTTAAATAAGCATCAAATGACAAGCGGAAAAGGTCTCTATTCATATGACCCTATAGATAAATTTTCATTGAAAGGAGTCGCAGAATTTTTCACGTGTATAAATCATGTCTGCTACTTTGTCTGTCTCTTTTATTAGGTAGCCGTTTGCTTTTTTGGCCTCGGACGAATTGTTTTTCAGTAGGAGCGATTACACGCTGCCCTAAATTCTCTAATAGGTACTGGTCCTCTAAAAAGGCCACTTTGGATGAATTTTATGGTTCTGTTGTAATGCCGTCTCTTTTGCACGCATGAAGAAACTCTGACTCTATCCTACTTTCAAATCATTTCATGATTCACACAAGTCGGCCTTTTTAGATCCCCTGAAAGTCGCGCAATGCTGGTTCAAATTCTGGGTCAGTTACCCTCGTATTTATTCTACGTTCCCGTCTAGGGTTGCCAACCGTACTTTAAAATAAAGTATCTTACGTTATTTTGGGTCCCTGTACTTTATACTTTTGAATACTAATAAAGTACGTGAAAATACTTTATTTCAATCTTTACAACACCAGCATGCGAAAACACAGCCGTAAAGAAATCCGAGAGAAAATGTATGACTTGTGCGCGTTGGTGTTTGTGTAAAGAGCACAAAAAATACAGTTTCACAAAAGGATTTGAAGATGTTAGTATGGAGCCTGACCTTCCTAGTTCCTGCCATCCACTGCCTTGATATTTAAAAAAATTCTTTGAACTCCCTTGAATAAAGGATACCTTTTTTTAAAAGACCGTACTTATTATTTACCTTCCCTGAAATCAGATGTACTTTATTTCTTCTAAAAAAAATTGGCAACCCTATTCCCGTCTGTCCTTTACATAACTATGTAGATTATTGTAGATGATTCTGTTCTATAATTTTTTTCCCTATTTGGTCTATTATGTCATTGTCTCTTCTATGTATGTAGTGCTAATGGTACCGATTCGGTGAAGCACATCTTAACTTATTTGACAGGACTAAACTTAATTTAAGCGTTCTGCCCTTGTCTTTTCGATAAAGAAAGAAAAAGACAGGACGCTTAAAATAAGGTTAGTCCATGTCAAATAAGTTAAGACGTGTTATGCCGAATCGATACCAGTGTCAGAGAATATAAAGTATTACCAGTGTCTAAATAGCGTGTTATTTAAACCACGTTTTTGTTTAAACCATAAACATAGAATACTTTTTTTTTCATAAACTACAAATAACTTCATTGCAGTAAATTATTCTCGCGTATATTATATTATTATGAAACATCATTATTAGAACATTGTTCAAACAATGTATGTATGTCCAATGTATGTCCCCCCTATCTCCAAAACTGCTGGGCCAAAAAATATGAAAAAAATCATGGTAATATGTGTTTACGTAAAAATTACAGGAAAAATAAAGCGGTTGAGAAATTCACGAAAAAAATGACAAAATTAAATCTATCATCCACAATACGGAACCCTAGGTACGCGAGTCTGACTCGCAGTTGGCCGGTTTTTTTTATAGGTTAAATAACAATTTATATATTTTTCATAATTTTTAAACATACTGTTTAAGACAAATAATTTTATCAATAGAGTAATTTTCGAATGACTCTGGGAAGAGGCATCTAAACATAAGGCTTTTCCCATCCTTGAACTGAGTAACTTTGTGACCAGTTTTATGTAGTAATTAAAGCATTTTTAAATAAGAAAAATTCATAGTAATATACAGTGTGAGTCTCGCTTAAGTGCACATATGAATTTTGGTTAAACTAGACCCAATTTTATCGACAAAAAAAATGTAAAAAAAATATATATATTGTTGTAATAGACCTTTTTATTTTGCTATCAGCAACTGAGGACCCTAAAGGAAAGGTTGTAATTTTTGAACAAAGTGCCCTATTGAGTTAAAACAAAAACGGTAATGATTGTTAACAACGGGCAGTGACGATTTAATTACAATTAACCTAAATAAAAAACAGAATCAATTAAAAACAAGAAAGAACTTACGGAAAATTGTTTTTTTTTCAGCGTTTTTTTTTTTTTTCAATTATAGCTAAAATTCTTAGAATAATGCCCAGTTAACCCCCAATTTTTATTACTTTACGTTAAACTGTATATGATACGAAGAGTGATGTGTTTTTTCCTGAAAATTTGAATGTATGTCAGCATTCATATCATAATAGTTCCTTTCATTCAAGAACTTTGAACAGGATGCCACTGGGGCGTGTTCATAAACTAGGGGTCGCGACACGGGTTCAAATACCATCTCTGTTGCACTTGTTGAAAATTGTATACGCTATCCTGCTGTCAGTGTTGGAACCTGACGAAATTGTCAATTTATGAACGGCTATCTGAGTGATAAAAAATATTGTGTTACATTGTATTCTGTATGTTTTCTATTGTATTGGTAGTAGATATGGAACATTGTAAAAGTGCAAATGCAAATTATCAAAACGCCATCTTTTATTTCCTAAAATAATGGTCTTATACAATTAATAAAATCTTATAAATAAGATTAGAGATCTCACCTGCAATTTACAATTATATATACCAGTGCTATGGTAAACCATCAAAATTAATTTACAAAAATGAAATGTTACAATCTGAAACAGGCTGTCAACAGGGAGACCCGCTTGGACCAGCAATCTTCAGTCTGGCGATTCATCCGGTAATAACAGCTCTAAATTCTAAATTCAATATTTGGTATTTAGATGACGGCACTATAGGAGGCGATGCTATTTCAGTTCTTAACGACCTAAAATATATAACAGAACAATTTAAACAACTGGGCCTTCAGCTCAATTTCTCAAAATGTGAACTGTTTCTATCCGATTCTATACCTACGGTAGAAAAAGAAGACATGATTTTAAAATTTAATAATCTGGCTCCCGACATTAAAATCCTCGATAAGCAGTCGCTTCGCCTTCTTGGTGCCCCCATACACGAAGACTCAATCCCTGCCTATGTAAACGAGCAAATATCTAAATTCCTCGCATCCTCCGAACGACTATCAAAAATTAACCCCCACATGGCTCTGTTTATCATCCGTTTCTGCTTGTTTGTCCCAAACTTAACTTATGTTCTCCGCTGCTCAGTTATGTGGAAATTCAACACCCTCCTTAAACTATTAGATAATACAATTGCAGAAACTCTTGGTTCCATATTAAATTGCTCGTTTACAGAACGGAGTTGGGATCAAGCCACGCTCCCCGTCCGCTTCGGTGGCCTGGGAATCAGAAAAATTTCAAGTGTAGCGCTCCCTGCCTTCCTGTCCTCCGTCAATGGTACCAATGCTCTCTTCGGTAATATAATTAGCCCGTCACTTGGTGACGTTGAGGCATTGGACCTGACGGAGGCCAGAAATGCATGGACACTAGCTTGTCCAGGCGAACCCCTGCCCATTGTCTTGCACTCCCAAAAACAATGGGACGAGCCACTCTGCAGGAAAGTCCAACAAAATCTTCTAGAAACTGCCGAGAGCCCTGTGGAGCAAGCTCGTCTCCTTGCTGTCAAGGAACACGAGGCTGGGTACTGGCTGCAAGCAATGCCTTCAGCAGCAATCGGGACACTTCTCGATAAGACTGCTTTTACAATGGCTGTCTGTCTGCGACTCGGGGTTAAGATAAACGAACCACATCGCTGCCAATGTGGAGCAAGCGTTGACCTACTAGGCCACCACGGCCTTTCATGTCGTCGAAGCGCCGGCCGCCTATCCCGCCATGCAAATCTTAACGATGTCATCCGAAGGGCGCTTGTCACCGTTAACGTGCCGGCAATATTAGAGCCCCAAGGTCTCTCACGTGACGATGGCAAGAGGCCCGACGGCATGACACTCGTTTCGTGGAGAAACGGGCGGTCGTTGGTGTGGGACGCTACGTGCGTAGATACGCTTGCTCCGTCCCACCTTCCGGCGACCGCAAAAAAGGCGGGTGCGGCGGCAGCAACGGCTGAATTGTTAAAGTTAGAAATAGGATGTATATTATTAACATAATCAACGGCTTGGAATCTTATATATTTTTATATTATTCTAATGACAATCCATTTTCTCGTCTTGTGTCACACTCACTGTGTCACTTGACAGGCAGTCTATGGACAACAATCATAGACTTAACATCCACCTCTCTTTGTGATGCCTGCCATTTTCTTCAGCATTTCAACCCTGGGCCCATATAGTGGTTTTGTAAGCATGTCAGCAATCTGCCTGGCTCCTGGCACATGGCAAATGGATATGCTTCCATCCTGAATGCATTCTCTTATGAAGAATGAACGAAGTCTTATGTGTTTAGTTCTTTGGTGGAACTCTGGTGGATTCTTCGCCAACTTGATAGCAGATTCGTTATCCACACACAGACATGCTGGACATTCTTCACCTGTAATGTCTTTCATTATTCTTCTCAACCAAATGATCTCCCGTGCAGTCTCACTTGCAGCAATTACAAGACGAGAAAATGGATTGTCATTAGAATAATATAATCAACGGCTTGGAATCTTATATATTTTTATATTATTCTAATGACAATCCATTTTCTCGTCTTGTGTCACACTCACTGTGTCACTTGACAGGCAGTCTATGGACAACAATCATAGACTTAACATGAATTAGCTAAGCGGCGCAACTATGCAGCCCTGGGAGCGGGTTACATATTTGCGCCGTTTGCCGTCGAAACACTGGGGCCGTGGGGGCCAGAGGCGCGTCGACTGTTCCACGAAATATCGTCGCGCCTGGTCGATGCCTCGGGTGACCCGAGGGCTGGCGCGTACCTCGGACAACGGATAAGCTTAGCCATCCAACGAGGTAACGCTGCCAGTGTCTTGGGTGCCCTCCCATCTGGCAGCGATTTGGAAAAAGTTTTTTATTTAATTTAATTTGTTTTAGGTCATTTATTTATTTTTACTTAGTTTAGATCTAAATTATGTTTAGTTTTGATTAATTTATTTTAGTCCTCTTTTTTTAATTATTTTAATGTAATTTAAGTTAATTTTACTGTTTGATTAACTAAAAGTTATAAAAGTTGGGGGTTAAATAAAATCTCAATAAATAACTTATATAATGCAATTAAATAAATACTTCTCTCTAATAAAACATGATTAAAAAGTGTGTTTGAAGACCTCATTTTCAACAATTATTTCTATCGAGGAAAATTTATCCAAACATATTTTCCTATTTCAGAACCCTAGATTATATACTTAGTCAAAATGTATATATGTATAAGAAATGTATTAATTATTTTTGTGTATTTCATGAAATATACAGAAAAGAAACACCCGTATTTTTTTCGCATATATCGTCTTAAATTAGTTTGACAGCTCTAATTTTAGTAAAATTTAGGTTGCACCTATTCAGATGCGCTCTAAAAATTTGTTAAGTTTCATGCAAGCTTTTTCACCAGTATTGGTAACTTTTATTTGGTTTCTAGGCCGATAAGAACAATCAAAGGTGTGTTCAAGCACCCATCTAAATATTATCCCTTATATTTCAATGGCAAGCACCTTATCTAATTATATAATCCAGCCGTTTAGCTAAAATATGTGTGAAAACACGACTATAATTTCATGCGAATTTTGTTTGTACCATTGCAATGCAAGTCATCAAATAAGTTTGATGATTTTGTCATATTCCATGTGTTAATCAATCAGCAGCAGTCCATCTATCTATCAGACTATTTTCGTACACTGCTGGACATAGGCCTTTCCAAGATTTCACCACTCTTGGCTTTCCTCTTGGAAGTGATGCCCATAGTCACACACGCTGGGCAGGCGGGTTGGTGAGAACGGTGCCAAAACCATCGCTTCAGTGACACCACTGCCTGTTAGGCCCGGCTTCACCACCATCAACCGGTCCTAGACATGGTGGGCTACTCCCCGAATAACTTGGGGGTGTTTGTCAGTAAGAAGGTGGTAAATATCGCGAATGTTTCCCGCAAGCTTTATGCCTCATTGCATTCTCTGCTTTGTCTTAAAAACGTTCTTCATATTTCAACTAAAATTTCTCTTGCAAATTCTCTTCTTGTTCCTATAATTGATTATACTGACGTTTGTTACCTGGACCTTACCGAGGAACTCCTTAAGGCGCTACGGAAAAAGAAATCGACACTTTTAGAACTTCTATATCTACTTCGGTAAAGAATGTATAATTTTGATAAAATAGTATATTATTTTTGAAACCTTTCTCTAGGGATCTGTTAAAACAGAAACGCGATTGGAGAATTTCGTCTCGATAGAAATATTTATTGAAATGAGGTCTTTATCGACACCAATTCTCCTGGTTTGACAATTTAGAATGACATATGGACTGCAATTATATTTTATTAGATGGGTTTTAACAGTATCTAGGACCTGGTTAAATGAAATTTTGATAGCATTTTTAGTACATTTTATATTAATAAAAAACCGACTTTTTGCTACTTTTCCACGAATCCGTCCCTCTCGCACTGAGGGTTTTTTCGCATATGGAGTAACAGGGACGCTTAAACTTTTACATATCGCTTTAACAAGCTCGATCGTTTGCTCAACACATGTATTCGCTTCATTTTCAGTCTTCGCAAATATACGATCACGTGTCTGAGTTCCGTTCCAGGTTACACTGGCTTCCAATTCGTGAGCGAAGGAATGTCAGAGTTCTTTGTCTTCTCTTCTCAATTATTAATGATCCAAGTACTCCCCCTTATCTCAAATCTTTGTTTATTTTTTAGATAACACTCATTGTAAGCACCTCAGGTCCGCTAACAACCTTCTTTTGTCTTGTCCTCTTCATCGTTCTGGTTATTTGTCCGACTCTTTTGCCGTCACGGCTGTCCGATTGTGTAACGATCTTCCTGTTGAAATAAGAAATGCCTCGTCTCGTAATTCGTTTAACAGTCATTGCGCAGACAATAAAGCCGAATCTGAAGGCCTTAATTTTAATTTTAGTACTGTCAAAACTTATATTTTTCCAAAGTGCTTTAGCTTCTATTTGTAACACTCATGAACTGTTTTGCAATGAAGAAAATTTAATTTTGACAGCACTAAAACTAAAATTAAAGCCTTCAGAATCGACTTTATTATCTTAGCAAAATTCATTAGATCTGGTATTAACATAGCAATCTGAAAATTTCATGACTGCTAATTTACTCTCATCTTTAATTATATAGGTATAATATATAATATGCATTGTGTTAATATTGTATTTTGTAAGTATATTTTTACATACAAAGTGTAACAGAAAGGTGTAACCATATTTGAAGAGCTTATTCAGTCAATGGTTTAGAACAACTTTTACTATGGAGCCAACTCTGAAAACTCAAAAAAAAAATCTGCCCTTCCATACATTTCAGCCGAGCGGCATTGCATTTTTCTATGAAACAGCAATTTTTTTTTTCGACATACACGGTTTGTTCCGTAATAAAAGTTGTTCTATACCATTGACTGAATAAGCTCTTCAAATATGGTTACACATTTCTGTTACACGTTGTATATTCATTTATGTACATATTCGTAACTTTTCGGATGCATAAGAACCATTTATTATGATTATTGTTGAAGCTGTAGGTCAGTAAAGAAAGACAGTTCCAATAATTTTACCACTTACTTCAAGTGACTATTGTCGTCATCAGAACATTGATTCAACGCATCAGAATCGCACGGTCCATCATCAGATGATTTTGATGACGTATTTATTATGAACCCAATAGATGGAACGGTTGACGACGAAATTGATATTATGTTCTTTCTTGTAATTGTTTTTTGAAAACATTGTTGAATATGGATGCTTAGGTACTTGGCACAGTATAGATAACTTTCATGACTGTGTACTTGGTTGTTGATATTCCAGCAGCACTAATGGAGACGAGTTAGCCACACGATATATGGGCAACGGACAAAATGGTAAAAACCCATGGATGAGAGGAGAGAAAGATCTGTAGGAGAACTATGTACTATCAGGCAAAGTTCTGCCGTTCCAATTATGTCTCCTATTGCTATTGTAATACGGATGTTTAAAGGATTCCGTATCTTGACAAGCTGGGTCATATTAACAATTAACTTTTAATCACTATCACTATCATCATTACTACATAGTATAAAACAAAGTCGCTTCCCGCTGTCTGTCTGTCCCTATGTATGCTTAGGTCTTTAAAACTACGCAACGGATTTTGATGCGGTTTTTTTAAGTAGATAGATTGATTCAAGAGGAAAGTTTATATGTATAATACATGCATAATATAGTAGAGAAACACTGATAATTTTAGAGGTTTCTAATGTGATGTCGTAAATAAACATATATTTTTGCGCTTACATTGCAAACGCTGGCTGAACCTTACGAGAGAGATCAAAATAATTTACTACAGTGTTGTACACCTTAAAAAGGTCTACTAAAAAGTCCCCTATGGCATAGACTATGCCTATGGTATATGTCTATCTCTTAGGGATAACCCACAATAACCATTATGGCTTATTTATGAAGCGATTTTAAGGCGATATGCGAAAAAAATACGGGTGTTTCTTTTCTGTGTATTTAATGAAATACACGGACAATTTTAATACATTTCTGGTATATGTATTTTGACTTTATAATCTAGGGTTTTGAAATTGGAAAACATGTTTGGATAAATTTTCCTCGATAGAAATAATTGTTGAAATGAGGTCTTCAAACACACTTTTTCTCCTCGTTTGACGAATAGGAACCATATACAGAGAACTCAAACATATTTTATTAAATGTGTTTCAACAATATCTAGAAATTTGATATTTGAAAATTTGCTAGCTATTTTAGTTTTTTTAATAAAATATATAAAACCAGCTTTTTCCCTTTTGCCCTAAATCCGCCCCTCTCGCACTGCGCGATTTTTCGCTTGGAGTGACAGTGACAAAAATAAAATTCGTATAGCCTAAGTATAGTATAAGAAATGGTAAACGAAAACTTATTTCTAAAGTTTGACACGGCTTCTGAAAAATTGGGCCACTTAAATAACTTTTACGTAGGTACTAAAGCCGATTCTGAAGGCTTTAATTTTAGTTTTAGTGCTGTCAAAACTTAAATTTTTCCAAAGTAATTTAGCTTCTGTTCTTAACAATTATGAACTACTTTGCAATGATGAAAATTTAGTTTTGACAGCACTAAAACTAAATCGGCTGTACTATCTACACTACCTACATTACAACCAAACTGTCCATCTGAATCACCTGCTTGTCTTATTTAACAACAGTGACAACAAATTAATTTGGTCCAGACGCAAGTTCAACCTAAATTCCATAGAACTTTGGGCAAACTTTTGCAAAACAATAAAAAAATTATAATTTAATACACCAATTTATGTTGCATCGAAGCCGAAGCACATAATTTCGAAGTAGAATAAAATATTTTGATTTTGATGTTTATGTCGATTTTAGCTTGTTTACCTACATCACAAAAAAGGGTCGTAATAAAAGCTCCGAAAAATAAATTAAAAACAATGATGTTCAATTTATGAATGTTACTGCTAATCTACCGAAAACTTATGTGCTAATAAATATACGAAAACTACCGAAAGAAATACTGAAAATTCCGAAAACTACTATCAGTTATTTTTATCGTAGATCTCTAGATCTCCGAATATTTTTTTTTTGTATGTCATGATATGATGCTCGGCTCTGCTTCGCTCGGCTTTTATTTTATGTTACATGTAAACCTAACACGCTCCTCCTCGCTTCGCTCGTCGTCGCACCTATGTATTTTTGATTTTTTCGGAAGTTCAGTAATTTATTCGGAGGTTCAAGGTGGTCGTGAGAAATTTTAGTTTGCTATGTTTTGTCGGTAGATGTTACACAGTTAAATTAGTATATTTCTCGATAACTAACTAATTTTGCCGCTGCTCAGACAGTATAACCAGAGAATATAATAGTATAACAGTGTGCAGCAGTACGCTGGGATTTAATTTGTTTTTCGGAGGCTTTCTTAAATATAATATGGCATAGACATACTCATTGGGCATAGATAATACCTACCCAGTAACAAGCAGCGCTGCATGTGTTGTAGGTACATACTTTGTTAATAAGCTAAATTATTAGTTTGGGCTAAGAATTCTCGAAAAGTGTAATACCTAACCAAAAATACTTAGTCCAAATAGACTAAATTATAGAACAACCTATTCAGTACTTTCGACCATAATGCCTGCAAAATATCTAACCGGATATTGACAGTTTTCTTCCTATTCTGTTGTGATCAGCAATAGGTGCTCATTTCGCCGTGTTCTGATAACCGATTCAGTTTGGAACGCGGGCTCTTCGCCCGTTAAAAATAATTATGCAAGCAAGCTTGACGACCGACCGCGTCGAGACGGCGAACCGTGGTAGTGATGTGACACGCTCGAGGTCACGCACTGTTGATATCGATAAAGATTATTTTTAGAATCATGATAAAATGTAAAGAAACACAGACAAGACAATGCAGAATCCGTCACTAATAAACTAATATACACAAAACATGATACATTAATAAATATGTAAAAATAATACTAATAATGCACATTAGCAATAATGTTTTTAGTTTATTTATTTAATTTATACTTGCGATTGTCGGCACTTGGTGAAACTTGGAAAGCATATTTAATGAAACTCACTTGTACACTATTTCACACATTTAATTAATAGCTATACACCCAACCGGAAATAAATCAATAAAACCCCTTGAAAATGAATTAATTATTCGAAACCGGTTGGGTGTATAAAAATGTAAATGTAAATAAATAATACTTTAGAGTATACTAGATTAAACTACGTAGACTTTTTAATGAGGGATTCCCAAATCTCTAATAAACAAATACATAAACATACACAGAAAATATATAGAGACTAAGTATATTTCTATATTTAAATATATACTAATACATACATTTATATATATGATAAAATGTTGATAAATTTGGATGAAATAAATTTATGAATAAATGTTAAATATGTAAAGGAAAAGTAGTGAGATAAAATATTGAATTTTAGTGCCTTCCGGAGCACGCAAACCGAACAGAAATGTGCCCTTACGGTATCTGAATCCGCAACGAACTTGCAGATTAGTAATCGAGCCATTCGCTTACTGTAGAACTGTAGATGTTGTTCTAATAAATTTCTCTTTGTCACAAACGAGGTACCGAGCTGAGCTATGGCTTAGCTAGATATGAGCACCGATGGTGAAACAGTCGGCGGCGCGGCGCGCTGAATTTTTGGGTTTGGCAGCGGTGGTGTTGTTGTCGGCGGCGTGATCTTAGAACAACTACCTTCTGACTCACTACCCAATTCAAACTCTTGCTATTCTTTGAGATCCATCTAATAATATTAAAATACATCAATAAATAAATTTAGTCTGAGATTAAAAGCTAAAATATTCTCAAAATTTCGTAGGAACAAGCCTGCCAAAATCCCTTTATCAATAAAAAAATACATTGCGTAGACATGAGTATGATCAGCGTTTTCGATCAAACTGACTCAATCAGCGCGCGCGCCCTGAGCCGACCCTGAATGGCTGTTTGGTAATGTGACCTTTGCTATCAAGATAAATTTATAATAATTTGCTTCCAACTGGTTTGACAGCTGGATGACAGATGAATAGACAGACAGAGACAGACCACTTTTTTTGAATAAACAATCACACATCACAATCAGTAAAATGTCTAAAATTCTCAAGTGACGCCATATTGGAAAATCATAAAAGATAATGGTTCATTTATATACCAAAAAAAATGAAAACCATGTCCTAAAATTACATATATTCCCAGAAAAAAAAATTAAAAAATAATCTGTTTGAAATTAAGCTGTGGAAACTGTTGTACAATGATTTTTCTACTTAAAAAAAAACCTTCTCCAGAAAAAAAATACAGTCTTTTCGGCGTCTTTTTTAATCTAAAAAAAAGTCTCTAGCGTCTTGTTTTTGGATTATTTTGAGTTAACGGGACAGATGGGTTCCAAAATCTATCATCTTTTTTTTTTCAAAACCTGTAAGGGTTAAAATATAATTAGCATCGATAATTTAACGAATGTCGCATCATTATGTCTCCAATACATTCAAGCTACCATTGTCTGCAGTGGAAATTTCCACGCTATAACAGGCAACCTTCAGCTGCACTCTTCTAACGCCAACGTAAAAGTATATTTGTTTCTCTTTCCTTGAATTCGACGAAGGCGCTCTGCCCCAACCGGTTCAAGCCACTCTCGCTCATGTCTGTGCTCATAAATCCTTCTCTTTCACACGCGGGAACTTAACGTTCTATTTTACGAATAGCTCTCAGTTATGTACACTTCTCGGTCGTCGGCCAAATGATTTTTGTTACCTGTCTTTCTCTAGAGCTTGAATGAGCACAATTTTGTTTTTTGATGCAGAGCTACAGCTTCAAATCCAACAAAATACTATGGTAACTTACTACGAGCACGTGCTCTAAGGTTATCGACTGATACTACAGATAACATTGAAAATAAATAAGCAATCATTGAGTCAATTGGGCGGCTCGTTGAAAAAAAAATTTTTTTTGCGTAAATTTTATAAAATGTAATAAAAATTGTCAGTGCGTAAGCTGGGTATTCAAGCGAGAAAAACCTTATACCTACTAAAATGAATTCTGTTTCAATACGGTTGTACCTATATTTTTACATAGAAGTATGTAGTAAGTATGTAAGTAACTAGCGGTAAAAAATTAGGTACATTAATTGTTGTTCAATGCGAATAGATACAAATATTTTCCAAAAATATTTATTTTACCCTCATTTAAAAAAAAAGTATTAATTTGTTTCGATATCTTTATTTCGAGCAACTTGTGGTCGCCAACAAAGATTCAATTCGACTGACGACGACCACAATAATATAATTGGTCGAAATATTAAATAAATTAATTCATAGTTTTATTTACATCTAATCTATTTACAAAAACAAAAAGCTCAAAAAGGCATTAAAACAATACTTATTAATTTATCATATGGATTAGTGACACATTTTAAAAGTTTTAGTAAATAATCGAAGAATTTAAAACATTTTGTTCCTAATAGCATACATTTTAAACTATACTACATTTTGGCTCACTCGTTACCACGGGGGTGTAACTCAGTGGTAGAGTGTCTGCTTCGCATGCTGAAAGTCCTGGGTTCAAATCCCAGCTCCTCCAAATTCTTTTTGTTTTTTTTTATTTATTACATTTTGTATACCTACTTATCCGATAGAATTTAAATTCCTTAAGCCATCCATTAGAATAATAAATGAGATAGCAGTATTCTTACTCTTTAAGTAGTACAAAAATAAAATGACCTAATTACGTCTGAATAACGCTCAAAACAATTTATCCAATCTGCCAGCTGTACCTTGTCGGTCAATAACGCTCGCCGCGATTCAAATACGAGTTTGATAAATATTTTGAGTGAAGTTTATAAACAAGCATACCTTAGTAACGCTGCACTCGGTTATCGGATAATGGAAAAAACCTAAGAGCTAGTGCATGCATGAGTTATTGAATTATGTGCGTGCAAATTCCGCATTAAAATACCAAACTATACCTACCTACTGAAGACATAAATATATTAGTTTCGTCTAACTAATCGAGATATAAGATTACTTATTAAATGACCCTTCCAAAAAATTAATTAGTAATCAAAATAAATCAGTGACATCTAAAATATAACCGTATGAGGTACGGCAATATACTTTATACTAATATTTAGCCTTTTTCTAATAAATCGAAACAGAACACATTTACTCAATAGTTATTCAACAAAACCTTATTACCTACCTATGTATTGTGTATGTTGCCATCGCAAAGTTTCCATTGGTTTCTATTGAATTTCAAAACTTTTCAAAATTTTGAAACTTTGCGATGGCAGCATACATAATACATAGGTAATATGGTTTTGTTGAATTACTATCGACTGAATTTTGAATTTAAGTGTTCTGTTTCGATTAATTAGAAAAAGGCGGCTTTTTCACAATCCGGCTAACCGCATTTACATTTTGTGTTACATTGATGAATGCTCTTCCTTCTGCAGATAATATAATACTATAGATGTATGTTTACATAATAATATTATATATGTGTGTGTACATATTCGTATTTTGCACAACTGAAAATATACCTGACATTGTTGTCGCCACACACTTCGCAGGGACGCGTTATTTCAAACCCTCATCAAATGCTTTAAAACGACATCAAAATACAGATCCGTTTCCAAATGTGATTTCGACACGTTGAGAAAGAAATAAAACAGTAATACCTATTATTCATTCAGGAACGTAATTATTTTGTAAATGTTCTTTATGCAACAAGAATTAATTGAAACAAGAAAGAATTAATCATCGGTATGGTGTTTCGTATGGTTTCAGTAAAATTGCAGTTTCATATGCAGTGCCATAAAGATCACAAAATCTGAGGGCAGAGTTCTATTATTAATTTATTTACATACATATTTACTTTGACTTGATGGCTGAGTGATTATGATGAATAATGAATGATAAATACCTAGCCGTCTATAGGCACAGCAGTGCCAAATATCCAACAGTAATGTCAGTGGCGTGTCCATACGAAAATAAACAAAATGGGGGGTGCAGTCATAGCGTTTTCCAGGGTTAGATTTAGGAGGCAACAACAGGGGGTGAAGCCCGGGGCACCCACAAGCTTAAATTTTTTTACACATAAAAGTAAAATAGGTAGTAATAGAAACATTAATTGCTACTACAGTATATATTTTTATTAAAATCTGTTTTATTTATGAGGAACATGATTATTTTGATCAAAACTCAGATCATCTGAAATGGAACGATTGCAAATTTAAATAATGCTTCTATGAAGCAATAATATGATTATAATACAATGTACAATAATTATATTCCATATTCGACTGACGACGACCCCAAGTAGATCGAAAAAATCGTTTTTCTTTTGTATTTTAATGGTATATGCACTAAAGCCGATTCTGAAGGCTTTAATTTTAGTTCTAGTACTGTCAAAACTTAAAATTTTCCAAAGCAATTTAGTTCTCTACTTAATAATTTTAAGGACTATTTTGCAATGAACAAAATTTAGTTTTGACAGCACTAAAACTAAAATTAAAGCCTTCAGAATCGGCTTTATTATATACTTACTTAACTTCCAAAGGAGGTCCTTACTTTGTCAGAGAATAAGTTTAAACAGTACATTAAGCAGGGCCTACTGAAAAAGGCATATTATAAAATAAATGAATATTTGGATGATGGTGAAGCATGGTGTTATAGTGATACTGATTTTAATGATAGTAGATAATAATTTAATTAATTAATATAATTTCCTAACTATTGATTCCTCTTAAGAGTTAACAATAATTAATTACAGACTGTAAAAGGAAATAGACTATATGAGACAGGTAGGCAAAGATATATATGTTTTTCTTTTTTCATTAACCTGAATTCCTGCTGTCTTGTATTTTCTTATCCCTTGGTTAAAGTAGATATAAGTAATTTGATGTATAGTATAAGTTTATGTTAAAAAAAAAAGACATGATCTTGCCAAGTTTCTTGCCCGTTCTTCTTAGCAAGACTAATCGAATGGGCGGAGGTAGGCATGTATTTATATATGTAACCTATTACTATGTAGTATATAGGATGGGATTTGGTCGGCTGCCTGGATTCGTGCTGGGGGCTCGGTTGGTGATCATTGAACCTGTTCCTGGTCCCTGGCCGGGTCTCCGGTATGGGTTCGGGCGGTTGATTGGATTTCACCTTGTATAATAATATTTTACCTATAATTTTAATCGTATATATATTGCTACATAAATTAAAAAAACATTTAATCTAAGTAGTTCATGTACATTTATTATTTTATTACATATATTTTTATAAGATTAAAATTTGACTTGTGAAACGTGTATTATATATACCTACTTTGCAAAATAAACTTTTTGAATTTTGAATTTTTGACTTATTTATACAAAATAAAAATAATAAAAGCTTGCAGAAAGTAAAATTATTTATAATAAACAATTCTGATGCTTTATTTTCAGCCCCGCATACCTATTTTATTGTATTCGTATGTTTGTGTTGTTACTCTTGCGCACGTTGCTGCCCTGGGCAACCAAGCATTATAATACAGCTCTGGAAGTTTCTGTTTTTTGGCATTGTAAGTACTTGGATACTTTCCAATTACCTTTTAACGGTTCAGTAGGTACCTTTTTTATTAATGTAAATAACTGAAAATATGTATATTTTGCAGCGTAAAAAATAATTAATAATTTATGAGTCAAATTTTAGGCAGCATGTTTCTCTTGAAGCAACAGAAATGCGCTTGACGTAAAAATAACACTAATAGTGATGTGACGTGAACTGTATGAGGTAACATTTTGGCAACGATTTTGTTTATCTCAACATTCCTAACTGCCGATCGCACGGGTTGTGACAAAGGAACAAGAAATTGCTATATTTGGTATATCTTCCGGCAATTTTCTTGGGTTTCGTATCACGGTCAAGGTCTTATACTTTTATACCAAACGGTTTTCGATTATTTTAATCTTTCTTTTAATTATAATGTTTGTTTGCGGGATGTTCTTACGATAATTTTAAATAAATAATTTATAAAGGAAGTTTTAAAGACTGGACAATCTGGTAGGATATGGGTACTAAATCCATAAAATTTCCTTTCCAAAAAATACAAGACCTCTAAATTCTGGATCAGGATTTTAAGTGGCTTATGGCTACTTTAGATTTTTCCTACTATAACTACCTACCTATGTACTAAAAAAGTAGCTCTCGAAATGGAAAATTTCCATTGTTCGGAAAGGTAAGTTCTGTGATTGCGTCATTTTGCGTCACGCACGTGTGATACTTAGTTAAAACTATGAATCAGTTTACATACGTGGACTCTGATGATTAGTTATTGAATTTAGGTTTTACATTGAGTTATAGGCAACAGCTATGTAAAATACTATGTTCTACATCAACGACATGTTTATTGTTATAATTTAACGTTATTAATATAACGTTACAGAGTATCTATAAATTGTTTGCCTATTCAATTTGTTGTCACTGTGAAGGCGCTACGGAAAAAGAATCGACACTTTTAGAACTTGCATATCTACTTCAGTGAAGAAGGTATTATTTTGATAAAATAGTATATTATTTTTGGAATCTTTTTCTCGGGATCCACTAAAACAGAAAAGCAATTGAAAAAATTCGACTCGATACAAATATTCATTGAAGTTAGGTCTTTTTCGACACCAATTCTCCTGTAGCATATGCATGAAAACATCTCCGTATCGTTGCGTTTGAAACTAAACTTAGGTTGCCATACGTAGCTGTTAGTTCCGCTACTATCCGCTTGGAGCGGTTTCCCAGATTCCATACGATTTTGATGTAGTTTGGACTGCAATTATGTTTTATTAGATGGGTTGTAACAAACAGTATCTAGGACCTTGATAGCAACTTTAGTACATTTTATAGCGACTTTTTGATATTTTTCCTGGAATCCGTCCCTCTCGCACTGAGGACTTTTCGCATATAGATAGAGTAAAAGGGACGCTAAAACTTTTACATATCGCCTGAACAAGTAAAATTAAATGGTTGCATGCATGCATGGATAGTCGAAAATTGTAATATGACTCGTAAATTACATCATGTGAATAAAGCTCATTTCCAACCAATTTACCATCTAGTGTTGACTGGCAGTACTAAATAACTCCGCTATTTGACACTAGGTAGCACTGATATATTATATGAAGTGTGCTGCCATCTAGTGTGTAAACGTATGACAACGTAATGAATGCAACGTAGTCGTCATAGATAACCCCCCCCCCACTGGGGGCCCCCCCACAGTGATCTGTCTGTGGTATGTTGTATATGTCTCAAAAATAGTGATGGGGAAAGCGGTTTAAAATTACGAATCGATTTAAAAAAATAAGCAAATCGATTTGCATACAAATCTAAGAACAGCATACAAAACGTACTGAAATCGATTTGACCGATGCAATTTAGATAGAATGGCACGGTTAATTCATATTTAAAAGAATTAACATACATTTAATTGAGAATTTCATTTATTAAAAAGTAACGAGAATATAATGTAATAAAAAACAGTTTTTTTTATTGAAAATCAAAGGTACGTATAATTATACTTTAGCCCAATTTTTCCCAGGTACTTATAAGAAAGAGAACATTATGTCGCACTTTATATTACCACCGCTGTCTGGTTGGGAAAAGTTATCCCAAACTTTGGATGTTTTTCTCTTCCCAGGCATTATTGAAACCGTGACACAAGTACACTATGATATTATTGGCAACAATAAAAATCTTTTATAATAAAACCAACAAAAACAACGTAGGTTTGGATTCAATAATAAGCACTCGCACACAATTTACATGAAATTGGTTCGGTAAATCGATTCATTCATTCCTAGTTGCAAATCGTTCAGTCAGATCAGAGTCATGCACGCGTTTCTGGCAGCGGATCAAATCGATTTAGCCCATTCTTTGAATCGATTTGAATCGTTTGAGCTTATTCAGTATACTCTACGGTTTGAGCGTCAAATCGATTTTAATCGATTTGGTAAATCGATTTGACATATGACATGAACACAATACACATCACTATGTACTCAAAAACAGGACCAACCAAATTGATTGGGTGTCTTTTTAAATAATTGTCTCTTTGTTATAAATATAAAATTGAGGTGTTGATTTGAGCTCATGTAAGTGAATTATTAGAATTGTGTATTCATTAATGTCTTATCTGCATATATCATTAAGTATACGTACATACTTAAATATTGGTTTTATTTGCAATAATTAACAGTCGTTTTGTTTTAGCCTACCAAAAGTGTATTAAAATTGTCTGCAAGTTTTTACTATTTAGAAGGAATTTCATATTATATTAGTGCTTACAATATACTATAACACGTTCATCCTTTACTTTTTAATTCACATAAGATAATCTCAAAATCGCATTTTTTCAAACTAGTTTCAATACAATCACTGTGGTACTACCTACTACATAAAATATAATTTTTAGCGTTATGGCTAGATATTGGCAAATTTTTAAATTGCTCGTCGTGGCTGACTGTCAGGAAACATCGGAACGAAGACGCCAGCTTTCGCTGTTATACTTAAATTGTAACTGTGATAATTAATTTATTGTTTCTCATGTAAGTGAATTGTAGTCTTTTTTTTTCAAGAAATTTAATCTGGAATGTCGTAAAAAACGGTGCGCTGAAGTCCTGGAATATATTCCGGACTGGCAATACAAGTCAATGTATAGATTCACTAGGTCTGAGTTTGTGGATCTATGCGAGACACTCAGATACTCAGAGGATCTGAGACCATGTCATAGGAGTTGAAGGTTTGGAATAAATAGTTAGCTTAAGTCCTTTCTACCAGTGGTGTGCACAGAACTTTTTTCCGGAAAAGCAATCAGAAGGTCAAGTACGACAATAAAAAAAATATGAAAAAATTTAAATATCACTTTGAAAAAAAAAAAGTTTGTATGAAAATGTCCACTCTAGGGTAGGCAGTGCCTACCCTGGCGTCATACAAACTTTTTTTTTTTAAAGTGTTATTTAAATTTTTTCATATATTTTTTATTGTCGTACTTGACCTTCTGATTGCTTTTCCGGAAAAAAGTTCTGTGCACGCCACTGCTTTCTACTGGTAGGTAAATAAATGTTATTGATACCTACACAATTTATTTTAATGATTCGGGTGCACTTTTACACATCAAAGGTAAATATAGTTTTGCCAAAAGAACCTCAAGATGACTAAAAACTTTTTTAGTTTTACTTTGTGTTAAACCTTGTCAGAATGCCCCCTCCAAAATCAAATCCTGCGTCTGCCCTTGGCTAAAAATACTTTATTATGAAATACTAATAGGGCTTGTACATGTTATTTGCAGACATGGAGAGACTTGAAAATAAAAGCTCGGGAAGACAATGCAAGAGCAGCCCAAGGGAGTGCGAGCACTGGCAACAAACGGACAGTCCCAGCAGTGCCTGAAAATTTGTTTAAAATTCTGAACACCATAGGGTATGAATGCTCTATAGACTCTGATGCTGAAGAATCACCAATTGGTCATGTATGTAAAACTTTGGTCTTCGATTGAATGATTTTATTTCTTTGGTTTGGTTTTTGTTTTTATAATTTATCATACTTTTACAGGTACCATTGAACCTTACTTTGCGCCTCACTTCCCTGCCAACTTCAAAATTTTCAATTTCTACCGTCACAAGTCAATCTGCGCCCTACACTCAGGAGCAGGCATGTGATGAAGTAGTTGATATTTCCCATCCTGACCCTCCTATTCACCCTAGTGACAGTTTGACAGACAGACAGGATCCAGAGAGCCCTTCCTTTGAAAATATAATTCATCATGCTGATGTCCGCTCCCGTACCAGTCCCTGAACCCAGTCCCCAGGATCAAGATTGTGGTGTTACCTGCACGCAGTTCACGAGCTGGTAGTGTTGGTCGTGCTGTGGTTCCCAATGACTTCTCAGCATTACAACAAGATGCCAACCAACTACAGAGAAATACCAATAATCTGATAGAAGTAATACCCGCTTGCTATCTTGTGATATACTTATACATCTTAGCTACCCCATGTATTTTTTTATCATCATCTACAGATAATAGTTTCCAATCCTCAATTCATCCAGTTTCGCTAATTCTTGTTTCACATTTGAGTTGTTGAAATCGTGAAACTGATTGTGAACATGTCCTGGAAAGCGGCTGTTCACGTTCAGGATTCTGCAGTCTGCATCCATTACCTGAAATATTAGGGAACATTAAATGCCCATGGTAACTTAAAAATATAGGCTCCTGTTTAGATTCAGATCAATTGTGTGTTCAGAGTATGAATCCATTTTCTACTCAACCACTGAACACGGTATAATAGCTGCTTAGCAACTAATTTTTGAGTAACGGCGGGTGGATCCCCTTTTCGGGTCCCTATACCCCCCCACCAAGAATATTTCTTCATGTCCCCCGGACTAGATCTACTTAGGATGACCCAAAGAACATTTGTGATCAGTGCCTTGCTTGTATCACACTTTTTATAGGTCAGCCCCTTTTGGCGATAATGATAATTCCAGTATCAGAGATTTTGCAAAAATAAGCAGAATTTGTTTCGTTCATAATCGTCTGTAGGTCCATCCAGGTACCTAGCATTAGAAAAATAGTCTCGTCTATCTATTCCGCTCTAACATACGCGTATGTATGCTCTTTCCCTTTTGCATTACCAATCTGACGGTAGTATATAATAATTCTATGGTAGTTCCTCTCTTACTTTATCTTCTACACCTTCGACATGTGCTTGGTTCCAGCTGTGTGGCGTCTCGCGGCTTGTGCTCTCGTGCCGGTGTATTTGGAGCTACCGCTGAGGAGCGGCGATAACGACACGGAGCCAGGTGGCGCCCTCCACGACCGATGTGAGGTTCTCGCAGGCTAGATGTGCTAAGGTATGTTTATGTCTCTGTTATTAGCTGTATTACAGCTATTTGAGCCCATGCTCGCATTGCTCTCGTCTCGCGAGGAGTTTTGTAGTAAGCAAATGAGAAAATGTGGTGTGGGTAGCGTCTTATTAAACCATACTACTACTCAGCGCGCTCCCGTGTTGAACAGCGGGATGTTTTACTAAACGCTTTTGCAAAGTTTAGCTACGTAAACAATACTCTATTTATGTGTTGAACGCGAGGATGATTTCCGAGCGCTTATTATTTAAAATGTCTTACGAAAACATCCTACGGCTCAACATGCCTACTTATTCAAAGACTTGAACTGACTTACTGAAATATTTCGTACAATCTTATGCACAAATCTGTGAATCATTATATAGCGTTATATGTTGTTGGCTCAGGGATAATTAAAATGCATTGATAATCAATGAACTGATATAATGTGTCTGAAAAGAAAAATCACAAACAAATGCAGCTAGGACAAATCAACCAATTAATTTAAATCTTTATTACTTAGCGTTAGGCACATTATTAGAAACATTTTGAGAAAGATCTTGTTTTCTTTTCTTACTGACTATTTTCTCCCTTACGGACGGCCAGCCTGAACTCTAATTTTTGTTTTTCTAATTCCGCGATCTAGTCTGCGGCTTACGGCAGTTGGTTGCACTTTAATTGTGTTTGTTCTTCTACGTTGTATATTAAAAATCAATTCGGAAGCGTGCTGTGAAGAATTAATGCTTTTCAATCACTTTATTAAATGTTTAATTGCTTTTAAGCCGCCTGGTGTTGGATTTTTCTCATATAATTCAATGACCTTGTTGAACTCCAACAGTAGGTTTAGAAGAGAAGATTTATTGTCATTTATGAAATCATCGTTGCTCGCAATATTGTCTGACAAGTCAAAACACGTTGTAGGCTCATCTAAATTGTTAAAATATGATTCGGAATCAGCTGGTACTCCGATATCCATGGGCCATCACACAGCCATCGCCAAAATGCCTGAGCTATGTGGAACGCACATAATAGAAGCCGTGATGTAGGAAAAATTTAAGCCAATGAATTTCGCTCTGCCGAAGAATCATCTGTCATTATTACTTTTTTTTTAAAGTGACGGTCATTATACTTTTCGCTACGCTACCGAAAAAGACAAAATATGACAGTATATGCAACAGACATTGCCCGGCGTTGGTGTCGAGGATGATTTCCACAATTGCAATATTTTATTCGTCTATTGAATCCATCCTAGCGTTCAACTCTAGTAGCGATTCGGGACGTGCAAATTGAAATACATCAGATGAAACCATACTGCATTTTAGTGTTGACACGTAGTATGGATTCCGTAACACAGCGTCGCGAAAGTGTTTTGTAAAACATCCTGCTATCCAACACGGGACCGCGTTGAGCCGTAGTATGATTTCAGAAGACGCGTGTGGGTAACGTGACGAAAGTAAGATTTATTAAATGCACAGTTGAAAGTAAATGCACAGTTGAAAGCAAATGCACAGTTGAAAGTAAATGCACAGTTGAAAGTAAATGCACAGCTGCAGTTATGAAGTTTAGCTTATTTAGTCATCCAGGTTTTAAATGTTTAATGAGAAACGAAAAGATAATGGGTGTCCGCCGGCAGATTTTATACTTTGAAAAATAAAATAAAATAAAATATTTGAATATAGTATTCAATTCAGTGTAATTTTTATAATCTGAAGTAATGCGGATTTATATTTTAAAATAACTTGGCTCAGATGCCGTACGTTTTGTTCTCTCTTGCAAACTCTTGCAATCAAGACCTCATGTTGGCAAAAACTCTGTTGCAGAGATGCTGCGATCTCTCGTCGGATATTTTCTTGTAGGGCACTTATTGTTGTAGGGGAATTGCTATACACGCGAGATTTGAGGTAGACCAATCGGAAAAACAGGTGGTAGAGCTGATGCCGGGCTCGACTGTGGAGGTACCATCATCTTACTTGGAGACCCCCTCGAAGTAATTCGAGGGAGAGTAAGAGGACAGCTCACAGGCAAAAAAACAGAAGGCCCACCATGCCTGGGACCGATGGATGGCGGTATATCCATTAATTATCCGTTAATTGTAACAGAGATCATGCAAGTGCATATCCGAGACTAAAAATCCCAAAGCTGAACATGATGGCAAGAAGTATCCGCTTAAATAATATACGGTTGTATCTCCGACACAACCTGCTCCTTTGCCTTATTGTTCAACCAGTCTAATTACTCTGTTTTTAGTATTATTTTACAGTATTTTCTTCGATTCCAGATTCATGATGTCGTCCCCGATACAGTCGTGTCGAGCGAGGGTGGGTGTGCGCGGGGCGGGGCGGGCTACGTGTGTCATTATCGCGGCAGTAAGGCAACGCAGGCGCAGTGCATGCGGATCCATGTCGTCACGCCCAAGGCGCCGCTGCATGTCGCGATAGATCCTAAGGTAATAAAAAAGGCTGGACTGAAAAGTGGTTTATAAACCCACTGGGATAATAAGTCCATATGTTTCAGAAAAATAATTCAAAAAGTCCACACATAAAATGATAACGTCATCGTTGTTTCTATTAGCTGTCACTTAAAGATGGCTGCCATCATAGTTATTTGATATCCTAACAAACCTGTCTACTCTGTCTAGCTGCGGTGAAAAGAAAAATGTGTACCCCCAAATTATAACGACATTTTGGCTGGCCCATGACCACCCTGCCACTACCGCGCCTTACGGACAAGGTCGATGGAGCGCACTCACCCAGCCGCCCAATTACCGTTTTATAATGCAGCGCGTACGCAGTTACTGCTGAAGGTCAAACATGTCGTTTTCGTAGGCGAAACTTGGTGTTTACATTACAAACAAGTTACATTACAAACAAATTTACAATTACAAACAGATTATGTTTATTTTGCGAAATCCATCGCTATGAATTAGAGTGATCAATCAGAGACAAATCCAAAGACAAGAAATTGGGAATTTTTTCAAATTCTTGTGTATGGATTTGTTTCTGATTGATCTTTTCTAGTTTGTAATGCACTCTAATAATATTTATAGCACACCGTGCGTAAAATGACCACTTTACGCACGCATTTTCCGCACTTGTGCCATAAAAAAATTTACGAAACTCGTGCGAGAAACTTTTTCTCGACTCGTGTGATTGCAGCACTCGCCTTCGGCTCGTGCCGCAAACTCACACTCGTCAGAAAACGTTTCATCGCTCTCGTATCGTAATGTACTATTGGTGAAGTTATGACTCCCTTACGTGCAAATTTATCAAAAAATTAAGGAAGCTATTTATTTTAGCTCTATGAAATTGGGCACGTAGGGAGTGCTTTATATGGTTATTATTAAATAAATAAAAAATGTGATACCAAGTTTCGCCTACAAAAATGACACGTTTGACGTTCAGCAGCACTGCATACGTGGTAATTGGTCCGTAGATCGTGAGAATATCAGTAGATATGGTAAGGGGGCGTGGCGCTTGTGAACGCCAGCATACGTGGTAATTGGTCCGTAGATTGTGAGAATATCAGGAGATATGGTAAGGGGGCGTGGCGTTGTGAACGCCAGCATACGTGGTAATTGGTCCGTAGATCGTGAGAATATCAGGAGATATGGTAAGGGGGCGTGGCGCTTGTGAACGCCAGTATGTCAATATCAATAGACATGTGATGTGTTGTCCGCGGCTACAGGCTGATGCACAGCCCTCTTTTTGCTTGTGTACTATTAGTGTGTGTGAGAAATATGATCATGTGTGCCGTACTTATAGTTTTAGTGCTTATGTAGGTGAAATTAGTGGGAGGAAACGTCGAGACGTCTCAACACGAACAATTAAAATAATAAGGCAAATCTGATATCTGTGGTGAGAATGAAACATATGTATGTACATTGTAATTGTATGTGTATGTACATTGTACATATTTTGCATTTAATGTGATATTTATAGTAATAATAATTGACAAACCTTTTATAACGTGCTTTGTTATTCACATAAATATCTTATATCTTATGAAAGCAGGCGCAGCGTTAATCAGCCTGTTCAGGAACTTCCATAAATTCTATGGAAGTCGGTAACGAACGAACTGGTATCGCATTTGCGGCAAATTAATCGCTGAATTTTGGCATAGGTTGAGAGTTATTGAAACACCGATCTTCTTTAGAACTTGCGGTGCTCACCCTCTAGATCAGCGTTTCTTAACCTGTGGTCCGCGGACCCCTGGGGGTCCCCGAGCATATGTATGGGGGTCCGCAGCCTAATCTATGGACCATTCTCTGCTCTTGTGTATACTAAAAACAAATACAGAAATAGATTAAAAGTGGAATCCGATTTGAGACTACAACTCAGTAGTAATATAAACCCAAATATCACTAATTTACGTATTTTATATGAAAAAGTATATTTCGGATTTATTAATGCTTTTTTATTATAGGGGTCCTTAAAATTGTGCTTGATTTCCTAAGGGGTCCGTGGACAAAAAAGGTTAAGAAACGCTGCTCTAGATAATTAGTCAAAGCGAACGAGACATGCAGTTCCTCAGCGCTAATCGTAAGATGGAAACGGCGCTTGCATCGCGATTTAAATACACGTAGACACGGACAGAGGTTTCCATGAAAAGCAAGGCTTTCAGTCCATTACTTTAGGTCCAAGGAAATACTATAATTGGCGTAAGCAGACGGTGTTCCGCCCCCGCGCCTTTTTTAGACCGTAGGAAAATTGTTTTGGATATACGATTTTTGTATTTGAGGTGAAATCGAACATTTATTTCGTGGCCCGGCTATAGGCCTTGAAAATAAGTAGTAAAAACCGCTCCTACTTAACACGGAATAATATGAGTTCAATTTTGGATTTACGAGAATCCTTGTGCTTAGAGCGGGACAACACGGCCACACCCCCGACACTTCATAGTCCTCGCTCAAGTTATTTACCTACACTCTCACGCGCGCATCTGGCTTGTCCGCACACGCTTGTGTGTGTGCGTGAGCTAGTCTAGGGCTGGCAGCAAGCGTGTGAGCGTCGTCGATCGAGAGGGACAACATTTATAGTCAGCAACTTATATGATTCTCTTCCTAAATTTTAGCGTGGTTAATCCCTAGGTCCTAGTTCTGGTTCCCCATGGCTAAATTTGTATTAAAAATATATATATCGTCACGACCTGAATGCGGGAGAGGGTGTCAGAGGTGTTCCGAGTGTGAACTTTGAAATGCAAGTCACAGTCCACACTCGGTACACCAGCGTTTCACCTACAAATATTACGTTCCAACGTGGTGGGAGGTGAGCCCTATCGCCGTAAGTACTTTGGGCACAAACACACGATTTTTAGGACATACTGGTTTCCTCACTATGTTTTCCTTTACCGTTCAGAAAGTGGGAAGTACTTACCTATAAGCAAATACGATGCGCATTATGTAAATTCCGAAAAACTCATTGGTGCATGCCCAAGCGCGGATTGAACCTGGATCTCAAGATTGAGAGGCCAGCGTTCTACCCCTGAGTTACCGCCGCTTTTTCATAACTTTAAAAATAAATTAACATAAAAGAAAATGGCTTAGTTCATCGGAAGGAAGCAAATTTGAAAAATCTGCGTTCTTTATTGGTTGCTCCGTTTTCTAGGCATTCATATATACCACAATAACGGAACCATATTATTGATTAAAAATCAGTATCGTAATAAAACAAAACAAGATTTATACTTGCGATTGTCGGCACTTGATGAAACATAAAAAGCATCTCGATTTTGAACACAAACACTTGTACTATTTACTTGTACTGTTTGTGTTCAAAATCAAGAAAACAAAACAAAATACGCGCGCAGCGAACGAGTGCTACTCGAGCTCTGCCTGCCTCCAGATTTGCCACTAACTTGCGGGGGACCGCGGGAAGCGAGTGTCGCTTCTTTACGTAGTAATACTTTATATTCTCTGACGCGGCGATGCTACAAAAGTGGTGACTGGAAAGAATTTCTTTTTTGACGAACCTACTTTGCGACCTCTAAACTACTAAATGCTAACGCCCCCTTCTCCCCACAGGTGCAGCCCGTCCCCTCGGGCCCGCCATTCGTGCCGCTGCCCCCTGGCTCTCCTACTGGGTGCTGCGTCTGCGGTTCATCTAGAGCGGGGAGAAGGGGCCCCTGCCGCGCCCGCACATTGCAGGCGCTCGGGATCATCAAGGCGCCTTTATTCGGACTTGTTGATTAAGCGACATTCATTTAACGAAGGAATTTGTATCAGTGGACTTTCAATAAGACTCTACTCTCATATAAATGCAGGGTATAGACACCAGAGAGACTAGAAACAGAAGCGAATGAGGCCCATTCGTCTCGTCTTTCGACAAAAGAGACAAACCTACGCGAGTGAGGAGGATGACTATTGGAACTGGCTGGTAAACGAACAGTTTGCTTCAAGGCCGTTATACGATCAGCCCTTAGATTATGTATCTTTGGTTTCCAACTGGATTGGGTGCCTATCATAAAAAAAAAGACAAAAAACTGAACTTTAAAAATTGCCTTTAGTGGGTATTGAACTATTTACGAACTGTGTCGTCACTTCAAGTGCGGACATATCCTTACACCATCGAAATTCGATAGTATATCTATGTTTTGACGATAGGCACACATTCCAGTTGGAACCAAGGATATATAAATAGGCCCGTTGGTAACCTATAGCTAACCCACACTTACATAATGGTCACGCACGACATGAATACCCGAAGGGTAACAGAGATGTTCCCAAGTGAAATGCGAGTCACAGTCCATGCTTGGTACACCAGCTTTTTACCGACGACGATTATTACGTTTAACACATTTATGGAGTTTTTATAAGCAAATTTAAAAAAGTATGCGATGTATGGGCTTGTTTGTGATTAGCTGTTGAGCTCAGAACTTGTAAATAACATATGTCTGTTCAAGGTATAGCTTTATTTAGCCAAACTGTCGAGAAAAATTAATTAAAATTATTTTATGTAAACTCGGAAATACATTTTTCATTTCAAAATATTTGTTTTTATTATTATATTGAAACTTGAGAACTTAATGATGTTAACAAACGGCTTACTGTTTGATCGGATTGACGACCAAACGTGTCAACTCGCCCTGACAAAGGCGCTCTGAATCTGCTAAAACTGGTCTGCTATCCTGACCACAGTCATTACTGAAGTGAGCCATTTGACATCAAGCAGGATAACATTTTGTGTGCTGATTTCAATGAGGTTTACTTCAGTATAATACAATATATTGTATTCTATCAGTTCTATTTTTATTATTAATACTTGCGACTGTCGGCACTTGGTAAAACATCATCATAATCTTGATAAAAACACTTGTACTGTTTCACAATGGTACCGATTCAGTGTAGCACATCTTAACTTATTTGACAGGACTAAACTTAATTTAAGCGTTCTGTCCTTGTCTTTTCGATAAAGAAAGAAAAAGATAGGACGCTTAAAATAAGGTTAGTCCTGTCAAATAAGTTAAGTCGTGTTATGCCGAATCGATACCAATATCACTTTTTATTACTCCAACCGGTTTCGCCTTACGGCATAATCAAGGAACACTGTTAAATATAATAAACAATAAAGAAATGTGTAGTGGTTGTTTACATTGCAGATGGTGAGTAATAATTTCGAAGAGGGTAAACTTAAATCATGTGCCAAATTATAAATCTGGTAATTGGAAAACTCGGTGTTGAGCAGCAAAATTTCAAGGGAAAACAGTGACTAAACAACTAAACAGTGACGACCAGAAACTGGATCTGTGCGTACCTCCTTTCTTTATTGAATGTCTGTGGTGCGTGCAAATGCCAATATTTCACAATTTCTGTCATTACATGCAATCAAAACGACTATAAAATGGTGTAGAAGCTTCGGCTATAAAAAAGTTTGAATAATACTGACTCTTAACAAGACCTTGTCATTACACCGACTCTTAACCAAAAATTTCAAAAGTAAAGATAAGCCCTAACCTTAGTAAGACAGCACCAAAATGTTTCCACCTTTAAATGGGTGACGTTCACACATTTGGAATCAGTGCTCATCTGAACACGGTGATAGTTGGACGCCTTAAGTGCACTTAAAGTTTCGAATTTTTACGACTTTAGTAGTCTGCTGATCAGTTTGCTGACCGTAGATAGACAGATTGCGCACTCGTAAGTGTGCGCGCGTAGACATTATGTTAACGCATACATTCAAAAACAATGCAATAGATTTTAGGTGCCAGGGCTCATCTAAAGTTTTGAAATCTTTGCTGTTAACAAGACTTTGGCATTATAAACAACTGTCAAACTTTCAGAACCTCCAGACTGAATTCAGAACCATTGCATCCTCATGCATCAATAAGACAAGCGTCATTTCATGTTATTAACATGAATGCAGGAACAATAGAGTTGTCATCTAACCAGTCCTCTACACGTCTGTGTCTTCCGGGACACCATAGATTCCTCCTCGTCATCCTCGCTATCCTCAAGCATCTGTCCGCGCAGTTCGCTGATTTGTTTTTCCTCTTAAGAACCCTCTCCGTATTTTTCGTCCGTTTGATGCAAAGTATTTTTTAAATATTTTTTTCATCTTTACCGCGATGTCTTTGTAATAACCAGGGAATACACCAATTCATATTGGCCGTCTAAATGAAATCCTAAAATTTATTTGATTAAATTGTTTCTCCTTCGCGAATTATTTTGGTACTTAGACATCATGAAGAACTATTCGGAACGGGCTCGTAAGTACCAAAATAATTTGCAAAAGAGAAACAATTCAATCAAATAAATTAAGGCATTCATTTAGACGGCCAATATGAAGTGGTGTATGTCCTTGGTTTTTCCAAAAACATCGAGATAAAGGCCAGAAAAATGTTCAACAAAATGCTTTGCATCAAAGTTGTCGTCGTCGCGGACCGGGCTCTTAATTCGTTCCGCGATGATGGTGGCTCGGCGGGCGCGTGTCGAGTATTAACATCCGGTGCGGCTCTTCGTCGGACGAAGTGTGGCGTCGTGTGGTCGCTCTACCGTCCTCTGGACACAGTATAAGAAAAGGAAGCAGTATTATGTCTTCATAGAAACGGCCCGAAACGACGCGCTTCGAAATCTCGGGAGTTGTCGGGGGACGGCAGTCGCAGTTGTGCCTCAATCACGCGCACGCTGATACTTCGAGACGCTCCGTGCATTTACGAATTTTTTAAGTAAATTATGGCACGTAGCTATCATGTTAGTTGTTCAGTATATGGATGTTTCAATACACCTCTATCGGAACCAGGATTAACGTTTTTTAAATTACCAACTCAGCCGGCAAGGTAAAACTATATAAATAACCAGTGTTTTAAAAGCTATTATAGTAATCATGTCTTCAAGTGCCAAAGACTATAATTTCTCTGAATAAAAAATAAACTTCATTATTCGAATATCGAAGAATATTCGAAAAATGAAGATTTTGTTTTGGCACTGAAAGACATGATTACTATAACAGCTCTTCACTTTTTTTATTATTCGAATACTGTATTCGAATAATACCCAAAAACAGCCGAATATTCGAATACCAAAATTTTTCGATATTATTCGAATGCACGCCCTTCGTTTGATACGCGTGCGAGTGAAAATCTGACGTGACTTTGTTATCAACCACCTCGTACTAGCTTCAAAATGTAAGTACTATTTTATTAATTAAACTAAGAAAGAAACAAAAAATATATTTTTATTACACAATTTTTTGTCTGTTCCCTCCATACTAACTTACAGTCACTTTTAAAACTAGAAATTTAATTTAATATAGCATTATCAAATACGTAACGTAAGAAACAATCACGGGGCAGCCCTAGTGCGTGTTTACGTACCGAGCGGCCGTAGGTATTTATTTCAAGGACACTCCCCATAGTCATAATACTCTCTGAAGACGGCTGGCGCGACTCTGTCTCTGGGCATAGACTCTGGTACGGAGTCTCCTGGCTGGTGCCCCTGCGACGACTCGCCCCCACGAGGTCGGCACCTTGCCCCCCGGAAGGCTGCCCGCTAGCGCTGACTCGCCCACTCTCGCCGTCGTGTCCCGGGTGGAGTCCGAGTGCACCGTAACAGGTGGCGCGCCCCCCGGTTGTGACTCGACTCCTGTCGCTGACTCGCCGACTCGAGCGTCCCTAGATTCGCCGGAATCCGTCGTCATCTGTGTCGTGCCCATAGATCTTGATACGGAGGTGTCCCACGTGTGTGTCGACGTAGATCCACCCGTGGCCCCGTTGAAGGAACTTGCCGATTGATCTTCTCCGTCGTTTCCCGTCATTCCGCTGGTTGATCTCGTCTTGACCATCGTGCTTGAAGGAGTACCTAATCTGACTTCAAAGGATTAGCTAAACCAAATCTTAATCCTGTTGATCCAGCTGCATATGACCAAATCTTAATCCTTAATCCGGCCTTGAAGGATCAGTTCTTAATGTACAGCACAGAGTGTGGTTCACATCAAGATGGGCGCTGGTTTTCGGATCTCTTCTCGCGGCAAGGTGAAGGAAGGACAAGTCTTCTCTCGCTTATCAGATAGGAAATTCGGGAAATAAAATAAGTAACTCGACTTTGTACGCAAGCTTATCAGCTTATAATATCAGCGCTTTTGGTCTAACGCTACTCAAGCAGAGTTTCATGTCATGGAAGCGCGATCGTTTTTACGGTGTGAGAGAGATGCAGCTATATAACTTTATTATTGAGTGACTCTAATGTTGTTACGATTGATATTCTTATTACTTGTAACTTGCACAAAACCTATTCCTTATAGTCAGATGGCTGCTTTCTAGGCTCGTAAGCTATCTATCTGTCTTCCTACTTGGCAGCCACCTAAATAAAGTAAACGACAAGGGTGAGACCGTTTATTTCCTGGACTCTTAATCTATCTACTTAAGGGAACTACTGTATCGACTTATTATATATTAGGCTACTCAAATATTCTACATGTCACTTAAACATAGACTTAAATATTTCAACTTAAGTATATATACATGACACTTATCATATTATGTACATGTCTTAGTATCTCTAATTAGCTCTGTCGTGAACAGTTTGCTCCAGTCAAAATAGGTTAGGTTGTGTTTAACCTAATTTTAGTTGCACATTTGAATCGACACCATTGGCTGAAGTCAAACTATCTCCAGATCTATCAGATAATGGACAAAGTGTTGTGTTAACTGGACTGTGGGAATTACTAATCGAATATGGTGTCCCCTCACAATGTGGCTCCATATCAATTACATGGTAATTGTCGAAGGGCACGAGACGCACGTCTGATTTCCCTCGACTACGATCAATCTAGTTCGCACGCGACTTGTCAACACGACACGCAGATTATTGTGGGTGGGCTGGGCAGGATTCTATTTCCTAATGATTATTGTGGGTGGGCTGGGCAGGATTCTATTTCCTAATGATTATTGTGGGTGGGCTGGGCAGGATTCTATTTCCTAATGATTATTGTGGGTGGGCTGGGCAGGATTCTATTTCCTAATGATTATTGTGGGTGGGCTGGGCAGGATTCTATTTCCTAATGATTATTGTGGGTGGGCTGGGCAGGATTCTATTTCCTAATGATTATTGTGGGCGGGCTGGGCAGGATTCTATTTCCTAATGATTATTGTGGGTGGGCTGGGCAGGATTCTATTTCCTAATGATTATTGTGGGTGGGCTGGGCAGGATTCTATTTCCTAATGATTATTGTGGGTGGGCTGGGCAGGATTCTATTTCCTAATGATTATTGTGGGTGGGCTGGGCAGGATTCTATTTCCTAATGATTATTGTGGGCGGGCTGGGCAGGATTCTATTTCCTAATGATTATTGTGGGTGGGCTGGGCAGGATTCTATTTCCTAATGATTATTGTGGGTGGGCTGGGCAGGATTCTATTTCCTAATGATTATTGTGGGTGGGCTGGGCAGGATTCTATTTCTTAATAATTATTATGGGAGCCGTTCTATCAACTACAAAATATTTTAAAATTCCTTTATATAGAGTGTTAAAATAACTGGCAATACGAACGACCAAGTCCATACGAGCAACTTTTGGTAAAAAAAAACCGAGAATACAAGAAAAAACTTCATATATTTTGGTCGGGTATCTATATCACTTTTCTATAGAACAGCTGTTTCTTTTACGATTCGTGCTTTGGCTCCATAGTAAAAGTTGTTCGTATAGACGAGTTTAATCAACCGCCCGAATTCACAATTATTTATTTATTATTGTATTTGAACTAGAGTTAGCTGTACTGCGTAATAGGTATACACCGCGTAAAGGGTTCAGTTCGTATAGCAACAAACATTTTTTTTAATGATTTCGAAAAAAAGGACCATTGCACATTGTCCCCGATCACTAACCGACTCTCCAGTATGAATTTAAATTTCACCTTGTACATAATGGCACGGAGCCTCGAATGGAGTCAAATGTAAATTACCTAGAGCACGTAGATAATTTTTTTTTAACTTTTATTATATAATAATATAACAAAATCATCTATTCCAGTTAGTCGATATTCTGAGTTAGTACAGACAGCAAAAGAGATTAGTATCAGGCCCAGTGCAAACACTTTGATCCTAAGACCTACAGGCGAGTCATTTATGATATTAAAAAAATACTTAATAAATAGTTCATGTGTGTATTGACCAAGTATTTCACATCTCATCTATCGCTCACCTGTCGGTCTGAGGATTTAAGTGTTTGCGCTGGACCTAGTCACTTATCTCCTTTGCTGTCTGTACATGTACGACCCAAGTTTTTTTTATGCAAAACGAAACTTGTGTCATTTTTTTATGCTTCTAAGTTGTACGAGTACATATCCGAAAGATCCAATGGAGTCTACTTTTATAAAGGCCACCAATTGGCACCACTGGCACGTAAGGTATATGTCAAAGGTTTGTTAGGTTAGATTTACATAGAAGTTCGATTTTTTGTTTTGCTAATCTGCGAATAAACAATGCCGCAATGATGTGCAGTTCCGTTATGTTCGAAAACGAAAGGAGGACTTAAGTTTTGTTTTAGCCCCTCTTTTCTTTAGCTCTAATCTTAATTCATTTACTTTCATTTGCAACGTACCTTGAATAATAAACCTGAAACTATGAATTTATCTCGACTAATACACAAATAACTAATAAAAAGCCATAGCTTTCGCCGTTTCGCGGGCATTTGACGTTTCTCTATACCTGTCGCCTCAGTGGCGCCACCTGACATCGATAGTAGCCCTCATTGGTTGACTCTAAATTCCTGTCAGTCCATCGAGCACAAGTTTACAAAATACATAATCATTACATTCTTATTTTTTTTTCAAAAATGTTTGTGCTTTTAAATTTGTTTCTGATTGATTTTTAGTTTCTAATGCAGTCTAATAATAATTAAAGTATTCAAAACAACGGTTTCTTTTTTCATTTCATTTATTTATCTTTTGGCACATTACTATACACTTAGATATGTCATCATACATTAATATACACTTAGATATAAATTTTAAAATAGTCAATAAAAGATACAATAAAAATTGCAAACCTATCCAAGATAGCACCAAAACATAATCTACAATACAAAATGAGAATAATTATTTACTCTATGTCAAACTACTATCATATAAAACAGCCACAAAAGTTTTGTCCTAAAAATATATATATGTATATATATAATTACGGTAATTAAAATAATAATGTCAGAATTAAAATATTCATAAAATATAGGTATAATAAAAATAAAATTTCGCAATAAATACATATAATGATATAACATTAGATTCTTCCATATTCGTTACCATAAAGTCTAACCTATAAGTGAAACGAGTCCGAAAAAGCGGCCGAGGGTAGAGATTGCCGCACTGCGCGGGCAGATCCACGGGCAAAAACCTAGTATGATGAGATTGGGTCAGACCCTTAATTTAACGCTTCAACACGTGCCGTCATTGTTCCTTTTGGCGGGAAATTCACTTAAAAATCTATCACATTCCCACTCTATTACAATTACAACCCTCGTGACCAGGGTTACCAGATCTATAGTAATGTGAATTCCCAACAAAATCCCTGATAATTAGATTTTCTGACATGTTTTTTGAATATTTTATGCTAATGCAGCATGATTTTCAACAGTTTTTGTTACAAAAACAGCAAGTATATTAATTTTAAGCACTTGTTTTTCTTTCCAAAATCTGTTCGAATTCAAATTCAAATCTGAGTCTGTAAATTGTATTACTTTTTTTTTTTTATAAATTAATTTTAGATTTTTAGTTGTTTTAAGCTTAGGTGCATATCTGTCCGCATGTAAGTATAGACAAATAATACGGGTGTAATATAGAATAGGGTTCTTGAAATGGTTCCATGTAACAATTTTTGTAAGTTGTAAATACCTACACACGAAATGATTTTAAAATAAACTATAAAACTATATCTCTTTAAATTTTACTTAAGAGGGGTTTCGCAGCCGGATTATGAAAAACCAGTCTTTTTATCCTACTACGGCGAAGCAAAAAGGAGGGTTAGGATTTTGACCGGTATGTATGTATGTATGAATGTTCATCTGTCTCATATTCTAAACCACTTATCATAATTTGACAAATCTGGATGTCTTATTTGCGTTATTTGAAGAGTTAGAACTATTTGCCACGCTGCAATACAACATTTTTACAATATGTTTGTTCTAACGCGTTCGGTTGAGAAATGAGAGGCCCACTGGTTATGCCATGACGTATTGATCAAAGCGTTGCGTCGCAGTCAAGGCTTTCATGGAATTTATATTCCTTATTAATATGTTCTGTGAGCTACACCAAGACGCGAAACATGGCTATCAAACCTTGATCTAGAATTATAGCTTTGTAGAAAAAAAATGCAGGACACAAAGGCCATACGATGATGATGACCGTCATTACGAAACCACGCCGCCAAGCGACTCGTTGTGTTCCAGCATGACGTCATTCTTAGGCGTATCGAGAAAGTGTTACTCTACTTGTTTCACCAACGCTTTCCATCAGGCTAGGTAGTGGCTTAGCGTAAGCCAATGGACACGTCTCCTGTAGTGAAATATCAGTATATTTTATAGTAACTGATTAATTAGTTGTAACAAAGCACGAAATATTTAGAATTTTTGTTAAATTCCTATTTTTACCAAAGTTAGCGAAATCGTGTCAGATGACGTCACGATACATGCCCTTAAGCTCACTTTGATTGCCAATAACTTAGTAATTTTTTGATATATCTAAAAATAATTTTACTACTGTTTTTAGCTTTTTAAACGCAATTGATTTTCATAAAAATCTTTATTTAGGGGACGGGCTCATTGTAAATAAAAAAAAAATGGTATCGTGCTACACTGTCGTAAATTGTTGCTACGAATACGCGTTGATGTCTTTTGTTTGCTGCGAGTACCATTTACGCTACGTGGCTACGAGATGAAGCTTAACTCCCACACAATGTATACGGATTGTGAAGGCTATCTGCTTGCTTTAAAATAATATGCTTTTTGGCATTACAAATGTGACGTCACAAACATAGGAGGTCCTCTGTAACTCGAACCCGAACCCAAATAACACTAAAAGTAGGTACCTGAATGAATTTTTAGTTTTGACTCCAGGCTGAATTTTGCCCCCGACAAAAACTCAATATTTTTGCAAGTGGTCAACTCAGCCCGCGGGCTATGTTTGTTGCGGGTTGCCCCGGAAGTCTATTCAAATTCAAGTAGGTTTTTGTAGGTACAGTTGGTACGGTAAAATACGGAGAGTATTCATCGTACCAACCTATACCTACAACAATTTACTTGAATGTATACGGGTTCGAGATACAGAGGACCTCCTTTCATAACATAGAGTTGGTTTTAGTGGTCCACTATAACTTGAACTACGTAGTTAAGTAGGTAGTGGCAGTTTTTACCTGAAATAATGTATTATAGAACTTGTAACAGAAATGTCGAGTAATATTTAGCCTTTACTATGGAGCCACCCCTGTAATCTCAAAAAAAATGTGCCGTTTCATACATTTCGGCCGAGAGCCATTGCATTTTTCTATGAACCAGTACATTTTTTTTCGTGACTTCAGGTTTGGTTCCATAGTAAAAGTTGTTCTACCATTGACTGAATAATATGAACCGACCTTTCTGTTACACGTAGTAAAGTATATGCCAAAAAGAAGAAGATGGTGTGTATACTTTTCATTGTGAGAGCTACCTGCATGCTTCATAAAATCACTCTGGGATCAAAACAATATGCCTCTCTTGTTACCAAGAGAGTCTATAGAATACTCGCTGTCGAGAGTGTGCACATCCTTTGCACAACGACTGCCTCCCTTTATACACCAGTTTGACTACAACAAGATTGCAAAAGTCTGCGATATTAGAGATCTATCGGTCTTCAAGGTCAAAACAGTTATAGAACCGTGGATACTAACTCAAAATTACAAATAAACTGAAAATATACTAGAACACCAAATATAGGCAGGTCTATCCCCTTCTATCCTCCATCCTCACCATGCCACACCCATCCACCTCCCCCATAATAATATTTATATTTTAACAATCACCCACTTCCACACATAAACACTCTCACCCACACTAGACGCCGCACTCACTTTGCATGTTTAGCTTAAGTTTTATAATTGTGAAACAAGTACCTATTCCTATTCCTATATTGTACCTGTCAATCGTGTCACCTGGGCCCTAAGATTCAAGCCTAGCTTACGTTACATGCCCTGATTTGTAAACTTATAATAATTGAAATAAATAAATTTTTAATTTTATATGTTTGGCATTGGCCTAGGCCTAGCCCAAACTAGTTTATCCTAAAATTGGGTTTCGCCGGTAACATATATATCGCAGCCATATCATAGAACTGGCCATAATAATATCATGATTTGGTTGGCCATATGGTCATATTGGTCATATAATGAATTCTGTTAAAACTATAGACGTCGTCGTCTCGCTTTGCTCCGCTTCGATCGGCTTTCGATTTTTTGACCACATCGTTTAGCTCGTCTTCGCACCTATGTTTGACTTTTTGTGAAAAGACTCGTTTTCTTGTACCAATTTATCATACACTACATATACTCGTACAAGGTTACTTACTAAGTAACCAATAACAATAGTTACTTACTAAGTAACCAATAACAATAGTTACTTACTAAGTAACCAATAACAATAGTTACTTACTAAGTAACCAATAACAATAGTTACTTACTAAGTAACCAATAACAATAGTTACTTACTAAGTAACCAATAACAATAGTTACTTACTAAGTAACCAATAACAATAGTTACTTACTAAGTAGTCAGGACCAAGGTTCAATTACGTTTTTTGCAGAATACGAAAAAAGCTTTTTGTGCCCCTATACTAATTTACGAACGAGTCAATTAGCATAGGAAGCCTAAATTTTATTTTGCGTTTTTACAAAAAGTGTAATTGAACCTTGGTCCTGACCACTTACCGAGTCTCCAGTATGAATTTGGCTACATAAACAAAATTTACCTTTTCTACTGCGCGCCTCTATCAACACCATCCTGAGCACGGTCGTAGATAATATTGACAATACCGCATTCATAAACTGTGGGTGCAGTTGTCAATTCTATTTCCTACCCAACTCGAAATGATTGTGATTTGTAACTATAGTAGTTACTAACAATAGCATTTAAGAAAAACTGTTACTAATAATACGGATTGAAAATCTGAAATAAACGTTCATTATATTATATATGTTATACAGGATGTACATTTCGTCAACAACTTGCGTCACATGAATATTAGTATACATGATGCTTATTTCAAAAAACAGAATAAAAAAAATGATACCACTTGAAAAAGGAGTTATGCCCTTTTCTATATGTCCTGATAAACGGTAACAGCGGCGTGGAGCGCTGGTACTTACATAATCGGGCGCCCCTCCCCTCCCCGCCGCCGCTCCGCTAGTGCTGAGTCGAATGCGTCATGTCTGTCGTATACCGTAAATAAGTTTTCGAAAAAAAAAGTACATTTTTAATATTTTTTTCATCATCGTGAATATACCCTGTGACGGAAAATGCTGACCAAATCAACATTTTGTATACAGCAGGATGTTTTAGAAATCGATGTAAATATTTTCAGGGATGTTAAAGGAAGTGATTTTGAACATTTTTGACTGAATTTACTATTATGCAAAGTTTTGTAGTTTCCGAGATAGATATGGACATTTTTCAGTTTGGTCCACTTAAAATTACAATAAAATACTATTTATAGCTAAAAATCTTATTTTTATTTTAAATTATTTCTTAATATTCTTCTATTGAAGAAAAAAACTAGGTAAATGTGTTCAAAAAGAAGTGAAAATAAAACATAAAACTAAATACGGTACGAAGAAATAGATTTTTTAATTAAATTTGAGTAAAAACCGAAATAATTATTTTTAACCATAAAGTGTTTTATTATTTTTTAAATGCAGTTACCTAATGTTAAGAAGACAAAACTGAACAACTTCTATATCTCAAAAACTAAAAAATTTTGCGTGATAGCTAATTCAGACAGAAATGTTCAAAATCACTTGCTTTATCATCCCTCAAAATATTTACATCGATGTCCCAAACATCCTGTATAACCCGACCCGACTCAACTAAGAGTTATCTCTAAGAACAAAATTCATAAAAAATAAATTAGGATCAGTCTACAAAATTTCCTTATTCACAAAAACAATATTGGCTAGGATAAAAAAGTTGATTTTACTTCTAAACAAAAAAAATGGCGAGGAATTGGTAAACTTCTAATGTCAAATCGGCGCCTTAGGGGGGAGCGGACTGAGGGGGACTGACTTCATACAAATATATGCTCGCGAACTAGCTTATGCCGCAAGATCGTATGCGCCAAAACAGTATTTCCCGTTTAAATTAAAGACTATCGCTTATGTTACAAAATCCAATTACCATTTTGAAGTGTGTACTTAGACTAATCTGTACAGAGAGTTTTGAGCCATAAATCGATCTCATGTCCCTATAAAATGAAAATCTCGGTTTTAAAGAGCAGTTTTTGACATTTTTTTCTCTACTGTAAAAGTTAACCAATCAAGAAAAGCGATTACAAAAATGTTATCAAAGACATGATAAATTAAATACACAAAGTACCAGTTCCAAATGTTTTGTAATGGCTGAGAAATATTGAGATCCGTGCCGGCAATATTTTCAATGCATCGTCTTAACGCCAATACCCAACAAATGATTGGCTCATAATAAATGTATAGAATCGTAGCCGCTACTGAGACAGCTGGCTGCGACTTGCGTTGCGAGGGAGTGGTCCCCAGGGCCGCAGGGACTCAAGGACAAGAACCGAGGTGTTGGGGCACGCACCTGATCTCACTTTAAGTGTATTTTGTTTTATTGCTGCTCATTTGGAAAAAACGAAACTGTGTGAGTGTGGATATGTTACTTGGTTAATTTTTTGCGGGTTACCAATGTATGTATGTATCTATATTATGTATAATTAGTATAATAATTTTATAAATGGAAATGAAAAATAATAGCACATAATAATTAATTAACAAAATGATAACTATATTTGAATAAACTAGCTATAAATTATATATAAAACGTTCAATAATATGTATGTATAAAAACGAAACATAACGAAGCCTTTCGGTTACCCGTAGTTTCAACAAGGCGCTACGATATTTTCTTCAAAAGTCGTCGCGCTTCCGGGCCCATGAGCTCAAAGTCTCGACACCTAACGACGGCGGCGCAAATATGTTGAGGCTTGAGAGCGTAGCATACTTACGCCGTTTGTTGTCCATTGCAGTTGTCATGCAGCGTCAGCCGTCTTTCAGCTTTGTGTAACATGGGAGGGTGCCGGCGTGTCGATACAGGTAGCGTCCCATATACACTAGCGGCTTCCCATACTGACATTCGATCGGGTCTCTTGCCATCGCGGCATCGTCTCGAACTTATTACACGGAGGTTTAAGAATAGTCGGTACATTGATCCTGCAAGGGCCCTGCGGACGATATTGATCATTGTATGGCAAGAAAGACGGCCGGCACGGCGCGGCGGCGTCAACATGAAATCCTATGTACATAGTTCGGACCGATCCATATTAGCTCCGCAGGGACAGCGGACTTTTTTAAATATTAAATGTAGTCCTCAGTAATCTGTTAAGAAACTTAGTAACTTTATAAAGCAAGCAGAAAAAAACGTAACCTCGTACTTCCCGAGAAGTGTCAGCTTCTTGGTACAACCCGTCGGAAATATCTTGGTTTCTCGCTAATCAAATGTATGACATCATTTAGTCAGGTCCAAGATGTTTCTGACGGGTTGTACTTCCTTATTTAATTTACTACAATTTAATGCCCCCCCCGCCGCCTATGGGATAAATTAACAAATAACTTTACTTTGTGATATTTAAATGTACAGACTCAAAAACATCGATGGTCACAGAACAAAAATTGTTCAGTATGATCTATTGAGAACGAAGTGTATGAACCAGCCTGTATATAGCAATGATAGTTTAATTTTTTATCATTCACCTTCGTACAAATTAAAGATAAATCGTTATCGAATTGACTTTGTAGATTAAGTAGATAGAATTATGAATATTTGGCCATTTGTAATAAGCACCTGCTGGGTGGCGCTATGTTATTTTGTTGCACAATGTTCTAAATTTTAAAATCAAAGAACGTTAAAATGAGGATTTTAGTGCAATTAGTGTTAAGTGTATTCTGTGTCGTTAGTGGACAGCAATGGCAAAATATATCTACTATGCCGGACGCCCCGTACACATGCAAGATGTGGGGACAGTGCTACCAACTGGGCGGAATATGGATGAGCTGTGAATACGAAGGTTCTCCGCTCCAGTTGCTTCACGAGGGCTTGTCTCAAGAAACAAAGGACCAGCTCGTAGATATCATGGAAATAAGGTGCCCCAGCCTCCTCTACGATGAGGACGGCACACGGAAAGATTACGACGATATTTACACATGTTGCAGCTCAGATCAGTTGATCGGCATGGCGCAGAGCATCCTCATGGCGGATGGAGTCCTCGGTCGGTGTCCGGCTTGCCTGAGAAATTTCGTCCGGCAGATATGTGAAATGAACTGCTCACCTGAACAATCTCGCTTCATTGATACTAAAACTGCTACCTCACCTGCTGGCGACGTCTACGTGACAGAAGTGGACTATCGTATGCATGAAGACTTTATGTATGGTGCTCATGCCTCCTGCGCCAATGTTCTCGTCCCTCAGACTGGATTGCCTGCTATAAACATGATGTGCGGTAGCGCTCAGGTGTGTGACGCTGAAGCTTGGTTCGGATTCAGCGGTGATGTTCAAACCAATCCCTTCATCATGACTCAAGTCAACTTCTTGCCTTGGGCGACTGTTGAAGATTCTATGACTGCCCATGCTTTGTCCTGCAATGAAACTTTCGGAGGTGACTTTCCGTGTAGCTGTGTGGACTGCATCGTCACTTGCCCCACTGGACAGGTACCCGAGGTTCCTGACATATGCACCATAGGAATAATTAACTGCACTAGTTTCTCTATAGCACTCTCGTTTTTTGTTATAAGTGTCATTGTATTTATAGTGTTAACGCTGTTGGATTATCGAAAAATTCGTAACGGTGGGGATAGCAAACCAGAGGCTGACCAGAAAGTCAAAATGAACAAGTTAACTACGTTCTTTCAAAAGGTATTTTCCAAAATTGGCTATATTTCTGCAGGCTATCCTATGTTGATTATGCTGATATCGTCTTGGGTTCTAGTCTTTATGTTCTTTGGTTTTACAAAACTACAGATTACAGCAAATCCTATTGAAATTTGGTCGTCCCCTGATTCTCGCAGTCGTCAAGATTTCAATTACTATAATTCGAGATTCGGTCCTTTCTACCGTGCTGCCCAAGTTTTTCTGCAAGTAAAAGGATTGTCATCTTTTGTAGTGGATGACACGTCGTATGGTCCAGCTTTTAGGATAGAAGCCATTCATGAACTAGTAAATCTTGAAAACGCTATTATAAACATAAATCGAGGAAATGGAGGGATAACCCTAGAACAAGTATGCTATGCCCCTCTCCGAATTCGTGGCACTGAAGGAAATTTAGACCAGTGCGTCACTATGTCAGCTAGTGTATATCTTGGCTCCGATAGAGATAATATTGACAACGGAACGTATTTAAATAGAATAAACAACTGTCTAGCGAACTTTTATAATTTAGACTGTATGGCCTCGTGGGGAGGAGGTGCTGAACCGGAAATAGCTTTTGGAGGTTATGAAGGTAATGACACATATAGTGCCGATACGTTGGTCATTAATTTTCCAATAAGTAACTATCTTCTCGAAGAAGAACTGAGTCCGATTATTGAATGGGAGCAAGCTTTTTTGGATTTAATGCATGATTATCAAGAAAATCAGAAACCTGATTTTATTGATGTTTCTTTCGGAGCAGAAAGGTCGATTGAAGACGAAATTCAGAGAGTTTCAGAGGCAGAAGTAGTCCCTATTGCAGCCAGTTATTTACTAATGTTTATTTATGTTACCTTGGCTCTTGGAAAAGTTAAATCATGCAAAACTTTCCTTGTCGGTAGTAAGGTGTTAGTCGCATTTGGAAGTATTCTCGTAGAAATTGTTGCTATATTCTGTGCTTTGGGGACAATGGGCTACGTTGGTATTTCAACGACGCTGTTGTCAATCAATGTGATACCATTCTTCGTGTTATCTGTCGGTATTGATAATGTCTTCCTGATGGTTAACACACTTTATGATATTCAGAGTAATTTGAAACAGTTTGATGATTATAACGAGAACTTCAGTTTTGAAAAAAAGAGGCGATTTGTTTTTGGTAAAATGATGGGGAATATAGGTCCTTCTATTTTTGTTTCATCTGTTACACAAATTACGTGTTTTGCTATCGGCACGCTTGCTAACTTCCCCGCGGTCAAGACTTTTGCCGTTTTTGCTACATTTTCCCTTGTTTATTTGTTCTTCTTTCAAATTACAACTGTTGTTGCTATCCTTTCGCTTGATTACAACCGAGAAGATAAGAATAGGTTTGACATTTTCTTCTGTATTCGAAAGAAGGTCTTAGATGACTCCAATCCGTTAACTTCCGCTGAGCCATACCGCAGCCTCACGCAGCGTCTTATGAACCCATATTCAAAGTTTATAGTTATGTGGAAAGTAAAAGTAACAGTAGCCATTATTTTCATGTTTATTTTCTGTGCAAGCATTATGTGGATTCCAAATTTAGAAATCGGTTTAGATCAACAAATGGCTTTACCAACTGATTCATATGTTTATAAATATTTGGAATCAGTCAATTATTTATTCAAGCTCGGTCCTCCAGTGTTCTTTGTACTGAAAGCTGGTCTTAATTTCACGGACCCTAACCATCAGAATGTGGTTTGCGGTGGTCAACTGTGTAATTCAGATTCTCTAATTACCCAAATATTCTTGGCATCTCGATACCATGAGATCACGCACATTGCTCGTAGCTCCAACTCTTGGATTGATGATTTCTTTGATTGGAGCAGCTTGTCCGGTTCCTGTTGTAAATATAATACAGAAGATGGTAGTTTTTGTCAAAGCACAGACACCTCTAGCTTCTGCGAATCTTGTACCATTCCAATGGACGAGAATCGCTTGAGGCCATTACCGGAAGCGTTTGAGAGGTACATTCCGTTCTTCTTGCAAGATGCACCTACTGAATTATGCAACAAAGGAGGTTTAGCCAGTTACTTCGATGGCGTCAACTACATTTTAGATGAGGAAGGACGCGCCACAGTTTACGACTCCAGTTTCATGGCTTATCATGTTGGTCTAGGTACTTCCAAGGAGTACATCACTGCTGTAAAATATGGTTACGAAGTGAGTGAAAATATTACCGCAGCAATTAAAAGTAACACGGGTCTTGACGTAGAAGTATTCCCATACTCGGTCTTCTATCCTTTCTACGAACAATATCTGACCATGTGGGCAGACACTTTTGCTTCCATCGGGTTTTCTTTGATAGGCGTATTAGTGATTGCTTTGTTGGCTTCTGGTTTCAACTTTTTGACTACTTTCGCAGTCATGTTTACCACAGTCATGGTTGTTTTAGATATGATGGGTATGATGTATTTGTGGAACATTCCATTGAATGCTGTGTCTTGTGTAAACCTTATCGTGTCTATAGGTATCTCAGTGGAGTTTTGCAGTCATATTGTATACGCTTTCGCCACGAGTAAATGCCCTCCTAGAGAAAGAGTGGCAGATGCTATCCAAAAAGTTGGTGCAACAATTATAACTGGAATAACGCTAACAAATATTCCTATTATTGTTTTAGCGTTTTCATACACACAGATCATTGAGGTGTTCTTCTTTAGAATGTTCTTTGGCTTAGTTGTAATAGGTTTCTTCCACGGAATGGTATTTTTGCCTGTATTGTTGAGCTTTTTGGTTAATATCACGGAAAAGTGAAGTCCGTGCGAATATGCGAACTTTGGAAAAATGTTTTAATTGAAAGACTGTGAAAGTGGTAACAAATGAATTAACAAAATGGATGAGATAAATAATTTAATTAAGTGCTCATTATACTAAAATATGCATGTATGTAACTTATTTCCTATGTGATACAGGAACTTATTATTATAGTTAAATATTACCTTAAGTTAATTAAATAAATTTTGGTACTAAATAAATATCACAATGTAATTTAAAGTTAGGGAGACTAGAATAAAAATGATATTCGAGTTATTTAAGTGACTATTTTTTATATTTATTTATCTTGATATGATTTAATAAATAAGAATTAAAAGACTGGTTCTGTACATATTATATTATCACAATATTATCGATGGTAATAATAATAATAGTGATGGCGTCTCAAAAATAAATAAATAACTAGAAAATAATCATAAAGTTTCATTTAAATGATGTATTATTACAAAAACTCATTAGATAATAACGGGTTACTGACAAATGGGAAGACTTTGATTAATACAATATTTACAAAATATTACAAATATAACGTACATCTTGGCTTTACTGAGATCATTGCAGAACTATGATAAATCTATAAGTATATACCATTATTAAAATAATAATTGCAACAAAAGTAAAAACTCGCCCTGTAAAACTTTTCAAACAGTAAGAATGTCTGCTAGAAATAAAATTGTTGCCCTAATAAATTCAGATTAAAAATACTTTTGAAGTCATTATTTTATTGTTTGTTTTTGTGGCTACAATAAAGATAAATAATTAATTGCTACAATTAGATAAAATTAATTAGAATTTCATATTAATCTATGGTCTTCTTCTTAAATGACTAGGTATTTAAGGGATTACTAGTACATAAACAAACCAGTCTAAGTTTAAAGTGATAAGTTCAAACTTAAAAATAAATTTATTAACGTTGCCTATAAAGCAATCCCTTTACAAAAACGATTTTAATTAATTGTATTTATTTTATTAAGTTTCTTACTAATGTGTTCATTCTAAATTTTTTCGCGGCAAAATGTTTACAGCTTAGAGACTAGTCTAGTACGGTATGATATCTGCCCCGCATGACTGCCCCTCCCCCTCCACTCCTCCCCCCTAAAATGTGTGCCCAAAAGGTTTATGAAATTTTCAGGAAAAAGATATAAGCTACCAGGAAAGGTTTAAAGGCCGAATCAGTCTTTATAGAATTGCCAACACATTTATTTTGATATGTAAAATTTTATAATTTTATAAGGAATTTTATAAGGAATAATTCCGTTCTTAATTAATTTCTCGTTGCAAACACTGTTTTTCTGGAAATAGCATAACACCTTAAATTGGCATACATTTTATGCGGGGAAGGGGTGATTCAACTCGTGGAGGGGGTGGGACGGTCATGCATCTAGATATCACCTTGCATCACACATATAATGTTTATAAACGTTTTGCCATATTTTCCATACATTGAAATCCAGAATAAACACGATCATTCTTTTACAAAAAAAAAAACAATATCTTTGAAGTTTTTTTTTAAATTATTATTAAGTATCATCATTATACAAATTGAGTTCAACCCTGACAAAAAAATTGGTGGTTATCTTATCAAAAATTGGCATTTTTTACTTTTCGAGACGTAACCTCTTCCAATTTTCCACATAGGAATTCATTGATAACATTAAAAGGAACTTAAGATTACTTAAAGACCTCAAGACACCAAAAAATTAAGGAAATTTGGTTCATATTAGAACGTAAATCAGGACTTTGCCACGAGTCTTCTTAATTGCATTGCATTGCAAACAGGACGGCTAACTCATGTGGTAGGTATCAAGATGAAAAGATGTGCAATAAAGCCAGCACAATGGGAAACATTTGCAGCAGACAGACCACATTGGAGGCAGACTGTGAACACTAAGGTTTATGATTTCGAATAAATTAGACGCACTGAGCTCGACACAAAGCGAGACCAGCTTAATGCCCAACTACCAGTGGCTATTAATTATAATATAGTTAGGGGATTGCTGGTCGCACTTTCACTGCAAAGATCGGCTATGTTAGTCATGTGAGGGCTCACCAGCAACGCTCTCAGCAGTAACACTTGCTGTGACCGAAAACGGTCGAAAACTATTCATTGATTTATTGTGTTATCGTTGGAGATCAAGATGCAATTGATCTTAACCAAAAAACATAAAAAAAAAAATGTTTTTGGTAATTTATACACAGATGCAGATGAACGATCCTGTCGTAAACCTAAGGAGGAACTTCAGCAGAGGAAAAGGCATAAAAACCTAAGCGTCAAGCACATGGTTCAAATAGGCGATGTAACATATAGCCAACCTGAGGATCTCAATTTTAGATAGTTTCTTATCGGGTGGTAAGGTTGGCAGCAATCTCCGGAGCGAGGCGAAGGCAGCGTTGAAGGCTTCGACCCTGATCCGCTCTCTAGTGGCATGTGCTGTGCGGTACTTGAGTGTGGCGCGGCGTCTTCTACGACGTTCTTCACGGGAGAGACCAGCGCAAGGGGAGCCTCCGCCGCTGGACAGGTACGCCTCTTCCGATAACGCGCATGGTTCTAGAACCCGCTCTCTGTTGGAAAAGTAGAAAAATAAAAATATCGTCACGACATGATGAGTGGTGAACCCTATCGCCGTTCTCCGATCACAAATACACGCTTTTTAGGGCATGCAGGTTTCCTTACGATGTTTTCCTTTACCATTCAGCAAGTGGTAAGTAAGACAAATACTATGCACATAAGTTCATATTAAAAGATACTCATGCATGACAATTTTTTTTTTTGTTTATTAGGTAAAGTATTTATTTGGCTAGTTTAAAGTTAAACATTTGAGATAGTTAAATTGACCATTGTAGAATTTAGTTTTTATTATTGTTACAAATTCATTTTATGTCGTTTTCTTTTTTAAATAAAATTGTGCAAATATAAAAAAATTCAAGAACAGAATCAAGTTTTCTAAAATTAAATAAAATAAATAGTATAGTAAAACCTCGCCAAAAAATCTTTCATATTTTTAGTCCATTTTTTAACTTCGTTTTTTAACTGCCTTATCTTACAGTAATACATAAAAGTTTGAAATTCGGTCAAATTGATGTACATACTCTAAAGTAAAAGAACAAATAACACAAATTAGGGTTCTGTACTAAGAGGGTACCTTGTCAGGCGCTCGCATTTTAGCACCTTGTTTTTTATCACTTTGACATATTGTTGTTACTTGTTATCTACCATCTTTTTAAAGTTCCGTACCCATATTGTGTGGTGGTACGGAACCGTGTGGGCGCTAGTTCAAATCGAACTTGGCCAACAATTTTTTCAATTTACAAAATTTCGTTAAAACAAAACTATACTCATTAGAAAACGTTTTTTAACCCATGCAAATTGGCAATCTGCAGTATTTCAAATATCCAGGAAAATATCCTCGAGTCTTGCAATGTTACTACTTCGGGTACTTCCTTACATTTTACGAGCATTCACATCACGCAACGTATTGCGAAATGATTCATATAGAGTCGTAAACCGACATTCCGAAATTTATGGGTGTATTGCTGAAATATCCAATCTTCCTGGGATGCCGTAAGTGGCATGCGATTTTTGTCGCAGGCCAGGCAGGCTCCTGCCTAGATTTTCTATAGTTACCACGGCAATGGATCAAAGACAATTTTCTTAGCCTGTCGAGTCTTCGCTACATTTACTAATTTTTTATTTAGGTAGGCGCGGGATTTGGGATCGGTTTCCACCCGGGAAAATTCCCGATTGCAGGAAAATTCCCGAAAAATTTCCGTGAAAACACCCATTTGGGAAAATATTGGGTTGTTTTCATTTTGACATTTTGTTTTAATATATTTTGAAATTAAAGCTATCCACCATGGCAAATAAGTAGATTTGCCGTATTGTAACTAAATGACAGAAAGTTCTTTAATTGACAGTATCATTGTTTTCTCCATACAAAAATAATTTAAATATTTTTTTTTCTCAGAAAGTAATGCATATTTCAGAAACACTTTATCAGTAAAAGGTGTTTGTAATAGCGTCAGCAGTCTATCACAAAAAAAATATAGTTCAGTTACTTAACCTTTTAATTAAATACTTTCAAGTGCCTGGAGTTTCCAAAGCGCATATTTTCGCAGTTAAGTGTAAGGAAATAAAATGTTGGCTTTGACTTCCTCTATCACCTGCAGTAAGTTTCATTTTAAGTTTCATAGAATTTGTGAAGAAAAATGAAAAAACCCACCGATTGGGAATTTTCTCCGATAAACACCGGGAATTTTCCCAAACGGGAATTAACCCGGGAATTTTCCCGATGGGTATTAACCCGCGCCCATCTCTACGCGGGATACACTAGCTGTTGCGTGCTTAAATATATCAATTTATGATAAAAATACGGGAGAATTAACATTCCCGTGTTGGTCTTGACGAATAAGGAGACACGGCTAAAAAGCGGGACACTACGTAAAATACGAGACACCTGGGTACCACTCTACTTTTACCTATACATTTTGAAATGAAAAGTACATTGAAGAGGCGCCCGACTTCGCCTCGACCTCGCCTTATGACTCTCCTGTCTGGCTTGCACCTTAGGTTATTGGAATGCAAGACATTAAGCTTAAACGTAATTAGCTTAGTGCAAAGTGCATAACTTAACTTTCCTTTTCTTGTTTAGAAATTAAAAGTTGAAAAACATTTTGATCTGTGCCATTTGACGCCAATAGTTCCGTATTAGTGAGGTTTATAAAGCAAGAGTTTTACAATTAGTCATGATTCTCAAAACCAATTTAAAATGCTCTTTTAACTTTGTCTGGACCAGATCATGAGTAATTGTGCATTAAATTTCAAACTCATGCTTTATAAACGTCACTAATATTGGCGTCAACTACCACATACCAAAATGTTTTTCAATTTTTAACTTCTAAACAAGAAATACAAAGTTAAGTTATGCACTTTGTGCTAAGCTACTGACGTTTAACCTTAAACATTCTTAAAAAGCAGCGGTAGCTCAGTCGGTAGGACTTTCAATCTTAGAGGGTTCGTATCCTGTAAAGTATTTTTTGTGTACAATAAAGAATAATTTTTTTCATAATCTGTAAATGCAAAAGTAATATGCTCCAAAAGTTAGGGCTAGTCTCCTAAAGCCGTTTTCTTTTAATTTTCTATCCTGAATGTATTTTGAAAAGAGTGATTATTACTGTGTAATTTACTGACACTAGAGGCCAAAGCAGATTTTTTAATAGTTTCCAGTTTCCAGTCTGTATTTGAACAACTATTAATATATGTACATATAGGTAAATCTGCCGTAGTACTTTACAATAGGTGCCCTGATACTTTTGTACCTTTTTTTTGGCGCCAAATTCTCCCTCCCTCTGATCGGCAGCAAGGCTTCTCTAGGTTCGGCCAGCATGCAGGAAAGTGCCGCCTCATCCATCCCTCCGACGGTCTCTAGCCAACTCTTCATCTTGCTGGTTCGAATACTGTGGAAATACCAATTCTAACCAGGTGGTATGGTAGTATTTTTAACCCTGCGAGTTCGGCTCTAGTATCTTTGTGCCTCTTTAAATTCATTGCTACTGTTTTTTTGTTTTATCCACATGCTACTCAATATTATAACATATTTTTAGATTTTTTTGTCGCATTCTTTGATAAATAATAGCGGGTGGAAGCATATAGTTATTAACTTATTACGAACATACCCATTTGTTGATACATAATTTGTGAAATACAAAGTAACACAAGCTTGAAAGCTTTTTTGTCAAAGTACCTTAGCGGAAACTAAAACCAGGGTGTAACTATTTAACCCATAACCACCCAAGCTATAGAAGCGATTCGATACGAGGCGAGATTTATTAGATTAGGGAAGGGTTAGGGTGTCCGATATAAAAAGAATAAATAGGAATTTATTATCCCTAAGAGATCTCGCTTAAGAGTGCCACATTTACCAAATAAGAGCGATTTTTACAGTAATAGATTATCACTGCGCAGAATATTTGTTTTCTGTATGCTGTACACAAATATCTTTGATGTTTGGTGAATATCAGAAAAAAATCTGAATGTGAACTGTTTATTAGAGATAGTAAATTAGAGATATGGTCAAACTTTACAAGTATACTTATTTGTACAGACGACGACAACGGTGCAAACAATGCAAAAAAAGGTTATATCCGTGAGTGGCTATCCGTTTTTCAAAACTTTTAGTATGTCAAATCAGGCGAGTTTTAACATATTATGTTTATTATTTTCATATTCTGATCTGGTAGGGTGTAATGGTGTATATGGGAATAAATTGTCACTAGTTAACAAAAATAATTTTTTTTTCAATGAAAAGGGTGCAAAAAGTCAAGTATTACTCGTATTACATACATTTTTTGTTAGTTCGAAAATAAGAGTAGAGTAGATACCTAACACATACCTAACATGATATAAATAATTATGCATGAAAATTAAAAGTTACCAAGATTATAGAAAAATGGAAGTTCATCTCTTTCCGCTCCGCTAGTAAAATGTTGCCTTCTCAGTAGTACAAGAGAGGTGCGAAGTAGGAACGCGCAATGTATTATTAATCCCGCTTTCACTGCTGCGGGCAGTTAACTTGATTTGATCGGGAATCAAAACAAGACGTGCTTCAGGGCCACACATGGGACCTGAAGGGTTAAGGCAGTTGACACAAGGAATTATGGATTAGGTTCCTTCTTGGGCAGATATTGGAAATGGGACTTTGAAATGTAATTTTTTCGGTAGCTTTGAGAAGAGGATAAAGGACTGTCGCCTCATTTCTACCCTCACTCATAAAATCGAATAAAACTTAAAATAACTTTATCTATCGCTCAATCTTTACTTCCTACCCGTCTTGAAATTTAGGGTAATTTTTTTTTATAAATATAACTAATTAGACAAAATCTTGTATTTTATGCCCCAGAATGTCCCACTTTCACATGGATTTATCTTACATTTTTTTTTCTTGAATTTGAAAACATTTTAGCCCCGTGTTAGTCCATAAATATTTAAAAAATTCAGTAGTTAGATATTTAGGATAAATAGAATAGCAAAAAAAACCATAAGGCGATGTAAAAATAAAACATCGGCAAAGTGCGAGTTGGACTTGCGCACGAAGGTTTCCGTACCGTTATCTATAAAAACGGCAAAAAAATCACGTTTGCTGTATGGGAGCCTCCTTAAATATTTATTTTATTCTGTTTTTTAGTGTTTGTTATAGCGGCAACAGAAATACATCATCCGTGAAAATTTCAACTGTCTAACTATCACGGTTCATGAGATACAGCCTGGTGACAGACAGACAGACGGACAGCGGAGTCTTAGTAATAGGGTCCCGTTGGTTACCCTTTGGGTACGGAACCCTAAAAATAGGGGTGCTTCTTTTTTGTGTATTTCATGTAATACACGGAAAATTTTAATAAATTACTGGTATATGCATTTTAACTATATAATCTATTGGTATTGTAATTGGAAAACATGTTTGGATAAATTTTCCTCGATAGAAATGATTGTTGAAATGAGGTCTTCAAACACACTTTTTCTCTTCGTTTGACGAATGGGAATCATATAAAGAACTTAAACATATTTTATTAGGTGTGTTTCAACAATATCTAGAAATTTGATTTTAGAAATTTTGCTAGCTAAATTAGTTGTTTTTATAAAAATATAAATTAACATTTTTCGCTTTCACCCTAAATCCGCCCCTCTCGCACTGAGCGTGTCTTCGCTAGGAGTGACAGTGACAAAAATAAAATTCGCATAGCCTCTTAAGAGCTAGGACTCGAAATTGCGGTGAAAAGTTTGATGTATATTAGATTTGTATTGGATTCAGTTCCGTAAATGTAGAGGGCAAAAAAGTATATATGGCGTGTTTTGTGACTCAAGGCAGTTTTTAATTACACTTTATAAATAAACATACTTTAAATCATCTATTAATTATACTTTTAAAAATGCATGAATTTCACGAAAAAAGCGATTCAGTTTCCATGTTTCAAAACCGATTGAAACGAAACCAACACACGCAGATACTTACTAGAAAAAAGCATCTTTATTAAACAAAGAAATTATGGTTAATGTCCCAATGGGGCCACAAACTTCTTTTGCGTGCGCGGCATCGGATTAGAGCAGGATAGAGATTTAAAAAACAAACGCGTTAGAGCAGAACTGAATTTTAGCATAGTGCAGGCCCTTAAGTACGAAAACGGTTATAATTTTTATAGAAAAAATGTGAATGAAGTTAAAGAAAACTTTCAAGAGGCTTGTTCAGTGAATTCTTCAAACTTCATTCCTTCTTAATTCCGTACACTTCTATATTTTTATAATCATCTTGTAGGATTTCCTTTACTTCGTTTCTAATTATACATTTCTCTATTTTAGGCACTAGACCCATACCGTGAATAATATTTACGTGTTCATTTTTTTATTATTGATAATAATGAAGATTAGGTGCCCAATAAAAACTGACTAAATAAACTTACAATATCTGTAATATTTGTGGTATTTAGGACGTTATTAATCGATAACCTATCGCTATCGCCTGTGTCCAGCAGTGGACGAACACAGGCTGATCGGATAATCGATAACGAAGATTGTACTACCGATAGACACTCTTTGACGCTGTTGCACACATTCATATGACTTCGCATATAACAAAATTTATACTTGCGATTGTCGGCACTTGGTGAAACTTGAAACACATCTTGAATAAAAAACACTTAATTTATAGTTTCACATTATCATTGTTTACGTTGCTTAGAGCTAGTGCCTGGAGTCAGTGATATATTTTAATTAACATCTTCCCTTGAAAATGGAGTAAAATCCGAAACCGGTTGGGGGTTAACATAAATAAAGTGAAACTATAAGTACAAGTGTTTTTTATTCAAGAACATCAATATATTTTTAAAATGATACAGACAAAGGTATGAATGATGTTTTCATTTTTCAAGTAAGCAGACTTGTTAGAACAGGCATCAAACAATAAAAAAGTACTACAATATTGAAGTGAGTTGCATTGCATGTGTTAAATTGAGCGTTTACAAGTTTTGTAAAACACGCCACCGATTTATAGGGGCCTCTAAAGTGACACCAAATTGCATTGTAATTGTATTTGGCACATTTTTAAGGGGTTCTAGCAACCATGTTAAGTTGATTTAATAGTTTTTTATTTAAGTCCGATTTTAATCCTGTAGTAACTTCTAAAGAAATAGTTTCGACAGAGGAACTTACGAGTAGGTGTCATCAAGGAAAAGGCTTCTTAAGAGCGGTTTAGCAGCCGGATTGTGAAAAGCCCACCTTTTTCTAGTTAATCGAAACAGAACACTTTCATTCCAAATTTAGTCAATAGTTATTCAATAAAACCTTATTACCTACCTATATATATTGTGTATGCTGGCATAACAAAGTTTCCATTTGTTTCTGTAAATTAGAATTTTAAAATTTTATACTTTAAAATTCTAATTTACAGAAACCAATGGAAACTTTGCGATGACAGTTAACACGAAACATAGGTAGTTAATAAGGTTTTGTTGAGGAGCTATCGAGTAAATTTTGAATTTAAGTGTTCTGTTTCGATTAATTAGAAAAAGGCGGGTTTTTCACAATCCGGCTGCTAAGCCGCTCTTAAGGCGCCTCTTTCATCGTCATCCGAAAATTTCTCTTACTGATAAAGATATTTCTCTTAGATGAGATGTTTAAAAATTATGAAAAAAATATGTAGTGCTATTGAAAGAATACGGAAAAAAAATTATCTCTGAAAATTATTCTTGCGTTAAAAAAACAGTATGAAAGTATTGTTCAAAGTCAAGGTGTTTATACACTTAAATTAAGTAAAATTGGTTATTTCTTTGAAATCACTAATGGTGTTTGTATGGTTCTTGCACTAAAATACAAGGAAAATATTGCTCAGAAAAATAATCTATGGATTTTTTTCCGTCAATCGCGTCCATGTGAAAAGCATTATTTTCTCCTATTTGCGACCCTGCGACTGATATGAACGGTATTTCAATATAGTTTCTGTCGATATTTTGTACCGACACAAGTTAACTCAAGGTCGTTGGCGACTACCTGCCCCTTAAGGCCATGGTATTCAGAGAAATCAGACCTACTACAACGCATTAATTTAAGAGGATGGCCTACCCTAGCAACATTTTTTATTACCCATCCAGCACAATAGGTTCAATGGCTTTTGATAGAGGCAATTTTATGTTGCCTCATTGGCTTCTTTTTCTTGGACGCGTAATACGAGTACTAATGATCACGCAGCGAAACAACAAATTGGTGTGTTTTTAGCTAATATTGAAATATTTTGCAGGGAAAAAATATTGGATTCAAGTAATATCCCTTCATATTCCTATTACCAACTTTATAAAAAAAAAATTGGTTGATCCTTAACCGTGTTCTTGAAACAAAGGTTAAAAATAAAAAAAAGAGGATGAAATTTTTTTTTTGACAAAAGTATGGATCTTAGTATATTGTTTATAAGTAGAATCCTTAGATAAAAGATCAATAATTCAAATATATTTTTTTTAATGCAAGGAGAGTCCGAATTTCTTCAAACGAATCGTGTCACAGCCTCATAACTTTAGCACCGTTAAAAATAAAGACATGAAATTATGCACCAAAAGCATTAATTTGCCCACATATCACGGTGTAAAAAAAAACATGAAAAATTTGAAATTGTGAAAAATATTTCCAAAAAAAAGAGAAAAAAATAAAAAATATTATCCTAAAAATACATTATGTATATCAAATCGTAGATATTAAAAATCTGATTAAAAAAAATATGTATTTTTACTATATTTACTGGCACTGGTTTCGAGAAATCTTTAAAAAACCACAAAAATATATATGTCCCCCCTTATCTCCGAAACTGGTAAACCGAAAAATATGAAAAAATGTCGATTACAGATCATTACTGACCAATTACAGGAAACCGATAACGATTTAAAAAAGTTGAGCACAAATGAGAAATATAAAAAAATAATAAAATTAAATAAACATTTTTTTTTATGAATATCAAATTGTAGGAATTATTAAATATGTAGTATATCAGTATATATAGTATTGTAGGTATTGTAAAAATATATACATAGTTTGGCTATATTTCATTGCAGCTATTTCGAGAAATCCTTGAAAAACCATAAAAAATTGTGTGTCCCCCTTTCTTTTATTATCTCCAAAACGTAAAGATTGCAGGAAAAATAAAGTGGTTGAGAAATTCACGAAAAAACATTAAAAAATTAAATTTATCATCCACAATACGGAACCCTAGGTACGCGAGTCTGACTCGCACTTGGCCGGTTTTTTTTATTTCGACAATATCGAATTCTCGAAGAGCATTCCACAATTTACATATATTAGTATCTTTCTTACATATTTATTTTTGTAAGTAGGATAGTAATATAATGAAACACAACAAAACAAATCATTTCTATATATTTCAGCCCTCAGTATGAGGCCGTCATCAGTCAGTCATATCTCATGTGTTTAATGATGATTTCATTGGTGTTTAATTATTTACTATCCTGGTAAAAAGGTGTTGAAGTCTTCGCTATCAGTCTAATTGTCTTGAACGTTTAGTCTAACATCAATATTCAAATTCCCTAACGCAATTTGCGTCCGTACCGTGCTACGGCAGCGCGTAGCACAAATGCTACAGCTCCGCCGTAGCACAGAATATAAAGTATTGGCCGTAGTGTGGCGTAGAGTCACCTTAACCCGATTTATATTTGCGATTGTCGGCACTTGATGAAACATAAACAGCATCTTGATTTTCAACACAAACACTTGTACTATTTGTTTCATAAAATATATTTGTTGCACACTTCCCAACCGGTTTCGGAAATCAATCCATCTTCAGGGGATACAAAAGACTTTGTCGTTTTATTGCTCGTATATTAAAATAAAATAATAAATGTTTTCCCTGAAGATGGATTGATTTCCGAAACCGGTTGGGAAGTGTGCAGCAAATATATTTTATGAAAAAAATGGTAAAAATGTTGAAAATCAAGAAAAATAAACCCCTTAGTTGTCATTATCGCTAAAACAATAGATAGCAGTCCAGATCGAGGTTCGGATTCACCTTACTGTCTACTTACACTTTCCTAGTCCAAATTGATATAGTCACGATCCTATTCCTCACATTACTTCACACTCGTTACATCACACTCCACATAACAACGATCAGACAAAGCCATTCGGTCAATTTGTCACAAATTACACTGAGATACTGGACTGGGGCGCAGCATCCCTCTCAGTTTTAGCTGATGGCAGCCGGGGGTTGGGCCTCGCACTGAGGGATTGAGGGTGGAGTCTAACTGCGCTGGGTTTTTGGGATAATATTTACCGGATATGGTGGTGCGTTTTTAAGTGAAAATAAATGGAATGCCTTTGATAAAAATTTGAATATTTAAATGCAGTTTTCTCTGCAGGTGCAAAATGTACAGTCAAATTGAGTTTTGCAATATGATGATGCTTTGAAGAAAGCATAATACATATAACCATAGTAGTATAGTATATTAGGATAGTTTATTTTGGAGTAAAATGAAAAATAAAACGCTTTTCCTGTCTACTGTTTATGGGTAATTACGAGGAACACCTGCACACGATAAGGCGAACGATAGCCGTTATCAGTCACTAAAACTATTATCTTATCTCTAACTTTGGAATGATTGCAGCAAAAATGAAGAGACGTGATGACAACAGATTATAGGCAATATATAGGCAATTAATCCTTCGGGTTGCCATAAAAAAACCAGGTTATGTTAAAAGTTTTAAAGCGGTTGGTACAATAAAAAAATAAAAATTCAACCAAAATGTATCTGTTGATGTCCGGTATTGCATATTTCTTGTATGATGTCTTTCATTTAATATTATATCCAGTTAATGCGGTGTTTTGGCAGACCTACCAAAATTTTTCATTTTTAAGATGCTGCTATTGAGACCTAGTTACTTTACAGATACACAACACAGTCTACCTAATATTTTCCTTTTAGAATTACTACCATGGAGACCTACCTACGGTCAGAAAGATGATTCTATTCCTTGATACAGTCTACCTAACATTTTCGTTTTAGAGTTGCTGCTGTAGAGACCTACTCTACTATGAATATGAATTACTTCACTGATAAAATTACACAGTTTAAGTAAGATTTTCATTTTAGAGTTGCTGCTGCATCCTCACTATGAAGATGAGTTATTTCACCGATAAATTACACAATTTACGTAAGATTTCGTTTTAGAGTTACCACTACCACTATGAAGACTTAAGGCTAAAAAGATGTGTAACTTTGTTGATACACATCACAGTCTACCCACGACTTTTCTTTTAGAGTTACTACGTTTAGAGTGACCTACAGTTAGAGAGATGAGTTACTTCACATATAAACAACCAACACAGTCTAAGATTTATGTATAAGTTGCGGCCGTGGAGACTTATCTAGGATTTTCGTTTTAGATTTGCTACTGGGGAGACCAACAGCCAAAAAGAGTCACTTTGCTGTTTTCTTTTTAGAATTGCTGCTGTGGAGACCTGCAGCTAGAAAGATAAGTTACTCTACTATACCCAATATGGTCTAACTAAAGTTCGTTTTCTGTTGTGAAGACGTACAACTAGAAAAATGAGTTACGTATTAGGATTAAAAAGTTCTGAAAATTGGTGAACAAACCAATATTTTTGTTAATTTTCGGCTAAATTTATTTTATAACCTTCAAAATAACAACCATCTGAAGAGATACACATTCGCCAACGCTTAACCCATTCATCCATACAATGTTCATTGTCTGATGAAGGAATGGCTTTCAATCATAGATATCATAATATCATAATCTTTTATATTTAAGTAAGCTTTTTAGGTTAAATTGAAACTGTTAAAATAATTTTTTCATTTTTTATTTTTATTTAAACAGAGAGTTTTTGTCCGCCTACAAACTGCATTACAGTTTGGCAGAAATAATTGTATGTGCTAAATATTTTCATATGGAAATAAACGTCTATTATTATTATTATTATTGTTTTAAGTGCCTTCATCGCATTTTCTTTAATTTCATCAACGTTCAAAATTTCTTTCCACAAAGTGGCAATTTAAGTTTTAAAGAACTCGTATTCGTAAACCCATGTTTCGTCACCAGTAATTATGCGTTTCATTATGGTGGCATCGTTTGTCACCTCAGAAATTATCTCCTGGGCCACTGTCTGGTGGAACTGGTTTTGAATTAAGTTTAGGTTTTTTGGCACAAGTCGTGCTGCAATTCGTTTCATGCACAAAATATCCACCACAATGTGCTATGACGTACCACTCGTATGCTCTTATTTTCGAGAGAGCAAAGTTTCTGTAGGCTTTTTGTAACATTTGCAATGCATCAGCACAAGAAATTTCGTTTGAAACACTAAATTTCAAACAAACTTATTGTTTATATTTTCTTCTATTTCAAAATGCGATAGAGGGCAATAACTGAATATGATAAAAATCGCGCTCAATTTTGACAGAAAGGTCGGGAAAAGGTGTACCATCGTAAGAAAAAAATATTTTTTTGAATCCTTAGCGCATGTCATTTAAAATACATTTCCCGAAACTTACTAATTATACACCACAGATAAACAATACAATCTACGTAAGTTTTTCATTTTAGAAATGCTACTGTGGAGACCTACAGCTAAAAGATGAGTTACCCCACAAATACACATTACAGTCTTACTAATATTTTCATTTTAGTACTGCTGTGGAGACCTACAACTAGAAAGATGAGTCACTCCACAGATACACAATATGCTCTTACTAACATTTTCGTTTCAGTACTGCTGTGGAGACCTGCAGAGCTAGAAAGAAAACAATATCTCAAATCACACACTTGGCACTTAAAATCAGCGTCTGTTATAATAACTTGTGAATTTATAACACATTCATTGTCCTGAAATTAAAACATCCCTTATTTCCATCATCATCTGCTGTGAGCCCATCTGGCCCGCAGCATCTCGCCCCGCCCACCATTGTGATCGACCAATCACAGCACAGCTCCGCCTATCGATCCTCACGGTCCGGGACTCAGGTGGTCCCGGGTAATTGACGCCTTATGGCCGGGATGGATTGAGGACCAAATGTGGACTAAACTTTTTACTTCGACTTCACTAGAATCGATTGTACGAATAAAATTATATTCGCAAGCAAGTTATGGAAAAAAGTTAATCGTACGGTCATGTTGATCAAATATCAGCTTTCAAAGCTTAGTAAATTTTGAGGTCTACTGTGTACAGATGAACGAGGATATAATTTTTTTTTTTCAAAAGTCGTAGCGAATAATCAGTAGCTTCGTAGCACAGTTATGCCACGCGGCTACGTTATGCTACGAAGCCTACGCTGCGTTGTAACAAATCTAGAAGAATTGCAGCTACGCAGTACGCAGCCATTTTTAATTAACTGTCTGCGTCTGTGAATTATGTTTGCAGACATAATATATCTTTGTTACATGGGGTACCAGTAGTAAGTCGTTGACTGTAGAGTTCGCACTATTAAAGTCCCGTGGCTAAGCCGTAACCGATCGGCCACGACTTTAAACTTTGCGAAGTGCGCATTGCGGCGCGGCGCTTCTTGCGACGCGCTTTGTCATGCATAGATATCATAATACCTACCTTCCTGTTCCTGTGGAACCTACCTTCCTGTTCAAGAAAAAACATTTTTTTTCTTCCTACAACCTCTTAATTATTTAAGCATCTTGTGTTGTGGATGACATCAATATAGCAGGTCTTGGCAAAACTTCTGCTACAAAAAGTTTAGCCTGCATTAAAAGCGCGCGAAAAAAACAATAATATTTGTTCAAAGCGCTGGATACTGAATGTGTCCGTTGCGTTCATTGTTCGCGCGGCTCCGAGCTGAGGCCGCCTCGCTGTGACCTCATAGTTTTGTTGCAACCGCGCGCCTGGCCGCTCACCCGCCGCCGCCGCCGCCGCCGCCGCCGCCTGAAACCCAAGTCAATGCGCGATGCTCGACTCCCCGCGAGGCGCGCCACGGTGACTCGTGGGCGGCTCTATACAACTTCATACATTTGTTCTCACCGCGGGCGCCGACTTGAGAGGCAAGGTCGTGGCCGCGGGGTACCTAAGTTTGTTCATGTGGGGCAAAAATGTGTACAATTATACATACATACAAACATATCTCACACCTGTCTCCCAGAGACTACAGATGTCTATCTGCTACGATCCTGACACATCTCTTTCGCCTCTTTCACATGTGCACAATTTATAAATAGAAAAAGCATTTGATAAAATATTTTTATTTCCCGCGGATTCATCCGCGTTGAATTCATAGTATTCTGTGTAATCACTATCGAATCTGTATTTATTTCTAATTATTTTATTTGTACTTGAGGTAATCCTCCCATTTGAAGTGTTTTCAGTAAGACCAATCGTTCCGATCAAAATTAATTTAAATTGATCGTTGAATTCCTTTTTGTGTAGTCGCGCTTCAGATAAAATTAATTGAAAATGTCTCTATGACCTAATATTCTGGTTTATGGTGTCTTCGGTTGGACGAAGGATCGATATTTTTTTGTCTTTTCTTCTGAAAACAGCTGAATTTCAGTAAATTTTAGCCTTTTGCCTTATGGCCCGACCTCGCTGCATAGAATTTCAGCTCCAGGCGGGTTTAACGCAGATTTGTTTCATTAAAATGTTACTGCTCAGCTCACTTTTGGTATAGCGCAATGATACATACCTTAAAATCTTCCTTAAATAACCACTTGTCTAAATAGGATAAGTGGTTCTTAAGTTAAAAGAGAATATAGGTAGGTACTTAAAAAACCACTACTTAGCTGTACATTGCTTTAATCCCTAGATATCAGTGAAAACCACATCGTATAATAGGTAAGTTACGAAATTACTGTTTTTGTCACATAGCTTTATATGTGAGTCAACATTAATGATATCTATCTACGGATTACACGTAGGTTTATACCTCGCATTATCTGTTAAAACTAGCAGGTGCTCTAACGACGCAATTTATGTATCGAACAAATGCTTTATGTTAGCATAATAATTTTCAATATTCAAGATACTTTATTTGTTGAACCAAGGGTATTGAAGGTGTAGATTACAATATTAATTAGTGTCCTCTCAGTTCTACCGCGCAGGGGGTATACATATACAAACACACAACATCAAAACAAATAGTAAATAAAGCAAAGAAAGCAAAGAAAACAAAGAAATATAATCAGAGGTCCCACATGGAACTTTGATCTGTAGACATAATCACTGACGATGAACAAATCACATTACTTAAATATCATAAACATTAAAAAAGAAAACAAAATTAAAAATCAAACAAAAATAAGCACGCAGTAAACTAAACAAACAATGTTACCTATCTATCTATCATTTCATATTTTCATTTCACAACAAATCAATAAGTCGAGTTGTCCTGAGTTTCATTGGCCATGATCATGATAGGTTAACTCAATTTAATGTATAATTGCCGCAACTCATACCAGTAATACGACGCGACGTATAATAATAATAATAATATAATTTTATTTAAGACCAATTCCATATTTTGTTAGTAACATAGTACACACATTCACACTTAAAAATTTCATTTAATGTTAAACATTGTAGCTCTGGACCCCATATGTAAGAAGTTCCAGTGCCGCACAACCGGACAATCCATCCGATCCAGTATGGTGTTGAGAAGGCTGCTGGGACTGTCTCTCACGCGCCGCAACACTTGACGGATTTTTATGATAATATAAAAACAACGGCAACTTTAATATCAAATCCATCCAGTATGTCTACGGTATAACTCAAGAATGGCTGGGTCGATTAAGCTGAAATTTTAACAATTAAATTGAGCATGAACAATTCCTTAATTATGAGTACAGTAGGACTCCGTGTGAAATACAGTATAACTGTTGCGACGTCAATTTTTTTTTTCGTGTTTTGTAATAGGTCTCTACATATGAAATTGCCGTTTTCTATATATAATTTGAAGGAAACTCAATTTTCAGTACGAACATTTTTGCAGTTTTTTTAAGAATGACATATCCAAATTATTTTAATTCTTTTATGTGTAAATGAGACAACATTTAGCAACTTTAATTTAATTTTTGAAACGTGCAGCTGTAAAAAATTATTACGAATCTTATCATGGAAATTGATGGCATTTAGGACGAACTGTATTTGAAAATTTAATTTTGTTTATCAATATGACAATAAAAACAAAATTTAATACGTAGATGTAAAACTTTGAAATTAACTTAAAAACAAATAATGGAAATAGCTATTGAATTACAGGAATTATGAACTCTTGAATCTGTAAGAAAATTCCGGCAACTTCAGACCTATAATATAGGTAAGTTTTAAGTTTTATTGTCAACATTTCAATGTATTTTATTTTAATTAATCTCTTAACACCGACCTTTCTGCACAGTTTTAACACCTGCATTTTTCTTGTATTAATATTATCAGAAAAAAATAAGTTTCGCCCACCTTTGGTCTCTTGGCCACGTTTACAATATTATATCATAATAGCATTTAATTATTCAGCCCTCTGTTAAACGTTGCATTCAACTAATGGGCTATGATCTTTCACCCGTTTAAGGTTATGGGTGACCCGAGATTGAGCAACGTGTTTTTTGCATCGTGTATAACTAAACTCTATGACGTTTCATTATTGTTTAAAATAGCACGCTCAGAGTCGTAACTGTTACGACAACCGAAACATCACGCGCTCTCGAAAAACTGCGTTTTTATTAAATAACTCTGCTTCTCGTTTAAAATAAAAACATGATTTGTTCAAACTAGCTTGATATCATTCAAACAAATTTTATAAATAAACCACCAACTGAATCCTGAAATCGACACTCGAGAGAAAATCAATGTAAAGTCTAAAACCAGTACAATAAAGGTGATTTTACAAAAGATTTTATTTACGGTAAATATATGAATCAATTGAGGTGTTTTGTTCAAACTTACTTCATAAACGTTAGGAGAACATAGGTTTATTTTTTATGACTGGGTTTCCTGATTATTGCAACAAAATCATCCAAACTCTGTCATTTCATTTCTATTTGCCTCATCTTTCACCTTTAACCACAGGGCGGAGACATATTATTATATATCAATCACTTTTAAAAAGGAAAACCGAATGGTAACATTTATATCGTCTTTATTGTTTCCCAAAGAAAAAGATTCCTACACATCCTACGAATTTCCTACACATCCTACATCATACATTCCTACAATTTACGATTCCGACAAAGATCTTTCTGTCCTTTTCGTGCTATATAGAAGGTTTCATAACGATTTACTACTTACAATCAGTTCTTATAATTTATGCAAAGAGCTGGGTACCGCTCCGCGACATCCTCTGCTAATGTGACATGCCTTGCAATTAGGGTTACCATTTGAAGCTACGTCTTGGGACAAAATTGAAACGAAATAAATTAAAAATACGAAAAAAAAAATTACGATCGATTTTCAGCTGAAAGTTGCCGCTGACCCACTTTTTGATTCTAGTACCATTGCAATACGAGAAAAAAATGGCCTTAAATAATTATGAAAGATACGGCTGTACACTCACGTTTTATAGTTGTTGACTACATGGCAACTGTTTCACCGATACAATTTCGGCATTTTCAAGGCGAGTATCGTTAAATTCGACGACGACGTGGCTTTCACTGAAATTGTATCAGTGAAACAGTTGACATGTAGCCAACAACAATATTACGTGAGTGTGCAATCGTTTCTTTCATAACAATTAAGGATATATATATCAGCTGACGCGAGTTTGAATAGTAAAAATGGTTCTACGAATTCGTTGAATTTCAACGTCTACAATGGAAAATATCCTTGCTGATAAAAAAAAACGCATTGTCATTCAAAGGAAATTGCGTGGTTGCCCTACATGCAATACGATATTAAACCATTACAATATACAACATAACTATACGCTTTTCAAGGTTACAGCGAATGCTAATTTCCTACATAATGCGACATCAAAAATAGTAATCGCGTGTCTGGTTTGTACCTTCCAACGATTAGTCTGGGTGATTGACTGCTACTGCTAAATACCTACGGGGAGATTAATTGTGGTACTATAGTTGTTATTAGGGTTCCACAAAAAATAAAGCCTACTTCATAGATTAATATGATTAATACTTGCGATTGTCGGCACTTGGTGAAACATCATCAAAATTTTGATAAAAACACTTGTACTGTTTCACAGTATCACTGTTTTATTAGTCCAACCGGTTTCGCCTTACGGCAATATCAAGGAGCTGTTAAAATAATAAATAAACAAAGGAATGCGTAGTTGTTGTTTACATTGTAGATGGTGAGTATTGCAGATGGTGAATTCACCATCTGCAATGTGAACAACAACTACGCATTCCTTTGTTTATTTATTATTTTAACAGCTCCTTGATAATGCCGTAAGGCGAAACCGGTTGACCTACTACATAGATGTTAAAATTTGATTGAGCTTTTACGTTTCTGCCTGTCTTTCTTCACACTATGTATATAATAATAATAATAATTACATCGAGGTTTCCGCGAGTTGAATGTATGATTTAATTAATGGAAACTATCGTTTGAGTAACGTAATTTTTTTAATTTTTTTTCCGGTATACGAGTCTCTCAATCAGCTCAGCTATTTCTTAGTTTCGTCACATATGAAGTAGCAAGGACAGATAGGCCCTAAAGTTACATTGGAATTTCAGTTTTTTTAACTGTAAAAACCAGTGTGACGTGTTCGCGGAATTTTCGAATCCTTAGGGTGCCCTTTGGAAAAGTTTTACAGGAAGCGGGTGGCTTTTATGAAAACTATTCAGTTGTCATAGCAACCAGGCAGTTTAGCCGATAAGGTTTTCCATTTTCCGGGTGAAAATCAAAGTTCCTGTTTGTAGAAATGCATTGTTAACAATTTTATTATAATTTTTCCGTTGTTTTTCCGATACTTTTCATCCGGGCGCTCAATGAATCTGTGATATTTTAAATTTTTCGAATTTTTTGTGGAATTGTGATCATAAAATGGCTTTCAGTTTAAACAGTGGACAAGTGAGTATCTTTGTTACAAAATATTTACATAATATCGATCTGCAAAGCTAAAAGCTTCGTGTACTTTGGATATTTGCATACTGAAAATTATTAGGTACTTTATGGGTTGCTAAATTCATTGCCATTTTGATATGCTTGCTTTAGAAGGTATGTTAAAGACTCGTTTGTAACTTTTGGACGAACTTGCCTGACATTTAACGACGAGCGATAAAGACCATTTCGATAAAATTCATGCTCTAAATATCGTGGTTAAATGAGGCGTCGTCGGGGAACTGATAGGTTGCTGATTCGCAGCCGGATTGTGAAAAACCCGCCTTTTTCTAATTAATCGTTACAGAACACTTAAATTCAAAATTCACTCAATAGTTATTCATCAAAACCATATTACCAGTGTATGCTGCCATCGCAAAGTTTCCATTGGTTTCTGTAAATTAGAACTTCAAATTTGTTTAAGGTGGCTCCGTCGGAAAAATTCGTGGTGATTCGTGGTGGTTGAAATTTCGAACAAAACCATATTAAAATAAAGTTCTTATCAGCTCGTACTGCAACATGGCTGTTACGTTAGTCGCTACGTTAGTGCGAAAATAATATGTTTTTAATTTATTTTATCTAAAATAAAATGAATTTCTAAGAACTGAGAAAACCATATCATTAAGTATTATTTTGTCTAGAAGTTTATAAATTTTTATACAGTTTCGATAAAAACTGTAGCAGTTATATTGTTACAAGTGGACAAAAAATCGAGAAATAAGGGTAAACTTGGAATTTTCTTGCTTCACTTCTGTATATTAAAATAAAATTCAGGAAAAACCACATCACTATTTGTATCATGTAGATTACTATGTATTTTTCTTCTATTCAAAAATGCTATATTTACCGTATAAAATGGTTATAAAGTTACTCAGTTCAAGATCATTGGCGTTGGGAGAAACCTTAAATTCAGTATTGTTGAAATTCTAATTTACAGAAACCAATGGATATTTTTCACAATCCTACTGCGAAACCGCTAATAGTTTAAGTAATTGTTCTTACTTTAGTGTATTTTTTTATCTTGTTTCTTTTATGTAACACACTGTTCAAGGTTGTCGTGCACCTGTTGTTGAATTTAAACAATTTTTTTTAACAATAGTGTAATTATTATCTATAAACTGTTGGTATATCCAATATCCGTAACCCTATTTTAAATGCGAAAGTATGTTTGTTGGTTTGTCCTTCTTTCACGCAGCAACGGAGCAACGGATCGACCTGATTTTATGGGCCGGACAGTGAAACAGGCTACTTTTTATCACGGGAAAAGGAAAAAATGAAACCAGCGCGGGCGAAGCCGCGGGCAAAAGCTAGTAGTGAATAAATAAATAAACTTTTAAATCGTATAGCTGACAAGATCCCGTTTTAACAAAAGTAGGTTAAAAAGAATTTAAAATTCGAACAACCCGTGCCACTAAATGATTGTTTCTATACCGTTGTTTAAAAAAAAAAAAAAAACCGGCCACGTGCGAGTTAGACTCTTTTCTGTCTCTGGTTCCATATTGTGGATGATAAATTTAATTTTGTCATTTTTTTTCGTGAATTTCTCGACCGCTTTATTTTTCCTGTAATCTTTACGTAAACACATATTACCATGATTTTTTGGTCCACCAGTTTTGGAGATAGGGGGGGGGACATACATATTTTTGTGGTTTTTTAAAGATTTCTCGAAACCAGTGCCAGTAAGTATAGTAAAAGTATATATTTTTACAATCAGATTTTTAATATCTACAATTCGATACCTATATTGTATTTTTATAAAATATCTTTTTTATTTATTTTACTTCTTTTTTTATATTTCTCATTAGTGCTGATTATTTTTTAAATCGCTATAGTTTTCCTGTAATTGGCCAGTTATGATCTACAACTGACATTTTTTTCATATTTTTCGGTTTACCAGTTCCGGAGACAAGGTTTCGAACATACATATTTTTGTTTTTTTTTAAAGATTTCTCGAAACCAGTATGAGTAAATATATTAAAAGTATATATTTTTAGAATCAACTTTTTAATACCTACAATTTGATACCCATGTTGTATTTTTAGGCAAATATTTTTTATTTTTCTCACTTTTGTTTTGGAAATAATTTGAACAATTACAAATTTTTCATATTTTTTTACACCCCTTTTTTACCCTGCTGTGACAACGGAGTCTCACCATAAGGTTCCTTTTGTACCTTTTAGGTACTACGGAACCCTAAAAAAATCTCAAAACAATAGAAAATCTTTCCTATACACTGGCTCAACATTTGTAATCCCATGTTCTATTTTATCCATTATCTGTGCACCTGCAACGCTTATTTCTGACCCTCGTTTTATACACTTTTTTACACCCGACTATTTTGGATAAATCGTAATTCCTTTAATCCAAGTTATATCTGCAGTTCCATCTTCAAAATGTCCCTTATTAATCAAAAATTTCACACAAAAATGGATCTAAGGTCAACGATTTAAAGTTGGAATTGCATTTCAAATTGCAAGGGGTGTATTTAGGGTCACTCGCAGAAACTTGTCGCTCCCCAATTTTGCAGTAGAATGACAATTTTTCACGGTATTGTTTGCGATGTTAATCCGTGTTTGACACCTCTCTCGGGTAGTCTTTAGTTAATAGCTCTCGTGTAGTTGCGATGAATTGTTTTTTATCTATTGTTGTTTGTATAAAAAAGTGGCGGGTGGATGGTCCGATGATAAAGTGTTTTTCTGCAGACATTCTAAAGGTTTCTATTGACGCTTACTTATCAAAAACAAAAACATGACTTCAATCTGTCAAATTTGTGAAGAAACAACAAACTGCTGTAAGTGTAAGCTGCTGCTGATACTGTATAGTGCATCTAATTTGATTATATTGAAGTCCATCCATCCATCCATCAGCCTAGTTCGTCCACTGGTGGACATAAGCCTTTCCAGGACTTTGCCACTTCCGGCGGTCATCCAGGAAGAATTGCCCATTCTCACACACGCTGGGCAGGCGGGTTAGTGAGCGCGGTACCGGTACCCTCGCACTAGTGACGCCGCTGCCCGTCACCAGTTTGTTCCATATAAGGCCTGGCTATTAGGGATGGATATACCGCCATCCATCGGTCCCGGGCATGGTGGGCTTCGTGGTGTTTTTTCCTGTGAGCTGTCCTATTACTCTCCTCCGAATTACTTCGGGGGGGTCTCCAAGTAAGATGATGGTACCTCCACAGTCGAGCCTGGTATCAGCTCTACCACCTGAAGTATTCTTCATTATTAAGGTTAAACGTCAGTCCCTTAGCACAAAGTGCATAACTTAACTTTGTATTTCTTGTTTAGAAGTTAAAAATTTAAAAACATTTTGGTATGTGGTAGTTCACACCAATAGTTCAGTATTAATGAGGCTTATAAAGCATAAGTTTGTAATTTAATGCACAATTAGTCATGATCTGATCCAAACAAAGTCAAAACAGCATTTTAAGTTGGTTTTGACCAGATCATGACTAATTATGCATTAAATTACAAACTTATGCTTTATTAACCATACTCATACTAAATTATTGGTGTTAACTACCACAGATCAAAATGTTTTTAAATTTTTTACTTCTAAACGACAAATACAAAGTTTAGTTATGCACTTTTAGGCTTACATTATTACAGATTACATTATCCTTGTACATTCGTACTTGTATGCAAAGTGACTTAAGTTCTTATATTTTTTGGATGAAGGAGAAAACTAACATTTCGCAATAGTTCAAAAGTTTGCGCCAATGTGAAATGGTTCATGTTAAATGTGCATTTCTCACTATCAAAAACTGACAGTGTCGTCCTTCGTGCAAAAAATATACTTCAGTAAGTAGTAAGTACAGACCACAGAAGAATATATTAAATTATGTTAAGGTGTGTTAATTCGAAAAACATTTCGAGATTTAGGTTTAATAAGCCGTGTTTTAGAACTTGTGGTCTGAAAAACCTCATGATGATGGATATTTTTACAAAACTTCCATTTGCCTTCGTGTGACGTCACTTGAGAAATGGCTGTTTAGAAATGTGTCCTTTGCTATCACGATACATTTTTAATAATTTGCTTCCGACTAACTTGACAGCTGGATGACAGATGAGTAGACAGACAGAGACACACCCTTTTCTATAAGCAATCACACATCACAATCAGTGTAATGTCTAAAATTCTCAAGTGACGTCGTATCGGTAAGTAAGTAAGTAGTAAGTAAGTAAATCGTTTATTTGTGAGAATTCGGGTTTACAATGGATGTTACAAATAATTACAGTCCCAACAAATTCAACCATGTCATGGCGTACAAATATTTGGTTGTATATTTAAATCATGCACTAACAAAAAACAAATTGAGAATAATTATAATTATAAAATATGTATGTCAATTAAATAAGAACAAATGTCAAAATATAATATGTAAAAAAAAAAGCTTGAAGTTGGAACAAAACAATAGTAGGAATATAAAACTAGTTACAATGAAAAAATGTCTGTAATGTTCTTTATATTATAAATGTCATAATCAAATAATATTTATATTTATTCGTATCCTAGGTATTCCTTGACCGTGTAAAAACATTTTTCTAGTAAAAAATCGGACAATTCTTTAAAAAATAATAAAAATATAATGGTTAATTTATATACCAAAATATGAAAACCATGTCCTAAAATGACGGAAATTCTCTGAAAAAAAAATAAAAATCTTTTAAAAATTAAGCCATGGGAATTCAAATCTAAAAAAAAGACCAAGTTGATTTCAAGGGTGACGCAAACAACAAGGAAAAAGCAAAGAGGCTACGGTCGAGTATATATATGTATAGTTTCAGATAGCAAATCCAAGCGAATGAATATGTCGTGCTAAAATATCGTGACTCGGTGAATATCGTGTGTGTGTGGAAGTTCCACGTACCAAAGGACAACAATTCCTTCAGTACCGAGGTTCCGTCTATAAATAAAGCATGTTTAGGTACAGTTTGTTTCTGTTAGTAGTCGTTGTTGTTTGGAGTCTTGCATTCTTTGTTTACTTACACATGCCAGAAGATTTACGTACTAATAGGTCTTTACATATGAAATTGCCGAAATTTTCTTACAGATCCATGAGTTCATAATTCCTGTAATTGAATAGCTATTTCAATTATTTGTTTTTTGTTTAAAAGTTCATTTCATCTGCATATTAAATTTTGTTTTTATTTTCAGTTAGATTATAAAAATCAAATCTTCAAAAACAGTTCGTCCTAAATGCCATCCATTTCCATGATAAGATTCGTAATAATTTTTTACAGTTAACACTTTAAAAAAATTAAATTAACGTTGCTGTTATCTGAATGTTGTCTCATTCATACACATAAGAAATTACATAATTTAGATTTGTCATTCCGAAAAAAAAATGCAAAAAATGTTAGTACTGAAAATTCAGTTTCCTTCAAATTCTCTATAAAAAACGGCAATTTCATAGGTAAAGACATAATATAAGTACATACTATATTGGGTGTCAAAAGAGTAGTATCTACTGAAAATACATACTCTACTGACCACACAGGACAATTTACAATTTTTATTTCGTTACAATTTTTCGTCTAAATTTTGTATGAGCAAGTTTGTTTTTTTTCTGGCAAGCGTTTTATTTTTTCGTTCTTTTAATAAGATATTTGGCTTTATTTAATATTACCTGTCTATTTTCATCCCGTCAGTCTACAAAATAATATTAAAATTAATAACTTATTACAACGAGTGAACGAAGAGAATTTGACCTCAAAAGTATTTTCGAAGGACATTTGTGAATTTTAGCAATACTTCTCATAATTTCATCGATCAAGCAACCGTAAAATATGTAATAGTTGTCATTAGCCATTATAAATCTAAGGCAAAGTCGTAACTAATCGAGTAAAAACGGCAATACCAATAGCTTTGGCTTTACCTCGGCACGCACATGTAAATGTCACGGAAAAAATGGGAAATTTTAAAGAAAGAAAATCGCAAAATGTTTTGTATTTTTTTAAGTTTCTATTTACAAAAAACAGCATATATCATCACGACGTATATCCCCGAAGAGGTGTTAGAGTAGCACCCGAATATGGACCGGAACTGCCGGAACTCCAAGTCACCCACGTTCACCGACGATTATTATGTACCAGCGTGATGGGTAGTGAGCCCCATCCCCGTACTTCGGGAAAAAATATAGACTTCCCAGCGGTGTTTTTAAAAATAATCAAAGTATGTATATAAGGTCTTTCAATTTAAATGGAAAGTAATTTAGGAGGTGATTCAGTATCGTTAATACTTCACATTCCACTGCAAAGTACATTTTTTTGCGTAAACTTTTTCTTCACTTGTCCATACAAACTGAGTCAGCTGATCGGACCACTTTGTACTGAGAAGTGAAAAAAAAGTTCACGCAAAAAAAACTGCTTTGCAGTGGAATGTGATGTACTCGTATTAACGATACTAAATCACCTCCTAAATTACTTTCCATTTAAATTGAAGGACCTTATATATTAGAGCTGATTCTGAAGGCGTTAATTTTAGTTTTATTGCAGTCAAAATTTAAAATTTAAAACTTAAAATTTTCCAAAGTAATTTTGTTTTAAAAACTTTTGTTCCTAACACTGGAGGACTATTTTGCAATCAAGAAAACTTAGTTTTGACAGTACTAAAATCAAAATAAAGCCTTCAGAATAAGCAACATCTTTATTTAAGGAAATTATTCTCGAGTATATGAAACAGCATGAACATATTGTTCAAAGTCAAGCTGTTTTTAGACTAAAATTAAGTAAAATTGGTTATTTATTTGAAACCACTAATCGTACGACGTCGTAATGCAGTGCGCGCTGATATGAATGCTATTTCAATATAGTTTCTGTCTACATTTGTACTTACACAGGTCGACTCGAGGTCGTTGGCGGCTACCTGCCCCTTAACTGAAAATGCTTTCCAAAGCACGCCGACCGAACACAAATGTGCCCCTACAAGATTTCAACCCGTGACCCTCAGAAAAGTGGTCAAAACGTTCTAACCACTGGACCACAGAGGCGCCAGAGGTGTAAAGGTTTTATAGTTTTGTATGTTAAGGGGCCCCTTTACGCCTGTATTTTTTATAAGATTCATACAAAAGTTAAAAACTGAATGTGAAGTCAACAGCTTTTTTCATATTTTTTTCACAATTATTATCTAGCAGCATATAACTACGTCTCTATACATCCCAAAAAGCAAAATTTGATGAAACACCATTAAAATAGCTGTCAGGATATTGTGAATATTGCTTTTTTTTACAACGTGTAACAGAAAGGTGTAACCATATTTGAAGAGCTTATTCTTCAAAGAATAAGAACAACTTTGGTTTAGAACAACTTTTACTATGGAACAAACCCAGTATCCCGAAAAAAAAAACGATTGTTTCATAGAAAAATGCAATGCCACTCGGCCGAAATGTATGGAAAGGCAGATTTTTTTTCGAGATTTCAGGGTTGGCTCCATAGTAAAAGTTGTTCTATACCATTGACTGAATAAGCTCTTCAAATATGGTTACACCTTTCTATTACACATTGCATATAAATAGCGATTTTATGCAAAGTTTTACAAGTTAATCTAAAAAAAAAAGAGAAATACAGACGTCGTTCGTGTAAAAAAGACCAAGTTTATACACTTTTCTATAAATCAACAGTTATTGTTTAATGGAAAACAGTTTTTACCTGAAACCATTTCACAAATTCGGCGCTTTTTGAATATCTCGCCATCTTGCACCTCTTCATGAGAGATGGGTCGGAGTGCGGTGTTTCATTGAGATCAAAGCCATCAGGTCCTCTAAAAAGGCCGCTTTAGATGAATCATATTATGATTCCGTTCTAATGCCGTCTCTTTTGCACGCGTGAAAATTCTCTGACTCCATCCTACTTTCAAATTATTTTATGATTCAACCAAGTCGGCCTTTTTAGATCCCCTGGACGTCACAAATACCTAAATTTAGATCCCCTGGACGTCACAAATACCTAAATTTAGATCCCCTGGACGCCACAAATACCTAAATCATTTATTTGGCCTTTGAGCGGGATGGCCCACCTTAAAGACTCATTAGGTACTCAACTCTTTACATACAACTATTTCGATTCGGGCGAAGTAATATAGAACGAGATTACTAATTCCTTACATTGAGAAGTTGAGTGTCCTAGGTACATAAGTATAGAGATATAGAACGAGAATACTAATTCTCTATATTGAGAAGCTGAGTGTCCTAGGTACATAAGTATAGAGATATAGAACGAGAATACTAATTCTCTATATTGAGAAGTTGAGTGTCCTAGGTACATAAGTATAGAGATATAGAACGAGAATACTAATTCTCTATATTGAAAAGCTGAGTGTTCTAGGTACATAAGTATAGAGATATAGAACGAGAATACTAATTCTCTATATTGAGAAGCTGAGTGTCCTAGGTACATAAGTATAGAGATATAGAACGAGAATACTAATTCTCTATATTGAGAAGCTGAGTGTCCTAGGTACATAAGTATAGAGATATAGAACGAGAATACTAATTCTCTATGTTGAGAAGTTGAGTGTCCTAGGTACATAAGTATAGAGATATAGAACGAGAATACTAATTCTCTATATTGAAAAGCTGAGTGTTCTAGGTACATAAGTATGAGATATAGAACGAGAATACTAATTCTCTATATTGAGAAGCTGAGTGTCCTAGGTACATAAGTATAGAGATATAGAACGAGAATACTAATTCTCTATATTGAAAAGCTGAGTGTTCTAGGTACATAAGTATAGAGATATAGAACGAGAATACTAATTCTCTATATTGAGAAGCTGAGTGTCCTAGGTACATAAGTATAGAGATATAGAACGAGAATACTAATTCTCTATATTGAGAAGCTGAGTGTCCTAGGTACATAAGTATAGAGATATAGAACGAGAATACTAATTCTCTATATTGAGAAGCTGAGTGTCCTAGGTACATAAGTATAGAGATATAGAACGAGAATACTAATTCTCTATATTGAGAAGCTGAGTGTCCTAGGTACATAAGTATAGAGATATAGAACGAGAATACTAATTCTCTATATTGAGAAGCTGAGTGTCCTAGGTACATAAGTATAGAGATATAGAACAAGAATACTAATTCTCTACATTGAGAAGTTGAGTGTCCTAGGTACAAGTATACAAACTCTCTACAGAGTCTACAGGTACAGCTCTATACAAATAATGCTTTACTACTGGAAGACAAAGGTCAAAAATCCACCCTATCTACTGGTATAATCCAATCGGTAATCTATATCCCATCAAAAACATAAAATGTACAAAAATGGCAAGCCTCGCAACGCAATCCTTCCACCGTAAAAAGTTGTGAGATCTTATGTAAAGCCAAGTCTGCTATTTTAGTTTTTATGGAAGCACCTTTTCATTTAAGTTAGTATGGGAGCACCTATTTAACAAATTTATCATTAATTGTTTCCTATTTAGTTACCTACCAACATTAAGTGACTGTATTAATATTAGTCATCTTTATTTCCTAATAAAATATAGTGACTTCGCAATCGCACAGCAACATATACAACATATCAGCTACCTAATACCAATTTATTAGCGATTTCGATTCGATTCGAAAGCATCAGTGCTTTATTTGTGCTCTGCGATTGCAAAGTCACCATATTTTATTAGGAAATAAAGATGACTAATATTAATACAGTCACTTAATGTTGGTAGGTAACTAAATAGGAAACAATTAATGATAAATTTGTTAAATAGGTGCTCCCATACTAACTTAAATGAAAAGGTGCTTCCATAAAAACTAAAATAGCAGACTTGGCTTTACATAAGATCTCACAACTTTTTACGGTGGAAGGATTGCGTTGCGAGACTTGCCATTTTTGTACATTTTATGTTTTTGATGGGATATAGATTACCGATTGGATTATACCAGTAGATAGGGTGGATTTTTGACCTTTGTCTTCCAGTAGTAAAGCATTATTTGTATAGAGCTGTACCTGTAGACTCTGTAGAGAGTTTGTATACTTGTACCTAGGACACTCAACTTCTCAATGTAGAGAATTAGTATTCTTGTTCTATATCTCTATACTTATGTACCTAGGACACTCAGCTTCTCAATATAGAGAATTAGTATTCTCGTTCTATATCTCTATACTTATGTACCTAGGACACTCAGCTTCTCAATATAGAGAATTAGTATTCTCGTTCTATATCTCTATACTTATGTACCTAGGACACTCAGCTTCTCAATATAGAGAATTAGTATTCTCGTTCTATATCTCTATACTTATGTACCTAGGACACTCAGCTTCTCAATATAGAGAATTAGTATTCTCGTTCTATATCTCTATACTTATGTACCTAGGACACTCAGCTTCTCAATATAGAGAATTAGTATTCTCGTTCTATATCTCTATACTTATGTACCTAGAACACTCAGCTTTTCAATATAGAGAATTAGTATTCTCGTTCTATATCTCTATACTTATGTACCTAGGACACTCAGCTTCTCAATATAGAGAATTAGTATTCTCGTTCTATATCTCATACTTATGTACCTAGAACACTCAGCTTTTCAATATAGAGAATTAGTATTCTCGTTCTATATCTCTATACTTATGTACCTAGGACACTCAACTTCTCAACATAGAGAATTAGTATTCTCGTTCTATATCTCTATACTTATGTACCTAGGACACTCAGCTTCTCAATATAGAGAATTAGTATTCTCGTTCTATATCTCTATACTTATGTACCTAGGACACTCAGCTTCTCAATATAGAGAATTAGTATTCTCGTTCTATATCTCTATACTTATGTACCTAGAACACTCAGCTTTTCAATATAGAGAATTAGTATTCTCGTTCTATATCTCTATACTTATGTACCTAGGACACTCAACTTCTCAATATAGAGAATTAGTATTCTCGTTCTATATCTCTATACTTATGTACCTAGGACACTCAGCTTCTCAATATAGAGAATTAGTATTCTCGTTCTATATCTCTATACTTATGTACCTAGGACACTCAACTTCTCAATGTAAGGAATTAGTAATCTCGTTCTATATTACTTCGCCCGAATCGAAATAGTTGTATGTAAAGAGTTGAGTACCTAATGAGTCTTTAAGGTGGGCCATCCCGCTCAAAGGCCAAATAAATGATTTAGGTATTTGTGGCGTCCAGGGGATCTAAATTTAGGTATTTGTGACGTCCAGGGGATCTAAATTTAGGTATTTGTGACGTCCAGGGGATCTAAAAAGGCCGACTTGGTTGAATCATAAAATAATTTGAAAGTAGGATGGAGTCAGAGAATTTTCACGCGTGCAAAAGAGACGGCATTAGAACGGAATCATAATATGATTCATCTAAAGCGGCCTTTTTAGAGGACCTGATGGCTTTGATCTCAATGAAACACCGCACTCCGACCCATCTCTCATGAAGAGGTGCAAGATGGCGAGATATTCAAAAAGCGCCGAATTTGTGAAATGGTTTCAGGTAAAAACTGTTTTCCATTAAACAATAACTGTTGATTTATAGAAAAGTGTATAAACTTGGTCTTTTTTACACGAACGACGTCTGTATTTCTCTTTTTTTTTTAGATTAACTTGTAAAACTTTGCATAAAATCGCTATTTATATGCAATGTGTAATAGAAAGGTGTAACCATATTTGAAGAGCTTATTCAGTCAATGGTATAGAACAACTTTTACTATGGAGCCAACCCTGAAATCTCGAAAAAAAATCTGCCTTTCCATACATTTCGGCCGAGTGGCATTGCATTTTTCTATGAAACAATCGTTTTTTTTTTCGGGATACTGGGTTTGTTCCATAGTAAAAGTTGTTCTAAACCAAAGTTGTTCTTATTCTTTGAAGAATAAGCTCTTCAAATATGGTTACACCTTTCTGTTACACGTTGTAAAAAAAAGCAATATTCACAATATCCTGACAGCTATTTTAATGGTGTTTCATCAAATTTTGCTTTTTGGGATGTATAGAGACGTAGTTATATGCTGCTAGATAATAATTGTGAAAAAAATATGAAAAAAGCTGTTGACTTCACATTCAGTTTTTAACTTTTGTATGAATCTTATAAAAAATACAGGCGTAAAGGGGCCCCTTAACATACAAAACTATAAAACCTTTACACCTCTGGCGCCTCTGTGGTCCAGTGGTTAGAACGTTTTGACCACTTTTCTGAGGGTCACGGGTTGAAATCTTGTAGGGGCACATTTGTGTTCGGTCGGCGTGCTTTGGAAAGCATTTTCAGTTAAGGGGCAGGTAGCCGCCAACGACCTCGAGTCGACCTGTGTAAGTACAAATGTAGACAGAAACTATATTGAAATAGCATTCATATCAGCGCGCACTGCATTACGACGTCGTACGATTAGTGGTTTCAAATAAATAACCAATTTTACTTAATTTTAGTCTAAAAACAGCTTGACTTTGAACAATATGTTCATGCTGTTTCATATACTCGAGAATAATTTCCTTAAATAAAGATGTTGCTTATTCTGAAGGCTTTATTTTGATTTTAGTACTGTCAAAACTAAGTTTTCTTGATTGCAAAATAGTCCTCCAGTGTTAGGAACAAAAGTTTTTAAAACAAAATTACTTTGGAAAATTTTAAGTTTTTAATTTTAAATTTTGACTGCAATAAAACTAAAATTAACGCCTTCAGAATCAGCTCTAATATATAAGGTCCTTCAATTTAAATGGAAAGTAATTTAGGAGGTGATTTAGTATCGTTAATACGAGTACATCACATTCCACTGCAAAGCAGTTTTTTTGCGTGAACTTTTTTTTCACTTCTCAGTACAAAGTGGTCCGATCAGCTGACTCAGTTTGTATGGACAAGTGAAGAAAAAGTTTACGCAAAAAAAATGTACTTTGCAGTGGAATGTGAAGTATTAACGATACTGAATCACCTCCTAAATTACTTTCCATTTAAATTGAAAGACCTTATATACATACTTTGATTATTTTTAAAAACACCGCTGGGAAGTCTATATTTTTTCCCGAAGTACGGGGATGGGGCTCACTACCCATCACGCTGGTACATAATAATCGTCGGTGAACGTGGGTGACTTGGAGTTCCGGCAGTTCCGGTCCATATTCGGGTGCTACTCTAACACCTCTTCGGGGATATACGTCGTGATGATATATGCTGTTTTTTGTAAATAGAAACTTAAAAAAATACAAAACATTTTGCGATTTTCTTTCTTTAAAATTTCCCATTTTTTCCGTGACATTTACATGTGCGTGCCGAGGTAAAGCCAAAGCTATTGGTATTGCCGTTTTTACTCGATTAGTTACGACTTTGCCTTAGATTTATAATGGCTAATGACAACTATTACATATTTTACGGTTGCTTGATCGATGAAATTATGAGAAGTATTGCTAAAATTCACAAATGTCCTTCGAAAATACTTTTGAGGTCAAATTCTCTTCGTTCACTCGTTGTAATAAGTTATTAATTTTAATATTATTTTGTAGACTGACGGGATGAAAATAGACAGGTAATATTAAATAAAGCCAAATATCTTATTAAAAGAACGAAAAAATAAAACGCTTGCCAGAAAAAAAACAAACTTGCTCATACAAAATTTAGACGAAAAATTGTAACGAAATAAAAATTGTAAATTGTCCTGTGTGGTCAGTAGAGTATGTATTTTCAGTAGATACTACTCTTTTGACACCCAATATAGTATGTACTTATATTATGTCTTTACCTATGAAATTGCCGTTTTTTATAGAGAATTTGAAGGAAACTGAATTTTCAGTACTAACATTTTTTGCATTTTTTTTTCGGAATGACAAATCTAAATTATGTAATTTCTTATGTGTATGAATGAGACAACATTCAGATAACAGCAACGTTAATTTAATTTTTTTAAAGTGTTAACTGTAAAAAATTATTACGAATCTTATCATGGAAATGGATGGCATTTAGGACGAACTGTTTTTGAAGATTTGATTTTTATAATCTAACTGAAAATAAAAACAAAATTTAATATGCAGATGAAATGAACTTTTAAACAAAAAACAAATAATTGAAATAGCTATTCAATTACAGGAATTATGAACTCATGGATCTGTAAGAAAATTTCGGCAATTTCATATGTAAAGACCTATTAGTACGTAAATCTTCTGGCATGTGTAAGTAAACAAAGAATGCAAGACTCCAAACAACAACGACTACTAACAGAAACAAACTGTACCTAAACATGCTTTATTTATAGACGGAACCTCGGTACTGAAGGAATTGTTGTCCTTTGGTACGTGGAACTTCCACACACACACGATATTCACCGAGTCACGATATTTTAGCACGACATATTCATTCGCTTGGATTTGCTATCTGAAACTATACATATATATACTCGACCGTAGCCTCTTTGCTTTTTCCTTGTTGTTTGCGTCACCCTTGAAATCAACTTGGTCTTTTTTTTTGATTTGAATTCCCATGGCTTAATTTTTAAAAGATTTTTATTTTTTTTTCAGTGCTTTATTTGTGCTTTATTTGTGCTCTGCGATTGCAAAGTCACCATATTTTATTAGGAAATAAAGATGACTAATATTAATACAGTCACTTAATGTTGGTAGGTAACTAAATAGGAAACAATTAATGATAAATTTGTTAAATAGGTGCTCCCATACTAACTTAAATGAAAAGGTGCTTCCATAAAAACTAAAATAGCAGACTTGGCTTTACATAAGATCTCACAACTTTTTACGGTGGAAGGATTGCGTTGCGAGACTTGCCATTTTTGTACATTTTATGTTTTTGATGGGATCTCATTTCTTTTTGTAGGTAGTCCTCCTTTTTTTCTTCTCGGGTAATATTTCTTGCACGTCAGCTGCGGATTTTCTTAAAACCCACTCCCTTTAACTGATCATTAGGACATATTCCTGAGAAACTAGTATCGGGAAGGAGCATTTCATAATGACCACCTAAGAAACTACCAGAGAATCGTAAATGTTTCACTGGCATCCCAGGATCGCCACCGAATGATCCTCTCAAACGGCCATTTTCGTAAACCTCGAACGTAAATGGATACAAAGCGGTGGCTGCCATAAGTTCGGATACGGAACCGTAGGTGGTAGTTTTCATCATTGCTGTCGAGTACATGTGTCTCCACGCTCGTCACACGTATAAAGTTGCATTTCATCCCAATGCGCTACCACATACTCGACTACCGCACACCTAATGTCATATGACGACTCAATGTTCCCATACATAGAGAATGACAAAGAATGGAACAAACATGAACCATTTCCAGGTATAGGGACAACTAGGTGTGGACAAGGATTTTCATTTATGTACAATATTTCAGGTTCCATTGCAATATTAATTTTTACTGTAAGTTATTATTACTATTATCCACAATTAGATGCAACAGGCAGGTTAAAATTTCTTTTGACCATGAAGTGAAAGGCAGGCTTGTCAGTCTAAACCACAGAGTACATTGTTATGTCTAAACCTCTCAGAATAATGAGCTAAACCTGATCTTTTTTGAATGACACACGAGTACATAGACATTTCAATATTCCTACATCATAGAGGATGCATATACAAATAAAACAACATTAGCCGCTTTATTTTTCCTTTAATATATTTAAAGCTTTACTTGATAAATAACCTTTTACCTTGATTTTTAGGGTTTCGTATCATTAGGTTCCGTGACCCTATTACTAATCCTCCGCTGTCTATCCATCTATCACATGGGTCTACAGCTTCAGCCGTTATAGGTAGCGCGTAAATATTTTCACATAATATATGTTACATTGTCCTCTATCAAGGCAAGTAATAATATGGCCCCTATCACAGCATAAAAAGTTCAATAAATGGAAATCCAAGGGGGGTCCAATTATTCGATGTTATTTGTTTCAGCTCTATCTTTATAAAACAACAATTTTGGGCATATAAATATTAGAGTTCCGTATTCAAAAGGTGCTGATTTGTTTGTCAGGCGCTACCATTTTAGCGCCTTGTTTTTTGTCGCCTTGATGTTGCTATGTCATCTTTATTGTTGGTATTTACCATAATGATTTGGGGTTTCGTACCCATATTGTGTGATGGTAGTACGGAACCCTTTGTGAGCGAGTCTGAATTGCTCTTAGCCGGTTTAATAGCGACTTAATTACGAAATGTTGATATTTATCTTCTTAAATAGACTAAATCTGTGTTACTACAAAAGGGTGTTTAAGCGATGTTTAACTTTTGACAGTGTTTAAATCTGTTGATGTCACTTTTTTACAATATGAAAGAAAAGGTGACAACAACAGATTTAAACACTGTCTAAAGTTAAACACCGTTTTGTAGTAACACCGAAAGTATTTTAGGGTTCCTTACCCAAAGCACAAATTATTATAACAAAGGCTCTATCGTTAGAACGGTTATACGTACAAGTTGAAAATTTAGGCAGACTACTTTTAAGTAAAATAAGAAATAATAAAAATTAGGGTTCCTTCCTAAAAAGGTACCGAATTGTTTGTCAGGCGCTACCGTTTTATCGCTTTATTTTTTGTCGCCTTGATGGTGCTATGACATCTATGTTGTTGCAATTTACTTTTAGGGCTCCATACCCGTATTGTGTAGGGGTACGGAACCCTTTATGCGCGAGTCGGATTCGCAAACTACCGTTTTTTTAGTGACTTAATTACGAAATGTTGATATTTTCTTCCTAAATAGACTAATATTGTGAATGTGTGGAACATTATAAACCACCCTTTTTAGGGTGCCTTACCCAAGGAACAGATTATTATAACAAAGGCTCTATCTTTAGAACGGTAATACAACATACAAGTAAAATTTTAAACTTTGGGCAGTCTGTAGTAAATACTTTAAAGTAAAATAATGAAAATTTGGGTTCCATACTAAAAAGGTACCGAAATGTTTGTCAGGCGCTACTGTTTTATCGCTTTTTTTTTTGTCGCCTTAATGTTGCTATGCCATCTTTATTGTTGTTATTTACTTTTAGGGTTCCGTACCCGTATTGTGTAGGGGTACGGAACTCTTTATGCACGAGTCAGATTCGCACTTTACCGGTTTTATTTTTTAGTTTTCGCACTTTAACTTTAACGTAGAATTTTTCGTTTTAGGCGTCTTTAATGCAAAGCAGCATACCACCAACGTCATCTAGTGTTATACAAATTTATAGATGCAGCTGGAAACATACATTTTGTATAGACTTTGTATGGAAATATTAAATTACCAACCGCAAATAACATTTTTATATTTTTTTGTTGCAATGTACACTATACACTAACCGTATGAAAAATTTCAAGTTTGTAGGCCTGCTAGAACACCTTTAGACTTTTGATGATGTGTCAGTCAGTCAGTGACAAAATAAGGGAACTTTGACTTGAGATATTTCGTAATCGAATATAGGTACAAAGTTGTAATTTGGGGTCAGAAGTAGGATCAGTAAGTACTCTTGGTTCCTGAAATTTCAGATTTCTAGCTTCACCCACAACGAAGATACAGGGGGGTTGAAAGTGCCGTGAGTTGCTTCGAGAAAAGGATGGTACGGCCGTTCCGCGTTTTTTCTGCGAGATTTAGTAACCATTATAATGTTTGATGTCAATGTTACCTTAAAGGTCTAAAACCGAGTTTTAGTCAATGACGTAATTCCCCGTTTAACCTATGACTATCTTTTGCCCGGGGACTCACCCATCCTAAAGAGAAACTGCTTGTTTTCTGTGTCTTTTCTCCGACTTTGATTCTCAAAAATGATTCATTGTTCATCAATCGTTCGGGCGGTTGATTAGATTTCACCTTGTTTAATTATAGATTTTATCGTATATACAACGTGTAACAGAAAGGTGTAACCATATATTTGAAGAGCTTATTCAGTCAATGGTATAGAACAACTTTTACTATTGAGCCAACCCCGAAATCTTAAAAATTAAATCTGCCCTTCCATACATTTCGGCCGAGCGGCATTGCATTTTTCTATGAAACAGTAAATTTTTTTTTCCAGTTACAGTTTTTGTTCCATATTAAAAGTTGTTCTATACCATTGACTGAATAAGCTCTTCAAATATGGTTACACCTTTTTGTTACACGTTGTATATTGCTATATAAATTAATTAAACCATTAATTTAGTTCATGTACCTGCATTTATGATTTTATTACATATCCTTTTTTTTATAAGATTAAAATTGACTCGTAAAAAGTGTATGATGTATGTATACCTACTTTACAAAATAAACTATTTGAATTTGAATTTGAAAATCACGGGGTTGTACCACTGAGTACCACAATGTTACTCAAAACTCTTCTTGGCTGACGATAAAAACCACCTAACATCAGTGAAGTGGTTTTAAAGATATAAACAACTTTCACTAAAATGGTCATCAGCAGGGATAGGATAATCGGATCGATATATATACCTAAAGTTGGAAAAATCCTTAAAAAAGTTTGTAGGTGTGGAGTCGAATTCTTAATAGTAGTTTATGCTACTAGGGCGAAAAGAAATAAATCACGAGGACGATTTAAAACACGAGCGTAGCGAGGTGTATCATACTACCTTTTTCAATGCATAGTGTGAGGAAATGAAAACAAATATAATCTTGTGAACTTTAAATTATAATTGGCTCAAAAGGACTGTATCCAGAGCCGTTAACCAGTGGAAAAAAAGTATAACGTCTATGGTACACATGAAAGGCTGCAGGTTAGCCAACCATTGTAAATAAATAAAAAAAAAAAAATAATAAAGCCCTAGGGCAAAATAATCGACTTTTTGTTCGGTTTTGATGCATAAAAAGTGGGCCTTTACGAGCACATGCATTGAAAAATATTATTTATTTTGATAGTGAAAATTACGCAAATTACGGGCATTGCTTAAAACGTTACGATAATGTACCTAATACTTAATAGACGTTACCGTAAATTTGTATTATTTAGAAATTGTGTACAAATCCTATGAAATTTATAAAATGCCAAGCTGATTTATCTATTTGTTTATTTTATTTTATATTTGATCGGCCTTCTGTTTTGCCTTTTGTTCTGTTCGGCCTCATAAGCTTGGCATTTTATAAATTTCGTAGGAATTGTATTAAATTCTTATTTTTTTCATTTATTTATTTATTTCAATTGCTGGTAACATATCTATTAAGTATTACATTATCATAACGTTTCAAGTAATTCCGTAATTCCGGGATTTTTACTATCAAAATAATATCATAAGAAGCCGACTCCACAGTTCCACACCTACAAACTTTCTCAGTTTTCCAGCTTTAGGTATATATCGATCCGAATATCCTATTCCTGGTCATCAGCCATTGCGCATTGATATTACCTTAAAATCTTTCCCAAGGACTGCATACATTATGATTTATTCGTAGGTCTCTCGTTAAAAAGAACATAACAATATAAGTAGCTACAACCGGACAACGTTCCATTTTATATGTGTAAGGATTTTACAACAATAGCTTAACGGCAAGACGACATTGGAGACATTAAATTACGAAAGTTAAAAGTTCAGGGACGGTTTATAGGGCAGTATTCGAAGTTAATGGCATCACGCTGCGGTTTAATTCTGGTAGTGAAATGAAGCATGCAAGCCAGTTTTTTTTTTTTTTTACAAGAGTTAATTTTCCATCACATTTAGACCAAGTTGTTATCTCGTTGCATTGAGCTGATGCTACAGTTTCAAATAAACCGATTTATTTACGTGAACGTATTTAAGGTTAAACGTCAGTAGCTTAGAGCAAAGTGCATAACGTAACTTTGTTTTTCTCGTTAAGAAATAAAAAATGAAAAGCATTTTGGTATGTGGAAATTGACGGCAATAATTCAGTTTTATGAACAAATACAATGTTCACTTATAATGAGAAGCTTATCTAATTATGTATATATGGCTAATCCATTGATACCTAAATTTTATTTAAATATTTAATTGTGTTAGTAAACAGGTTGCTTACAAACTAAGTAAGTAGTATTTCATCCACTTAAAGTGACATGTTTTAGTACATAATCTTTTAACCGCTTTTTGAAAACATTAATTGATTTTGATGCTTTGACGGTCTCTGGTATATTATTGTAAAGTTGAACACCCTCAGTTTTAGTGAGGTTTATAAAACAAGAGTTTGAAATTGTATAAATTAAAATGCTGTTTTAACATTGTTTGGACGAGATCATGACTAATTGTGCATTAAATTTCGACCTCATACCAAAATATTTTTCAAATTTTAACTTCCAAGTAAGAAAAACAAAGTTAAGTTATGCATTTTGTGCTAAGCGACTGACGTTTAACCTTAAGTAGGTAGTCTATAATACGTCACGGTATACCATGGCAGTTCTTACAATACTACGTTTAGCGAGACGATGCAAAGTGAGTCATCCCCCGAATGACACCTGCCACCGCGTCAAAGGAAATGCCATCGTCTCTACTCGTTCGTGACTTGACCCTCGTACCTCGATAATAAGAAGAAGTCCTACATATCTGGAGTATCGTTTTTAGGGTTCCGTACCCAAAGGGTAACCAACGGGACCTATTACTAAGACTCCGCTGTCCGTCTGTCACCAGGCTGTATCTCATTAACCGTGATAGTTAGGCAGTTGAAATTTTCACAGATGCCGCTATAACAACAAATGCTAAAAAACAGAATAAAATAAATATTTAAGGGGGCTCCCATACAACAGACATGTTTATTTTTTGCCGTTTTTGTAGATAATGGTACGGAACCCTTCGTGCGCGAGTCCGACTCGCACTTGGCTGGTTTTTTGAAATTAAGAATCGTAATACTGAGGGGTGCAATGACCGCTTTGCATCTTTTCGCTAAAATGCGTATACTTCCGCAAACAGCTGATAATCGTACAAAAAAAGGTACACAATGGGTAGGTACACCAAGCGCGTGGCCGTGTGTACAGTAACACGTGACGAGATAATTCTAAATTATTGCGGTCCTTCATAATTTAGTCAAACAGTCGCATGACGTATGGAGTAAACAACAATTTGCAACCCTTTGTAGAGAGGGATGAATATTATAACGCCTCGCGCAGCGGGGGGTGAGCTGACACCTGCTCAATGGGGACGTATGTCTTCTATTGTAATATTTTTATGCCCCAGTTCCAATTTTAAATTTTATTCATGTATGATTTGATTAGTGGTGTAACAGAAGAATATTAAAATTCAAGGCGTATTTAAAACTCATGTACTTAACTGATAAACTGATAAAGAGAAAATATTATATTACATACGGCTTGAACACTCACGTGTGATTGTTGTTGACTATATACCAACCGTTTCACCGATACAATTTCAGCATTATCAAGGCGAGTGTCGTTCTTAGGATGACGACGCGGCGTTCACCGTGGTTGTCAAACGGGCAAGCCGTATGTAATAATAATTCAGTATATCACAGCTCACGCGAGTTTTAATAATATTATAGAAAATATTATATCATCGAACTGTATGTATTTTACTAGGAATGGTGTTCCAAACTAAAATTTTGCGCTTTAACTTACGGTAACCTGACTACAATGCAAGCGAGCGAAAGAAGTGGTCGCTAAAAAACCGCCAACGTTGCAGTCGACAAAATACGGCCTGTTTTGTACTTATTTAAAAGAAATAACGGTTCAAATATAAAAAGTGGAGTATAATAGTATTTTGTTAAGTTACTAATATGTTTTATATAAATAAACGGTATTTTATAGGAAAAAAGGCCAGTAGGCCTCTTTTTGTCCTTATCGCGTGCAAATTCCAGATAATACATTTATGTGAATAGACAGTTTTGATTGAATTGGATACTTCTTTGTAGGCATTAGCATCTCGTATAGGGGAACATGTTCAAAAGTTGTAAATACATAATATACGTAATACATAATTTACGTAATACATAATATACGTAATACATAATTTACGTAATACATAATTTACGTAATACATAATTTACGTAATACATAATTTACGTCATACATAATTTACGTAATACATAATTTACGTAATACATAATTTACGTAATACATAATTTACGTAATACATAATTTACGTAATACATAATTTACGTAATACATAATTTACGTAATACATAATTTACGTAATACATAATATACGTAATACATAATATCCAGAAATTCCTAAGTACCTATACAACGTGTAACAAAAAGGTGTAACAATATTTGAAGAGCTTATTCAGTCAATGGTATAGAACAACTTTTACTATGGAGCCAACCTTGAAATCACAAAAAAATAATCTGCCTTTTCATACATTTTGGCTGAGCGGCATTGGATTTTTCTATGAAACAGTTGATTTTTTTTTCGAGATACAGGGTTTGTTCCATAGTAAAAGTGGTTCTATACCATTGAATGAATAAGCTCTTCAAATATGGTTACACCTTTCTGTTACACGTTGTATATAGGTAGTTAAGTTTTTGAGATAGAATCCATAACAAGAATGGTCTAAAACCAACAACTTTGATTGCCCCCCATTTCTTTATTTTAAACAAAAATGAGTTCTAGACAATGACAACCCAGGGTAAGATATAAAATATTTTGCGTCTCTTTTTAATATATATTTTTTTTCATTTATCTTTTCCACCCCTGAAAAATTATTTAATTCAATATTCGGTTTTCGGTTAGCATTCTACAGAAAAATACACAAATTTCAGGTCTCTATCTCATTTCGTCTATTAGAACCGTTACATATGTATATGCGGACGCACTGACAGACAGGCAGATAACAGACTGACCGATAGGTCCGTTTTGCCCTTTGGGTACGTACCCCTAAAAAACCTAGCTAGTTTTTATTATTTTAGTTTTATAAAAAACAATAAATAAAAATGTAGATACTCAATCTTCTGAGAAATTTAATAGGGATACGTGAGGCTGTAAGTTTGAGAAACCCTGCTCTATGCTGATGATTGCTGAGTTGTTAAGTTGTATGTAGACCACCTCATTAAAATTTAATTTTTAACTCTTGTGCCACGTGCCTGAGACGCGTGCCGCTCCTCAGCACTTGGTGAAATTTACTTTTGCTCTAGGGGTTTGTTTCATTGATATTGTGAAACAAATTATGGGTTGTTTTTGCAAATTATAATTGTGAAAGGGTGATTGTCGATATCTGTTAGTTTTATTCTCACGGTAGACTGGCGAATGACAAAAACATAGAATAGAATAGAATAGAATAGAATAGAATAGAATAGAATAGAATAGAATATTAATTTATTTCGCAAGAAGGGAGTACAGTACAAGTTACAAGAATTTAAGCTTAAAATCTAAGATACACATAAAGTACTAATAACAAATGTACGCTGTTATCCTAGATAGGATTTTACGCCTGTAGAAAGGAATAACAGCCCCGTTTCCTTGAAGGACAGAATGGGGTAAAAAAACATAAGTACTTAGTTAATAGGCTTAACAACATTAACTAGTTATAGGTAAAAGAGAGAGAAAAAGCTTAGAAGACTAATTTCAAACAAAGTGTTATTCGAAAATGGCACCATAGACTGAAAAGAGTAAAAGGCTCATGATTGGTTCGTACTGTTGTCACGCGACACTAGGTCAGCTATGATTGGCCGTCTCAAAGACACAATGAACGCTATTGGAGCCGTCGCCATACAAAATTGTGTTCAACACAATTTATCGTGGGGTCATTTTTAGGTTCTAATCAGACTTCTATGTTTTTTTCGTTCACTGCGATAGAGACATTATAATAAGCTGCAACCTGTACGTATATATATGAATAATATCAAGGTTCGATGACCCTTTTTGTAAAATTCGGAAATAACTTTTTTCGTATTCCCTACAAACGTAAGCCCAGCCCCGAGTCAATTTCTGTGGGCAGTGAATTTTATTAAAAACTGTTATCGATCCGTGATACTGACCACTTACCATTTAAGCCTGTAGTATGAATTTGGTTGCATAAATTAATGTCACCTTATACAATCAACAATTCCCACAAAATTAAGCGGAAGCCGGGAGTATCTAGCGAGAACGGAGAACCAAGTTCGTGGTCCGAAACTCCGAACATGCGATTTTTCGGCCTCACTAGCATTTTTTGGGATTAAATAAAGCCAAATATCTTATTAAAAGAACGAAAAAATAAAACGCTTGCCAGAAAAAAAACAAACTTGCTCATACAAAATTTAGACGAAAAATTGTAACGAAATAAAAATTGTAAATTGTCCTGTGTGGTCAGTAGAGTATGTATTTTCAGTAGATACTACTCTTTTGACACCCAATATAGTATGTACTTATATTATGTCTTTACCTATGAAATTGCCGTTTTTTATAGAGAATTTGAAGGAAACTGAATTTTCAGTACTAACATTTTTTGCATTTTTTTTTCGGAATGACAAATCTAAATTATGTAATTTCTTATGTGTATGAATGAGACAACATTCAGATAACAGCAACGTTAATTTAATTTTTTTAAAGTGTTAACTGTAAAAAATTATTACGAATCTTATCATGGAAATGGATGGCATTTAGGACGAACTGTTTTTGAAGATTTGATTTTTATAATCTAACTGAAAATAAAAACAAAATTTAATATGCAGATGAAATGAACTTTTAAACAAAAAACAAATAATTGAAATAGCTATTCAATTACAGGAATTATGAACTCATGGATCTGTAAGAAAATTTCGGCAATTTCATATGTAAAGACCTATTAGTACGTAAATCTTCTGGCATGTGTAAGTAAACAAAGAATGCAAGACTCCAAACAACAACGACTACTAACAGAAACAAACTGTACCTAAACATGCTTTATTTATAGACGGAACCTCGGTACTGAAGGAATTGTTGTCCTTTGGTACGTGGAACTTCCACACACACACGATATTCACCGAGTCACGATATTTTAGCACGACATATTCATTCGCTTGGATTTGCTATCTGAAACTATACATATATATACTCGACCGTAGCCTCTTTGCTTTTTCCTTGTTGTTTGCGTCACCCTTGAAATCAACTTGGTCTTTTTTTTTGATTTGAATTCCCATGGCTTAATTTTTAAAAGATTTTTATTTTTTTTTCAGTGCTTTATTTGTGCTTTATTTGTGCTCTGCGATTGCAAAGTCACCATATTTTATTAGGAAATAAAGATGACTAATATTAATACAGTCACTTAATGTTGGTAGGTAACTAAATAGGAAACAATTAATGATAAATTTGTTAAATAGGTGCTCCCATACTAACTTAAATGAAAAGGTGCTTCCATAAAAACTAAAATAGCAGACTTGGCTTTACATAAGATCTCACAACTTTTTACGGTGGAAGGATTGCGTTGCGAGACTTGCCATTTTTGTACATTTTATGTTTTTGATGGGATCTCATTTCTTTTTGTAGGTAGTCCTCCTTTTTTTCTTCTCGGGTAATATTTCTTGCACGTCAGCTGCGGATTTTCTTAAAACCCACTCCCTTTAACTGATCATTAGGACATATTCCTGAGAAACTAGTATCGGGAAGGAGCATTTCATAATGACCACCTAAGAAACTACCAGAGAATCGTAAATGTTTCACTGGCATCCCAGGATCGCCACCGAATGATCCTCTCAAACGGCCATTTTCGTAAACCTCGAACGTAAATGGATACAAAGCGGTGGCTGCCATAAGTTCGGATACGGAACCGTAGGTGGTAGTTTTCATCATTGCTGTCGAGTACATGTGTCTCCACGCTCGTCACACGTATAAAGTTGCATTTCATCCCAATGCGCTACCACATACTCGACTACCGCACACCTAATGTCATATGACGACTCAATGTTCCCATACATAGAGAATGACAAAGAATGGAACAAACATGAACCATTTCCAGGTATAGGGACAACTAGGTGTGGACAAGGATTTTCATTTATGTACAATATTTCAGGTTCCATTGCAATATTAATTTTTACTGTAAGTTATTATTACTATTATCCACAATTAGATGCAACAGGCAGGTTAAAATTTCTTTTGACCATGAAGTGAAAGGCAGGCTTGTCAGTCTAAACCACAGAGTACATTGTTATGTCTAAACCTCTCAGAATAATGAGCTAAACCTGATCTTTTTTGAATGACACACGAGTACATAGACATTTCAATATTCCTACATCATAGAGGATGCATATACAAATAAAACAACATTAGCCGCTTTATTTTTCCTTTAATATATTTAAAGCTTTACTTGATAAATAACCTTTTACCTTGATTTTTAGGGTTTCGTATCATTAGGTTCCGTGACCCTATTACTAATCCTCCGCTGTCTATCCATCTATCACATGGGTCTACAGCTTCAGCCGTTATAGGTAGCGCGTAAATATTTTCACATAATATATGTTACATTGTCCTCTATCAAGGCAAGTAATAATATGGCCCCTATCACAGCATAAAAAGTTCAATAAATGGAAATCCAAGGGGGGTCCAATTATTCGATGTTATTTGTTTCAGCTCTATCTTTATAAAACAACAATTTTGGGCATATAAATATTAGAGTTCCGTATTCAAAAGGTGCTGATTTGTTTGTCAGGCGCTACCATTTTAGCGCCTTGTTTTTTGTCGCCTTGATGTTGCTATGTCATCTTTATTGTTGGTATTTACCATAATGATTTGGGGTTTCGTACCCATATTGTGTGATGGTAGTACGGAACCCTTTGTGAGCGAGTCTGAATTGCTCTTAGCCGGTTTAATAGCGACTTAATTACGAAATGTTGATATTTATCTTCTTAAATAGACTAAATCTGTGTTACTACAAAAGGGTGTTTAAGCGATGTTTAACTTTTGACAGTGTTTAAATCTGTTGATGTCACTTTTTTACAATATGAAAGAAAAGGTGACAACAACAGATTTAAACACTGTCTAAAGTTAAACACCGTTTTGTAGTAACACCGAAAGTATTTTAGGGTTCCTTACCCAAAGCACAAATTATTATAACAAAGGCTCTATCGTTAGAACGGTTATACGTACAAGTTGAAAATTTAGGCAGACTACTTTTAAGTAAAATAAGAAATAATAAAAATTAGGGTTCCTTCCTAAAAAGGTACCGAATTGTTTGTCAGGCGCTACCGTTTTATCGCTTTATTTTTTGTCGCCTTGATGGTGCTATGACATCTATGTTGTTGCAATTTACTTTTAGGGCTCCATACCCGTATTGTGTAGGGGTACGGAACCCTTTATGCGCGAGTCGGATTCGCAAACTACCGTTTTTTTAGTGACTTAATTACGAAATGTTGATATTTTCTTCCTAAATAGACTAATATTGTGAATGTGTGGAACATTATAAACCACCCTTTTTAGGGTGCCTTACCCAAGGAACAGATTATTATAACAAAGGCTCTATCTTTAGAACGGTAATACAACATACAAGTAAAATTTTAAACTTTGGGCAGTCTGTAGTAAATACTTTAAAGTAAAATAATGAAAATTTGGGTTCCATACTAAAAAGGTACCGAAATGTTTGTCAGGCGCTACTGTTTTATCGCTTTTTTTTTTGTCGCCTTAATGTTGCTATGCCATCTTTATTGTTGTTATTTACTTTTAGGGTTCCGTACCCGTATTGTGTAGGGGTACGGAACTCTTTATGCACGAGTCAGATTCGCACTTTACCGGTTTTATTTTTTAGTTTTCGCACTTTAACTTTAACGTAGAATTTTTCGTTTTAGGCGTCTTTAATGCAAAGCAGCATACCACCAACGTCATCTAGTGTTATACAAATTTATAGATGCAGCTGGAAACATACATTTTGTATAGACTTTGTATGGAAATATTAAATTACCAACCGCAAATAACATTTTTATATTTTTTTGTTGCAATGTACACTATACACTAACCGTATGAAAAATTTCAAGTTTGTAGGCCTGCTAGAACACCTTTAGACTTTTGATGATGTGTCAGTCAGTCAGTGACAAAATAAGGGAACTTTGACTTGAGATATTTCGTAATCGAATATAGGTACAAAGTTGTAATTTGGGGTCAGAAGTAGGATCAGTAAGTACTCTTGGTTCCTGAAATTTCAGATTTCTAGCTTCACCCACAACGAAGATACAGGGGGGTTGAAAGTGCCGTGAGTTGCTTCGAGAAAAGGATGGTACGGCCGTTCCGCGTTTTTTCTGCGAGATTTAGTAACCATTATAATGTTTGATGTCAATGTTACCTTAAAGGTCTAAAACCGAGTTTTAGTCAATGACGTAATTCCCCGTTTAACCTATGACTATCTTTTGCCCGGGGACTCACCCATCCTAAAGAGAAACTGCTTGTTTTCTGTGTCTTTTCTCCGACTTTGATTCTCAAAAATGATTCATTGTTCATCAATCGTTCGGGCGGTTGATTAGATTTCACCTTGTTTAATTATAGATTTTATCGTATATACAACGTGTAACAGAAAGGTGTAACCATATATTTGAAGAGCTTATTCAGTCAATGGTATAGAACAACTTTTACTATTGAGCCAACCCCGAAATCTTAAAAATTAAATCTGCCCTTCCATACATTTCGGCCGAGCGGCATTGCATTTTTCTATGAAACAGTAAATTTTTTTTTCCAGTTACAGTTTTTGTTCCATATTAAAAGTTGTTCTATACCATTGACTGAATAAGCTCTTCAAATATGGTTACACCTTTTTGTTACACGTTGTATATTGCTATATAAATTAATTAAACCATTAATTTAGTTCATGTACCTGCATTTATGATTTTATTACATATCCTTTTTTTTATAAGATTAAAATTGACTCGTAAAAAGTGTATGATGTATGTATACCTACTTTACAAAATAAACTATTTGAATTTGAATTTGAAAATCACGGGGTTGTACCACTGAGTACCACAATGTTACTCAAAACTCTTCTTGGCTGACGATAAAAACCACCTAACATCAGTGAAGTGGTTTTAAAGATATAAACAACTTTCACTAAAATGGTCATCAGCAGGGATAGGATAATCGGATCGATATATATACCTAAAGTTGGAAAAATCCTTAAAAAAGTTTGTAGGTGTGGAGTCGAATTCTTAATAGTAGTTTATGCTACTAGGGCGAAAAGAAATAAATCACGAGGACGATTTAAAACACGAGCGTAGCGAGGTGTATCATACTACCTTTTTCAATGCATAGTGTGAGGAAATGAAAACAAATATAATCTTGTGAACTTTAAATTATAATTGGCTCAAAAGGACTGTATCCAGAGCCGTTAACCAGTGGAAAAAAAGTATAACGTCTATGGTACACATGAAAGGCTGCAGGTTAGCCAACCATTGTAAATAAATAAAAAAAAAAAAATAATAAAGCCCTAGGGCAAAATAATCGACTTTTTGTTCGGTTTTGATGCATAAAAAGTGGGCCTTTACGAGCACATGCATTGAAAAATATTATTTATTTTGATAGTGAAAATTACGCAAATTACGGGCATTGCTTAAAACGTTACGATAATGTACCTAATACTTAATAGACGTTACCGTAAATTTGTATTATTTAGAAATTGTGTACAAATCCTATGAAATTTATAAAATGCCAAGCTGATTTATCTATTTGTTTATTTTATTTTATATTTGATCGGCCTTCTGTTTTGCCTTTTGTTCTGTTCGGCCTCATAAGCTTGGCATTTTATAAATTTCGTAGGAATTGTATTAAATTCTTATTTTTTTCATTTATTTATTTATTTCAATTGCTGGTAACATATCTATTAAGTATTACATTATCATAACGTTTCAAGTAATTCCGTAATTCCGGGATTTTTACTATCAAAATAATATCATAAGAAGCCGACTCCACAGTTCCACACCTACAAACTTTCTCAGTTTTCCAGCTTTAGGTATATATCGATCCGAATATCCTATTCCTGGTCATCAGCCATTGCGCATTGATATTACCTTAAAATCTTTCCCAAGGACTGCATACATTATGATTTATTCGTAGGTCTCTCGTTAAAAAGAACATAACAATATAAGTAGCTACAACCGGACAACGTTCCATTTTATATGTGTAAGGATTTTACAACAATAGCTTAACGGCAAGACGACATTGGAGACATTAAATTACGAAAGTTAAAAGTTCAGGGACGGTTTATAGGGCAGTATTCGAAGTTAATGGCATCACGCTGCGGTTTAATTCTGGTAGTGAAATGAAGCATGCAAGCCAGTTTTTTTTTTTTTTTACAAGAGTTAATTTTCCATCACATTTAGACCAAGTTGTTATCTCGTTGCATTGAGCTGATGCTACAGTTTCAAATAAACCGATTTATTTACGTGAACGTATTTAAGGTTAAACGTCAGTAGCTTAGAGCAAAGTGCATAACGTAACTTTGTTTTTCTCGTTAAGAAATAAAAAATGAAAAGCATTTTGGTATGTGGAAATTGACGGCAATAATTCAGTTTTATGAACAAATACAATGTTCACTTATAATGAGAAGCTTATCTAATTATGTATATATGGCTAATCCATTGATACCTAAATTTTATTTAAATATTTAATTGTGTTAGTAAACAGGTTGCTTACAAACTAAGTAAGTAGTATTTCATCCACTTAAAGTGACATGTTTTAGTACATAATCTTTTAACCGCTTTTTGAAAACATTAATTGATTTTGATGCTTTGACGGTCTCTGGTATATTATTGTAAAGTTGAACACCCTCAGTTTTAGTGAGGTTTATAAAACAAGAGTTTGAAATTGTATAAATTAAAATGCTGTTTTAACATTGTTTGGACGAGATCATGACTAATTGTGCATTAAATTTCGACCTCATACCAAAATATTTTTCAAATTTTAACTTCCAAGTAAGAAAAACAAAGTTAAGTTATGCATTTTGTGCTAAGCGACTGACGTTTAACCTTAAGTAGGTAGTCTATAATACGTCACGGTATACCATGGCAGTTCTTACAATACTACGTTTAGCGAGACGATGCAAAGTGAGTCATCCCCCGAATGACACCTGCCACCGCGTCAAAGGAAATGCCATCGTCTCTACTCGTTCGTGACTTGACCCTCGTACCTCGATAATAAGAAGAAGTCCTACATATCTGGAGTATCGTTTTTAGGGTTCCGTACCCAAAGGGTAACCAACGGGACCTATTACTAAGACTCCGCTGTCCGTCTGTCACCAGGCTGTATCTCATTAACCGTGATAGTTAGGCAGTTGAAATTTTCACAGATGCCGCTATAACAACAAATGCTAAAAAACAGAATAAAATAAATATTTAAGGGGGCTCCCATACAACAGACATGTTTATTTTTTGCCGTTTTTGTAGATAATGGTACGGAACCCTTCGTGCGCGAGTCCGACTCGCACTTGGCTGGTTTTTTGAAATTAAGAATCGTAATACTGAGGGGTGCAATGACCGCTTTGCATCTTTTCGCTAAAATGCGTATACTTCCGCAAACAGCTGATAATCGTACAAAAAAAGGTACACAATGGGTAGGTACACCAAGCGCGTGGCCGTGTGTACAGTAACACGTGACGAGATAATTCTAAATTATTGCGGTCCTTCATAATTTAGTCAAACAGTCGCATGACGTATGGAGTAAACAACAATTTGCAACCCTTTGTAGAGAGGGATGAATATTATAACGCCTCGCGCAGCGGGGGGTGAGCTGACACCTGCTCAATGGGGACGTATGTCTTCTATTGTAATATTTTTATGCCCCAGTTCCAATTTTAAATTTTATTCATGTATGATTTGATTAGTGGTGTAACAGAAGAATATTAAAATTCAAGGCGTATTTAAAACTCATGTACTTAACTGATAAACTGATAAAGAGAAAATATTATATTACATACGGCTTGAACACTCACGTGTGATTGTTGTTGACTATATACCAACCGTTTCACCGATACAATTTCAGCATTATCAAGGCGAGTGTCGTTCTTAGGATGACGACGCGGCGTTCACCGTGGTTGTCAAACGGGCAAGCCGTATGTAATAATAATTCAGTATATCACAGCTCACGCGAGTTTTAATAATATTATAGAAAATATTATATCATCGAACTGTATGTATTTTACTAGGAATGGTGTTCCAAACTAAAATTTTGCGCTTTAACTTACGGTAACCTGACTACAATGCAAGCGAGCGAAAGAAGTGGTCGCTAAAAAACCGCCAACGTTGCAGTCGACAAAATACGGCCTGTTTTGTACTTATTTAAAAGAAATAACGGTTCAAATATAAAAAGTGGAGTATAATAGTATTTTGTTAAGTTACTAATATGTTTTATATAAATAAACGGTATTTTATAGGAAAAAAGGCCAGTAGGCCTCTTTTTGTCCTTATCGCGTGCAAATTCCAGATAATACATTTATGTGAATAGACAGTTTTGATTGAATTGGATACTTCTTTGTAGGCATTAGCATCTCGTATAGGGGAACATGTTCAAAAGTTGTAAATACATAATATACGTAATACATAATTTACGTAATACATAATATACGTAATACATAATTTACGTAATACATAATTTACGTAATACATAATTTACGTAATACATAATTTACGTCATACATAATTTACGTAATACATAATTTACGTAATACATAATTTACGTAATACATAATTTACGTAATACATAATTTACGTAATACATAATTTACGTAATACATAATTTACGTAATACATAATTTACGTAATACATAATATACGTAATACATAATATCCAGAAATTCCTAAGTACCTATACAACGTGTAACAAAAAGGTGTAACAATATTTGAAGAGCTTATTCAGTCAATGGTATAGAACAACTTTTACTATGGAGCCAACCTTGAAATCACAAAAAAATAATCTGCCTTTTCATACATTTTGGCTGAGCGGCATTGGATTTTTCTATGAAACAGTTGATTTTTTTTTCGAGATACAGGGTTTGTTCCATAGTAAAAGTGGTTCTATACCATTGAATGAATAAGCTCTTCAAATATGGTTACACCTTTCTGTTACACGTTGTATATAGGTAGTTAAGTTTTTGAGATAGAATCCATAACAAGAATGGTCTAAAACCAACAACTTTGATTGCCCCCCATTTCTTTATTTTAAACAAAAATGAGTTCTAGACAATGACAACCCAGGGTAAGATATAAAATATTTTGCGTCTCTTTTTAATATATATTTTTTTTCATTTATCTTTTCCACCCCTGAAAAATTATTTAATTCAATATTCGGTTTTCGGTTAGCATTCTACAGAAAAATACACAAATTTCAGGTCTCTATCTCATTTCGTCTATTAGAACCGTTACATATGTATATGCGGACGCACTGACAGACAGGCAGATAACAGACTGACCGATAGGTCCGTTTTGCCCTTTGGGTACGTACCCCTAAAAAACCTAGCTAGTTTTTATTATTTTAGTTTTATAAAAAACAATAAATAAAAATGTAGATACTCAATCTTCTGAGAAATTTAATAGGGATACGTGAGGCTGTAAGTTTGAGAAACCCTGCTCTATGCTGATGATTGCTGAGTTGTTAAGTTGTATGTAGACCACCTCATTAAAATTTAATTTTTAACTCTTGTGCCACGTGCCTGAGACGCGTGCCGCTCCTCAGCACTTGGTGAAATTTACTTTTGCTCTAGGGGTTTGTTTCATTGATATTGTGAAACAAATTATGGGTTGTTTTTGCAAATTATAATTGTGAAAGGGTGATTGTCGATATCTGTTAGTTTTATTCTCACGGTAGACTGGCGAATGACAAAAACATAGAATAGAATAGAATAGAATAGAATAGAATAGAATAGAATAGAATAGAATATTAATTTATTTCGCAAGAAGGGAGTACAGTACAAGTTACAAGAATTTAAGCTTAAAATCTAAGATACACATAAAGTACTAATAACAAATGTACGCTGTTATCCTAGATAGGATTTTACGCCTGTAGAAAGGAATAACAGCCCCGTTTCCTTGAAGGACAGAATGGGGTAAAAAAACATAAGTACTTAGTTAATAGGCTTAACAACATTAACTAGTTATAGGTAAAAGAGAGAGAAAAAGCTTAGAAGACTAATTTCAAACAAAGTGTTATTCGAAAATGGCACCATAGACTGAAAAGAGTAAAAGGCTCATGATTGGTTCGTACTGTTGTCACGCGACACTAGGTCAGCTATGATTGGCCGTCTCAAAGACACAATGAACGCTATTGGAGCCGTCGCCATACAAAATTGTGTTCAACACAATTTATCGTGGGGTCATTTTTAGGTTCTAATCAGACTTCTATGTTTTTTTCGTTCACTGCGATAGAGACATTATAATAAGCTGCAACCTGTACGTATATATATGAATAATATCAAGGTTCGATGACCCTTTTTGTAAAATTCGGAAATAACTTTTTTCGTATTCCCTACAAACGTAAGCCCAGCCCCGAGTCAATTTCTGTGGGCAGTGAATTTTATTAAAAACTGTTATCGATCCGTGATACTGACCACTTACCATTTAAGCCTGTAGTATGAATTTGGTTGCATAAATTAATGTCACCTTATACAATCAACAATTCCCACAAAATTAAGCGGAAGCCGGGAGTATCTAGCGAGAACGGAGAACCAAGTTCGTGGTCCGAAACTCCGAACATGCGATTTTTCGGCCTCACTAGCATTTTTTGGGATATTGTCAGTTTATATTTTCAATTGAGAGAGAGAGAAAGCGCTTATAAAAAATATGTCATTTGTTTCCTATAGGCCACGCGGGCGAAGCATACATTAGTATAGTTATAATATAAAATATTCTTGGTCGAAACAGTTCAACCAAGAAACCACGCCGAAACGCCTCGGCAACTGGGAGGTCCCTCGTTGGGCGCCAACTAAGGCCCGGCCGCTTGAGTACCGGCCGAACCCGCGTCCGATATGCGACATCAACGGACACTTCCTGCCGGGCGCGCCGAGGGGCTCGTCTAAGTGCTTCGGTCACTACACCGGCACTTGGGAGCTGCCGAGGAGGATTACCAGAAAAGTTGGTAAGTGAATAAAAGCTAATAGCTTGTTCGTAACATCGGCTTTATTTACGTACGCATGAACGAAAACGAAAGTAAGAAAAGGGTAGATAGGGTAAATAAAAGCAAGTGTTAAACAAAGACTACCCCGCTTCGCTTTTTGGAAAAAGCGAAATCCCTCGGGAGGTCCCTCGTTGCGCGCTAACTGGCCGCTCTAGTTTTCTACACCAGCACCTGCCTAGAAGGATTACCAGGGAAGTTGGTAAGGTTATACAATTGACGCTGGAAGACCTTGACCCTTAAGTGTCAAACGCGCAACAATTGCGCCGGAATACCTTGACATTGGGTGGGTTGATTGATATTTTGGCTGGCCATCCATGTGGTTAAGGCAAATCATCTTGTCCGAAACAGAGCTCTAGATTGTAGAGTCTAGAAGCGTACTCGAAAACAAAAGTAAGAAAATGGTACAGCAACACGAGCAAGCAGTAAACAAATTTTATCTCGCTTCGATTTTTTAGGCAAAGTTAATGAAAGTAAATCATTTTGCTTAAAACAGGGAAGCATACACATACACCTAAGTAAGAAAAGCAATTTTTGTGTATATACTTCTAACTAAAGTCACATGTCGTTAGAGAAACCGCGCCGAAACCGTTCGGCTCAGTTGTTTCGGACACTAATTACCCTCAGGAAATGCAGACGAGAATTCAGAAACAACAAGACCCATCGGAATAGGTATTGGTACCGATTCGGTGAAGCACATCTAACTTATTTGACAGGACTAAACTTAATTTACGAGTTCTGTCCTTGTCTTTTCGATAAAGAAAGAAAAAGACAGGACGCTTAAAATAAGGTTAGTCCTGTCAAATAAGTTAAGACGTGTTATGCCGAATCGATACCATTATCTATTTAACAATACGTTTTATTTGGTTTTGGGCGTATCTACATGTTGTTGAATCTCGTGGCTATATTGGAATAATTGAGTATTTATGTCAAACCAGCCAGTTTTCCCAGAGTAGCTAGATCTGACATGAACTCATAGCATGTTCATATCCTCAATTCGTCCTTCACTGCGTTGACTTCGAAAAACGCGTTATGTTTATTCTTGCTGTTGATGGCAACCACAAACATGGATCTCCCATTGTGAGGTCAATGCCCACGAATTAATTACCTATATTGTTTAGGCCCACTTACGCATAGTTACATAACCTAGGTTATTAAATTTTTATGTGAAGTCCATACCAAATAGTTACCTCTATGGTTTGATGTGACAAGGGCAGACTTCGATAAAATTTATGAAGACAGCAATAAAATGTAAGTTAACCTGGGTTAAGTTGTTTAGTGCAAGTCGGCCTTAATTGTGTATTTTCTATGCGATATTGAACAGACTAAAACAAAACAACTAGTTGATGCTAAGGGTGCAAAGGTCAAACCACTTGTACAAAGGTCAAATCACTTATACTCAGGTCAAATCACTTGTCAAAAGTCACAATCTCATTTTCATAGAAGTTACAAAACTTTTTTGCTCGAGATTTTGTGTTTTTGTAATGAATGCAGATAGACAAAAGAAATTTGCTAGTTTTATGAGATACGAGTACAAACATGTGTACCTACGAGGGTTTTTACTACGAAATGTTATCGTTTACAATGTTTATATATCCATATTTAGAAATTGATTTGGATTTCCAATCTTTCATAATGTTATAGCTCGAACGCACAGAACGTTTTACTGGAAAAGCAATGAGCGGGTCTACCGCGTAATTCTCATTTTCATCAACATCAACTTGAGATTGAAATTTGACGTGCGTGCGACGACGCCCGCCTAACATGTCATCTCTTTTGCACGCGTTGAATTTCGCATGCATTTGCTTGAAGTTGATACAAATGAGAATTACGCGGTAGAGCCCCAGGTCAAGATTGACTAAAATAATTTGAAGAAATATAAATATTACTTTGAAAATTAATTATTTGCATGACGCCAGGGTAGGGACTGCCTAACTTAGAGTGATTAATTTTCATACTAATTTTTTTTCAGTGTTATTTTACATGTTTCATATTTTTTCATTGTCAAACTTGATCTCCTCATAGCTTTTTCAGCAAATAGTTCTGTACACGCCACTGAGCTCGAGATGGTTATTTTGCAAAATTGACGACCTTGAGTCGATATCCATAAAAGTGGTTATTTTTATTTGTCAACAAATGTAGAAAAGAGCTTCCTGAATAAATAATATCGTGTTGCATGTTCGTTTAGCGAGTCACGAATGAATCTCTCAAATATATGGTCGATAGCTCTTATTTCAAATAAGTAGAGACTGTTGTCGAACGGCAAAGGTTATGAAGGATTCGCAAAAATCGCAGCGGTTATAAACGCAATACCTACCCAAAATGTCAATGTTAGGAATGTATAGAGCGCTCAGAGAGCGTGTACAATGTAGCCGATTCTGAAGGCTTTAACTTTAGTTTTAGTGCTGTCAAAACTAAAATTTTATCGTTGCAAAATAGTTCATAAGTGTGAAGAACAGAAGCTAAATTACTTTGGAAAAATGTATGTCTTGACAGCACTAAAACTAAAGTTAAAGCCTTCAGAATCGGCTTTAATGTGGCACTAAAACGGTTTTTTTTATCACAATTCTGTTGTTGTGATGCGTTGCGCAAAGAACGTAGGTATGATGCTATCAGGATGAAGGTCAAATTGACATTGAATATACAAAATACAACTTTGTGTAAATGTATTTAAAATACGAAATACAAAATACTTTCGAGAGGATGTATTGAAAATACAAATACAGTGTTTTGGACTTATTTATTTAAAATACAAAATACTTTTTTTACAATGAATTTCTGTTTATACACCGTCCAATTTGAGTGGTTTTGGAAGCTATCTGACGATACTACTTGTCCATACGAAGAATTTTTAATATAATTTTACTTAGGTATTGTATTTTATCGACTCTGTGTCTACACTCGGTACAGCCGCGTTTCACCGACGATTATGAAGTCCCAACGTGATAGCTGGTGAACCCTATCGTCGTTCTTCGGGCACATTTGTGCATGCCCTAAAAAGCGTGTAAATGCAGGTTTCCGGTTTCCTTCACCGTTCAGCAAGTGGTAAGTATTAGATAAAAAATACTATGCACAACAATTCCGAAAAATTCATTGGTGCATGCCCGATCGAGGATCGAACCTGGATGGCCAAATTGATGGGCCAAGTAGCATTGTTAGCTTGTAACTATTTACTTGTTTTAAGAGTATGACATAGCCAAAACAAAAACCAGTTCCGGGCGTGGCTTATTCTATTTTACGATAGCGCGCGGGGGGAATTTCGTCCCGGTCTCTAAGCTCGCGTCACCATAGCAAAAATACGAATAGAGTGGACGAGGCAGGGTCAAAAGTAATACGTATTTTATTTTATCTAATTTATTAGTGTATTTCGATCATCGTCACACGGCATTGATCCTACTTGCTATCACGTCGGGACGTAAATTTATTATGGTCGGCTAAAAGTGGTTTTTTGAGTGTTTGATTTATCAGTTGACCCTCGGAACATTTCAGACACTCCTTTAGAGATACATAATAATATTGTGACGGTTAATTGTCACCATTACCCATTCTTTAAATATTTTATTTCTGTTTGTATTTTCGTTCCCCTTAATGGTTTTAGACTTAGTATACATATCTGATGTAATAACTGTTGTGTTTGAGCACTACAATATGTCAGCTTGCACTGGACCCACTGGTCGTGTAATATATTTAACTTTAGCTAGATATTATTAAGTTCTCATTTTATGTGAATATGTAAATGTTCTTATGAGAAATAAAGAACCTGGATCTTAAGTATGAGAGGCCACTTATACCGCCTGAGCTACCGCCGCCTTTAAATGTTATTTTAAATACGAAATACATCTACGTTAGGTATTTGAAATACAAGATACAATTTTAAGGAGGTATTTGAAATACAAATACAAAATTCGTATTTGCATTTCAAATATTGCCCAGCACTGCTTATACTTGAATAAAATTATTTGACTAGACTTCATTACTGAAATTTGGAATTCAGCTCTATTATTATTTATTTTGCGCTGAAAAACCTTTTATTCGATGATCGAGTTATCATTCGATTTATGATTAAGCAACTGTGTCATTAAATTATCGAAGTTTGACAAATTTATCGAATAAATGAATCATGTACCCCGGTCGTGCTGCAAATTTCCGTCACCAAGGTCAATGAACCGAAAGTCGGCATTATAATGACATCCATCCATCATCCTAGTTCGTCCACTGGTGGACATAAGCCTTTCCAGGACTTTGCCACTCCCGGCGGTCATCCTGGAAGAATTGCCCATACTCACACACGTTGGGCAGGCGGGTTGGTGAGCGCGGTGCCGGAACCCTCGCACCAGTGACGCCGCTGCCCGTCACCAGTCTGTTGTTTGTAGTTTTTGAAGTTTTGGCCTCAGTATTTCAAAATTTTGCAAAAATATTCAATGTACAGTGGAGATCACATCAACCTCATTGGACTTTGTACATATCTTAAATCCTTAATTATAGGAGGAGCTAATATAGTACTGGAAGTGTATAACTTAATGAGATCTCCACTGTAGAGACACGACTTCTTTACTACAACATTATTCGTTTTATTAATAGATGAATGCTTATCGTTTTGCAGCGGAAGAATTAGCGAAAGAGCCGCCCGACGGAAGATTTCCAGATTGGCTGAACCCACGCGTGCAAAGACCCAAAGTCGAAGGGCGCCTGCGCGGCGGCAAGTTCGTCAAGGAAAAGAAAGGAAAGAGTCAAGAGAAACACGACGCGGCTGCAAAACAGACGTTCCAAGTAGGTCTATGCAGAAACACGGCTCTGTAAAACACCTCTTATTATTTCTGAACTTTTTACCGCGCAGCTGTTGTCTAGAAAAGTATTTCCTTGAGTGTTTTAAAAACAGTCAACTCCATCATTTTGTGTACCCCTACTTATTTGGTTTGTGAGTTTTCATGGTATTTTGTGTAAAATATTTTTAGGTATATTGATGTTGTAAAAGTGGTTAGCGAAAAGTTTGGCAGTATTAATTTGAAGCTCTAGTTTTAGTTGTAGTTTGAAGCTCTAGTTTTCAGTTCTAGTTTGAAGTTCCAGTTGTTATTTTGGTTTAAAGTTTTAGTTTTTTTATTTTACTTTGAAGTTTTAGTTTTTATTTTGGTTTAAAGTTCTAGTTTTTTTTAGTTTGTAGTTCTAATATTTGATCAACTACTAACAAATAATAGTTGGGCAGATTATTGCTAGATTTGTATGGAGTCCGTCATTATATATCATGTAAAATCACCAAAAATAATACAACACCAGCTGAGGTCCTAGAAAAATTAGAAGCCATTTTTCTAAAAATAATATTTTTCTTTTATGCGTCCTTGCTGATCTGCCCTAATATTGATTACTTTGTTACTGTTATTAACTGTGGCATTTATTAAAACTTAACGCTTTGAATTCTCATCACGAATTCTTAGTAGGTAGTTACATTCCTAAGCGTAATAATCACATCAGAGTTTTATCAAGGCTTGATAATACACCTGTATAGCAGCTGCAAGATATGATAATAAGTATGGATTAACTTGTATAACTGATGTCACTAGACAGATGGTCTATGAAAAGAATAATTTTGAAATAGCCATTCCAAAAGAAGTAATACTTAGATGACAAAACTACAAGCTGGGGGTTTATTTCGTTTATTGTAGATGACTCTACCAGCCGCACTACCAGTAGTGTCGTTGACAATGAACGACACTACCATTCTATTTTAAAAGAAATGGTACAATTCAGGACAAAAGCTGTATGTACATCCACTCGAAGTAACCACAGAAAGTTACCTTTAGTAGCAGTAGTTCGGTTGTTAATTCGGTTGACCGAACTAATGCAACTTTTCAGTAGCAGTAGTTTTTGCGTATGAATATGTTAAGCGTTAACATTTTTCCTTCCAACTACCACGTTATAGCGTCTACGAAGCGCCACTTTATTTTCCATAGGAAATTAAATTGCTTGATAATACATTATTTCCGTTTCGTTTATTTATAAATTTGTAGCAGTAGACAAAAAAGTTACAAAGTTTGTTATATTTGTGTACTTAGACCTGGTTAGAACACACGCACGGAATCGATGGTCAAACTATGCAACTTTACACACTTCTTGCCAAGACACTTTATTTATTCAAATGTAGTTGAAAGAAAACCAGATTATTAACTTCGGGTGACGTAATTTGTCATTTCCCTCGTAGAAATACCAAATCCCTTTCCACTCAACATAAAAATCTACCATTAGGGTCCCAAGTTGTTTATAATGTATCTCCTTTTTACACATGAAACCTTAAAATTAAGTAGAGCCACATTCTCAAGTTGTATTTTTTCATTTCAGCACAATCAATGCCCGGTTCACCGCTTTAAATACAAGAAAATAAATTAGTTCATGCACAAATAAGTTTCTAAGGAGATTATGGCGACTATTTTATACAATTATTTTTTCTAAATTTTTCATGTCTGTACAATTAAGGATAATCAATATCAAGGTACAGAAGCAAAAGAAACCAACAGGGAAAATAACGAAGAAACAGGAAGAAGTGAGAAGGAAGATCCGTTAGATTTGAATAAAACAAAATACCCTATAGACGAAGATGGTCACGGACCCTACGTTCCGGGATCATTAACTGACCCTGAAAAAAGGCACGATAGCTACGACCTTTTAGTCAAACAAGCTGTTGAGGAAGTCCACGGCCCTCAAGAGGACGAAACAGATAAATTTTGGAGGAAAGTTGTCGAAAATGCGAAGGACAATGAACAAAACGACGTTCAGAAGAATATGAAATACAAAAAGAGTACGACACCAAAACTACCAGCTGTTAACGTTACCCAAAACTTTCAGTTCGCAAAGAAAATGCATGTTGGTAATTTGGAGCATCAACCTCTGCCAGACACTTTGGGTTACCGGAATTTATCGAAGATCGGCGAACATCGAGACTCCGATATCATCGTGAAGCCGTATGCGATAGGTTGGAAAGGTTACGGTGCTGCCGGGCCGACATGTTGCACCAAGATGCGAGTTCATCGACCTAAAACATGCGATCCGAAGAAGACGGAAGCAGAGAAAGACAGCAAACGACCATCAACTTCCGGTCCCGACTTGGGAGGGCAATACAAAAAGTCCATGTCACTGATGGACTTGGCTATTTGCTGGGATTTCAGACCTGACAATCCGAAAAACGAGCCGAGACCTCCCAAACATATAGATGGGTCAAACGGTTCCAAAGCACCAGCAGTCTTCACGATGGTCCATACGCCCAAAGAAGAACAACTTGAAAATATAATATCTGGACATTCGAACCCAATCTTCAATCAAAACCAATTTTCAAATGATGTCGGTCATCATCCGGTGCCCTACTTCGAAAAAGACATGACAAAAGACAAACGTAAGAACTCGTGTGATGTCCAGTACTGTCCTCAGCACAATGGTGACGACAGAGCTTCAAAATCTTTAAGTGGTAGCAGAAGAAATTCTGCCCAGTCTTTTACAAAGCCTCCTTGTGACGGAATTCACGGTTGCGGCACACCAAGTGAAACAAGCCGCAAATCGAGTCGAGAACACAACTCAAGGCCTGATAAATTAGAGCCCATAAAACAAGCTTGGAATGGCAACGATAAACCGCTCAACGGAATACTTCAAAACCCTAATCGCGGCCGAATAAGTTTGGAGTCTTACGAAAAAACCCCTTTAGCGCAAGGAAAACTTCACCAAAGTTCGCCAAACAATTCTCAACTTTCGAGGCGATCTACCAAAGATAGCGTATCAACAAATAATAACAGTACGAAACACAAACACTGTTTATCTTGTAATGGAAATAAAATGTGTCAAGAAACAAAGCAGAAGGAAGACTACAAGTTCGCTTTTAAAGCGGGCAATCCAAATTCAGTACAAACACATAGCACCACCACAAATGGTTCTACTACCGATTCGAAGGGAGTCAAAATCCCAAAGATGCGTCATCCATACTCCAAAAAGTCTTACACTATTCCTACTCTGGCACCTCCTTTTAGCATATGGAAGGATGCTAATGCAACGGGTTATCCAGAACATTGGAGATTAGCAAGTGTATACCAACATGCTTACAAGCCACCCGAACAAAGACGCAAGCCTTTAATTTCTAGCGTTTACCAGTAAAAATTATCATGATTTTTAGGACCGGCTCCGCCGAACATGCTTTCAAGTTTGGGCAATTTAGCATATTAAATCAAAATATTTTTAACAAATAAAATTTGCGTGATTAGTTATGAAGTTGAAGTACATATGTATTTTTCAGATTGGACACAAGTATCACAAACATTGAGAAAAAAAAATCGGAAAGATCTCTAAAATCACAGAAAACGTCATTTGGCGTTGGAACTAGTATGATCAGTCTACTGATCGAACTACAAAATATTTTTTTTACAGAGCAAAGAAATGAAAAGTAGCCTTTCCAGATTTTCATTATTTTTTTCGTTATTTTAAAAGAAAGACTAAAACATTTTACATTTTTTTTTGTACAGAAAAATCAAGTAAAAAGTATTTCAATGTTTGTGTAATTCTTTTAAAATAACGAAAGGAAACATATATTAGAATATTATATGAATAAAGTACCTTACGCTAAAAACAAACCGGCCAAGTGCGAGTCAGACTTGCACACGAAGTGTTCCGTACCATTATCTATAAAAACGGCAAAAAAAAGCATCAGTTGTATCATCTGTAACGTCTGTTGTATGGGAGCCCCCTTGAATATATATTTTATTCTGTTTTTTAGTATTTTGTTGTTATAGCGGCAACAAAATACATCATCTGTGAAAATTTCAACTGTCTAACTATCACGGTTCATGAGATACAGCCTGGTGACAGATGAACAGACGGACAAACAGACGGACAGCGGAGTTTTAGTAGTTTTAGGTTCCGTTGGTTAACCTTTGGAAACGGAACCCTAAAAACAACTTGGCACAAAAACAAATCTTTCTAGTTGCATCACCAAATTACGTTGTCCGTGATTTTAGTTATCTTTCAGGATTTTTTTCTTGATAATTGTGATACTTGTGTAAAATCTGAAAAATACATAACGTAATTTAACAAAATTATATTTTATTCTGATGGAATATGCTAAATTGTCCAAACGCATGTTTGGCGGAGCCGACCCTTAAGGAAAAATATGAACAACAAATTTAAGGAATATCATGTACATATATTGGGTCCAATAACAATCAATAGAAAATGTATACATTCACCTCGTAATATTAACCAGATCTTGTATAGTAATAAATTATTACACTTGCAAATCGAATTGTCATTTCAACACCTGCGACTTTTTTATGATTCACAGGTGCCCTATCTTAATCCTTTCTTCGAACATACATTTTCAAGGTAGAAAGCGCTCGTACTCCATGAAGAAGGTGCATTTTCTGATGGTTTCCCAAGCCTTATTGCAGTATTGATACCAGCCTTTTTCTGATAGATTTGGAACATTAGTTATTTGGTGTCGGTGTACTCCTAAAACCATTGCTCGAAGACGATTTGCTAGTTGCTCGAAAGGCGGATGCCCGCGGTAGATTTCTTTGTTGTCTGTGAACAGAAACACAAGTAAAATAGTTATTTGTGCAACAAGAAAGCAACATTTTTTTTTGTTTCGAGTGCCGAGTTTGAATCCCGAGCAAGCGAAGTATTCTATAATTGAATCACGAGCGTAGCGAGTGATTCTAAGTTGGAATCCTGAGCGTGGCTGATGTTGCTGTTTCTCTTTCTATTGAGCAAAGGATATGGAGTTTTTGAACAGTATGCAGTGTTCTTAATATGAAACACTTTTCTTCACTGCTTAAAACCAATGAGCAAAAGTCGATTTTGCTCACTGTTTTTAAGCAACAAAGGCGCGCTTTTCGAGCTAGTGAGGTGAAGATAATATTTATTCACTGAAAACGTTATCCCTTTTTAAAAATCTGTACTCAAAGGGCAAGACGGAAAACTATTAAGGGCCATTTCACACTTTTAGCGAGAAATCTAAAATTAGAAATCTAATCTAATCAGCGCCGAACTTGTGAAATGGTTTCAGGTAAAAACTGTTTTCCATGAAACTGTAACTGATTATTTATAGAAATGTGTATAAACTAGGTCTTCTTTACATAAATGACGTCTGTATTTCTCTCTTTTTTATTTCCAGTAGGTATAGATCAAAAATTATAGTACTTGCTAAACTTTGCGTAAACATGAGGCAATATTCACAATATCCTGACAGCTATTATAATGGTGTTTCATCAAATTTTGCTTTTTGGGCTGTATAGTTACGCCTGGATTTTTCTCAAGATTCATACAGAAGGTAAAAACTGAATGTGAAGTCAAAAGCTTATTTATTTCACTTTTTTTTTCACAAGTTTTATCTAGCGACATCTAAGTCTATATAGTATAGATACATATTTAGATGTCGCTAGATAATACTATCATTCTTTTTTCATGAGTTTTATCTAGCGACATCTAACTACGTCTCTGTAGAGAGATAGCAAGTAGATAGTATTATCTAGCGACATCTAACTACGTATCTATAGTATATATACGTAGTTACATGTCGCTAGATAAAAATTATGAAAAAAAAGTGCAATAAATAAGCTGTTGAATTCACGTTCAGTTTTTAACTTTTGTACGAATCTTAAAAAAATTCAGGCGTAAAGGGCCCTCATAAGTTCTAAACACCGTGTATCTCAGTTTTGATCATTTTCTGCAACAGAACTTCAGAATTCTGAATAAAATAGTAAACGCTCAACATTTTTACTTACATGGTGTTGGGAATCTAGATGAACCAACGATCTACACCACGCAAGTCAATATTGGGAATCTAGATGAACCAACGATCTACACCACGCGAGTCAATATTGGGAATCTAGATGAACCAACGATCTACACACCACGCGAGTCAATATTGGGAATCTAGATGAACCAACGATCTACACCACGCGAGTCAATATTGGGAATCTAGATGAACCAACGATCTACATCACGCAAGTCAATATTGGGAATCTAGATGAACCAACGATCTACACCACGGAAGTCAATATTGGGAATCTAGATGAACCAACGATCTACACCACGCAAGTCAATATTGGGAATCTAGATGAACCAACGATCTACACCACGCCAGTCAATATTGGGAATCTAGATGAACCAACGATCTACACCACGCGAGTCAATATTGGGAATCTAGATGAACCAACGATCTACACCACGCAAGTCAATATTGGGAATCTAGATGAACCAACGATCTACACCACGCAAGTCAAAATTGGGAATCTAGATGAACCAACGATCTACACCACGCGAGTCAATATTGGGAATCTAGATGAACCAACGATCTACACCACGCAAGTCAATATTGGGAATCTAGATGAACCAACGATCTACACCACGCGAGTCAATATTGGGAATCTAGATGAACCAACGATCTACACCACGCAAGTCAATATTGGGAATCTAGATGAACCAACGATCTACACCACGGAAGTCAATATTGGGAATCTAGATGAACCAACGATCTACACCACGCAAGTCAATATTGGGAATCTAGATGAACCAACGATCTACACCACGCAAGTCAATATTGGGAATCTAGATGAACCAACGATCTACACCACGCAAGTCAATATACTTAGTATTTAACTTATTTTGAAGTCAGGGGGTAAATAATGATCAAAATAGATACGCGGTTTAAGAACCAAAGATTTAAAAAGTTTAGATGAGCCCTCGCACCAAAAATGTATTACATCATTTTTTAATGTGTGCGTTAACATAATGCCGACGCGTACACAATATGAGTGCGCAATCTGTCTACCTACGCTCAGCAAACTGATCAGACTACTAAAGTCGTAAAAATTCAAAACATTAAGTGCACTTAAGGCGTCCAACAATCACTGTGTTCAGATAAACACTGATTCCAGACGTGTGAGCGTCACCCATTAAAGGTGAAAACATTTTGGTGCTGTCATACTATGTAAGGGCTTATCTTTACTTTTGAAATCTTTGGACTCAAGCAACGATATACTGATATACTACAAATACTGAAAACTCCGATTTTTTTAAAGTAATTTTAGGGTTACGTACCCGAATACTCAAACCAACTTAATTTCGCAGCTTTATTTAATAAATTTAATTTTTGTTAAAATTATTTAAGTCTATTAACTTATTATTATTAACTTGAATGGTATTATAACTTATTGGCACAGAGCCCTTAGGGCGCGAGTCCTACCCGCACTTGGCCTGTTTTTATTGAATACTTATAAAAATATAAATAAAATTCATAGGCATAGAGGTGTTCGAGCTGTTCTGTTTTTATCTCCCAAATTCAAATTCAAATTCAAATAGTTTATTTTGCAAAGCAGGTATAGATATATACACTTTTTACACGTCAAATTTAATCTAATAAAGAAAATATATGTAATAAAATAATAAATGTACATGAACTAAATTAAAGGTTTATTTAATTTATGTAGCAATATATTTACGATTAAAATGATAGGTAAAATATACAAGGTAAAATCCAATCAGCCGCCCGAACCCATACCGGAGACCCGGCCAGGGACCAGGAACAAGGTTCAATGATCACCAACCGAGCCCCCAGCACGAATCCAGGCGGCCGACCAAATCCCATCCTATATACTACATACTAATAGGTTACATATATAAATACATGCCTACCTCCGCCAATTTAATAGGGGGTAGGACCTATAGCGGTTATTTACACGCAAGATACACACTTAGGAAGTTTCTATTCAGCAAATCGTCGCTGATATGGCAATATGTTGTATGCATATACACAGTGGCGTGCACAGAACTTTTTGCTGGAAAAGCATGGAATTGGTCAAGAATAACAATAAAAAAAATATGAAAAAATTTAAATATCACTGTGAAAAAAAAAAGTTTGTATAAGAAATTTTCACTCTAGGGTAGACATTGTCTACCCTGGCGTCATACAATTTTTTTTTCAAAGTTATATTTAAATTTTTTCATATTTTTTTTATTGTTGTTCTTGACCAATTGTTTGGTTTTCCAGCAGAAAGTTCAAAATTGTTATGTCAAAAAAAGTTTCTTCCCTTCATTCAAATTGTCCAACAGTTTGGGCAACGGACCGCACCTCTTGAACAAATTGGTTGAAAAGAAAAAAATCCCTTCTTTTGACATAGACAAAGAAATATATTTATTTATGTAATGTAGGTATATCAGATTCACTATATCACTTATTACAGGTCGGTTTTAATGTAAAATAATTAAATAATCTATGTCTACAGGTAATAGTTTTATACAATAAATAACAATATGGGGAAATAACCAACGAAATAATAAAAGTTACTTAAATTTAATAAAAAAATACACTTGAATAAAATGAAAAATATAGGAATAAATAATATTATAAATATATGCAATACATATAATAAATATATGCCTAACTCCGCCCATTCGATTAGTCTTGATACTCGTACTTACATATATTACATATATAGCCCAGCGACAAAATAGTACGTATTATAAACCGTAGGGACAAAATAAATAAGTTCCGAGTTTGGTATCCAACATGCTGAGATTAGAATAAGTAAATCTAAATTGATTCTTTAATCAATAGTGATACGATCTAAAACAGCTTACCAAAGTCATCATAGATTTCTGGCAGCAGAAACAAGTTTAGTGGGGGCCCGCAATTTTCCAGGTTATAATTCTTGCATACATTGTCGATGTTGAGCCCGTTTTTATTTGTATCACCATAGAGGTACATCCCAGAGTTCAGCTGTAGGTTGGACTTTTGGAAAGCTTTTCTGTAAAAAGAAAGCATACACATTAGTTGTAAATAAAATCAGGAAGGTATCAGTGCCGGTTTTAGCATTAACGGCGCCCTGGGCGAGAATTCTACGGCGCCCCCTATCTGTTTCCTAAATTATTCATGTGCAAATAAGGAAAAAAAAAACATGGGAAAGATTATTTCAATCTTCAATCATGACCAATTATTTCAACATAATTTAACAAAATTTTATCGCGCCATCCCGTGATCCATACTGACGAGGGGGCGCTGGCGCCCCTTGATGTCTGGCGCCCTGGGCGGTCGCCCAACCACGCCCTACCCTAACGCCGCCACTGGAAGGTATCTTGGTAAAAATTACCAAGATGAAAATAATACCTCAAGAAGACAGGAGTAAATCTTCACGGAACAAGGTAGAATCACAGAACATTTAAATCAAATAGAAAGGCTAAGTGGGCGTGTCACGCGCGCCACAACTACTGTTGAACATCAATACTTAGACCGAAACACGCGATTGCTGCCCATAGTCGCACGCGAACCGTGACTCTGTGAACAGCTCTGCCTAATCTAAAGAGAAATGCCGTCTTGTGTAATAATTACTTGCAGAATCACGAATAAGAAAGCAAACCGGAAAAATTGAGATATTTCCTTTCACCTGTAATTATAAAAACTTTGTATAATATGAGAATTTTAGATAAATAACTAATTTACTCATGGTGACAGCAAAAATATACATTACCGGCAATGTACGCTTACAATTTTGGCTAAGATGTAGTAAACAAGTAATGTATGCTCTCCCTACTTGTCAAACTTGCTCGCTAGTGTTGTGCGGTATCGTGGTGTCACACAATCGATAGACATTTTTTATTCCTTTGACCGATATTCTTAAATTAAGATTTAAGATAAAACTTTTATAACATTCGAGAAACCGTTGTCAGTTACCCCAAAATCGACCGGGTAACTGTACAAGCAAGGAGAAAAGTTTTTATATAAAATGTATGAGAAAATATTTGAAAGTGAATAAGTGTGCGTTTATTTCCTCTACGGTGTAATTCTTGGCTATACATAAATACATACATATTTTTCAAAATACATAAGATATTTGTACAGTCGAGAACAAAAGTATTCGTGTGAAATGTATGAAAAAAAAATGAAAAGTGTTAAAGCGTGTTTTAATTACTCTACAATGTAATTCTAAGCTACGTATATGTATGTCTGAAAACATTTATCAAAATATATAGGCTAAAATGTACAGTCGAGATCAAAAGCTTTGGGATAAAATATTTAAAAATGTATGAGTTTGTGATTATTTAATCTATAGGGTAGTTCTAAGCTATGCACATGTCCAATTGATTATTTATCAAGATATAGGGAATCTGTATCGTCGAAGAAAAAAGTTATTGCTAAAATATTTAAAAGTATATAAATGTGTGTTTAATTATCCAACAGGGTAATTCTAAGCTATGCATGTTGGAATGTACAAAAACAAATCAATATCATTTCAACACTATATATATATTCTGTCTCTGTCTTACTTGTTAATATTTGTTTTTATGAACAAGCCACTTCAACCACTTGACTAAAAGTCCCTTGAATAGTTTCTCTTTACTGCCTGCGCCTTCAGCGAGCTATACGTGACACACCTCTCCTGACAAAATAACGATGAATAAATAGTATATTATCTTGGATCGTTAAACTCTGCCTTTTACTGGAATATCTATATCCTTACAATGCATGCATATCTTGAATATATATTTACAGTAGTTACAGTATGAGAGTTGGTATAACGCTGCGCTTGCGTAAAGTCGGCATTTTTCGCACTTGTGCTATAAAAAATTATACGAAACTCGTGCGAGAAACTTTTTCTCGACTCGTGTGATTGCAGCACTCGCCTTCGGCTCGTGCCGCAAACTCACACTCGTCAGAAAACGTTTCATCGCTCTCGTATCGTAATGTACTATTCTCATACATTTTATATGAAAACTTTTCTCCTTGATTGTACAATTACCCGGTCGATTTTGGAGTAACTGTTAACGGTTTCTCGAATGTTATTATAACACCTATTTTATGTCACCTAACACAAGTGTATTGGTGGTATGGACCAAAACGCCCGTTCTCCTTTGAAATGGGATTTTCCATAAGAGTGTTTATGAAAAATCCAATTATTTTGAAGCTACCATAATATAATTTAAAATACGTTAAATCTTAATATATTCGTCGGTGAAACGCGGGTGTACCGAGTGTGGAATGTAACTTGTATTTCAAAGTTCACACTTGGAATACCTTTGATACCCCCTCGGGGATTCATGTCGTGACCATATATTATCATTATTACTGATCACTTACAAAGTTTTAAGTATGAATTTGGCTATATCAATGAAATCACCTTATATACACCTAATACACGTTAAAACAATTTTACTAAAATATGTAAAACAAGATAATAAAAATAGAAAGAAAAACAACACACAAATTGTCTCAGAGCAAATTGGTTTCTCGATTGATTATAAAAAAAGTTAGTCGAAGTTTTACGTTAAGAAAATACATCTGTTCCCATCCCTAGCAATAAATCATCACGTCATATAATCAGATTGTGTTTAATATTAAGTTCGCAATACCGCTCCGGTCAAGTTATCAACCACCTAAAGCCGGTAGGTTTATAATGGTCACATGGTATCAAAACTAAAACGTCGTAAATGAAATCGTTTGTTTGAAAAATACACCGTTTTACACAGAGATACGGTAGTTTTTTCATTTGATAAGTTTTCGATATAAGTCATTTGTTGTGCGTAGAAAGAACAACCATTTGAATTAAAGTTTTGATAGTATTTCAATTACAAAGGTTCTGGTATGCATACAGCTCTAAGGCCTTTCTAACTATTTAAATGTTCTGAGGGTAGAATAAATCTATTTGAATTTAGAACCGCTATGGGGCCGGTATTAGCTGACTATATTAGGGTTCCGTAGTACCTAAAAGGTAAAAGGAACCTTTATGATGAGACTCCGTTGTCCGTCCGTCCGTATGTCACAGCCTCATAACTTTAGCACCGCTAAAGATAAATACATGAAATTTGACACAAAAACAGCATTACAGTCTGATGCCTTGCTTCTACAAAAGGATATAGATCAAATTACACTTTGGTCTACTCTAAATAAATTGCCCTTAAATATACAAAAATGTAAGCATATAAAATTTACAAGGAAAAGAATTATTTTGCCTACATCTTACAACATTAATGGTTATACCCTCGAAGAAGTTGACATGATCAGAGATCTTGGTGTAATTCTTGACAAAAAACTATATTTTAATCAACATTTAGATCAAGTAATTAAAAAAGCTTATAAGATGCTTGGGTTTTTGTGGCGCAACTGCAAGGGATTTAAGAATATTGCAGCTTTAATAGTTGTTTACAGTTTGCTACCCTCACTACGCCTGTCACATTAAACGGATTGAACGCATTCAAAAGCGTTTTATATTTTTCTTATGTGTCCACCAAAAAAAAACAAAGGAATTGCATTCCTATACCGACAGGCTCTTATATTTTAATTTGATTTCACTCAAGGATCGCCGATGGTTGGCTGACAATTTACTACTGTATAAAATATTAAGAGGGCTCGTTGATTGTCCACAACTATTAGACAAAATAAAGCTACATACACCTAGGGTACCTTGTCGATTAAATAAGCTTCGTCTTTTTGGCTTGGTAAAGTCAAGGACTAATCTTGGCCATTATAGCATTCTTAATAGAATTTGTCGTTCTTTTAATACACTTGCTTTGCATGATGCCCAAATTGATATTTTTTCTCAGTCTTTCAGAGTTTACAAACAGAATCTATTGTCTCTGATAGAAATAATTTAATTTTGTACTTTTTTGTTAAGATTTTGTTTTAGTATTATTTCTTTTCTCATTGTATTGTTTTGTTTTTTTTTTAACGTAAATTTTAATTAGTTTTTAACAGTTTTACGTTTTGCGAAACATGTTTCACTTATGTAGCAAAAATACTATTATTGTTTAATTAAGTATGTTGTGTCTGCCTGTTATTGGGTATGCACTCTAATTTAAATTGTTAAAGCTATTTTTATACATATGTCATAGTGTAATATCTGTTGGCACCCCTAATAAATAAATAAAATTAATTTGCCAACATATGAGGGTGTAAAAAAAAAATGAACGGTGGTAAAGTTATGAGTTTATGAAGGACGGACGGACAACGGAGTCTCACCATTACCTGAAGGTTCCCTTTTGTACCTCGTAGGTACTACTACGGAATCTTGATTACCGTCCCTGATAACACCAGGTTCCTCTTAATCGAGAAGTCTTACCAAAAATCATCCTAATTGTAGGTGTGTACTGATACATCAACTACATGTTTGGTTATGTATTTTTTTGGGGAAGATCAAACGATATCGCGATGTAATATACAAGTAGCGCCATCTGGTTTTTAGTAGCAAACTAACGACTGTGTTCTAGTAATTGTCAAAAGTATTTCATGGTTCCGTACTCGAAGGATGACAAACGGGACTCCTACTGCTTGGTTATACATAATATATTATATACATTATAATAAATAACCCTGTAGGACCCCTTGTGACTTTGTGTAGGAAGACGCCGTTTGACAAAGTTGATCCGTGGGTTGAAGAAAAAGAAGTGATGTGCTACATAGCGTGTATCATGTAGTTTATCTTCTACCAGGTACCTGATTACTATCTCTGAATCTGACACCAGGATCCTCTTAAGGTTAAACGATAGTGCCAATTTCCATACAAAATTAATTAACCAAGATCAGCTGAAGTACAAATTTTAGCTTGAATTTGTCACTGTATTTTATTACATTTTAATACAAGAATGTCGCGAATTTAAATAAAAGTTATATTTTACAACAATAATTGGGTTATTTTAGCTTTTAAAGTTCAGTTAAATGTCCATCATTTTACGTGTGTAGTTGTGGATGTCATACTATAAAACTGTTAGATGTGTTGAATATGCTTTACGTGTGTGCGGTTTAACTACATGACGGTTTCGCATGATTAGATTGCGTACTAAATTGTACTTAAATTTCACGCCCATAAAAAATACTTCAATAGCATAAGTGATATACTGTCTGACTACAAATCATAAGGTTCAGAGTTCGATTCCTGTCGCATGAATTTATTTTGTTTTTGTTTTGTCTATTATTATTGATTCCAGAATTGTAAATAAAAATAAAAATAATTTATTGGATTTATTCCTTCACTTGTGCCAAAATAAATTCCTTCGTGCCCAGCCGCTGTTCGTGCCTAATTAAAAACCGACAGATGAACAACAAAGTGATTTTACATATAAGGGTTCAGTTTTTCGCGATGAAATAATGAACCTTAAAAAAACCGATCATGTGCAAGTCAGACTTGTGTACCTAGGGTTCCGTATTGAAAATAGTAGGTAGATACTTAAAGTTTTGCCAGTAACTGATTATGAAGACAAAAAAAAGAATTGATTGCAAGTACATACCCACCAATTATATTTACAAAAGAAAAAAAACCGCGGCTAAGTTTTTAATTAATAAAAAAAATATATTAAAAGAAAAAATGTTTTTTGTGAACTTTTTTACCGCTACATTTTTCCCGCAATCTTTGCAAAATAATCTATTATTGTGATTTATATTTTATTTTTTCACTAGCCTTTTGCCCGTAGCTCCGCCCACGTTTATTCAACTCTTCCCCGTTTTCGGCTTTGGCGTTATTTTATGAATAAATAAAATAAAATAAAATAAAATAAAAAAAACACAAGAAGTGACGTTGTCCTCGGAGATTATAATTTCCGGCTTCTTGCGTTCTAAACGAACGCTTTTCGTTCCGAGCTGTAAATAACGTTCACTTATACTTAACATTTTATTTTTCGGAATTCGTCGTACCTACTGATTACTTACTTACCAAGCCTCGAGTATTAATTTATATATTATTTTATATTATAAGTAAATATATATAAAGTAACTATGATTATATGACCAAATTCATCTTGGAGACCAGTGATGTAAAGTATCATACATATTTTTTTTATCATATCAATGTTGGAGACACGATAAGTCGTCAAGATCAAGGTTCAATGACCCGTTTTACGAAATACGAAAAATATTTTTTGTTTTCCTATACAAACTCATGGCCTACCCCGCCCGACTCAGTATAGAAAGTCTAAATTGTATTTTCTGTATTTCACAGAAAGTCGGGTAATCGAACCTTGTTACTGATCTGATCACTTATAAAGTCTCCAGTATGCATTTGGTCATATAAAACAAAGTCACCTTAGTTATTATACAGGCAAATTCATAATGAAGACCCGGTAAGTTCAGCTATTTATACAACAACAAAATATCGTCACGACATGATTCCCCGAGGGGGTGTCAGAGGTGTTCCCGAGTGTGAACTATGAATTGCAAATCACAGAACACACTCGGTATACCCGCATTTCACCGAACATTATTTTATATTTTTAAGTACCTATATATTTAAAATCCAAAACAATTAGATGAACGTGCCAACCAATAATCACCTCTGTAACAAGGCAATAAAGACTATTCGTCTCATTGGCTTGGTCAGTTTAAAGATATTGCCGTACTTCGGGGACAAAAATACATGTTTTAGGGCATGCCGGTTTACCTCACAGTGTTTTCCCTTCACCGTTCAGCAAGTGATAAGTAAGAACAAATACTATGCACATAATTATGTCGCCCGACCGGGGATTGAATCTACTAAAACGTCTAAACTAATTAGACGAATGGCGAAGACTTTATTACCTTTTGACAGAGGTGATTATTAGTTGGCCCATTCGTCTAATTGTCTTGGACGGATTATTGATCTCAAGCAAGACTGAGAGGACAGCGTTCTTTCTGCCCCTAGATACCGCCACGAACTTTTTTTTTAAATTTCGCATATGTTATTGATCCGTAATACTGATTACTTACAAGCCGGTCTATGTACTTTTACGCATTGTATTATGAAAATTAGAGTGCATTACTTATGTTATGTTTATGTTGTTCAAGAACAACCCCGAGGAGAGTCTCCAGTATGAATTTGGCTACTCAAATATCAATCAGTCACCTTATTTAGCGAGATGGAGTCGTCCCAGTTACGACGAAGTTATGATAGGTTCTAACAGATGGCGCTAGTTTATTTAGTATTTTTAAAAAAATTGCAGCATTCGTTCGTAAAATTTATTAGAGCTTCATTAGAGCTTTTTTATTTCTGTATGATTTTATAATGGATAAAAATGTGATTATACTCTTATTATGCTTATATCATTGCATATATCAACAGCATTATTTATGTAAAATAATTTGTTTATTACCTGTAAATATTATGAATTTAGAAAAAAAAGTTTGGTTCATCATCTCTCTCAATTCGCGGGTTTCTCCCATAATTCAATGTTATTTCCAATCTAAAAGTAGTTTGCTTGAAAGGATGTAATTGTAAGTAAGTACACCTTACATGATTCTTCAGATAGTCACATCATCGAATAATTTTCTTGAATTTGATGGAAAATAATCATTTTGATGGATCAAATAAAAAAACAAGTAGGTAATTTTGAAATATTTCACAAAAATAGAAAAAGAAAACATTTGCAGTGACGTGGGATCGATCCTTGCTCGAGCAGATCGAAATTCCACAGGTGTAACCATTAGACCAATCAATCTCTACAGCGGCGCGGCTTGAAATTAACAATTATTTTATATATAAATTCATTGTGTATGTGTACGTGCATAGCTACGACAAAACAGCAAATTTTAAGATTGTTTGGGCCCGATGTAGAAACATACAACAGAAAATGACACAATTCTGCCTTTATAAAATAATTAACACATTAAAACTGTCGCATCATACAACGGAGCGAAATATTTTGTTTATTTACTATTTTTAAATACAAAAACCAAATTATAGTACCGCAGCGCCATCTATTGACAGGAAACTTAGAATCAGGCACTAGTGTTTAACCTTAAAAGAGAAATCTTGCCGAAAATAAACACGTTGTGAGAAGCAGTAAAGTTCTTACGACGTTTTTATTTTCTGGCAGGATTCTACATGTTTGTGTGTGTGTATTTTGAAGAAAATCAAACGATATCGCGATGTAATATGCAAGTAGCGCCATCTAGTTTTTTAGCAGCAAACGAACGACTGCGGTCTAGTAGGTACATTGTCAAAAGTATTTTATGGTTCCGTACTCGAAGGATGACAAACGGGACTCCTACTGCTTGAAATACTCCTGTATTGTTTGGCACAGTTGATCCTTGGGTTGTTCTGAGCTGAGTTAGCCCGATTAACATGGGGTGACCCCCTCTGAGATAGGTGCTAGAGGGGGAGGGTGAACGTGCATCTCCCGCGGAAATAAGAGTATCTTCGCATAATTTTGATTTTTGGAGTTCATGGAGCTTGTCGTGGCAGGGAGCTTCTAAATCTAACGATCGATGATGTTCTCATAAATGAATTTGAATGAATTTCCATAGCTTAATTTCAAAAATTTTTTTTAAATTTATTTCTTATTTAGAGAATATGCGCTATTTTTGGACATAGTTTTCGTTATTTTGGTATATAAATTAACCATTATTTTTTAAAGAATTGTCCTATATGACGTCACTTGAGAATTTTAGACATTATACTGATTGTGATGTGTGATTGCTTATAAAAAAACCGGCCAAGTGCGTGTCGAGCCACGCGCAGTGTAGGGTTCCGTAGTTGCCCTACACAATATGCAGATTTCTTCTCCAAGTACATTTTAGAAATTTGTCAACTATACAGAACGCGCCAAACTTCTAGTCCGCTCGGAAGTTGCTCTTCCGAAGAACGGCCCATACATTTTGTTCCTGCCGATGCGAATCTGTACTCGTTAACTTGTAAAGCCCACTTAGCTGTGATAGTTTCCCTTTTAAGAGTATGACATAGCCAAAACAAAAACCAGTTCCGGGCGTGGCTTATTCTATTTTACGATAGCGCGCGGGGGGAAATTCGTCCCGGGGCTCTACCGCGTAATTCTCATTTGTATCAAGTTCAAGCAAATGCATGCGAAATTCAACGCGTGCAAAAGAGATGGCATGTTAGGCGGGCGTCGTCGCACGCACGTCAAATTTCAATCTCAAGTTGATGTTGATGAAAATGGGAATTACGCGGTAGACCCGCTGGTCTCTAAGCTCTCGTCACCATAGCAAAAATACGAATAGAGTGGACGAGGCAGGGTCAAAAGTAATACGTATTTTATTTTATCTAATTTATTAGTGTATTTCGATCATCGTCACACGGCATTGATCCTACTTGCTATCACGTCGGGACGTAAATTTATTATGGTCGGCTAAAAGTGGTTTTTTGAGTGTTTGATTTATCAGTTGACCCTCGGAACATTTCAGACACTCCTTTAGAGATACATAATAATATTGTGACGGTTAATTGTCACCATTACCCATTCTTTAAATATTTTTCGCCCGTTGAGCTGGTTTTACACTTGCGGGAAAATAAATTGGACCAAAACTTTCTTTACAAAAAATTTTTACTAAAGTTGTTATTACAAAAAGTGGAAACTAACAAATATTCTCAGAAGGAATGCACCACGTCGCTATCTATCTCACTGTAGCCTATATCAATTATGCCTCTCTCATTCAACCACGTTTAACTGCGTTACTATCTCATTCCAACTCATTTTAAATAGCGTCACTATTTATCTCACTCTAACGCGTGTTAAATGGCATTTCTAATGAACGTCAAATATTTTTACTGCCAGCCACTCTTTCATTCTAAATTCTAATTATTTTAAAAAATACGCAGCTCATTTGGTAGTAAAATAGCAATAACTTTTTTTTTCAAAAGTAATACACAGAAATTGCCAGATCATTTGAAAAACAATATTTGATGAGCCGTTATTTAAGACAATTTGCAAAACTAACATAGGACATTTTTTTTCAGGGTGTGGTATCGAACTAACCTAATTACAAAAAATTGCTCATAAATTGGGTTTTTATTTTTCTTCCTGATGTAACAGCATTTCAAGGTTTATTTTTGACTTTATCAATAGCATGACTATTCAGAGTTGCGCAACAAAAATTTTATTCTTAGAATTTAGAACTGGTTAGCTTTGACTCTCAAAAATCTATTCGAATTTATAAAAGTACCATCAACTCGAAGATACTTTTTGCTGAGGTCATAATTTGATATTCTGGTCAGTCATGAGCTGGCCTACCAGCCTTCCAAGGGAAAGCGTTGACTTTTGGGACACCTGTTTACCCTTGGGATAAATCGCCAAGTGTTTAAAATATAGAAATTTATTTGTATCATAGTTTGAAATGTTCAGGTCCCTTTAGGCAAAATGAAAAAACAAAACTCTTTTAGGATTAATTTGTTGTCCTTATGTTTGTCTGTTTGTCCGTTTGCCTAGGCAATTTTTCTGGGTAAAATCAATAAATGCTAATATTTACAGCCCTGTAAAATATACATATTATAACGTTTTTATGGCCTTTTGTTTAACTTTTTCATACAAATTTTCTCCTTATAAAAATATAGAGATCAACACTTCACATAATATTTTGCATTTGAAAGCAAACACAGAAAGGAACTGTAGAACAAATAATGTAAAAAATATAAAACCATATCTTTCTATTCTAAAGGGATTAATAATTTACTGTTTGTTCAATGTGGCGATAGCTTTGTTTTTTTTTTTTTTTTTGTTACAAAGATAACACATATTTTCATACAAGGTTTTCCTTAAGGGGTATTTCTCCAAATTTGTAACAAAATATTAAGAAATAATTATAACGGTAAAGTACAACTTTTAGCTAAGACAATTAATTGTTAAAAGTTTGCTATATGCATAAACATATTTTAATGATACTCGTATTATGGTATCTTCAAAATAATTGGGTTTTCCATAAGCGTGATATCAGATTATTTAAGAAATTTACGGCTGGTATCACGACGACGGATAAGCCAATTATTTTATTACTATTGTAATATAATTAAAAATACGAGTATGTAAATGCATACAACAGACTTTTAACTATAAGTTTTCTTAACTAAAAGTTGTATTTTTACTTATTGAAATTGTATTTCTCATCAAGAAGTGCAAGATGACAAGATATTCAAAATAAGTTAATTGAATTTGTGAAATGGTTTCAGTTCAAAACAGTTTTCCATGAAACGGTAATTGTTTATACTTAGCAAAGTGTGTAAACTTAGTCATCTTAACATGAACGACGCCTGTATTTCTCTCTTTTTTATTTCCAGTATAGATAAAAATATACAAACTTGTTAAACTTTGTGTAAAAACGAGGCAATATTGACGATATCCTGACAGCTATTATGATGGTGTTTTATCAAATTTTGCTTTTTGGGCTGTATAGAGACGTAGTTAGATGTCACTAGAATATAATAAATGAATAGAAGAAAAGATTGTCTAGACAAACGGACAGACAGACAAACATAGGGATAATAAATTAATCTTAAAAGAGTTTCATTGTTTTCATTTTGCGTAACAGAACCTGAACATGTACCGACAGGATTATCTACGATCTAATAATTTTGCCATGCACTGTAAATATTTCAAAATAAATTTCTATATTTTAAATGCTTGGCGATTTATCCCAAGTAAGTGTACCTATATAATTTGCAAAAAACTTCACTTATTGGACCTGAAATGGTGAGCCAATACTAGAGGGTAATTTCACGAAAAGGTCATTGAACTTTGTTACAGATCTCAGTAAGTATAAGTAAATTAATTTGGGTTTCAATAACGATCACAAAATTATTCTTTTAGAGTAACATATATTATTTTCCCGCATAAAAGTATGAATTCATTCCAAATTCATTCAGTTTTGTTGTTATGACTATGGCACGATGTAGCTAAATCACTCATACGCATATTTTGTTGAGTTTTCAACGGCAGGAATATGATGCTCCTCGAAATATTACTTTATAAAATTAATTTCAATGTGTTTTGAAGTAGTTTTGGGAGATATTTATAGCTTGCAAAAAAGGGCACAGGTTCCACGTCTTACGGGCGCCAACTCTAGGCGTAGACTGACAATATCTTGCTGCCGCTGACTGCATCAGTGGATTTACGTATTTTTGGAAAAAGGGGGTGCTTTTTTGACCCGAATAACGTGGTATTTGGAAAATGAATAGATATCATTCACACTAATTTTATTAAAAAAAAACCAACAAAATCGCGAAAGCGATACCTGAAACAAAATCGATAAGAAGTGTGCAATAGAGGGTTACAAAAAAAATCATTGACAGTACAAATATGAATCGATTAACGTGGTTTGTGGAAAATGAATACCTTAAAGTTCAACCAAAAACTTGTATTTTTTTTTATGGCTATACGTAACCTAATTATTGCAACAAAATCATCCGAAAGCTGACATTTTATTTCTGTTTGTATTTTCGTTCCCCTTAATTTCGTTATGTATACTACTGCTGTGATTTTTTTCACGTCTCTAAATACAACCGTTTCGCTGGCAGGGGGGGACACTTGACTCTAACAAAAATTAACACTTTTTACCTTAATATTTCGCAAACGGAACCCTAGATCGAAAAATGGTCTTCTTACACCCCCAATATTTTTAATTACCTATCCAACGACACCCGACACTAGGGGATAGACGAGAAAAAAAAATCATCCCCACTTTACGTATAGGGGAGGTACACTAAAAAAATATTTTTTAAATTTTACTGTACCACTTACAACAAATATTTATTTATTCACAAACATCTATCCTTACAGGCTAGCCTAATTCGATAGATATGTATAGATATTTACAACCACAAATCTTACTTTCTACAACCTTTATAAGTATACAATTTTAATAATAATTTTACAAAAACACCTTTTTGTGCTACGCTGTTCTCGTAAACTCAAATATGTATACTCATGCCAAATTACAGCTTTCTAGTACTAATAGTCTCTAAGCTAAGCCGCGGACGGACAGACAGACGGACATGGCGAAACTATAAGGGTTCCTTGTTGTTGACTATGGGATCCTAAAAACCGGCCAAGTGCGAGTCAGACTCGCGTACCTAGGGTTCCGTATTGTGGATGATAAATTTAATTTTGTAATTTTTAAACCTAAAAGGTACAAAAAGAACCTTTATGGGGTTCGTTGTCCGTCCGTCCGTCCGTATGTCACAGTCTCATAACTTTTGCACCGTTAAAATGAAATTGTCATGAAATTTGACACAACAAACGCATTAATTTGCCCACATATTACGGTGTAAAAAAAATATGAAAAATTTGAAATTGTTCAAAATATTTCCAAAGCAAAAGTGAGAAAAATAAAAAATAGCCAAAAATACAATATGGGTATCAAATTGTACATATTAAAAAGCTGATTGTAAAAATATATACTTTTACTATATTTACTGGCACTAGTGTCGAGAAATCTTTAAAAAACTCCAAAATATGTCCAAAAATATACTCCAAAAATATGTATCCCCCCCCCCCCTTATCTCCGAAACTGGTATACCGAAAAATATGAAAAAAAATGTTAATTATAGATCATAACTGGCCAATTACAATTGATTAAAATTAAAATTGAGCACAAATGAGAAATATAAAAAAATAAGTAAAATAAATAAAAAAAATATTACACTCAGCGTCTTTTATTCCTATTTGACACCATTTTTGCGGGGTTTTTTATTGAAATATTGAAATAAATTGTGTTTTTCATTACCAGGGCATAAAAAAAATACAGGTTGATTGGGAAAGAAAAATCATCTTTATTTACGCTCTATAACGAAAGGATTAATTATTTAGAAAAAAATCACAAAATAATTCTTTAAAGTACTCTAAAACCTAGTGTTACCTTCTCTTGCCCTGATAATAGCTTCTATTCGATCTCTCATAAACCTGACCAATTTCAGGACTTCATCTTGTGGAATGCTGCCCCATTCCGAAATTACGGCCTCTTGCAGGGCTTGGAGGGTGGTAGGAGCAGGATCTCGTGACCTAACTCGCCGTTTCAGTTCATCCCAAAGGTGCTCTATCGAGTTCAGGTCACTGCATGACAGGGATCCCAACCTCTTGAAGGTACGAGCAGTCAGCGACCCTTGCCCGCGAGCACATCCAGTCTGGGAAACGCATACAAGGTCAGTTTTGCCGTCGCAAGATATACCACCCCAAAACATGCAGGAGCCACCCCCGTATTCCACAGTCTCTTGAATACAGGCTTGTGTGAATCACTCCCCCAGCCTCCTGTACACTCTTTTTCGCCTGTCATTGCAGAAAAGGCACACCCTCGTCTCATCTAAGAAGAGAACTGTGCTCCATTTGGTCGAGCGTCCAATCGACGTGATCACGGGCAAACTACAAGCGGGATCTATGATGCTCTACAGTCAATCTTGGGCCTGTAGCAGCTCTATGGGCGGATATTTTCTTTTCTTCTAATCTTCTTCTAATCGTAGAGTCACTTTCAGTTGTCCCGAGAACTGCTTGGAGTTGCTGTCTTATCTCAACAGCATTGGAAAACCGATTTCTCAAAATGAAGCGGTCATCCCTATCAGATGTGCAGCGTCGTCTCCCAGATTTATGTCTTGGGACATAGTCACCAGTCTCCCGGAATCGCTGGATTACTCTTCAAACAGCAAAACGGCTAAGGTTGAGTTTCCGGGCAATATCACACTGCCGCATCCTTCGGCGCAGCAGTGCAATAACTTGTGCAGCTTCTTTAGGAGTAGTATCCATGTTGAGGGTAATTGTTTTGCTTGTGCGCTTAACGTGTGGTGTGTCACCTTCAAGGTTTGGATAGTGAATGACCTACATTTACACAAGTAGTCTTCACACACAACCCGGGTGGGGGCGTGGGGACTCAGTGTCGGGGCGGTGGCCCCCTGACTGAAGCGTTATTCGCTGCCCATTTCTATGGGCAGGTCCTGCGCAGCATGAGCGCGCGCAGCACAGGCGCGGGAAGCGCGAGCGCGCGCAGCGCAGGTGGAGCGGCGCGGTGGAGTGGTGCGGGCGCGTCTTGAGATGCGCGACGCGGGCAGGCATGGTGTGGGTAGCGAGTGGAGTCCTCGGAGTCACTAGGGCGGCGCCGCAGAGTCTGCGACGAGGTCACGTGGGAGGCGGCGGCGGTCGGGTGGGCGCGCATGGTGCGGTGCCAGGTCGCGGATGTGGGCGAACTGCGCGTGCCTCGCGCGGTCGAACATCCCTGCCGCCAACCGTTGAATGAAGTCGTCCAAGGATTCAAGCTTGAGGTCCCTCGCGATAGTAGCGTTCCTCACATAGCGAGGCGCGCCGACGATGAGACGGAGAGCTGACCTACATTGACGTGTAATTACCTTTTTAAAGCCCTGTAATGTAGCGCAAGTAGCGACCGTTTGAACGCGTATTTGAGCAATACTTTTCTTAACACCACGTATTCGAGAGATTTGTATCGTTTATGAAATGAAACGAAACGATTGTTCATTTCAAGGTCGTTTAATGCCTTTTTAATTGATACCAAATAGTTTTCTCATATTTGGTTTCAAATTTGAATTAAAATGGTTTGAAGTAAATTTTTCAAAAGTTGCGATTTTTTTGACACCGAGTGTATATAAAAATACAACATGGGTATCAAACTGTAGGTATTAAAGAGTTGATTGTAAAAATATATACTTTTACTATATTTACTGGCACTGGTTACGAGAAATCTTTAAAAAACCCCAAAAATATGTATATACCTATATATAATATAATATAAGTATAATATAACGACATAACCTCATTGCCAAACCGCTTACCTGGATGAGCGTTAAAATTCCCCAGTATAAATACCGAGTCTATGTCACAGGCTTCTACGATAGCGGCAATTTCACCCAAACACTCCGTAAACTCGGTAAGATTCTCAGCTGAGTCAGTAGGCATGTATACAGAGAACACCAAAAGCTCACGATCCGATAGCGTTATTTTGATGGCCGTAATACGCACACTTTCACACTGCACTATAGAGACAGATTTAAATACGCTTTCTCGCCATTACAAGCTCACGCCCCCATAGGGTCTCCTGTAAAGGACACCCGCACTAATGTCGACCGCGGATTTTCCCGTATACTCGACGTCTGGATCAATCCCGCCTAGAAATGGGACGTCATTCGGCAGCAACCACGTCTCCTGTAGGGCTATGATGTCAGCTGTTCGACACAGAGATCTCACACAATCGACCGAGCGAGTAACGGACCTATATTTAAACCGGTTGAGAAATTCACGAAAAAAAATTATAAAAATAAATTTATCATCCACAATACGGAACCCTAGGTACGCGAGTCTGACTCGCACTTGGCCGGTTTTTTTTTCTATCGACTGGAAAAAAGAATTGTTCTACTGAAGCCGGCTGGCTATAGCGGGCCGAAATCAGGGTTCGGGTACGGGGCGGCGGCGGCGCGGCGGCGGCGTAGCGCGGACGCGGCACGTTGACAATTCGTGCGTTCGGTTATACGCAAGTGCGGAAATACACGTTCGAATACAGTTCACTTTCATGAGCGCCATTTTTGTTATCATCAATTGATATTGATCGAGCAATTTTCATCAAGATAAGTATCATGATATTTATGGAGATTACTGTCACGGATACTTATCCTCTAGAACCCTGGCCGAAGTACTCGTATATTTCGAACCATTTGCTTTTAGTATCATTTATTGTCTTATAAACTAAATGAAAAGCTCAATATACAGGGTGGAAAAAATTCAAGGGCCCTGGAGGAGAACTACCTTAAATCTTTTAGTTAGCTCATTTTACTGAAAGGAAACATTCCTTTATTTTTTAAAAGAAACAAAACTGCATTCAAAGATCTTCTAAAATTCGCTTGTGTCACCCGGGAATCGAACCAACTAAAAATAAAAAAAATAAACCTTCACTATTTTACTATACGAATCGGTAGGATTATTGTTCAGGATAAAATGTGTCTAATAAACATTTGGTCTTACACTCATCTGTTGTACGAGATACCCATGAAATTGAATATTTATTACAATTTCTTTATTAACAATACCTAGTACTGTTCACTTGTAATGTAATAATGATACGCCATTTTACACAATGACAGCACGGAATGAAAGCAAAACAAAACAAAATTTAAAATTCGAACGAATGCTTTTATCGATTTTAAAAATATTGAACGTTATCGTTCGAACTTCAAATTTATTGCTCCGCGTTGCAAAAAAAAAATACGTTCCCTTTTTAAAGATTTCGTCAGTACGCCTAGTGCAAGAAGGAATTGTGCTGTGCATAGATTTATTATTACCATTTAACGATTTTCTTATCAAAGTCTTCAACAAGGTATAACATTAGCAAGCCTGTACTTCATACGATGTCTTTACATGTTAGAGAGATAAGAAAATTATAACGTGTCATTTACTTGATACAAGTGAACAGTACTAGGTATTGTTAATAAAGAACTTGTAATAAATATTAAATTTCATGGGTATCTCATACAACAGATGAGTGTAAGACCAAATGTTTATTCGACAAATTTTATCCTGAACAATAATCCTACCGATTCGTATAATAAAATAGTGAGGGTTTATTTTTTTTATTTTTAGTTGGTTCGATTCCCGGATGAGACAAGCGAATTTTAGAAGATCTTTGAATGCAGTTTTGTTTCTTTTAAAAAATAAAGGAATGTTTCCTTTCAGTAAAGTGAGTTAATTAAATGATTTAAGGTAGTTCCCCTCCAGGGCCCTTAAATTTTTTCCACCCTGTATACTAATAATAAAATATCTAGTAAAAAAGTCTCGAATATTAAATTAAATAGGTTTATTATCATTATTAGTATTGTACTGAGGCCACTTACTAAAATTTTTGTCTGTCTGTTTTGTTCCGTTTTAACTCGGAAACCACTTAACTGATTTGGATGCGGTTTTCTTTATTCAAATCGTAGTGACCATGGTGTTTACAAAATAACCGCCAACCCGAAAACTGACGATAATTGAAAGACTTTTACACGCGAGCAAAGCCGTGCGGTGAAAGCGAGTGATAAATAATAATGAACTAACTTATACAGCTCCTGCACGGTCCTCACAGCGTCAGGCGTGAAGTCTTCCAGCTGACATCTGTTGTGAAGCATGAGGAGATGTGGATGACACTCGCCGGAGTTGGTCGACTCTGAGCCTTCTTGGATGTTACTTGACGTGGACGCGGAGAGGGAGGGCTTCAACATTTCTGCGGCTTGAATGTATCTGTAAAGTCGACGCGATGCCTATTATGGGCCAAAGTGGTTCTGGGTTGTTATAAAAAAATAACAACGTAGGTTATGTCATCCATCAGCCTAGTTCGTCCACTGCTGGACATAAGCCTTTCCAGCCCCCCTATTCTGTATCTTAGGTTGCCAACTGGACAGGGTGCCTATCGTCAAAAACATAGATTAAAACTGAACTTTCAAAATTGCCTTTAGAAGGTATTGAACTATTTACGAATTGTGACGTCATTTCAAATGCGAACATATCCTTAGACAATCGAAATTCGATAGTATGTTTATGTTTTTGATGATAGGCAACTAGTCCAGTTAGCAACTAGAGATACACAATAGGCCTGCAGGACTTTGCCACTCCCGGCGGTCATCCTGGGAGAATTGCCCATACTCACACACGTTTGGCAGGCGGGTTGGTGAACGCGGTGCCGGAACCCTCGCACCAGTGACGCCGCTGCCCGTCACCAGTCTATGTATGCATACCTAACCTACCAGTTCTCCTCTGCACTGAAGGATTTCCGAAAATTTAGTTTGGCCAGTAAAACAAGGTGGCCTGCAAACCATGGGCGTAGCCAGGTTTTCGTTTCGGGGGTTTTTAAGAAAACAAAACGACAAAAAGTGCATGAAATAAAATTAATATTCATTATGTTTGTCAAAAATTGTTTGCAAACAAAACGCTTCTAGCAGCTGCTAGCAGAAGTGGAACTTGACCCGGGAAACGTCAAAGCAGGGGTAGGGTTGTAATATTTTAAAAATTTCTGGGGGTTTTGAACCCCCAAAACGCCCCCTGGCTACGCCCATGCTGTAAACCCATGTGTTTTACTACTCATACTTGATAAGATATAACTTTTGTCAAACGACTTGAAATTAAGCAAAAAAGTCACGCCATAACTATGAGTACTAGTTTTCTATTTTTTAGTTGATTGTTTTTCAACATTTCGAGTAATTATTAATAGCATAGAACCAAAAATTCAGTATGATAAGTAGTAGATCATGTATATCGTTTAAGTTTTTCCATATGTCACCAATACACAATGTCTGGATTTGTGTGTAAGGAATTTTTTAGACCGCGAGCCTAGCTTTAGGTGCTCCCATTTTGTTGGTTGATGAAACTCATAAAAAACTGAAAAACAGCACTGTGAATTGCTCAATTGATAGAATTTACGGAGTTTGCCTCTTTTGCTATCTATGTACTTTTCACTTAAATAAGCTAGATCTAAAAAAAACATTGTTTTAAAAAAACACTTGTACTTATCCACATATTAATTATAACTTTATTATGCCCGACCGGTTTCGCTGTAAATCATTTTCTAGGGCCTTTTACACATCCTAACTAACAAATAAATAATTTACACTACAACCATGTCTAAAATGACGTGCAATAAATGAAACAACCTCGTCATTTTAGACATGGTTGTAGTGTAAATTATTTATTTCTTAGTTAGGATGTGTAAAAGGCCCTAGAAAATGCTTTACAGCGAAACCGGTCGGGCATAATAAAGTTATAATTAATATGTGGATAAGTACAAGTGTTTTTTTAAAACAATGTTTTATAAATTCCACCAAGTGCCAACAATCACTAGCATCTACTATATAAAAAAAAAACAAATATATGAAGCTGGCCGCAGACAGTCCACTGTCACCAAGTTGACACTTTGCTAGGTGATCAAGTTTGTATTGAACACTTTGACTATGAGTGAAGAATTTTACTTATAAACTACCTGAGAAAGTTATAATCAGCGAACCAATCCTGCACAGTTATCAAGACATGGCACACCGCCATCATGTATGAAGCTAGCTGCAGACAGTCTACTGTTACCACGTTGGCACTTCGCGAGGTGATAGGGTTTGTATTGGACGCTTCGTCTATGAGCGATGGGGACCAGAGAGCTTGGCAGTCCAGGAGAATCACTCTGTCTTCCGTTATATACATGTCTATGCCTGAAAACGTGAAATTGTGTTGTTTAATTCATGTCATGAGATCTAATGTTTCTTTTCAAGTATAATGGTCAAATTCAATTCTAACTCTTAAATATTTAGGTACCTTTTGTGCAGTGCATACCCCTTTCAATGTGCTCAATATCTTGCATCTTGAACTTAAAACAACCATAATTTTCTTGTTTCTTCACTTTTGGAGCTTCCACAAAATTCACAGTTTCCATTTGCTCTTCAATTTGATTGATATTATTTTCCTCAAAATGGTGTTCTATGGGCAGCCCATGAGAGTTCATAATGCGGTGGCAAAGATCATGTACTGGTTTATTCTGGGCTATCAAGTTTAGAATCGTTGATTTTCCAACTCCATGTGTGCCTGGAATTCACATAAGAAAATTCAATTTAAAGATATTCCTAGCATAAATTGATGAAGACTATTAAAATCTCGATTTATTCTCTACATTGCAACAAGGGTAGCGTTCCTAAACGCCTGGGTAAATGTAAAATTGAACTGTCAAAGTGAATTTTACATTTCTGACAAGTTTTATGAACGACTTTGAGCTGTTCGTTTTCACTTGGGTGGTTGTGAAATGAGTGACAGTTAATTTTTACCTTTACCCCGGCGTTTAGGAATGCTACCTAGATTTGGCTGCAAGGATCATGAATTGTGTCCTCTGACGTGTTTCACTGAAAACACTCACTGTTCTTTTTAACTCTCTTAAAAGCTCTTTCCCATAATATATGTTATGGGATTAGAGACAGTGCACTGCATTCAATATATGTATAGAGAAGAGATGCAAACATTTATGCCCAAATATAAACTTTTCTGTTCATTATGAGAGAGAAAAATAATTTAAAAAATATTAGCATTGTCTGTCTATATGCTCATGATCCACGTAAACACAACTAAACATATTTAGATGGGGTTTTCTCCATTGTGTAGCTAAATGATATGATTTAAATCGCGATTAAAATCAAGCGATTTTTTTTAAATCAATACTTTTTTACTGCAATCAATTCAACCAAAAGAATAGAATAGAATAAGTTTATTTACCAAAAAGAAAATCACATTAGATCTTTAACTTAATTAAAGTTCAGTACATTAACAGTGGTCCCCAAAACTAGGTGGAGCCTGTACCGCGGGGGCCTAATAGAATTACATTTGTAATTGTATTGACTAAAAGGTATCAAAAATTTTAGAGAAGTGGAAGATTTGAGGAGGGAATGCAACTGGAACAATAGGATACCAAAGCTCCAAGCAATGGGAATTGGATGCGCCAACTGGAGAGCCAACCATCCGCCTGTGCCCAGCAGGCGTCCCACCTCTAAATCATCAATCAAGGTATCAAAGGACTTTCCTTCGACATAAACTATGGCTGCCGCTGGAGTCAAAGGAATATTTTCGGCATTCAATTTGGGGCACAGCAAAATTAAGAAATAGATTAGGCACCGAGAAAGCAGCCAAATTGTTCCCCAGAAGGGTAGGCAGAGACTACAGATTTTCATCTGCTACGATTCTGACACACCTCTTTCACATCCATCAACCCAGTCATACAAGCTCTTCTATGCTGGGTACTTTTTACATTGCCCTTCTTCAATATGTTGCCAATTTGATCAGCATACATCCATCTAGGGCGGTCTGTCAAGCTCTACCTTCAACTACATATCTAAGTTATATTAGTATAATTACTTGTGGTTATATGTAAGTAAATACAAGCAAGTGGCTGGTTTTATGTTTAATTTATTAATTTTGAAGTATTTCATTTTCTTTGCAAATTTTTTTGTTAAATACTTATGATAAAATACTAATTGTGGTTTTTGAAAAATTATTGACTTTAAAAAAACTTGTTGACTTTCGTTTCTTGATATAATATTTTTTGTTAAATATGGCAAGTAAATGTGCTAATGCTGTGTTAAAAAAAAAAAAAAAATTACATTGTTTTTTTTTAATATAAAATACCTTCTAAAATACTTCAAATTAAAAAAAGATCAGAATGTAAAAAAAATATATTTAAAACAAACAGCCATGATTTTTATCAACCCTGATTGTACTGAGAGAGAGATAGTGCCATGTGTTTCCACATTTCTTGGACTATTTTTACGTATCAGATGAACAGTACAGAAAAAGTTGCAGGCAAAAGCTTATTAATATATAAACTTACCTATGATCCCAACAACCAGGTAGTTGGTGCTGGCATCATTCATGAACTCCAGGGCAACAGGACTGAACTCCATGTTTTCATCAATTAACTTCACAGGTTCTGACATCAGCTTCAGTGGTGGGCTCGGTTTTTCTGCTATAAAAAAAAAATTACTTTAGTTATTATTGTAACTTGAATTTTCTACTAAAGCAAGGTGGTAGCTCAGTTAGGTTATTTTTGCCTGAAGTTTAGTGATAAGACTCAGCCACCATCATCTATCTTGTTATAGGCTATTTATTGCTTTTGCATCGACTATAAACATCTCTAAATCTTAACATCAGGCCCAAACCCCTCCCTAAATTGATATCCTATGATATGGGGTATCCTGGCACAGGTATCTTGTACTTAAAAGGATGCCCTATCAACTGATGTAATTAGTATGTAAGTTTTGGGCAATAAAGAAATTTATTTATCCTGACTCTGTCCTAGCTCTGAGGTCAAATAGGTGCGGGGCCAGAAGGCCAAGCTGTGGTTAGAGTTTAGATAAGGGGGCAATACAGGAAAATAGACATACAAAATTTCAGAAAACATTCACTGCAGAAGCGAGCCAGTAGGTTTGGTATACATAACTTTTGTGGTTATTTTTATGACAACCTTAAAATCTTTTGTGCCGAAATTGTGCCACCTTATTTATTTATTTATTGACACTCGACTTTATCGACACATTTATTTATCACACAATCGATTACTGCTTCTTATTTCGACACTCTAATTTGGCATTGTAGTACAGTCAACAAAAGAGATAGGTAACTAGGACCAGCACAAACACTTTGATTATAAGACCCACAGGTGAGCGATATAAGTGAAACTTGGTCAATACACACATGCACTATTGACTAAGTATCCTTAATCATCATCTATTACTCGTCAGTGTGTCTCGGTATCAAAGTGTTTGCTCTTTTGTTGACCGTACATAATCACTAAACTAGTCCCCACACCACAGTATAAGAAAAGGAAGCAGTATTATGTCTTCATAGAAAATACCCGAAACGACGCGCTTCGAGATCTCGGGTGCTGTCAGCGGCAGTCACAGTTGTGCCTCAGTCACGCACACACTTTGCCGCGTAGACACTGTAAGCCACTCCGGCGCATTTTCGTAAATTATGGCATGAAATTATAGAACATGTTGTGCATTGTATGGCTGTTTAAATTAAATAATGCGACAATTTAATATAGCATTATCAAATATGTTGGCAGCCCTAGCGCGTGTTTAGGTACCGAGCGGCCGTAGGTTTCAAGGACACCGCCCAGTTAAACTACTGTCTACTTCCTTATACTGTGCCCATACCATCAAATTCACATAATTACAAAACTCACCAATAACCTTTTTCTCTTTATGCTCATTCTGTGCTATCTTACAAGGCTGTGGAATGTCTACTTCAGAAGAATGGCTTTTAGGACTTGTGGAGCGCTCTTCTTTTGGGGCCGATTGCTCTCGGGTCTTTAATATTATTGTGGGTTGCTTTTCTTTTTCTGGTTTCTCTTTAGGCTGTTCTTTTGGTGGTTCTCTATCAGATTTCAAAATAACCGGCCTCCTGGGAGTCACAGGGTCCTGAAAATTGCGGATAGTAGTGATAAAAACATAACCAACAAAGGTCGGGTGTTTTGTTGAGAATTTTAAGTATTTACCTTGGGTGGATACATTTTTTTCTTTTTGTCCGCCATCATTAGCGTTCAAAATACGGAAAACACTAATTAGAATGATAATTTTACAATTGTTTTATGTGGTTTCCATCAAAACTTTATCCAATGATAAGTAAAGTAAAAACTGACTTGACTGTTGGTTGATCTAAAAAATATTATTGTCGGAATGGTCATGAAATTAATGACAAGAAAAAGAAACACCATGATTCGGTCACCAAAATTCGTTGGGAAAAATTGGCTCAAGAGGGTTTCGTTTTTAATCTCTTCCCTAGTCGCTGAATAGATGGCGCTGAACTTGGTAAGTTACATACTGCAAGGAATGGAACGTCAAATCATTTTTTGATTATTTTACTTGGATGTAATTTTGAGATCATAAAAGATGCTTTAGTTAGAACAATTTTTTGTAACTGTTTTAATCCTGCGAAGACATAAACCCTTTGAGGAAATAGCAACGATGTTTGCTATCACAATAAACCAGGTAAATAATATTTTCATAACTTGAATTAGATTAGATTTATGTCACTTCAATGGAAAAATTTAGATATCTGGCTTTATAAAGATAGTAAAACCGATTTTGAAGGCTTTAATTTTAGTTTTAGTGCTGTTAAAAATAAAAATTTACTATAGTAATTTAGCTTCTAATATTAATATTTAAGGACTATTTTGAATTGAAGAATATTTAGTTTTGACATCAGTAAAGCTAAAATTAAAGCCTTCAGAATCGGCTTTAGTGTCATAGCGTACCTACATGCCTTCAGACTTTCATGATAAGTTTCCATCAATACGGGTTGTTATAGACGCAACAGAATGTCCAATAAAAAAACCAAAACTCCTCTTTGCGCAACAAGTAACATTTTCTATGTAGAAAAATAGAAATACCATTAAGTTTCTTATTGGGATTAATCCCAGTGGCAAGATAAATTCTGTATAAATTTTATGTTATGGTGGATCGGCCACTGACAGGCAAATCATAAAAAGAAGTTCTATACTAGGCAAATTTGATTACAACGATGAAATAATGGTAGATAAAGGCCTAAATGTTCCAAATATTTTCATGCCATATGGAGTAAAGGTTAATATGCCATCGTTTTTCAAGAAAGGGAATCAAATTGGTCCGCAAACACTTTTATCAAACCGGAAAGAAGCTAGCAAAAGAGTTCATGTGGAAAGGATAATTGGCTTATTGAAAACATATAAAATACTATGTCAACCCTTAAATCAGACTGAAACAATGTTGTCCAGTGACTAAAAACTGACTTTTAGACTGACATTGATCGGTACAACTTTGTACAACCCATAGATTTTGGATATTTATCATGAACCTAATACCCTAACAGGACTGAGTACTTGTTTCAAAACACGTGAAGAACGAGAAGTCATACTGTTAGAATATGAATGTCTATGGATACTTATATGTCAACGCGCTCTTCTGACTGAATGGCGGAAATGCAGAATAAAGCTGATACTAATAAAATCTTCTTTTATGTCTTCATTTAAAGACTCTGCTATAATAAATAGGTAAATTCAAGAGGTTATGCGCCCAGGATATTGCCCAATCAGTCAGATGGCACAAAAACTGCAGTAAAAAGTGGTGTAAAGAAAAAGTAAAGGGTGACGCGCAATATAAAGAAAATTGCTAAAATGGCGTCAGCAACCCAAGCTATACCGGCGTCGGCGGCATCAGTGCCATTCCTTGATGGCACAAACTTTTCCAACTGGATATTTAGAATATTTACTTTAATGGAAGAAAAAGACTGTCGACATGTTGCAGACAACGACTTAAGCTTAGATCAAATCTACAAAAAGATTAAAGAAGATGAAAAGTTTAAAAAGGGAGATGCGAAAGCCAAAAGTATAATAGTGCAGTCACTAAAAGACAAACACTTAGAGTATATCAAAGATAGTAAAACAAGTAAAGAGATGGTACAAAACCTAAGAAAAATGTTTGAGAGAAAAAGTACTCTCAGTAAGTTGTATTTACGTCAAAAACTGCTAACCCTGAAACACCAAACGGAAGAAAATTTAGAAGATCACTTCAATAAATTTGATTCAATAATTAGGGAGCTTGAGGGTGATGGCAAGTTAGAAGAAACTGACAAGGTGTGCCACCTTCTCCTCAGTATCGACAATCAGCTGTACCAACCAGTCATCACAGCTCTCGAAGCAGCTAATATAGAGTTGACGCTGGAGTACACTAAAAGAAAATTGTTGGATGCAGAACTGAGGCATAAAAATCAAAGTGTATCAAAAGATGAGTTTAGTTTTACTGGCGAAGTAAGAAAATGTTATAAGTGTGGTGAGACAAACCATTTTATCCGAGACTGTCCGAAGAATAGAGGTAGAGGTAGAGGCCATGCTAGAGGACGAGGTAGAGGTCAACGACGACCTTCAACTGCAAATTTAGCAGAAGATGACTTTAGTTTTATTGCATATGCAGGCACAGCTTCACAGAATACTCAAAATCTGACTCTTGTTATTGACTCGGGTGCTACTTATAATATGATCAATGAAAACTACATGAACTTGATGGAAGATATTCAAGAAATACCTGAGGTACATATCAAAGTAGCTAATGGTGAGGTAATAAAAGTAAATAAGAAAGGAAAATTAAAGTTGAAGTCACAAAATAATGTGACAATGACAATGGAAGCATTGATAGTGAGAAACCTCTCTCATAATCTTATTTCCGTCAAGAAACTCAGCAGTAAAGGGTGTGAAGTAATATTTAAGAAAAATACTGCAGTGATCAAAACACCTGTGGGAAAAATAAAAGGAAAGTGTGATGGAAGTTTGTACATACTAAAATGTACACCTATAGAGCCGAGTTCACTTGTGACAAAGGACAATAATACATGGCATATGAGGTTAGGTCACTTGAATCGTGGCGGAATGAAAATCCTAGGGCTACCGCAGTCAGATGAAAAATGCTCTGTTTGCATGAAGGCTAAAGCAGTAAGAAACCCTTTTAATACAAAAGAGTTACCCAGAACAAAGAGAGCTGGAGAACTGATTTACTGCGATATTGGAGGTCCACTAAGCCCAGAAACAAATAATGAAGAAAAATACAATTTGACGATAATCGATGACTACACACACTTCACCGAAGTATACATACTGAAATATAAAAGTCAAGCAACAGAATACATAGTACAGTATTTAAGAAGAATGGAGGCAAATGGAATAACTGTGACTAGAATTAGAACAGATAATGGTGGAGAATTTCAAGGAAAGGAGCTGAAAAACTATTGTAATAATAATGGCATAAAGCAAGAGTATACATGCAGCTACACCCCACAGCAGAATGGAGTGGCGGAGAGATTAAATAGGACTCTAATGGATAAGGCAAGAGCGCTTTTCTTAGACAGCAATCTCCCGAAGTACCTATGGGGAGAAGCCTTAAGATGTGCCACTTATCAGCTGAATAGATCGCCTACTGTCACATTGAAAGGAGATACACCTGCTAATGCAATGTATGGAATTACTAAGATTGACAACCTAGTTATTTTTGGCAGCAAGGCATGGGTAGTAAACCTCCCAAAGAAAAGAAAATTAGAGCCTAGAGCAACTGAAACAAGAATGGTGGGTTACAGCGGAAATGGTTATAGACTTTGGAATCCAGAAACAGATGAAATAGTCATCTCAAGAGATGTTAAGTTTGATGAAAATGATTTTACATATGAGAAGAAAATAACGAATACTAACAGAAGCCAAATATACTATGAAGAAGAAGAAGAATATCAAGAAAAACTTCCACAAGAAAATACCGAGAGACAAGAACAGAAAGAAGTTGAACCAAAATCAGCGGTGGAGACACGGTCTACAGAAAATGACATGCTTAGTGAAGATACAGAGAGACCAAAACGCCAAGTAAAACCACCATCGAGATATAATGATTTTGAGCTAAACCTGGTATATGCTCTAATAACAGAAGGTGATCCTCTCACATACGAGGAAGCAATTGAACAAGGGCAAGAATGGCAAGAAGCTATTAATAAGGAAATAAAATCTTTGCAAGACTTAGAAGTATGGACAGAATGTTCATTACCAGAAGATCAAAAGGCCATAGAGACAAAATGGGTTTTTCGTACCAAACAGGATAGATCTAAGAAAGCTCGTCTCGTTGCCAAAGGATTTCAGCAAGATAATATGAGCCAAGAGCTATATTCACCTGTGGCCAAAATGACAACTATAAGACTGATGCTATCACAAGCTATTACAAATAACTGGGAGATAAGACAGCTAGATGTACCATCAGCTTTTTTGAATAGTCAATTAGATGCAGACTCAGAAGTCTATATCAAGATACCGGAAGGAGTGAATATGCTCGATAAGAATAAAGTATTAAAGTTGAGAAAGGCCCTGTATGGACTTAAAGAATCACCAAGATGTTGGAATGAGACAATTAATAAGTTCTGCGAGTCTATCCAAATGAAAAGATCTACATATGATGTATGCCTGTACACAGGACCAAACATATGGCTAGTCATATTTGTTGATGACATTTTATTAATTGGAGATTCAGAAAGTATTGATTATACAGTACAAAAATTGAAGTCTGAGTTCAAAGCAAAAGATATGGGCTATGTGAAGAGTTTTCTAGCTATTGATATTGAAAGGAATGAAAACACGTTAACATTATCACAGGAAAGATTTATTAATAAATTATTACAAAAATTTAACATGAGTGACTGCAATGCTGTAGCTACACCGATGGTCACCAACTTTCAGCCTGAAGAAAAATCTGAAAATAAAAGAGAAGTACCATATAGAGAGCTCGTGGGAAGCCTTACTTACCTTTCTATGATGACCAGACCTGATATTACGTTTGCAACCAGTTTCCTTAGCAGATACCTAGATAAATACACTGAAGAATTGTGGAAAGCAGGAAAAAGAATTTTGAAGTATCTGAAAGGAACAAAGAAACTCGTATTAACGTACAAAAAATGTGAAGAAAATTTTAATATTTTAGCATTTACCGATGCGGATTGGGCAGGTGATAAATCTGATCGAAAAAGCACCAGTGGCATGGCTATCTTTCATGGTGATAACCTCATCTCCTGGTCCTCGAAGAAGCAAGTTGCAGTTGCCCTGTCAACCGCAGAATCCGAGTATGTTGCAGCAGCTATGTGTGCAGCCGAGCTTATGTACATCAAAGGACTATGCAGTGAATTTGGACAGTGTAGTACAGTGATGTTTATAGATAATAACAGTGCTATCAAGATGATTTCTAACTATGAAAACACAAAAAGATCAAAACACATTGATATTAAGGTACACTTCATAAAGGACATTGTTTACAAAAAGTTATTACAGGTGAAATATGTACCAAGTGAAGAAAACATTGCCGACATTATGACAAAGCCTTTGTGTTGTGACAAATTTAAATATTTTAGAAATAAACTGATATGTTGTGCTTAGAGGTAAATTAGGTTATGTTCAGTTCGATCAACTTCTGTCTGATTTATCTGAGGTCTGATTGATGACTGAACTGACATGTCGATTGACATAATTTGAGAAGCTTGTTATTTTTTTTGGGTTGCCAGTATGGTAAAAATTAATTCCCAATTTCAAGTCAAATTGTTTGATTTTTATTGAAGATAATGTTAAGCAAGATAAAATAAAAATAAAATTAGATACTTGAAATTGAGAGGGGGTGTTAGAATATGAATGTCTATGGATACTTATATGTCAACGCGCTCTTCTGACTGAATGGCGGAAATGCAGAATAAAGCTGATACTAATAAAATCTTCTTTTATGTCTTCATTTAAAGACTCTGCTATAATAAATAGGTAAATTCAAGACATACTAGATTATTTCATCTCTGTCTAAGTAGGGTAACCATATTTAAAAATAATTGATTGAGACCACGTGTAGTAAAAACCGTATTCAAAACATTTATTTTATTGGTTTAAAGTCTTCTGCTTTAAAATAGCGGCTGCAGACTACTGGATTTTTGCACTTTACTTCGTTTCCTAAAACTTCTAACCATTTTCTTCGGATATTTTCAGTTTTTGGAAGACTGTAATGTAAAACCCAATATCATGGTTACTCTAGCGGTATCAATGTAAACATGTATCATTTCTCCGAGAAAACGTTGTAATTATGCCTTACCTATGAAACGATATCCCACAATTCCCAAAAATTTGGCTTCTGCAGCCCTTCACGCTGCATGCTTTAACCATTTTTGCAAAAAATTATTAATTTTACAATTTAGTTTTCAAATGTCACGACCGTGGCGTCATTTTTAGATAAAAGGGTTACCAGTTTGCAAGCATAAGAATAATCCCAACTTTATTATGGAATGATTGATCTTACATTTACGGATAAAACTAAATGTAAAACATAAATAAACCTAACAAAAAAATAGTGACGGACTTCAAATGTAACTGCAGCCATTCGCTAAAAAGCTTAAAATAATTATAAAATGACCGATGGTACCGAAATAACACTCTTTCCGCCTTCTTTCTTCCTGAAAAATATGTTCTCTAGAAGTCGGCGCTCTTATATTGGTTTCTGTGTTGCTATAACCAAGGGAACGCGGTGACTTTTAAAGAACATATTTTTCAGGAACAAAGAAGTCGGAAAAAGTGTTATTTCAGTACCATCGGTCATTTTATAATTATTTTTAACTTTTTTGCGAATGGCTGCAGTTACATTTAAAGTCGGTTACTATTTTTTGTTAAAAGTTTATTATTTTACATTTTTTAGTGTTGACGGGTCAAATTGTGTAATGTGGATAGTTCTTGTGAACGCGCTGTTGATATAGAACGAAGGACAAGTAATAATTGGTTATATTTAATAAATACCCTGTAATCAGCACCCTAATACAAACTGATTGCCGTAATCTCAAGTTATGTGCTGTCACCCGTTGAGGAGTTCTATGGTAATGAGGCCAAGATCAAAGTTCAGGTGGAGAAATTACAATTTACAAGTAGTACTCGGCAATCACTATCCTAATACAAAGCGATTGCCTTAATCTTGAGTGGTATGCTGTCTTTCGTTAAGGAGTTCTATGGTGGTGAAGCCAGGATGGAAGGTCAGGTGGGTATTGTGATAATTTCCAAGAAATGCCCGACAATCAGCACCCTACCTAAGTGATTGCCGCAATCTCGAGTTAAGTGCTCTCATTCGTTAAAGAGTTCTATGGTAATGACTTAATAAGACCAGGATCGAAGGTCAGGTGGAAGATTGACAATTTCCAAGTAATACTCTGCGATTAACATCGTAGTACAAAGCGATTTCCTTAATATCAAGTGGTACGCTGTTACTTTCTGAGGCGTTCCACTGCCTATCTCTGAAAACTTTCATCAGATCATGGTCAATCTTAAAATGGGACCTACCTTGAGGGAAATTTTTCCAAACAAAAAAAGAATCATTCAATTCAGTTCAGAATTGACGGAGATAAGGAATAACATACCCCAAAAAAAATACAGTCGAATTAAGATCCTCCTCTTTTTTTCAAGTCGGTTAAAAAAAAAGAAATGTCATGAACAAGTATTTACTAAAAGCTAAATACTATAAAGTCGTTGAAAAACTAAATCGTGAAAAACTCAAGCCTACCATCGCAATTTGTTTTTTTTGTGATGGCAACTGTGCGAGTAGGACACGGGCATCGACTGTGTGTTGTCCCGCTCGGCACGTTTTCTCTAGTTGATTATGTCATAATAAAATAACTTTTAACTGTATGAAATAGAGTCTATTTTTCTACGCGTAACATCCTTCAGTGCACAATCCAGTTTAGGTATACATCCATGATATTTATACTGTATACCTGTATGCCTATCCTAAGTCTATGGTACAACCTAGGATACTCAGACAGGATACCTTAATACTTTGGTGCTTTGGTCTCAATAATTGGGTTTTAGTTTGCAGGATGCATAAATCTTCAATCTTCTTGTTTTTCATGTTTATTTACTTATACAGATAAAAACCTCAGACTAGGCTGTACGGGCTAAGTTCCTTTTGCTTTGACACAACAATAAAAAAAAATATATTCTGAACCCAACAGTTTTATTTATGTACGCTTTTTATCTTGGTTGTCATGTCATTAAAACTTAGCGTTGGGCAACATTGTCAAACCATAAGGATTCTTCATTGACATTGTTATTTTCAGTTTTGACGTTTTCCGAAATTACCAACAATATTTTTTGAGGCCTGTGAAAAATGGACGTGGTTAAGAAATCAGTGACCTTTGTTCTTATTTTCGCTTTTTTGTCCTCCTCTACGGCTCAAGATGTGTGCGTAAAAAAAGGGCCGTGTTCCTGTGAGTTTTCGAATGGTACCGGTATCGACTTATCGCCTGCAGTGAAACCAACATTTTATATAGCACAGAGCTATGAAGTCAGAAAAAATGGCACACAATACGAGCTGCAAACCTACTACTTCCACCCTTGTTTTGATACGACTATACAACTGAACACTACAGGTGTAGACGACACGTGTAACCGTCCTCTTTCGGTAAGCCAGAACTAGTTTTCTTTGTTTCCTGTTACGTAGATACCGTAAGTCCCTATTTATTTTTACATTGTGCTTTCTCATTGTAGATATGTCGGCACGTAAACAACATGGTTTTAATGAATGGGACAACAAGTTCATTTAATTTGGATGCAGGAGTTAACAATTTTATGGGAAGCATTAATTATACTGAATTTTCTGCTGATGGAAAATCTATTGTCTATGCAAATGGACCTTCGTAAGTAACATTTCCTTTCTACACAACACATTGCCAAACATATCTGTTTGAAGTTCATACCCTCTGATAGTCGTTCATAAACTCACACAAAGTTGGGTTTCCTACCCGGGTCGCAACACTAACCCGTTCAAAAATGAACTCACGTCTCAACACCGACTGTTCAAAAATGTCAGTGTCACTACACTGGTGTCGAATTTTTCAACACCAACTCTGAGCAGGGTTCTGAGGGGGTCTTCTCAACGTTATAGTTGATATATTTACGTTAAATTTCATACAGAGGGGGTCCTCTCAACGTTATTATACTAAATATAATGCCTAAATGACAACTGACGTTTGGAGTGTCGCTACACTACGAAACCCGTTCAAAAACTCAGCGTTACAACCCCAGTGTTCCTACCCAGCCCAGGGTTATTTAATGAACGCACTCCTGTGGTATCTGTTTCTGCTAGCAGCACAACAATATCAATGCTGAGCTCCTTACAAATATTCATCTACTTAAGTGTGCTAATGGTTTGTTTCATGTAAATAAATATTTTTTTTTTGCAAGAATGAGGAAATTTCAACACTTTGTGGTAGTGGGAAATGCACTTCTAACTCACATTCAAGCTTTTGAATGTTGCAATAAGCACATTTCCCACTATCACAAACTGTCAGTTTCCTCCTTCGTGTAAAAAATTATACTTTAGTGCATTTTAGTGTAGCTGCTACAGGCAATCCCAAGCTATCCCAAAAACTTACCTACTTAAGCGCACTTAGATAAAGAGAGCTTAGTGCTGAGTTTTTTGGATGGTGGTGTGTGTTCTTGCTTCATCATCCGTTACTGGCTACTATCCTTGCTACTATCATATCGAGGGTATACTGGGAAAACCAGCAAAGTGCAAGTTTTATAGTTTTGAGAAAATCTGTTTTTAATGTTGACAGTTTCATAGCTTAAATTAGGTATTCTGTTGGTTTGGAATAAAATTTCTCAGGATCCAAAAGAATTAGCATTTAACTTGTTTTACCAGAAGAAAAAGCACAAAAAACTGATTGTGCTGTTTTATTAACTCATTTTGAGCCATTTTGTTACTTGGTCGGTTCTCACAGTAAACCTTCGATATTTGAGTTCAAACATTGTTTTATAGGGCCCAAGTCAAGGTCATTCATTATGTACAATGACCTTGACCTTGTTCTTCTGATAGCCATCCATAAGTTAACAATTTTGTCAGGTTCCAACACTGACAGCAGGATAGCAAAAACAATTTTCAGCAAGTGTGACCATAATAGCATTAGAACCCCTGTCAAGACTTCTAGTTTATGAACCCACCCCTAGGGTTGTTGACAGATTAATATTATAGTTACTACGTAACAGGTACATCACGCCCTTGTTGAACGAAAATAACTGTAAAAATACCTGTATTGTCAGAGAATACATGCAAAAATGTGCCTAAGGGGCTCGACTTAGCATTGTTATTACATCTTGCAGTGCATGATGTCCCGGTCGCATGCCTAATACAGTGTACAAAAGCAATAGGGTTGGTTGATCAATAAAATGAAAAAAAAAAAAAAAAGGTTTTATGAGTATGATTATGGCTCATCTCAGTAACTATTTTTGATAGGGATAGTGATTTGATCAAAAATTGTTATTGAGGTGTGCTGTTTTGCAATAATCATGTTTTATGAGTACTAAAATTTTTTATTTAATTCACAAAACTGTAGGTTACATACAGTAAAATGTAATTACTAGTGGGCTGCGATCAGAAGAAGGCAAATTAAAGTAGTTCTGTCATATTAGCAAAACAAAGACTGTGAAGTGCGGCGAGTAGACTCATTTCATAACATTCAAATAAGTTAACTGACTAATATAATTTAAACAAAAATTAAAACTTTCTTAGAATAAGAACTGCAAAATTAAGTTGGTCTAGTATTTGGGTATTTAACTCTAAAACTACATTAGACATCTGTATTATCAGTATTTGTTGAAAAAGACTGATAATAATAATAGATAATAGATCGTTATTATTATGCAAAATGATTTACGCCAGCCATACCTATTCATGATTTAACTAAAAATTCATAACTTGAAAACTATATATTTCCTAGAGCCCCATCTTGTAGGAGGGACACCCACCTATCTACCCCATCCCACACCTTCCCCTCCTTTTTAACCGACTTCAAAAAGGAGGCGGTTCTCAATTCGACTGTATGTTTTTTTTTTTTTTTTTTTTTTTTTTTGGCGTTGTTACTCCATAACTCCGTCATTTCTGAACCGATTTGAACAATTCTTTTTTTGTTTGAAAGAGTGTACTTCCAGGTAGGTCCCATTTTGGGTTTGGTCATGATCTGATGAAGGTCTTCAGAGATATGCAGTGGAACTCCTCAGAAAATGACAGCATACCTCTCGAAATTGAGGTAATCGCTTTGTACCTGAGTGCTGATTACAAGGTATTACTTGAAAATTGACATTCTTCCACCTGACCTTCGATCCTGGCTTCATCACCATTTTCACCATAGAACTCCTCAACGGATCAGAGCACATAACTCGAGATTGCGGCAATCACTGCTTTAGGGTGCTAACTCAAGGGTATTACTTGGAGATTATCAGAATACCCTCCTGACCTTCGATCCTGGCTTCATCACCATAGAACTCCTCAACGGATGACAGCACATAACTCGAGATTGCGGTAATCATGTTGTGTTAGGGTGCTCATTGCAGGGCATTGCTTGAAAATTGCCAGTATACCCACCTGACCTTCGATCTTGGCTTCATCACCGTAGAACTCTTCAACGAATGACAGCACATAACTCGAGATTGCGGTAATCATGTTGTGTTAGGGTGCTGATAGCAGGAAGCTACTCAAACATAGCTACTTATACTGACTTGAACTTCGATTCATATTAACACCACGTTTGCAAAAATTACCCATACCCAACAATTTAACCCAGCAACACTAAAAAATGTGAAATAAAATAAACTTTTAACAAAAAAATAGCAACCGACTTCAATAGTAACAGCAGTCATTCACTAAAAAGTTAATAATAATTCTATAAAGACCGATGGTACCGAAGCAACACTTTTGCTGACTTCTTTCTTCCTGAAACAATATGTTATCTAGAAGTCGGCGTATTTCCTACGATACAGCAACATAAATACCAATATAAGAACGCCGACTTCTAGATAACATATAGTTTCAGGAAGAAAGAAGTCGGCAAAAGTGTTGCTTCGGTACCATCGGTCTTTATAGAATTATTATTAACTTTTTAGTGAATGACTGCTGTTACTATTGAAGTCGGTTGCTATTTTTTTGTTAAAAGTTTATTTTATCTTTCTTATAATTTTATGGCGTTAAATTACAAAGAATTAATTAAAGAACAAATTAAAAATCTTTTAAACACAGTTACCACACACCAACTATGTACATACTAACACTGTCTGTTATACTGTGTTACATAACATATGATTTGACATTGTTAATACATTTGAAAGTGAAGTAGATGTATTGTATTGTTAAGCTTCAATAAAGGGGTTTTCATTTTTGATAGAACCTTAAAAACGGCAAAAAAATGCAAATGACAAGCCTGAACAGGTTCTGAACTACTTGACCATAGCAACAAATAAAGAATTTGCATAGCACCAAAGATTTCAAAAGTTTAGATGAGCCCTGGCACCTAAAATCTATTCCATTGTTTTTGAATGTGTGCATTAACATAATGCCGACGCGCGCACACTTATGAGTGCGCAATCTGTCTACCTACGATCAGCAAACTGATCAGACTACTAAAGTCGTAAAAATTCAAAACTTTAAGTGCACTTAAGGCGTCCAACTACCACTGTGTTCAGATGAGCACTGATTCCAAACGTGTGTGCGTCACCCATTTGAAGGTGGATACATTTTGGTGCTGTCATAGTACGGTAAAGGCTTATCTTTACTTTTGAAATCTTTGCATAGCACATAATGGTTTTTCTCAATTTAATTACACACATGCACATGATTTTCGTTCGGCTTTTTGTGTAAAAAAGTATAAATATCTGGTTTGAAAAATTGAAATCAGTACTCATATACAACCCAAATTACATACTAAAGTTCATGTGTTTGTGTTGTTATGTGATACATGCCTGATAATCATGTGTGTTGAATTAAGAAATAAATTTTATCATTTTGGTTTAATATTATGAGTAATGAAGTGATGAAATGAAATATATTTATTTATGTAATGTAGGTATATCAGATACACTTATTACTGGTCGGTTTTAATGTAATATAATTAAATAATCTATGTCTATAGATAATAGATATAATAATAACAACAATATGGGTAATGTTATAATAATAAGGAAATACACAAGGAAATAATAAAGGTTCGGTTTACTTAAATTTAATAAAAAAATACACTTGAATAAAATAATTTAGAAATAAGAAATAAATATATGCCATCATCGAAATAATAATTTCGATGTATGCCATACATATAATAAATATATGCCTAACTCCACTCGAGTAGTCTTGCTAAGAAAAAGGGCAAGAAACATAGCTAGATCATGTCTTGCTATTAGAGACTACTACTAGAGAGAGTAACTATTAGAGATTCATAAAAATTTAAATCAGAGCCAAATTGACAACCCACAGCCACAAGTTAATGGACATTCCTAAACTAGTTTTGATATTGAAATAGATTATGTAAATTGTCAGTGAAACTGGTTTATAAAATACACACATATTGCTGCCAATTCAGAAGACTTTCATTTTAGTTTTAGTGCTGTCAAAACTAACATTATTGCAAAGTAATTTAGGTTCTGTTCCTAGTAGTTAAGGACTATTTTGCAATAAACAAATCTTTGTTGTGACAGCAATAAAACTAAAATTAAAGCCTTCAGAATCGGCTTTAGTCTGTAGCCCTTCCATGAGTTTTGCAGTCGATACACGTTAACGTATGCGTAAAATATTTTGTATGAGAAATTGTGGTTCCTCTCGTAAACCGCTAGAGGCGCTGTGCAATTTCTCATATAAATATTTTACGCATACGATAACATGTATCGAATGCAAAACTTATGGTAGGCCTTCTGTTTTTGAATATTTCAATAACCTCAAACTCTGTTTGATTTAAATTCAAATAAATATATTATTTTGCCTTAACTTATGAAGTATACAAAAATTAAAAAAATTACATTGCCTTAATCAGCTTCTTTCTTAAATTTTTTTGATATATAATTATATAAGTAAATATATATATAAATCAGGTACAATTATAAAACATCACGATAAATCCAAGTGGGGCCCGAAATATACCTTGGATTTATCGTGATGTTTTATTAATGTGCCTCATTTATGTATATTTTTTACCTATATACCTAATTATATATCAAAGTATACAAAAAAATAATACATATAATAATTTTGCCCGTTATTGAGATGGTGTGAATATTTAAGGGCCACCAAGTTGCAATTTTTTTCATAAAACCTTGATATCACTTGCTGACTAAGATTTTTAACTTCTCTAAAGCTAGTGATCACATTGATCTAACAGAAAGGCATTTTTGGCGCTGTATTTAGGGATTTTGTAATGTAACTATTGCATGACATAACATTATCTGTGTTACAAAACGGTGTTTAACTTTAGACAGTGTTTAAATCTGTTGTTGTCGCCTTTTCTTTCATATTGCAAAAAAGTGACAGCAACAGATTTAAACACTGTCTAAAGTTAAACACCATTTTGTAGTAACACCATATAAGTCCAGAGAGTGTCTGTTTGACGGCCGCGAAACGGCCAATCCATACTTTTTGACCAAGATGTAGGGTTTGTAGGGTTAGGGTTTGTAGAGTTAGGCCTTTTAGAGTTAAGGGCTTGGCTCTACATGAGATCTGGTAACTTTTTAACAGTAAAAGAGTTATGAGCTTGTGAGTCTTGGCATCCTAGTTTACAAGAAATGTTTTTAATGGGATTACATTTTCGGGGAGATCTGTGGGTCTACCGCGTAATTCTCATTTTCATCAACATCAACTTGAGATTGAAATTTGACGTGCGTGCGACGACGCCCGCCTAACGTGCCATCTCTTTTGCACGCGTTGAATTTCGCATGCATTTGCTTGAAGTTGATACAAATGAGAATTACGCGGTAGAGCCCCTGGAGCCCCTCGACCCCCCTATCCCCGGGTACGTCCTAGACGACTTACACTTCACACACTTATGTTTTTATTTACCATGTTTCAGATCTACGGTTGTGATGTTAGTCTGTGCGCAAACTGAGAGCCAGCTACAGGTCTACTCTTTGAAGGAACCCGATCAAATTGTGAGTTCACACATACCTGTAGGGAATGCAATCTTGCACCTAAATGACAATCTCGGTATTTGCAAGATTAAAAAAAATCAATTTCGCAAGATCTCGCTATTAGCGAGATCTTGCACTAATAAAAATTCTTTCGAAAAAAAAATTGTTTCAGCTACTGGTTAATAAAAAAATTAAAACAAGATATCAATCCCATGAAAGGAATGTATTTAAACATACTTATAATAGTTAATTATGTTATTCTACTGACCATACTGAAAAGCTTTCCCAAAGAAACATACCAGCGCAAATGAAAAAATAAATTCTCCTTTCCATAATAACTTTAAAAACCAATAGTAAATGTTGTATGGGCTTATGTTTTTTTTTTCCATTTGTTATGTTTCTTTGGAAAATTTGTTTATTGTGAACAGTAGAGTAGAGTTTATAATTTTATGTAAAGATAGTGTGTGTTTTCACTTTATAAAGCCTATACGCTAGCCTAGCCGCAGACAAAGTTCTTTCGAATTCCATGTGTATAGAGTCATCAATTTCATCAGTTATTATCTTCTCCACCCAGCAAATCCAAAGCTTTATCTTTTTTTATAATTATTCAAGTGTCGTCAATGTCCTGCATCTGTAATATGCACTGCCACTTGATCTCGCAAATCTTGCGAGATCTCGCACTGATAACGATGCGTGATTGATCTTGCAATATATGTGCGAGATCTCGGTATTTCGAGATCTCGGTATGCCGAGATTGCATTCCATACATACCTGCTGTAAAATTATTAATTTACATTAATTTATACGTAGTTTTGTATTTATGATCTACTAGCTTCGTTTGCATTTTCACGGGATAAAAAGTAGCCTATGTCACTCTAGAGGTACGTATGCTGAGCAAATTGGCGATATACTGAAGAAGGGCAATGTCAAAAATACCCAATAATAATAGCTTGTATGACTAGATTGATTGATGTGGAAGAGGCGAAAGAGGTGTGTCTGGATCGTAGCAGATGGAAATCTGTAGTCTCTGCCTAACCCTCTGAGAGACAGGCGTGAGTATATATGTATGTATGTCACTCTCCGGCCCAAAAACTATCTCTATGCAAAAAATCACGTGGATCCGTTGCTCCGTTGCTGTGGAAAGAAGGACAAACCAACAAACACACTTTCGCATTTATAGTAGGGGTACGGTTTTAAAACTATTAATTAAGAGCGGTTTCGCAGCCGGATTGTGAAAAACCCGCCTTTTTCTAATTAATCAAAACAGAACACTTAAATTCAAAATTCACTCAATAGTTCTTCAACAAAACCTTATTACCTATGTATTGTGTATCTTGCCATCGCAAAGTTGCCATTGGTTTCTGTAAATCAGAATTTCAAATTTTTTTAAATATATGGTTTGGAAACTTTGCGTTGGCAGCATACACATTAAATAGATAATAAGATTTTGTTCAATAACTGTTAAATACATTTTGAATTTAAGTGATCTATTTCGATTAATTAGAAAAAGGGCGGGATTTTTCACAATCCTGCTGCGAAACCGCTCTTAACAATCATGTACTTGTCTCATTTTCAAACACAACTTAAAGCCCAAGGATAGTCCGGTAAGTGTAATTGAAACATTAATTAGGTATCAGTAATGACAGAAATTAAATACACTTTTAATTCTCTTTTTTGTGTTGTGCCTTAATTTGACAAGACGAAAATTGATTCCTATCTATGTTCGAATCCAGAAGGGTTTAAGGTCGTTCCAAACACAGCCCAAAATAATCTCGTTTCTCGTTGACGGTGGTGGTGGATAAACGCTTTAATATCATTTCACCTCACTTTTGATTTTATACGTTACGTTTTCATTTCATATGAATGTATACATAATAAAATGATATTATATTTTCTCATGAAATAATACATTAGAGTAGATATACGGAGTTTCTGAACGTTTCTTGTAATTAGAAATGCCAATTCGCAGTGTTCTAAATTAAAACACTTTTTTTATTGAGCGAGCAAAATTGACTTTTGCTCACTGGTTTTAAGCTACAAAAGCTTATAGATAAAATATATTTATAGCTAAATCTATAAAACTTATAAATAAAAAATATTAACTTATTATCACCTTTTCAAACACAACATGCAGTCCAAGGATAATACGGTAAGTTTAATTGCAAAGCTAAATAGTTACTAGAGAAATAAAACATATATTAAAACAATGAGAATTTTAATCAGGTAATTTTAAGGTTAAATTTTCATCGGTTTTTAAATACTTCTTCGACAAAGAAACTGTTTGGCCTTACGAAAGAAATTAATTCAAGAAATGTCCATAATAATAATAAATTAATTTTCCAAAAATAACAAAATAGGGCTTAAAATTTTATTGATTCAGCTCGAAATGGGTTTTGAAGTAGCATACCTTTGTGAAAATCAAGCAGTTACAGGCTAGTAGAAGGATTTGAAAGTATCAAGATCAATATGCCCCTTGATAATTATCGCAATAATTTGCATGATGATTATCAAATACTTGTCCGATAATCATCAAACAGATATAAGCCTAGCAATCCTTTTTTAACTGTACATATCAAAATTTTTTAGAAGCAAGTAAATTATACACATTTTACAATCAAGGTCATCTTTTATTAATTTTTTGTTCATAATTGAAACATCGATTATACTTATTAAAGATAATTCTCAACCTATCAATGATAATTATCACTTCGAACCCTGGTTGGTAGCAGTGGCGTGCACAGAGTTTTTACACAGGGTAGACATAAAAACCGGTCAAGTGCGAGTCAGACTCGCGTACCTAAGGTTCCGTATCGTGGATGAAAAATGTAATTTTGTTTTCGTGAATTTCTAAACTGCTATATTATTCCTGTAATCTTTACGTAAGCACATATTACCATGATTTTTTTTTATTTTTCGATCAACCAATTTTAGAGATAAGTTGAGGGACATCAATTTTTTTTTGTAGTTTTTCGAGGATTTCCCAAAATAGAGGCAAGTAAATATAGCTAAGCGGCATCGTTCCAAACAGTTTGGTTATTTGAACATAACAAGCAGAAGAAACAAAACAGTCGATTAGTATGTTTACAACCTGTCAGCCAGTTAAATGTTTCATATTGTTTTGGATTGAATTTTCTAGTTGCTTTACCTTTTATTTGAATCCGGTACGAAGCGGCTTTTCTCGATTACTTCTTTTTTTTCAGCATAACACAGTTTTGAAAACGTACCATTTCTTAATTTTTGCACACACACATTCCCAGCACAACTTTCACAGTAGTTACTACCACCACTAGCCATTTTTTGCAATTTTTAGACCCAATTTTATTTTATTTATACTGCTTGTCATCAATTTGCGTAACGAACGAACGCAAAACAATAATGGATGGCGCCGGCTCAGCTGCTAAGGCGGCTTCGTAAGACTTCGGTAATTTTCGGTGAATGTCGTAAAACTAAAAAGACGTCGTCTTTTTGCAGTTTTCGCATACATGTCGCACGCAAACAAGCAAAAGCTTTTGCATTTGTGTGCCATGTACTTACAGTAACGCACACAACAAAGATACTGTTGGAATAATGACCCACACATAAAAGCCGGTACTGGCCGGTAGCCACCATTCCGCGATGGCTGGTCCGATATTGAATTACAACGAATCATAAGCCATTCACTTCATAGTCTTTCGTAATCGATTTTAGCGATGTAATTCTATTTCGGAATGCTCGAGCATAGATACTTTATCTATGGCTGGAGTGAGCGAGCGAATCGCAGCTGTGAACTGAGACTCGCAGTTCCCGCTAATGACAATAGATGGCGGTCGGTGTGGCTACACTTTTTTTTTACGATATGCGTAAAAATGCGTAAATGATGTGTATTTGTCAGGGTAGACAGTGTCTTTTTGTCTGTATGGACTGCACGCCACTGGTTGGTAGTAGAGTAACTTGTAAGTAGTGCAATTATTTATTCAACTAGTCTTTTATCTCTTTTGACTTAAAAGTCATGGTTGAAACCATTTATAATAGGTACATCATACCCAGCTACAATTTTACTACCAACTTGCAATCGTTTACCTTTTAACCCTCGCACTTGACCTCCTACTCTACCGTGTAAACACTTTTTTTTCCAAAACTCCAGGTCTTGGCATTCTACTCCCAAGAAGCATGCCTCAAGCAAATCGAAGAGTTTGGCCGATCGTTCGGTTCGACGCTGTGCATCATATTCTTCTCGTTCGTGATATTCTACCTGGTGCTGGGCGTGCTCACCAGGAAATTCCTGATGGGGGCCACGGGACTTGAGGTCGTGCCCAACCTCGCCTTCTGGATGGATCTGCCCAATCTTGTCAAGGTGGGTCAAAATCGGTAACTTTTATCGCTGGCGACAAATCCGCGGAAAAATGTGCCTGTAAATGGTATCATGTCGGGTTAGGCGCAGGGCTCACGGACAAGCCAACAATGTACACCGACAGTAAGTGTTGGACAAGCTCGCGGCTCGCCGTCTCGAGACGCAAGCCCCGCTTCGCGGCCGACAAATCCGTTCAAAAATCAATCCATCCATCCATCAGCCTAGTTCGTCCACTGCTGGACATAAGCCTTTCCAGGACTTTACCACTCCCGGCGGTCATCCTGGAAGAATTGCCCATACTCACACACGCTGGGCAGGCGGGTTGCTGAGCGCGGTGTCGGAACCCTCGCACCAGTGACGCCGCTTCCCGTCACCAGTCTGTTCCATATAAGGCCCGGCTATTAGGGATAGATATATCGCCATCCATCGGTCCAAAAATCAATCAATAATTACAGCTTGGCAAAATAGAGTGTGGAATAAATGAGGGCGCGCCTACGTTACATATGACCACCCCATAGTGAGAATTAATGATTTTGATACTTTATTTTATCAGACAAGGCAGACACTTTCAAAATCATGTATGCAGCATGTATATATGTTCGTTAAAAGCGTCGGCGTTTCCTAATCTTGTTTCACTCAAGATTTTGAATCAAACGATAGCAATATTGACTTTGGAGAATTCATAATATTTTCTTAAGTTTTCATGAGCACTATACATGAAACAATTTTGAACGGATTTCACACTCCGTTCACCACTCCATTTTGAAACGTTGGCTTTTTGTAAAAATCAAATAAAACGAATGTTAAATCCGTTCAAAATTGATTCACTGAAAATTAGTGACAACCAAACTAGGTAATTCATATAAATTAATATATTAATAAAAAATTACATAACACTAAAAGCAAACTTTTTGCGGATCAATATCTCTTAGTCGCATCGAACGAATGACAAGATGCAAGATACAAGATCATTTATTTGCAATAAAGCCATACAAAAGTTATGTACTAAGGCATGCAAAATACATTGGTAAAATAAAAATAACACAGAAACTGTGTAACAACAGTGTAACACTGAAGACACACAAGCACAGACTATCTTGACAGTAGTCTACAGTTACAGGTGTTGCCGTCAATCAAAATAATTGTTTGCACCTGTCACTGCGTCAGACTCTTTTTTGCCAAGCTGTAATTTAAATTCGAATTGCATATATTTTTCAATTCCCTATTTTATTGCCTGCCAACTGTTTTGTACATTTATACATAAAAGCTCATTTTGATTTTCATATTCGTCTGTTTTAAAAAGGTTTTAGTAACCTTTAAAAAGGTTACTAAAATAAATTTTATTATTTAATAGTCAAGTAAGCATACTTTGTATTTTGGCGAACTTCAAAATCCATAAAATCATGAAATTTTCCAGGATGGCTGGGTGTTCTCAGCCAACGGCTTCAAGCTGCCAGCGCGGGGGGTCGGCCCAGCCACCACCTCGCCCGACCCCAACAGCTATGACAGCATATAACAGCGAAACGAGGTAGTACTCAATGACGGTAAACTCATGCTGCTTGAGTAGGAGACAGTAAGAGTTGAGTTTTACTTGAGCCGTTAAAGTTGCACCCGCGATTCAACACAAATTGTGGCAGGATGGTGTTTTTGTATCGTGAACACTAATTAAGATTTTTTAACTTTTAATTTTTTACATTTTCTCTCAATAACCTGGAATTTACTTAAGGCCCTTGGCAGACTGAAAAACATCTAGGCGCGGTTATAGCGTGTTCAATCAAGCTCAGTGTGGCCTTGCGTTCCTGTGTGGCGTCATCATACACTTTTATAGTAAATCGCTCGCCAAAATCACGCTATTATCGCGCTTCGACAACGTGACGCTTTCTGTCTGAAGAGGCCTTAAATGTTGTAGGGCCTCTCCAATTAATACCCCTGCACAAAAACCAGATACGTAGTTACCAGCGGCTAGGGTTGCTAACTGTTGGTGTTTATTTAAAATGCAAGAATTATGGATTTTATAAATGGTTGTTAAAATACCATTTACCATTTAATACATTTTGTTAATTTTGTAAAAGAAATACTTCGTTTCGGTGAGGATATTTCATAATGTTCCACAATAAAAAAATAATGAAGCGGTTGAATTGGTAGGTGGTCCGACGATCAAGTGATTGATAGATAACACTTACAAATTTTTGTCATAAATGAATAGTGTATGTAGGATAGCCTTAAAAGAGGTAAAGAGGACAGCATAAAGTATTACCTTCTTAAACGCCATGGAAAAATAAGATTGCTTACAATTTCGTCACAATGGATATACAAAAAATCAATTATATTTGAACCGATAAAACAACCTATTTTTTTTACAAGAAAAAAATATTTTAGACACGTGTATACTTTAATTATAGAAATGAAGTAAGTGTGATACGGTGTTATTTTGATCCATAGACTTTCTAAGTCATTAAAAAAAAAAAACTTTATACCACGTGACATCTTTCGTGAATTGGTTCGCATGGCTAAAAAAGACAGCTTTAGCACCAATATGGTATGTATCTATAGAGATATATTAGCAATTCGATAGACAAGGACACACTCTCTTACTTTACTCTCTTGTTCGAATTCTCCTTCTCCACTCAGTTCGTAGTCGTATAAGGTAGAAAGTCCTTGTTCCTTCCAGTGGCGGTCCGAGGGGTTCACAGTATTCATGACCCCCAAAATCATCCATGCTGATTCCAAAATCTCCTAAAACTTGACAGCTTAGGAACATTTTGAATAGATCATTAACTGCTAAAGTCTGAGCAATGAATTAAAAAATAGTCGAAAAGTAGAAAAAACTCAAAAGATTTAATAAAAATAATTTAAAAAATACTTGAGCCAAGATGACACCCCTAAATCGTAGGCTGCGACTCAGCCTGGTTCCTTCACTGTGTTACTTGCCATCATGATCAAAGATTTATTTGTGTAAGCTTTTGATTACGTAATGTTGTTTAAGAAATCGGTGAATTACAAAAGGGTGGGTACAGTTATAGAATTAAATGAGACTTGAGGATAATTCATGATTTATATAAAAACGGCTCACCTCAATACGTGTTATGATACTGGTCGGCTTTCTCGATCATAACACGTATTGAGGTGAGCCGTTTTTATATAAATCAAAGAGTACAGTGTTAAAAAATCTCAACATCGTTTCTTGTTCACACGATATTTAGGTGATATTTTATGTTAATATTTCACCTGTGCCAATTTTTACTGTGCAAGTATTTAGAAGTGCTATAAAAGCGCTATAAGTATAATTATGGAATAAGCATAATATTTTATAGCATAATTATATCAAATGTAATCATTAAAAACATACATACTTTTATACATAATATTGTCTTTCTAATCATACCAATATTTATAGAATGTTTTTGTACATATGGGTGTAAAGTATATTATGATGATATTTTTAGAATAGAGCTTTCTTCGTTAATAATTTAACATGACATTGAAAGTTATTTTATCTACTCCCATACTGCAATAAGGAAATTGCAACATCAAAAGCAGTTTTATAAGTACCTAGATTGTTATTAAAACTCGCGTGAGCTGTCATACTAAATTATTATTACATACGGGTCGAACACTCATCGGCGACCACAACACCACCGATCGGCGGCTGCCAGTGCCCGTTTGACAACGACGGTGAACGCCGCGTCTTCGTCCTAAAAACGACACTCGCCTTGATAATGCCGAAATTGTACCGGTAAAACGGTTTGCATATAGTCAACAACAATCACACGCGAGTGTTCAAGCCGTATGTAATAATAACCTAGATTGTTTATCCGATGTTATAATATTACATTTTTACTGGAGGATTCTGCTCTGCGATTGGCCCAATTTATTTTAACACAGCTAGAGATCCAATCAACAACAGAGACGAGAAATAAGTCCCGACCTTACTTCTTAAGCCACGTCCCCTTTATCTTGATTGGCCTTCAATGCAGCAATACTGGGACGAGGCACCCGAGGTTCATGAACGAATGTCTTGTCATTTTTCGTGAAATTGTTAGTTGAAAATATTATAAATAAAGATGACATTTTTGATGGTCGTAGATAAATTATTGCGTGCAACTGAACATTATTGTATGGGAGTAGATAAAATACTATAAAAAAATCTTGTAAAATTATGCATATTTCAACATTGCTTTACTTTTAATTACTGGTAATTACTGAAATAAATGTAATGCATAAAATAAGTACATATTTTTAATTGCACATAAGTAATTGTTGCAAATCTGAATGCAAAGTTATTAATAAAAACGGTACGGTCATCAGATCACAATTAACTATTATTTTCCACTACAAACACCCACGATTCGGCCATGACGCTCAACAAACGTCAAAAATCGTGGAGAAAAATTGGCTGTCAAACGTGCCGCTAACTTCAGGTCACTATAAATCACCATGGTATGTACTATGGTGGTTGGTTTATTCCAAAGATTTCAAAAGTTTAGATGAGCCCTGGCACCTAAAATCTATAGCATTATTTTTGAATGCGTGCGTTAACATAATGCCGACGCGCCCTCACTTATGCGTGCGCAATCTGTCTACCTACGGTCAGCAAACTAATCAGACTGCTAAAGTTGTTAAAATAAATTAATTTTAACTTCATTTAAGGCGTCCAACTATCACTGTGTTCAGATGAGCATTGATCCATAGGTGTGAGTGTCACCCATTTAAAGGTGGAAACATTTTGGTGCTGTCATAGTACGGTAAGGGCTTATCTTTACTTTTGAAATCTTTGGTTTATTCTGCTTATTTACATAACCGACTTACCCACGGCAGCTGAGTGTGTTTATTTTGTTTAATCTGATGACCACACCCTTAGCAACTACCTAAATAAGGTATATAAAGTACATGCACATATTTTTGTACACATAATAAACAATAATAACATATCTTTTTGATATTAAATAATTTAGTTTTATTGATATTGTAATGGTTTGAAGAGTTGTGGACCAAATGAAATGTACGTGGCATAAATATAGAGTCTGATAAAAAATCGCATTATCAAAATTATATTTAAAAAAAAGGATTGATATTATCGTGAGTTAATTTGTGATTTTATTTATACATTTAGGTGCACAGTTTTTTTTGTATCACATTTTTTTTAGAGTATTTGAATCTCGCTTTAATTTACATTTTTAATAAAAACTCACGTTTTGATAAATATAACAAAAGCAAAATTAATTTGTGATTTGTAGAATTATGTATTAAAATTAATTATTCAGTAATGTTTGTTAGTGTACTAGTCACAGTTGTAAACCAATAAGAAAAGACATGTGCAATAGCAATATTTTTTTTATGTATGTAATTATCTGTTAAAGGTTAATGTATACTGTGCTCATTCTTTATTTCTACTCACTTAAAATAGCGTTTTGTTTTTGCAACTGTTTTTGATTTTATACCAATTAAAAAATCGATGTCTATGGTGAGATAGTAATCGGGTGAATTGTGTTACTGGCTGTTGTATAAACAGTAATTCCGTAGATTTTGCGGAAGTCCCTGGCCAGAATGATTAACGCCTTGCCCGCTGTCACTCTCACTTTTTGGGCGAGCGCCCTTCATCCTCCTGGGTTTAATCGACGACGCGTTTCATCAGGCGCGTTAGTGGCCAAGCGCAACTCCAGTGCTTATATTATGCAAGGTGAAATTTAATCAACCGCCCGAATTCATACTGGAGACTCGGTTAGTGATCAGGAACAAGGTTATATGATCCCTTTTTTCGAAATCATTAAAAAAAACTCGGACTCGCGCACGAAGGGTTCCGTACCATTATCTATAAAACCGGCAAAAAAACATGTCTGTTGTATGGGAGCCCCCTTAAATATTTATTTTATTCTGTTTTTTAGTATTTGTTATAGCAGCAACAGAAAGACATCATCTGTGAAAATTTCAACTGTCTAACTATCACTGTGCATGAGATACAGCCTGGTGACAGACGGACAGCGGAGACTTAGTAATAGGGTCCCGTTGGTTACCCTTTGGGTACGGAACCCTAAAAATCATGTTCCCGTACGAACTGGACTGGTTCAAATACAATTCCTAGGTACAGGCAGTACGGGAGCAAAATAATGTTCTTTTCGAATTTCACCTGAACGGTCATTAAACATTGTTTCTGATCACTAACCGAGTCTCCAATGTGAATTGGGGCAGTTGATAAAATTTCACCTTGAATAAAAAAAGATAATGAAGAATTATCGCAGTTCATGCATTCGTTCACTCGTGAGATTTATACGCGCGTTACGATGTTTAACCTGCGGTCCGAAATATAATTACAGTGGATCATAAGCCATTCACTTCATACTTTCGTAATCGATTATGGCGATGTAATTCTATTTCGGAATGCAGGGTTAGTGTCTCTCTTCTACCCCAACAAGAAATTGCAATTTTTACGTGCGTTGTAGTGCGTTTTATTCTAGCTCAACATGAGAACATACGGAATTTTTATGTTTTATGGTTTAAGCACACTTACAGAAGGTTCACTCCGCATAACTAGCAAAAACACGGTAGAATGCCAATACGAAATTCTGCCGAGATCATACGTACGCGTCTATGTATGTGTGCGTCTGTTTTCGCTCCGTCGTCGAGTCGACCTTCTGGTAGTATCTATTTTGTGGTTAAAGTCCGCAGAAAACATTCTAGTGCATCGAAACGCGCGTCACGAGACGAGAGACGAGAGAAATAGTACGAGACGTTATTATTACAAAACTGTTCTGCTCTTTCCTTAGACACCGAAAGCGCAAAATAACTACTTACAGAAGGTTCACTCCGCATAACAAGCAAAAACAGGCGCACGCACACATAGACGCGTACGTACGACGATCTCGGTCGAATGCCAATACGAAGTTCTGCCGAGATCAGCACACGTACGCCTCTATGCAAGTGTGAGTCTGTTTTCGCTCGTTAGTTGGAGTCGGCCTTCTGGTTGTATCTATTTTGTGTCAAAAGTAACTAGTAAAAGTTATATTTTAACCATTAGAATTATTGATTCTCGATAACAAATTATAATTTAAAATATACTTCCGGCACGATCGAGGCCAAAGAAATTCTACTGGTTATCATTATATCCTTTTGAATATGGTGAATTTGTTTTTCTTCTATATTTAAACTTTAATTTTAACTTGGTCAAAAGTAAGCACAAATTGTCATCAACGCAAGTAAATTGGCCCCCTTTTTGAGCAGCTAATCTTGCTTGTAATGTTACAATAAAGCCGATTCTGAAGGCTTTAATTTTAGTTATAGTGCTCTCAAAACTATAAATTTTCCAAAGTAATTTAACTTCTGTTCCTAAAATCCAAGGACTATTTTGCAATGAAGAAAATTTAGTTTTGACAGCACTTTAACTAAAATTAAAGCCTTCGGAATCGGCTTTAGTATCTATTAAAAACATTGTCTGGTCATCTGAGAATTGGCTTATTTGGCCCGGGAGCATAGTGTTTAATCGCGCGCGACGCGGCTTAGTTGAATCAGGTGCGAAGAGCGTGACATACTGTTTAATCGCAAAAATATCGTGTCACGCTCCTCGCACTTGTGATTCAACTAAGTGTCGTCGCGCGCGATTAAACACTATGCTACGCGAGCTGGACCTGCACTGCAGTCTCGACAAAAATAGCGATGTGTTATGAATTTGAAATATGTTTTGTCGTTGTTTTATCTCAATACCCTTAACGCCGCAATGCTATTCGAGATTTTCTTGAATATCCTGTTTTTTTTTTCTGAAGTTACTATACATTAGAGACGCGATTTTTTAAAGAAACCTGTACTTCATCTTGTAAGGTAGTAAGTGTATTTAAGAAATTAAAATTTTTACTATCTTAAAAAGCCATAACCCCGAACCTTGTTTTGCTCAATATTCGAACTCCGATCCTTAATGACCGAATTCGATACTATAGAGACTATAAAAAATCGTTAAAATTAGATTTTTATCACTTAAGAGCCGTTTAGCAGGCGCATTGTAAAAAACCCGCGTTTTTGTAATTTATCACAACTGAACACTTAAATTCAAAATTTGCTCAATAGTTATCCTACAGATGCATACAAAACCTTAATATCAATGTATTGTGTGTACTGTTATCGCAAAGCTTCCATTGGCTTCTGTGAATTAGAATTTCAATATTTAAAACTTTAAAATTCTAATTTACAGATACCGATGGAAATTTTGACAGTATACACAATACAGGTATTAAGGTTTTATAGGATAGCTATTGAACGGATTTTGAATTTAAGCGTTCTGTTTTGATTAATTAGAAAATGGTGGGTTTTTTTACAATCCGCCTGCTAGAAGGCTCTTGACGACTGAAAGCGATCGCTATCTTTGTCGAGACTGCAGGCCCTTGTGGGAGCCATGTGTTGTACTTATTTAAGTTTTGACAGTTGTTTTAAGAGCGGTTTTGCAGGCAGATTGTGAAAAATCTGCCTTTTTCTAATTAATCGAAACAGAACACTTAAATTCAAAATTCACTCAATAGTTATTCAACAAAACCTTATTACCTATGTATTGTGTATGCTGCCATCGGAAACTTTACATTGGTTTCTGTAAATTAGAATTAAAGACTTTTTAAATTCTAATTTACTGAAACTAATGGAAATGTTGCAATGGCAACATACACAATAAGTACATGGGTAATAAGGTTTTGTTGAATAACTATTTAGTGAATTTAGAATTTAACTGTTCTGTTTCGATTACTTAGAAAAAGGCGGGTTTTTCACAATCCGGCTTCGATAGCGCTCTTAAGACTTTAAGCTTGAAAATAGGGGTCATTATCTTAATTATTTTTCTCCTAAAACTATTTAATGCATAATACTTGTAAAATGAACTGTTGTAGTATGTTTTTTTCAAAGTACATATATACCTACTTAATAATAATTTTATGATCAATAAATCATGTTTGCTCATTTCAATTTGTTTTTATTGACTTATTTGAATTAGTAGAAACTTTATTAGTATACACGCGTTACAGCAGTAGTAGTGGAGCATTTACCCGTCTTATTTTAAGTGGATGTATGGGTGGTCGAGGTACTTGTATTAATTCTACGGCACCGGAAGCTTCAAGCCAAACTGAAATAAATAGAATATGCAGTGAAGACATTGAATAATCACAAAATGTGTTAAATTTTGTTTGTAAAGACGAGAGTTGGTGCTATGCGTTTCAAATAAGAATAGGGCTGTCAGGACGCCATTTTGTTTTTACTGTCTCTCGCACCATTGCTAGATAGAGAGATTGCTCTGTTTATCTGCGGGTGCGATCCCATTCATTTCGGAATCGCATAGTACTGTAGAGTCACGAGATTGCTGACTATAGCAATTAGCAACTGCGCACGACTTGTGGCAAGACTGGCAAGGCACAGGCACGTAGCCACGCCAGTTCTCTTCCCGACATTGTATCGAATAGACGTGTTTTCTTGACGTAGGGGTCACTACTTTGGCATGTTGGGGAGTATATCTGAGTGAAACACAAGTCTTTCTGTATAATATACCGATATAATCACGTGTTCAAAACCATACAAGAAAACACGTTTATTCGATACAATGTGGGGAAAGAACTGGCGTGGCTACGTGCCTTGCCACAAGTCGTGCGCAGTTGCTAATTGCTATAGTCAACAATCTCATAACTCTACAGTACTAAGGTTAAAAAAATCGCTCTTATTCCTAAGTGTTTCGAACATACCTTATTCATGTTATCAATCAAACATTTCGATAGAAGAGCGGCCCTCTGGCACCCTTTTTCACCATCGGTCACTGATTGGTCGTTTACTGAAATATAAGAGTAGGCATAGGTGGGTAAATTTGCTATAGGTCAGTCTCGGTAGGACGTCTGACTCCGTAGGATGATCCGAGTTCGATTCCTACCGCCTGCTGAGCAGTACTGATAACACTGAAAAGGCAGTATACCTAAGTGTAATAAAATTTGTCAAGCGTAGACACAATAGACGGGTTTCGTCATTCAGTAATTCTTAATCTACTTAAGGCTGTATATATAAAGTCAGATAGAGCACCTCATTTTGCATCAATCCGAACTGAAAACTCATTTTTGACACCTGTCACAAAATCTGTACGAAAAAAAACTCAATTTTGACAACTGTAAAAAAAATTTTACGAAAAAAAAAAATTTTTGACATCTGTCACAAAATCTGTACGAAAAATAAAACTGTCAAAAAATCTGTACGAAAAAAAACTCATTTTAGAAACAATCAGTACAAAAAAAAACTGTAAGTTTTGATATCTGTAAAAAAATCAGTATAAAAAAATACAACAACCGCTATAAAATATGTATAAAAAAAATACTTGAACCCTAAAACTTGATACCCAGATACCCAACACATTTTCAAGGTATATTATGGTGCTATTAAAACAGGTACCCGACTGAAAAAAAAAAAGTTCATGTCTAGCCTAAGATGAAGTATTGTGTCTAGCTTGTTTGTGATTTGTGTTTATACAGGATGCCACTCAACTTGAGTATCACTGTCAGGACATGCGTATCCCGACGGTCATACCGATTTCAACAGGCGACCGATTTCTGTCAACACATCTGACTGAACCAGCAGATACAATTTGCAACTAAAGTAGTCACAATGTAATAGGTCCGTTTTGACATATGTCATCGCAACGTATCTATGGATGTGAACCATGCAAATCGGTAACTATGTCAAGCGATTCTCACGAGAAATCGATTCAAAATATTATGAGTTTGTTATCGCATGAAATATTTTCAAGTTTATTGGTTATAATTTCCAGAATAAACATAATAGCACAACGACTTCCAATATGGTGATAGAGAGATATTTCGGGTGCTAAAACCAGCTTTTAATTTTTTTTTTCTCTACGAAAAGAATCTGAAATGGAAATTCTTACGTGCCAGTAATATTTTGTAATGTTGTACTTCACTGACCTCAAATTAGATAGAGGTCTGAGCGTTGATAGATATAAAATACTGGCCAGTAAGAAAAATATGTAGGCTTCAAGATGAAAAAATTGCTTCATGCCTTATAAAAAAAAATACTGCCATATTTCTTACCAGCCAATCTGTCTATTGATAGGATGATTTATGGAAAATTGCCTGTAAACCAATTCATTAATAAAAAAATGGGACTTTAAGCAATAAATGCATGTTTTTTAATTATAGATTTTTTGTTTTTGTAAACAATAAGTTTAAAAGCCAAGTGGTATGTAACATTATTTAGCACAATTTTATTATTATATTATATTTTTCGGTATACGCGACACCGTTACAAATACATGCAAATTTTCAAATCTAAAAAGTTTATATTTGCAAAAAAAAAAGGAAATTTAAACTTGGCTTTTTGTGTACTGGTCTCACAAAAGCTAATTACAGATCATTACAATTATTTTATCAATATTAAAACAAGTAAATTATTTTCACGTTGAATAGAATTGAGTCCGTGAAATTAGGCGATTATCTGGTAACAACACTATTATTAAGAAAAAATTGACTGAGAATGTAACTGTTTTTGAGACATTGTGTAGTAATTCAAAATTGCATTTTATTTTGGAATATGCGTGAAAATAATACTTGAAATATGTTCCGTGATAATTAAAAAACGTTTATTTATTTTCTTTAAACCCAATAAGTTAATAATTATTTGTTAACCGTTTCATTTATTACATGTAAAGTTATATTCTATGGTCGTTCTTATCTGTCAAAACGGGCCTCTTATTTTGTGGCAACTGTACGTGCTCTAAAAACCAATTGGTTTTTACAGCACGTAGTTGCGGTAGTTCGGAAATAAATAAATAAAACCCCTTGAAAATGAATTCATTATTCGAAACCGGTTGGGTGTATAACTATTAATTAAATGTGTGAAATAGTGTACAAGTGAGTTTTATTAAAGATCCTTTAAATTCCATAAAACGAGTCCACAACTTCAAATGACCATATCACATTGTGTAACTTGGTCAATCGGTTTAATAAAAATAATATAGATAGTAGACTATAGGGCTGATCTAAACATTTTGTTTTCTTCAAAATGTCTAATAGCTAGGTACCTGTTTTGCAGAAATCGAACAGCTTCTTAGAGCCTTCCAATTTGGCGGTGTCTTCGAGATGTTCTTTGTCAGCCATCTTGTGAGCTGCTTCCAAGTCAAACATACCCTTTTCGTTTATCTATTTAAATATTGTTATTGTATTATAATTTTAAAGTAAGTACTAATTAATCAGTTCTTAACATTAATCATTAGTCATTACCATTAATCAGTTAATAGTACAATATTGTAGAAAACGGTGGTTTTGAATTAGTAAGTAGAAGGTGAATAGAATACGAAGACCTTAAGGTTAAACATCAGTCGTTCGGTACAAGGTGCAAAACTTAACTTTATTTTTCTTGTTAAGAAATTTAATGTGGGAAAGATATTGGTCTATGGCAATTCACGCCAATAGTTCAGTATAAGTTAGGTTTAAAAATCAACAGCTTGAAATTTAAATCAGAATTAGCCATTATTTGGTCGAAACAAACTTAAAACAGCATTTAAAGCTTGTTTCGACAAAATCGTGACTAATTATGCATTTAATTTCAAACTGTTGATTTATAAATCTAACTTATACTAAACTATTGGTGTGAATTGCCACTGAACAATATTAAACTTCCAAATTTAAGTTGTGCTCTTTGTACCGAACGACTGAGGAAAATAAAGGAATGCAAAAACACAAAGTCCAGATTTAAAAGACAAGCTTTTTATCAAACTAAACCAATGAATTCACATCAACAATAAAATACTTAGGTACAGGTAAGATAGTTTTTAAATTTCTATAGGTATCTACGTCTACCCACTATATGCGAGTATTTATAAAAAAAAACAATTTGGCTATAAAAAGTATTTTTTGCGCAATAACCAAAAAATTGCAATATCTGATTCGCGAATAGCAGTTGGCCCAAATCTAAGGTAAGGGCGCGGTGGGGGGAACGCGCAGTGCATAGGTTAAATAAAAGTTTGCTGCAAACACTCTTTTCTATGGTTTTTGTTTTTGACGAGACTCTTGGAAGAAAAGCCGGCAATAATACAGACCCGGTACCTACTAATCCTACCAGGTGATTCAGCAATGAGGTTTTCCAGAGTATGTACTTATTTTATTTGCACGTTCTACTGAACGATAAAGAAACCTCAAGAGAACTAAGAAGCAACTAGTCCAGAGGCTCGCGCTCTGTATTACATAGAGACGTAAAAATCTTCGCCTAAACGAAGGTTTATGATGATACTTGTCGCGAGGTTTATGTTTTCCTAGATAGAGTAATAAATAATCGAAGATTCGTGTCTTCCATTTATTAGCCTAGTTCGTCCACTGCTGGACATAAGCCTTTCCAGGACTGCAACGGGGTAAAAACTTGGTCTAAATGTGATGGAAAATTAATTTTTGTTAAAGAAATAATCAACTCTTGCTTGCATGCTTCATTTCTACCAGAATTAAACCACACCGTGATGCCATTAAGTTTGAATACTGCCTTATAAACCGTCCCTGAACTTTTAACTTTCGTAATTTAATTTCTCCAATGTCGTCTTTCTATTGTTGTAAAATCCTTACACATATAAAATGGAACGTTGTCCGGTTGTACCTACTTCATCCATCATCATCATCATCCATCAGCCTAGTTCGTCCACTGCTGGACATAAGCCTTTCCAGAACTTTGCCACTCCCGGCGGTCATCCTGGAAGAATTGCCCATACTCACACACGCTGGGCAGGCGGGTTGGTGAGCGCAGTGCCAGAACCCTTGTACCAGTGACGCTGCTACCCGTCACCAGTCTGTTCAATATAAGGCCCGGCTATTAGGGATGGATATACCGCCATCCATCGGTCCCAGGCATGATGGGCCTCCTGGTTTTTTGCCTGTGAGCTGTCCTCTTACTCTCCCCCGAATTACTTCAAGGGGTCTCCACGTAAGATGGTGGTACCTCCACTGTAGAGCCCGGCATCAGCGCTTCGTGTCTTATACGCGCAAAATTTTACGCGTTGGACATCCGAATCTTATATTCATAGTAAAGCTTGGACGAATAAACCAGTAGTGAAGCCGATTCTAAAGGCTTTTATTTTAGTTTTAGTGCTGTCAAATTTTCCAAAGTATATTTGCTTCTTTTCCCAACACTTAAGGACTAATATAATATAAATAATCGGGTCTACCGCGATTAATTTTTACCTTTTTTACGAAAAGGGGACACCCGACGTTTCGAGACAGTTGCATGTCTCGTGGTCTACGGGAAACTGGCAAGTATGGCGAGGCGCAGTGATGAGATGCAGGTGACGACCGAAGTATTTTTCTTTTACCCGCATAAACACTTTAGTCTTTAAAATTAATTGTTATCTAATTCACGCACGGCACACAACACTCACAGTATCCAGAGATGCACTAAGAGAAGAAACCCGCGATTTAAATTTCCCGATAACTGGACTCCATGTGGGAGACAATTTGAAACCATCTTCCCGATTGAAATTATTTGGATGTTTCTTGATTTCAATCGCTTCACGCACAATTCTAGGGTAGTAATGGCGATCAGTGGAGAGAATTTTCGGGTTATGCAGTTCTTTCCAGTGGTTGGTCCCGGATTCTAAAAGTTGTTCTGCTATCGCTGATTTGTACATCTGCCGGTTTTTCACAGCTGCTATGTGTTCCTTGACCCTTTCTGTATCCTACGTTTTGTTTGGCCAATGTATATACAAGGTGACTTTTTGATCATCGTCCAAATTCATGTTAGAGGCTTGGTAAGTGATCAGCATCATGAATCGATAACAATTTTTGTGAAATTCGCATAATGAAATTTTGGCTTCCCATAGTAATTCACTCCCAGTCCTGAGTGAATTACTATGGGGAGTCGAAATAAAATTTTATGAATTTTACAAAAATCGTTATTGGTTCATGATGCTGATCACTCAGCGAGGCTCAAGTATGAATTTGGACGATGTTCACCAATTCACCTTGTATTATAATGTCTACGAAACGGGAGAGTTTAAAGTTATATACTTAAGGACTATTTCGCTATGAAGAAAATTTCGTATTGACAGCACTAAACCTATAATTAAAGCTTTCAGAATCGGCTTTAATGTGTGAAAATTGCGAAAGTTTATAAAGTATGTAGCTACCCAATTAAACTTCTTGTAAACGCAATGAATAAGGCACTTAGCGTTCTCGTTGTCAGGTATTGTGTGTTGGTGCAGCATCTGGATCTCAGCTGGCGTCACTGTAAACTGCTTGGCACATTCCATGCCCATCTTCATGAAGTCTGCCTTGATCTCTGCTTCACTCCGCGCCTGAACATTTTGTATTTGTAGGAATATTTCGTCGGTCCAGATGAGAACCTCGGTAGCGTAGTTCGTAGCGCGCTTGTCATGTAAGCAGAGGTCGCAGGTTCGAATCCTGGCTCGAGGATTTTTTTTCAAAATATTTATTTACTTGAAATTTGCTTCTATTGATTTCTAGCTTGTAATTACTCTTTATTGTGCAGCGAATTAAGAGCTGTAAATTTTCCATTGGTTTCTGTAATTGGAACTTCAACATTTTTTTATAAAAAAAAAAAAATTTGTAATTTGTTATTAAAAATATTAATTTGAAATAAAAAATAACTTTTTAAATTAAAAAAATTTGAACTTCTTATTTACAGAAACCAATGGAAACTTTGCGATGGCAGCATAATTATGTAATAAGGTTTTGTCGAATAACTATTGAGTGAATTTTAATTTTAAGTAAGTATTCTGTTTCGATTAATTACAAAATGGCGGGTTATTTACGTTCTAGTACTTTTATAAATTATCTCTATTTAAATTGTAAATAGCTCTTCCAAGCACATAATACTACTGAAAGACGCATTCGCCCCACCTGGGGTTATTGCGTCTAAAAATCCCAGCTTTTGTAGAAACGTCATTTTTACGTAGAAGTTATTCAAAAAGCCATGAAGTTCTATTAAAATAAAAAAAATGATTAAATTTCCTAACATGTATCATAAGTTATAGCTTATGAGGGCGTATAATATGTTTGTTATAATCAAATAAATATGCTATTCAAAGTATTGTGACGCATTAGCCCCGGTTGACCTCATATAGTTTAATACATACCCCCAATTTAAATTTAATACAAAACATATCTTAAAATAATATTTACCCAAGATATTTAAAATTTATAAATTATTTTAATCTCTTCCAATTATTATTGGGTGGAAATGATCTATATAAAAACATACTTATAATTGTTTACGAAAATAAATTTTACACGAATTATACTAATAATAAAATATGAAAAGAGTGGTGTCTGTGTACATTGAATATTTTTGCAAAGTTTTAAATAAAATGCGCTATTTTATTAGTATTACGCCGAGGCCAAAACTACAAATTTTGCAATTTTTGTCTGTCTGTTTGTTCCCTTTTAACTCGAGAACCATTCAACGGATTTGGATGCGATTTTCTTTATTATCATCATAGTGACCCTGGTCAAGATATAGTCTTTAAGGGCTGTTGGTAAAGTAACAGCCAAACTGAAAACTGTCCATAATTTATTGAAAAACACATTTACTCGAGCAAAGCCAAAAACCAAATCCTAGAAAACTGATGTAAGTATACTCATAAAAGTCATATAACACACCTCTATACAACTAATAGGTAAATCATACATGTACATGGATGCATAGAAAAACAGCAGCTGAGTTAGACGCGGAAAAATAAGGTCAGTAAAAAAAGTTGCACTTTTATTTTTACTTCTTTATTTATTTTCTTTTATTTAAGTCTATTTCTCGTTTCAAAATATTCCAAGTATGTAGCAGATTTTTCTAATCTAATAAGTACTAAATAATATTGGCTTCCTGAACAAACTTACACATGTTAATTTGTTCATCTTTCTGTTAGCTACCAAGGGTTGCCTGGAAGATATTGCTATAAGCAATAAGTGCCGCCCTTGTACACCATGTTTAATTGTTTCTTTTGTCTTTTAAGTTAATTGTGAAAATGTGCAAAAAGTGTTATAAATAAATAATAAGTAAAATAAACTTAGTTTTTAGATACAGATCAATAATATTATATGTTAAGGTAAATGAGTTGGTACTTACATAAACTGCGGCAATGAAACTGTAGCAAAAGAATAATATTTTGAACATCTTCAGGGACTTGACTTCGTTTTCCATACTGAGTGAAAACAGTGCAGTATTCGTTGCTACAATGTTCAGTTTTTATATGTTCTTTCATGTTTATTATGGAGGTTATAAAGTCGTGGGAAGATTAAGCTGATAAGGTCATACATCGTTTGTGATAAAATCTTTCAAAAGCGATCACTTTTTGAAACTAGCATGAAAATCCAGAATTATTAATAATTATGGCTTAGAGTTTCGTACACAAAAGGAACCATTATATCATGATCGCAATTATCCGTTGTCCATATTATTATGTACGAAGTAACACTTTCGCCCGACCTCTAGTAGACTCGGAAGACCCAGTGACAGTATATTAATACTAAAGTACTGTGACCTAACCCTGCGGGGCCCAGGGTCAAGCACGTTTATTGTGGTGACCGAAGGTTTATTGTGGGCAACTATCTCATCGAGTACCAGCATAACACAGTTACTGTGAGAAGGATTGTTTCTTGGGCAGCTATCTTTACAAAAATATTAATCGTAAACTAAATTTCTTTTCCTTAAATAAGTATTTTTGTAAAGCAGCTGTGACACAATGGCTGTTGCTCAAAAACTATGCTGACACTGAACTGGCTCTAGAAAGCCCTAAGTGATTTCTCCTTTTTTTAAATCAAATTTCAAGGTCCACATAAATAAATAGTTTTCTATTAATCTCTCTTACCCCCACCGTTCCACACTAAAAAAATCCTTACTCACTCTAGCACACACCCCCTGAAGTCTTAAACAACTGAACCCAAGAGATAAGTCGTCTCCATTTTTCACGCAAACTCACACATCCACCCTCTCTCTACAAATAGACACTCTCACACACCCTCTCACATTCACTTTTATTTTAAAGTGAATAATTTTGTATATTGTGGTTTATATTTACTTTTTTTTTTACCGAGGTGTTTAGGAACGGTATTTGGTTTAGCTCAGGTGCCAAGGAATTATTTTTGTATAGTTTATCTTAAAAAAAGAAAAATAATAAAAAAAAGACAAAAAGTTAAAAAGTTTTTAAGTTAAAAAAGCCGGCAGATCTTGGCAGGTAGGTATAGTCATGGAAAAAAGGGGGGCTTTTTTATGTCAAAATATCTCATGTAGTACCAGCATCAAACTTTGTTTATACGATAACACTCGATAAGTATAGCTGGAAAAACATTTGCTGCCGCGAGTCGGCCTGGCCGTTTAGTCAGACCAATTGTAGGGGCGCAAAAATACATATTTTTATTTACTCCTATATCACTTATAATAAAAAGCAGTTTTATAAGTACATAATGCGGCAGATCGTCGATTTGGGCATACCATACATGATCTGCCCAGGCATATCATATTTCTGTATCGAGACTTGGGGGGGTCGCCTCGCTCCGCTCCGTTTTGCTAGGCTCCCTAAATTTATTTACATGTAAACCTAACACGCTCCTCGTCGTTGCTCCTATTTTTGACTTTTGGTCATATTAGTATATAAAGTAAATAAATAAATAAAAATAATACTATAGGCAATGTCATTGCTGAAATCATTAAACTGAAATTACTGTATATAGATTTAAATTATGGCTTCGTTAAGCTCTAAAATGTAATCAGATTGTCCCGGTCCGCTGATCACAGGGTTAAGGTCATAGAAGTCATACGTAATATTCGGACACCGGGTAATTATTTCAGATCAGAAATGCGCACGGAAATATTTTAGGGCGAGCGAATAACCTTAATTATTATGGTATGCTACACTGTTGTGCGATGCTCATAGGAATCGGAATACACCTATACAGCGGGCCTATTATGTATCTCTAGTTGCCAACTGGGCGGAGGTAGGCATGTATTTATATATGTAACCTATTACTATGTAGTATATAGGATGGGATTTGGTCGGCTGCCTGGATTCGTGCTGGGGGCTCGGTTGGTGATCATTGAACCTGTTCCTGGTCCCTGGCCGGGTCTCCGGTATGGGTTCGGGCGGTTGATTGGATTTCACCTTGTATAATAATATTTTACCTATAATTTTAATCGTATATATATTGCTACATAAATTAAAAAAACATTTAATCTAAGTAGTTCATGTACATTTATTATTTTATTACATATATTTTTTTAAGATTAAAATTTGACTTGTGAAACGTGTATTATATATACCTACTTTGCAAAATAAACTTTTTGAATTTTGAATTTTGAATTTTGAACTAGACTAGGTGCCTATCATCAAAAACATAGATATACTTTCGAATTCAGATTATCTAAGGATATGTTCTCATTTGAAGTGACGTCACAGTTTGTAAATAGTTAAATACCCTCTAAAGGCAATTTTCAAAGTTCAGTTTTTATCTATGTTTTTGACGATATGCACCCTGTCCAGTTGGCAACCTAAGATACAGAATAGGGCGGCAGGACGGCTATTCTGGCATTATTTTTCATTTACAATATCAATCATTCGATTTCTGTGTATGGCGTGATAAATACCATGCCGTATAAGGTCGAGCGACTAAACGTTGTCAAATAAAGACTCACAATGTTATGTAAGGAATACAAAATTTATGTTTTTAATCAAGAAAATCGATACACATTCTTAGATAAACTGTTTTATAATCATACTAAATCTGCCTTCGCAATTTTTCCGCACGCGCCGGAGTCGCCGCCGCGCCGTCTTGATTCGGAATATTCAGAATTCGGAACGTCGGAATATTAGATACCTATTCAGATTGCTATGGCGATGCTCCTCTGCCAGTATTTACATACTATGCGTGGCTAAGTATTGTGTGCAACAGCACCTAGGTATACGAGGCGTAAATTTCAAGTAACTTGATTTATTTTGTCACCCGTGTGGCTTCCACGAGTTGACTTCTATTTGGAGGTCAGTGTTTCCTTCCACACAATGATGTCACACTATTTTTGTTTGTATTTTTTTGGGAAATGAATAAAGGGGTGAATAAAAATATAATTAGCGACTTCAAGTGTCCGGAAAAAATACCAAAGCGTGCGACTAAAAATGCTGCGTAGGGGAATTCATAAAGTATGAAATCGAAAATATTTCACCCAAAGTCTAGTTGCGACGACGAGCAAAGCGAAGAGGAGCGTGTTAGGTTCACATGTAATGTAAATAAGGAGCCGAGCGAAGCGGAGCGGAGTAAAGGTGACGTCCCTAGCTTTATGGCTTAAATTTAAATTGTCACTAAAATAGATTGTTCGCCTGAGAATAATTCAACTCAACTCAAATTTGTATTTTCAAGTCGCCGTTTTCAACATATTTATTCGCCCACAGTCTTTCGCCCACTTAGTATTTTAGTACGCTATATTCAGTATTTTTGGCACCTTAAATTTGAATTTATATTCGCTCGTTTAAATACTACCATATTTTTTGGACGATGTTCCTTATCGCACGGTATACTCCAGACGCTTGGCGAATGGAAGCTAGCCGGAAAAAGTGTAACAATTCGACCGTTATTTTTTTTGCATCGCTTTCCATACACTTCTTTTTCCCTGACACTTCGTTATTCGTTTTTTATTAGTAAAATTTTTCATTTTATTTTCATTCATAGATATTTTTAGGATAATTTACGGTCTGTTTGGTTTTTATATTTTCCCGAATATTCGGCAGAGTTAAATATGCCATGGTCGCGGGATGACTGGCAGATGCAACTGAAAATTCGGGAAATATAAAAATCAAACACGGTGAGTCCCGTACTCCTAATAATATTTTTAGGATGTTTGAGTATTAAGAATTATTAGGATTATTAAGTTTTTATTCTAGGTATTTTTTTCGGTATTTAATTATTGAAGTTGTATATCTCAATATAATAAGGAAAATACATTTTTTTTTTTTTTTTGGTTTACTTAGATTTAATAATATTATATAGGAACCTACTTAACAAAACCAAATATTCCGAGGAAATTTCTAATTCAATATTCGATTTTGGGTCAACATTCTTTACAAAATATCAAAATTTGAGATCTGTAACTCATTCCGTCTACGTGCTAGTCTTGTGACAGACAGACAGACGGACAAAGTGGGTTCCGTTTCGCCCGGAATCCTCAAAATTGGTAAAAAAATCATTTGATTTTTTTAACGATGCAATTTAAACATTACTGAAAAATTTCTTATTACCCGAATTTTCCTACAAAACCATTGCTAAGATTGCTAAGAAATAATCCTGGATTGAACTTCTTATAAAACAAATAAAAAAGATCTAGACATTAAACATACCTATCTAGATCCTGAATAAGGAAAAGGCGTAGACGATGACTCTTCTTTTTATAATAAATAAAAATTGCCTAGATTCATATGAAGTACTGTACTCGTAAGTACAGAATGCAACGTGCCAGTTAAATTAACAATGAAAAGAATTTAAAAAACTGCAAGTTAAAGCTGGTTAATAGGTTAGGACGGGTAAAATGCATGGTTTGATGAACAAGGAAGTTACCCGTAGGTAGTAGGTGGAAATAGAAACGTACGTACCTACTACAGAAGGGTAATTACCTACCTATTATTAGGAATGACTTTTGCGAATGGATCATATTCGTACATAGGCAAGTATTATTTTCTGAATCTACTTAGATAATGTAATCAAGAACTTTTCTTAAGAATTATACCCGAATGAAAAATTATTCAGTTCTTATTTGTACGATTTTTTATCCAGCAGGCATGAGTTCTACTGCAGCTTTGCTTGCAAAATATTAAGCCAGGTTTACATTGAGGCCTTTTAGTAGAGTAACTTGCGTAACTATTTTATTTAAGAGGCTATGCGACTTTTATTTTTGTCACTGTCACTCCAAGCGAAAAATCGCGGAGTGCGAGAGGGGCGGATTTAGGGCAAAAGGGAAAAAAGTTGGTTTTATATTTTTATTAAAAAAACTAAAATAGCTACCAAACTTTCAAATATCAAATCTCTAGATATTGTTGAAACACACATAATAAAATATGTTAGAGTTCTGTATATGGTTACTATTCGTCAAACGAGGAGAAAAAGTGTGTTTCAAAGACCTCATTTCAACAATTATTTCTATAAAGGAAAATTTATCCAAACATGTTTTCCAATTTCCAAACCCTAGATTATATAGTCAAAATGCAAATACCAGAAATTTATTAAAATTTTCCTTGTATTTCATGAAATACACAGAAAAGAAACACCCGTATTTTTTTCGCATATCGCCTTAACTACTCTTCTTTTATCGCATTTGACTTTTAACTATTTACATACCCATTTTTAATACTACCTTGCAATCGTTTACATTTGGCTAGTAATGTAATGGTACTTCTTAAGTTTTAGAACGGATTTCCTTATTAATTAGTACACGAGAGGACGAATAAAACACGCATCCAACACAATAATCGTATTAAGTAATTTTGAACTCAATGATACTGTCAGAAAGTCTACATTAGAACGCTCGCTTCGTGCGCTGCGAGCACGCATAATCAGTGAATTTGCGAGGTTTTTCTGGAATTTCTGAAAAAATATTTAGAAATAAATAAAATGGGTCTATAAGTGTCTTTAGTTATCTGTTAAGAAAATTCAGAAAAAGTTTTAATTCTCTCCGTTGAACACCTTTGCTATAAACACATTTATTCGCAATTTGAGGAGCTTACTTTGTGATTTTTTTCTATCGAGTGAAGGTTTTTAAATCAACTTGTGTTTAGAGTATATCCTCTATTATAACATATATTTAACTTGTATTTGAATGAGATATTGAACTGACAATATTAATTAAACAAAATGCTCATTTTGGAATGGCAGGGCCTTAATAAAAACGGTCTTGGCCCGCGGGCCGTAGTTTGGACACCCCTGGCATAGGCTATACATATTGGAAACTGTTCGCGATGAACATAAGCCCCAGAAATAATTTCAAATTTAGTTTTGACTGGAACAAGCTCGTAAAGATGTTCATTATTAAATTGTAAAACAACAATTAATAAATATTGGGGTTCGGTATTCAAAGGGTGCCGATTTATTTGGCAGGCGCTACCATTTTAGCGCCTTGTTTTTTTTCGCCTTGATGTTGCTATGTCATCTTTATTGTTTTTATTTATCATAATGGTTTTGGGGTTTCGTAGGTACCCATATTGTGTGGTGGTAATACGGAACCATTCATGCGCGACTCCGACTTGCACTTGGCTGGTTTTTTAGCGACTTAATTACGAAATGTTGATATTTCTATTCAGAATTAGACTAAATAGTCCTGTCAAGATGTACATCCGTGCTTGCAAAAGGTCCGGTCGTTCTGAATTTTTTATATGTTGTTAGGACCTAAACCAGTAATAAAAAAAAAGATTTGCAATTTTCAAAGTGCTGTGCGAGCGGCGGTATACCAAAATAACCATAACATTTTCGGACTTTTTTTAGTTTTTGTTCAATATCTCAGTGAAGGAAGGGTCTGACCGGTATAGTTACTTCACATACTTTTAAAGTAAACTAAATTTGCTACAATTTGAGACTAAGACGAGCTCTGTATATAACCATTGGTTCCCAAGATACAGATCGTCGAAAATAGGCAAATTTTTCCAAAAAGTGTCATTTTTCGAAATGGTCACTTATTTTGTGTAATATCTTTTAAAAACGGGAAAACAAAGTTACCACGCTGGCATCGATCACCTCATCCGTTAAATTGCCGGACAGAAACAGAAGAGTAGCTGTGGATCCACTCACAATTTTCCAGCGAGTGTGCATTGCAAAGCAATCTGAACAGGATTTACAGGATGACTTCAAATATGAGTTGGCCCCGTTCCCGAAGTCTCTGTTCAATGAACAGGGGATGCGCAAGGGCACAAAATCCACTTTGTACTCTGCATTCACTCCGCTTTCTAGCCACACGCCGATAGATGCCAGCACTCACGTGGTTTTGGATGGTGGCTACCTCTTGCACAAGGTCGTGTGGCAGCGGAAGAGCACAGTTCGAGCACTTTTGGTGCGTTATACCACCTACGTCCGTAACCACTTTGGGAAGAACGTCTCCATCGATTTTGATGGCTACCCCAAAGATGCTACCAAAAAAAACAGCGGAACGACTCCGGCGCTACGCAGCTTATTCCAGCAACGAATTGACATTCGATGAATCCACAGTAATTCAAATTGCTCAAGAGCATGCATTGGGCAATGAGAACAATAAGAGACGCCTAATAACTATTCTTTCTGACGCCTTTCAGAAAGAGGGAGTAGAAGTGGCTGTTGCCGTAGAAGATGCGGACCGAGAGATCGTCATGACGGCGCTTTCAAAAAGAGCAGTAGCCAATCGGATCGTCATAGTGGTAGAAGACGTCGACCTGCTCGTTCTTCTCAATAGTATAGACGCTGAGGAGACAAACGTCTACCTTCAGAAGAGCACGAAGGGCGAAGCTGGTTGCTGTCACTACTCTACGACCTCCTACAACCACCAGGACTCCCAGCGATCACCAGGGACGGTACTATTTACCCACGCATTTACCGGGTGCGATACAACTTCAGCACCGTTTGGCCAAGGAAAGACCAAAATCACCACACTCCTGAGCAAAAGTGAAGCACTTGCTGAGCAAGTGGTGGTTTTTCTTCGGCAAGACTCCACCCCACAAGCCGTGAGAGAAGCAGGCATCAAGTGCTTTGTGGCTCTATATGGGGGTGACATCGGGAGGGATACTTTGGATTTCCTGAGGTATAATACGTTTGTCACTTCAACGAGCATAAACCTCGCTCGTTTGCCACCAACAGAAGATGCCGCAGGCCACCATGCAGCAAAGTGTTACCTCCAAGTGCAGAAGTGGCAGGGAGTCAACTTGAATCCCACTGATTAGGGGTGGAAGCTGTCTTCTCAGGGACTCACTCCCATCCACACCACCATGGATCCCGCACCTCCTGACTTTCTGCGAAAAATTTCATGTAAATGCAAGAAAGGGTGCTCTAGAAGCTGCTCGTGCAGAAAGGCTGGGCTCCACTGCTCAGTCCTCTGCCAGTCATGCGGTGGCAAATTGTGCATTAACGTCCCGGAAGTGGAGCTGAAATGCTCGGACGATGAAGATGACCTGACTACAGACTAGGCGCCTCTCCCAGCGTCCACCGCAGCCATCGAGACACCATCTTCGTGCGAGCCCAAGCCCGGGCCATCTAAGATAAAAGAAAGGCATGATTTGGCAACCAAAACACAATACCTACATGGTTTTTATTAGCTTTTTTGTGTAAATTTAATTTATCAATGATGATTGTACAAGCATTTTAGTATGTAGGTATATAAAACAATATTTAATGATGTCGTTATTCCCGATAGGTATATTATTTTTTCTTTTTTCATCTAATAATGTTTAACAATAACAAAAATAAATAAATTGTAACTGTTTGATAAATAAAACCATAAAAATACGTGAGAACAGTGTATATTTATTCTCCCCAAACCCAGTTATGAATGTTTTTGGTTATCTGCCGTTTATGAGAGAACCGCTAGGCCTACAGGTACCAGTCTGGGCTCAAATGAAAGCTAATTAAATTTACTATTACTTCATTTGTAATAACGTTTGACGTGGGATGCGTATTTTAAAAGATATATCACAAAATAAGTGACCATTTTGAAAAAAAAAACACTTTACGGAAAAAATTACCTATTTTCGACGAACTGTATCTTGGGAACCAACGGATGTATAGAGCTTTCCTTGTTTTAAAATTGTAGCAAATTTAGTTTACTTTTAAAGTATGTATTGTGACTATACCTATCAGATCCTTCCTTCACTGAGATATTGAGCAAAAACTGAAAAAAGTCCGAAAATTTCATAGATTTTTGGTTACACCGCCGCTCGCACAGCAGAGCTGTCATATGGACCAAATAAAAAGTCCGTAAAAGACCGAAAACGTATAAAAAGTCCTAAATCATCAAATAGGACTTTTTCAACCGTGAGCGAGTCCGCGGACCACGGACCGATCGGACTTTTTCGGGCTTCGGGTTAGTCCGTTCAGTCCGTTGGTCCGTTGCTGGTCCGTTGTCTGTAACGAAATGATTATGGATGGTTTTATGCAAGTATAGCATGACAAAATAATGTTATTCGAAGGATGTGATGACGAGTTGACGACTAAGAATCGAAATATATGTTTTGCAGGTATGTATTCATTCATATTTTCTTCATATTGTCCATACTTAATTTTGTTTTGACTATATATAAAGCTACAAAACGGTAACTCACTGACTGACTGACCGATATGGTTGTTTAGTTTGAAGGAGTCTTTTGACATGGTAGTAATGTATGAAAACAATGTCAGTTGTCTAATACTGAGTGGGGAAAAACCTTACTTTTTTTTTTCGACTTTTTTTTTTTTCATTTTCAGTTAGAGCTCGTCGAGCCCTTTTCTTAGAGTACCATGAACATGGGTCTAGCTTCAGCCGTTTGGGAGATACGGGCCGTTAAAGTTTCGACACTGGGGGGGGCTAGATCTCGGCGAGACCTTTTCTTAGACACCCATCAACATGGGTCTAACTCAAGCCGTCTAGGAGATACGGGCGGTTAAAGTTTTGACATTAAAAAAAAAAAAAACTTTTTTGGCACCCTATGGTCCGACCCCTAGGGATGTACCACCTTCCGTTCCGAAGATATGGCCAAAACAATTTTTTTTCCAACATATAATCGCTTCTATGAAAAGCAAATAAGGTCTTTGCCATTAGACTTATTGTGCTGGACGGAAATTAAAAAAAAGTTGCTAGGGTATGCCATCCTCTTAATCGAAGTTTTCAGGTATTACAATATTATTCAATAAAATACACGACATTTTTTCGACTATTTATCAAATTGTAGCACAGCATTTATTGCATAACTCTATTGAAGTAATCTAACGGACTGTTTCGGACCAACTCGGACCGGACCGGCTTTTTACCGAAATAGGGCTAGTCCGTTCGGTCCGCTGGAGTTTAGGGCTCACCATAAAAGTCCATCGGACAAGGTCCGAGTCCTATTTGAACGGACCAACTTAGGGCTAATATTTGGTCCATGTGACAGCTCTGTCGCACAGCACTTTGGAAATTGAAAATCTGGTTTTTTAATATTGGTTTCAGTCCTAACAACATATAAAAAATTCAGAATGACCGGACCTTTTGCAAGCACGACCCCCTCTTCATGTTTAACTTTACTGGAGTAAAATGTGAATGTGTCCAACATTATAAACCACCCTTTGTAGGGTTCCTTATCCAAATCACAGATTACAGATTACAAGATACAAAGGCTCTATTTTTAGAACGGTAATACATACAAGTACAAGTTTAAACTTTGGGCAGATTGTAGTAAATACTTAAAAGTAAAATACTAAAAATTAGGGTTCCGTACTCTTTGTACCGACTTTTAGTATCTTTTTAAGGTATGGAATTGTTTGTCAGGCGCTACCGTTTTATCGCTTTGTTTTTTATCGCCGTAATGTTGGTATGTCATCTATATTGTTGTTTTTTTACTTTTAGGGTTCCATACCCGTATTGTGTAGGGGTATGGAACCCTGTATGCGCGAGTCTGATTCGCACTTTATCGGTCTTATTTTTTATTTTTACTGCTTGCTCTATTTTCGGAGATAAAGGCGGACATACATTTTTTACAGATTTTACCATCTAGTGTCACGAGGTAGAATTTGTCGTGGAAAATGTCTTTGATGCAAAGCAGCATACCACCAACGCCATCTAGTGTCATACAAATTTATAAATGCAGCTGGAAACACACTTTGTATAGACTTTGTATGAAAATATTAAATTACCAGCCACAAATTACATTTTTATATATTTTTGTTGTAATGTATACTTAGCACTAACTGCATGCAAAATTTCAAGTTTCTAGGCCTTTAGAGTTTTAATGATACAGTCAGTTAGTCAGTCAGTGACAAAATAAAGGAACTTTGACTTGAGATATTTCGTAATCAAATATAGGTACAAACTTGTAACTTGGGGGTAGAAGTAGGTTAAGTAAGTACTCTTCGTAACTGAAATTTCAGACTTCTAGCTTTACCTACAACAAAGATACAGGGGGCTTGAAAGTGCCACGAGTTGCTTCGACAAAAGGATGGTACGGTTGACCCGCGTTTTTATTTTTTGCGAGACTTCGATTTTTTTACAATCAACTCTTTACTACTTACAATTAGGTACCCATATAATATATAAATATATACGGGATGTTAAGATGAAGTTGCGGCAGCCGAAAACTGGCGATATTACTAGTCCATAAGAATAACATTCCTTAACAAAAAAACCGGCCAAGTGCGAGTCAGACTCGCGTACCTAGGGTTCCGTATTGTGGATGATAAATTTAATTTTGTAATTTTTTTTTCGTGAATTTCTCAACCGCTTTATTTTACTGTAATCTTTACGTAAACACATATTGCCATGATTTTTTCCATATTTTTTGGTCCACCAGTTTTGGAGATAAGGGGGTTTTTTAAAGATTTCTCGAAACCAGTGCCAGTAAGTATAATAAAAGTATATATTTTTACAATCAGCTTTTTGATATCTACAATTTGATGCCCATATTGTATTTTTATAATATATATTTTTTATTTATTTTACTTCTTTTTTTATATTCCTCATTAGTGCTGATTTTTTTTTAATCGCTATAGTTTTCCTGTAATTGGCCAGTTATGATCTACAATTCACATTTTTTTCATATTTTTCGGTTTACCAGTTTCGGAGATAAGGGGGGGGGGACATACATATTTTTGGGGTTTTTTAAAGATTTCTCGAAACCAGTGTCAGTAAATATAGTAAAAGTATATATTTTTACAATCAACTTTTTAATACCTACAATTTGATACACATGTGGTATTTTTATAAAATATTTTTTTATTTATTTTACTTCGTTTTTTATATTTCTCATTAGTGCTGAATTTTTTTTAATCGCTGTAGTTTTCCTGTAATAGGCAAATTATGATCTATAATTGACATTTTTTTCATATTTTTCGGTCTACCAGTTTCGGAGATAAGGGGGGGGGGGGACATACATATTTTTGAGGTTTTTTAAAGATTTCTCGAAACCAGTGTCAATAAATATATTAAAAGTATATATTTTTAGAATCAACTTTTTAATACCTATAATTTGATACCCATGTTATATTTTTAGGCTAATATTTTTTATTTTTCTCGCTTTTGTTTTGGAAATATTTTGACCAATTACAAATATTTCATTTTTTTTTTACATCCTCATATGTGGACAAATTAATGCTATTTTTGTGTCAAATTTCATGTATTTATCTTTAACGGTGCTAAAGTTATGAGGCTGTGACATACGGACGGACGGACAACGGAGTCTCACCATAAAGGTTCCTTTTACCTTTTAGGTACTACGGAACCCTAAAAAATTTGAAATCGAGAAATAAATCTGTTGTTTCATACATTTTAGTCGGGTAGCTATGTAAGTTTTCTATGGAGCAGCTGATTTTTAGGGTTTCGTATGTAAAAGGTACAAAAGGAACCTTTATGGTGAGACTTCGTTGTCCGTCCGTCCGTCCGTCCGTCCGTATGTCACAGCCTCATAACTTTAGACATGAAATTTGGCACAAAAATAGCATTCATTTGCCTACATATTACGGTGTAAAAAAAATATGAAACATTTGAAATTATTCAAACTATTTCGAAAACAAAAGTGAGAAAAATAAAAAATATTATCTTAAAAATTTAATATGGGTATCAAATTGCAGCTTTTAAAAAGTTGATTGTATATATACTTTTAGCATATTTAAAATGAAATCTTTACAAAACCACAAAAATATGTATGTCCCCCCCCCCTCCCCCTTATCTCTGAAACTGGTTGACCGAAAAATATTAATAAAATGTCGATTATAGATCATAACTGGCTAATGACAGGAAAACTTTAGCAATTAAAAAAAAGGAGAAATGTAAAAAAAGAAGTAAAATAAATAAAAAAATATTTTATAAAAATATAATATGCGTATCAAATTGTAGGTTTTAAAAAGCTGATTGTAAAAATATATAGTTTAGCTATATTTAATTGCATCTATTTCGAGAAATCCTTGAAAAACTATAAAAAATGTATGCCCACCCTCTTATCTCAAAAACTGGTGGAAAAATATGAAAAAAAAATCATGTGTTTACGTAAACATTACAGAAATAATAATCGGTTGGGAAATTCACGAAAAAGAAACCGGCCAAGTGCGAGTCAGACTCGCGTACCTAGGGTTCCGTATTGTGGATAATAAATTTAATTTTATATATTTTTTTCGTGAATTTCTGAACCGGTTTAAATTTAGGTCCGTTACTCGCTCGGTCGATTGTGTGAGATCTCTGTGTCGAACAGCTGACATCATAGCCCTACAGGAGACGTGGTTGCTGCCGAATGACGTCCCATTTCTAGGCGGGATTGATCCAGACGTCGAGTATACGGGAAAATCCGCGGTCGACATTATTGCGGGTGTCCTTTACAGGAGACCCTATGGGGGCGTGAGCTTGTAATGGCGAGAAAGCGTATTTAAATCTGTCTCTATAGTGCAGTGTGAAAGTGTGCGTATTGCGGCCATCAAAATAACGCTATCGGATCGTGAGCTTTTGGTGTTCTCTGTATACATGCCTACTGACTCAGCTGAGAATCTTACCGAGTTTACGGAGTGTTTGGGTGAAATTGCCGCTATCTTAGAAGCCTGTGACATAGACTCGGTATTTATACTGGGGGAGTTTAACACTCATCCAGGTGAGCGGTTTGGCAATGAGGTTATGTCGTTTTGCATGGAACAGAAGTGGCGGTGCGCAGACATTGAGTTGTTGGGACTCTCTTCAGGCTCGTACACGTATGTAAGCGATGTTTATGGTTCTAGAAGCTGGTTAGACCATTGCTTAGTATCGGAAACTGCTTGGAAAGCGGTAATGGACGCTAAGATACACTATAATGTATATTGGTCTGACCACTTTCCGTTGGAAATATCATGTAACTATAATGTACTTAGAGTGAAAACTGGTTACACTATAAATGAGCGATAACTGTTATTTGGGGAGAAAGAAATCCACAGCAAGTTGCATTTTATGAACAGTATGCTCATAATAAATTAAGAGAAGTAGATTTTCCACCTGAATTTAAAAATTGTTGTGATGGACTTTGTAGTGGTATAGATCATAGATTAGTTATAGATAAAATGTATGCGAATGTTATAAATATATTAAAGGAAGCGGCAAGTTATAGTTATGGCCAATTAGCTCCAAATAGAAAAAAACATGTAGGATGGAACAAACATGTAAGACAAGCTCATGTGGAGGCTCGGCTGAGGTTTCGGGAGTGGGTTTTGTACGGAAGGCATAGAACGGGGCTAGTGTACAGTTTTATGTCAGAAACTAGGAAAGTTTTTAAGAGTAGGTTGAAATGGTGTCAAGATAACGCTGAACAAATAAAAATGGACATTATAGCATCTCATCATTCCAATAAATACTTCGGAAAGTTTTGGAAACAGACCAATAAACTGAGCCCTAGGTCGAGTCTACCTGTGAGTGTAGAGGGTGTTAGTGAGCCTGCCAACATTGCACAACTCTTTCAAAACCATTTTTCAATGCAAGTGCTCGTAAAGGCCCACTTTTTATGCATCAAAACCGAACAGAAAGTCGATTATTTTGCCCTAGGGCTTTATTATTATTTTTTTTAATTTAGTTTCAATGGTTGGCTAACCTGCAACCTTTCCTGTGTACCATAAATTTTGTACTTTTTTTCCACTGTTTAACGGCTCTGGATACAGTCCTTTTGAGCCAATCATAATATAAAGTTCACAAGATTATATTTGTTTCATTTCCTCACACTATGCATTGAAAAACGTATTATAAATGATACACGGGCGTAAGAGCAATAAATTACTCGGTTACGTTTAAAACACTTACTACGCTCGTGTTTTAAATCGTCCTCGTAATTTATTTATTTTCGCCCTAGTAGCATAAACTACTATTAAGGTACAGTCTCCGTGGACGCCGCCAGGGGACTCGTCACCTTCTAGGGTCCACCAGTAGCTCAAAAGTGAGGTTCACGGCTAAAAAGATAAAGACAGTGGTGAGACGCATGAGTCGCATGACGCGTGGAAAATCACTTGGGCATGACTCTCTTAGTATTGAACATCTGCAACATGCAGGAAACGGAACGGAACCCTAGGTACGCGAGTCTGACTCTAACTTGGCTGGTTTTTAGGATTCCGTAGTCAACAACAAGGAACCCTTATAGTTTCGCCATGTCCGTCTGTCTGTCTGTCCGCGGCTTAGCTTAGAGACTATTAGTATTAGAAAGCTGTAATTTGGCATGGGTATACATATTTATCACGCCGATACAGTGGTACAGTAAAATTTTGAAAAAGATTTTTTTAGTGTACCTCCCCTATACGTAAAGTGGGGATGATTTTTTTTCTCGTCTATCCTCTAGTGTGGGGTGTCGTTGGATAGGTAATTAAAAATATTGAGGGTTTAAGAAGACCATTTTTCGATCTAGGGTTCCGTTTGCGAAATATTAAGGTAAAAAGTGTTAAGGGAAGAGCGCAAGACTCCGCGGCCATACAAAACGATTTAGCTTCTCATTTGTACGCTAATGCATTAAATCAAATAAAACTTTGAGTAACTTCATCTTTTTCACAACCTACAAGTCCGATTTAACTTTAAATTTCAGATAATCAACACGCTTAGGAAATATAAGCACTTGGAAATCTATTTTTTAAGCTCCAAAATGTTACATTTTCATGTTCGATTTTCTTAAGCATTTCTCAAGTAAAAACAATTTATATTGAATTTCGGACCCGTGGTAGTTCATAAATATTTGGAAAATGCAGTTATTTCGTATGTAGAAAGTATAGGGTTTCAGTAAATAGCTATGGGCTGGCATTCGAAATCGCGGGCGCAAATTACATAAATCTAGAATTTCATTCTGTCGCATCAGGGGTGGCGGAGGCGTGCGGGGGGAGAAGACGGGACGAGCGATGGGTCACTCGTTTCACTCACCTTACTTGTTAAAACGGTGCATTGTCAAAGAGTTTTGTACCAGTGTATGGTAATGGAGAAGTTATTGAGTATGGTGGACAGATTTTTCGTGCAAAAATGGGTGAGTACTATTTGTACTTTTTACCTTATAAATACAATGTATTTCGTTTATAAATCAGGTCATGCATCTTGGATTTGGCCATTAATTTGATTGGTCTGCAACTCCTTATAACTATTATCCTGCCATTGCCATCCAACACGCAATGAGAGGCCACGCCAAGTTTTCACTGTGGCGGCGCGGCGCTACGGCTTTTATCAAAGAAAACGCCGCTGCGCCGCCGCTTCAGTCACGTGTTGAGTAGTGGGTTTCGCTCCCGCACTTTAGTACATTTGTTTTGGATATAAACAACTATAACTTCATATATTTGTTCTCTCCACACATCGCATAAAGCTCCTCATGATGACAGACAGCAAGAAAATAACAGACAGATAGGCAACAAAGTGATCCTATAAGGGTTCCGTCTTTTTCATTCTGAGGCACGGAACCCTAAAAAGTATTTCATTTTAGCCTCTATTACAAAAACCGTTCATAACGACGATTAGTACCTATGTCTGTTTTAGGTTTGCAAAATAATTTGATCCTATACAGGAGTAAAAATAATTATGCAGTCCCTTTTTATTCTGAGAGATTATTCTATGAAACTAATAGATCACATAAAAAAGTGAACTGCGGAAATAAAGGTTATATTCAGATAACTACTACTGGGGCTAAATTTAATAACTATCTATTAAGGATGATCGGCAAAGTTCAAAAGCAGACTTTCGTTTATCTGCAAAGTTATTTGATATTTATATATTATATCGTTTATCTGATAAGTTTATCTGTTTTTTTATTAACTTTTTAAAAAAAAAGTTACAAAAATTATAATCAGAAGTATAGGATTATTAAATATAATAATAAACGAACAATTTAAATATTAAATTTACATAAGGACACATTATAATTTGACCCTATACAGGAGTTAAAATATTTATGCTGCCGCTCCTGAGAGATTTTTTCTGTTTAATCAAAAGATCATATACAAAACAGTAAACTAAGAAAACATAAGTAACATTCGGATAAATAATACTGGTACTTAATTTTATTACTATGAATTTCAGATGATTATATCGACGAGGTAAAAAAAGGAAAAGTACGTTAAAAGTACAGCGAAACGAAAAAAATATGTAAAAATGGGTTATATACTTAACAAGTTAGTATAAATATGTATTGTATATTGTAATAAGATAGGGTTTTAAAAAAAAACCTCCAAAGTTGTGAGCCTTTCGTCCTACCGATCAAGCTTTTGATGCGAAAACCTAAACATTTTTAACGCTCATCACATTAAATTTCAGGCGTATATCAAAAGAAAACAGAACACTCAGATTATAATCAGAAGTATAGGATTATTAAATATAATAATAAACGAACAATTTAAATATTAAATTTACATAAGGACACATTATAATTTGACCCTATACAGGAGTTAAAATATTTATGCTGCCGCTCCTGAGAGATTTTTTCTGTTTAATCAAAAGATCATATACAAAACAGTAAACTAAGAAAACATAAGTAACATTCGGATAAATAATACTGGTACTTAATTTTATTACTATGAATTTCAGATGATTATATCGACGAGGTAAAAAAAGGAAAAGTACGTTAAAAGTACAGCGAAACGAAAAAAATATGTAAAAATGGGTTACATACTTAACAAGTTAGTATAAATATGTATTGTATATTGTAATAAGATAGGGTTTTAAAAAAAAACCTCCAAAGTTGTGAGCCTTTCGTCCTACCGATCAAGCTTTTGATGCGAAAACCTAAACATTTTTAACGCTCATCACATTAAATTTCAGGCGTATATCAAAAGAAAACAGAACACTCAGCAGTCAACCAAAGCATTGTAAGGCCGATGTTGAAACCTTAAGGTCAAAATTATACAGGTAAATATTTATTAGGAGAATACACAGATTAAATCGCGCCACCCATGACTTTGAAAAGTATACCGGTCTAAAGGTAGATCAAAGTGGTCATTTGTCGATCCTATGGATGGTTTTCTGGCAGCTAGTCCGGATGGACTCATAGGAAATGAAGGACTTGTAGAAATAAAATGCCCATTTGTAGCCTCGGAAATGAGTCCTGCAGATGCAATTCAAAAGGGATTGATCACATTTTGTAAGGTGACGACTCAAGGCATATAACTGAAAACAGAGCATAACTATTATTATCAGGTCCAAGGTCATCTTCATGTGTCACAATGGGCTTGTTGCTATTTTATTGTTTGGAGTTCACATGGGTTGCTTTACCAAAGAATCAAAAGAAATGATACATTTTATCAAGAAAAAATGCAAACACCTCTAAGAAACTTTAACATGCACTGGAGTATCTAGAAATATGCCTGCAAGAGAATGTGTTATTATTAGGTAATTTAAAATAGAAATTATTAAAAAATCATCATAACATCACATTTTTCATTTATAATGTTATCCTCGTAAATTATTATCGGCACTTGTTAGAATTTACAAAAAATGGTCACTAAAAATACTGTATATACCATAATTACGTTTCCTTAACTAAATATCCGGCCGGTTCCGCATAAAAAAATGTCAAGGGATTACATAAAATAGTAAAAAAAAATACTCAACATTCCGATGTTATTATGTGCAATAACATCTGGATAATAAATGATTTTAATTCTATTTGTCTTTGAGCTAATCTAGCTTTTTAGAGTATTTTTGAAAATTATTCTATCGAAACCTATGTAGATTACAACGTAATTAATAAACTGAAAAATTACAACATCAATCAGCTCATTGTTACCTATTACATTTATTGATAAAAATAATATTTTATTAACTCTATGAGGTCTTGATGATTGTTACATTAAAAAAAAGAACAGCCAAGTGCGAGTCAGGGTTTCGTTTTATGGATGATAAATTTAATTTTGTCATTTTTTTCGGAAATTTCTCAACCGCTTTATTTTTCATGTAATCTTTACGTAAACACATATTACCATGATTTTTTCCATAAATGTTTTTCAATTTATTTCACTTTTCCTTCAGTCAAAACAAAACATATTTTGGGAAGCACATAATTAAGTTTACGGCCTGTATAGTTATCTAAAGAAGAGCACAAAATAAAGCGTAAAAAAAAACAGCCAAGTGCGACTCAGGGTTTCGTATTATGGATAATAAATTTAATTTTGTCATTTTTTTCGGAAATTTCTCAACCGCTTATTTTTCATGTAATCTTTACGTAAACACATATTACCATGATTTTTTCCATAAATGTTTTTCAATTTATTTCACTTTTCCTTCATTCAAAACAAAACATATTTTGGGAAGCACATAATTAAGTTTACGGCCTGTATAGTTACCTAGAGAAGAAGAGCACAAAATAAAGCGTAAAAATTGTTCGTTAGACGAGTATTACCACCAGTTTCCATTTCCAAAACCAATTGAATTTCACAGTAAATATCCATTTAGTTACTCATATAACACAGTAATCGTCCAAAATATTTTACATACTATTATATTGTGTTCGTTAGATAAACAGGAACAGGAGATCATTCATTTTTTATTTTGCATGTTGTTTCTTTTGAATTAAATAACCAAAGGCACTAAAAACGAAAGTACGAAAGGATGTCCTGATCTGGATCTAACAGTAAGCTGTGAGTACAAAATGAACAAGTCGGAGCAGGGAGCGGGGCGCGGGGGGAGGGCGCGCTCGTGCCGGCCGCGAATGACCGAAACAGCTACAACAATTGTGAGAAATTCAGGGTTGGATTTTGTAGTATAATTATACTATTTGTACCATATTTTCATGACATGTAGTATGTAGTATCGTAATGGAACCATACTTTTATCTTCAGGCCGACCGACTTGTTTTATTGGTTGAGACGTTTTACTTTTTAACATTTACCCTACAATATAGGGAATTTCTGTGCGTTATGAATATTTTTAGTATTTTTTTATTTTTATTTCAATAACAAATAAGCTATTTTATTAAATTATGAATATTATTAGTAATTTTTTTTTAAATTCACTAACAAATAGGCTGTTTTTATTTCAATTCAAAACAAAAATCAACGAAAAACGAAACGTAGTATAATTTTAGCCAAGTAGTATATTTTTAACTCCCATAGACAATAATTTTCCGAGGGTCTAAATCCAACCCTGGTGAGAATCCAAATCTCGCGCGCGTAAGTTTTACCGTCTAGCCTCAAGTGTCCCCCCCCTGCCAGCGAAACAGTTGTATTTGGAGACGTGAAAAAAATAACAGCAGTAGTATAATATTCAGTATACTCTATGGTATATATAACGAAATTAAAAGGAAAACTATCACAGCTAGTACAGATCGCGCCAAACTTTTAGTCCCATCTAAACACGGGGCGATTCGCATCGGTAGGAACAAAATGTATGGGCCGTTCTTCGGAAGAGCAACTTCCGAGCGGACTAGAAGTTTGGCGCTTTCTGTATAGTTGACAAATTTCTAAAATGTACTTGGAGAAGAAATCTGCATATTGTCTAGGGCAACTACGGAATCCTACACTGCGCGTAGCCCGACACGCACTTGGCCGTTTTTTTTATAACGTTTAACGTTTTTTTTATCACACATCACAATCAGTATAATGTCTAAAATTCTCAAGTGACGTCATATAGCACAATTCTTTAAAAAATAATGGTTAATTTATATACCTAAATAATGAAAACTATGTCCAAAAATAGCACATATTCTCTAAATAAGAAATAAATAAAAAAAATGTTTTTGAAATTAAGCTATGGAAATTAATTCAAATTCATTTATGGGAACATCATCGATTGTTAGATTTAAGTCGCAAGGGGTCCCATACAGGGGTATTTCAAGCAGTAGGAGTCCCGTTTGTCATCCTTCGAGTACGGATCCATAAAATACTTTTGACAATGTACCTACTAGACCGCTGTCGTTCGTTTTCTACTAAAAAACTAGATGGCGCTACTTGCATATTACGTCGCGATATCGTTTGATCTTCTTCAAAATACACACATACAAACATGTAGGTAAGAAGTCGAAAATATATATTTTGTTCAGTATTTTTTGGAAGGATTTCTCCATTTAGAGGATCCTGGTGTTAGATTCAGAGTTGGTAATCAGGTTTCCGTAGTACCTAAAAGGTAGAAGATAAACTACGCTAACATTGCCCGCCCCTCCAAATTCCTGTTTCAATGTGTGTAGTCACAATAGTCACATACTTACGAAGGAGTTTGTATGTACTTGTAAGTATTCATCTTCAGTCAGTACCAGTTCAGCGGCCGCCAGAGACAGTCAAGCTATCGTCACTTCGTCTTTCACACGAAAGTACTAATTGTAAAAAAAGTTGGCCTTGGAAAATTTATTATTCACAAGTTTTCTAAAAAAAAGTTCATTATTCACGTAGAATTCGATTCTGAAAATGATTAAATGCCAGTGTCAATAGAGCTCATTAAAATTTCAATTTTATAATTACTTACTTATTTTTTGTTTACATAATTTTGATGTCTTAGTAACTAAAAATAAATGCCTTAAGATTATATGATTGAGTTTTAATATTAATATAAATATTAATATGTACTTATATTATAGAGGTTCAATTTAAGAGAAAAAATAAATAAAATACTAGCGAAAATCAAGTTTCAATATTTGAGTACAAATTCAAATTTAATTAAATATATATTTTCTTTGCAATCACTACTCATAACATCTCACTTATTATCAGATTTGTTGGTCAACTACCCAACTAACAAAACTGGGAAATACAAGAGCGATAGAGCGTAAGCCATTAAGTATTGAAAAAATACGAACTGGCTTTATATCCGGATATATTCCCGCTATACCTCCGCTATATGTCCATTTGGGCACAAATTAAGCGGCATTCGTCAATACAAGAGGGTTACAATAGCGATTCATACACACCGAGGGGCTTAAAAAGCGATACAAGAGCGATTCATACGTCATTCGGGGTCCACTAACTACCTTTAATTTCTATTTGCGATTTCTTCAATATAAGAGGGTTACAATAGCGATTTATACCCACTGAGGAGTCCAAAACGCAATACAAGAGCGATTCATACGTCATTGGGAGTCCACTAACTACCTTGTATTTCTATTTGCGATTTCGTCAATACAAGAGGGTTACAATAGCGATTTATACAATTCAAATTCAAATTCAAATAGTTTATTTTGCAAAGCAGGTATAGATATATACACTTTTTACACGTCAAATTTAATCTAATAAAGAAAATATATGTAATAGAATAATAAATGTACATGAACTAAATTAAAGGTTTATTTAATTTATGTAGCAATATATTTACGATTAAAATGATAGGTAAAATATATATTATACAAGGTAAAATCCAATCAGCCGCCCGAACCCATACCGGAGACCCGGCCAGGGACCAGGAACAAGGTTCAGTGATCACCAACCGAGCCCCCAGCACGAATCCAGGCGGCCGACCAAATCCCATCCTATATACTACATACTAATAGGTTACATATATAAATACATGCCTACCTCCGCCCATTCGATTAGTCTTGCTAAGAAGAAGGGCAAGAAACTTAGCAAGATCATGTCTTTTTTTCAACATAAAACTTATACTATACAATATATGACTTATATCTACTTTAACCAAGGGATAAGAAAATACAAGACAGTAGGAATTCAGGTTAATGAAAAAAAGAAAAACATATATATCTTTGTCTACCTGTCTCATATAGTCCTTTTCCTTTTACAGTCTATAATCAATTAATGTTTACACCTTAGAGGAATCATAAGTTAAGAAATTATACTATTTAATTAAATTATAACTTACTACGAGTATCATTATCACTGTAACACCATGCTTCACCATCATCCAAATATTCATTTATTTTATAATATGCCTTTTTCAATAGGCCCTGCTTAATATACAGTTTAAACTTATTCTCTGACAAAGTAAGGACCTCCTTTGGAAGTTTATTGTAAAATCTTATACCATGTCCTACAAAAGAGGTACTCACCTTAGCGAGTCTGATTTTTGGAAAAGCCAGTTTATGCTTATTTCTGGTCTCCTTACAATGTTGCTTACCAAGCCTTGGGAAAGACTCAACATTTTTTCTGACATATCTAAGGACTTGGTAAATATATTCACAAGGAACCGTCAATATATTAATTTCTTTGAACTTTTGTCTTAATGAATCCCGGTGCTTCATATTATAAATAGCCCGAATTGCTCTCTTCTGCAAAACAAAGACTGCGTCTGTATCCGCGGCTCTACCCCATAACAGCATGCCGTATGACATAATGCTGTGAAAGTAACTAAAATAGACTAGTCTAGCAGTATCTACATCAGTAATTTGTCTTATGCGTCTAACAGCGTATGCGGCCGAACTAAGTCTACCACATAGGGCTTCTATGTGGGGACCCCACTGAAGACGAGAGTCTACCGTAATGCCTAAAAACTTTGTTTCGTTAACTAACTCCAGCTTGGACCCCTGCAAAAGCAAATTACCATCCACTTGAATTACATTTGGTAACGTATACCCACTGAGCAGTCTAAAAAACGATACAAGAGCGAATTATACGTCTTCCTTGAATTTCTATTTGCGATTTGAGTCATGTTCCATCTCTTTTTTTCCTTGAAATGTTTAATTTGCGAACTCTTTCATTTTAAAACTTAACCTAAAATGGTGTAAGATACAAATAAAGTGAACGATATGCGACGCAAATAAATTGGATGTTATTTTTTCCATGGTATAGTATTATGTGTGTTGTGAGTGAAATTTCCTTACGAAGATAATTTTACTGGTATTCTATATATAGTTTTCCACTTCGTTTTTAATACGCCTTCCTAATAATGTGAAATAAGATTGAAAATTAGAGAAATGTGCAAAGAGGTTAGGTTAGATATTTCGTTTATTTTCTAAAATATCGGCTGCAACTGCAGCAATGTAGTACTCCTTCATTCTTTTTAAAAATTCTTTCATTGTTTGTCGTCAATATCTGTAACGAAACGATAATTTTGATGAACCAATTCAACAAAATAAAAATAACAATGGCGGAATATTTCTTAGGAGTATGTAACTTCTCTGAGCATTTTATACGTCGTTAGGACGTAGAAAGTAAGTGACTAAGTTTTAGCGCGATATGATAGCAGTGTATAAAGCCAAATCATGGCCTTGATAGCAGTTGATCATAAAATTTTAGGGTACGGTAGCAAATATATGATGGTGTAAAATTAAATACACTGTAAAAGCTTTGAATGGTTTTTGTTTTATAAATATAAGGTAAATAGGTACTGACAGTACTGATAGATATGATAATTTAAATATATATACTGTTATCTCATTTATATATTTCGGGTCGGTGTCGGTTATATTACGTATCGTATCGTACCGCACCGTATCGAACCGTACCGTATCGTACCGTACCGTACCGTATCGTACCGTACCGTATCGTATCATATCGTATCGTATCATATCGTATCGTATCGGTACCGTATCGATCCGTACCGTACCGTATCGTATCGTACCGTACCGTACTTCTTCGTACCGTACCTTACCATGTCGTATCGTATCGTATCATATCGTACCGATTTTTACCGTACCGTACCGTATCGTATCGTTTTGAACCGTACCGTATCGGACCGTACCATACTTCTTCGTACCGTACCGTATCGTATTGGTACCGTATCGTACCGTACCGTATCGTACCGTACCGTACCGTACCGTATCGTACCGTACCGTATCGTATCGTACCGTATCGTATCGTATTGAACCGTACCGTACCGTATCGTACCGTACCGTACTTCTTCATACCGTACCGTATCGTATCATATTGGTACCGTATCGTACCGTACCGTATCGTATCGTATCATATCGTACCGTACCATACTGTATCGTATCGTACCGTACCGTAACGTATCGTATCGTACCGTACCGTACTTCTTCGTACCGTACCATGTCGTATCGTATTGTATCATATCGTACCGTACCGTATCGTATCGTGTCGTACCGTACCGGACCGTACCGTACCGTATCGTATCGTATCGTACCGTATCGTATCGAACCGTATCGTATCGTACCGTACCGTACCGTACTTCTTCGTACCGTACCGTACCGTACCATGTCGTATCGTATCATATCGTACTGTATCGTACCGTACCGTATCGTACCGTATCGTATCGTATCGTACCGTACCGTATCGTATCGTATCATCATCATCATATTATTATTATTATTTTAAATTATTATAAATTATTTGAAAAGCGAATTTAACAAAAAACATGAATTTCATTGATAAAGTGTGTACGGAACACTCAAGGCACGAGTCCTACTCGCACTTGACCGTCTTTTTATTTACTTTTTACGATATTGTGTCAAAAAATGGCAGACATGTGCTGTCCGTGGTATTAGGTTATAAAATCAGGAAGTAATACTCCCTATTTCTACTCTTGAAGCTGGTTAAAACACCATTAGGTAATTGTAATCGCTGACGTACGGCGATGTCACGTATAATAGAAATATAAATCGCTCTTCTGTCACTGGTCTAAAATGGCAAATTCTAACTGAATTAGGAGAACATAAACTCTAATAGACTCCATTTAAGCATTATGTAACTCTACGAGAGTATTTAAATTCAACTGTACGTGCTTAATTCTTATATCGGAGTTAGTAATATCGGATATACGGCTGCCATACATTGGCGTTATGATTACACCTTTATATTTCCTAAGCATACTATTACTGCCTAATTGGAGTTGTAAATCGCTAAAATAGCATTTACTAACTCTTTTCTGCACCTCAAAGCTTCAACAATTTCTGAGAGCATTAGCTAACGTTTTTCTACGTCTTCAAGTAAATTTCACCGCTTTTATAACCCTCTTTTGCGTCCAAGAGGATTTACAGAAGCGAATAAAGCAGCTTGTGTGTTAGTTGGGTAATCATAACCAGCCAGCTGCGCAACACAACGGACGTGAAATTTGCTAAGAGTGCGTTAGTGCAGCGTCATACTGATAATAATTAACTTATTAGTGACACCACTAGTCGAGCAACTAATCCTACTATTTGTTTTTGTTTGACGTCTGTCTAAGCACGCACACATGCGTTGTGAGCCTTGGTGGCGCTTTATAAATACTTTCACAAATACATTCAACCGCTTTGAATTTTGGAGGGGCGGGCCACGTTAGCGTAGTTTATCTTATACAAAAGGGAAACCTTTAGGTTATGGTGAGACTCCGTTGTTCGTCCTTCCGTCATAAACTCATAACTTTACCACCATTCATTTGAAATTTGAAAATTTTCAAAATACCTACTTCCAAAACAAGTGAGAAAAATAAAAACTATTATCCTAAAACTGCAATATGGGTTTAAAATTTTAGATATTAAAAAGCTGATTGTAAAAACATATAGGTACTTTAACTAAATTTACTGGCATTGGTTTCGAGAAATCTTTAAAAAAACCACAAAATATGTTTGTCCCTCCCTTATCTCCGAAATTGGTGGATCGAAAAATATGAAAAAAAATGTCGATTGTAGATCATACATAACTGACCAATTACAGGACAACTATAGCGATTTAAAAAAAATGCACAAATTTAAAATATAAAAGAGAGGTAAAATAAATTTAAAATACTATAAAAATATAATAGAGGTATCAAATTGTAGGTATTAAAGAGATTGATTGAAAAATATATATTTTTACTATATTTACTGGCACTGGTTTCGAAACCACAGAAATATGTATGTGGGGGACATAACCGAAACTGGTAGACCGAAAAATATGAAAAAAATGACGATTATAGATCATAACTGGCTAATTACAAGAAAATAAAAGCGATTAAAAAAAATGAGCACAAATGAAAAACATGAAAAAAGAAGTAAAATAAATAAAAAAATATTTTATAAAAATACAATATAAATAAAATCAAATTGTAGGTACTAAAAAGCTAATTGTAAAAATATATAGTTTGGCTATATTTATTTGCATCTATTTAGAGAAATCCTTGAAAAACCATAAAAATCTGTATGTACCCTTATCTTCAAAACTGGTGGATCGAAAAATATGAAAAAGGTCATGGTAATATGTGTTTACGTAAAGATAACAGGAAAAATAAAGCGGTGGAGAAATTCACGAAAAAAATGACAAAATATTTTTTTTTGTGCACAATACGGAACCCTAGGTACGCGAGTCTGACTCGCACTTGGCCGGTTATTTATTGAATAAATCGGCTTCTATATACATTTTTAAAATATTATAAAATAATTAGAATTATTGGTCACTTATTAGTAAGTAAGTGATATTATTTAGATAAGCTGATATTAGCAAGTAAGTGATATTATTTAGATAAGCTGATATTAGCAAGTAAGTGATATTATTTAGATAAGCTGATATTAGCAAGTAAGTGATATTATTTAGATAAGCTGATATTAGCAAGTAAGTGATATTATTTAGATAAGCTGATATTAGCAAGTAAGTGATATTATTTAGATAAGCTGATATTAGCAAGTAAGTGATATTATTTAGATAAGCTGATATTAGCAAGTAAGTGATATTATTTAGATAAGCTGATATTAGCAAGTAAGTGATATTATTTAGATAAGCTGATATTAGCAAGTAAGTGATATTATTTAGATAAGCTGATATTAGCAAGTAAGTGATATTATTTAGATAAGCTGATATTAGCAAGTAAGTGATATTATTTAGATAAGCTGATATTAGCAAGTAAGTGATATTATTTAGATAAGCTGATATTAGCAAGTAAGTGATATTATTTAGATAAGCTGATATTAGCAAGTAAGTGATATTATTTAGATAAGCTGATATTAGCAAGTAAGTGATATTATTTAGATAAGCTGATATTAGCAAGTAAGTGATATTATTTATATGTATAGGTAGGGCTGCCATCATCTAAATTGCCGACAGAGGACAAACACTTCAAAAACCCCGGACATTTAGGTAAAATTGCGGTTTTTCCCCGGACACGCTTAAAACAAATATTCTTAAAAAAAAGAAGTTTTTATTTAACATTTTATTCATTAAATATTTTTCATTCAACATTAATAATTATTCATTAAACAATAAATATGTTATATTGCCGCGCTGGAGTTGGCTTCGATGCGGTTTACGAACGAATGAATTATTTGCTTAGATTTGTTTTTATTTATTGATTATCCTTCAATTAATTGTGGTTACCCCGGATACATATAGTGTCCGGGTTTTACCCGGATCTTTTTGCAAATCCTCCCCGGACGGCCCCTGGACGCCCTCCAAACTAGGACAAATCCGGGGAAACCCGGACGGATGGCAGCCCTATGTATAGGTATAAGCTGATATTAGTAAGTAGTTAATAATTATGTAAGCAGGGTGTTGACTTGGTCAGCAACTTCCGTCAAAGGAAAAAAAATTAAAAATAAATACTTTTTATTTTGGGGTACTGGCAGAGCAGCAGCAGGGTGGGGCGAGGCATTTGATTATGTCTGTCCTAGCACTTCGTGCCACAGTAACCATTTGCCAAGAGAATTTTAGTAAAAATAAAAAAGGGGATAAGTATCTTCTTTTAGTTTGCCGTTTTTGGAATAAGCGTCGTGAACATAACCTACTCTGTGACGGAAGTTGCTGACCAAATCAACATTCTGTATAGTGTTGGTAAGTTATTTCTCTGAACACTTACGGCATTCGCCACTATGTAGCACATCACTTCTTTTTCTTCAACCCACGGATCAACTTTGCCAAATGGTGTCTTCCTACACAAAGTCACAAGGGGTCCTATACAGGGTTATTTATTATATATTATTATAATGTATATAATATTATTTATTTATTTATTTACATAAAAGTACAGCTTTACAGAAATCTATTACGCTATACATTTAAATTATTTTAATAAATATTAAATTATCATTTAATTGTTAACATTAAAACATAATAATAATTCAAAATACAATTACACAATAACAAATACAATTAGGTTATATTACTCTTTCTTGCATCTTTCTCATATAACTCCAAGCATTCACGATAAACATCCATCAACCTAGCAGCAAAAATATCACACTTTAGTCTTGCTGACAGTAGTGTGTTTAGGCCCTCGATGGCGCGCGGGAGTGGGGAATAACGCCGAGATACAGTTTTGAAGGAGGGTTGATGCAGTAGCTTATGTCGGCGCGCACGTCTGTACTTGTCGGGCGCGAACAAAGAGGTCACAGCATTTACCAGCTGTGGGCAGTCGGATTCGCCTCTCAGAACACGGCTTACATAAAGTAAGAGTCGCATTGCGACTTACTTCTAACGAATTAAAGCCCAGAGTTCCAAGTAAATACAGGGTTGGATACATGAAGGGATAGTATCCGAATTTCCTTTTATAAAGGTATCGTAGAAAGGCCTTTTGAACTTTATCTATCATTAAAGTATAGGTGCTTTCGTGAGGGTTCCATACTATGGCACTAGTTTCAAGTTTACTCCTCACAAGTGATATGTAGAGCAGCTTTATGGCTTGAGTATCATGTAGATCTTGACTGTTCCGGATAACGAAACCTAACCTTTTAAAGCAACTAGTCGCTAGTGCCAACAGATGCTCATGAAATGTGAGCCGCGAGTCAAAAGTCACTCCAAGATCTTTAACTAAAGAGACCCGTGCAATGCTTCGTCACCTAGTGTGTAATGAGCTGGCTTTGGCTTAGGAAAACGAGTGAAAGATATGACACTGCATTTCTGAGGGTTAAAGTGTAACTTATTTTCAGACTCCAGACATGTAGTGCGTTTAGGTCATTCTGAAGCAACCGCAGTCATCCTCATTTTCCACACTTCTAATTAATTTTAAGTCGTCTGCATATAGGTATGACTTAGTACTTTTTCAAGGTCATTTATTATAAGGATAATGAAAAGCGGGCCAAGAATAGAGCCTTGACTCACTCCCGAACGCGTCAAATACGGTTTCGAAACAAAACATCCATGCTTAACATATTGCTTACGATCACTCAGATAGTTTGCAAACAACCGTAAGAGTCTCGGCGAAAATCCAATATTGCAAAGTTTTTTGAGAAGTACGTCGTTGTCAACCCGGTCGAAAGCCTTTTTAAAGTCCAGGTATATTACGTCAACTTGCACTCGTTTATCCATAAGACCCGATATCTTATCAATAAGCGTTAAAAGGTTGGTATTTACGGAACGCCGGCTTGTAAACCCGTGCTGGGTACTTAGAATAATAAAAGGTAACCAGAAGTAGCGTTCGGCCGTAATTGCATGCCGCGCGTTGTGTCCAAAATTGTAGCGAACGTCCCGCACCCGCCCCACTTCCCACCCGCATAATGTTGCTAGCTTGAAAAGGATTTTCCATTTTTTGGGGTAAACGTTGATGACATTACCGGCACCCACGGATCAGGCTATGCCTATATTGGGGTCACTTCTATTTTTATTGTATTAGCATAAGACTTTTTGGGGAAATAAATATTTTCGTTTTTTTATTTTGATTAAACGTAATAATAAAATCGTTATGTTCATTCCTAAACAGGTAATATGTATCTTCATATTACTGCTTCTCTGTCTCTTTAATAACTATATATATATATATATATGTAATATATATTATATGTTGAAATGTATTTTTATTAAGTTTATTTTGTAATATATTTATTTTTAGTTTGTTTAAGTTTAAGGTATTTTAGGAGGGTTAAGTTTTAAATAGTTATTTTTTTTGTTATTTAAGTTTTCTATTTAATAAATCGATTAATTAATTAAATCAAAATATGTCAAAGTCCATCCCTAATGTCAAGAACATCACTATGACAGAAGCACATCCCTAACGTCATAGTCTCGGATAGTTAGATGTCCTGAAGTACTAAACTTACTAGTTTGCCTTTACGGTATGAAATGATAACATTACAATGTATTTTTGAGAAAAATAATTTATTTATTAAAGTATATTTCTAAAGTAGAGGGAAAAACTGTACACGTCAAAAGAAATTCATCCATTCATCTATCAGCTCGTCCACTGCTGGAGCCTAGGCCTCTCCAATATGACGCCACTCTTGGCGGTCCTGAGTCATCCTCATCCAACCGCTACCGCGCAGACTACTTGTTTGAACGTGAAACCACTCAATTTATGAGTGGTTTTTGTAGCTTCAGTTTTAGGCGCGTTCACGCCTTCTGGTCTTTAATTATTCTATGGCTGGGTATCACTAAGGAAAGGTTGCACCTGCGGATAAATTTTCCTGTGTACAACGCTTTCAAACACTTTCGCTACAGTGCATAAAATTGCTATTGGCCTGTATTCCGTAACCTTAGAGGTGTCACTGCTCGTGAAATCTAGCAGGATGGTAATCAGCTAGGTAGGATGTGTACCACTCATAATAATAATATTAAAAATATACACTAATGGAACTTTTAGTTGGTCAACATAAGCTTTAAGAAAATATGGGAGTAAGCCATCGGGACCTATAGAGCTTCTAGGTCTTAGACGTTTTAAGGCTGACTCCACGTCATTACTTGATATGTAGTCGATATGGATATCAGAGGTGTCGTCAGAGCTATTAGTCTGTTCAGCGTCTAATGTAGGAGAGTCTGGCAGGAACACACTTGCAAAGAAATTTGCAAAATCAGATGCTGCATCTGCACCCGTACACTCGTTGCCTTCGTGCATTACGCGAGGTTCAAAGCCCCCTTTAGTCTTCAGGCTTGAAATGTGTTGCCAAAAACCTCTTTTTTTCATTTGAATGCCCTCTTCGATCCAACGCATATGCTTCTCATAACCTATATATTATATATTATGTATAACCAAGCAGTAGGAGTCTCGTTTGTCATCCTTCGAGTACGGAACCATAAAATACTTTTCAATGCATGTGCTCGTAAAGGCCCACTTTTTATGCATCAAAACCGAACAGAAAGTCGATTATTTTGCCCTAGGGCTTTAATATTTTTTATTTTTTTATTTATTTACAATGGTTGGCTAACCTGCAGCAAAGACAATATAACCACTTACCTGCAGCCTTTCCTGTGTACCATAGACGTTATACTTTTTTTACACCGTTTAACGGCTATGGATACAGTCCTTTTGAGCCAATTATAATTTAAAGTTCACAAGATTATATTTGTTTTCATTTCCTCACACTATGCATTGAAAAATGTTGTATGATACACGGGCGTAAAAGCAATAAATTACTCGGTTACGTTTAAAACACTCGCTACGCTCGTGTTTTAAATCGTCCTCGTAATTTATTCCTTTGCGCCCTTGTAGCATAAACTACTATTTGACAATGGGGATCCACACTGCCAAATTATCCCTGTAGATGGCGCATCGTCGATGCAGCCATGAAAATCTGTCATTTTAGTACATTGTCATGGTTTTTGCGTAGTTTCTTGTGATTTTCGATTAATTTCTCGAAATCATGCTCTTGTGTTCCGTACCAGGTTGCTTAAATAATAGTGATAATTTATTCCCGATAACCATCGAATCGAAAATTAAAAACATGATAACAATAACAAATATGTAACATATTGGAATATAGGTGATAAGAGGAAGTAAAAAAAATTCGAGATTTTTGAGAAAAACAGTAGGAACATCGGAACACACACAACAACAAAGTTTGACATAGCCAGACCGTAGTAATTATTGGCCGGATCTATGCTAGCGCAATCTGTAATTAGCTTTGCCTGTGGATCCCCATTACTAGAACACAGTCTAGTTTGCTACTAAAAACCAGATGGCGCTACTTGTATATTACATCGCGATATCGTTTGATCTTCCTCCAAAATACATAACCAAACATATAGGTAATGTAAGTAATATAACATAAGACTGAACAATTTTTGGTAGGATTTCTCGATTAAGAGGATCCTGGTGTTATATTCAGGGACGGTAATCAGGGTTCCGTAGTAGTACCATTTAATTACATTTAATTTTGTTCTATTTGTTGTAATACTTAGCATACGAATTTGTTGTTCATTTGATATTGAAAACGAAACACTTGTCACCAGTATTTCCATTTTTGTTATTGTGGTGACGAAAAACCGGTTGGACATACCGTCGACTTTGGTTACATTGATGCTTTTTTATTTGTCAGTGTTAAAATTACATTCCTTTATACACAGATTGGTAAAATGTTTGATTTTAGACCATTTCTATTTAGCCGTGTTATCGTCGCGCTCCATTTTACTCAATATTTTATTTTGTTTGTTTATTAGTTATGATATGTACGTATATTTCTCGTATTATTATTTTATTCATGTAGTGACTATAATTAGCATCATAAGTTTACTTTTGGTTATTTTTACTCGTCGTGCGGTGCCTGCTTTTATGTTTAAATCACAAATTCATTACAAACTGGACTTTGGAGCCAGTATAGTTTATCTCCCTGTTCATCCAAATACTTACTACACACGGTAAAAATTTAAAAATTGGTTTATTAAACGCAGGTTCACTAGGCACTGGACACGATGAGTTTTTAGCTGCCTTGCAAAGATATTCACCGGACTTGATGGCAATTAATGAAACATGGATGGGGTTCGAGAATGATGCTCGCGCGCCCGACGTGCCCGGCTATCGACTACGACATATCCCGCGACCAAAGGGCCTAGGAAAGAAATCTGGGGGAGGGGTGGGCTTCTACATCAAGCAAGGGTTAAACGTTCGGCAAATAAATCCCCCGACTTCTACTATCGAACAAATATGGTTACGTCTTTCGGTGAATGGTAAAAAGTTGGCTATCCGTACAGCTTACAGACCACATTGGGTTAATGTAGACGATTTGGCGGGTTCAGTTACGTCTATGGTTCAATTTGATAAAATTATCTTGGTTGGCGATTTTAATTGTAATCTACTAGACCAATACGATAGTAAGACAAAAAAATTTCATCAGTTCTTATCTATAACGAATTTGACGCAATACGTGGACAAACCTACACACTTTACTGAAAACAGTAGCACCTTAATAGATTTAGTCTGTACTGATGCTAAAGTCCAAAGCCTTCAGGTTGTACCTATTTTTAAACATGCAATGTATTTACAATTTTCAGTATAAAAATAGATACAATCCTCCCAAAAAAGAAAGAAAGAAAGAAAGAAAGAAAGAAAGACATTTATTCGGTGAAGAGTGAAAAACACAAGACAGTTACACAGATAATTATACATTAACGCTTATAACTAACATGAAGACACAAAAAAAAGAAAATTACAAATAAGAGCATATATACATTATCGTGCATTCATCTCCACCGAAAAGGCCGCAACTCAGCATGTTGCTGTGCCGAGATAATACATATCCATAGAAATATATATACCCCGACACAGCGCTGGTATTCTGTTACGGCCAGTGCGAGTGACTTGCGGTAGCAAATGTACAGTTTCTTGCCACTAATAAAGTATATACAAGTATCTCTATACAGCTTCTAATGTTAATAACATAACAATGACAACCTACTAATCAATATACAAAACTATATACACAAAAAGTATAACTATAACTTTTTTTAAATTAAAAATAATGCGCAAACATTTTGTTGAAGGAAATTCCAAAAAACATAATAGCATGAGAGCACACTGGGATTAATATACAACATGAAAAAGTGAAAGCAAGTTAATTTGACTACAGGTAGAATAAGGACTGATTCCTTTGCCCATCTAGCAGATATTTTTTGTATTTGAATTTGAACGTGGTAACTAATTTCAGATCACGTAACGGTGGAGGAAGGTTGTTCCAACATTTCGTGGCTGCATACCTAAAGCTGCCACGAAATGCAGTAGTACGATGTCGATGCATGGACAAAAGATACGATGATGCTCTTGTATTGTATCGAAACTGATCACGGGACCATTTCAATTTGTCCTTTAGATAATCAGGTGATCCAATTTTGATCACACCAAACAACAATGTAGCCAGGTGGAGATGTCTACGTGCTTCGAGTTTTAATAGGTTTGATGCATTCAGATAGGGAGTTACGTGCGTCCTAGGTGGAATCGGGAAGCAGAATCTCGCGCAAGCGTTTTGAACTCTTTGAAGCAGCTTAATCGTTCTAACTAGCAAACAAGGACCATAGACTGTATCGGCATAGTTGAGCCTTGAGAGAATAAGGGATTCGCAGAGTTGGATGCGTAGATCTACACTAAGGTAATCACGAATCTTGTAGAGGATTTTCAGTCTATAAAAGCAATTTCTCACAGAAGCTAAGACGTGATTCTCAAAGCGCAGATTACCATCCATAAGCAGCCCTAAATTGCGTGCTTCATCTACTCGGTCTATGCTTTCTCCATTAATTGAGATATAAGGTGTCAAATTTACGATCTTCTCAATTTGTTTAACGGAGCCTAAAACCAAAAATTTTGATTTACTGGGGTTAAGGACCAGTGTATTTTTATACGACCAACCAGCTATGCGGTTAAGATCATCAACGATTTTTATAACAGACTCTTGAGTCGCTCGTGGATGAAACGATAAGTATAGTTGTAGGTCATCTGCGTACATGTGATATTTGCAGTGTTGAATCTCTTTGATAATGTCAGCGCTGTATAAAATAAAAAGAATGGGGCCCAAAATAGAGCCCTGAGGCACTCCTCTGGACACTGGTCGAGGTGACGAACATTTACTTGCACCAGATACATTACTCTTGATTTCTACAATTTGAGAGCGACCATCAAGATAGCTATTGAACCATTTAACTGAGCCATTGTCAAAGCCATAATAAATAAGTTTCGATAAAAGAAGAGCGGGGTTAATGGAGTCGAAAGCACGGGAAAAATCGAGAAGAGTCAAAATAGTACCCTTGCCTATATCCTGAGCCTTAAGGATATTGTCAACAACGTCTAAAAGTGCAGTGGCGGTACTGCGTTGTTTACGGAAGCCCGACCGCAAGGGGGGTAGTATCTTGTTTGATTCAAGGTAGCATATGGTCTGTTGACAAATTATCTTTTCAAGAATTTTCGAGAAACAAGGAAGAAGACTGATAGGGCGTAAATCTTTCACATTAGTAGGATTGTGGTTTTTAGGTAGGGGACGAACTAGAGCCACTTTCCACACATCGGGAAAGGTAGACGTTTTTATAGATTGATTAATGATGTAGGTCAAGATGTCTAGCGTACGTGGTAATGTTAGAAGAATCATCTTGAGAGCGATACGATCGACTCCTAACGCATTTGATTTTAAGCGATTGGTGATTTTGCCTACTAAGTCTGCTGTAACAGTTTCGATACTGAAGGTTGAGGTCCCAAACCTGTGAAGTTCAAAATATGTAAGCAAAGATATATCAACCTGTTCTTCACCAGGGATGTCGAGAAAATGACGATTCAAGTCATCCGGATCATGAAAATGCGAAGGAAGGTCTTTGCTTTCATGATTACGTAAGACTGAGGATTTAAGATTTTTCCAAAGTTTTGCTCCGTCATTACAGTGAGTATTAATGTTGTTTTCAAAAAATGCTTTTTTCTCATTGTGAATTGCGACGTTAACCAGATTTTTTAATTCTTTATAATACTTTTTATGGCCTCCTGATTTGCTTATGTGAAACCGCTTATGTGCTTCATCTCGTAAATGCATCATGAATTTGACATTATCAGTTATCCATGGATAGCTGCGCTCTTTGATTAAGATAGTCTTTTCAGGCGCATGTAGGTCAAAAAGATTGATCATGTAAGTATTGAAGACTCCAATCATGTAATTTACATTGTTTTGGGTTTTAATGTAATCCCAGTCTATTGAGTTGAGGTCTTTTTCAAACAGCTCAGGGATGATGTCATTGAGAGGCCTGAACGTGATCCATTGGGGAGTAGGTTTAGGCTTTTTAAAGTTAAATTCAGTTACAATAAAAGCATGTTTACCCAGAGCTGGAACGAAATCTACAGTTAAGGAACGTGCCACGGCGTCTGTGCAAACTAAGTCAATCAGGGTCGCGCTGGTGTCGGTAAAGTGAGTCGGTTCGGTTACTAATTGTTTCAAATTAACAGAATGTATGAAACTGTCATATACCTTGATATCAGGATCACTGGAATCAAGAAGGTTTATATTGAAATCACCCAGTAAAATAACATTTTGATATCTAGAAAAATATGTTATGGAGTCAGTCATAGCGTCGAAGAAGGAGGTGGCGTCAATCCAATTTGGCCGATAGGCTAAAGATTACTTTTAGACCAATTAAACAAATAAATTTGAATAACTTTACAAAAGATTTAGAAATGTTAAATTGGAACCAAATTAATACACTTAGCAAAGTCGATGATATGGTTTTAGCCTTTAATACCTATATGAAAGATCTTTTTGATGCTCACGCTCCTACTAAAACAGTAACAGTAAGAGAAAAGCAGATTCCTTGGATCACCGATACTATCAAACGGATGATGCACCTTCGTGATAAAGCTCATAAACGGTACCAAGCTAACAAATGTGATACGAATAGGGAAAACTATATCTCATTAAAAAAAATCGTCTCAGAATCGTTATCGCGAGAGAAAATAGCTTATTTTAATGCATTCATTAATACAAACCTACACGATTCCAGATTGCTCTGGAAAAATCTTAAAAATAACGTACTATCGGATAGTAAAAATTCTTTACAGTTACCAGATCACTTTGACAATCCAGATGATATCAATAGACACTTTATAGATGTTCCAGGTTCTAATAACGTAGCCATTTCAACACTCACATTTTTTGAACTTCATCGTCATAATGATTTTAATAACTTCTCCCTAAATCAGATAGACGAAAACACAGTAGCAAATATAATCCTTAAATTAAAAACCAAGGCTAAAGGTATAGATGACATTAATCTGGACATGCTTATCCTAACATTGCCACACACATTATCCACTATTACTGCTATAGTTAATAAATCTTTATCCACGGCTGAGTTTCCTGCAGTTTGGAAGACAGCGTTAGTCACGCCTCTGCCGAAGGTTGCCAATCCCGCTAATGTCAAGGATCTTCGAGCAATAAGCCTACTTCCTCTACCCTCTAAAATAATTGAAAAAATTCAATAAGTCAACAATAATCAAGTCAGTTCTTATTTGGAGGCTAGTATGATACTTCCAATCTTTCAGTCAGGTTTCCGAAAATCACATGGAACAGCGACTGCACTCTCAGACGTTGTTGACAACATTCTTTCTGCTCAAGATGTAGGAGAAGTGACGATAGTTGTTCTGCTAGATTTTTCTCGAGCTTTTGACTCCTTAAATATACCGCTTCTCTTATCTAAACTTGCCTATTATGGTTTTGACAGACACTCGATAGAATGGTTTAATAATTATCCTACGGGACGATCTCAGCAAGTGGTAATTAGGAAAGAGGATGGGCTTTGTATTAGATCGGCCTTGTCTTCGGTGACGAGAGGAGTACCACAAGGGTCCATTCTCGGTCCCCTTCTCTTTACACTATACGGAGCTGATCTGGTACAGAGTATTCTTAACTGTCGCTACCATGCATACGCAGATGACCTCCAAATTTATATTTCATTTAAACCAGCTGATACTTTAGCAGCAGTCAAGCAATTGAATGAGGATCTTTGATCGTATATCGGCGTGGTCAGTGAGGGACTCACTGATGCTAAATCCTACAAAATCTAAATACCTTATTCTGGGTACTAGGACCAGAATTGCTCAGGTTGAATCTACATGGCTGTCAGTAGGTATAGGTGGGGTCTCCATTGAACGTGTGTATGAAGCCCGAAATCTTGGAGTCAGAGTAGATTGCAGACTTACGTTTGAGCCACATGTGACTGAGGTGTTTCGAAGTTGTTTTTATCGGTTGAAAGTGCTTTAGAAGATACGCGGTTTCCTCAGCAAAGACTTAAGAGTAAAACTGGCGGAGTCCTTGGTTTTGTCCAAACTGAATTACTGCGATACAGTGTATGGTCCTTGCTTATTCAAAAAGACACCAAAGTTAGTGCAACGTATACAAAATGCATGCGCTCGTTTTTCTTACAATATACCAGCTCGAACACACGTAACACGCCAACAACGCCAACCAATTAAAGATGAACGAGAGAAGACATCTTCACCTAGCTACTTTGCTTTTCGAGGTAGTTAGAACTAAAACACCACGATATTTGTTTGATAAGATACGTTGGTCAAGTAATAAGCATAACACTAGGGGGGCGGCTTTCAAGCTCACTCTTCAACATTTCAAAAGTGAAGCTTTTCGTGGGAGTTTTAAATACGCGGCAACGAAATGTTGGAATAATTTACCACCGCCTGTGAGAAATAGCAAAACTAAGACCTCATTTAAAAGGAAACTGTTTCAACATCTCTTGACAATCCAAAAATCGTTGCCGTAATGTTAATTGTTTTTAGTTGTCCCTTGCCATCAATTTATTTGTATTCATTCACGTTATATTCTTGCCATTTTAATTCGTTAGCTGTTTCTTCTTTTTTTCTTTTTCTATGTATATACTATGTTTATATGTGATCTTTATACACAACAATATTAATTTAATATTCATGTTGTAATGTAAGTAAGTAATTTATGTATATTATATGTATAATGTTATTTATTAACATAATAAATAAGAGTATTGCATCGGTTCTTTAAAGCCTTCTGTGTGATAACAGGCCTGACATAATACCAGGGCACTGAGATTTTTTTAAATCGCATTGTCCTGAGTCAGACCTTTTTCGCTGCCTCAACACAACATCTCTTGTTTTTATTGTTATTGTGTTACTGATCATTGTGTATGTTAGTGTTGTGTTTGTTAATTTTTTAATCTACTTTATTTTATTTTTTACTTGTTATTGCAGCGAATAAATGCCTTCTTATTCTTATTCTTAAACTCATAACTTTACCACCGTTCATTTGAAATAGTTCAAAATTCTTCCAAAACAAAAGTGAGAAAAATAAAGTTATTATCCAAGAAATACAATATGGGTTTAGATATTAAAAAGCTGATTGTACAAATTTAGACTTTTACTAAATTTACTGGCATTGGTTTCGAGAAATCTTTAAAAAACAACAAAAGTATATGTCCTCCCCTTATATCCGAAATTGGTGGACCGAAACATATGTATGAAAATAATGTCGATAGCTCATAAGTGATCAATTATATTATAGGAAAACTAAAGCGATTTAAAAAAAATGAGCACAAATGAGAAATATAAAAAAAGAAGTAAAATAAATAAAATAAATATTATATAAAATTCAATATGTTTATCAAACTGTAAGTATTAAAGAGCTAATTGTATAAATATATAGTTAAGCATCTATTTCGAGAAATCCTCGAAAAACCACAAAAAATTGTATGCCCTCTAGCCCTTATCTCCAAAACTGGTGGACCGACAAATATAAAAAAAATCATGGTAATATGTGTTGTCGTAAAGATTACAGGAAAAATATAGCGGTTGAGAAATTCACGAAAAAAAATGACAAAATTTAATTTATCACCCACGATACGCGTGGTCCGCGAGTCTGACTCGTACTTGGCCGTTTTTTTTTTCGTGATTCGAGTGTTGGCTCCATAGTAAAAGTTGTTCGTGTGGAAGTTTTGCTTGTTTTAATATAAAATGATTTGTGTTCGATTTTTTTTAATTTTGCTGGAATTTTTACGTAATGCCCTGTAATCGTTTTTTTTTTTTTCATTTTTTTATTAACCGAATTCAGAAAAAAAAGTATTGTACAATATTTATGGGTTTAGGAGATATGTGACGTTATGCGCCTCGACCTCAGAACAATAATTTTACATCAATGGCCTCGACTAAGCATGTTGCGATGTCCGACTGTACGTGGGTGTTCAAAAAATAATACGAACATTTTTGCAGGTCAAAGTGGAAACGTACATAACAGGTTCCACGAATTTAATTATGGAAAGAAAAATATCTCTGGATTGTGATTGTACATGCACTTTGTAGAATGGAATGACGCCTCACAGATGTCCTTGTATTGATCAGCTGAAAAAAAAAAAAAATTGAGAGAGGGGTGTCTTTCATTTAGCATACTTATTAATTTTAGGCCTTTGCCCGTGACTCCGCCCACGATATATTTATTATTTACCTTCGTTCTTATTTCACTAAAATGGGTACTACTTTACCGGATGTACCTATTAAGGGGCTATGCGAATTTTAATTTTGTCACTGTCACTCCAAGCGAAAAAACGCGCAGTGCGAGAGGGGCGGATTCAGGGCAAAAGAGAAAAAAGTTGGTTTTATATTTTTATTTAAAAGCTAAACTAGACAGCAAAATTTCTAAAATCAAAAATCTAGATATTGTTGACACCCATCTAATAAAATATGTTTGAGTTCTATACATGGCTGCTACTCGTTAAACGAGGAGAAAAAGTGTGTTAGAAGACCTCATTTCAACAATTGTTTCTATCGAGGAAAGTTTATCCAAACATGTTTTCCAAGAACAAAACCCTAGATTATATAATCAAAATGCATATACCAGAAACTGATTATAATTTTACGTGTATTTCATGAAATAGACAGAAAAGAAACACCCGTATTTTTTTTACATATCGCCTTAATGACTTGCTCAAAAAATTAAATCTTATGTGCTGCAGATGGTACTGAGTCACTTCCATAGAAAATCATTTGAAACAAAGCGAATAAAAAGTTCACTTCCCTTCATATATTACTAGCTTTTGCCCGCGGTAAAAAGTTACCTATATCACTTCCTGGCCCATAAACTCTTTGCGAAAAATCACCTCAATCCGTTGCTCTGTGAAAGAAGGATAAACCAACAAACACACTTTCGCATTTATAATAACAGTAGGGATAGTACCTACTCGTCATTTCCTATTATAAAGCTAAAAAAAAGCAGCGGATAACCGTAAATTATTAAAGTGCATACTTTTTATGTCGCCTTTTTCATCAATGGCGGCCATAGATATCAATATATGTAGGTATATGTCAATTATTGACGGTGGCGCATTGGATTGGATTAAGAGTAAAAAAAAAATCCTATCAAATGCCGAATGCCAGATTACCTTATTCTGAGCAGATTACAGTTAATTTATTGCAATTATAGTGCATCTGTCAGTACAACGTCAATCAATCAGGAAGCTGAGTGGACTTACCAACTTTTCTGCAGGCGTAGATGGCCTCTTTGGCTGGTTCCTTGATCTCTTCAGGCAGAAGTAGATCTGCTTGTTTTAAAGCGGCTTCGTAGTTCAGTTTGCCATTTTTTATCTGAATAAAAAATGGAAATTCTGTGTTACATGAAAAATTACCAAAAATCATAATATAAAAAATACATCGTCATCGGCTGTCAGACATGTTTCCAAGTATAGACTGTGAAATGCCAGTGACCGCCCAAACCTTTACATTCACTTTTCACTGACGATTGTTACATCCTAGCGTAATATGTGGTGATTACCTCGGGCACAAAAATATACCACCTTATTTTGCATCAATCCGAATTGAACTCTATGACGGTTCCTTTTAGTTTAAAATAGCGCAGTCTCAGCCGTGGCTTTACCACTACTAGCTCAATTAATAAGGTAGTTGTAGAGTGCGTGAGCGGGAACCTAAGCGATTTCTTCAGAAACTTATTTAGGGTGCATAGGGAGAAAACATACTAAAACTCCTGACGTCTAGGAGGCGAGGCCAAGGGAGGGGGGGTGACAAAGGTCTCAATTTTAGGTTCATCACCAATATTATAATATATATAATCGGGTCTACCGCGATCAATTTTTACCTTTTTACGAAAAGGGGACACCCGACGTTTCGAGACAGTTGCATGTCTGGTTGCATAAAAATATATAGTTTGGCTATATTTATTTGCATCTATTTCGAGAAGTCCTTGAAAAACCATAAAAAATCTTCAAAACTGGTGGACCAAAAAATATGAAAGAGATCATGGTAATATGTGTTTATGTAAAGATCGCAGGAAAAATAAAGCGGTTGAGAAATTCACGAAAAAAAATGACAAAATATTTTTTTTTATCCACAATATGGATTCGCACTTGTCGGTTTTTTATTGAATAAATCGGATTCTATATAATTTTTTAAAATATTCTAAAATAATTAGAATTATTGGTCACTTATTTTTAATACAAATTTCAAGGCTGTATGTATAATTTAAGGAAGAAATACATGAAATTTAGAGGTTGCTTCATAATGTTTTTCTATCTAGAGAACATAAAGCATTTGCGTTTTTTCTAAAATGTTTAGATCAGCTCTATATTAATTTTATTAAACCACGAGTGACGCCGCTGCCCGTCACCAGTCTATTTTATAAAGCGCCGGCAATTGGGGATGGATATACCGCCATCAATCGGTGCCAGGCATGGTGGGCTACTTGTTTGTGCCTGTCCTCGTATACTCTCTCGAATAACTTCGGGAGAATTTACGAGTAACATGGTGGTACCGAGCCCGGCACCAACTCTACCATTACCACCTATGTAGATAAGCTGATATTCGCAAGTGATATTATTTATATAAGGTGATATTAGTAAGTAAGTGATATTATTTATATGAGCCGATATTAGTAAGTAAGTGATATTATTTATATAAGGTGATATTACTAAGTAAGTGATATTATTTATATGAGCCGATATTAGTAAGTAAGTGATATTATTTATATAAGGTGATATTAGTAAGTAAGTGATATTATTTATATAAGCCGATATTAGTAAGTAAGTAATATTATTTATATAAGGTGATATTAGTAAGTAAGTGATATTATTTATATGAGCCGATATTAGTAAGTAAGTGATATTATTTATATAAGGTGATATTACTAAGTAAGTGATATTATTTATATGAGCCGATATTAGTAAGTAAGTGATATTATTTATATGAGCCGATATTAGTAAGTAAGTGATATTATTTATATAAGGTGATATTAGTAAGTAAGTGATATTATTTATATAAGGTGATATTAGTAAGTAAGTGATATTATTTATATAAGGTGATATTAGTAAGTAAGTGATATTATTTATATAAGGTGATATTACTAAGTAAGTGATATTATTTATATGAGCCGATATTAGTAAGTAAGTGATATTATTTATATAAGGTGATATTAGTAAGTAAGTGATATTATTTATATAAGCCGATATTAGTAAGTAAGTAATATTATTTATATAAGGTGATATTAGTAAGTAAGTGATATTATTTATATGAGCCGATATTAGTAAGTAAGTGATATTATTTATATAAGGTGATATTAGTAAGTAAGTGATATTATTTATATAAGGTGATATTAGTAAGTAAGTGATATTATTTATATAAGGTGATATTAGTAAGTAAGTGATATTATTTATATAAGGTGATATTAGTAAGTAAGTGATATTATTTATATAAGGTGATATTAGTAAGTAAGTCATATTATTTATATAAGCCGATATTAGTAAGTAAGTCATATTATTTATATAAGCTGATATTAGTAAGTAAGTGATATTATTTATATAAGGTGATATTAGTAAGTAAGTGATATTATTTATATAAGGTGATATTAGTAAGTAAGTGATATTATTTATATAAGGTGATATTAGTAAGTAAGTGATATTATTTATATAAGCCGATATTAGTAAGTAAGTGATATTATTTATATAAGGTGATATTAGTAAGTAAGTGATATTATTTATATGAGCCGATATTAGTAAGTAAGTCATATTATTTATATAAGCTGATATTAGTAAGTAGTTAATAATTATGTAAGCAGGGTGTTGACTTGGTCAGCAACTTCCGTCACAGGAATACTGATTACGAAAAAAATTAAAAATAAATACTTTTTTTTTTTCATAAATTTATTTACTATTTTTAGTAAACTGAGTACTGGCGGAGCAGCAGCAGGGTGGGGTGAGGCACTCGAGTATGTCTGTCCTAGCACTTCGTGCCGCAGTAACCATTTGATTATGTCTGTCCTAGCACTTCGTGCCACAGTAACCATTTGATTATGTCTGTCCTAGCACTTCGTGCCGCAGTAACCATTTGATTATGTCTGTCCTAGCACTTCGTGCCACAGTAACCATTTGATTATGTCTGTCCTAGCACTTCGTGCCGCAGTAACCATTTGCCAAGAGAATTTTAGTAAAAATAAAAAAGGGGATAAGTATCTTCTTTTAGTTTGCCGTTTTTGGAATAAGCGTCGTGAACATAACCTACCCTGTGACGGAAGTTGCTGACGAAATCAACATTCTGTATAGTGTTGGTGAGTTATTTCTCTGAACACTTACGGCATTCGCCATTTTCATGATACACGCTATGTAGCACATCACTTCTTTTTCTTCAATAAAAACGCCATCTTTAATAGGATCTATTTTTTCTAAAACAAATTCATATCAAAATTAATGTTACATGTGCGAATTTGCATTAAATAGACTGCCCAATGCACAGAATAGTATAAATTTTTATTTGCATACAAATTTATGAAATTATTGATGGCATTACAAGTCTAACAATGACATATGCCCATTGCACATGTGGCTCGGGAGTTTAAATAAAATAGTAATTAGAAAAAAAAACGGCTTCTAAAAGAAATTTACTCAAAATTATGAAATAATATTTTTAAACTTAAGTATAATATACTGATTCCAAAACAACACTCTTGCCGACTTTTCTTCCTGAAACATAATAATATGTTTTCTAGAAGTCGGCGCCTTCATATTTGGTTTTATATCGTTGGGAATACGCCGACTTCTAGATAACATATATTATGTTTCAGGAAGAAAAAAGTCGGCAAAAGTGTTAATTCGATATCAATACGTATTTGTATAAAAATATAATTTCATAATTTTAATTCGATTTTTTAAATTACTTACTACTTTCATTTCGTAATTTTTAGATTTAACCCGTAAGCTCATAACTGTGCCGATCGGCACAGGTCAATCAAGGTCATGGCAAACGTTCAGTATGAGCAGTTTTTATATTATATTATATACAATATGGGTGTCGTTGGAAAGCTTCTAGACAAACAGCAATACAAAAAAATATTGTGGGCAGTTGTTTTGGACCGTATTTTTAAGCCCTGTTCTTTTAATTTTTCAATTTTTCTCTATATATTTTTATAATATTATAATATATGAATAGACACACATATATATATATATATATATATATTTAAATAGCCAAAACTTTCTTTCTATGTACTTTCACCCGTTTTTTTTTCTTTTAAAAACTTGTAAAAAATTTCGTGTAGTTTTAAAAAAAATATCGCATTGGATTCTGACAACTACTTTAGGAGATATAGCCAAAAACAAAATTGGCGGGAAAAAAAATCGTCCACAGCTTACGGGTTAAGAGCGGTTTCACAGCCGGGTTGTGAAAAACCCGCCTATTTCTAATTAATCAAAACAGAACACTTAAATTCAAAATTCGCTAAATAGTAATTCAACAAAACCTTATTAACTATGTAGGTATTGTGTATGTTGCCATCGCAAAGTTTCCATTGGTTTCAATAAATTAGAATTTCAAAAAATTTTAAAAATTTGCAAGTAGAGTTGCAACGGATAGCGATTTGGCCGGTTACCGGAAGCCGGATATCCGGTGACTACCGAAGCCGTATAGTCAGATATCCGGCCGCCGGATATCCGGACGAAGCGAACGTTATTCACCTTACAACCTGCTTGCGCGCTCAACCACTCATTTATGCCTGGTGGTCAGCATACTCAAAACAATACCCAGAGTTATCGAAGTTGGCAAGAAGATATCTTTTGGCTCTATGCAGTAGTATCTACAGTGAAAGACCTTTTCCCTAAGCTGGTTTAGTATATGATAATAAACAAAATCGCTCAATATATTTAAAGGCCGACAAAATTGTTTTCATACATCACAATTTGCCTTTAGTAGATTTCAAATATTGATTATAGTTAGCTACTCGTACCATCAGTGCTTAAAGACAAAAATGTACACATTTTTTAAATAAACAGTTTGAATTTCGAAATTAGTAGTATTATTTTAATTTTATTACGAAAATAAGACCAAGTACCCGGCTAGCCGGATCTCCGGCATGACATGGCAATCCGCCCGTGCACCGGATAGTATCCGTTGCAACTCTAGCCCAAATGTACATATTGTACATTGTTTTCATATTTACCATCTTCTGCGTTACTTTTAGGTTGGCAGGTTTTCCTCATCATCTTGCCCGTTTGCTTGATCTGCTTCATAGTCATCTGGTGATAAATATTTAATTAAGTCTTGTAAGTACGGGTTCTCATTAATTAGTCTTTTTCTCTGACCAGCTAATTCTCTCCATCCTCCTCCAGCACAACATGTCAAACGCATCCAACTTTCTCTGTCTCTTTGTGTTAATGGTCACGTTTCACTACCATGCAACTTGATTCAACATGACAGTTACTTGAAAATAAACATATTTGGAAAGGTCGAGGGGAAAAAAAGAAGAGGAAGATCTAGACGCACCTACTTTACTCAAGTGAAGGAGAAAGATGATGTTATATCATATGAAGAAGTCAAATCACTAGCAGAAGATTGAGAAGAATGGCGGTTACTCCTCCGACACGACAAGAGCGTAGCTCTTAAGTTATACATAGATAAGTATGGTTTAGTGAATTCGAAGAAAAGACAACCTAGCGGCTAGCCGATGGTTGACAGACCAAGCCATGATGAGCATAAAACTGCAATAAATACCAAGGCGATTTTGTGATTTGTATTAGTCTTTTATCAAGATATATCTTCTATTTATACTTTTGTCCTGTGGCAGAAAGTCAGCTCAGAACTATCTATACTTTTGTTCTGTAACAGAACGTCAGCTCCGAACTATCTATAGTTTTGTTCTGTGACAGAACGTCAGCTCCGAACTATCTATAGTTTTGTTCTGTAACAGAACGTCAGCTCAGAACTATCTATACTTTTGTTCTGTAACAGAACGTCAGCTCAGAACTATCTATACTTTTGTTCTGTAACAGAACGTCAGCTCAGAACTATCTATACTTTTGTTCTGTAACAGAACGTCAGCTCAGAACTATCTATACTTTTGTTCTGTAACAGAACGTCAGCTCAGAACTATCTATACTTTTGTTCTATAACAGAACGTCAGCTTCGAACTATCTATACTTTTGTTCTGTAACAGAACGTCAGCTCAGAACTATCTATACTTTTGTTCTGTAACAGAACGTCAGCTCAGAACTATCTATACTTTTGTTCTGTAACAGAACGTCAGCTCAGAACTATCTATACTTTTGTTCTGTAACAGAACGTCAGCTCCGAACTATCTATACTTTTGTTCTTTGACAGAACGTCAGCTCCGAACTATCTATACTTTTGTTCTTTGACAGAACGTCAGCTCAGAACTATCTATACTTTTGTTCTGTAACAGAACGTCAGCTCAGAACTATCTATACTTTTGTTTTGTAACAGAACGTCAGCTCCGAACTATCTATACTTTTGTTCTCTGACAGAACGTCAGCTCAGAACTATCTATACTTTTGTTCTCTGACAGAACGTCAGCTCCGAACTATCTATACTTTTGTTCTCTGACAGAACGTCAGCTCAGAACTATCTATACTTTTGTTCTCTGACAGAACGTCAGCTCAGAACTATCTATACTTACCGGATACTTTCTAATAATAAAGTAGTAAAAATATCGTGTCAATACATTTAAAATATTGGCAAAATATTAAATGAAATTTGTTATTATATTAGTAGTATATCAAAGGAGTCTTTTTTAAACACAATGAGTAATTACATAACAAAAAAAATATATACTGAGTGTTAATATGATGTTGTGGAAGCCAAAAACTGGTGATATTACTCATCCATATGAACATCGTTTACTATGGAACCAACCCTGCACTCACGAAGTAAAAATCAGCTGCTCCATAGAAAAGTTACATAGGTACCTACTCACCCAAAATGTATGAAACAACTGAAATTTCTCATGATTTGTCAATTTTTTTTCACGAAAAGTTGTTAGTATGCGCTAGTACTATCGTCAGTTTCCGGCTTCCGCAACATCATCTTAACACTTTGTATACCTAAAATATACTTAAAATTAAACAATCCTATAAATACTGAAAACCCAAAGACCTAAAAATTAATATATTACAAATTAAACCTATTGTACTAAGCCCAAAACTACAATTTTGTCTGTCTATCTGTCTGTCTGCTGTCTATTCCGTTGTGGGCGCGGCCAAATGTCATGCTATTTCATTACGATATAATAATAGTAGTTGATGCTTCAAGGGCGAAAAGGAATAAATTACGAGGACGATTTAAAACACGAGCGTAACGAGTGTTTTAAACGTAACCGAGTAATTTATTGCTCTTACGCCCGTGTATATCTAAACATATCTAAACCATCTAGGTATAACAATGATGCAGTAGCCAGCAAGATCCCCAGATATGAATCCTATAGCGCATGTATTATATGGGACTTACGTTAAAACCAGAATGCTACCACCCAACAACCTGGGAGAACTGCAAAACGCATTACTCAAAGGGTGGCAGAGGTTGTCCCAAGACAAAATTTATAGCATAACTCTCAGCTCATAGGTGGTAGAGCTGATGCCGGGCTCTACTGTCAAGGTACCACCATCTTACTTGGAGACCCCCTCGAAGTAATTCGGGGGAGTGTAAGAGGACAGCTCACAGGCAAAAAAACAGGCAGGAGGCCCACCATGCCTGGGACCGATGGATGGCGGTATATCCATCCGTAATAGCCGCGCCTTATATGGAACAGACTGGTGACGGGCAGCGGCGTCACTGGTTCCGGCACCGCGCTCACCAACCCGCCTGCCCAGCGTGTGTGAGTATGGGCAAGAAACGTTAGACGGAGCACGAGGGGGAAACACTCATTTATTAGTCATTCATTTATTTAATGTTAAAATCTTACTATTCTTAAATTTTCAACAGTGTTTGTGTTATCACAAAATATAGAAAAAGTGGACCTTGTTTTAATTTTGTTTATTTATAATAAAATTTAATTAAGACTTTGTAAAGGCGATGTTAAAATTGATTTTCGACTTCATGTCCGATTATAATTTTTTTCAATATTTAGTTTATTATTTTATACTCATCCTTGTTTTCTGTTCCAATAATTGTGCCAGTGTGTGTATAAGAAAAATATTAGAACTCTGTAAAAAATTGTACTCCTTACCCCTTCACAAAACGACACCAAAAGTAAAAACTTTACAATTAACACAAGAATGGCCATATCTGTGCTGGCATAGATTTAAGAATATATTTAACCGTTGCTGTAAAGTGCCATACTAGGCTCCACACGAAATGTTCTGAAACCCTTGAACTTCTGCCTTTTGTCTTTTATTCAGAGTGTGAAATCGATTACAGTAATTATGGGTTAATTGAAATCTCAACACCTAATCATGGTCAATACAGTGTCCATGAGACATTGAGTTTCAGGAATGTTTTGGATTTTTTCAAACAACATCTTCACATGAAAATTTGTACATCATTAGGTGTCAAAGTTTGAATTATTTGTTAGTAAATCCGATTCTGAATGCATACATTTTAGTTTAAGTGCGGTCAAAACTAAATTTTCTTGATTGCAAAGCAGGAACAGAAGCTAAATTCCATTTTTTATTTTTTATTATCCACTTTCACCCGATTTTAATTTTTCAGGGATCTTGTTTTTTTATTTTTCAATTTTTTTTTCGTTTTTTTTTGTTGCTAAGTAACTAGGGAAAAATTCAAGTTTTGACAGCACTAAGACTGAAGTTAAAGCTTTCAGAATCGGCTATATTCTTGTTACGAGGGTTCAGGATAAATTATTTTTTACCCATTTACACCAAAACACTGATACTTTATTTAAATAGTCACAGATAATCACAATTCACAGCGCACGCGGCCCTCCTTTTATATGCCGAGCCAAAAACTTCCAGAAACTTCGATGCAAATCGAGAACATTCTAGCATGGTCTGGAACGACCTGGAATGTTTCATATCCTTCTAGAAAACTGTCGAATACTCTCGCAAGTCCTTCGAGTAAGTTGTAGGATCCTAGCCACAGAACTATTAATAAATCTTAGCAGTAAGACAGGCGATTTAGTGTATTTACGTATTATGAAAGTCATATAATATGAATGAAAATATGGTTAAAGTTACAGGTGTAATGAAGGGGGTTGGAAAGGTTTTCCGGTTGATATAATATAATGATTATATAATGTTAATATAATGATTTAACGTTACTTTTGTCTAATAATTACTATAATAATGTATCCTATTAAATAAGGTGTAACACCTATTCCAATTTGTGTGTCCAAATTGTTAAACTTTCACTCTGCGGGACGGTCTTTCTTCAGGCCAGTGCAGGTGAGAGGGTCTATAAAAACAGTTTAAATATTCCTGTACGATCAACATATCCATTATTATTATTGTCTTTGTAATTCTTATTTGTATTTTTTTATTTTCTGTGTGCATGCTATTAATTACTGATAAAATAATATTAAGCTTAACTACTTGTGGATTAATAAAGAAATTTGTATTTGTATTTGTATATATAATCAACTTGGTGAATGATTTTCTTTTACAGTTTGGTCACCCTATTAGCAACTACTAAATTAAATGTATAAGCTATGTAATTAATTGGATAATTATCACTCGGAACAATTCCTCTTTTTACAAAGATGCGTCGTCGCTCCCTCCATTATGCAGCTTCTTGGCAATAATAATAAGTCAAAATGAAGTAGGTACCTTTTTAATAAGTAATTAATAGTAAACGTATCCTCAAGAACACAATAGTAGATTGTGTCACAAGGTACCAAAATAATGTATTTAGAGCGAGAGCGATTGACGCGAAGGATTCTATAGCGAGGGATTCAAAGTACGTCACTTGAGTTAAAATAATTTTGGTACCGTGTGGCACACTCTGCTTATCACCCCCCTCTATGAGAAAACTTTCTTGTGTTAATATTTCACTTTCACTGCTAGAACTCATATTTTATTAAATTTGTGTTAATCAAATTAATATTGTCTGTAATATTATTATAAAAAGTAAAAAAAAAAAACGTATAAGAAGTTCCCGCGTATTTTATGTCGCCGCGTTGGCGTCGGCAGGGGCGCTAGTTTTATTACCGGCCAGGACTTTATCGAAGCGAATTGCGTTCAAACTTTTTAATTAAATAGTGTTCCAAATTCAAAAGTAATTTCGTCACATTTTTCTCGCACTTATCGAGGAACCCTTCGCGTCTTTTCGAATAGATGCCCATGAAAAAAATAATAATATAGGAACTTAGTTTTTCTGGAAACGTGTTTTGCAAACGTTGAGTTTTAGCAAGCACAGGAATATTCAAAGGTAAAAAATTTTTTTTTTTTAACCTTTCACTTATTTGCGGTGCCTAGTGGCATAGATAGTCCCCGCAAAAACCCAATTTATTTTTCCTTGTTTGAAAAATATAGCAATAGTACATATAAAAAAAAGTGATTCTGCCATAGAGAAAGTACCAAGAATAAAAAAGGATTTTCAGAAGTCATTCTTTTTGGTTTCATGTCAAGTTTTTTTGAGCAAAATTTATTTATGGATTAACATTTGTATGAATTTTATTAAACTCTGAAATGAACAGATATTTCATAAAATCTATGGTTTTTTTTAAATAATCATTTTGCCTTTTTTCCAGAATCCGTCCCTCTCGCACTGCGGGTCTTTCCACATGGAGTAACAGTGATTGATGCAAGCGCGACCTATCCTCTTAAGGCCCTGCCATTCCAAAATGAGCGTTTTGTTTAATTCATATTGTCATTTCAATATCTCATTTCAAAACAAGTAAAGTGTATGTTACAATAGTGGATATACTCTAAACACAACTTGATCTGAAAACTCGGAAAAAAATCGCAAAGTATTGCGAATAAATGTAATCAAATTGCGAAAAAATGTATGTATAGCAAAGGTGTTCAACCGAGAGAATTAAAACTTCTCCTGAATTTTCTTTACACATAACCAAAGACATTTGTAGTCCCATTTTTATTTATTTCTCAATACTTTTCAAGAAATTCCAGAAAAACCTCGCAAATTCACTGATTATGCGTGCCCCCAGTTCACGAAGCGCGCGTTAGAACGTTTCTACATTAGAATGTAGACTTTCTGACAATATACTTGAGTTCAAAATCACTTAATAAGACTGTTGTGTCAGATGGGTACAAGAAGTTCGAGTAGGTACCATAATGACATTTGGTAATTGACAACTGGTAATTTTGTTTGAGCTCTTTTAAATTAAATGGGCGTTCTCCTGTCAAAGTTAAATCCTAGATTAATTTACAAACCAGGCAAGTGCGAGTTGAATTCGGGCGCTGAGGGTTTTGTACTAATATTTACCTCGCTATATTTATGTTTTATGTAAAGCCTCAAAAATAAAAAGATAACATCAGGTGTTTTTAGCATAAACATATTAGACAAAGAATGCTTTTTTTGTTTCTATATTTATGGCTTTTAGAGATTTTTAGAAAATAAAAACTGTTGCGGACAACAAGCCTGAAAGGAAGCTGGCCAGCGGACCGAGGGACGGAGCGACGAGTTAGAGCAAGAAGGCAAAATGTTGACTCGCGTCCAGGCTGGCCTACCTCAGGCGTCCTTCCTCGGGTCTCACCTCTCCGCGCTCCTTAGACATCGCGCCTACAAGCACTACACACAAGAGTAGTTTTGTGCCATAAATATAAGGCCCTATTTTTGTAAATTCATTCACTCCAGTTTACTTGTTCACTTCACTTCTACTATCGTTTCACTTAATAAAGATTTGAAGTTTGAATACTGGGTTTTAATACAGTCCACTTCGGATCCTGACCTCAACAATTTGGACCTTCGAGACGGATCGCAGCAATCGACCTTCAGGACGCCTTGCTGCCCACGGACCACCCAGCAGCCAGCAGCCAGCAGCCAGCAGCCAGCAGCCAGCAGCCAGCAGCCAGCAGCCAGCAGCCAGCAGCCAGCAGCCAGCAGCCAGCAGCCAGCAGCCAGCAGCCAGCAGCCAGCAGCCAGCAGCCAGCAGCCAGCAGCCAGCAGCCAGCAGCCAGCAGCCAGCAGCCAGCAGCCAGCAGCCAGCAGCCAGCAGCCAGCAGCCAGCACCCAGCAGCCAGCGCCAGCCGCCAGCCGCCAGCCGCCAGCCGCCAGCCGCAACCAGCACAGCCATGGTGACCACCCGGTCCCAGAGCGGAGACCGCACCACGGAGGAGCAAGCCACAGCGGAGCAAGCCGCAGCACAGCAGGCAACAGCGCAGCCAGCAACATCGGTGCACGCCGCATCGGTGCACGCCGCAGCGCTACACGCCGCAGTACTGCACGCTGCCTCGCCGCACGCCGCACCGCCGTCCGCATCACCGCTGTCCCATGCAGTGCTGGGGACCGCTGCATCACTGCGTGACGCTGCCGCGCTTCATCCTGCATCACCGCTGCACTCCGCAGCGCTAGACGCTGCTTTAGCGCTGCAGAGCGCCGCTGCACTACGGCCCGCTACGTCCCAGTGTTTTGCAATACTGGACGCTGCCGCATCGCTGCAAGAGGCCGCAGCCACGCAGCCCGATACCCCGCTGGGGTGCGCAGTACTGGATGCTGCCCTGACGCTTCGAAGCGCTGCCGCCGCCGCAGCCCTGGACGCACAGCGTGCTGCCACCGCAGCGCTCCCGGTGCACCCCGCCTACCGTGGCTTGGTCTTTCACGAGCCGCCACGGTCGCCATCAGCCCCGACGACCACCTACGGGATGCAGCTACCAGCCATCTCTACGGGGGGAGACGTCCGCGCTGCCGACCGACGCGCGCACTCACCTGTGCGCTCAGAGCGCTCTCACCGAACAACGGCGAGTACGAGAGCCCGCATCCTGAAGGAGCAGCACGAGGCGGAGGCTCAGCTTATCGAGCTTCAGCGCCAGGACCTGCAGCTCCAACAAAGGCTGATTCAGCGCACGCTGGCATTCAACGCCGCGGCGCTCGAAGCCGAGGAATCCACGCACGACGCCGACTCTGTGCACGATGACGCACGGGTCGACAGATGGATGGTGCAGAACGCAGCACACCTCAACGTTGCGCTGCCATCCACATCGACAGCCAGACCAACGACCCTGGCTTTCACCGAGACTCCCCACCAGCCCCGGTTACCAGTCACCAGCCGCCGCACACGGTTCGACGATGAAGCCGCAGCTGATCGCCGCCCGCCAGCGCTCTACGATGAGCGCCAGCTCCATGCTCCACCGACCATTGAGCAACGCCCCGCGGCCGACAGCTTCACACCAGCGCTCTATGGTGAGCGCCGGCACCACACCTCGCCAACCGTCGTGCCCCGCCTCACTGACGAGGCCACAGCCAATCGCCGCCCGCCAGCGCTCTATCATGAGCACCGGCCCCCGGCTCCACTGGCTGCTCCACTCCAAGCAGAGGACCGCCACCTGCGGTCTCCCACGGAGCACCGTCGCCGGCAGTCACCTTCGCCACCACCGGCGGAGCGACGACGCCGCTCCACGACACCTTCCCAGCGCGGTCAAGGCATCGACCGCTTGGTGGAGGCACTGGAGAGAATGTCCCGTGGCCGAGCACCCCCGCGCCAGTCATCGGATCTACCAGCATTCACCGGTGCACCAACTGAGTGGCTGCCATTCAAGGCAGCTATGCGGGAGTCGACGCAGCTGTATCACTTCTCGCCCATTGAGAACATGGCGCGCCTGCGCAACTGCCTGAAGGGCGACGCCCGGGAAGCTGTCGTCGGCCAGCTCCACTCAACCACCGACCCCGAGAGCATCATGCGGACATTGGAGCAATGCTTCGGCCGCACCGAGGTCATCGTAGACCGAGCCTTGGACGACCTGCGTCGCCTGCCTCGACCGGGCCCAGCCGCATCGGAGCTCAACACGTTCGCTGTAAGGGTGTACAATATCTTGTGCATCCTGAAGAATGTGGACCGCAAGGGGTACATCCACACCCCAATGCTGGCACGGGAGACGCTGGACAAACTGAGCCCACACCTCAAGTCACGCTGGTGTGACTACGCTCACGACCACGCCGACCCCAGCGCGTCGGAGTTTGAGCTGCTGTCCCGCTTCCTGATGCGAGAGGCCGACCGAGCGCTGCAGTATATGTTTACGGCAGCGCCCGCACCCGCAACAAAGGCCCCACCGAATACGCCCGCACCAGCACCGGCACGCCGACCTGAGCGACGGCGGGAGTCCGCTGCCTACACAGCAGCCGAGACAGAGACAACGGCGACGCCGCCGTGCCTCTGCTGTGGCGCTGAGCACCGAACCACGTCATGCCGCAAGCTGCGCGGTATGACTGTCAACGCCCGCTGGGAGTGGGCACGCTCGTCCAACACCTGCTTCCGATGTCTGGTGAGCAAGCATCGCAGGGACCGGTGCAAGGCGAGACCCTGCGGCATCAACGGCTGCACACGCCCACACAACACGCTGCTGCACTCTGACGTGCCGGCCGCCAACCCAGCAACTGCTACGGGGGGAGCCCCCACTGCGGCTCTCCAACCGGCACCACCTGCCTCACCAGCGCCCACGGCCAGCTCTGAGGCCGTGCTCTCCATCTGCGCGCCGAACACGGCCCGCAGCGTGCTGCTGAAGGTGTGCCCCGTCACCATCACTGGACCCACCGGGACCGTGAACACACACGCCATTCTTGACGAGGGGTCTACCATTACCCTCGTCGACGAAGACCTGGCGCGCCAGATCGGCGCCGATGGACCCGCAGACCCTCTCAACATAAGAGGAGTCAACGCTGTCTGCAAGCAGCCGGACAGCCGCCGCATCAGCCTCTGCATCAGAGGGCGAGATGAAGCCGACGTCCACACCATCTCCGCACGCACCATGGGCAGAATGAACCTGCGCAGCCAGGCAGTGCCCAGAGATGTCACGCAGTACCCACACCTGCGTGGCCTCCATCGGGCCTGCTACGCGACAGCAACACCGCGCATCCTGGTTGGAGCCGACAACTGGCACCTGATGGTGTCACGCCGGCTGCGGCAGGGCCAAACTCACGAGCCCGCCGCCTCACTCACCTGCCTGGGCTGGGTCATCTACGGGACCCTGCCACGCCTTCTGACTCGGGAGGACTCCGACGCAGCGGTGCTGCACATATCTGCGCCCGAGCATCCCGTCATCTATCCCACGACCCTGGGGCAGTCTCCAGACGACCGGCTGGACAACTTGGTGCGTCACCACTTCTCCGTTGACGCACTGGGTGTCTCACTGGCCATTAAGGTCAGAGAAGAGGACCAACGGGCGGTAGCGACCTTTCAACGCACCGTCCGCCACGTCGACGACCACTATGAAGTTGGCCTCCCCTGGAAGACTGATGACGTCGTACTGCCGTCCAACCACGCCCACACCGTCACTCGGCTGCGTGGCATCGAGCGGAAGATGGACCGGGACCCGAGCTTCAGCTTGGAATACTCGCAGCAGATCTCCAACCTGCTCAGTAAGGGCTACGCACGACCAGCAGATGGAAGCGAGAGCAACAGCCCGCTTCAATGGTTCCTGCCACACTTTGCCGTGAGGAATCCAAACAAACCCGGCAAAGTGCGCCTGGTCTTCGACGCAGCAGCCGTCTCCCAAGGGGTGAGCCTCAACAGCCAGCTGCTGGAGGGACCAGACCTGCTGAAATCTCTGCCAGGCATCCTCTTTCGATTCCGGGAGAGACCAGTGGCTGTCACCGCCGACATCCAAGAGATGTTCCTCCAGGTGAAGATCCGCAAAGAGGACCAGCCAGCGCAGATGTTCCTATGGCGAGGCGCCGAACGCACGCACCCGCCATCCCAGTACGTGATGACTTCGATGATCTTCGGAGCATCCAGTTCACCGTTCCTGGCACACAGCGTGCGAAACCACAACGCACAGCTGCACGCACGCACGCACCCTAACGCGTTGCGTGCCATCACCGAGAGCCACTACATGGACGACCTTGTGGAGAGCTTCTTCACAGAGGAAGAGGCCCGGCAGACAATCAGCGAGGTGAACGCTGTCCACACTCAAGCCAGCTTCAAGCTGCGCAGCTGGAACGCCAACTCCGAACGAGCCCTGGCAGATGTTCCTGCCACACTCCGAGCCCGAGCCCCTACGGAACTCGGGGGCAAGCACGAAGACCAGAGGACCCTGGGACTTCTCTGGAACGCGGAAGAGGACACTCTGGGATTCGGTGCCACCATGAACCGAGTCCCCACAGACGTCCTGGCGCAAGCACGCGCCCCCACCAAAAGAGAAACCCTAAGCGTGGTCATGTCCATTTATGACCCGCTGGGGCTTCTAAGCCACTACACGGTAGCGGCCAAAATCCTGCTGCAAGACCTGTGGCGCCTGCAGCTTGGGTGGGACGACACCCTGCCCCCTGACGAAGCCGAGCGATTCTCCGGCTGGCTGCAAGGACTGGCCGACGTCCGCCTGCTGCGCCTTCCCCGGTGCTACGATCTGGAGGAGGGGAGCCGGCAGCTCCACGTGTTCTGCGATGCCTCAGGACACGCCTTCGCAGCAGCAGCCTACTGGAGGATCCAGCACACAGACGGGACTGTGGCTGTCACCCTGGCAGCTGCCAAGTCTAAGGTGGCGCCCCTACGAGCGCTGAGCATCCCTCGTCTCGAGTTGCAGGCGGCACTCATTGGAGCCCGCCTCGCCGACCTCATCCTCAGAGAGCACCGATGGGTGCCCGAGAAAACCATCTACTGGACAGACTCCCGTACGGCACTGCACTGGATCGAGGATGATGCGCGCCGCTTCTCTCCCTTTGTGGCACACCGCCTCGGGGAGATCGCCGAGCTGACCAACCGCCAACAATGGCGGTGGGTCCCAACTCACCTGAACGTGGCAGACGACGCAACCAGACCGGTCTACACGCCGGGCCAGCCAACCGACCGCTGGTTCACGGGGCCTGCTTTCCTCAAAGAAGAAGAAGACCGATGGCCTGCAGTACCGGCTGACAGCCTTCCAGAGCAGAGCGAGGACGTCCTGGTCACCACCGTGGCTCCCAGCCTTGAGCCACGGTCACCTCTTCCGGACATCAGCCGCTTCTCTTCCTACGAGCGGCTGATACGAGCAACGGCAGCGGTCCTCCTATTCGCTGACAAGTGCCGGCGCCAGGCCGGCAACATGGAGGCACGGCACCTTGAGCGGGCTGAGCACCTATGGCTCGCCCGCGCTCAGCGCGATGACTTCGCTGCTGAGATCGCCTGCCTGAACGCAGGCCAGCCCATCTCCCGGTCCAGCCGACTACACAACCTGGATCCGGTCATTGAGGACGGCCTTCTCTGCGTGCGAGGGCGCATCGGAGCAGCCAACGTGCCCGCCAGCACCAAGCGGCCGGTCATTATAGACGGCCGCCACCCATTCACAAAGCTCCTCGTGCTGAGGGAGCACGCAGCCGCCGGCCACGCCAACAACGAGCGCGTGGTGAACGACCTAAGACAGCGCTTCTGGGTTCTTCGCCTTCGGCCTACGGTGCGCACCACAGCCCAGACCTGCGCCCTCTGCCGAGTGAGGCGAACCACGCCGCAAGTGCCCGTCACGGGCGATCTTCCACTGGCCCGACTTGACGCCCACTGCCGCCCCTTCACTAACTGCGGCGTCGATTACTTCGGCCCGATGACAGTGACTATCGGCCGCCGTCACGAGAAGAGGTGGGGCGCCCTCTTCACCTGCCTGAGCACTCGCGCTGTCCACCTCGAGCTAGTGAGCAGCCTGACGACCGACTCGGCCATCATGGCGCTGCGGCGTATGGCCGCCCGCCGAGGATGGCCCAAGCTGATGTACAGCGACAACGGCACCAACTTCAGGGGCGCTGACGCCGAGCTTCGAGCAGCTTACACCGAGTGGGCTCCAGTACTGCGGAACTACGGCCTCACCTACCGGATGGACTGGAGGTTCATTCCCCCTGGAGCCCCAAACCAAGGTGGCGCCTGGGAGCGGTTGGTGCGATCGGTGAAGACAGCTCTTCGGGTGGTGCTAACAGAACAGCACCCCAAGGAGGAAGTCCTCGCCACCTTGCTTACCGAAGCTGAGCACTCCATCAACGGACGACCCCTCACGCATGTCTCCGTGGACCCAGGCGATCCAGAGGCCATCACGCCCAACCATTTTTTGATTGGGACGTCATCAGGCCTACCCATGACAGGCCCTTGCCAACCAGCTGACCGACGCACCTGGAAAGCAGCTCAAGGACTGGCGGACCAATTCTGGGCAAGATGGGTGCGCGAGTATCTGCCTACTCTCGTGCCCCGAGGGAGTTCCTCCCACGGAAAGCGGCCCCTTCAAGTAGGAGATCTCGTGGTAGTAGTCGACCCCACACTACCACGAAACACCTGGCCACGAGGGATCGTGAGCCGTACCCTGCCCGGACCAGACGGAGGCGTGAGGAGCGCGGAAATCCAGACGAGAGGAGGCATTCTGTGGAGACCAACCACACGGCTCGCTGTCCTCCCGGTGGATAGAGAGGGCTGCGTTAGCTCTGCGCCGGGGGGAGAATGTTGCGGACAACAAGCCTGAAAGGAAGCTGGCCAGCGGACCGAGGGACGGAGCGACGAGTTAGAGCAAGAAGGCAAAATGTTGACTCGCGTCCAGGCTGGCCTACCTCAGGCGTCCTTCCTCGGGTCTCTCCTCTCCGCGCTCCTTAGACATCGCGCCTACAAGCACTACACACAAGAGTAGTTTTGTGCCATAAATATAAGGCCCTATTTTTGTAAATTCATTCACTCCAGTTTACTTGTTCACTTCACTTCTACTATCGTTTCACTTAATAAAGATTTGAAGTTTGAATACTGGGTTTTAATACAGTCCACTTCGGATCCTGACCTCAACAAAAACAATATTTAAATCTGGGCGAAGGTAATAATTTAACTAAATAAATGCGATCGTCTTAAGAGGCTTAGTATCGCCGAATGGGTATTTTCGAAAGCCTACTCTGTCTTTTTTGACTTGAATTCCCTACGACCTCTAAGTGGCTTGGTCGATTTTATTTATTTATGTTTTAAGTAATAGATAAACTTGATAGCTATAAACATAACATATAATTATTCAATCGAACAATCACGTCCATGTGACAGTATTATTTTCTCCTATTTCGTCCTATCAAGGACGCAGCGAGCGTCGTAACAGCCACTTTGCATTGCCCGCTGATATGAACGTTATTTCAATGTCGTTTCCGTCGATATTTCTAATGATACACACCGAGCTGCTGATTTGGCGACACTAATCGCTTTAATGATACTGATCAACTATTAATTATAGTTACTTAGACCAGGGCTTCCCAAGGGCGTCGCGGCAGTATCCCAGGGGCGTCAGGGAAGAAGAACAAGAATTAATAGAATTGTCCTGTGACTCCAGCCTTGAGCTGCTTAATACGACAAAGAAAACTGCTTGAATTTTGAAGCTCAGTTTCTCACGAATATCATGCCATCAGTACTGCAGCATTGACGGTTCTATTACCATTTGTGACATCGTACTTGTGCGAAACAGGCATTTCTGCAATCGCAGCAATAAAGAACAAGTACAGCGGGTCTACCGCGTAATTCTCATTTTCATCAACAAGTTGACTTGAGATTGAAATTTGTCGTGCGTGCGACGACGCCCGCCTAACATGCCATCTCTTTTGCACGCGTTGAATTTCGCATGCATTTGCTTGAAGTTGATACAAATGAGAATTACGCGGTAGAGCCCCAGGTCGCAAATAAATGTAGAGAAAAATAATTGAGAGTTCAATTTCAGAGCAATTTCCAAACTTCAGCCCTGTTTTGAGAAGTACATCTTTCTCATTAGTAGCCAACTAAGAAAGTAAAATAAATTTTTCTTTTTCCTCTTAGTGTCTAATAAAAATTATAAATGCTATTTGGAGTTTTTTTGATAATTTGTTATTAGGCTAGAACCACACGGTAGGTACTTTTTGGCCAGAGAGGGAAGGCGAAAGAGGTGGGGGAGGGCGTCGCAAAATAATGGCAAACTCCCAAGGGCGTCACAGTAAAAATAAGTTTTAGACGATATGCAAATATGTTTATTTTTTCATTTTTGTTTATGATACTTAGTTTTCTATCAAAATCAAAAATCAAAATCATTTATTTTTACCAGAAATAGCTTAACCTAAAAATGTACAATTAATAGAAATATTGGTAGGTATGCACAGCAATATACATATATTCACATATGAGTATAGACATTAGTGTAGTATAGGTACTATACATTACAGGTATAATAATATAGCGGATTTTTAAGTACCTACAAGTTGCAATTGTTAAGCCTTGTTAATATGAGCCCTGAGACCTAAGCTAGTTTGAGAACAAACTGTATTTTAGGTCTCAGTTTCTCTCCATTTATGTTTATTGATATTATGTTAGTTAATGATAATAAGATGCAGGTGTACAAAACAGGAAACCATTAATTATTTAGGAATTATAAGAAGTGTTTCTGTGGCTTTGTAATCTAGCTTACTAAGCCATTTTGTACATTCTATATTTAGTGTATGAGTTGTCATATCGTCGATTTTAATGATTTTACTCACAGTGTTATATAAATAAGGTCCAAGAAAGAAGAAAAATCGTTGTGCTGATGCTGTTCTACAAAATGGGGTTGTATACACAATGTCATCGCGTCTTTGGGACTTTAGTTTGTGACTGCTGTAATCTGAGCTGCGATGTTGTTTTAGCAGAAGTTTATGAATGAAAAGCTGCCTGACAGTAAGTAGATTGAATTCACAATACAAAGCGAAAGTACAAGTTTTAAACGGCTTGAAAAACATAACCTTTAGATAGTTTTTTGTGCTCTTTCTAGGTTTAGTAGATAGGTTTTATCAGCACCCCCCCAAACAAGCACACAATAGCCCAAGATCGACTGGCATAATGATAAATATATCGACCGCAAAAGCTGAAAACCGGCCACGTGTCTAAGGTGTTTAAAGATGTAGATAAGTTTACGTATCCTACAGGTTAAATATTCTATGTGTGCGTGAAATGTGAGGTGCTGATCAAGACACACACCGAGGTACTTGATGGTGTTAGTGTGCTGTAGACTCGGACAGTCGCAGGATTGTCCTAAGCTGTTATCACACTTATGCACTTTCAATTGGATAACGTTTGGGTCTGGGAGTGTGCGACTTGTGAGAGTAAAGGAAATGTATTTGCTTTTCTTGACATTTAGGGTAAGAAGATTGTTTTGTAACCAGTTTGAAACTATCTGAAGCCCCAAACCAGCAGAACTCACAACAGACGCCCAGCTAGTGCCAGTAAAGATTATAGCCGTGTCATCAGCAAAGGAAAATATTTTAGCATTTGGTAGGGACTTATTACACAGGTCATTGATATAGCACAAGAACAGCGTAGGGCCAATTACAGTACCCTGGGGAATTACGTATCTGACGTCATTGCGAGAACTAACAAATTCGGATGTAAGTTTAACCATATGCTTTCGATTTTCAAGATAGTTCTTAAACCACGCATGCGACAATCCTCGGATACCCAGTTTTTCTGCTTAGCCAGCAGGATGGGAACAGAGACAGTGTCAAATGCCTTGGAAAAATCCAGGAAGACACCAAGACATTTCTTCTTTTTGTCAAGATTATGTATAACTTTCTGGGTTAAGAGTGTCACAGCATCCTCCGTCGATCTATCCTGTCTGAAACCAAATTGTGAGTTAGAGAGAAGGTTATTTGTCTCTAAATATGAACCAATCTTGTGTTCATTAGTTTCTATCTTATACTTGAAGGTAATCTCAACTGATGATGACGTTTAAAACCCAACTAATTTGGGGCTGGGCTTGCGTTTGTAGAGAACAGGAATAAATATTTTTTAATTCCCAAAAAAGGGTCTTTGAAATTTCGAAAGGGTTTTCGATCGAAAATGTCTTACCAATGTACTGATTAACGAGTCTTCAGGTAATCCTAGAAAAATTGGTAAAATTAGGTTTATTTATTTAGTTTTATTAGGGACATCAACAGCAATACATAAAACTTAATACAACATTAACAAAAAATACAAGAAATAAAGCCAATAACAGATATCCACAATAGTACATTAACGAAAGTACATAGAACTATTTAACTAGACACTAAATATATAATTGAAAAAGACAGACAAATTAGCTAATAATTAGCACTGTTATTATTTTTATATGAATACTAAAATAAGTGCATAAAAGTGTGCGTGTGTGAAAGGTGTGTAATGAAATGAATGTAAGTGAAAGTACTTATGAATGTAATTGAGGAAAGTGTACTAGAGCAACTAAGAATCAGGAAAATTCAATTTATATAAAACACGTTTTTTGAATCTGAATCTATTGCAATTAAATGGATCAATAGAGTGAAATTTTGAATTGTACTCTTTTACCAAACGTATAAGTGGGGAGTTCTGAGCATAGTTTGTACGAACAGCAGGCACATGAAACAAACATCGTGACGTATGACGGGTGCGGTAGCCAGGTGTATTAAGAAACAATTCTGAGACGAGAGCCGGGGAATCAAGACGTCCACTCAAAATGTCATGAAGAACCCCCATGTCTAACAGTAGGCGACGATCTTCTAAGCAGAGTAAATTGTGTTTTTTACAAGAAGACATATAGTTGAGGTCAGTAAATTTGCATCTCCAGTTAAGGTGTCGTAGCAATGTCCACTGAATTTTCTCAAACCTTTCTTTATGAGTGACATATTGAGGAGACCAGACGCTGGAAGCATACTCGAGCACACTGCGGACATATGCGTAGTAGACAGATTTAATGCAATCAATGTCTTTAAATACTTGACACGTACGAAGTACAAAGCCAAGGTTTCTATGAGCCCGGTTAATTATATCATCAACATGATTCACGAAGGTCAATTTCTTGTCGAGTACTACACCCAGATCACGAACAGTGTCAACTCGTTTAATGGATTGGTTTTCAATGAAGTACTGATGCATTAAAGGATTTGAACTACGCGAAAAAGATATCAATACACACTTGGATATATTAACATTAATACGGTTTATGGCATAGTATTGTGTTAATACACTGAGATCGTCTTGTAATTTATGGCAGTCACTATGGTCTTTGATATTAAGGTATATTTTTTTATCATCAGCATACATTAGAAATTTTGAATATTGAAATACTGAATAAATGTCATAGATATACGCATTATAAAGCAAGGGGCCCAAATGAGACCCTTGAGGCACGCCTGATGGAATACTAATAAAATTGGATCTAAACCCACCGAGTACAACAGCCTGGCTTCTTTTACTTACGTATGATAAAATCCATCTGTAAACGTCACCCTTGATACCCAAATGAAGGAGTTTCCTTAGAAGAATGATGTGGTCCACACGGTCGAAAGCTTTTTCAAAGTCGGTATAGACCACATCAACTTGTTCAAGTTTGTGCATACGACAAAGTACATAATTTGTAAACTCGATCAGGTTAGAAGTGGTAGATTTGCCCTTAAGGAATCCATGTTGTTGAGGAGGTATTCCTTTAATTATAACAGGATATATATTATTATAGACGATTTTTTCAAACACCTTACTGAAAGTGTTAAGAATGGATATACCCCTATAATTTGGAATTTTAATTTTTGAGTCTTTTTTGTGTATCGGTAAGATATGTGCTTCTTTCCATTTTATAGGGAAGTAGCCCTGCCTTAGTGAAAGGTTGAATATAATTTTAAGAGGAATAGATAGAGACTTTGCACATTTTACAATAAAATATGGAGGTACTCCGTCACTTCCAGCACCGCCATTTAAGTCAAGAGTAGACAAAAGTTTATAGATCTCCTCTTCAGATGTTTGAATATTCTGAATCAAGCTGCCATCATCGCAATATGGCGGCTCAAGCTTGGTTTCTGGGTAAGAGTCAGCGGGTTTGTTAAAAACAGAACCAAAGAAATCACTGAAACCCTGACAAATTGAATGACCCTGCACATATTTTTGATCTTTATACTCGAAAGATTTGGGATAAGCTGAAGTACCTCGTCTTGCTTTAACATACGACCAGAGTTGTTTAGGGTTAGTTTTTATGTTTTCTTGCATAGAAACCACGTAATTATTAAAACAGCTATCCTGCAATTTTTTTTGGCGATTGCGCAATAGAGCAAACTCATCATAGTCAAGTGGATTGCCGTACTTTTTCCACTTAGAATGGGCTTTTTCTTTTTCTTTAATTAATTTCAGTAGTGAGCTATTGAACCAAATGGGGTAATTTTGCCGGCAATTACGTGTGTCCAGTGGTATATGTAAAACAATAAGTGCTGCGATAATTTCATACAAACTGGAAACAGAGTCATCTAAGGATAACAAAGCGAAACGGTAGGCCCAGTCGATTTGCATGAAAGCTTCATTAATTAAGTCATAATTTCCCTTCCGAAATCTCCTTTTCGGCAGCTTGTTTTCCGTGAGGGGTACAGAAAAGATATCTGTTACCAACATTTCCAGTGATGGGTGGAAAACATCTTCCTTTACTAACGGAAACTTCGAATGGTTAACTTCAGTAGAAAAATTACTAAATACAAGATCGATTATGTTATTTTTCGAGTTTCGAGTTTACCTGGGTAAACTTAGAATTACCCAAGTTCCTTGAGTAAGATCTGAAAATTTGGCGTTTACCCGTATACACCTAGGTAACAGTATATTAATAGGTCAGAACATTTTGCGAAAGTAAAAAGAATGTTTTATGGTGTATAGTTTTATTATTAAATCTTTTCAAGGAACCCTCCAACAGCATCTATACAAAGTTTCATGCATCTAAACCAATTTTCGAAACACTTTTTCCTGTCCACCTCAGACACCTTTTCTACGGCCTTCTCGAACGCTGTTAGTGCATCTTCCGGCGATGAAAACTGTATCCCTTTGAGTCGATTTTTCATTTTAGGGAATAAAAAGAAGTCACACGGTGCTAAATCAGGGCTATCAGGAGGGTGACCCAAAAGTTGAACGGGTGTGCTGTCCAGGAAGTCCCTCGTTTTAAGCGCTGAGTGTGCGGCGCGTTGTCATGGTGAAGCTGTAAGGCTGCGGAGCCCTGTGTTCGGTCGCTTGTTGCACACAGCAGTGAAAACTTCTGGCAATAATTTGGCAGTATACCATTTGGCATTGATGCTGATTTGATTTCGTAAGGAATTGACAACAAATACCCCGTCAAATTGAAAAAGCTAGCGATCAAAATCTTCCCTGCGCTTCTCTATCGCTTCACTTTGGTAGGCGTTGTTTTGTTTTCAAACAGCCAAACTGTCGACTGGAGTTTTGTGTCTGAATCGTATTGATAAATCCAAGATTCATCACCTGTAATTATGTCGTAAACACGCCGAGACGAGCCTGCTTCAAATTTAGCAATCATGTCACTGCACCATTCCAAGCGGGCCTGCTTCTGAGCAGCGGTGAGGTTGTAAGGCACCCAGCAGCTAAACTATTCTCCACGCGCGAAGGTGCTCGTGTAGAATCCCATGAATGCTTCCCGATCCAATCTGCAATAGGTGCTGAATCTCTTCATACGTTAGTCGCCTATTTTCTTCAATGAAATTTTCAACGTTTCTTTCTGTAACAGCCGTCACAAGGCGACCACTTCTTTCTTCATCCCTCAAAGTAAACCAACCGTGCTTAAATTCGTTATACCAGCGTTACACGGTTTCCTTAGAAGAGCTTTTATCCATAAATGCCATTTGAAGTCTATTATATAATTATTGGTCCGGCTTTAGGCGACATTTAAAATCGTAAAAAATCATCGCGCGAAAATGTTCCCGACGCAAATCCATTTTTTTATGAGACACGATAGTAAATGGGTAGTGAAATTTTGAAGTTGGAAAGTTTGTATTTTTAGTTTTAATAAGTTGTATTTTCAAAATAAATTATAACTGGCCAGCGTCTCATACATAAAAACTTTTTTCGCAAAACAATTGCGTGGCCTGGTATGTGCCTAGGTTTACCTAACGCTGCTGGTTATAATTAATTAATTACTTATATTATAAATAATGTTTATTTTTTATATATAACGTTATACTATGTGTAACTTACATTTTTATTTGCTGTACTTAATAAGTAAATTCGTGTTTGTTTTATTTTGAAATATTTTTTTTTGTCGCAAATTGAAATTAAAAATTGCAAAATGTAAAAATCTCAAGCTTGCTTAAATTGTTCAATAGTTATATTACCGGTCAAACCCGATTTTAGGATAAACTAGTTTCCCCTAGGCCAAACTATACCGCGAAGGTTATTTATGTAATACGTTAATAAGCTAATAACCATCTTAACTACCCTACCGGCTCTCTTCTGCACCTAGACCAAAAACTAGTTTGTCCTAAAATCTGGTAACAACAACAAACAAACGGATGAACAGTTGTCATGATGGTCCCTTTTACCCTTTGGGCACGGAACTCTAAAAATATAATAAATAGTGCTTTTGCATGTTATTAATCAATCAGATGTCAAAAACAGATCGTGAATTGCGTATAAATAGGAAATACTTTAGACATTTCCAGTTTATTTGAATTTTCATATTTCTTGAGTCTGTGTGAACAAAATGTTGAAGCAAAATATTTTTTGGCTATTTGTTTGTGTGTGTCTTTTGCAATTATTTGAAACAACGGACGCGGTGAGAAAGTCTTACGATACGACGTATATCGTACAAACAACCCCATTCCATCGTGTGCACCGACTTTTGTTAATTTTTTCAACTACCATATATGTTAACACATAAATTAATATACATATAAAGGTGTATTAGACACATTAAATAATATGCTTCTATTAGCATTTTATTTAGAATTACACAATATAACTTTAAATATATACAATAAATAAAAGAAAATTCAAAACTTGAAATATTTTTGATGTTGACGGCCCACTAAGGGTCGAAATATATTTCAAGTTTTAAATTTTCTTTTATTTATTGTATATATTTAAAGTTATATTGTGTAATTCTAAATAAAAAACACATTAAATAACATATACTTATTATACAATCTTATTATTTTACGTTTTGGTCTGTAAAAGTAAAATAATGACAGAAATAGTTTTTTTTGGGTCCCCTAAGACCCTAAAAAATAATTACTTAAAGCAATATTAAACATTATAAGTAAAGTAAAAAAGTAAAAATTTCTTTATTATATGAAGAGTATTACAGATTATCCTTATATAGACTAAAACACCATATATACAAAGGTAAAGCCGTTGGCATCTATGCTAGTGTGTAGCCATACTTTATATTCTCTGGTGTAGCATTGTACAATAGACACCAGCGTCTTCCGACATTCATTTATATTATCTTAGAACATATTTATTGAGGTTTAACTCATAAGGATAAACAATTTGGAAAACTTAGGAACCAAACAAATTAAAAGGAGGCAATTGCCCATTCAAGTAAGTTAATATTACAATGGAAGTGGTATTAAAATTAATGAGGTTGGGTTAGATGTCTAGGGGGAGAATTAATTTTCTGAAATTTTGGGAGTAGGTAAGTGAATAATAAATAAAATTATGCTTATGTGACAAATTTTAGCAAATCTTCTGTGTCTTTGTAAGTCATATCATGAGCTCATAAGGATAAACAATTTGGAAATCTTAGGAACCAAACAAATTAAAAAGAGGCAATTGCCTTTTCAAGTAAATTAATATTACAATGGAAGTGGTATTAAAATTAATGAGGTTGGGCTAGTCTAGGGGGAGAATTAATTTACTGAAAGTTTAAGAGTAGGTAAGTGAATAATAAATAAAATTATGTTTATGTGACAAATTTGAGCAAATCTTCCGTGTCTTTGTAAGTTATATCATATTATGAACGTATTCAGTTCAGCCTAAACTAAGTCTATTTCTAGGGCAGCTGGAAAATCGGTCAGTGACCTTTGCGCATTTTGTACTGCAGCCACGAAACGAGTAATTTGCGTGAAGCGATAAAGATTGTATGGCGAGATTGACGTATCGTTTTTTTTGACTCGTACAGTTTTTCCACCTGCCCTAGAAATGTATATACTTTACTTGATGACACTATATACTATTCACGTGGTCATCAGGTGGTCTGCGCACCAGCCCCCCTATTCTGTATCTTTAGTTGCCAACTGCACGAGGTGCCTATCATCAAAAACATAGCTAAAAACTGAAATTTCAAAATTGCCTTTAGTGGGTATTGAACTATTAACAACCTGTGTCGTCACTTCAAGTGCGAAAATATCCTTAGGACATCGGAATTCGATAGTATATCTATGTTTTTGACGATAGACACCCAGTCCAGAAGGCAACTAGAGATACACAATAGGCCCGCAGGTTGGGTGTGGGCATGTTTGTTAGCTTATAACCAATCAACGGACCGTTACGAAATTTTCACAGCGGGACAGATTGTGACCAAGACCAACACAAAGGCTACTTTTTATGCTGCAAAACAACCAGTACAAAAAGATAAATATTTGCTTTTTAATTTATGGAATAGTGATTTTTTCTTTTAGGTATAGACACCTCATAAGTATTCTTATTATATTTCAAATAAATATATATATATATTGCTACATAGAGCACTTATTTTATTTTATTTTTTGTTTAATTAAAACATAGTATAAAAATTATTTTCGAAATATATTTCGGCCCACTTTGGGGCCGGCGTCAGTCGAATTCATCATTATTATATTTCGAGAGGCAGTGTATAAAAAAAACGCGTTTTTAAATGAAATGTGGCTGTTTAGGTACTTTTTAATCGGGGGCTCGGTTGGTGATCACTGAACCTTGTTCCTGGTCCCTGACCGGGTCTCCGGTATGTGTTCGGGCGGTTGATTGGATTTCACCTTGTATAATATATATTTTACCTATCACTTTAATCGTATATACAAGGTCTTTCAATTTAAATGGAAAGTAATTTAGGAAGTGATTCAGTATCGTTTATACATCACATTCCACTGCAAAGTACTTTTTTTTGCGCGAACTTTTTCTTCACACGTCCATACAAACTGAGTCAGCTGATCAGACCACTTTGTACTGATAGATGAAAAAAAAGTTTGCGCAAAAAAAAGTGCTTTGCAGTGGAATGTGATGTATTAACGATATTGAATCACCTCCTAAATTACTTTCCATTTAAATTGAAAGACCTTATATATTGCTACATAAATTAAATACACCTTTAATATAGTCCATGTACATTTATTATTTTATTACATATTTTTTCATCAGATTAAATTTGATGAGTAAAAAGTGTATTATATATACCCACTTTGCAAAATAAACTATTTGAATTTGAATTTTGAATTTGAATCCACAAATAATATAGAATGCATTAAATAGTATTATATTATATGTGATTAAATAGGTATACCGTCATGAAATGAATCCCCCAGGGGGTGTTCCCGAGTGTGAACTGTGGAATGCAAGTCACAGTCCAGACTCGGTACACCTGCGAAGTACGGCGATAGGGCTCACACCAGTGGCGTGCACAGAACTTTTTGCTGGAAAAGCAAACAATTGGTCAAGAACAACAATAAAAAAAAATATGAAAAAATTTAAATATCACTTTGAAAAAAAAAAAATTTGTAAGACGCCAGGGTAGACAATGTCTACCCTAGAGTGAAAATTTCCTATACAAACTTTTTTTTTTCAATGTGATATTTAAATTTTTTCATATTTTTTTTATTGTTGTTCTTGACCAATTGCGTGCTTTTCCAGCAAAAAGTTCTGTGCACGCCACTGGCTCACACCCATCACGTTGAGACGTAATAATCGTCGGTAAGACGCGGGTGTACCGAGTATGGACTGTGACTTATATTTCAAAATTCACACTCGAAACACCACTGACACCTCCTTGGGGGTACATGTCGTGACGATATGTTTATGTATAACACATTACGTTCTAGTATCAATCTTTTCTTATACTGTGGTTCAGCTGTTCTTTTGGGATAGATTAGTCAATTATAGCAGATCGAGTTACCTTTGTTGTACGATTTTAACCTTTATGATTGCGTTATACAGGCTGTTGTTTTGGTGCGCAACATCTTTATTTGCAAAACATCATCATCATTTAATTCAACTGTTGGTATCATACATTATTTGATTTGGATTCAAGAGTTTATAAAGACCGTCACAGACGAGATATATAATATAACAAGTGCGAGTCGGACTAGCGCACGAAGGGTTCGGTACTATTAGTACCATGTTGTATGGGAGCCTGCTTAAATATTTATTTCATTATGTTTTTTAGTATTTGTTGTTATAGCGGCAACAGAAATACATCATCTGTGAAAATTTCAAAAGTCTAACTATCACGGTTTATCCTGGTGATAGCCGGACAGACAGACAGACGGACAGCGGAGTCTTAGTAATAGGGTCCCGTTGGTTACTCTTTGGATACGGAACCCTAAAAATGAATATCTATTCAAACGAGACATATTTCAATCCATCTTTCCATAAGACCCTTATATTTCTAGTTCCTGATAATAAGGCAAATGGAATAAATCCGAATCAAATTCTGATGAACTATCGAATATCAAGTAGCTAGATGGATTGGATGAATTATGATGGAATTAAAAATTGGAAGAACCTGTACATGAACTTGGCAGCTAAAACGTGCGTCTACTAGATGTTACACCAGTCAAATGAAGATAAATATTACCTTTATTACCTGCTGCCTGTGTGAATGTAAAAATATAGGTACATCCCAGGATGTAATTATTTATAATATATATTTTAGCTGTCGTCTGTGACGGCCTTAATAATATGGAAAAAAATAAATTACTATTTGTCAAGAATACCAAAGGAGGCATAATTTGACAGTTTGCTAAACGTCCATAAACGGTTAATTGTATAATATTACGGAATTAGGTGTTCTACCAGCTACCTTAAAATGGATTTGAGGGATCTTGGTTCAGAAGTGGTTTGTACACCACCTGGATTGCCGTCCTTATTCAACTTAAAAAAAAAAAAACAAAATGAAGATAAGTGGTACAATGATATGTTTTTTATTTGTGTTTGTAAATCTGGAGCTTACTCTAGCGGTAAGTTAATATAACACTTTTTGAACTTTGAATTTTTTCAGCACGGGATGTCTAATTTTGATAATCAATGAAAAATTTTATTGTGATAAAGTTTCATTTTTATTTTGTCACATACTTGACATTTAGTTGTGATATACAGGTTGAACTTTAACATAACCGTTATTTATTTGATTGATTATATTGAAAAAACTGAGTTCATCATATTTTTATACATTTCACGTGATAGATTGGATTAAAAGTTAGAATCACTTGAAGGTTTTTGTAAAATCTCCAGAATGGTCACCCAAAAAGAGGTGGGGTAGTGCGGTTGAACCCGAGGGTGAGATGTGCGTATGTGCATTCCGCCTAATAACTTATCGTAGATGTGTCGCTACACTCGCTTCTCAGTGATAATAATATAAGCTGTTCCAGTTTTAGGCCTTTTTTTAGGTTGACTGTTTTCAAATTTGTCCGTTAGTCCGTTTCTCATATGCACCTTGAAAATTTAAGTGGTTTTGGAACCTAAACGGGTGATAGTACTCGTCTATACGAACAACTTTTACTAGTGAACCAAACCTCAAATCGTGAAAAAAAAATCGGCTGTTGCATAGAGAAGATCGCGATTTCAGGTTTGGCTCCATATTAAAAGTTGTTCATATCGTCGAGTATTATCATCAGTTTTCGTTTCCATAACCATTTTAATTTCGTAGTGTAGGTATAATGTGTTCTTCAAATGTTCATAAATTAAATTATTGGGGTTACATTTAAAGTCAACCTGTATATGGTCATGTTGTCAATTGATGCGTTTTTTCGTCAAGTCGGTGCTAAACAAATCAACAGGATTAAATGACATAGGCTTATAATAATTTGGTTCCTCCTGGTTTACGTACTTTACTTTTTATGTTTTAGATGACAAGGGCACAGTTGAAGAAAACGTTATCTATATCAAAAAAGCAATGCATGGCTAAAAATAGCGTTACCGAAGGTAATTATTACGTAAATTAGGACGCGTTTCTAATTATATGTGTACAAAAATAAAATACTTGTTAATTAATGGAACTACGTCTTAGAGTACAGTAAAAAATAAATAATGTATACTGTAAGACCCAATTGCTCAAGATTAAATGAAAAGGTATACCTTTATAATTATATTCATATAGAACAATTATCCTATATAATAAATACCCAGATTTTTGAATCTGATACAGATTTGTGTATTTAGCCACTTATGTCTTTTGTTTTTATGTATATTTGTGCAAATTGTTCACTATGATTTTAACTACGTTTCTTTTTTTGTAAATTAAAATATACACTATATTTTTAGATAAAGTGAAGGACATAGAAAAGGGGCAATTCATCGCTGAAAAAAATGTCATGTGCTATATAACATGCATTTATCAAACAATTCAAGTCGTAAGTAAAACATTTCATTTTAATTGTCCATTAAACTTTTGTACGGTCGCCTGCAAGTCAACGTATCTAATTGTCGTTTTTGTTACGCTGTGATAACGGTTAAAATAGTGTAAAGATCAGTACCTAAGTAACTTTAGAATTGGCGACTGCGACATAGGTACTTTCTAACAAAACGCATTACTAACTTAGTACAAAAGTTAAGAAAACGGAACTTAATGTAAAAAAGTAAAACTATAAAGTATATAGGTAATTATATATTTTTTAACACTATAATAACTAAAAATTATACAGTTCAGTATTTGAAAAACATATTAAAAACTTTAAAAGAGCCGTGTCTATCTGTCTGTACATTGCTGATATTCTAAAAAAACAATTGCGGTGTAGGATACTGATACAAACATTTTTTTCGGTATTTTGTCGGTATTTTGTCGGTATTTCATGCATCACGCAAAAACTACTGAACGAGTTTTGGTATGGTTACCACTGTTCGATCCTCAGCAGTGAGGCATTAATTACAAATAAAGAAGGAAGGAAGATCACTGTTCAATAACTTATTATCTAACTAAAAACTGGATACTTTCTACTGCGGGAATCCCACTGTGGCCGCCTTATCTTCTTCCACAGGGACGCAGTCGCGGGCATCAGCTAGTTTATCTATAAATTGATACCCATTTGACAAAAATGATATCTAAAGGGTTTCCGAATTTTCAGGTTAAGAACAACAGACTGAGCATGGACTTGGTTCTGAAGCAAGTTGAAAGTCTTTACCCTCAGGATATGAAAGCAGGGGTTAAATCTGCCATCAACCAGTGCATCGATGTCCGTGAGTATCTATCTACATAATGTTTTATTATGAACCGATAATTCAACTGGGTACCGAAATAATAAGAAATCGGTTAGAAGTTGAACACGCCATGGGCACATGGAACTAAAAATAAAATAACGGTTAAAATAATAATGCAAAAACGATAATGTTCAATGTTTGTTAAAGCTAGTCATTACTACAATTACGAGTATAAACCATAACTATTTTACTGAAACCTGCCAACTGAACTGTTCATTTTGTCATATTTTTCGTGAATTTCTCAACCGCTTTATTTTTACTGTAATCTTTACGTAAACACATATTACCCTGATTTTTTTCATATTTTTTGGTCCACCAGTTTCGGAGATAAGGGGGGGACATACATTTTTTGTTGTTTTTCACGGATTTCTCGAAATAGATGCAATTAAATATAGCCAAACAATATATTTATAAAATCAACTTTTTAATACCTACAATTCGATACCCATATTGTATTTTTATAAAAAATTTTTTTTATTTTGCTTCTTTTTTATATTTCTCATTTATGCTCAACTTTTTTATATCGCTATAGTTTTTCTGTAATTGGCCAGTTATAATCTATAATCGTAATTTTTTTCATATTTTTCGCTATACCAGTTTCAGAGATAAGTGGGGGGGGGGGGGGACAAACATATATTTGTGTTTTTTTTGAAGATATCTCGAAACCAGTGTCAGTAAATAATATATTAAAAGTATATATTTTTACAATCAATGTTATGCTAAATGTTATGTCTTTATCTTTAACGGTGCTACAGTTGTGAGGCTGTGACATATGGACGGACGGACAACGGAGTCTCACCATAAAGTTTCCTTTTGTACCTTTTAGGTACTACGGAACTCTAAAAACTGAACTTTCAAAATTGCCTTTATTAAGTGTCGTCACTTCAAGTGCAATTTTTGCAAACATATCCTTAGACAATCGGAATTCGATAGTAAATCTATGTTTTTGATGATATGCACCCAGTTCAGTTCGTGATACTGATCACTTACCGAGCCTCCAGTATAAATTTGACTGTATCAATGAATTACATATATAATTACAATATGATATTTTTAATGATATATGTATATTTTTTTCATTTTGCAGAGGACAAGTACGAGGATTTGTGTGAAAGAGTTTTCTACTCAGTCAAGTGCCTATATGAAAAGGACCCTCCAAATTTCGTGTTTCCTTGAATTTTTTTTCACCACCACCATAATAAATTTAATAATTGCACGTAAAATAATAAAGTGGACAGAATAATTATTGTTTTATTCTAAATACAAATCCTGTGCAAAATAAAGATGCTGCGTGTGGTAAATAGATGACAAATATAAGGCATGTTTGTATAATTTAACTGTCATATAAAATGACTACAAATATGTAAATACACAGAAATTATACGTGTAATTACAGCCTCAGCTACACAAAATTACAATTTAAAGTTTTATAAAACACTTTACACAGTGTTTCACACTGTTACAATGTTTTTAAGTGCTCGTCGAGTCACGAGAAAATGAAATCACAGGATGTTTTCTTGATTTTTGTGGTTATTATGTTTTTTCGTGCCACACACGTTTTTTCGGTAAGTCATAATAAGAATATTGTACTTAATAGAATTTATTGAAAAAGGCGTTACTTTGCGGAAGTCCATCATAAATTTGTGGATATATTAATAATTTGCAATATTCCGCTAAACACTCTTACCATGCTATTCAAAATGCAGACTCAAGCACCGCCCACCCTCCCGCATAAAACATGCACAAGCAAAGCAAGCAGTACGAGCACAAAATAAAGCAATCTTAAATAACAAGCAAGAAAACTTATCGACACGTGTTTCGCCTCTAAACGAGGCATCCTCGGGATGTGTTGTCCGCCCGACCGCTCGACAGCTCATTTTGCTGTATTAATATTGTACTTACATTAAAGCCGATTCTGATGGTTTTAATTTTAGTTTTAGTGCTGTCTAAACTAAATTTTCTTCATTTCAAAATAGTCCTTAAGTGTTAGGAACAGAAGCTAAATTACTTAGGAAAATTTAAAATTTTGACAACACTAAAACGAATCTTAAAGCCTTCAGAATTGGCTTCAATATACAAGTATGATTAAATAAACATAGAAAATTGTTTTTTTGTCAGCTGCTTCGCCTGCGTGGTTACTGTTTTTAGTTGTCCCTAAGGAACTGGCTAATTGCTCGGGATAAAAGGTAGCCTATATAGGTACAAACTATACCGTTGCTAAAGTTTCAATACGATTAGTTGATTGGTGGCAGAATAAGCTAACAAACATTGGATGATTCTTCGGACATGTTTCCTTTTTATTATACATAGGATATCTGTGGAATATCTAATTATAAAATAACATTTAAATGTTAACAGATGACCAGACAGCAAATTAAGAAATCTGGGCAGCTAATGAAGAAGTCTTGCATGCCAAAAAAACGATGTTACAGAAGGTTGGTTGGTACCAAACTTGGATAAAGTGACATTTATTTTATATAATTAATCAATTAATCAAGTTCATACTGGAGACGTGGTGACAAGGCAAAAAGACATTTTCTTATGAAATGAGCAAAGTGTAATTTTGGCTCCCCACACTAAGCCCCTCAGAAAAACATGCAAAAAAATGATGACGTCATAAAACATAACAGTGCAATTTGAAGTTAAACACCCGGTACTACAGCATTATGTCACTTAAAATAAAGAGATTCCAAATGGTCACAACTTCCCTTCACAAACAATTCCACAGCATGCAGTATGCTCCTCAACTATTCACGTACACTATGTCCTGGCAATTCTGAGGAGCTTAGTGTGGGGAGCCAAAATTACACTTTGCGAAATTCATAAGAAAATGTCTTTTGGACTTGTTACAAAGTCTCCGGTGTGAACTTGATTATATAAAATAAATTTCGCAACTTCCTTTCACATAACTCTCACAGAAGGTAAATAAATATGTGCTTTTATACACCTCAACTAATTGGGGCAGCAAAGGATAATAATAATATTCTCACCACCTCAGAACAATTAATTTTATTGTTCTGTGATCATCACCACGAATAAAAAGAAACTTGTTGGCGTTTTATTATAAATAACCCTTTAATAGAAACTTTATTATCAATAACTCTTCAGTAGGAATTTGGTTACATAAATTAAAGTCACCTTGTATATTATAATTTCTTTGTATTTAATAGTTCATTTAAACATAAATCTTATTTTTATAGTTGGTGCTTTATTTATCGTATATACTTTTATTTATTTCAAGTAACAAGTAAGAAACTTAAATAACATGTATATAATTATACTATTTTTTATAAAACTGGCTTAAAATAAAATAAAATATAAAAAGAAAAACAAATACAAACCTGTCTGTCTAATAACGGGCTCTAGATCAGATAAAATATGTGAGCCAGATCACCGCCATCATCGGAGAGGGTACCCAACTACCCACCCAATAGGCTGGCGGCACAGTATAAGCTGGCGGCGGCGTTGCCTCGCTGTATTGCGAGGCTTACTGCTAATTCGTAAACAACGTCATCTTAATGGATTCTTTGACTTGAATAAATATTTATTTATTTTTTCAATGCATGTGCTCGTAAAGGCCCTCTTTTTATGCATTAAAACCGAACAGAAAGTCGATTATTTTGCCCTAGGGCTTTATTATTATTATTTTTTAATTTGTTTGCAATGGTTGGCTAACCTGCAGCCTTTCCTGTGTACCATAGATGTTATACTTTTTTTTCTACTGTTTAACGGCTCTGGATACAATCCTTTTGACCCAATCATAATTGAAAGTTCACAAGATTATATTTGTTTTCATTTCCTCACACTATGCATTGAAAAACGTAGTATGATACACGGGCGTAAAAGCAATAAATTACTCGGTTACGTTTAAAACACTCGCTACGCTCGTGTTTTAAATCGTCCTCGTAATTTATTCCTTTTCGCCCTTGTAGCATAAACTACTATAATAGCTTTGGCAAATGGCTTCGTGAACTGTTGTATTTATTTCTCAGATCAAGTTGGCGAGATAGAGCAAGGAAAGTTTATAGAAGAACGTAATGTGATGTGTTATATAGCTTGTGTGTACACTATGGGTGGAGCGGTAAGTTATTTTCATAGTAAAGCAGGGTTTACATTTTGGATATTTAGAAGTAGAGTAACTAGTGTACTATTTTTGAATAACTGAAGAAATTTTTTTTTATGTTATTTACTTATTTTACTGTCAGCGAACATCTATCGAACGTTGACATAAAACATAATTTACTTAGTAATTTTTATAGGATTAAAATATAATAGATATATAATATAAAATATGCGGGGGGGGGATGTACGAAGAGACTAATGTTTGTCGTAGGATCGCGCGGTGCGGAAGAGGGATTTGGAAAGCAGGTTACTCAGTCAATTTATAGTCGTAAAATCCTACTCTTTCTCTTACAACGCCACTATAGTCCGTGTTTTTATACTTGACGTAAGTGATAAACAACAATGGCGTACCAATAAAATTTGACATTTCATACGGATGGGTAGCGATGCGCAATGACGGATATTTTTATCGATTGTCTCGATTAATCGCGATTATTTTTTCGAAGTGAACTAAATATTTCGCCGTCGATAAACGAATGTAAGTCGAACTTTTTCATTGTAAACCTAACAGTATTTTGTTTTTGTGCAATATTTATAAAGTCATTGCTTTACATTTTTTATACCAATTTATGTTTAATATAAGTACTAGGCATCCGCTAAAAATCAGCGCCATGGCCCTGTCATGATATTAAAAGGTCTCCTTTTTGGTACATTCTGTGCTAACTTTAAGTTTTAACTATAATTTAATTTACCAAATATATATTATGTTTCAAATAAACATGATTATATTCTATTCTATAATCGACAAAAACATTTCGTCATCTCGCATATCGATCTTTCATTCACGTTACGTTATCCCATCCCTAAAACGAAATGTCAAACTCTTCTGTGAATTTATTTTGTCCGTGTACAGGAATTCCGTAAAAGTACGATGTTACCTAAAAATGTTATTTAAAATGACAAGTTAAAGCATTTTTTAGTGATAATTAATGCATGAGTGTGTAAACTAGTGTCTGTAACTTACTGTGGTAATCTACGTTGCGTGATTCTTTCGGAATGTCGTGATATGTGATGGAGTGAGCTTTGTTTACTACTTACTTCATGTATAAAAACACGGACTATACTTAAACTATCTAGAGGACAAACTAAATTTAGTTGAAGACCTGGTTTTGAAAAGTTTTAACGGCAAAGTAATTTTTATCAGGAACAACATTTAACAAAAAAAAAAAAAAAACCCAGGTTATTTATTAATGTCACGTGTCACCATATATTTAGTCTATGGTGTCACGAAAAAATACTTAAGAGAGAGTTTGCGTTTCTAAACGCTTGGGTAAATGTAAAATATAAACTGTCAAAGTGAATTTTACATTTCTGACAAGGTTTATGTACTGTGCGAACGGTTGACAGTTAAATTTTACATTTCCCCAGGCGTTTAGGAACGCAACCTTACAAGAGATATCTAGCAGTAGGATGACCTACGTATATATGTAGGTACAGTAGAGCCACTGAGTGATGGCGCCTATGACGTTTAAATGCCTACAAAGTATCGTAATTATTTATAAGCAAGTGTGAATTAAAAAATGTAATACTTCATTGTTGATAGTGATGTACTACTTGTTTCGGTTATTATTTTTCGATTTGAATGTTGCTTTATTGTGCAATAGAATTAGTATAGAAGCAAAGAATTTTTTTCAAAAAAGTTTCTCATTTTTTATAGTTTGTGTTTGAGGTCGCCAAGTTACGCAATAATATTTAATTAAAAACAAAACAATGACGAAGTTAAACTAAACGAAAATAAATGATAGTAAAATATTTTTTTCGATTTAGATATTTAAACATCTCTTGGGGGCCCCGGGGCACTACACCGCATAGCCCTCCGATAGCTACGCCACTGGTTTTGGCACATTTTCCTTTTGTATCATTATGTTGAATGTTGAATGACGTGTCTAATGTTGAGTAAACGCACACTCGATTTTTATTTTTAACCGAAATTTGAAATGTACCTCATCACTAAATGCAGCTGTCATAAGTGCCATCACTCAGTTGCCCTACTTTAGTCCTACTTTTTAATATGGCTATTGATGGATACGGGAATGTCCTTCGGCAAAGTGAATTGTTAGAGCCCTAAGATAAAGGACATCATTCATTTTGGGCTAAATCTGAAAGTGCCGGCCAATTAAAAATAATGTTATATTTCGTTAGAATATGTAATTATATTTATTTGTTACTATGAGACCAAAGCGGTAGGGTCATTCTCTGCTTTATTATATGAGTTTGAAAAATCGATATTTTTTTCTGGGCTAAATATGAAAGGCCGAACAAACAAAAATAATGTGATGTTTCATTAGAATATGTAATTATATTTATTTGTTAATGCAAGACCAAATCTATAGGGCCATTCTCTGCTTTACTATATGATTTCGAAAAAATCTATATATTTTTTTCCTAAATATGAAAGTGCCGGTCAAACAAAAATAATGTTATGTTTCGTTAGAATATGTAATTGTATTTATTCGATACTATGAGACAAAATCTGTAGGGTCATTCTTTGCTTTATTCTGTGAGCAGCGGTATTAACAAAAATGCGGACCGGAGATTCCAATGTAAGATTAGCCTCAATATTCAAAATATCCAAATCAACTTTTCAAAGAATGTTGAAGAAAGGTCGTGAAGCATTGATGGCGGACTATGTGCCATCACGAGTTGTTTTCGACCACATGACCCGTGAAACTTGATAGTCGCAGAAATACTTTTTGGCAACCCAGACAGTCCTATCAATGAAAGGAAAGCTGTGACAATGTGCGATGGTACTCATATCTATCACCAAAAGAGCTCTAACTATTTCTACCAACGGAAATCGTATAGTAGTCACAAGTATCGTCACCTTCTCACACCAATGTTATTATGTATGCTGTGATGGTCATATAATAGAGGTTTCTGGACCTCATGCTGCAACGATTTCTGATGCATGATTATGAACAACACGGTAGATAACGAAGAAGGCGGTTTTCATTGGTTCTTTAGGCTGGGAAACGTATTTATTTTAGACCGTGGATTGAGGGGACTTGGTGAGGCCCCTTGAAGACTACGGCTACGTAGTACATATGCCGGAGACAAAGAACCGAAGGAAACTGCAGCTTAGCACTGACCAAGCCAATAAGTCTCGGCTTGTGACCATTTATCGTTGGGTGGTCAAAGTCATAAGTTGTCCACAGTAACCGATTACTAAGACATATGATGGACTACTTTAGAATTGCTGCAGCTCTTATAAATGACTTCCATGTCCTGATTGACAATAATGTGCATGCTAATGAGTTTTTAAGAATTATTAATGAAAGAATAACTCTGCCTAATATATTAGCAGATCTTGTCATCACTAATAACTACAGCAGAAGGAGAGCACATTTCTAGTCGATGACAGCCAATACGCAAGAATTCGACCAGTTCCCTAGATTTACGCAAGAGCAACTGACATTGTTTACCTTGGGCAGCTATCAAATAAAGCAGGCTCGAAGCTGTTATGGGGAGCATATTCAATCTGATGGTGCGTTTATCATAGAGCTTGGTGGGGACGTGCCAGCCCAAGAGGTTCGGGAACTTAATGGAAGATACCTTTGTCTTATAAGAGGTTGCATACAGTCAAGACACGTTCAAGCCAAAAAACTTACTACGTGTACATCACCGTTGAGCCTACTTTACTTGGAAGAGAAGCAATTCCTCATTACTACTGTAACTGCAATATTGGAAGACGTACATTAGGATGATGTGCACACGTTATGACCATCATATGGTACATAGGTTTTGCGCGGCATGATCCCACCATAGTTCCACCGGCAGATGGTCTAGAAAATATGATAGTCAGACAGAACGAATATTAACCTTTTTACTGTTTTTTTTTTGTCAAATAAATGTTTTATTTCATGTAATCGTTTTTTATTCAGAGTTAAACCAATCAAATAATTATCTACTACGTAAGATAAGTGGAATTCAGGTTATTTTATCGAAAAAGTATGAATATGACCATTAACAGCTGGTGAAAGAGTACAGGGAATAACCCTAGTGCATTGATCTCATAGTAAAATAGGTTCAAAACATCTTTTCTGCACAATAAATCATCAGTAATGTGATATTTTTTCGAAAATTATTACAAAAAAAAAAAATTCGAAATCATCTAACTAAGCAGAGAATGACCCTACACCTTAGGTCCCATAGCAACAAATGAATATAATATCACATTTTATCGAAATATAACATTTATATTTTTTGGCCGGCACTTTCAGATTTAGCCCAAAAATGTATGAACGCTGAATGATGTCCTTTAAAAGGAGGAGCCCAGAGCCACCTCAACCACCTCCCTCCCATTAGATAAGCATTTCAGCCAATTAGTCACTGGTGGCTTTGACTTCCAGATAAAAAACAACAAGATCAGCCACGAAGGAATGTTCAAACAAGTGGACATGATGTTCCCTGCTGACATGAAGGATGGTGTGAAGGCTGCCATCGAAGGGTGCAAGGGAGTCGGTAGGTTAAAGATATAGCGATTTCTTCCAGACAACTTTTGGGTGGAAACGAACTGTTGGAAAAAATAACGTGACGGTGGTGCACAAAATAAATAATAATTATTAAATGAATAGACAAAGTGCTAGTTTTCTCAATAGTGTATAGCTTACAAGACGTCACATCACAGCACATTTACATGTCTATCTATCTATATTTAAGAGTTGCGCTCTTGTCGTTGGAGTAACCACCATTATTTTCTTTCTTCTGCTAATTATTTGACCTCTTGAGTAAAGTAGGTGCCGTCTAGGTCTTCCTTTTTCTTTTTCCCCCTCAACCTTTTCTTCTATAATACTTTTCAAGAAACTGATATGTCGAATCAAGTGTCCTGCCATCTCTCTGAATCGGTCTCTCTGAATTTTCCGCTTGGAGTGACACTGCCCGTTGAAAACTCGATGCCTCACCTTAACTTCAACATCTATCGCTATTGCTTTCAAAGTTATGCTTGATTGGCTAGAAATTATGTGTCATATCCTTTCTAGCCAATCACGTTACCTTTGAAAGCAATAGTGATAGATGGTAGAAGTTAGAAAATAAGGCCCCGGGTCGCCCTAGAAGGACGAATGCCGACTAAATTGGCGACATACTGATGAAGGGCAAAGTTAAAAGTACCCGGAATCGAAGAGCTTGAAGAGGCGAAAGAGGTGTGTCAGGATCGTAACATATAGAAATCCGTAGTCTTTTCCTACCTCTCTGGGAGACAGCCTGTACATATGTATGTATGTATGTATGAATGTTTAATATTATACCGGCAGCAATTTTATATAATTAAAGAATAATATATCATCAAGAATTTCATTGTATGGTAGTACATGTTGCGTTATCTACATAGAGCCTGTTTTTTTTCTAGCCAAACAATATAAGGACGATATCTGCAAAGCCGCCTATTATTCAGCCAAGTGCTTCTATGACGCTGATCCCGCAAACTTTTTATTTCCCTAATAGTGTAGAAGAAACTGAGTGTCGGTTTTATCTGCCCTCAGTTAGGTGGTATCAACGTAACAAGTTAAAATGAATAATAATAAATTCTGTATGACGTATTTAATTATTTGTTAGTTTAACTAATGTTTGGTAAATCCAAATTAATCTTGTTCAGTTGTCATCAGTTAATTACTTTCAATTAAAAGAAGAAACTAAACTATTTGTCTGTGTTGTTGATATTACATACTTTCTTTGCCCAGTTTTATTTTTATTTTTATTTCACAATAGTCTTAACCTTGGCTAGTACCACGCATATCGATGCATGGGTGCGGCACCACCTATAATTTGTATGATATAAGACTTATTTGCATCTTTACAATTATGAAACCAAAAATTAGATAATTATGTTTGGGCATTTACGTCACGTCAAGTCGCGACCTATCGCGACTTGACGTGACGTAAATCAAAAATTCAAAAATTATAATATTTTTTATTATTGTGTAGTTTTCTCCAAGCTACGGGGGTGCAAGTGCACCCTCTTGCACCCCCCTTCCGGCACCCATGCGTCGATAAGAGTGACAATGAAGGGCGCTCGCCTAGAAAGTACCTAATAGGATATCTTAATACATATTAGAGGTAGAAGAAACCATATCATTGTACTGCGTTTAAAAAAAAACCCACGATTCCCTATAGCTACAGTTTTTTTTTTGGAATGTGAACTTTATAGAGCTGTTATTTTCCTAAACACACTAACAGTGTGTTCATCAGTTTAAATAAAATAAACACACTCAGCTATTGTGGGTAAGTCAGTTATGTAAATAAGCAGAAAAAACCAAAAAATCCATCCACCATAGTACGTACTAGTACACCTATGGTGGTTTATAGTGGCCTGAAGTTAGCTGCACAATAAAGTTTGACAGCCAATTTTTCCCCACGAATTTTGACGTTTGTTGAGCGTCATGACCGAATCGTTGGTGTTTATAATGGAAAATTGTGATCTGTTGACCGTACCCTTAGTAAACAACCATAGTGTACTTAAACACACATATTAAATCCGTAATTAGCATGAAGACTTGCAGAAAATTTACGTCTAGAGCCTTTAATTAAGTTTGCAAGAAGGTTTATATGCACTTTAGAAAACAAGCCACTGGCCAGTTGGATGCATTTCTTTAGGAATACAACTATCGATGGTGTTATTTACCGAAGTAGTACGACACGTGTTATCGTGAGATTTTCCATAATTTTTATTGATGATTTAAACCATGGAGCGAAAAGAATTTAGTCTGCTAATTATAGCGGTTATTTTGACAAGTGGTGCCGATGCTGTAAGTAATAAATCTCCAAATTTATTATTTAAAAATTTATATGTTTATAGTTTTATGGTGACATCAAAGCTGATTCTTCAGGCTTTCATTTTAGTTTTAGTGTTTCAAAACTTGAAATTTTTCAAATTATTTAGCTTTTATTCCTAACACTTAAGGACTATTTTATAATGAAGAATATTTAGTTTTGACAGCACTATAACTAAAATTAAAGCCTTCAGAACTAGATTTTTTAATAATTTTTCAATGCAAGTGCTCGTAAAGGTCCACTTTTTATGCATCAAAACCGAACAGAAAGTCGATTATTTTGCCCTAGGGCTTTATTATTATTATTTTTTAATTTATTTACAATGGTTTACAGCCTTTCTTGTGTACCATAAATGTTATAAATTTTTTTTCCACTGTTTAACGGCTCTGGATACAGTACTTTTGAGCCAATCATAATTTAAAGTTCACAAGATTATATTTGTTTTATTTCCTCACACTATGCATTGAAAAACGTAGCATGATACACGGGCGTAAGCGCAATAAATTACTCGGTTACGTTTAAAACACTCGCTACGCTCGTGTTTTAAATCGTCCTCGTAATTTATTCCTTTTCGCCCCAGTAGAACTACTATAATCTTTTCTAAAATTTCTTTGCAAACATTTAATGAAATGGGGATCCACACTGCTAAATTATCCCTGTAGATGGCGCATCTTGGATCCGGCCATAGTAATCTGTTATTTCAGTAAATTGTTATGGTTTTTGCGTAGTTTTTTGGGGTTTTTGTTGCTTAAACAATTGTGTTAATTTATTCCCGAAAAAAGCCGTATTAAAAACTAATAACATAATAACAATAACAAATATACAACGTGTAACAGAAAGGTGTAACCGTAATTGAAGAGCTTATTCAGTCAATGGTATAGAATAACTTTTACCATGGAACAAAATCTGTACCTCGAAAAAAAATAACAGTTTCTAAAAATGCAATGCCGCTCGGCCGAAATGTTTGGAATTGCAGATTTTGTTTTTGAGATTTCAAGGTTGGCTCCATAGTAAAAGTTGTTCTATACCATTGACTGAGTAAATTCTTCAAATATCGTTACACCTTTCTGTTACACATTGTATAACATATTGGAATACAGGTGATAAGAGGAAGTAAAAAAAAAAGGCGAGATATTGGAGATAAATAGTAGGAACACCGAAACATACACAACAACAAAGTTTGACATAGCCGGACCGTAGTATATTTTGGTCGGACCTATGCTAGCGCCATCTGTAATTAGCTTTGCCTGTGGATCCCCATTATAAACGCAAAGTATCACCCGTAACATAATATGCATTATGTTCATTATGTTACGGCTTAACCCGATTTGATGACAAACTAGTTTGGCCGAGAGGCGGTAGGTTAGGTTGGAAGGTTAGTTATAGCGAGTCCAGGACCGCCATACATAATCTTCGTGTTTATTTTCCAGGCCTAGACTAAACTAGTTTGTCCTAAAATTGGGTTTGGCCGGTAACATCTTAAATAATTTCACGTGATAATCATTGAACAGATATTAACCTGTTCTTTGGAAAAGTTTCATGTATTGATCATAGCGCTATGTAACTAAAGGGGGTAAGCAGTGAGCATTACATATTGAAACCAAAGATTTCAAAAGTTTAGATGAGCCCTGGCACCTAAAATATATTGCATTGTTTTTAAATGTGTGCGTTAACATAATGCCGACGCGCGCACATTATGAGTGCGCAATCTGTCTACCTACGGTCAGCAAACTGAACAGACTACTAAAGACGTAAAAATTCAAAACTTTAAGTGCACTTAAGGCGTCCAACTATCACTGTGTTCAGATGAGCGCTGATTCCAAACGTGTGAGCGTCACCGATTTAAAGGTGGAAACATTTTGGTGCTGTCATTGGTAAGGGCTTATCTTTACTTTTGAAATCTTTGCTTGAAACACGTAGGAGGAAATTGCAGACAAAGCTTAGGGAAAGAGCAAGTTTAATAAACTCAGATAACGAATTGAAAAATTATATTTTTTCCACTGATCTAGATGACAAGAGCACAGCTCAAAATATTCAATTTTTTCCACTGATCTAGATGACAAGAGCACAGCTCAAGAATTCAGCAAAAATGATGAAGAAAAGCTGCTTATCGAAAGTCGATGTCGCTGAAGGTAAGCTTCATGAGTAGTTACTTCTATATTAACAAAACAAGGAGACACATTCATATGCTTGCACAAAAAAAGGCCTCTCAGAGCAGTCTGTAAAAACAGGCCAAGTGCGAGTAGGAATTTAAAATAGACTTGAAAAACTTGAACGAAAATTACAAACTTATTATTGCCTACAAAACTTACGTCGAGTGTTTGGGTATGTAATCCTAAATCGGTATTTTATTTATTGTTTAAAAGCAATATCTGGCATATAATAGGTATAAAAAGCAATATCTGGCATATAATTTGTTGACATTAATATGAATGAATTTATGTTTTGTTTTTGTATTTAATAATATGTTTTTTTGTGTAATTTTAATTTCTTTTTTCTTTATCATTATTTTTAATTTTATTTTGTATACCGTGTTTTAGTTCTAAGGATAATATTCAAATACAATGTTTATTGTTTAATGAATTAAATAAATGAAATGAAATGAAATGAAATATACAGAAATTACTAATCCGAATATATATTTTGAATTTTTTTGTTTAAGACTGACAACTCTGTCGGTTCCTAATTCTCAATGACACTGGTATAGAATGTCATTGCTAATTATTTATTAAAAAAAAAAAACATAAAAAAATATGTGTCCTTTACTCGATGAGCTAGACAATGAGCTAGACAACCTTACATGCCAGGCTAAAAAAAATCTTTTTCGGCTCCTTTTTCCCAGACGGACTAATAGACGGACAGCAGAGTGACTAATAGGCCTTCGTTTTACACTATGGCTACGGAACCCTAAAAATTTATGAAACTCAGAAAGGAGAATGCCATGGGATCGCACCAATTGAGTCACAACCAATGTCATAAAATTACCTAGATTTTATTTAAAATACCCATTGACCTGGGGCTCTACCGCGTAATTCTCATTTGTATCAACTTCAAGCAAATGCATGCGAAATTCAACGCGTGCAAAAGAGATGGCATGTTAGGCGGGCGTCGTCGCACGCACGTCAAATTTCAATCTCAAGTTGATGCTGATGAAAATGAGAATTACGCGGTAGACCCACTGGTTTTTCTTTTTTAAGAAATCCATCTGTAGTTCATTTACACAACTATTGACACTCGGTTTAACTTTTTCCAGACATGATTGTGGATATAGAAAAAGGAAAGTTCATTGAAGACAAAAACGTAATGTGTTACATAGCATGCATTTACCAGATGTCACAAATCGTAAGTAAATTAAAACAACAGTGGGCAACTTCGGTCCAAGCGCCGCACAGAGGTGAAAAATCCAAAAAAGCTGGCCAAAACCTATTTTTTTCAAATTTGTCATAGGTTGGGTGAAAGATTGTTCCTGGTCCAATTATAGGGATAGAGGGATAGTGTGGGCAGAGGAAAATACCAAATATCCTTCTACCTCTGCTAAAATGGGTCAAAAATGAGCTGGGGTTGTTAGCTTTTGGGTAACAATTCATGGATCTAAAAATATACCTAATAGTGTTAAAAAATAACTATCCCCTCCTTTCTCTTACACTAACTCCCTTCCCCCTTAATTTCATACAGATAAATAATATACAAAAATGAAATGCAAGTCTTTCATAATCAAAAAATATATATAATTAATATAATTATGTTTAGTTTATTATACAGTGTCAATTTCAGGATCCTCTAATAAATTTAACACACTTTGAAACAAAGGTAGAAAAGTTTTCTCAGATCACTTATAAAAGGGTCAGATGACACCATTAGTCTTTGATACGTGTCTACCATACACTGCTTTCAGAAAAAAAATTGGAAAATTGCTCCCTGTATTTTCTCACATCTTTGTTTCTGCTCTCTTGAGCAATAGCTACTTCCGAAGTTTCAATTATCCTTAAGCCATAGAACAGTATTTTGTGGAACGTCGTAGGCATATTAAACCATGGATAATGGAACACAAAAGTACATGCTGTTTTCAAGCAGAAAATCTTAAATTTGGCAGCATTTATTTTATATCCACTTGCCATGAACTTCAAAATTGAATGAAGCCGATTTAAGAGATTCAGGCTGATACTAGATATTTCAGTTACTTCCTCTGCATGCTGAAATATATTTCAAGCCGTGTTTCCATCTGTAGACACCCCTGTAAAATTGTCATGTGCTTGTTGGAGTTTGGTGTTGTAATCTGACACTAATCTTGTTAACAACCACTTGGTTTCGTGTGAAAAATCGGTGACACGTAGAGACTTTTTTCATCTTTTCTTGCAAGTATGTCCGTTTTTCGTGATGCTATCGAGAAGCATACTCCCTATAATAGCTGATAAGAGTGTATCTGCTAAAACAGGCTTCTTCGTTAGTTGATCCTAAAACAATTAAAAAACAAAAATTAGCAAACATGACTAATAAAATAAAATTTTTGTTAAGGCGACGGTTTCGGACGGGAAAATTTTCAGTGGTTTTAGCAATACTAATGATTACTTTTTGTAACAATGTTAACATTAAAGCCGGATGTGCCGGGAAATTGAACTTTATCATTTCATGAAAATTACTAAGCAGAAAAAAATAATTTTCACGTCGTTTTAGTGGCATTAATGTTTAAAAAAAAGTCATTGAGTATCTAAAATAAATAATAAAAAATAGGTAATTACCTTCTGAAGTAGAATCCATCGCAAAAACACAAACTTTCACTAAAACTTCCGAGTAAGAAATTAATAAACGCAAGACTTAAAATTGTCGTAAACACATCCAATTTTGAACAAGTTCAACTTTGGACTGATGTAAAAATGACAACCCGTTTTTCAGGTAGCCCTAATTGCTGTGAACCTTTTCATTGTTTATTCAGGTAGTAATTTAAATTATTTTTGACGTGTTTCGAGAATTTTTACGTTTTTAGGTTTCGACCAGCTTTTATGGATTTTTCACCTTCGTGCGCCGTCAAGATCAAGACTTAATAGTTCTGTGATCAAGACATATGTTATATGAAAGGACTTAATGTAGTCCTCAAGTAAACAGAAGCCCATCAAAATGTATCCGAGAGATTTCGATATAATATAATTTCACTGACTCATTGACATGGTTGTTTAGTTGGAAAGAGTAGAGTGATGTATGGGTGAATATAAAGTCAAGCTATTCTTTCTGAGTGAGGAAAAACAGTTAATTTTTTTTTCAATACTTTGCCGAACCCTATATTGTATGGCATTTTGGTATCACTATTAGGTCGTCAACAGAAATATATGGAAGGTTTCGCAAGGCTTTTTGGCTTTTTTGCTACTCTAGCGAGGCAAAAGGCCGACATGGTTACGCCCTGTTTTTTCAGGCACATATGGAACGTTTATACGGGAATTTTGTAGGGGTATTTTTGCCTTTTTTGCATGGGATCACATCACAATTGCAAGGCCGAAGGCCAAGCGCACCTCATACTTCCGAGGCCAAAGGTCGAACCAAGTATCGGCCGAAGAACGAGCATGCGATTGGAAATAAATATATAATTGAGGTTGTAAAAAATATTTTTGTCATATCTCGAAATCTCTAGGACAGATTTTGATAGGCTTCTGCTTGTTTAAGGAACATATAATGTCCTTTTATTCAACATACATCTTGATTGTGACGGCGCTTAGACCAACTTCCATACAAATTTGCCCACTGTCATTTGATATTTTTACACATTAGAGAGACATTTGAATGATTAGGTCCGTTTTATATAACGCCATCTATTCAGTGTTTGAGTAACGCAGTGGGTATGTCGTACAGATATTGTATCTCACGAAGTCCTTTTCAGTGCTGCCAGATCAGCGCATTTCGCGCCACATCTAGCGCTTTTTAGCTTAGCGCCCAAAATTAAAGTATAAAATTTCATTATCTTATTTTACAAATTCTTTAGGGTTCTATAAATGACGTATTTTTCTAAAAAGCCAATCAATTGCAATCAGCTAATCAATAAAATCACCAATATACAACATATACGTATAAATAGCGCTTCTTCTGGCGCTTTTTATAAAAATGTATGTTTAGCGGAATCTAGCGCTTTTTACATCGGAGTTAGCGCGCAACACTCAATTGAACCTGGCAGCCTTTTGGTTCTTTTGGTTCATTATAGTAGTGACGTGTTCAAATATGCATGTTTTGTGTGCATGTGTTTCACGTTTCGTACCGCTCCCGAGGTTACGCACACTAGAAAAAGTGCGCGTGCACGCACTTTTGCAACCATAGCCAAACAGACGGACGGACGGACGGTGAGATAGAATATTTGTACATAGATGCGTAGAACGGCTTTTGGGTCAGCAACCGGTTTGAAGTTGAACCGGGTTGAACAGTTGATTTCATTACCACATACCAAACTATCATAATAAATTTATCTCATCAATTGGATGTATTTTTATATATTAAAAACATGTACTATAATAAAAAGCGAAAACAGACTCGAAATATATTTCGGGCCCCACTGGACCCGCACCATTCGAGTAAATAATCATTTAATTTTACCTTATTAAGAGTCGATTCTCCGGGATTGTACAAAATATAAAAAAAAAATTATAATGACCAAATTACAACTTTTATAAATTAAAAAAATATACATTTTTTTTTTTATATATTTAAAAATTATATTTTTTCAGGTTTTAGGTTTATTTTGTTAAGTTTTTATTTTAGGTCATCTTTAGTAAATTTTTTCAATGTTATTTAAGTTTTTAGTTAAGTTTCTTGTTATGCAGTATTTCACCAGTAAAACAAAAAGTACTTACAATACACTTCGACAACTTTTAACAATAGTTTGCTATGTGAATAAACATATTTTGAATGACGTTGTTATGAGTTGGGGTTCGGAAGAAATAAATGTGTACCAATTTAAGCTAAAAACACTGTAATTTTTTTTGGGGTCAGCTGCCATATAAATGCTTTAGGTGTTTGTGATGTCCTTTGATCTCAATGAAACTTTGCACACATCTTTATATATATATATATATATGATGATCAAAAAGTCACCTTGTATATATATATATATATATATATATATATACAAGGTAGGGATTATGATTTCTCGAGGTTTTTTATTTCTCGGGTCTCGAGAATTCTCGACCTCGATTTCTCGGGTCGTCCCGGGAAATCGAGAAATTTGTATTTACTACTTTACTTTAGTTTAATAAATAAAAATGCCGGTAATGTACATTTTTTTTTACTAAAAGGAACAAAAACCAACCAAGTCTCTTAAATTACTTCGATAAAAACAGATATTTTTTAATGTTAAAAAAACTTTACTTACATTATTAAAAACAGTTATTTTTAACCAATTAAATATTATAAGAAATAAAATAATAATGAAACCTTCTGTCTCAAACAAACAATTAAAAATCTCTAAAAACAATTCACATAACTTCTTTATGAACTAAAATAAATAGTTAGATAAGTGGGAACTTATCTCTCTCCAACAACAAAAACAAAAATAATCAAATATATTTTTGAACAAAATACAACAAATTTAATACAAATCTGATCAATATTTTTTTTATGATCTATTTAGGTTTTAAAGTGATTAATTACAAAACCTTTTTTTTTATTTTCAGCAACTACTTACTTCTAATAAAATATGCCTTTAGAAAAACTATAGCATTAATGGTCTTATCTGATAGCCGGCTCCGTATTTTAGTGACCACATTTCCACCCATTGAAAAGACTCGTTCATTTTCAGTTGAAGTTGGCTTGACTGAAAGTAATGCTTTGTATAAGGTTTCCAAATTTGGGGACCTTTTGCCAGATTTTTCAAATAGTAAAAACTCTTTTTTTACGATTGATTTTGAGAGCGCTACGGTGGCTGACTCTTCATTGCTCAAAATACCTTTGATAGCATTCTCTAACTGAGTTTCAAAGTTGTCGGGTTCTGACTGGCTTACGCTAACTTGGACGACTTCTGGATCATCAAATTGCCGATATCTAGGTATTTTTTATAGCTTCATTGTAAAATCATAATGTCTCGCTGTCTCGACTTTTCTCGAGCTGAATTTCTCGAGATCGAGAAAAGTCAAATTCCCGGGAAATCCCGGGACGAGAATTCCCGGGTCAAAACTCTAATACAAGGTGACTTTTTGATCATCGTCCAAATTCATACTGGTGGCTTGGTAAGTGATCAGTATCATGGATCAATAACAATTTTGGTGAAATTCGTGAAAAGAAATTTCGACTCCCCATAGTGATTTACTCGGGACTGGAACTTAATTTCTATGGGAAGCCGAAATTTCATTTTACGAATTTTACCAAAATTGTTATTGATCCATGATACTGATCCCTTACCAAGCCACCAGTATGAATTTGGACGATGACCAAAAAGTCACCTTGTATATGTTTCCCTTCCCCCCACACTGCACTCCGACCCATCTCTCATCAAGAGGTGCAAGATGGCGAGATATTCAATAATAATATCATTCAAAATATGCACAAACTATTGTTGAAAGTTGTCTTAGCTAAAGGTTGTATTTTGGCCGTTATAATTATTTCTTAAGGTTTCTCCCAACGCCAACGACCTTGAACTGAGTAACTTTATAACAATTTTATACGGTAACTATAGCATTTTTAATAGAAGAAAAATACATAGTAATCTAAATGATACAAATAATGATGTGGTTTTTCCTGAATTTTATTTAAATTTATAACTGCTACAGTTTTTATCGAAACAGTATAAAAATGTATAAACATCTAGACCATATAATATAAAATGATATGCTTTCTCACTTCTTGGAAATTCATTTTATTTTAGATGAAATAAATTAAAAACAAACTATTTTCGCATTTGTCAGCCGCAGCGACTGACATAACAGCCATGTTGCAGTGCGAGCTGATAAGAACTTTATTTTAATAGGGTTTTGTTCGAAATTTCAACCACCACGAATCGAGTTGCTTATTTTTCCAACGTGTTTTACATATTTTCATTTTTTTTTTTTTTTAAACTTTATTTATCACAAGTAATATAAACAAAACAATAATTTTCCGCCAAACTGTTAAGACAGTTTATCGGCAGACATACACTCTCTCTTAATGGTAGCACTTATGATTACATAAACTTGTTAAATAAATACTTGATCTAAACTAATAATCATCACTAAACTTAATAAAACAAAAAATTTACCTCGTTGAGGGTAGTTATACATAACTACAACAGCTCAACACTAGTAGTTTTGTGTGGTGACAAACAAACTGCCGGAGCAACTATTCGGAGCTTATTCTCATTTCGTTGTTAAGGTAAAAAACAACAAACTGAGCTACGAAGCCTCGTTGAAGCAAGTGGACCTGATGTATCCTCCAGACATAAAGGAAGCTGTCAAGAAAACTATAGAAAAGTGCAAGGATATTTGTAAGTATACCAGTTAATGGACAGGTGGTAGAGCTGATGCCGGGCTCGATTGTGGAGGTACCACCATCTTACTTGGAGAACCCGTCGAAGTAATTCGGGGGAGAGTAAGAGGACAGCTCACAGGCAAAAAAACCAGGAGGCCCACCATGTCTGGGACCGATAGATGGCGGTATATACATCCCTAATAGCCGGGCCTTATATGGAACAGAGTGGTGACGGCAGCGGCGTCGCTGGTGCGAGGGTTCCGGCACCGCGCTCACCAACCCGCCTGCCCAGCGTGTGTGAGTATGGGCAATTCTTCCAGGATGACCGCTGGTAGTGGCAAAGTCCTGGAAAGGCTTATGTCCAATACCATTATACGTTTTACGGAATAAGTGTGTTAAATTTCATTTTCTTTCTTTCTAATATTAATTTTTTACTTACCCGAGAGAATGGTGAAGGAATTTATATACCAGCTGTAAATGGACATTTACTGATCATACTGAACAACTAACACAAAGAAACAGTCCGTGTACATGGACTGGCCATTGACGTACAAAAAAAGGTGGACGGAGTTTTGCTAACCAACAACTGAACCCATGTATGTGGATCCGCTTGTACACGCGAGCTCGGCACGCACACATTCACACAGTATGCCAATTTCAAAATTTACGGTGGGTACTTTGGAGAGGATATTTTAAACATTTGTATGGTTATGTCTTTGGAAAAGTTGTTAGGTATCATCAGTAGTGTATATAACAGTTCATTTACACCAGGTGTATATAGGTTCGAACGATATAGAAATAGAAAATATGAAATGAACCTGCGCTGCGTGCCATAAAAGCGTTTAAGGGTCTATTCTTCGGATTTGTAAGAAAATATTTAGCTAAATACTTCTTAATATTTTGTCATAAATCCGGAGAACCGACTCTTAAGACATTAGCAATAACATCACTTGGCAATCTTACTCTTCGTTGATGTCAGGAACTTCCTCAACAGTAGTTGTTACCAATTTTATGAGCCTTCTTTCCTTCAAATGGCCTTCCGTTTTTGAATCATATGCACAATTTAACATTTATGTGTTATTATTACTATGTTATACGAGTAGGTACAATAATAATGCAAGATAGAAAAGTGGCGTACAATTATTGTATAAATATAAATAGGTATGTTTGCAATTCTACGAATAAAATGCATGTTTGTACATAATATGTGCGAGTAAATTGCCATAATTTACTGCAACGCTTGGTCTGGCTCGTGATCTCTGAAAACTGACTTTTTCATAGCCTGTATTTTTAATAATTAATATATGAATAACTTAATAATAATATTAATTTGGGATTATGGTCGGGACAAATAAATATAACAAATAAAAAAGAAAATATTAAAATTAAAGTAATTACAACAAAATACTTTTTTGCTCGCTGACCATTGTTATTTGTTATTTGTCGGGACAATTTGTATTTTGTCGGGACTCTCTGGACATCATATGAAATGTCGGGACAATCCCGATGAATCAGGACTATCTGGCAACCCTAGAGTAGCTGGCCTTGCCCCGTAGCTGGCCTCCCACCATCTCACCTTACATAAAAAAAAAATAACATCGCCATCTTACACTGAGCATCCGCATTTGATGTTTTTGTCGAAAATGTGTCGAAATTTTGCGCGTATCTAAATATATGCTCTTGGGAATGTGAAAATTTCAAATTAAATAATAATAACGAATAATAAAAAATATAAATGAAATAGAAAAAATAAATGAAGTAATTTGAAGGTTTTAGTTTTTGTTTATGTTCTGTCAAATAATAGGTCTGTCAGGCTACTACAGTGTTTATTTAATATTTTAATTGGTATATTTTAAATTTTCAGCTAAAAAATACAAGGATATTTGTGAAGCTTCATACTGGACTGCGAAGTGTATTTATGAAGATGACCCCAAGAATTTTATATTTGCCTGATTAAACAAGTTCATCGGAATAAAAACTTTTGGCAATAGAAAAAAAGAAAGAAGTGTTTCAATTTTCACTTTGAATAAAAGTCACTTTGTATGTTGTTTTTTTTTTCACATGTTTGAAATGCAGGTACTTCTAAGTGTCAAAAAACTACAAATGAAAAAATAAATTATATTGCGTCGATTTACACGCTTATTGTCAGTTACGCAAAATGTCAAATACGCAAAATATCAGACCCCTAAACCTTTTCGCAAAAAGTCAGATACGCACTTAGGGTTACCAGATCCGGTAACGTGAATTCCTGACAAAATACCTAATAATTCAGTAATTTTCCTGACATGTATGTAAAGGTTTCATGTGAATGAGCAGGCAGCTCGATTTTCAACAGTTTTCGTTACAAATACATATATTAAAACTCAATAAATATAATAAATTTAAGCAATTATTCATCTGTTTTAAAAATTCCTGACTAATCCCATTTTTTCCTGATTTCCTGACAGAGGGCCAAAGTTCCTGATATGTCAGGAAAATTCCTGTCATCTGGTAACCCTATACGCACTACACTAAAGAATATTAACCATGACTAGGTATGGAAAGAGTGACGCTCACCTCTTCGTTCGCTGCGTGCACACACACCCACACAAACGTGTGCGGACACAGGCTGGTGCTCATGTAGAAAAGTAATAGGTAAAAATAGGTAAAGGTAATGTACGGACCAAAGCTTTTGTCTGAAAAATCATTTGAACCCTGAAACTTTTCTCACCTTGAGTTAAATTGCTCAGTAGTTTTGTCAGGTTAATTTGCCCTCTGTATAATCGCACTGACTGAAGATCTGCATACTCATCCTCATCACGGTTTATGGAAATGATAATAACGGAATTACGTTATAGCTTCCTCGCGTAATTCTTTTAAGTATTCTGTGCACTGACACTACCTGTCCGAAGTTTTATATCGCGAAGTTATATAAAACTTGACTTTTACAAAACATGAAAACATTGACAGATTAAAGTAGCATTTTATTATTTACTATTAATGAACCTAATTACTTATAATTTAGTACATAACTATCTAATTATAGAAAAAGAAGTGCGACTCCCTCCCCACAGACAAACCAAATTTCTACTTGGTTTTGTGGGATGTATTTAGATTAACTTATCTTTGAAATAAATAAACATATACATTCATTCATTCATCCGAAAAACGAAAATTATGATCACTTTCTTTCATTTTGTTTTTTGCGGCCGTTATATGTATTTATTTACGAATTTTATACTTTTTTAAATTTTGTTATTATTTATGTTTAGGTATTTAGTTTTATGTAAAGAAATCAATTTTTATTTTTGTATTTTATCTTAAATATATATATATATATTTTTAAGATATTCAATTATATTTGTAATTGTTAATTTTTTTCCTTTCTGCACGCCTAGCTACTTTTATATCTTGTACCATCTGTGAGTTGATTGGTAGAAAATGCTCTATGCATTAAGTCCGCCATTTTGTACTTTAATTGTGCATTACCTGCATTATGATAATGATGATGATGATGATAATGATGATGATGATGGTGATGATGATGGTGATGATGATGATGATGATGATGATGAAAGAAAGAAATTTATACTTTTAAATACTTTACGATTTATCCATCAAAAGGAGATATAAACTAACATTGCGGTATAGAAACACAGAAAGAAATATAAATCTGGATGTGAGGAGCTCTGAACCGGGATACGAATTCGGGAATTCTCGCAAATCGGGCGATTGCTCTACCAGCTGATTTATCTGTTGATTATTTATTTAGCTCACAGCCAGATTTACTTTTCTTTCTGCGTTTCTATACTGCAGTAATGTGATGTTAACCTGCTATTCTAAAATGTTCTATGACCTACAATCATTTCGTAAAATGAAGTTTAAGTTCTTCATACCTTGACTAACGATATATATTTTTTCATATATTTTAAACATATCGTTTAAGAGAAATAACTTTATCAATAGAGTAATTTTAGGATGGCGCGGGAGGGGCGCCTTAAGAGCCCGGCCGCAACGGCATCAATTTTGACGCAAAGCATTATGTTTAATATTTTTCTGGCCTTTATCGCGGGGTTTTTCCCGAAAATCAGCGACATAAACCACTTCCTATTGGCCGTTTAAATGAAGTCCTAAAATTTATTTATTGAATTGTTTCTTTTTTGTGGGTTATTTTGGTACTTACGGGTCCGCTCCGAATCGTTCTTCATAATATCTAAGTACCAAGATAACTCGCAAAGGAGAAACAATTCAATCAAATAAATTTTAGGCCTTCATTTAGATGTCCCTGGCTTTTACAAAAACAAGGCAAACAAACTTTTTAAAGAACGCTTCGCATCAAACGGACGAAAAATACGGAGCGGTTCGTTACTTCTCAAATTCTTAACTTTTCAAGTGACTGTTTGCAGCTAATATTTTTCATGATCTAATCATCGTTCTACTAACTAAAAAACATACCAACAAAAATACCATATCCTATCTTAAGCTCATTATAAATAACCATCATAAAATCATAATGCTTCGACAAAAATTGGCTGTATGTAATGTAATGAATGACAAAGCGGTTGGTCACGTGTTCAGCCAACAATGTCCTGATTAGCTTCGCCCTTGGATCGTGAACTGGCTAACAAGCCTGACACAGACGATTTTTTTAGTCTAATCATTCAGTTACAAAAATAATATGTACTTCTTATCGTTTTCATACCGACGGGGTCTCAGAAGTGATTCCGAGATGTAGATAGCTTCTAAACAAATCCAATTGAGGTCCCCTGATACCCATCTGTTCCAATATGTGTACAAGTATAGACATTGACACTGTATCGAAAGCTTAGGTAAGATTCAGAAAGATTGCCAAGTTCTTGTGACTTGTGGACAACACAGTAACCACCTAGTGCGGGCCTTGGAATCTCTCTACGAGAATTTAAGTGCTTAGGATTAACGGAGAGGTGTTCGACAAGGATGTGTAGCGTTACCGTGGCTTTTCAATCTATTTATGGACAACTGTTTACAATGATTTAAAAGAGCGTAAATGTGTTATTTACTTATCAAATGCCTCTTAAACGTCGATGACCAAGTTCTCCTTACTTTATCGACGAATGAGCTGCAAGAGATGGTAACATTTACGTATTTAAAAAGAAAGGAATGAAAATTCACGTAGGAAAAACAAAGGTAATGGTGTTAGACAGGGGTGAAGCGGTGACTGAATGCAAGGTTAAGATTGGAATTAAGGAAGTAGAACAGGTTAACGAGTCTGTCTATCTGGGTTGTCTATTTACGCGCGATGGAAAATGTGACGATAACATTGAAAGAAGAGTGAGTGCGGGAAATAAAGTGAATACAGCCCTACACTCCTTTATGGGAAGCCAAAATGTGACAGCAACGGAACGATTGGCGATGCATAATGGAGTGTTGGCTACACTTATTACTTACTTATGTATGGTAGTTAATGTTGGGTATGGCAAGATAAACATCTAAGTAGAGTGAATGTAGTGGAAATGCGTTCCTTACGTAGTATGTGTGGTTTAACATTGAATGACAGAGTGAAAAATATCGACATACGGGATCGATGCGGCCTGAAAGAAGATGTAGTAACTAGAATAGAAAAAGGAATGCTTCGGTGGTTTGGACCTGTAGGGAGAGGATGAATGAAAGTAGAGTGAATGAAAGAAATTAATAGTGCGCAAGTGGAACGTACAACTCGACCAGTGGGTCTACCGCGTAATTCTCATTTTCATCAACATCAACTTGAGATTGAAATTTGACGTGCGTGCGACGACGCCCGCCTAACATGCCATCTCTTTTGCACGCGTTGAATTTCGCATGCATTTGCTTGAAGTTGATACAAATGAGAATTACGCGGTAGAGCCCCTGACCGCCCTAGAAGGACGTAATGCTGACTAAATTGGCGACATACTAAAGAAGGGCCACGTCAAAAGTATCCGGAAAAGAAGAGCTTGTATACCCCAAATTTTTTCTTCCGTTTTATCAAGGAGGAAAGAGGTGTGTTTGAATCGTAGCAGATGGAAATCTGTAGTCTCTGCCTACCCTTCTGGGAGACAGGCGTGAGTATACTTAAGTATGTATGCCGAGGTCCTTTTACCATTGAAGGATATAATAACTGTTTGACTTTTATTAGTTTTGACTTTATATACTTACCTATAAGGTGACTTTGATTGCTAGCCAAATTCATAATAAAGACTCGGTAGGTGGTCAAGACTTTAGTTCAATGACCATTTTTGCAAAACACAAAAAAAGGTTTGTTCTCCTGTACTGCTTCTTTCTTCCCAGTTTTTCTGTTGTGGGAATTTTTTTCCCATTAGTACTGTGAATACCTATTATACCTAATACTAGTATTAGCTCTGGATTTAGTAGTCTTGTTTACTGAACAAAATTTTTTGGATCATTTTCAATCCATTGTAAGTAAAAATAATGTATGTTTTAAATTTGTGGATATATTAATAATTTGCAATATTCCGCTAAACACTCTAACCATGCTATTCAAAATGCAGACTCAAGCACCGCCCGCCCTCCCGTATAAAACGTTCACAAGCAAAGCAAGCAGTACGAGCACAAAATAAAGCAATCTTAAATAACAAGCAAGAAAACTTATCTAATTTTTATGCGGGAGGGCGGGTGGTGCTTGAGTCATTTTGAATAGCATGGTAAGAGTGTTTAGCGGAATATTGCAAATTATTAATATATCCACAAATTTATGATGGACTTCTTAATGTATGTTTTAATGAAGTTTTAATGCATGTTTTTATTGAAAGATAGACAAAACAATTTACAATTTTATTTAAACGACATTTTATTATATTATTTGTATTGTTAATTTTGTTTGACAAATTTATTTCAAATTTCAGTGACCTTCCCTTGGTCAACGGCTTTAGAGGAAATACCATTAAATTCCTAAGTAAACAAAATCCGATGTAAAAAATTATACTTTGCCCGTGCCACATTAGAGCCGCAACACAATTATCCCATTAAATAAAATCTGTTCACACTATATAAATATGTCGAATTGCCACCTAGCATTAGTTATCTTTGTGCCGTGGAAGAACAGGACAACTGACAGCGACTCTTGTAGAATATTTATTAAAATTATTTATTCAAAATGTCTTCGTACCGTTATGTGATCTTGTTCGCCGTTGTGGTTTTCGGAACTCTACAAATTGCCAAAGTAAGTATCGTTACTTTATTTTTTTTTTTTACAAACAAGGAATACAAACAGAGAGATGCACATAATATCTTACAGTAAAGTTATAGGTAGTTTTTCACTGTACCACTATCCTTAGCATACTCACAGATAATATATAATATATGTTTCAAGTGACGCAGACAGGAGATAAAGATAAATAATTTAATCGTCGGTCTAGCATATTCGTTTCGGTTCTGTGTAATATCTCTTTTAGTTCTTGTTAGACCCGACTTCTGTAACCTCTTTTTGGTATATACCTACCTACCAACAGTAAATAGATAAATCATATATATTATATACGTACGCTACTGAAAGACTCGCGAGCTAAAGAAAAAAAAAACGTTCGTACAAAAACCCTCGAAATATAACATTTTTTCGACGTTATTTGTTTGAGCTATATACAAGTTTCAAATATCGTAATACATACAAGTTTCAAATATCGTAATACATACAAGTTTCAAATATAGTAATACATACAAGTTTCAAATATCGTAATACATACAAGTTTCAAATATCGTAATACATACAAGTTTCAAATATCGTAATACATACAAGTTTCAAATATCGTAATACATACAAGTTTCAAATATCGTAATACATACAAGTTTCAAATATCGTAATACATACAAGTTTCAAATATCGTAATACATACAAGTTTCAAATATCGTAATACATACAAGTTTCAAATATCGTAATACATACAAGTTTCAAATTTGGTCAAATTGGTACATACTTCAAAGTAAATCAACAAATATTACAAATTAGGGTTCCGTACTCAGGGGGTTCCAAATTATTTGTCAGGCGCTACCATTTTAGCGCCTTGGTTTTGTCGCCTTGATGTTGCTATAGTATCTATGTAAATGTTATTTTTCCTAACGTTTTAAGGGTTCCTTACCTGTAATATGTGGTGGTACGAAACCCTTTCTACGCGAGTCTGATTCGCACTTGGCCGGATTTTTCATTTGCGAATTTGTGATATTTTATCTTTTTTCAGTATGATTACTATGGTACCTGTCTATTTATACCTGATTTTCCTATACATATCGGATGGATTTCAAGTCTCTGAAAAGTCGAAAACATTTGAAAATACTATACTTGTCTATGTCAACAATTTTACTATGGAGCAAACCCTGAAAGCGAAATCTAAAAGACAGTCAACTGTTCGATACATTTAGATACATAATAGGCCCATCTTTCTTCTAAATTCTCATTGCATAGGCCTATGTATGTACCTCTTCAAAAAATAAAACAGACATATCGCGAGGGGGTGTCAGCGGTGTTCAAGTGTAAACTGTGAAATGCAAGTCACAGTCTACACTTGGTACGCCTGCTTTTCACCGACGATAATTATGTCCCAAACGTGGTGGGAAGTGAACCATAATATCGCCGTACTTCGGACACAAATTATGCAATAAATGCGTTTTAAAGCAATTCGCAGTAATTGCTTTATAATAACTAGGTTTTTACAGAAAAAATATGTAACTTTATGCACTACATTTTGATTACATTCGATAACAACGGTGAAATGCAATCGAAATGTAGTGTAATGCATAAAATTACATATTTTTCACATATTTAAACCTAATTTAAGTTTGTTTACTTTAGTTATGAACAAAAAGTATGAAAAATATAAAATTACCAAAATAGAGGTCCAATGAGAGTTGGAATCGCGCCGTGAGGGTTCCGTACCATTACACCTACAAAATGAAACAAAACTACAAAATCTTGTCGGTGAAGTATTCGGGTAGGGAACCCTGAAACTACATTATGAATTTTCAGTATTTTTTGTTTAATTCAGTATATGGTATATAATGTCAAATTCCTAACTAAGTATAGTTTAGTTTTTGAGATAGACCCCGCAACTAAAATGGACTAAAGCTGTCAAATTTGACGGCCACTCATTTCTTTGTATTATTAGAATATACAAAAGAATAGAAAATATATTCGCAGACTACTCAACAGTCAGATGACAAAATTAAAGGTGTCGTAAAACCAGCGCAGCGGTGTGAAAATGAGGAAAAAATTACTTGTCGTCACACTGGTTTGACGAGGAAAAGGAAATTAAATTTTTTAGCTGTCAGGTTTCATTCCGTGGGTTATCAAATCACGATTCATTAAGGCCCTGTACAAAGCTAAATGATTTGTAGATCCGAAAACGTGTTTTATTAGCTTCGCCTGCAAGAAAAAAACGCAGTCGTTCGAAATAAATCTTAAAATGACGTTAGTGAACAATGTATTTTAGAAGCCTTAAGTCTCAAAATTCGCGAGATTTTTCTCCATAATTCTATTTCACTTAAGACATTTGTAGAATAATTTTTAATTAGATGTCCTTAAATAACAATCAAACACGTAAAAATCTACCTACAAAATAAAACTTAACTAAAACAAAACACTTACCTAAATAAAACCCTTATAAAACCTATACCTTATGAAAATAAACTAAACTAAATAAAAAATCCTATCTAGATCGCCACCGTCATGTGGAAGGGTACCTAGAAGGCTGGCAGCGTTTCCTCTTAGAATGGCCAGACTGATTCTCTGGCCAAGATAAGCGCCAGCCTTCGGGTCCCCACAAGCGACGACCAGCCGAGCAGATTTCCTAATGTAGCCGCAAATTCAAAATAACCAAAGTTTTCTCGGGAATTGATTAGAGCAGGATAGACACTTCAAAAACCAAAGCGTCTTAATACTACGCTAATAATAATAATTATTAGAGCGTAGCATTCCTGAAAGCTACCAACAGTAGCGGATCCAGGGTAGGAGGACTAGGGAGCTAAAACCCTCCCCTAAATGTACGTCAGAGGACTCATACATTACACATTTTAATCCATCCATCCATCAGCCCGTATTCGTCCACTGCTGGACATAGGCCTCCCCCATATTACGCCACTCTTGGCGGTCCTCAGACGTCCTCATCCAGCCACCACCCGCAATATACTACTATATTATGAGTATTATGACAATTGCCTACTTATGGTGTACTGTTGTCTTAAATTTACCTAATAGTACACGATGTGGTAGAGATTTAACATATTTAATTTCCTGAAAAAGATCGATGAAACCTACCTCTCCATAATTGGATCCACAACTGACTCCACTTATAAATTCTTATCACTAACCTCAGTCACCAGGTGACAGGTGGTAGAGCTGATGCTGGGCTCAACTGTGGAGGTACCACCATCTTACTTGGGGGACACCCTCAAAGTAATTCAGGGGAGAGTAAGGACAGCTCACAGGCAAAAAACCAGAAGGCCCACCATGCCTGGGACCGATGGATGGCGGTATATCCATCCCTAATAGCCGGGCCTTATATGGAACATACTGTTAACGGGCAGCGGCGTCACTGGTGCGAGAGTTCCGGCACCACGCTCACCAACCCGCCTGCCCAGCATGTGTGAGCATGGGCAATTCTTCCAGGATGACCGCTGGGAGTGGCAAAGTTCTGAAAAGGCTTATGTCCAGCAGTGGGCGAATTAGGTTGATGGATGGACCTCACTCACCATAGTCAAACATTAATCAGGATCTGACCATTTCAGGGCATGTCAGACGAAAGCAAAGCTAAGATTAAGGAGGTGATCATCCCAATGGTAATGGAGTGCGGGGCAGAGATGAAACTCGATAACGAGACCATCAAGGGTTTCAAGGGAATTAAGGAGTTGGCTGACGACACCAGCGCCTGTTTCTATGCTTGCCTCTTCAAGAAGATTGGAATTGTAAGTTTTTACTTTGATAGTATCTTCTTCATCACCGTCAGAGATCCACCGCTGCAGTGCTATACAACAGTTTGTATAGCAGATTAGTTGGTGATCGGTGGCAGATCCCCAATGACGTTTCTCCTCGTCGAAAGTGGCATAGTACAAAGACTTAGGATATACAGTATATCCTAAGTCTATGGTACCTATAGATTGGAGTTAGATGACGCCAGTAGACCTACTTTGGGCGTCCTTAGTAACTTTGAGTACTACAACTTTGACTCTTATGTCTTATGTGTTACGATTTCTTTTACAATTAAAACCGCTGTCAACTTTTCATAGTAAAATGTGACACGCTTGGTTTTCATAGAGTTTGATGCACTTGCGTCATTCACTTCAATCTGTGTCTGTACTAATATACATATAATAATAATTATATACTTAATTATATTGCAAAACGGCTCACCTCAATCACCTCGGATAGCCGACCAGTTTCAGCAGATTCAGACTGCCTAAGAAGGCAGAAGCAAAAGACTGGGCGAGAGAAGACGCTCACGCGACGACGTCGCCCAGAAAAAGGCAGTCTGAATCTTCTGAAACTGGTCGGCTATCCGAGGTGATTGAGGTGAGCCGTTTTGAAATAATTAAGTATATTATTATTATATGTATATTAGTATGACCACAGACATAGATTGAAGTGAATGACGCAAGTGCATCAAACTCTATGAAAACCAAGCGTGTCACATTTTACTAAAGTAGGGCCACTGAGTGATGGCACTTATGACAGCTGCATTTAATGATGAGGTACAGTTCAAATTTCGGTGAAAAACAAAAATCAAGTGTGAGTTTACTCAACATTAGACACGTCATTCAACATTCAACATAATTATACAAAAGGAAAATGTGACAACACCAGTGGCGTAGCTATCGGAGGGCTATGCGGTGTAGTGCCCGGGGCCCCCAAGAGATGTTTAAATATCTAAATCGAAAAAAGGATTTTACTATCATTTATTTTCGTTTAGTTTAACTTCGTCATTGTTTTGTTTTTAATTAAATATTATTGCGCAACTTGGCGACCTCAAACACGACCTATACAAAATGAGAAACTTAAAAAAAAAAAAATTTTGTTTCTGTACGAATTCTATTGCACAATAAAGCAACATTCAAATCGAAAAATAATAACCGAAACAAGTAGTACATCACTATCAACAATGAAGTATTACATTTTTTAATTCACACTTGCTTATAAATAATTACGATACTTTGTATGCATTTAAACGTCATTTATTTATTTATTTATTATTTATACAGCATTACAGATAGATATCCATTGCACTGTATAATTAAGTTTTTACAAATACAAATAAAAACATTCACAAACATATAGTTTACACATAACATAATATGGCAAAACAAAATAATTAATCTAACAGTTTAAATGTAGGGACATAGTCAGAGAAGCCTCTTTCTCACAGAACCTTAAGCACTCTCGCATTACATCCATCAATCTGTCAAAAAATAAGTCACACTCTGGCACTGAGGTCAAGAGAGCGTTAAGCTTCGTAGTCCCGCGCATTAAGGGAGACTCGAGGTGTGCTACGGTATTGGTGGTAGGCACTGATGGTGTCATAGTCATAGGCGCCATCACTCAGTGGCTCTACTGTATGAACAGTTCACAGCGGTTTACATTGTAAAAGAAATCGTTACATCCCGATCAAAAATATTTATTGAGGTGAGCCGTTTTGCAATAATCATGTTTTATCCTCAAGTTTAATTCCATTCAATAATAATGTACTTAGTATATATTATAGTCAATAATATAATATACCCATAAGACTATGCCGATAACTGCCGCAAAAGCCGCCTCCACTAATTAGCAGGCTGTTGCAGGCTAGGGTCATGCATCTCATCCAAACTAAATAATATCATTTTAATTAGCATGACCCTAATTAGTATTTTATTTAATATTTTAATTAGTTTTTTATTTTATATAATTATTATTATATATTAGATATATAATTATTATATTTAATATATTTAAATTTTAATCTAAATTCAGATTTGTATTGAATATAGTAACCGTAGTAACCTTTTGTGATCAAGACGCTACGTTAAAACGCTATTCCTAACTAAAGTTAATTCACAGTTTTTGTCCATTAAACCACCGATGTTTTTTTTTTTAATATTTGCCTTATATGAGGATATTCGTGCATACATAAATACATATACTCACACCAGGTTCCGCAGCATAATATTTATGCGCGCGCGACGCGAGTTAGTTAAATCACAGGTGCGAGGAGCGTTGGCATGCTGTTTAATCGCAAAAACATCGTTATGCTCCTCGCACTTGTGATTCAACTTAGTTGCGTCGCGCGCGATTAAACATTATACTGCACCCGTTTTACCGGAAAATGTATGTGTTTAAATAAAAAAATCATTAATATTAAAGTAAGGACAAAAATGCTCATAATAAAACATGGCGTACTTCTTCATGTCTTCATTTCCACTATTCCAAATAATTGTATGAAGCGATAGGTTTGAGAAGTCAAGCTCTTACCAAAAATTTTCTTGAATAGTTTAAATTAACATAGAAAAACGAAAAAGCACTCAAAGAAGGATAGACAAGTATAAAATGAAAGCGTTAAGTGTAAAAATGCGATTTTATTCTTTTCCAGATGGATGAGAAAGGCTTGTTCCTAGATGATAAGGCCTTAGAAAAATCAATAATGTTGGCTAAAAACGACGAAGAGAAGGCAAAATTTACTCAATCTGCCAAAACTTGTGCCGCAGGTAAGGGTAATTTTAAATTTATTGAAAAATTTGGGTACTGGCTCGTGCAAATCTGTATTTTTGTATTTTGGCGCATTTTTGTATTAATATTAGTTAATAACCTGTTAGTCCCTATTGTATGGAAATATGATTTATAAAGTGTGAATTTCCTTGCAAATTTCTGTTGCTATAGATTTTAGCAAGCTTCAGTCTTTTCAGTCAATTTTACAGCCCAATGGTAAACAATCCTTCAATTGTACAGTGGCGACGGACCGACAAGAATATTGAAAATGTTTCAATCAGCAGCAGCTGTTGTAACAATCTCAAATTTTGATCATAAACATCAAAACTGAGCTGTGTACATGTATAGATTGAAACAGTTTTTCATGGTAAACGATATTAGTAAGGAGGTGGACAAAGATGGAGACAAAAGACGCGCTGTGTTGCTGAGCGCACCCATTGAAGGCGCTCTTCAGCTCGCCCCAGTAATCTAGTGCTGCCACAACTGCTAGATGGTTTACAAAACAACTTCGTTATGTAAAACCGCTTAACGTTAACACGGTCATATTTTAGCGGTTTTGTAAAATAGCTTAGTGCTTTTGTAAAATAGCTTAGCGGTTTTGCAAAACGGCGTCAAATTAAACATCGTATTGTAAATTTTGTTAAAAACTACAGAAGTCACCTCACTCCGCTCCGCTTCGCTCGGCTCCTTCCATGGAAACCTAACACGCTGCTTCTCGCTTCGCTCCTTTTTCTGAATTTTGGTTAAAAACTTTTTACATTACGTCTAAACGTGATTAGCAAGCAGTACTGTCTAACGTAACGCAATGACAATCCAGCTGAACATAATTTAGCGGTTTTATACAACGGAGCTATTTTGTAAAACTGCTAGCGGTTTTGTAAAACAGCTAGCGGTTTTGTTAAACAGCTAGCGGTTTCGTAAAATAGCTGAATCTACAATCCAACTTCGATAGATACGTAGATCATTCTCTCCATAATTTTTTTTCCTTGTTTTATAGTGCAGGGTCTCCGAGAGCAATACGTATCGTTTACTTTTGACTGTACCCTAAAGTTATACTGACGTTTTTGAGTCTGCCTTTGAAACAGACTTTAGTAAATTATTTGTTTGCACTGGTTTTAGCTAAATAAAACTGGTATTTTGAGCATTTTAATTATTTCTCAAGATTTTGTTGCAAATCCGAAGAATCGACTCTTGATGAGTTTTAACAAAGGTGGTCTCAAAGTCAGAGCACAAAATAACCACTTACAGAAGGTTTACTCCGCACAACTAGCGAAAACAGGCGCACGCACACATAGACGCGTACACACGTACGACGATCTCGGAGATAGTCGAGTGAATGCCAATACGAAATTCTGCCAAGATCATCATACGTACGCGTCTATGCATGTGTGCGTCTGTTTTCGCTCCATCGTCGAGTCGGCCTTCTGGTTGTATCTATTTTGTGGTCAGAGTCCACATTTTCTGCTGATTATGGACGTGATATTATGATTGTTATCTTTGACCACAACAACTTTGAATTACAAGCAAATGTTTGTATAATTCCAGTGAATGCCGAGGACGTATCCGACGGAGAGAAAGGTTGTGACCGCGCCAGGCTTATGTATGCCTGTTTCAAGGACGAAGCCAAGAAGGTACATTTTGATATGTCTATCATCGAAAAATATTGGGCACAAAGGAGACTGGGCGAAAGTGGTTTATAGACCAACAGATATGAAGTATTTTTTTTTTGGAATTACACATTTAGACGGTATTTTTTTGTTATGACATCATCAAAATCTGACCCGACAGTTTTGAGATATTTCAAGTCAAATATTTTAGTATTATTTTACTTTAATTAAGTATTTTTATCACAATAATGTTATAATAAAGTAAGGAACTTATAAGAACTCCGATTTTGCAATTGGCTACATTTATTAAATTTCTGACTGCAATAACGTCGACCTAACTATAAATAAGTGGCCTGTTATACTAGCGTTGGTAAACTACACGCCGTGTCTTTGAAGACGCTGACGCCACCTCTTTCTGTCCGAAAAATACCGAAAATACTGTCGGGTCAGATTTTGATGCCCTTTCGCACAGAGGTGTAGTTGGCGTTACCTAATGTAAAAACCACAATAAAATCTGTTGGTTCGTAGACCACTTTCCATACAAAAAAGAACAGTCTCCTTTGTATTTTACAATTAATAAGAATAGGAAAGAGATAATATATCTTCGCTGCAATTGGTAGATAGATTCAAAGTATATAAGTAACAAAAAATACTCATAATGTATAGGTACAAAGACAATTATAATATTAATGTAAGACATTTGCAATAAGTACTTATATAATTTTGTTTCTTAAAGCAGCGAAAAGGTTGTTGTATTTTTCCACCCTATACTTGTATTTTTTGTTCGTCTACCCAACGATAGTCCGGGAGCTAAATTGGGATAGCACTTAGCTTGTAAGAAAGAGGTCACAGGTTCAAATCCTGTCCCAAAGAATTTTTTCATATTTTTCTTTTTTAATAAAAAATATTCAAATTTCGCAACGACTCATGTAATCTGCTTGAAAAATCGTTTCATTAGACAATCCAAACTTTAAAATGTTGAAGACTTTCCTTCGAAACTAAATCGGTCGTTCTTGCGTAAGCACATGCTGATACGAAGGCTGGAGCTTTTTTTTTAAATCTAATCGCAAAACTTTGTGATGCTTAGAATTTTGGGGCTCCACTGAGTAAAGTCACATAAAGTGTGAACTTAATTGTTTTAACCGTATTGTAAACGTAAGTATTCTAACCAGATGCCTTATTGTCTAATTTCAACATATATCGCTATTGCTTTCAAAAGTACGCGTGATTGGCTAGAAGTGATAAGTCACGTTATTTCTAGCCAATCACGTTACCTTTAAAGCAATGGCGATAGACGATTTCATGACTATTTCCTTACACAATCGCACCTCGGGGTGATATAATTTGTTACCATTTCAGAGTGCGCGAATTAAAAATTTCGAAATTTAAATTTCGCCCGGCCAACAAGGAAGGAGCTCGGTAAATGGTCAATGAATCTCCTGTGAAATTCCCCAAGCCTTAAGCCTTACCCCAAGACGATCAGTATGGAAAGCCAAAATTAAATATTCCGAATTTTATGGAAAGGCTTATTGAACCTTACCGATCTCTTATTTTTAGGGTTCCGTACCCAAAGGGTAACCAACGGGTCCCTATTTCTAAGACTCCGCTGTCCATCTGTCCGTATGTTCGTCCGTCTGTCACCAGGCTGTATCTCATGAACCGTGATAGTTAGACAGTTGAAATTTTTATAGATGATGTATTTCTGTTGCCGCTATAACAACAAATACTAAAAAACAGAATAAAATAAATATTTAAACGGGCTCCTATACAAAAAACATGTTTTTTTTGCCGTTTTTATAGATAATGGTACGGAATCCTTTGTGCGCGAGTCCGACTCGCACTTGGCCAGTTTTTTAATTACCGAGTCCCCGGTATGAAAATACATAAATTATGGTCACCTTATATAGATAGAAACAAAGCAAAAATTATGTAATTAATATAGAGATCCTACAATACATACAATATAGGTACATATTATATATACAACGTGTAACAGAAAGGTGTAACCATATTTGAAGAGCTTATTCAGTCAATGGTAAAGAACAACTTTTACTATGGAACAAACCCTGTATCTCGAAAAAAAAACAAACTGTTTCATAGAAAAATGCAATGCCGCTCGGCCGAAATGTATGGAAGAACAGTTTTTTTTTGAGATTTCGGGGTTGGCTCCATAGTAAAAGTTGTTCTATATCATTGACTGAATAAGCTCTTCAAATATGGTTACACCTTTCTGTTACACGTTGTATACAACGTTTGTTCCATAGTAAAAGTTGTTCTATACCATTGACTGAATAAGCACTTCAAATATGGTTACACCTTTCTGTCACACGTTGTATACAACGTTTGTTCCATAGTAAAAGTTGTTCTATATCATTGACTGAATAAGCTCTTCAAATATGGTTACACCTTTCTGTTACACGTTGTATACAACGTTTGTTCCATAGTAAAAGTTGTTCTATATCGTTGACTGAATAAGCTCTTCAAATATGGTTACACCTTTCTGTTACACGTTGTATAGCTACATACTATTTATTGTTTCAGCTTGGACTTTTTGTACCAGTCATGGAGTAATCAATCCATCCACGCAGAGACCCGAGGACACGAACAAAGATAATTTAGGCATACCTTACGATTTATTTTTGTTTCCTAATTTTATTCTAAAACTCTTAAAATAAACTATTATTTAATATAATGTGGTTAAACTTCTTTAATTTTCTTTCGTAAGTCTTAAATTATTTATTTATTTTCGATTTACTTGTTGTGTCATACATAATACTCAAGTTGTTATATTTATTATGTTGGTATTATATAATTGTATAAAATTATATACACGTTTACTAACAAAATATAACAAAATATGGCTAAAAATATTGCCGTTTGTAAGTTAACATATGAAATGTAATTTATCTTAATACGAGTATATATAAAATAATATAAATTTAAATATACTCGTATTAAGAGAATTTCTATTGCAAACGGACGTAGTCGTCCAACATAACATTAGACTCTATTGTTATATTTTGTTAGTAAACGTGTTATAAGCGGTTTCGCCACCGGATTGTGAAAAACCCGCCTTTTTCTAATTAATCGAAACAGAACACTTACATTCAAAATTCACTAAATAGTTATTCAACAAAACCTTATTACCTACGTATTGTGTATGTTGCCTTCTCAAAGTTTCCATTGGTTTCTGTAAATATGAATTTCAAAAATTTTTTAATTCAAATTTTTAAAATGTAAACTTTGCGATGGCATACATAATACATAGGCTTTATTGAGGAACTATTTAGTAAATTTTTAATAGAAGGGGTCTAAAATTTAGAAGTTACTTCGTAATTTTTTTCTATTGAACTTAAAGCTTTTGCGTTTTTTTCAAAATGTTTAGATCAGCCCTATAGTATAGATAGTAATCTATATATTTACTAAACCGATTTCTCAAGTTACACCATGTGAAATGGTCATTGGAAGTTGTGCATCTGACCTTACATGGACCCATAATATGGTCGTAACAAAACCTCACCAGCAAAAGCAGGCGCAACAAATTGGAATGTCATCCATCACACAATCACTTCTATTTTACCACGGACTACGGATAAACCCATACATCCTATAGTAATAAGTAAGGTCCGGGAAACCATGAAAGATCAATTCAGTATGATCATGGCACAATAGTATAAAACGAATTAGTATCGACTTTTGTAAACACTATCTATGTAGATAGACGTTTGATCGGTTTGAAGTATATATCTAGTTTTGATGAACGTTCTTAATAATTCTTTTAAAATGAATAAGTTTGGATTTGTCTGTTTCACAGTTATTTGTCTTGTAACTGAGAGCGTGTTTGTAAGTATTATAGCTGTTTTATAATTTCTTTTGTTATTTTAAAAATTAAAAAACTATTCTTTATTGTGTACAAACACACATGGAAATTTAAACATAAACAATATTATAGTGAAAAACATTGGCGAGCTTATCTCTAAACAGAGATTTCTTACAGCAAAACCATCATATTTGGAAAATGTAACATAAACGAAGTAATCATATACGTGTACACAGATAAGAAAAACATACAAAGAATTATACAAGTACCCATAAGGCTAATTACAAAATTAAAATTTATATCAGTACTTAAATAAATACGATCTATAAAATATTATAAATATGCATAGTGTGTAATAAACTACATAAACATATTATAGAATTAAATAAAACTTCAGGATAATTCATGATTTATATAAAAATGGCTCACCTCAATACGTGTTATGATCGGGAAAGCCGACCAGTTCCAGCAGATTTAGACTACCTTCATCTGGACGAGTGAAGACGTTTACGCGACGACGTTACGCTTCACGCATAAACATAGATGTATATAATATTTACCTAGTAGTGTTCTTTAAGCTTTTTCTTAAAGGAACCGATAGTAAAACAGTCGCGGATACTATGCGGAAGAGCATTCCATAGTTGGACTGATTGGACACTTAATGAGTTTCCATAAGCACAGGTGTTGTGTATAGGGGTTCTAAGGAGGGAGAAAGTCCTGGAACGTAAGGGTCTATCCCTGGAGATCAAAAACTCAAAACGTTTACGAAGGTAAGCCGGTAAAAGTGAATTCTTAATTATATAAAAGATATGGGACACAATGTGAACATTGCGGCGCAGACGGATTGGTAACCATTTTAATTCTTTACGCAAATGAAAGACGTGATCATATTCTCAAAGACCAAAAAATCTATTAAATAGTCCAAAAAGAATACCACACAAGGTTAGACTGTTACCAAGATTCCCCTCAGATCGTGGATGTTTTCAATCATTATTTTTGGTTATTATTAATCTAGATAATATTTTCGATATCTAACTCGAATTAATTTTATATTTTATCTAAAACAATGAAAGCACATTCGGTACCATTTTTGTTAAAACCGTTAAACTTACGTATTTTTTCAATGCATGTGCTCGTAAAAGCCCACTTTTTATGCATCAAAACCGAACAGAAAGTCGATTATTTTGCCCTAGGGCTTTATTATTATTATTTTTTTTTTATTTGTTTGCAATGGTTGGCTAACCTGCAGCCTTTCCTGTGTACCATAGATGTTATACTTTTTTTCCACCGTTTAACGTCTCTGGATACAGTCCTTTTGAGCCAATTATAATTTAAAGTTCACAAGATTATATTTGTTTTCATTTCCTCACACTATGCATTGAAAAATGTAGTATGATACACGGGCGTAAGAGCAATAAATTACTCGATTACGTTTAAAACACCCGCTACGCTCGTGTTTTAAATCGTCCTCGTAATTTATTCCTTTGCGCCCTTGTAGCATAAACTTCTATAAGGGTTTGTTGTTAAGATATTACCCAAATTTCACTATTTTTGGTCCGACTTAAACATAGATCTAAATAATGTTAATAGATTCAGCCTAAAAATATTATAATAATATTCCATAGACACCCCACAATTTGGTGACAGGGTTTGTATGGAGGTTTGCTCGTGCGTGGTGCTGCCTCTTAAGCTCTTTGAAGCGAACACATCGACAGAAGTAGGCATTTTCAATAAGTACTTTGACATGGAGCTCCTTTTGGCAATCACTACGTGCTAACGCTGTTGTCAAAAAAGAGGAAAGCCTGTTTTATCCACCAGGGTGTTGAAAGACCTTCGAAAATTTCTTGTCTTCATCAGAGTACAAATGCAGCCCAGAACATAATCATCCAGTCTAAATTCTTGGCTGCCGGACTTCAGTGCATCAAGGATCATCCGCTTTCCATTGACGAAATCAAAACTTTGAGGTCCAAGATGTTGCCGGATGGAGACAATGCCAAGTGCTTTGCCTCTTGCTTGTTCAAGAAGATTGGTATTGTAAGTAAAGTTTCAAAGTTGCATAATGGTTGATGAAATTTAGGTGTGATCAGTTTGAAAATACGCTTCATCAGGCTTCACCCCACATGAATTTTCCCGTGCTTTCAGGTTTATCATCCACCTTACATGCTGAATTCCAGCATAATCGTCTTTGTCTTTTCTAAGTTGTGCCATGGATGGACAAGCTGACGGATAAATACCAAAGAAGTTTACCTATAAGGGGTTTTCCATTTTTGATGGAACCCACAGAAATATTTAACACTATAATAAATGGAGTTACAATAAAATCTGTCAAGTAAACGTGATCGAAAATGTAGTACGGGTTCCATTCATGTAAATACAAGATGACATTTATTTATACAGCCAAATTCACACTGGACGCTTGGTCAGATCACGGATCAACAGTACATTTTGCAAAATTTTAAAAAGAAAATTTTAACTTGTTTACTCAGGGCTGGGCTTGCTTTTATAGGGAACAGGAAAAAAATAACTTTCGAATTTCCCAAAAAGGGTAATCGAACCTCGATACAGACTATTTACCGAGCCTTCAGTATAAATTCACCTGTAAAAATAAATATCACCTTATATAAATAAGGTCTTTCAATTTAAACGGAAAGTAATTTAGGAGGTGATTCAGTATCATTAATACATCACATTCCACTGCAAAGTACTTTTTTGTGTGCGAACTTTTTTTTCACAAAGTACAAAGTGGTCCGATCAGCTGACTCAGTTTGTATGGACAAGTGAAAAAAAGTCCGCGCAAAAAAAAGTGCTTTGCAGTAGAATGTGATGTATTAACGATACTGAATCACCTCCTAAATTACTTTCCATTTAAATTGAAAGACCTTATATAATCTGTTCCTAAAAACACATTTCATTTTGCTCTTCATATGATGTCATCAGTGGTTTACCTTATTTTAGTCGGGATCTCATTAGTTCTGCAGCTACATTTCAGCTAAATCAGTCAAGCCCTTTTTGTGTGAATCCAATTGGACACTGTTATGCTAAAATGATCCAATCCACAATTCTGTCCAATTTGAGTTATAAATACTTTATTATTATAATAAATTTGAATAATAAAGTGCCTCCAAGGAACGAAATTCTCATATAGCAAAAATTTACCAACTTATCTGTTAAATTAGTTATCTTATCTATCCCATAAATTTAACGAAATACTGACATATGTATAAAGACATCAACATTATAAACACTAAACATCATTTACTCTAAATGAAGTGATTGTTGGTTCGATCATTTTGGCATAACAGTGTCCAATTTACCTGAATAATATCGTAATTGTAACATGTCATACTGGGGAATAATGGAAAAAATACCCTACTTTTATACAGGGTGCTATGGACATTGATGTAAATATTTTCAGGGATGATAAAGGAAGTGATATTGACCAATTTTTTACTAAATTTATGCAAAGTTTTGTGATTTTCGAAATATAGAAATTTTTCAGTTTTGTTCTCTTAAAATTAGGTAACTGCAATAAAAAATAACAAAACACTATTTAAATAATATTTTTGTTTTAAATCAATCTTAATACAGTTTAATAAACAAAAAAAAACAATATAAATATAAGTTAAAATAAACATAAAGCTTAATACAGTACGAAGAAACAGATATTTTTCGTAAAGACTTAAATTATTATTTTTGGCCATAAAAAGTGTTTTAATATTTTTTATATTGCGGTTACCTAATTTTAAGTAGACAAAACTAAAAAATGTATATACAAGGTGAAATTTTGATAATCTTTTTCCTTCAAATAGGGTGTTCTATCCATGTATATGAACAAATTTTACTATGGGGCCAACCCTGAAATCGCAAAAAATAAATCAGCTGTTTCATACATTTCGGTTGAGAAGGTATTTGACTCTTCTATGGAACAGCTGATTCTTTTTTCGCGATTTCAGGGTTGGCTCCATACTAAAAGTTGTTCATATTCATGGATAGAACACCCTGTTTGAAAGAAAAAGATTATCAAAATTTCACCCAGTATATCGAAAATGCAAAATCACTTCCTATATCATCCCTCAAAATATTTACATCGATGTCCCAAATAGCCTGTATAATAATTTACTAATCCGCAGGGTTCTGGCCGTGTGACTATGTGACCCTAATTCGATAGTGTACACCGCCACAAAATTGTCTATTCCTTTAGGGAAAGCTTAAGTGACTTCTATATTTAACAGACAAGTTTGTGGCACTCTATCTCTATTGCTACGACGTAGCAGGTCTACGAAATGGGAGATCTGTGCACCAACGAACTAAAATCTTATGGAAATGTCTCTCAGTACATCCCTTCCTAGGATTATGGCCCCACGACACGGGAGGTTGTGTGTGATTTTGAGTATACTACACGTACTTAGTTCACTACGATAATCGCAATATGATTGGCTTGCCATTCTGATTCCAGCCAATAATATACTTGAGTCAGACCGAAAAGAATGGACCGTAGTCTTTATGTTATTGTATTAAAGACGAAAATGTAAAAAGCACTAAATGTGGTAATGTGTCAGTCGTTTGTAAGTTATTTCGTTTTTAGAGTTTTTGGTTTTAAATTTATGAAAATTTCGAATACTAACGCATAAAATGATGCCTTGATTCTTGCAGTGTTTGCTCAAGTTGCTTATGCACCATTTCACGGTGCAACCCGGCATTTAGTTATAATTTTGTTGTGCTCACTAGTGCGGACGGCGCACCGCGCAGCGCAAGACTGATCAACGTAATACTCATAAATATAAGCCTTGCCCACCTGGGCACATAACTGGTGGAGTACATTTTTAAGCGAGTTTATGCTTCCATAAGATTTTAGTTCGTTGCTGTGAACTCGTATTTACTTGACCATAGTAAATGGTGTTTTTTTTTAGATGGATGATATGGGTAATTTATCGCAAATGGGAGCTTTGGAAAGCGCAAAGAATGTCTTCACTGGCGAGGACCATCTGAAGAAAGTCGAAGAGTTCATCGGAATGTGCTCTTCAGGTAAACTCTTCATATTATAATTGGTCATATTCTAGTACACACTCTAAAGTAAAACAATAATTAATAAAAAATATTTAGTGGCTTGTTTTTTTCGCATTGATGTTGCTACGGCATCTATATTGTTGTTATTTACCATAATGTTTTTAGGCTTATATTCTATGATGCTACGGAACCGACTCGCACTTGGCAAAGTTGTTTATTCTGAATAGCGTATCACAAGTCAGACCAATAATAGCGTGAGTGGAGTCACGGGCAAAAGCTAGAAACAGTGTGTGTTTTATGCGTTCACCGGCTAGAAACAAAAAAAGGATAGAAATCAAAATATAATATTTAGAAATAGAAATAGAAATCGTTTATTACGGTAACATAATCATATTAGTAGTTTATGCTACAAGGGCGAAAAGGAATAAATTACGAGGACGATTTAAAACACGAGCGTAGCGAGTGTTTTAAACGTAACCGAGTAATTTGTTGCTCTTACGCCCGTGTATCATACTACGTTTTTTAATGCATAGTGTTAGGGAATAAAACAAATATAATCTTGTGAACTTTAAATTATGACTGTATCCAGAGCCGTTAAACAGTGAAAAAAAAAGTATAAAATTTATGGTACACAGGAAAGGTTGCAGGTTATCCAACCATTGTAACTAAATTAAAAAAAAAAAAATAATAAAGCCCTAGGGCAAAATAATCGACTTTATGTTCGGTTTTGATGCATAAAAAGTGGGCCTTTACGAGCACTTGCATTTAAAATAATATTACTGTGGTTAGGGTCCACTTTTAAGTAAAGGTATACCTGTGATAGGAGACCTCGCTCTTCCGTATCACTTTTTATGCTTATGAATAAGAAATTAAATAAACAAAAAAAGAAATAAGACTAGCCTTACGTCATTTCTAGTCAGTGGCGGCGTTAGGGTAGGGCGTGGTTGGGCGACCGCCCAGGGCGCCAGACATCAAGGGGCGCCAGCGCCTCCTCGTCAGTATGGATCACGGGATGGCGCGGTAAAATTTTGTTAAATTATGTTAAAATAATTGGTCTTGATTGAAGATTGAAATAATCTTTCCCATGTTTTTTTTTTCTTTTTTTGCACATGAATAGTTTAGGAAACAGATAGAGGGCGCCGTAGAATTCTCGCCCAGGGCGCCGGTTATGCTAAAACCGGCACTGTTTCTAGTACTTTCTAAATAATATTTTCCTTGTAGACTAAAGTAAGGCGTGCGACTGTATGTTGAGGTGAATCAGGGCATAGTTTACTATGGTAAGGGTGTGTAGACATAAGTGAATTTGTGAATGTGTGTGTATATATGGTGATGTATATAAGAGGATGTGAGTGTAAGTGTGAGAATGTCTGTGAATGAGATTTGAATATTTGTACATGTATAAGTTATTTGTATCCGTTTTGAATAGCTTGGACCAAAACTAAATAGATCATTACTGATCATTAGCAGAGTTTTCGTGACCTTACAAAATAATTGTTTCAGTGAACGACCAAGCTGTATCAGACGGAGCGAAGGGCTGTGATAGGGCAAAATTGGCATTCGGTTGCTTGGCCGAAAATGCACCAAAGGTGAGAATTACAATCACAGTACTTATTGATAACATATTATAAATAATCAAAAGTCAAAAGTCAACTCCATATAAAAATATGAAATTCTGTCTCTCTTGACTGTACTCATTTATATGCAACGTGTAACAGAAAGGTGTAACCATATTTGAAAAAACCCTGTATCTCGAAAAAAAAAAAAAACTTTTCCATAGAAAAATGCAATGCCGCTCGGCTGAAATCTATGGAAGGGCAGATTTTTTTTTGAGATTTCAGGGTTGGCTCCATAGTAAAAGTTGTTCTATACCATTGACTGAATAAGCTCTTCAAATATGGTTACACCTTTCTGTTACACCTTGTATAAGATGACTTTTACAATGACAGCGCAGTGTCATCATAGGTATCATTGGTAGCGCATTCCTTAGCGCGCCTGTCATGTAAGCAAGAGGTCGCAGGTTCAAATCTTGGCCCAAAGAATTTTTTCAAAAATATTTGTGCTTTTTAATTTGTTCCTGATTGATTTCTAGTTTGTAATGCATTCTAATAATAATTAGAGTATTCAAAGCGAAGGATTTCGCTATATACTCTTTTTTTTCATTGTTTCAGTTCGGTTTCAATCTCAACTTCTAACGTCATCTCAACCAGTGCTGAAAAAGATCCACAACGTACACCCTGAAAAACTAAAGCAAAATGTTATTTATTGAAAATAAGATGGTAGTTTTATAAGTACTGCGGACGATTTGAACTAGGTTAAGTTTTGTGATCCAAGAAATTAAAATGAAATTATTTAGCTAATTAATGTCGACTTTATTAACCCTCTTAATTCTCATTATTAAAAGCAATAATAAAACAATACATCGCAGTCCAGACCGTGGCTCGGAACCATCTTAAAGTTAACTTCAAGTCCTAGCAACAGTACAAGATATGAATTTAAAATACCGAAATAGGAAAAAGAAGAGAACTTGAGCCCTTTCAAAAAATATTTTTTTGGTGAGATTTTCTTTTTGTCCCCACTTGATTTTCTACACTTAAAAAAAAATAAATTATCTCGTTGTGCTATGAGAAATATAAAAAATTGCGCTAAACAAAAATATTAGATTGAGGATTATGGTGTGAAGGTCAAGGTATAATCCTCACTTTTGAAAACTTCATGAAAATCAATTTTGTTTTGACTATGCCAAAAAATAGTCCAAAATTGTCTTAAATACCCCACAAGGTAAAAAATAGTCCTATCATAATTCCGAAGTTATTGGTATAGGTTGGTGAGGATAATGGTGTGAAGATCAAGGTATAATCCTCACCACTCATGCAAGCAAATGGCGCGTAGTACTATAACGAGCGGGCTAGCTCGCAGTGGGATCTAACAGAATTCTTCTTGAATGATACAACGTATTGTACTTTGGGTCTTTTTTTATTCTTTTCTCACTCTTCCCTGGTTAGCATAGGTATAAATTAAGGTAGGGGAGCTCTGATCTTCGTAGAACACTCGCTTGTCGTGCGGGAGGCAAAATTAACTATACCCAAATAAGACGACATCGTGTCTCCAAGGAGAGTCCAATAGAGAGTCTTGGAGCAACACCTTTATATTTTGAGGTATATATGAAACATCATGAATATCGTGTAATTAGCGAACCTCAACTTCATGGATACCATTTAAACCCAACTTATTTCCGTTTTTATAGTAATTTAAAAATATTTATAATAAAAACACATCACATGTGACTGTTTAGGTTCAACTTTTGCATTACGAAACGCAACTGAAATGGCTAAAAGGACTTAGCATCAAGTCGAATAACATTATAAAAAAACAAAAATGAATGTTTTGACTCAAAATTGTGATAAAATATTCAATCTTTAGTAATTTACATTTTCCATCTACATCTATCTACATCTGTCTACTCTATTTACATCTACATTTGTGTCGATTCGGTGTAACACGGTTTAACTTATTTGGCGGTCTGTCTTTTTCTTTTTGTATCGAAAAAAAAAAAAACTTTTGAAAGAGTAGTTACTATGACCATGGGAGGAAATTGTACAGCCACAGAATGAATTAGTCATACAGCTTGATGAAGGAAGTAGCGATGAGTTTGAAACAGAGAGCAGTGTGACGAAATCATTGCAGAACCAGATACCAACATCTAGTACGCATCTCAATCCAAATTCGAGTGTAGAATATTTGGATTCAAATTTTATAAATACATAAATTTATAAATAAAGTTTAAATTTAATCGCAGTTGTAATTTCACTAAAATCAAAGGGAGGGATCTGGAAACTGAAAGCATTTGTCGCTTTTTAACCATCTCACTTTTAACATTTGTCACTTTTGACATGTCGCTTTTGACATCTGTCACTTTTGACATTTGTCACTTTGGACATCTGTCACTTCTGACATTTGCCGGTTTTTTGATATCTGTAACTTTTGACATCTGTCACATTTGTCACATCTTTCACTTTTAAAATCTATTCTCATATGAGTAATAAAAACAATAACGGGTGAAGTAGCTGGCAAAAGCTAGCGTTTTTAGTATAAAAGGTTAATCTTCAGAATTAAAGAACAATAGATATTATGATGGATCCGCCAGCGCGTCGTGATAATTAGTCACGCATTGAATTCGACGATTCACTGCCGTTTTGTGTGCATCGAAGCAGGAGGACTATAAAAAAAACCTTTCTTTTTTATTGTAGTTTTTTCTTGTTCGTAAACGTTGTTGTAATAAATTCACAAATTAATAAAAATAAACAACATTTTCATAATTATGAATATTTGTACAATTTTAAAGTAATTATTTACGGGTAAGAGCAAGACCACTGCGTCAACACTGAAATCGTTTTTTGCAGATTAGCAGAGTGATGTACTGAATGACTTAACAAAAAGCTTTTCCATAAAACAATGGTTTTGCTAGCTTGACGGACACTCTGTTAGTTTCATTTATGTTGAACCAAACTGGTAATTTTCCAATGTAATAGTAGACTAGTAGTTGTCTAGGCTTCCTAATTTGTGAAGATGTTGTGCAGGAAACCTGGATTTGTGTTGTTGTATTTGTTGTTAGTGTTCACTAGAAATATTATTGTAAGTAAGAGTTTTATTTATTACTCAAGAGTTAATTAGTTCTCTGTTGGTAGGTTAGTTCCATGATTTCTATTGGGTGCATGAAATATTAAAGTATTTTGTTGTTGACTTAAGGCGCTCTTATCCCAGAAGAGTGACTCTCTGTCTTTTTCTTTACGTGTAAGGAGTAAAGAAAACAACCACACTTTTGTACTTTTACGTTGTTTTTATCGGTATTTGAATTGTTTAAAAATAAGGGATATGTTTATTAAAACCCACTTACATGGTCGACCTAGAAAATTTAAAGAGCACGATTACCAGATATGTTTCGTTAATAAAAGAGTGGAATTATGGAAATGACATGATTTGAAAAGTCTTATTACATGCTGTGTTCGTGAATTATTTCTATCGAGCAAAGTTTATCTGATCGTGTAACACATGCATGGAAGACCTAGATAAAGGTTCGAAATATATTGTGTATTTTTTTTTGGAAGTTTTAGACGATATTTGAAAGTTCTATTTGACTTTGAAATTACTGATTTTGGGATAAGAGCGCCTTAAGAACGGTTTCGCAGCCGGATGGTGAAAAACCCGCCTTTTTCTAATTAATCGAAACAGAACACTTAAATTCAAAATTCACTCAATAGTTATTCAAAAAAAGCTTACTACCTGTGTATTGTTTGAAATTCAATTTACAGAAACCAATGGAAACATTGCGATAGCAACATACACAATACATAGGTAATAAGGTTTTGTTGATGGTATCGATTCGGCATAACACGTCTTAACTTATTTGACAGAACTTGGGACTAACCTAATTTTAAGCGTCCTGTCTTTTTCTTTCTTTATCGAAAAGAAAAGGACAGAACGCTTAAGTTAAGTTTAGTCCTGTCAAATAAGTTAAGATGTGCTTCACCGAATCGGTAAGTGAATTTTGAATTTAAATGTTCTATTTCGATTAATTAGAAAAAGGTGGGTTTTTCACAATCCGGCTGTGAAACCGCTCTTAAACGATATTTTATAATGGAATGATTTCCGAACAAGTTCACAAGTGTTTTACGATTATTTATTTACTAATTCTATTTTATGTAAATATTTTTTTGTTTTGGAAATACACTATACGAACAAATTTACGTTGGTTTATACTTCGTACAATCCTGAAATGAAACAGCTGATTGTTTTTTGCTATTTATTTTAAAGTTGTTGATGAGTAGAAATTTGCAAGCTTTTTAGGGTTCCGTCAAAAAATGGAACCCTCATTGCGATGTTTCGGTGTCTGGCTGTCTGCGGAATAAATATAAAACGGCTAAGCCGATCGAGCTGAAATTAAGTTAATATATATAGGTGGAGCGATAACCTATGACCCCGGGAAAAGAAATCATCTGATCAAGTGCGATTCAGACTCTTTTTTGTTTTTTTTTTGTTTTATTACCATTTAAAAAAACAGTTAACACAATACACTCGCGCACCTAGGGTTCTGTATTTCGTCAGTTTTGGGTAAAGTCAACAAAATTGTGTTTTAAATCTTGCTCATACTCATAACATAACTGTTTATGATCACTATATCGTGTTTACTTATTTTTACGAAGAATGAGTTTTTCTCTTCTTGAAATTACGTTATCCTTTTATCGTTATTTGATCATATTTTCGATCCTCTAGTTTCGGAAATAAGAGGTCATACATTTTTTGTTGTCTTTTAAAATGTTTTCGAAATCGTTGCTATTTGCAACAAGCAAAAAGCATAAGTAAGTGGGTACATAATTTTACAATAAGCTCTTTAATACATAATTTGGTTACCATTAAAAAAAATTATCAATAAAAAAAAAAAAATTGCTCTTTCGTCTTGTTCTAGTTTTTTTAATAGTTAAAGTATTTATAAAATATTCACGTAATATCCTATAGTTGAGATTATTTAATATTTTTTGGAATAACTATTTCGGAGATCTTAAAAGTGTCGTTATATATCCGCATCTGTCGTTACGCGTAGGTATTATGTCTTTATTCGTAAAGCATGTCATTGTAGCTGATTCTGAAGGCTTTAATTATAGTTTTAGTGCTGTCAGAACTAAAATTAAATACTATTTTGCAATGAACAAAATGTAGTTTTGACAGCACTAAAACTAAAATTAAAGCCTTCGTAATCGGCTTTACTATGCGTGTAATCAAAATTTTTTTTGCCCCCATTTATATTGACATTATTTCGAGAAATTCGTTTTTCATTATTATGACAAAAATATTTTTTTGTTACAATAATGAAAAATATTTTTTTGTTATAACAAAAATATTTTTTTGTTATAATATTATGTCTAACATTTTCAATTGCAAATTTTAAGCATATCAAGACGTGCAATTTTTAGAATGTCTAAATCATCTCTAGGGTTATTAAATATTTATAAAGCTTTACTCATAACTATAGAAACATTAAAACCCTTTTCTGACACATTTTTCGTCAACTACGGGATACAATGCAGAAGTAATCTCAAATTGCAGATGTGATTCATAAAAATTAAGACAACCATTTCACTTTGTACTTTAATTTGAATTGAAATATTAGAATTGCTTTGGAGTTTTGAGTCCAAAAGAATCGCGATCATGGAATGTTGTAGAAATAACCAATATTTTCTAAAGTTTGGCAAATGTGTCGATTCAGTGTAACACGACTTAACTTATTTGACAGGACTCACCTTATTTTAAGCGTCCCGTCTTTGTCTTTTCGATACAGAAAGAAACGTACAAAACGCTTAAATTAAGTTTAGTCCTGTCAAATAAGTTAAAACGTGTTACACCGAATCGACACAAATACGTCACGGATTTTAGTGGGTTAGGATTTTTCACGATTTTCCCCCCTTTCAACAGTTATATATGAGGTTGTGACTGGACGGACGGACAACGGATACCCACTATAATGGTTTCTGTTTACCCTTTTGGTGCGGAACTCTATTACGTGTATATTCTATTACGTCACATTTCTAAAATAGTAGTTCATGCTACAAGGGCGAAAAGGAATAAATTACGAGGATGATTTAAAACACGAGTAATTTATTGCTCTTACGCCCTTGTATCATACTACGTTTTTCAATGCATAGTGGGAGGAAATAAAACAAAGATAATCTTTTGTACTTTAAATTATGATTGGCTCAAAAGGACTGTATCCAGAGCCGTTAAACAGTGGGAAAAAAAAGTATAACATTTATGGTACACAAGAAAGTGTGCAGGTTAGGCAATTTCTCGTAAATAAATAATAAAAAAAAAGCTCTGGGGCAAAATAATCGACTTTCTGTTTTGATGCATAAAAAGTGGGCCTTTACGAGCACTTGCATTGAAAAAATATTAAAACATGTCGTGATAATAGTGACCACGGGGTAGGCCTAAGATAAGGGAGTCACACAACATTCCATAAATTGGTTAGGTGTGCTCAGTAACTGTTATTTTTCCAGGCTGATCCCGACCCTGATCCTCAACTCCGTCTCTCTGACTTTCACAAGACGAAGCTAACGGAACACTTCACCAACTACGGGGTCGGCTGCATTACCGAGTACAGCATCAACTTCGATGACATCAAGGCCTTGAAAGCCTTCCAGCTGCCCAAAGGAGCTGAGGCGCCTTGCTTTTTCGCCTGTGTCCTGAAGAGAGCACAAATGGTAAGAATTTCGCATCGCAGCCGGATTGTGAAAAACCCGCCTTTTTCTAGTTAATCGAAACTTAACACTTAAATTCAAAATTCACTCAATAGTCATTCAACAAAACTGAATATTTTAAATTCATAATTTTTCGGAAATTTCAAAATTTCAAAATTTTAAATGGAAACTTTGCGATGGCTACAAACACAATACATAGGTTGTAAGGTTTTGTTGAATAACTATTGAGTGAATTTTCAAATTTAAATGTTCTGTTTCGATTAAATTAGAAAAAGGCGGGTTTTTCACCATCCAGCTGCGAAACCACTCTTAATACCTTGTATGCTCTGCCAAAGCAAATGGTTTAGCGAACGTATTAAAAACATAATCCAGGATCCAGGATTTGATTTTTGGTAGGGTTCTGACAAGATTTAAATATCACAAAGTAAAAAAAACCCATGCCCCCCCTGTATCCGCCAATGAATGGGTTACTCTTGAAGGTTGAATTCATTGGACCGTGTTAAATTTGTACTCTGAAACATTAAGCGCTATGCTGCCGAAAATACCAACTTCCTTCTAATTATTTTTACATTACCATTGTTTCTTTAGTAAAAACCTAAAAATGTTTATAATGACGTTATGTCACGTGCAGGTTGGTATATTACCTCCTAGTATTTTTCTAATACACTATCAGTGAGTCATACACACTTCTGACTTTGTATTTTATGGCTTAATTATGTGCAATTTCATTCTTTACTTTTCTCTAATCACCGAAGCAACCGTAGAAGACGCATCTCTAACAAAGTGTCAATCGAAAATGGTACGAGACACTGAAAAAGGCAAAAGGCTCAGGATTGGTTAGTTTTGTCTGTCATGTGACACTGGGTCAGCCTTGATTGGCCGGCTCATGGAGACAGTGAACGCTATTGGAGCCGTCGTCGTCAGCATACTAAACTGTGTCCGACACAGTTTTCGGGGGATCATTTTTCAAAGTAAATCAGACTTCTATGTTTTATGTTTGCTTTGTAACGGCACTTGCGACGGTAACTAGCAAATAAATGTATACTCCTCACTTGCCACGCCGTAAAAACTTTACTCAAACTCATAAGTGCACGTTGTACCAGATTAGGAGCCCTATCAATGAAGATCCCATCTTCTTTAAAAAGAGTTTGGTTATTCAAATTGTATGCGTTCACTAGGTGCAATGTTGTACGTGGCCGACGGATTAGATGGAACGGATTCCATACCTCTAAAAGGCGATAGACGAGACAGGACGAGAAGACAAAGAAATTATCTTTGTTTTGCTTTGATTAATATAAATATTAATACTTAACAAAAAGTTTGTAAACTTCATTCATCATCATTAAATTATAATTCAATAAGGCCGCCTCTGTGGGTGAGTTGAAGAGCGCTAGCTTCCTTACCCAGAGGTCGTGAGTTCAATCCCCGCGTTGCACATTAATTTGTGTTCGGTCTGCGTACTTCGGAAGCTGTGGGTCCATTTGTTCCCGAAATACGCGATGGGGCTCACCGTCACCACCCATCACGTTTGGAACGTAATAATCGTCGGTGAAAAGCAGGTGTACCAAGTGTAGACTGTGAGTTGCATTTCACATAACATAACCAAATACACATAACCAAAGACATTAATAGAATATTTTATTTATTTCTCGATACCTTTTCAAAAATTCCAGAAAAATCTCGCAAATTCACTGATTATGCGTGCCCGCAGCGCACGAAGCGCGCGTTTTAATGTAGACTTTCTGACAATATCCTTAAGTTCAAAATCTCTTGTTGTGTCAGATAGGCCTAATTATTCTAATGTAGGCGTCCCATAAGTAAAAACGGGTATAAAATGATGTTTAACTGGTGATTCCAGATGGACGCGCAGGGCAAGATCACTCCGGAGGCTGTGTTGGCAGTCGCGAAACAGGTTTTTGATGACGAGAAGGACTTGAATGAGGCTGTCAAGGTTTTTCAGGCTTGTGCTTATGGTAAGTTTTTAATTGCTATCTTAATATATTATTTATTCATTATACACTCAAAAGTTTCATAAAATTTTATAATATCATTTTATTTAGGCTTTTGACCAAGTCTTATGCCCGTTTTCATTAACCTTAGGAGCGCACCGAGCTTTTTACACACACAAACACGTTTTTATAACCCTTGTTTATACAATTATTATTACAATTAAATTAAAATCTGGGAAATTTTTTTGATATTATTGGGTATATATACTAGACTGTATACACGATGGAAACACTATTTGATAAAGTTGGCTAGATAGAATCAATTGGCAAAGTTACCTCTTTTCGAGTAATTTTTTCCTCTATTTCCTTACTTTTTTATACAAATAAGTAATTTGATATTATGATTTATTAACTAAAAAAAAGTTCATAGATAGGAGCACGATAGTTTTTTATTCAAGAACAATATGATGAAAATAACAAAAAATATTGAAAAAGTGCAAAAGTTTGGTTATTTTCTTTACTCTTTACACGTAAAGACAAATACAAAGACAAAGGCAAACGCTCGGTGCGCCCTTAAAGGAATTCATATAAATCAGATGTCTAAATATTTAAGAGTTTCCTATAACAAATACATTAGGTCATGCTGGCATGACTCATGTCGTAAATATCGGAACTCTTTGCTAAGAAAAATTAAGTGTTACCTTAGTAGGCGTCTATTTGTTCATAGCTAGTGAAAACCATAGACTAATTTTAGTCTATGGTGAAAACGGAGAATTAAATTTCTATAAAAATTGTCTTGGCACTAACATATTTGAGTATTAACCTTTTGTACGTAGATCTTAAACTTAAAAACCAAGCTTTTGTTAACCTTTAGATTATCTGCCCGTAGCCTATGGGGCTGTCCATATATAACGTTCATCGATGTTAGCCGATTTTTGACCCTCCCTTCCTCTACAACCATCCTATCGTCAATATCCAATGACCCCAAGCTCTCATAAAACTGATGAAATCTTCGTAATTTGTACAAAAAATCAATATTGTTGTTTAAACAATGGTTTTTTTTCTTTTAGCAAGACCCCCATTATTGTCATCTTTGCTCATGATATTACCATCATCCGATAATCTGACCCCCCCCCCCCCTAATTTGAAATGATGTAATATATGGACGGTCCCTATTTCAGCTTTAGAAATCTTTAGAATATCTGCCCATTGCCTGTCTCAGCCTTAGTAAACTTTAGAATATCTGCCCGTAGCCTATCTCAGCTTTAGTAAACTTTAGAATATCTGCCCGTAGCCTATCTCAGCTTTAGTAAACTTTAAAATATCTGCCCGTAGCCTATCTCAGCTTAAGTAAACTTAAGAATATCTGCCCGTAGCCTCAGTTTTAGTAAACTTTATAATATCTGCCCGTAGCCTCAGTTTTAGTAAACTTTATAATATCTGCCCGTAGCGTCAGTTTTAGTAAAATTTTGAATATCTGCCCGTAGCCTCAGTTTTAGTAAACTTTAAAATATCTGCCCGTAGCCTATCTCAGCTTTAGCTTTATTTAGTAGCTAGGTACGTACTCGTATAAATTAATAAATTTTTTCACTACCTTGGGTTGTACGAGTATGTAGCTGCTACTCGTACATTATGTAAGATTTTTGTGTACAATGTTGGTAGCTCAGTGGTAGAACACTGGCCTCTCAATTTTGAGACTAAGGTTCGATCCCCGGTCGGCAATGCACCAATGAGTTTTTCGGAATTGATGTGCATAGTAATTGTTCTTACTTACCACTTGCTGAACTGTGAAAAAAAACATCGTGAGTGAAAATTTAACATTAGAAATTGAGTTATTTTATATATTTATTTGTAATTCAGATTTTAAGGTTTAAGGTCAATTGTTTCTTTGTTTGTGTTTATTTAGATAAATATTTGTACGCCAAATTTGGCAGATTTTTGAGGAATGACATATTTAAGCATAGTGTAACACCTAATTTTTAAGGACCAAAAGTCAAACAAATAAACTTTTCTGTTCTATTCTATAACTGCATGCCCTACAAAGCTTGTATCTGTGCCTAAAGTACCACCACCACACATCACGTTGTGACGTAAAAATCGTCAGTGAAACGCGGGTGTACCGAGTGTATTCACACTCGGAACACCTCTGACACATCCTCGGGGATTCATGTCGTGACTATATATTTATAATAGGTCTTAACATATGAAATTGCCGAAATTTTCTTACAGATTCATGAGTTCATACTTTCATAGTTCCTGTAATTCAATAGCTATTTCCATTATTTGTTTTTTGTTTGAAAGTTCATTTCAAGGTTTTATATCTACGTATTAAATTTTGATTTTATTAACAGTTTGTTAACCAAAACTAAAATTTCAAAAACTGTTCGTCCTAAATGCCAGCCATTTCTATGCTAATATTCGTAATATTTTTATACAATTAATACTTTTCAAAAATTAAATGAATATTGCTGTTAGCTTAATGTCCATATACAAAAGAAGTTACATAATTGGGATTGCTGAAAATTGAGTTTCCTTCAAATTCTCTATAGAAAACGGCAATTTCATATGTATTTCATATTAATATTTTATTTATAATTTTCAGTAAACGACAAAGAAGTAAGCGACGGCACTAAAGGATGCGATAGAGCAATGTTGGCGCTTCAATGTCTGATGGAGCAGTCAAACATGGAAGATGGTGACTTGAAGAATGGCGGGGGAGAGGGTGGAAACACCGCTACTACGGTAAATTATGACAGTTTCGAGGTGGATTAATGAACACATAAATATTAAATATAAGATTATTCGTAGAGTGAGATTTGGCTTATTATTTTTCACACCACCTGCTCGACAATGTCCAATTACATATCATGCATCTCATATAAAGTTATATGAGAATCCCTAGGGATTAAAGTGATTTAAATTTGGAACGTCAAATTCGCGTGGAAACTCGTGGAAAACAAATGCCCATATGGGATTGTAAAGAGGTTTGCTCGAAAATCGAACTGGCCACCATAAGCAGAATTCAACAAAAAGAAAAAAAGCGTTCACAAAGAATGTGAAACAAAAGACGGTGTTTGGTGCTGTGATTGTCAGTGAATTTTATTGAATTATTAATGTTCATAAAAAATGTCGAGCTTTTTATTGTCTCGCAGAAGGTGTGAAAAGTAGAGTATGCTCCTCTGGAATAAAGCCTGTCTTTGTCTTGGGCAGCTTGAACCCCTCGCTTTACTCAGGACTCTAAATAACTCCCTCGCTACGCTCAGGAGTTAACTCTAGAGTCCCTCGTTACGCTCAGGGTTCAATATGCCTGTGATGTAAGACACTGCTTTATTCCCTTAGTGCATAATCTACTATTGAAGAATGTTTCAGTTTTGTGCTCTGTTGTGAAATTATGTAAGAAACGTGAGTAGAAAAACGTACGATTTTAATTGTCTTATTGGCTAATTTGCTTAGGCAAATAGCAGTTTGACAGTTGAAACCGTACGTTTTAAGGTGATATATCGTCCGTGCAAAGGTCCCCGTTACTCAAGGCGGAAAGACCCGCAGTGCGAGTGGGAAAATTGACAAAAAGTCGGATTTAAATTAATACAAAATTAACTAAAATATGTATGAAAATTTCCATCATCAGTAATTAAGGTATACCCATCTAAATAAATATTTTTCAAGTCTGTATAATATCCCAATTTGTCAGAATATCAAAAAAAGTGTAAATTTAGACCTCATTTCAATAATTATTTCTATCGAGTGAAATTCCTCCAATCGCGTTTCTAATAGTCCAAAATCTAGAAGAAGGTCCCAAAATTGTAACACTAACTTATTTAACTTCAGATGTATTTTGAACAGCAGATAAATAACTTCAGAACCGGCCAAGTGCGTGTTGGGCCACGCGCAGTGTAGGGTTCCGTAGTTGCCCTGCACAATATGCGGACTTCTTCTCCAAGTACATTTTATAAGTTTGTCGACTAATAGAGATCGTGCCAAACTTCTAATACGCTCAAAAGTTGCTCTTCCCAAGAACGGCCTATACATTTTGTTCCTGCTGATGCGAATCGCCGGGTTTAGAGGGGACTAAAAGTTTGGCGCGATCTGTACTCGTTAACTTCTAAAGCCTTCTTAGCTGTGATAGTTTTCCTTTTAACTTCGTAATGTATACTACTGCCATGATTTTTTTCACGTCTTCAAATACAACCGTTTCGCTAGCAGGGGGGGGGGACACTTGACTCTAACAAAAACGGAACCCTCCATCGAAAAATGGTCTTCTCACAACCCCAATATTTTTAAATTACCTATCCAACAACACCCCACCCTAGGGGATAGACGAGAAAAAAAAATCATCCCCACTTTACGTGTAGGGGAGGTACCCTAAAAAAAATCTTTTTAAAAATTTTACTGTACCACTTTATTGGCGTGATAAGTATGTATACCCATGCCAAATTACAGTTTTCTAGTACTAATAGTCTCTAAGCTAAGCCGCGGACAGACAGACAGACAGACGGACATGCATGGCGAAACTATAAGAGTTCCTTGTTGTTGACTACTGAACCCTAAAAAGTGCATATTTTGACGATATACCCCCTTAAACTGTCAAATAAAAACGGTTTTCTTACCAAATTGCACCCCTGCACCTAAATTATATTATGCTCCACTGTGGGTCTACCGCGTAATTCTCATTTTCATCAACATCAACTTGAGATTGAAATTTGACGTGCGTGCGACGACGCCCGCCTAACATGCCATCTCTTTTGCACGCATTGAATTTCGCATGCATTTGCTTGAAGTTGATACAAATGAGAATTACGCGGTAGAGCCCCTGGTTATACTGAACAATCGAATGTATTTGTGATGTAAAACTGGATAAGGATTCTTACTACGGAAATCTTGTAACGCCGAAATATAAAACTTTATTATCGTATGATGTAATCATTTTATAAATTATAATAGTAGTTTATGCTACAAGGGCGCAAAGGAATAAATTACGAGGAAGATTTAAAACACGAGCGTAGCGAGTAATTTATTGCTTTTACGCCCGTGTATCATACTACGTTTTTCAATGCATAGTGTGAGGAAATAAAACAAATATAATCTTGTGAACTTTTAATTATAATTGGCTCAAAAAGACTTTATCCAGAGCCGTTAAACAGTGGAAAAAAAAGTACAACATTTATGGTACACAGGAAAGGCTGCAGGTTAGCCAACCATTGTAAATAAATTAAAAAACATAATAGTAATAAAGCCCTAGGGCAAAATAATCGATTTTCTGTTCGGTTTTGATGCATAAAAAGTGGGCCTTTACGAGCACTTGCATTGAAAAATATTGAAAAGCATTGCTATCGTCTTTATGGACATCTATGCTATTGTTTTAATAGCAATTTACTTTATAAAATGACATGTTAGTGAGTAATGCAAAACAAAGTTAGACAAAAGAGATTTTGTTATGAAACTATAAACTATAAAAAAAAGACTTGTCCATAATATTTTGACTAAAAAGAATATAAATTAAATATACAACTTTAAACTCTTGTGTTTCGTACACTTTTTAATACACATTAAATTCTGAAAAAGGTAATAAATAAAATTGTTGTAGATCCGTTTGTAATGTTTATATATTATAAAATATACATGTTGTAAATATGAAATTTATATATTATATTATATTTATAAAACATGATTTAACTCAAACTAACTGGATCATAAGTTATGACTTTTAAAATAACGTAAAGAAAAGCGATTCGAAATAAAAAATACATTTGTGTGAATATATGTATGCTCCCGTAGCATAAGCAGTCAAAGTAGCCCAAATTTAATTGTATATACATCCTTTTTGCAACTGTGCCATTCATTGCTTTGCAATCTCAACGATATTCAGATCACCAACAACGGCTGCAGGTGTATCGCTAGTTGTCGTCCTGGCTTTTACCGTCCTGCCCCCCTATTCTGTATCTTAAGTTGCCAACTGCACAGGGTGCCTATCGTCAAAAACATAGATAAAAACTAAACTTTCAAAATTGGTTTTAGTGGGTATTGAACTATTTACGAACTGTGTCGTCACTTCAAGTGCTAACATGCCCTTAGACAATCGGAATTCTATAGTATATCTATGTTTTTGATGATAGACACCCAGTCCAGAAGGCAACTAGAGATACATCATAGGCCCGCAGGTCCTCATGTTCCCGTCTACCTAGGTGTCCGTATTTGTCCCGACGCCCGTGATAGAAGAAAGGATAAGAGGATGGCATACCCTAGCAATTTCTTTTATTACCCGTCCAGCACAATAAGTCTAATGGCAAAGACCTTATTTGCTTTTCATAGAGGCGATTATATGTTGGCTCTTTGGCCTCTTATTCTTGGACGCGTAATACTGTGATCACGCAGCGAAACAACAAATTGGTGTGTTTTTAGCTAATACCAAAATATTTAATTAAAAAATATTGGATTTAGGTAACATCCCTTCATATTTCTATTACCTATTTTATAAAAAAAAATCAAGTCTTTGAAACGAACGTTTGAAAACCAAAAAAAGAGGGTGGAAACCATTTCTTTTTGACATATATTAAAACATTGTTTATAAGTGGAATCCCTAGATAAAAGATCGATAAATCAAATATATTTATAGCACACCGTGCGCAAAATGACCACTTTACGCACGCTGCGCGTGCGTAAAGTCGGCATTTTCCGCACTTGTGCTATAAAAAATTATGCTAAACTCGTGCGAGAAACTTTTTCTCGACTCGTATGATTGCAGCACTCGCCTTCGGCTCGTGCTGCAAACTCACACTCGTCAGAAAACGTTTCATCGCTCTCGTATCGTAATGTACTATTTTTTTCAATATACGGATAGACTAAAAGTGAACCCTTGAAAACCTGGTGTTGTTGATGTTATAGCGTCAGGTGTCCCGTTAAATACAACGCGTCAGGTACTCAATGCTCCACGTGCCGAACTATTTTAATATCTGCGGCACAAATTGTTCCTTAGCTTATATTATTTAATTTAATTTAATTTTATTAAGGAACAAACAGTCATACATAAAACTTAAATAACACGTAGTATTGTTTACTAAACGACCTTTTTCCTTAAAATATACTTATCTACTTATCTAAATACAATATGATCACTTCAACAACTTAAAATAACTAAACTTAACTTTAAATAAATAAACCTTAAATTTGTTTTCTTACATTATTTTTAACAAAATTCAAACTGTTACAAAACAAATCTACTTCAGCGAACCCATCGTTGTAAGTCTTACAACTTCGCCTAATAAAACTGTTAGAGACATAGCTACTTTTACCCACTGCAATCGAAAAAAGATGTTTATACGACAGCTGCGTTCGCGCCTACGAGGTACACGAAAGAGAATCTGTCGTAGTAATTCCGGAGCATCGATAGAATTATTAAGAAGTTTGTATAAAAAAGTTATATCTAAATATTTACGTCAGTCGCACAACTTCATCATTTTATTACGCTGTAAAGAGGTTGGATAGTCTATGTAAAACTGAGCTGTTCTATATTCTTTAGATTTCATGAATTTTCGTTGTACAGTTTCTATCCTTTCAATGTGATTTTTGAAAACGATCTATATCTACTGGTATATTTTTGTTAAGAGGATGGTCTACCTTAGCAACTTTTTTTATTACCCGTCCAGCACAATGAGTCCTATAGCAAAGACCTTATTTGCTTTTAATCGAGGCGATTATATGTTGGCTCATTGGCCTCTTTTTCTTGGACGCGTAATACTAATTAGAAAGTGCAATGTGTGTGTGGAATCCGCACGAGAGCACTTATGTCCTTTTGCTTGAGAAGGTGCAAAAAGCCTTCTTAAGATACCTTTACAAACGTGTTAAAGGATATTATCCTTTCATGTATCCCACGAAATTTTTATTAGGTTGTCTTGGGTACAACTCACTGGAAATCAGACGAGGAAAGCACCAGCTTGCAGTCATGTGTAGAATTCTTCGGGGAGATATTGATGCTCCAGATCTGCATGGTAAGCTGTGTCGATTTTTCACTCCCACTAATCACACCCCCGACACTTCATAGTCAAGGCTCAAGTTATTTACCTACACTCTCACGCGCGCATCTGGCTTGTCCGCACACGCTTGTGTGTGTGCGTGAGCTAGTCTAGGGCTGGCAGCAATCGTGTGAGCGTCGTCGCCCGATAGGGACACAATATAAGTCAGCAACTTATGTGATTCTCTTCCTAAATTTTAGCGTAGTCCAATTTCTGGTTCCCCGTGGATTAATCAGTATTAAAAAAATATATATATATATACAAGGTTAAATTCAATTAGTTGGCGAAATTTGAAACATATGTAGAACATGTCCATATGAATAACTTTTTTTAATAGGATAGTGAAAAATTCTTAAAATTCGTTTTCACCTTTCCATACTGGACGAGTCAGCTGATCGGAGCAATTTGTATAGGCGGAAGTGAAAAAAAGTTAAGAATTTCGCTTAGCTCCCATACAAACAGTTGTCCATATAGACTAGTACTACCTTTGTTTTGAGTTTCGCCAAATAATGTTATTTAACCTTATATATGTATATAAATCGTTACGACCTGAATGCCCCGGGGGGTGTCGGATGTGTTCCGAGTGTGAACTTTGAAATGCAAGTCACAGTCCACCCACACTCGGTAAACCCGCGTTTCACCTGCAAATATTACGTCCCAACGTGATGGGTGGTGAGCCCTATCATCGTTCTTCGGGCACTCTTTTTAGGGCATGCAGGTTTCCTTACTATGTTTTCCTTCACTGTTCACAAGTGGTAAGTACCTATTAGCAAAAACTATGCACATTATGTAAATTCCGAAGAACTCATTGGTGCATGCCCGACCGGAGATCGAACCTTAATCATCTCAAGATTAAGAGGCCAGCGTTCTACCCCTGAGTTACCGCTGCTTTTTCGTTACTTTAAAAGTAAATATATATATATATATATATATATATATATATAGTATGCCTAAGCTTAGTAGGTACCTATATAGTTTCGTATGCATAAATGATCATCATATAATTAACAACTACTCAAACATAAATTTTGGAAAAAAAATTAAAACTTGTCAAAACATGGAAAGTTATAAATACTGATTTTATTGTTCCAAATGCGTTGCTGAACGAAATTGTAAGGTTTGATCACGCAATTCTAATTTTTGAAAAAAAGTTTTCCAGGCATCCATAAACACTGCAATAACGCACCATACTGATTAAAAATCAGTATCGTGATAAAACTTTGTAACAAAACACGCGCGCAGCAAACGAGTGGTAATCGAGCTCTGCCTGACTCCAGATTTCCACTAACTTGCGGGGGACCGCGGGGGACGTTAAATTCGCGCGGGGAGGTGAGTGTCGCTTCTTTACGTAGTAATACTTTATATTCTCTGCACTAATTATCTTCGCGGCCGTAAGCACAGGTTTTTCGCTGTGCCGTCGTGTCGCACAAAGGCGCGATCTAACTCACCTATACCGCGTACTCTTCTCTCCCTCAACGCTCTTCTAAACGCCAATCAGGACTGTGATCTGTTTGCTGATGGATGGCAGAAAATATTGTCAGAGTGTTTGTGTTTTTGTGAGAAGGCCTGTTTCTGACTTTACGTGTTACTCTTATTTATTTTAGTTGATTGTACCATTTTATGTTTGTGTTACTATCTTTAATTATTGTAATTGGTTTGTCCGTTTTAATTAAAGTAAATAAATAAATAAAAATAATTATCACGCAGCAAAACAACAAATTTGTGTGTTTTTAGCTAATACTGAATATTTTGTAGGCAAAAATATTGGATTTAAGTAGAATCTCTTCATATTTCTATTACCTATTTTATGAAAAAAAAAAAAAAACAAGTTGATCTCTTACCCACGGACGTAGCTCTTACCCGCGTTTTTGAAACGAACGTTTTGAAACCAAAAACGTTTTGAAAACAATATTTTTTTGACAAAAGTATAAATCTTAATACCTACATTGTTTATAGAGTAGAATAAATCAAAAATTATTTGTTTCAATACAAGGAGAGTCCGAATTTCTGCAAACGAATCCTCGAAAATCTGGCGTTGTTCATGCTCTAGAGCAGGGGTTCCAATACGAAAATTTGCGCGTCAAAACTACAGTACTAATTGGAGGAATCAGTGTGGCCCTTAGGCTAAAAATTTTGGAGACCTCTGCTTTAGAGGCTCATGTACAGTCTTAATATAAACAATGGCCGCCACCTTACGGCTATTACATGCTTGATAATACCATAAATTCAAAATCAGACGTCGCTCGTTGAGCAGTTGTCCAGGGTCCAGCCCAGCTTAATGCCACAGCCGAAGCCACAGCGCTGGTATTCGCTGAATCTTACTAAAATTAAATCTAATAACTATAACATAATAATCTAAACATAACAACTTAAAGTGAAAAGCGTAAAGTGTAAAATACATACAAATGATATTACTACTACAGTAGAGCTACTGAGTGATGGCGCCTATGACGTTTAAATGCCTACAAAGTGTCGTCATTATTTATAAGCCAGTGTGATTTAAAAAAATTCAATACTTCATTGTTGATAGTGATGTACTACTTGTTTCGGTTATTATTTTTCGATTTGAATGTTGCTTTATTGTGCAATAGAAATCGTATAGAAACAAAGTTTTTTTTTTTAAAGTTTCTCATTTTTATAGGTCGTGTTTGAGGTCGCCAAGTTACGCAATAATATTTAATTAAAAACAAAACAATGACGAAGTTAAACTAAACGAAAATAAATGACAGTAAAATACTTTTTTCTATTTAGATATTTAAACATCTCTTGGGGGCCCCGGGGCACTACACCGCATAGCCCTTCGATAGCTACGCCACTGGTTTTGGCACATTTTCCTTTTGTAACATTATGTTGAATGTTGAATGACGTGTCTAATGTTGAGTAAACTCACACTTGATTTTAATTTTTAACCGAAATTTGAAATGTACCTCATCACTAAATGCAGCTGTCATAAGTGCCATCACTCAGTGGCCCTACTTTATACTATATTAATAATTATAAATATCCACAAAACTTGCAAACATAAGATAACTATAATATTCATTCCTTTACAGGTAGCTCAAAGGAATACAGCAAGACTGATTATGAGCAGCATTGTGACGAATATCCTCCAGCTAGCCTGTACTGGAGTCACCACGGTCAACCAACTTCTTCTACCTCTGAAGATACTCTCGGATATACTGCCTCTGGACACTGTCGCCACGTTGTGTAGCTTCATTGTCTCTGGTTAGGTGCGCTGTTGTTATTTTTTAATATAAAATCATTATTTTGTAAATATGTTTTTTTATTTTATTTTACAAAGATTTCAAAAGTTTAGATGAGCCCTGGCACCTAAAATCTATTGCATTGTTTTTGAATGTGTTTTGAATGTGAAATGTCACACTTTTGGCTTTATTCGTATTTCTTGAAATATTAGTGCACTTTAAAAATGCACGCGACGGCATATTGAGACCATTTTCTCGTAAAAATCCATTAAGGCGTCCAACTATCACTGTGTTCAGATGAGCACTAATTGCAAACGTGTGAGCGTCACTCATTTAAAGGTGGAAACATTTTGGTGCTGTTATACTACGGTAAGGGCCTATCTTTACTTTTGAAATCTTTGTTATTTTAATTACTCGTACTTTTAATGTTTCTCTATATGAGGTGGGGCCGTCTTCAGTCGAATACAAAGCAGAGGGCCAAAATATATCGAAAATAACGTACTACTTTGTGTTTTAATTACAACAAACAAATTATAGTTTATGTATTGCACTAATTTATTATGTACTTTTTCTTGTTGGAGTATGTTTAGTAGTCACAAAACACACTTTGATACAGTTTTGATACAGTTTTGTGTATTGAAGAGATAAATAAAATAAAATAAAAATAGCCTTTATTTCCGGGCATGTGGTTATTTTACATTAATATGTTATATTATATACACATATTTTTAAAGTATATGTTTGCATTCAAATTGAAGAGATAAATAGGTAACTAGAATTAAATGAGTTGATTTTTATAATTTTATTTTATTTTTAATTTTAACCTATTTTTAAGACTGACGAGAAATTTTGTCCAACAATTTTTCAATTAAGATTCTTTCTGATTCTGATAGCTATGTATACCATACAAATTGACTTTGCAGTACGATAATCAGATAAAAGGCGATATGCAAAAAAAATACGGGTGTTTCTTTTCTGTGTATTTCATGAAATACACGGAAAATTTTGATAAATTTCTGGTATATGCATTTTGACTATATGGTCTAGGGTTTTGAAATTGGAAAACATGTTGGATAAATTTTCCTCGATAGAAATAATTGTTGAAATGAGGTATTCAAACACACTTTTTCTCCTCGTTTGACGAATAGGAACCATATACAGAACTCAAACATATTTTATTAGGTGTGTTTCAATATTATCTAGAGATTTAATATTTAACTCCCCACGTCAATACTCACCACCCATCACGTTGGGATGTAATAATCGTCGATGAAAAGTGGTTGTACCGAGTGTGGAATGTGACTTTAATTTCGCAGTTCACACTCGGAACACCTCTGATTACCTCCTCGAAGATTCATGTCGTGACGATATATTTTATTATATTTTTTATTTATAAATTCTACAGACTATGAAACAAAATCAAGAGTTATGTTTCTTTTAATACGGTCATGTACAAACCTTACCATGAGTCGTTCAGTCTAAGTAAAGGGAGCCAAAGTTAGATAATCGAGCCTTGTTTCATATCCTAATAAAGAAATCAATCACTTTTTAATAAAAAAATAAATAAAAAGAAAGAGACACTTATATAAAACACATAAATGGATTGTGGATTCATCAACACTGGGTGTTAATTTTATAATATATATAATCGGGTCTACCGCGATATATATATTATAATGTGTACAAAACGCGAGAGTTTAAAGGGTGTTAATTTGATAAGCTTTTTCCTTCAACAGGTTGTTCTACCCATTAATATGAACAACTTTTACTATGGGACCAACACCGAAATCGCGGAAAAAAATCAGCTGTTCCATAGAAAAGTTAAATTCCTACTCGACCAAAATGTATGAAACAACTGATTTTGTTTTTGCGAATTCAGGGTTGGCCCTATAGTAAAAGTTGTTCATATTAATGGTTAGAACACCCCGTTTTGTGGAAAAAGGTTAGCATCTTAACTCTCTGTATAAATGGAAAAAAAATGTTATACATAATAAATAAAAATACTTTTAAATTATGTAGTCAATGCAGTATTTATTGTACCTAAAACATAAAAAATATACAATAATACAAAACTTAGCACTATATTCAGTAAAGCCGATTTTTGTCCATCCGTTTTCAATTTAGAAGTCGTTCGATCGTTTGTGCCAAATACTCTCAGATTAGATGTCGAAGCCAAACTGTAAATAAAATAACAGGTAATTATTATCCCACCAAAAAAATCATATGAAAAAGGGGCAGAGTTCAGTACAAATGCAGTGCAGGATTTTCAGCTTCGCTACTTATTTATTTTAAGCGTTTCGTATATCCATCCCGCTTGCTCTTCTTGTCCTTATCGCGCGCAAATTCCCTGGGCTGCGTTCAGTTTGATCGTCAGAAGACGCCCGCTTTACACTGACAGCAGGATAGCAAATGCAAATTCTACAAGTGCAAAAGGGATAGGCGGTATTCAGGTGACATCCGAAGATCAAACGGAACGGAGCCCTGACTGTGGCATGAATTTAACAGGGAACTGCGAGTCTACCACAATATAATATATCTATGTCCAAGACAGAACGATGTCTGACATTAAATAAGCTAGCATACTTCTTTGGATGGATTGTACCGGAAGCAAGTTAATACTATTAATTATCCATATCCAGCAGTTACGGAACCCATGTAGTTAATTCCTGCTGAAGTTTGATGCTTACACAATTTTCATTTGCTGTATGAATTTTCAAGTAACTAATAAATCCAGAGACATTCAACAATATTATGAAATGTCTGTTAATAAATCCTTAAAAACAAAAGAAGCCCGATTCGACAATTCTAAGTACCTGCCAGTCCAGCTCAAAGTGGACCTTCTAGGCGAAGCGTCTCGTACTTGTACGTATGAAATAAAGTAAGTAAAAGTCAGTATATCTTGTACACAATCCCTTCAATGCAGATGTGATCAGATTAAAAATACGCTTCATTTAAAGGGATAGAGTGCTGCTAGAGGTACACAGACATTGAGAAGAATCACTAAGAAACCGAACAAGGTTTGTGAATATTTTTGAGTTTCCAATTCACACTTTGGTTTATATATGGTTAAATTATATTAGTTGGCGAAACTCAAAACATAGGTAGTACTAATCTATATGAACAACTGTTTGTATGGGAGCTAAGGGAAATTCGTAACTTTTTTTCACTTCCCCCCATACGAATTGCCTCGATCAGCTGACTGGTCTAGTATGGAAAGGTGAAAACAAATTTTAAAAATTTTGCACAATCCTAATAGAAAAAGTTGTTCATAGGACATGGTCTACATATGTTTCAAATTTCAGAAACTAATTTAATTTAACCTTGTATATGTCGTCGGCATATTATCGTAGAATATTTCTATAAAAATAAGAAGGGTCGCCTCGTTCCGCTCCGCTTCGCTCGGCTCCCTAAATGTATTTACGTGTAGACCTAACACACTCCTAATTTTGACTTTTCGTGAAAGATTTTCGATTTCATACTTGACAATCTGCCCAATTCTACCATCTGCTTACGACATATATAATTTAGAGCCTATAGAAAAGCAACTTTGGCTTGCTTTAGGATTATTTAACTATAGAAAAATAAAAATAAATAGTAAAATAAAATAAAAGTAATTACCTGTGAGCCGTTTTCAATCATACATCCATAAGCTTTCATGGCTCGTTCACAACCCTTGGCACCATCACTGACAGTTTCAGTGTTTACTGGAAACATAAATACATGGAAGATAAAATCTTTATCACTAACTATTTCATCTATTATAAATCATCTCATTTAGATGGGCAGTGTGTTTACATCATGAACTATTTTGAAGTTTAATTTAATTTTATATTTATTACTAGTGTTTTGCGTGGTGCGCGGGCTGCAGGCAGCCCGCGTGAGTTGTAATTGTTCTTTGTTGTACTCTATTTGTTGTTGTTTGTTGTTGTTATGTACTTGTTGTTCTAACTTTTTCGTTAACGTGACAGGATAAGGTATCGAGTAAAAAACACGTTTGAAATTGAGTTGAAACAGGTGATCAGACGACATTCAAGTAATGGGCAGAAGTCAATTGTACCACGAAAAGTCATCGGTTATGATCGGGTGGGAAAAAAGTCATCGGTCATGATCAGTTTTCAAAATTGTCATCGTCGTAACCGTAATAGCGCGTTGAAATACGTGTGGTAACTTTGATTCCATTGAAGTGGACTAATATTTTGCTATTGTGTACTCTGACAGTTGTCAAAGGTCCAAAATGTACACGGTCGAAATGTGCTTGAACAAACTTTCAACGGAGTCGAATCCCGCTAAGCCCAATCTCAAACGTTTGGAAGATACGTCCAAAAGAAACAGTCTTGTAATGCTCCCGGGGTTAAGTGAACTCGGCCTCATGAACTCACATACTCGGCCTTCGGCCTCGTATGTTCGTTCATCGGCCTCGCTTATACTCGGTTCGGCCTTCGGCCTCACAGGCTCGGCCTCCGGCCTCGCCGCTTGGTACTGTTTGGCCTCCGGACGATTCCTCCGGAATCGTCCTCCGGGGTCGGCCTTCGGCCTCCCTAGGATGACATCAGATATGACTCTGGTAGCCGCGGTGTCGTGCTCGGCCGAAAAACTCGCATGTTCGGACTCCGAACGCTGCCAGCTCGGCCTTCGGCCTCACTGGCGCGTTCTCCGTCCTCACATGCTCGTTTTTCGGCCTCGCTATAAAGACACTTGTAGGCTCGGCCTTCGGCCTCGCCGGGATCCTTTACGCGAAATGTTTCCTCTGACAGCTGTCAAGTGTCCCAAACTGTCAACGGTCGAAATGTGCTTGAACCAATTCAACGTAGTCGAATCCCGCTAAGCCCAATCTCAAAGGTTTGGGAGAAACGTCCAAGTGAAACTGTCTTGTAATGCTCCCGGGGTCAAGTGAACTCGGCCTCATGAACTCACATACTCGGCCTTCGGCCTCGTATGTTCGTTCATCGGCCTCGCTTATACTCGGTTCGGCCTTCGGCCTCACAAGCTCGGCCTCCGGCCTCGCCGCTTGGTACTGTTTGGCCTCCGGACGATTCCTCCGGAATCGTCCTCCGGGGTCGGCCTTCGGCCTCCCTAGGATAACATCAGATATGACTCTGGTAGCCGCGGTGTCGTGCTCGGCCGAAAAGAAACTTGTAGGCTCGGCCTTCGGCCTCGCCATTAGATCCGAAGATACGTCCGACCAATTTTTTTTCTAAAAAGTGTCAAAGTCCCTGTCGGTTGTCAAAAAGTGTCAAATTTGACAGTGGATTCGTAATCAGCGACCCCACCTGCCCCTTGATACCGAGTTTCAGGCGAATCGGAGCACTTTTTTGGACCTGTCAAAAAAATGTCAAATTATGTCAAATGTCAAATTTTTTTATGCGGTCGGGTAGCGCTCGGCAAACCAATCACTAAAGTCGAAACCGCAACTCGCTAGGACTTACGGTTCGGGAGATATGACCGATCAAAGTTTTGGCAAAAAAAAAATTTTTTTCCGACTTTTTTTTTTTTTTATTTGATTTCCAGGTAGAGCTCGCCGAGCCCTTTTCTTAGAGTACCATGAACATGGGTCTAGCTCCAGCCGTTTGGGAGATACGGGCCGTTAAAGTTTTGACACCGGGGGGGGCTAGATCTCGGCGAGACCTTTTCTTAGACACCCATCAACATGGGTCTAACTCAAGCCGTCTAGGAGATACGGTCGGTTAAAGTTTTGACATTAAAAAAAAAAAAAGAAACTTTTTTGGCACCCTATGGACCGACCCCTAGGGTTGTACCACCTTCCGTTCCGAAGATATGGCCAAAACAAATTTTTTTTGTAACAAATTTTAGAAAAAAAAAATCCCATCCCTAGTGACCGGGGACATCCCTAGGAACTGCGCCCGCTCGCGCTTCGCGCTCGCGGGCTTGTTCCGGCGAACTTTCTGTCAATAATGTCAAAAATGTCAGTTTTTCCCATCCCTAGTACCCAGGTACATCACTACGAACATCGCCCTCTCGCGCTTCGCGACTTCGGGCTCGCCTGCTCACTCGCAAAACTCCCATATAAAATCCCATACAACGACCCGCCTCACTAAAATGTCAAAAAACCATGTCAAATGTCAAAAAATGTCAAATGTCTGATTTTTTCCCCACTCAGTATTAGACACCCAACATTCCATACATACATCACTACCACCCCAGAACACTCCTTCCAACTAAACAACCATGTCAATGAGTGAGTCAGTCAGTTACCGTTTTGTAGCTTTATATATAGTCAATCAATAATTGTACATTTTTTTCATTAATTTTGTGCTGTAGTGTAAGAACGTGTTATAAGTACGGTTTATTGAAATGTTTTGGAGAAGAAAAGTAATTGTGAAATTTATCATCAAATCCATGTTACAAAGGCTTTGTTTTCAACAAGTTCAAACAAGTTTAAAATTACTGTTTTCGATCGATCTTACAGTATTTTGATCAAAGACCGGTAGTTGAATGAATACTTCGCGTCTTTTGACGCATAGACTACGACGTAGAGGGTATACAAATGGAAAAAAAAACAGTGCGTTCGTAGCGCTTCCACGACCGGCGGATCTACCGCGTAATTCTGATTTGTATCAGCTTCAAGCAAATGCATGCGAAATTCAACGCGTGCAAAAGAGATGGCATGTTAGGCGGGCGTCGTCGCACGACAAATTTCAGTCTCAAGTTGATGTTGATGAAAATCAGAATTACGCGGTAGACCCGCCGTACCTAAATTGATTACTGGATTTGTTGTACCTAAATCAACTAAAGACATAGGTAACAAAAGAAGTGTTTAGATGAACTTACCGTGTGAGCAAGAATGAATGTAGTCGGCGATAAGTTTCAGCTCTTCGGGATCCTCGAATATTTTCTTTGCTACTTCCATAACTGTTTCCTTTTCTAGCATACCACTGTCATCCAACTGCAGACATAAGGTCAAAGATTACAACCTGCAGACACAAGGCCTGCTATTCCCAAAAAGATTCGGTCGATCGTTTATCGTTCGAGCATACGTCCAGCTCTGACGCATGCATACAGAGTGTGATTGAGATGGATATACGACCGAATGATATTCGATCGAATTTTGTCACTTCGGAGTAGGGCTTTAGGTCAAAAATTAAGATGTAATTTATATAGACTTTACTTCAATAAAGGTCTAATTTTATTCAAACTTAACTTCATTACAAGGTCAACTTCATCACGTACTTATTAGGATACTGATGTATATTTCGTGGCCATTTCATGATCTGATTGGCCACATAATGCATGATATCTGTTAAAATTAAAGGGGTCGCCTCGCTCTGCTCCGCTTTGCTCGACTCCTGAATCACCAATACTGATCAGTGATTATTGGTGATAACCTAACCTAACACGCTCCTCCTCGCTTCGCTCGTAGCCTATTTTTGACTTTTTGTTGATAAACTATCAACAATTTCTTATTTCACACCTCATGATATGCCCAACAATTAACAAATACAATATTAATAATTACGTATATGTAATTACAATTATAGGTAAAAATAAAAATATAATTACCTACAACTGTATTTTTTTTTGGAGGTGGTGCGCCCACTTTTCACAGACACTATTTCGGTATTTGAATTCGCAATAGTCAAACCTGACACTGACTGGACGAGTCTGCTTTTAAATTAATATTGACACTGGATTAAATAAATCAAGTCCAAATACTTACAATTCCAATGCTCTTAAACATGCAAGCCAAGAAGCAGGGAACATTCCCGCCATCAGCCATCTTCCTTGCTCTCAGGTTTTTTATGTCATCTTCCGTTAGCGCATTGTCCTTGAAACACTCCAGACCTACCTTCTCAAAGTGTTCATGTACCATGGCTTTTTGTTCTGCTGTCATGGCCTGAAAAATATTAAGGGCCCGTTATCCTTTATTTTTTTTTAATATTTTTTTTTATAAAACCCACAGCACAATTTACAACAATAACACAGAAAAACATTAACTAAACATAGGCCAATAACGGGTTTACATTATATAATCTTTACTTAAGTATACTAAAATAACTAAGATGAAAAAGAAAAATTATAATAAATAATAATAATAAATGATATTGAGCACCTCATTTTGCATCAAATAGAACTGAACTCCATGATATTTTATTATAGTTTAAAACAGCGCGCTCTGAGTCGTGGCTTTGACGACAACCAAAACTTCGCGGGCTATTAAAAAACTGGTTTTTCGCTCTAAAAACGTATTTACGGTGAAATTTTCAGAAAAATATCCGCAAAAGTACTTACAAAATTACATTTTCTCTAATTTTCTGTAATTTTCCTACGATTTGGTAATGTACATTTTATATATTTAATAAAACATGCAAAATCAACCAAATTTCGTTTTTTTTTCGATCAAGCAAAGTATAACGTATTGCGTTTCAAACCACAAAAAAACCTGCAAAAGGAATATATCTAAGATATATATTTTTTTCAGACACAAAATATCACAGTTTCATGGTTTAAAATGAATCAGAAAAGAGACAAAATTGGGACAAGCCCCCCTTAAGAGTTTATTCTTAGTTCACTCTTTTTACAGTTTATTAAATAAGGTAGCAGGTAAGTTAGTAAACAGGTAGGTAAGTAATTAAGGTTATATGATTCATAGCGACATTCATCGCTTGGGAAAAAGTATTAAAAGTTACAAGATAGAAAAAGAAATTACTTAGATACAAATATCTTTTCTTTGTAAGTGGTTCGAATTATTACTAGTTCAGAAATACTTAAAACTTGGTAAATTGAAGTAAATAAGACTTTAGCTAGTATAATGATTGACGTAACTAAAATGATACAAAAAACTGCAATTGCGAGTGTAAAATATGCAAAGATATACTTACAGAAGTTAAAAGTGGTGATAAAGACAAAAAATAAAAGGTACAACACAAAACAATAGCACGAAACATTGTAAATGATTTGCAGAAACTTGTTGACACAACCGATTAGATACAAACACTGGAAGGTTTTGGAAATAATTTCAGCAAATCATTATTTATACCAGTGTCTTCGTAATAATTAAATGACCACGTCCATTAGTAGCCCAAAAAAGTTTTGTTTTATTGAAGGTAATGAAGGTCAGCAGATGACAGGAGATCACAAATTATCAACGCTCATGTATCACAAATTATACAACTGGGGATATCATTATGTCGGTGAAGATTGCTCAGATGAGTGTTCTCAAACGGAAGTGAACAATAAAATAGTAACAACCTTGTGGTCTTGTGACATTTGGACTTAAAACCAAAAATTAACTTTTCCACCTATTATGTCTAACAGGGCATTATAAAATTTTTCCTAATAAGATATAAGGGTCAAGTGGAACTAAAACCCATTCCTTTATCCATCACAGGTGGCTGCTTCTCAATTATCTAGCATAATTTCCGGTTAAACTGTATTTTTTTATCATCTAGACCGCAAATTTTGTTATGAAAGTGTAAGCGATGCTTTTGGATCATCTTCTTGCTTAGTATAGGTATATTCATCCATCATCCATTAGCCTAGTTCGTCCACTGCTGGACATAAGCTTCCAGGACTTTGCCACTCCCGGCGGTCATCCTGGAAGAATTGCCCATACTCACACACGCTGGGCAGGCGGGTTGATGAAAGCGGTGCAGAAACCCTCGCACCAGTGGGGCCCTGCCCGTCACCAGTCTGTTCGATATAAGGCACGGCTATTAGGGATGGATATACCGCCATCCATCGGTCCCAGGCATGGTGGACCTCCTGGTTTTTTGCCTGTGAGCTGTCCTCTTACTCTCCCCCGAATTACTTCGAGGGGGTCTCCAAGTAAGATGGTGGTACCTCCACAGTCGAGCCCAGCATCACCTCTACCACCTGATGTAAATAAATGAATGATCAAAGATGCGCTAAGGTATCTATCAATTGTTTTATCAATAACATTACTCTTTCTTGTAAGAACTATTTTGGGGCAACTAAGACAGTTCATTTTCTTTCTTGAGATAATTGAGATTTTGATAATAACTATTTACATATTTTGAATATTCAAGACGTGTTCTGAGTTACACCAACTTGGTGTTACCAAGTGTAGATAATTGCAAGTATACATTTTATATAACTATCTTATCTATAAAACCTTTCAAAGGCTTTTTTGGAGTTCTAGGGATCCGTCTAGAAAATAAAAATTACCCTTGTTTTATCTATTAGTTTCTCCACCTATCCGTCTGTGCAGAGTAGATCCAAACCACTGTACAACATAAAACAATATAGTGAAATTGTAGAGTGTACTAGAATAAATTCATTGTTTGAATCCAAACATTACGAACGAACTAAACCTGAAAGACTTTTTAAATTTAAAGTCGTAAATTTTCGTTTTATAGCTCAATAGTATATGCAATTGTAATAAACTGTTACAAGCATAGAAAATAAACAATGAAGTCAGTTTCATACTCCTATTGTAATATTATACTTTTTTGTTTAGTTATAAATATTTTAGGTGGTAATTCTGAAGACTTCAACCTAGAAGTTAAAGATTTCAGTTCAAAACCGAGCGAAAATAGAGAAAGTTTTAAAGTGTGGTTAAACGACTTTAAAGATAATTTGAAAGGAAAAAAAGATGGGGTGAGAACAAAATATCTATCGACAACCAAACATATATTATATTATGTATTACGTTTAAGTATATGTAGTTATATAGTATATTCACATACACCTTCCCACACCATCACTCTCACCTCTCACAAACACACACACACCTCACACAAATACCCTCTCTCACACATACCCTCCCACACACCCTCACACACACACACACCCTCTCGCACCCTATGACAGGTATCCAAACACGCAGTGGAAGTTATGCTGTTTTTGGTTGTTTTTATTATAATTATTCTCTTTTTTTTTATACCTACCTTTTTGTTTTGTAATAACTCTTCATTGTTTTATCATCACTGAATGTACACATAGGAAGGAACTGGCTTCTGTTACACGGTGTTTCCTTTTACAGAAGCTAGGGCTACAAAAGTTATGATAAGATGATTGTAACAATAAAGATATTTCTATTTTTTTCTATTTCTATTTAAATTTTTTATTTGTTTGTATTTTGTGTAAATTTTATTTCGTATAGATTTTAAATTTGTACATCTATTTAGGTACTATTAATTGAATAATGTTTCTATGTAAGTAGGTATTATGATGTGCACAATATGTTTACCTTATTTCTATCAGTTGTCTCTTTCACCGCTGGTTTGCTGGAAGAAATCTCATTATTGAGATAAGCAAGCACGGCATTGTACATAACTTTTAAAATGTATTTGCATTATTAAGTTACTTGTGTACATCTATCTTTACTAATAATAAAGAAGTAAAAATGTCTGTTCATTGAATATTTTTGCGAAATTTAGTATTGTAATTTTTTTTATTTTTTTTAAATTGAATAAGCTTAATTTATTCAGTTTAAGAATAAATTAAAATTAAAATAAAAAGGACTAAAATAAATACATCTAAACTAAACTATTAAAAATAGACTAAAACATCTTAAAAGATAATCTATATTGTAAATAAAAAACTTTGTCCAAATCGCTGCTCTGCGGCAAGGTGCCCAGTATGCTGGCGACATTCATTACTAAGTTACAACATTACGTATTGTAATTAATTAATTATCTGTCTGTGTTTCTGTATGTATGTTTCGTTTTTATCATCGTAGTGACCCTGGGTCAACACTAATAAACGGTGTTGACAAAATAACCCCCAAGCTGAAAACGAGGCAAACATCGAATAAACGCGGAGCCGCGGGCGAAAGTCTAGTTAAGAATAAATGAAATGAAATGAAATATGGTCACATTAAAATGCACCACAGCATGCAATTGTCAATTTATTTTATATGATTTTCCAATTATTGTTACTTTTTCTAGCTACAAATTTCAGACTCAAGGAGAAACTATGGTGAAGTAGATGGGCAGGAAATAAATCAGGTAACAATATTTTCTTCAAGGAAAGGTTGACAATAATTTTGGTAAATATGAAATAATCAAATAAATACTTTTCTTTTAAAACAGTGGGGAGAAGCGATTGAAAACAAAGTGCCAGTTGCACAGCAAAATGGTCAGCAATCAACAGAACAAGAACTTGCGAAATTAAGTGCTCAAACGGGATATTTGTCAAGGAAACGATCATCTCTATCAACCTTTTCTCCTTTTACTCCATCTTCATCATTGTTCTTAGTTTCAAATAATCCATCTGCTGGCCTCGCTGATGAACTTGGAGGTATTATATTGGTAATATGAACCGGATAAAATTTATTGAAAAAGGCGTTACTTTGCGGAGGTCCATCATAAATTTGTGGATATATTAATAATTTTCAATATTCCGTTAAACACTCTTACCATGCTATTCAAAATGCAGACTCAAGCAGCGCCCATCCTCCCGCATAAAACATGCACAAGCAAACGAGCAAGCAAGCAGTACGAGCACAAAATAAAGCAATCTTAAATAACAAGCAAGAAAACTTATCAACACGTGTTTCGCCTCTAAACGAGGCATCCTCGGGATGTGTAGTCCGCCCAACCGCTCGACAGCAAAATGTGCTTGAGTCTGCATTTTGAATAGCATGGTAAGAGTGTTTAGCGGAATATTGCAAATTATTCATATCCACAAATTTAATATGAACCGGGTCTAAATGGACAATTGGATTGGTATCTTTAATCCCAATTTAAACCACACATATAGACAACGGATCACACACTTTTTCTTCCTAAAATCTTCCCTAAGAAAACGTACCACTCAGGCACAGTAGAGACGGTCAGTTTTACAATTTCTTTGATATAGGTTGACAATGAACTAGAAACCTGTCGAATAAAAAATATACGTTTTGTTAATTATGTCTTATTTCATAGTAAAAAACCGGTCAAGTGTGAGTCAGACTCGCGTATCTAGGGTTCCGTAATGCGACAGTTTTGGGATTGTTGCTATTTTGTTTTCGTGAATTTTTCGGTCCGCCAGTTTCGGAGATAAGGGAAAGGACATACATATTTTTGTGGTTTTTTAAATATTTCTCGAAACCAGTGCCAGTAAATACAGTAAAAGTATATATTTTTACAATAAAATTTTTAATATCTACAATATCATACCCATATTGTATTTTAGTATAATACTTTTAATTTTTCTGACTTTAGTTTTGGAAATATTTTGATAATTTAAAATTTTTCATATTTTTTACACCGTGATATGTGGACAAATTAATGCAATTTTTGTGCCAAACTTCAATTCTTTATCTTTAACGGTGCTAAAGTTATGAGACTGTGACATACGGACGGACGGACGGACGGAGAACGGAGTCTCACCATAAAGGTTCCTTTTGTACCTTTTAGGTACTACGGAACCCTGAAAAATAAAGATATCAACCGTCGCGTCGCGGGCTGGTGAATTGCAGGGACGGGTGCCAAGGGGGTCGGGAATGATTTTTCGATGTTGGAGGCTCCTTTCGGGGAAGGCCGTACGGTATATTGTCAGCCACATGTCACGTCACGTTACGTTAGATTAATTTGAAATTTGGAAACTATTTCCAATAAAATCTACGAAAATGAAAACGTTGTTTTTACGATTTTGTGTTCTATTAATGATTCTGATTCATAGATTTTAACATAGCTAGGGAGTAATAACCCAAGGGAAGCCTCGGTAATAAACCTTTATCATTCATCATCAAATGTGGAACAAACAAAAGTGGCTTTAGCAGTGGACAGGACAGTGGTAAAAAAACCGGCCAAGTGCGAGTCGGACTCGCGCACGAACGGTTCCGTACGATTATCTATAAAAACGGCAAATTAAAACATGTCTGTTGTGTGGGAGTCCCCTTAAATATTTATTTTATTCTGTTTTTTAGTATTTTTTGTTATAGTAGCAACAAAAATACTCATCTGTGAAAATTTCAACTGTCTAACCACCACGGTTCATGAGATACAGCCTGGTGACAGACGGACAGCGGAGTCTTAGTAATAGGGTCCCGTTAGTTACCCTTTGGGTACGAAACCCTAAAAACAATTAGGGATTATTAAAGGACTTTTCGCATGTATTTTTTCTACTCAACTAGTAAGAGCTCATCTGAAAGGTCTCTAAAAATAATTAAGAAGCTCATTCGAAATCACAATAAGGCTCCACAAAAAGTTTTCAATTTTAAGCATGTATCGTTTGGGCGTAATAGAAAGCATCCCTCCATTCCTCCATTTATGGACGAAGTTATTTAAAAATAAAAATAAACGTACATTGTTGACTACATTAACAACAGCTTCTTGGTTTCATCAATACAATTTCAAGGCGAGTCTTTCATAATACTTCCATAGGACGACGACGCGACGTTTAACGCGTTTGTAAACAGCCACTTAAAGGTCCGTATAAGGTCAAATGCACAATTTACAATTACCATTTCACATAATGTAACTCGGTCAATCGGTTTAATAGAAATAAAATGGATAGTAGATTATAGAGTCGATATGTTCTTCTTTGAAAAAACGCAGAAGCTTCGCGTTCGCTCGATAGGAAAAAATTACGAAATTACTTCTAAATTTCATGTTTTTCGAGTGTTAAAAAGCCTTTCTTAAATCGCACAGCCTAGAAATTTGTATTAAAAATAAGTGAACAATAACCCCGTCGGTCAGTCTTGGAATAATTAAATAATTTCATCTAGAAGCCGAGTTATTATGATTATACAGATCATTCTTCATCAGATATGTTGAAGCGCATTAAGTAATCATATATGGTAAAATATGTCAAAAAAAATGATTATTAAATGACAACACAGGTGTTTGTGGGCGCGCAAAATGAAGTGTTCAATCTGACTTTATATGTAGCCATATGTTGGATTGTTGGTACATCTTGAAACATCTTTAAGTACGGTAATTAATAGTAGATTATGCACTAAGGGAATAAAGCAGTGTCTTACGTCACGGGCGGCATATTGAACCCTGAGCGTAACGAGGGACTCTAGAGTTAACTCCTGAGCGTAGCGAGGGATTTATATAGAGTCCTGAGTAAAGCGAGGGGTTCAAGCTGCCCAAGACAAAGACAGGCTTTATTCCAGAGGATCATACTCTACTTTTCACACCTTCTGCGAGACAATAAAAAGCTCGACACTTTTTATCAACATTAATAATTCAATAAAATTCACTAACAATCACAGCACCAAAGTTTCTTTTGTTTCACATTCTTTGTAAACGCTTTTTTTCTTTTTGTTGAATTCTGCTTATGGTGGCCAGTTCGATTTTCGAACAAACTTCTTTACAATCCCATATGGGCATTTGTTTTCCACGAGTTTCCACACGAATTTGACGTTCCAAATTTAAATCACTTTAATCCCTAGGGATTTTCATATAACTTTATATCCCTTGAGATATAATGCGTTACTTTAGGTTGAGGTTGCATGATATGTAATTGGACATGGTCGAGCAGGTGGTGTGAAAAAATATATATATCTTGTTGTTTTTTATGACTTAGGTATTAAAGAAGAAGGAAGAAACTGGCCCGCAGTGAGACCAACAATATCCGGCAGTCTCAGAAGACTCGTCTTGGATGACCAGGGTACTGTGAAACGAGGATTCGCCAATGAACTGGATATTTTGAAACCAGAAGGCCCTGCGCTCGCTAACGTGGAACAAAAGAGATTTATTCTTGAAGAAGAAAGGATGAGACGGCAGTACGAATACGAAATGAGAAGACTAGAGTTAGAAACCCTTCGTGAGATCAACCTTCACGAAAGGGAAACAGTTCGAGCAGATATAGACAAAGCCCACGTGAAAGTGTTGCAGGATTTTTTATCATTTATGAAAAACATCAAAACCCCACTTATTCAATTCATGAATAATTCTTCTAATGGACAAATTTTTAAAGGAACAAAATGAGGGATAGTTTGCAATATGATTAGCAGCCGTAGAAAAGGATACTGTAGAATTTAGATGTTAGTGCAAGAAAAGAACGTATTTTAGGTGATTGATTTAAATGATTATCTTTTCAAGTTTTAATATTTGTATCAAATGAATAAATATACATAAACTATGACAGAAATAAATTTCTATTACTTTTTTTTTTCCATGTTTGAACACTTGGCGGTTTATCCATCTCAAGGAGATATAAATTAACATTATATCATTGCAGTAAAGAAACGCAGAAAGAAAAGTAAATCTGGTTGTGAGGAGCTGTGAACCGGGATTCGAACCCGGGACCTCTCGCTTACCGGGCGATTGCTCTACCAACTGAGCTATTCAGGTCTCAACACAACTCGTGAATTTATTTCAGTTTTAAATGAAATGAAATTAATGAAATTTGCTTCGGTTTTACAAATGAAATTTAAAAAAAGAACTAAGGGTAGCAAATACTAGAAATTTCATAAAAGTTCAAAAATCTCGAAATACCATACGACATTCGTTAGATCAATGTTGGGTTATTCTGACAGGGCATGGTTGCAGCTATCTATGGTTTTCGTTTCAAGCACTACTTACTGGACACCTGTATACAAGGTGACTTTTTGATCATCGTCCAAATTCATACTGGTGGCTTGGTAAGTGATCAGTATCATGGATCAACAATCATTTTTGTAAAATTCGTAAAATGAAATTTCGACTCCCCATAGTGTTTCACTCGGAACTGGAAGTGAATTTCTATGGGAAGTCGAAATTTAATTTTACGAATTTTACAAAAATGATTATTGATCTATGATACTGATCACGTATCAAGCCTCCAGTATGAATTTGGACGATGATCAAAAAGTCACCTTGTATATTTCACAAAAAGAATGGTAACTTTATTAATAAAAATTAAAAATAATTATGTAATATAAGTAGGTATAAGTAGTAGAATACTGTAAGCGGTGGACGGTCAAAAAAATATTCTAGCAGCATTTCCTGCTTCTGAACCCCAAAAATAAAAAAATCAAAACAGGTAATTGATATTTAATATACCTAGATGTTCGATTTACTTGTAATCAAGTTTATTAAAATAGTAGTTTATGCTACTAGGGCGAAAAGGAATAAATTACGAGGACGATTTAAAACACGAGCGTAGCGAGTGTTTTAAACGTAACCGAGTAATTTATTGCTTTTACGCCCGTGTATCATACTACGTTTTTCAATGCATAGTGTGAGGAAATGAAAACAAATATAATCTTGTGAACTTTCAATTATGATTGGCTCAAAAGGATTGTATCCAGAGCCGTTAAACAGTGGGAAAAAAAGTATAATATCTATGGTACACAGGAAAGTCTGCAGGTTAGCCAACCATTGTAAATAAATTAAAAAAATAATAATAATAAAGCCCTAGGGCAAAATAATCCACTTTTTGTTCGATTTTGATGCATAAAAAGTGGGTCTTTACGAGCACATGCATTGAAAAAATATTTATTTGATCAGATTACACTAGATACTACAAAAATTAATTTTCAGGAAATATTTTACTTTAAAAGAGATTGCGAAATTAAAATAAGTATGTATACGATATTTTATTTCAATAACGTATATAATTATAACAATAATACTAACAGATATCATCTAAATTGAACAACATGATTGATATAAAACAGAATAAAAGTGATTTATTTTGATATAGGTATACAGATCAAGTTCAACAATAGAAACAAAAATGTGGTTTTTACTATTTGTGGTTGCGGTTTTAAGTTTCGGCAATAATATAAATGTAAGTAGCTTTGTTACTATATTTTACGTTAAGGTTCGGTCGTTCGAATTTTAACGAAATCATAATAATTAAATAACGCTAAAAAAACTACGCCTACCTAAAATCCTATCCTACTAATATTATAAATGCGAAAGTTTGGATGGATGGATGGATGTTTGTTACTCCTTTACACCACATCTACTGAACCGATTGTGCTGAAACTTTGCACAAATGTGGTTCTGGACCTGGAATAGGACATAGGCTACTTTTTATTCCATAAAAACTTAATTAAAGTGGGCGAAGCCGTGGGCAAAAGCTAGTTTATGTATAAAAATTATATTCATTATGTAAAAGCAGTGTTTTAGAATATACAAGTGTATTTATGTATTCCATAGTCTTGAATTCAGTATTTCACAGCTGAATTTACGTTAACGTTTACGTCCCTCTTAAGAGTGTACATCCGAAAGGAGAAGAAATTTTATCAAAATATATCGACAAAAACGAAAAAAAAATTATATTGATTTTTTGAAAAGTTGCTCCGCCTGATCGTCTTTGTATGGGACGCGAGCGCAGTGCCTGTTGTTAATAACCGATCGTAGAAATTATTGTAAAAATACAATAAATTTAATAAATTAAAGAAACTAATACTATATTATCTGTGATAGAATGTCGCAATTGTTTTTGTTAGAAAGGTAATGGAATAGGAAATGATAGATAGGAATAAAAACATGGTGAAACAAGGACATTATTTTGCAAAAAATTACTATTAATAAAAACAGAGAGGGAAAAAATAATAATCGTTTAGCATATTATTTTCATGTTAATTGTAGTTGGTTATGGTTTGTTTTTGATTTTATATGGAACGTCTATTCTTAAAGATCATAAGAATCACAGATTTACTTTCATCGCATTACTCACGATAGATCAAAAGTTAAGACATATTTTATACATAGAGTCCTTGGTAGGCAACAAAAATTTCAAGATGTCAATTTAATATTTTGTTTCTATTTTTTTTATCGATAAAATTGGGTCTAGTGCCACCCCCTTTTGGATGTGCACTCTTACAAGTGATAAATATATTAGGATTTTCTAAAAAATAAATAAATAAATAAATTTCTCCGCGTAGAAAATACTTATTTTGCCTATAATAGTAGAATATAGAATATAGATTTTAAAATATAGAACTACTTTTATATATTCTAAGATAGTACATACTTGCTTATGTTTTATCACATATGAGCTGTACTATGTTTTATTATGTATTTGTATTTAAGGTGGATGTGGCGGATCGCGTTCCCAAACGCAAAACTTATGATTGTTTTTATTATTTTTGAATGAAATGTTTGAAAAAACATAATTTGTAGCAATAGGCAACCGCAGTTTAATGTCAATTACTTTATATACAGTATACTTTGTAAATGACCCTGCACAACAATTTTAAAGCGTATTTATACAGTGCTCCCAAAGTGATAATGCGCATACAAATCTTCGCCACTGTTCGGCAAAGTTCGTATTTCCTTACACTTTCTATACAGTCAATACGGTCACGTGGTACGTCCGGTCGCTCGGCTATAGATTTGTATGCGTATTATTACTTTGGGAGTACTGTACAAAGTTGTAATGCAGAATCATTTGAAACGTTCGCATGAAATGACATAACTTTGCTAAAAAACTGACTAACAATAAACTATTGACGCGTAATGTCATAAATCATATTCATTCAATACTTTTTATTCAAAAATAAGAAAAACCAACATAAGTTTTGCGTTTGGGAACACATTCCGTATCTTTTAGAAATGAGTATTTGTTAGAACTAAAGTTTAAGCTTTCCCAAGTCTTTGTTCCTAATTTGTTTTTTTTTTGCGATTCAAAAGGCAATGACGGACGAAGAAGCCAAAACAATGTTCACCAAGTTTGTAATGAACTGCACGGCGAAGCATCCCGTGGAGATGCCTGAGCTGATGAACTTGCAGTTGCTGAAGCCACCAACAGACGTAAAGACCAAGTGTCTGTTAGCCTGTGCGTACAGGCTAGAAGGATCTGTAAGTATAGTCCGAGCAACTGAGAGGTTGAGATATACAATAATTTCGTTAATAAATAACAACAAAAATCAATGTTTGTAAAGTAGAGATTGCCGTTGAGATAGATTCCAATTTGAGAATAATTTATTGTCATATGGGTAAGGTATCATTAGATCAAGGTATACACCCTGATTAGTAATGCAATACCAACCGAAAGCAGACTTGTTTGGATTAATTTGTGTGATACAATCTTCGATCATACATATACAAGGTGTAACAGAAAGGTGTAACCATATTTGAAGAGCTTATTCAGTCAATGGTTTAGAACAACTATTACTATGGAACAAATCATGTAGATCGAAAAAAAAATTACTCGCTTCATAGCAAAATGCAATGCCGCTCGGCCGAAATGTATGGAAGGGCAGATTTTTTTTTTGAGATTTCGTGTTTGACCTCATAGTAAAAGTTGTTCTATACCATTGACTGAATAAGTTCTTCAAATATGATGACACCTTTCTGTTACACGTTGTATAGAATATGTATGATCAAAGGATACAATACAAACGTTTTTTGTGATTAAATAGGATGATAAATATTAGGTCTTTACATATGAAATTGCTGTTTCTATAGATAATTTGAAGGAAACTCACTTTTCAGTAATAACATTTTTGCATTTTTTTAGGAATTACAAATACAAATTATGTAATTTCTTATGTGTATGGATGAGACACCATTAAGCTAACAGCAAAATTTATTTAATTTTTGAAAACTGTCGGCTGTGAAAATTACCAATCTTATCAAGGAAATGGATAGGATTTAGAACGAACTATTTTGAAGATTTAATTTGTGTAATCAAACTGAAAAAAAAACAAAATTTAATACGTAGATGTATAAAACGAAATAAAGCCTTGAAATCAACTTTCAAACAAAAGACAAAAAATTGAAATAGCTATTGAATTAGATTTTTTTAATTTTTTTTTATTTTTAATTCAATTACAGGAATTATGAGCTCATAAATCTTTAAGAAAATTTCGGCAATTTCATGTAAAGACCTATTATAATGAACTAACGAGCGCCCCATAGCGTCGCTGGCATAAATCCTGTTTTTCCCGATCCCGTAAGAATTTCCTAAAATCCCTTCTTAGCGATTGTCTACGTCATACAAGGAACCTATTTACAGTCCAAATTTCTTGTTCCTATATACAACGTGTAACAGAAAGGTGTAACCATATTTGAAGAGCTTGTTCAGTCAATGGTATAGAACAACTTTTACTATGGAGCCAACACTGTATCTCGAAAAAAAAAATTACTTTTTCATAGAAAAATGCAATGCCGCTCGGCTGAAATGTATGGAAGGGCAGATTTTTTTTTTGAGATTTCAGGATTGGCTCCATAGTAAAAGTTGTTCTATAACATTGACTGAATAAGCTCTTCAAATATGGTTACACCTTGTACTCGTATATATGTATATGTCGTGGCCATATCGTAGAATTGACCATTTTGATAGATCAGTCAGTCAGGCTATTCTTTTATTGAACGAGAGAGCAAAGCGAACGAATTTCACCTAGTCCACTTGAACAATCCGACGTTTGTAGGTATGTATAGTTCATAATACATATAAATAAAAAATTCGAATAATAAAAAGATATTAGGTATATGTGAATATTTGTCCGATGATAACTCGAGTATCGTTGATCGGAACGTCATGAAATTTGGTAGGTGAGTAAATGAGACAAAAAGAATTTTTCAAGTTAGAAAATTAGTCAAATCGGTCAAGGAGTTTGCGAAATATGGGGTTGTAAGAGGTACATCGCAAGTTCATTCGGGATATACTAGTAGTTCGCCCATGTGAACTCGCGGACTCTATATCTCGGCAATCCTTTGACTCAGGGTCAAACTTAAAAATAATTTTTAAGTTTGACCCTCTCATGTTCTAACTTAAAATAATTATTTTGTCTCATTTATTCACCTACCAAATTTCATGACGTTCCGATCAACGATACTCGATTTATCATACAAACGCCGGACTGTTCAAGTAGACTCGAAGAACATCGCTCGCTCGTTCAATAAATACAGACCTGACATAATATTTAGTCACAGTTTGGAATTTGAGCGATAGACGATCGAATAGTACAGTGCTCCCAAAGTGATAATGCACATACAAATCTTCGCCACTGTTCGGCAAAGTTCGTATTTCCTTACACTTTCTATACAATCAATACGGTCACGTGATACTTCCGGTCGCTCGGCTCTAGATTTGTATGCGCATTATTACTTTGGGAGTACTGTATACATAGATTGCTATTGTTTTTAATGCAATCTGTATTTCCATGTGCGAATATAGAGATAGTGTGTAAGTGAGAGGTGGATAGAACGGTCTCCATTTTTACTCCCAGGTCTTTTGATTTGGGCAATACATTATTTTGATTTTACGTCCGAAACCTTTTTAAAATATCACACTAGAAATCACAACGTAACAGGTCCTACTCCGAAGTGACAAAATTCGATCGAATATCGTTCGGTTGTATATCCATCTCTATCACAGTTCACACTCTGTATGCGTGCGTCAGAGATGGACGTATGCTCGAACGATAAACGATCGATCGAATCTTCTTGGGAGTGCCAGGCATGGGCTCTTGGAATTCAATAAAATTTTAATTATATTAGCGTTTGTGACCCAAGTAAGAAAATTTCGAGTTTTTTGATGAAATGCCTTACTATTTTACAGCTCAATAGCAAAGGGATGCTCGACGTAGATCATGCTTACAAATACGCGGAAGAAATCGGGAACGGGAACCCGAAGAGATTAGAGAACGCTAAAAAAATGACCGAAATCTGTGCTAAAGGTCAGTGTTTATTGTACTGAGTGGATTTTTTTTTCAGCCACAAATTTTTGAAATATCTTTTAGTGTAGGCGGTTTCTTACTTGGAGACCCCCTCGAAGTAATTCGGGGGAGAGTAAGACGACAGCTCATAGGCAAAAAACCAAGAGTTCCACCATGCCTTGGACCGATGGATGGCGGTATATCCATCCCTAATAGCCGGGCCTTATATGGAACAGACTGGTGACGGGCAGCGGCGTCACTGGTGCGAGGGTTCCGGCACCGCACTCACCAACCCGCCTGCCCAGCGTGTGTGAGTATGGACAATTCTTCCAGGATGACCGACGGCAGTGGCAAAGTCCTGGAAAGGCTTATGTCTAGCAGTCGACGAACTAGGCTGATGGATGGATGATGGATTGTTTCAAACAAACTATGAAAAAAAAATGTGCAAGTAATGAAAGATTTATATTTATAACCAAATTGTATGATTGAAATTGTGCCGTCTGGTCCCTTTATTTATGAATTAGTTGGTCAGAAATAAGGAAAGATCATCATTTACATCATACACGCGTATTGTCAAATACCCAAAATTGTAGTGACGATTTATGATTTTTTCTAGTAAACGACGAGAAAGTGAGCGACGGAGAGAAAGGATGTGATCGCGCCGGACTGTTATTCAAATGTTTGGTGACGCATGGGCCTAAGGTAATTAAAATTCAGTCCTGCTCTAACGCTTTTGTTTTTTAACTGTCTATCCTGCTCTAATCAGATGCCACGCACGCAAAACTTCAGTTATTTTGAAATCGCAGCTACATTAGGACATTAACTACAGTAATATAATTTATTTATGTAATAAAGGTGTTTTTTGAAATATGGAAATCTGAATCGATTTTTTCATGAAATTCATGGTTTTTTAAAAGTATTATAATTAAAAGAAGATTGAGAGTATCTATGTTTATTTATACGAGTAAAGTGTAATTAATAATTGTCTTGAGTCAAAAAATACGCCATATTTTTTTTAAATTCTTACCATCTACATTGACGGAACTGAATCCAATGTAAAACTGATGTTTAGCATTGTGGATCCCCTTAAGGGTCAGAGTTCGGAAATCGGGCCAAAACAGGGTTTGGCATCATCATTTTAGACGATAGTAAATATTAACATTTCTAAACAAAATAAATACCACGTGCTGCTCTATAAAACGAAGAATAACATCATTAAAAACAATTGTTGTAAATTTTTATAGTAACTTCAGAAAAAATCAGGAATTACAAGAAAAACTCTCGATTAGCATTATCGTATTATCACTATTGTGCAGTGGCGTGCATAGAACTTTTTTCCGGAAAAGCAATCAGAAGGTTAAGTTCGACAATTAAAAAAATATGAAAAAATTTAAATAACACTTTGAGAAAAAAGTTTGTATGAATATTTTCACCCTAGGGTAAGCAGTGCCTACCCTGGCGTCATACAAACTTTTTTTTTTCAGAGTGTTATTTAAATTTTTTCATATTTTTTTATTGTCAATCTTGACCTTACGATTGCTTTTCCGGAAAAAATGCACGCCACTGCTATTGTGATTTAATTAGAGACATAACAATGACAAAACATATTTCAGTTTCATAGTAAAACATCCAACAATAAAAAAATAAAACAGTTTTCAGATTAAATTTATAGTTTTCCCTTACCACGCAAAAACGTTGCAAAAAATGTCAAAATAATTGAGGTTTTCCATGCACAGGAGTTTGCTAAAACGCGTTATTAAAACTTTCAATGAAACCACATGATCGATTTAATAATGTTCATACCGAACGAATTTTTCAAAAAAGGGTATCTTATCAAATTCTTAGAGAATGATGATGTAAAAGATATTAAACTTACTTATATAAAATAATATATATTATGTCGTGCTAATATCGTAAAATCGGTCATTATGTCATGAAGTACGAGTATGATATGAGTAACAATAGTCTTTGAACAAAATGACAAAAAAAATTGGGGCAACAACGAGCGAGCGAAGCGAGGAGGAGCGTGTCATGAAATCGGGAGCTAAGCGAAGCAAAGCAGAGCCTTTAGTTTTAACAGATTTCATGATAAGGCCGATCAAGATCATGAAATGGTCAATTCTACGATATGACTACGACATATATACATTTTGCCTAAAAATAGGAGCCGAGTACCAAATCGCGATGAAAAAAAAATTAATACTTATGTAAAATATATATAAAAAAAACCGGCAAAGCGCGAGTCAGACTCGCGTACCTAGGGTTCCGTATTGTGGATGATAAATTTAATTTTGTAATTTTTTTTCATGAATTTCTCAACCGCTTTATTTATCCTGTAATCTTTACACATATTACCACGATTTTTTTCATAATTTTCGGTCCACCAGTTTTGGAGATAAGGGGGGGGGGGGGGGGGGGACATACACAATTTTGTGGTTTTTAAAAGATTTCTCGAAACGAATGCCAGTAAATAAAGTAAAAGTATATATTTTTACAATTAAAGTTTTAATATCTACAATTTGATACCCATATTGTGTTTTAAGATAATATTTTTTATTTTTCTCACTTTTGTTTTGGAAATATTTTAAACAATTTCAAATTTTTCATACTTTCTTACACCGTAATATGTGGGCAAATTAATGCAATTTTTGTGCTAAATTCATCTTTAACGGTACTAAAGTTATGAGGCTGTGACATACGGACGGACGGACGGGCAACGGAGTCTCACCATAAAGGTTCCTTTTGCACCTTTTAGGTACCTACGGAACCCTAAAAATACTTTACAGTAGAAGTATTAAAAGTGATTTTGACAACCACTTGCCTATTTACTTACCTTATATTATTTAAAGTGCATACCTCTCATTTTCAGTTCGGCTTCAAGATGTGATCGAAGAACAGAATATTTGAAAAGTAATGCTCCGCTCATCAAATTATATTACAAATGAATTATTGTTTTGTATATGTACGTACTAAAATGTAAATGCACTTCGTTTGTACTTGAAATTATTTGTTATAATAAAACAAAACAATGTACACGCACGCCATCTAAGAAATTTTATTGCAACTTCATCCCAAGTCCCACCCATACAACATCGTCTACTTTGGTCCTCAGTAAGCCTCTGTTCAGCCTTGGTGGTTTTAATTTACGCTAGTAGATGGCGGTAGTAAGTTTATCTGTCACAGTCAAAAGTCATAATTTTTTGACTGCGCAAATCAGTCAAAACTAATTTTAACCGACGACGTCCTTAGTCCAAACTAATTTTGCCTGTTTTTCGCAGTCAAAATTAGTTTTTCGGATGTCCTTTGACAACCCAAAACTACTTTTAGCCCACTTCTACTTACCTACAAACAATATTTTTCAATCAAAACTACTTTTGACCGACGACGACGCGACGTCATAATTTTGACTGATTGTTGCAGTCAAAATTAGTTTTAATTGGTTATGTATGAGTTTAGACTGTAACATTGTAACATCCATTTTATGAAAATATGTTTCACGAAATTAAACGATATTCTCTGAATAACTGTAAGTATTAAATTAAGTAATTATTTACCTATATAAAATAAAACAATTTCTTTTTGAAATCCCTTTGCCCGTGTTTGCCCCTTTGCTTCTATAGAAAAATGTCCCCCATCTCATTCAATTTAGTAGCCAAATAAGTGTACGATAGAAACAACGGCTCGTCTCTTATACGAGTATACATACAAAGGTACCTTAATTTTTTTTTCCAAAATAGCTCTTGTTATTGTTATTAATCTCACGAAATTTCAGTTACCGGAAATCAATAGTTTTCTCAAAAAAAATTTTCAACTTTCGTAAAATAACCTCAAAAATTGTCTTAAGGTTCAATTTTAATTGATTTTATGACTTCATTTTTTTTTTTTTTTTTGGTTGTGTTCCGAAACTGCTGTGAGTGACGCATTAAAATTGACGTAATTTAATTTTTTTTGTTGTATTTCGCTAAAAATTGGCTCAAAGGACTAGTATTATATAAAAAAAAACCAATGCAGAAATTTTGTTTTCTTCGTGATTTGAATCAGAGCACCCGACTCCATGCAAAAAATAGGTTGAATAAGTTCCAAAACCGAATCAGAGCACCCCGACTCTATACAGTCTTGTGGGTACTACCCCTAGAGTGTATATAAAAAGCCGTAGGCGTGGAGGAAGGGCAGCCCTCGCCTGCTGTAACAAAGCATAGGCACCCGTGCGAGCCGTAGCGGCTGAGGCTGGTCGCCGAAGGCGACCAACAAGCCGAAGCTGCGAAGGTGAGCATGGGTGACTGTGCTTTGTTACGCAAGGGCGAAGGGGCTGCACTTTCCGCAACGCCGAAGCAATTGCAGAAGTCATATTGGGTCTTTAAAGTTAGGTTATGTTCAGTTTTTTTTTTTTTTTTTTTTTCAAGAAACTAGTTTCATTACACCCTCTCCCCAGTGATCCCCCTCCCACTATACGTATACTTAATATTCGAGTTATTTTATCCTACATAAAACATAAAATAACCTTTTAATTTTGAAAAAAAATTATAAAAAAAAAACTATTGATTTCCGGTACCCCCCCCTTAGGGGGGGGCTTATACCCCCCTCCCCCCCCCATCGCCCCCCCTAAACATATACATAGGTACATATACGTATATAAGAGTCCTTCCGAAACAACACACACCTTTAAAAGTGAACATCTGGGAGCTGGAGTATTCACAAAAATACCGAGAGCTTCAATCTCTATTACAAAGGGGGAGATCCTTTTCTACTTTGCTACTAAAGTTTACACACACTTTAACAAACACATGAAAGATAAGCAAGTTTTGGAGCTCCCCTTGTAAAGGCGTAAGCGCAGTTTCTACCAATTTCTTCCTTACCTATGTCATGACTCTTGATACTTGTGACATTAGAGTCATTTTCGGTTGATTCTCCAGCACTCCGAGATGCAGCAAAATGCATTCACGCTGTCAGCTCACTTCAGACATATTCGCCCTCATTGGCTAAGTGCTGTGTTGCTTAATCACTCAGCTGACTTCACTCCTTACGTTTTAACCAAACATCGTATGAACGATCAGTCTGTATTGATGACGTTAAGAAGTTTGTTAACAAGCTGTATTTCGTTGTTTGTTTTGCCAATAGCTCTCTCTTATTTTGGTATGGAATTATGTTTCTAAAACAACTTTTTCATTACCTAGTCTTTCTATTGTGACAGTGAAAAGTGCTTCACTTATTTGGTTGATTAAAACATTATCGGTTTTAACCGGTGCTAAAATTGTGTTGTGTATTGGTTTTCGGTAATTCATGCTGGATTTGTGGACTAATTAGCAGAGTAAATTATTCTGCTAATAGTGAAGTTTTGACGTGAAACCTGAATCTAAATGCAAGTAAGTTCTACTATAAATTTCACAATTAATTAACTAATAAGAAAAGAACAGCTGATTACAATGTTGCGGTACAAAATACACCTCTAAGGGCCTGTTTCACCACATCCAGATAAGTGATATCCAGAAGATAAGTTTAAAAATGGAACACATTTTGTATGCGTTATATGTCACATATAACTATCAGGCACTTATCTGGAAGTGGTGAAACAGGCCCTAAGTAAACAATGCATCATGTAAATAAACAAACCAACATGAAAATACAAAACTTTATTAACAGAAAATACGTAACTTATTCACCAACACGCCTTAGTTGCAGTGGTACAGGAACGAAATTCTCTCCCAAGATCCCATCACGCTGTCGCTGTTCATCCAACGTGACCGTTTCTATCGGAGATTGCTTCAAACTCTTTACAGGAAGTCTAAACAATGGCTTTTTGTATTTTATTTCCGACGGTTTCCTTTTTAAACCACCATGGATTCTTTCAACCACTTTGTCCTCATTAGAATCGTCATTCGTTGACCATTTCCCGATGTTTTCCGCATTAAAGTCTGGGCCGTATCTCTCATTGGATAAGACTTCGTCGGTGTCTCGTCTCCTCCGTCCAGAGACAACTCCGAGCTGCAAGAGAACCGGATTGCTGACGAGGGCAGCTGCAGCTCCGAGTATCGCTAGACCGGCTACCGGCAGCAAGATCGCTTTTGCTGATAGAGCCTGCAAAATTCCGAAGTTAAAAAACCGTGGCATCTAAGAACCGATTGAGCCTAAATCTGGCATGAAGGGAAGGGATATGCTGGGAAAAATAACAAAAATCTTTGATGTCGACACAGTTTGTACATATTCTAAATACTTACACATATCTCATGTAAAATCATTACAACTTCACTAACGGAGTCCATACACTATGTAAAGTGTGATATCACATGAGATATCAAAGGACTCAAAATCCTTAATACTTTTGTCCAGAAAAAAATAATTAATACAATTTAATCAAGAAAAAAAAATACAGAATGATTAACAATTTCTCATATTTTGACCCTTTTTGAAACAAAAGGTCCCAGGTTGGAGTCCTACAAAAAAATTGACTTTGCTTTTGCGTTTCTATATCGCAATAATAATGTCAACTAAATAATTGCCTTGGTAATCTGATTGTAAAAAGCAAGTATTGGAAATCGCATAGCGTGATAATTACCAATATAGCAAGTTACAATAAATCAATAAGGTACTTTATTTTTGTTACGATGTTACGGTACCTCTTTTTGTTAAGAGCGGTTTCTCAGCCGGATTGTGAAATACCCATCTTTTTCTAATTAATCGAAACAGAACACTTAAATTCAAAATTCACTAATTAGTTATTCAACAAAACCATATTACCTAAGTATTGTGTATGTTGCTATCGCAGTTTCCATCGGTTTCCGTAAATTAGAATTTAAAAAAATTTGATTTAAAAAAAAAATTCAATTCTAATTTATAGAAACCAATGGAAACTTTTCGAATGCAGTGTACGCAATACATAGGTAATAAGGTTTTGTTGAATGACTATTTAGTGAATTTTGAATTTGAGTGTTCTGTTTCGATTAATTAGAAAAAGTCGGGGATTTCATAATCCGGCTACGATACCGCTCAAAACAGTTTTATTGACGGGACATATAACCTCAGAAATATGTGATTGTGATTACTGATTACTAAACAAAGCCCATAGGTACTTGACTCATTCAGACAGTATGGTCCCATTCACCAAACCATGGTACCATCGGGATAAGTTTCGCTCTTCCACTTTTCTCTTTATCCAAAGTGGAAGCCAAACCTTCTTCTTCCACGCAAGTGGAAGGTTTGGCTCCTGGAACAACCAGTCGCTCAAACTTCATTAACTGTTTTTGCTCAACAAGTAACTTTTCATGTTATGTTCAATTGGCGACATACTGAAGAAGGGCAAAGTCATAATCACCCAGTTTAGATTGATGGAAGCAAAAGAGGTGTGTCAGGATCATGGCAGATGGATATCTGTAGCCTCTCTGCCTACCCCTCTGAGAGACAGGCATAAGTATATATATTAGGTATGTATGTAGAGGTGAAAAGTGGGTCTGCGCAATTTTCCTCGATGGAATCTAAATGCCCACGTTCGTATTTGTACACAGGATGTTCAATTTCAACACTTGTTTATTTACTGTTTATCAATTTCTCTTGGATGATTATTAAATTCTCGGTAATTTTTAAATTCCTCATAATTCTTAAGATTTGGAACGGATTAACAAGAAATATTCATTATTATTTATTCTATAACTTTAAAAACGTTTACATCGGCTGAGATTTTGATCTTAGGAAAACTTTAACAAAATGTTTTAAGCTGCCACATAGTATACATATAGACGACCGTCAACGGCTATCAAAATGATAAATTAGGGTATTAAAATATTCTCAATTCTTAATTATTTACTGTACAAGTAATTATAAAAAAATGACGTAGGTACAGTGGCGTACTCAAATCTGAGATTTCTTCCAGATTCTAGTCACTTTCTTTCATGCTGCAACGATCCCGTATGTCGATATTTTTCACTCTATCATTCAATGTTAGGGTTAAACGTCAGTCGCAGAGCGCAAAGTGCATAACTTAACTTTGTTTTTATAGTTATGAAATGAAAAATTGAAAAGCATTTTGGTATGTATCAATTGACGCCAATAATTAAATATTGGTGAGCTTTATACAGCAAGAGTTTAAAATTGTATACACAATAAGTCATAATCTTTTCAAAACCAACTTAAAATGCTGTTTTAAGTTTGTTTGGACAAGATTGTGACTAATTGTGCATTAGATTTGAAACTCATGCTTTATAAACCTCACTAATATTGAACTATTGGCGTCAATTGCCACATACCAAAAGGTTCTAAAATTTAGAAATTTAAAAACGTCTAAACTTCTTTCTAAAAACATAAACTTCTAAATATTAGTAAATAAGAAGAACAAAGTAAAGTTTTTTTATTTATACTTATTTTATTAAGTTATGCAATTTACGCTAAGCGACTGTCGTTTAACCTTAAACCACATCCTGTATACCTTCTGTATATTGGTGTCTTAGTGCAAGTATGTAGATGCTGTAAGGATCTATGTAAGACACGAGTCACCAACACCTGGAGCTTACCATAATGTATTCTGGCCATAAATGTACATAAATAATGTTTAACACAGGACAGATGGTGAGTGGGCTTGAAAAGTGAACGGAAACTACATCACTTGTATTTTATACATAGATTATATGTTTTTATTGCGAAATCCATCGTATTGAATACTCTTATTTATTATTAGAGTGCATTACAAACTTAAATGTACTCTAATAATAATTAGAGTTTTCAATGCGATTGATTTCGCTAATAATCTTAGTTAATTAGTTAATGAGAACTGTGAATTTCTTAACTGTCTGATGCAACAAGTATTGTAGCGACGGCAACGCCTTCTGTTCAGAATGAGCAAGGCGTGATGGCGTGAAATCACGTAACGCCCTCGTGAGCGTTGAGTATGTGCATCACAAGCTGGTATCTCAAGTAAGCAGGAGGTCGCAAGCTCAATACCCTGGCCCGAGGATTTTTTTCAAAATTATTGATCTTTAAGTTCAACGACTAATATTATTAAGGGATACGCACATAATAAAGAGTTATTATTATGAGCTAAGAAGAGTTTGGAAAAAACTACACCGACTTCAAAATTGGCCTAAAAATTGGGGTCAAAATAAATGATTTTCGTTTTCAAAAAAATTGTGGTATGTAGGTTTTACTTAAAATATTTGTTTAGCCGCTTAGATATGAAAAAAAAACCGGTCAAGTGCGAGTCGGACTCACGCACGAAGGGTTCCGTACAATTATCTATAAAAACGTTAAAAAAATCACGTTGATTGTATGGGAGCCCCCTTAAATATTTATTTTATTCTGTTTTTTTGTATTTGTTGTTATAGCGGCAACAGAAATACATCATCTGTGAAAATTTCAACTGTCTAACTATCACGGTTTATGAGATACAGCCTGTTGGCAGACGGACAGACAGACGGACAGACAGACAGACGGATAGACAGACAGACAGACAGACGGGCAGACAGACGGACAGCAGAGTCTTAGTAATAGGGTCCCGTTGGTTACCCTTTGGGTACGGAACCCTAAAAAGACGATTAGAACAGTAAATAGGAAATTAGCAGCACGGTTTAGAGGTCGCAGGTTCGAATCCTGGCCCGGAGAATTTTTTCAAATTCTAGTCATTGGGTTTGTTTCTGATTGATCTTTTCTAGTTTGTAATGCACTCTAATAATATTTAAAGTATTCATAGCGATGGATTTCGCAAAAATAAACATAATCTTAGTTAATGAGAACTGTGAATTTCTTAACTGTCTGAAGCAACAATATTGTAGCGACGACAGCGCCATCTTTTTCTTAAGAACAAGGCGTGAAATCACATAACGCCCTCGTGAGCGTTCTATATGTGCAGTACAAGCTAGTATATCAGGCAGATGCAAAAATAACAGTGGACAAGTATGATGGGAAAAATTCACCGGTCTGGGTAGGAACCTCGGTGACGCAATTGGTAGCGCGCTTGTCTTGATAACAAGAGGTCGCAGGTACGAATCCTGGCCCGGGGATTTTTTTTTCAAATTCTTGTCTTTGGGTTTGTTTCTTATTGATATTTTTTAGTTTGTAATGCACTCTAATAATATTAAGATCATAACTCATAAAAAAAAAAGGTAAAGAAATAATAAAAAATATTTTATAAAAATACAATTTAGGTATCAAGAGCTGATTGTAAAAATTTATAGTTTTGCAATATTTACTTGAATCTATTTCGTGAAATCCTTAAAAAGCCACAAAATAATGTATGTCCCTCACTTATCTTCCCCTTATCTGAAACTAGAAGAGGAAAAAATAAGAAAAAAATCATGGTAATATGTGTTTACGTAATATAGTGGTTGAAAAATTCACGAAAACAAAATGATAACATTTAATTTTTCATCCACGATACGGAACCCCAGGTACGCGAGTCTGACTCGTACTTGACTGGTTTTTATTTTGATATTTTTGCGACCAATTCCAAGAAGTGTAAATGAGATAAAGGTATTTTACATTCGTTGTAAATTAACAAGCCCTGCACACACAAGAGAGCACAGCGTCACTTATTTTAAAGATATTTTAAATTTTGGTATTATAGTTTTTATTACTATATCATTGGGATTCTGAAAGGAGAGTTCACTGATAGCGTTGCTGACTTCCAGGTGGGTACAACCAAAGATTTCAAAAGTTTAGATGAGCCCTGACACCTAAAATCAATTGCATTGTTTTTGAATGTGTGCATTAACATAATGCCGACGCGCGCACACTTATGAGTGGGTAATCTGTCTACCTACGGTCAGCAAACTGATCAGATTACTAAAGTTGTTAAAATGATTATTTTTTAGTGCACCAACTATCACTGTGTTCAGATGAGCACTGATTCCAAACATGTGACCGTCATCCATATAAAGGTGGAAACATTTTGGTGCTGTCATATTATCTTTACTTTTGAAATCTTTGGGTACAACGGATTCCTTCTCTATGGTTATAATAATAAAACAATACCTTATATACCCGTTGAAGTCAAGCTATACAGATAAAAGTAATCGCTCTTTGAACTTTGAACATTTGCAATGACGGAAACACGTTTTTAATAACAACCAATAAGTACTTCCCTTTAAAACGAATAGGCGAATAGATATCGTAGAGGATAATGTACTAATCCACACGATTTTTGTTTAAAATAGTTTTATGTTTTATGGTACATAGCCAAGCACGTATCCAAGGGGGGGATAGTTGGGATGTATCCCCCCTGAAATGTAGGGTAGCATACACGGACAAATTTAAGTTTGGCGGTATGATTGGGACAAAAACATTGGCGAAACATTAATGAAGGCGGAGTACAGTCTGTCTGTGATCAGTAGAAGAATATAGAAAAGAAAACAGCATTCAGCATTAACGCTAGACCTGATACTATACTTGATGCAATGCTAGCGGGAACAAAAAACATATAAATTATAGAACTCAAGTATCTATACAAAATAATGTTTCAGCTATTTCTTTCAGATTGTTTTTTTAAAAGATGTCCCCCCCCCCCCGAACCAAAAGTCTGGATAGGTACTTATAAATTTTAAAACCTAGAATAAATTTAAAAATGTATAAAAATATTTCATTATTCATTGTGTTAAATTAAATATCTTCCTTCCAGTTTTTACACCTCGGAAGAATTCATTTTGTTACATCAGTCCTGGGTCCCATCGGGCAAGTCAGACTTAGTGTGGAGTCCACAGTTATTTTGCATAAAATTACAAAAAAATACATTTTTTTATTTATACACAAGTAATTTTTACAATTCTTTGGACCCTCCTTTTAAGCTAACAATAACCTGTATTAGGAGGGACCGTTCTTCCCTTATTACATTGTTTTTGTGCTTTTGTTAGTAGGAGAAAGGGTGAGATGGTGTATGTGTTGGAGAGGGTGTGTGAGGGTGTGTGTGCGTGTGTAGTGTATGTACTGAAATCTGTGTGGTATACATATGTGTATGGATATAATAATATGCGTGGATATACTTATATAATATATAATAAGATGCCGTTTTCATTTAAATGTTATGTGGGTAATTCTCGTGTATACATAAATAATACAATATTTACATCACTATGCATGTTAACCTTTTAGTTCGTACATTTTTTAAGCATGTAATTTATAGTTTAGGTTTTTTCGGTAAATGAAGGTATATTGTATTGTATTCTATTGTATAGATAGTCACGCTACAATTGCCTTTGAGATATTTTAGTATAGATTAATGACAATAAAAACTTAGATATGCATCCATGAACCGCCTGCATGATTATGATGAAAACATAAATAAATAATTTATTTTTGCAAAGTCACGTCATAGATACCCTCGGGTATTGGTATTAGTGTCAGAGGTGAAACACACACGTTTCACCGACGATTATTTATTAATTTATTTTATTTGGTCTACCAACAGATGATACACTTTACAACATACAATTAAACTAGCGAACAGTAGGAATAGAGTGTAACTCCTATTACAGGTAAACACTACATGCAATATAAATGAGAGGAGTGACGTGTGACGCCAGTTGGCGGAAGCAGATTATTTCGTGCATAGGTGGCCTCACAGAGCACCCATACAGGTGGCCTATCACGTACTTCGGGCCACTAGATAACAACAATATACTTATACTTTATTACAAGTCAATTTTAAGGTAGTAACAGAGTATCTCGGTGCAAAATGCACTACATAATATTTTTTTCCTTATTTGAATAAAAAGTATGCAATAAATACGTTCAGGGGATCTAAAAAGACCGACTTGGGTGAATTATAAAATGATTTGAAAGTAGGATGGAGTCAGAGTTTTTTCACGCGTGCAAAAGAGACGGCATTAGAACAGAATCATAATGTAATTCATTTAAAATGGCCTTTTTAGAGGCGCTGGGCAATCGCGCAATGGACACGTCTCCTGTAGTCAAATATCAGTATATTTTTTATAGAAACTGATTAGGTAATTAGTTATAGCAATGCACAAAACTTATCTGAATTTTAGAAAAATTCCTGTTATTACCGAAGCTAGCGATGGCGATATTTATCACTCTTTGTATGAAATCGTGTCAGATGATGTCACGAGACATTGCCAATAACTTCGTAATTTTTTGAGATAACGAAAAAATTATTTTACTTTAATCATTTTACTTTTTAGCTTTTTAAACGCAATTGATTTTTAGAAGAGACGGGCTAATTGCTTATTTAATCAATAATTAGGTTTTCATTTCATCCGTATTATTTAATTCGTTTTTGGCCTATTCTATTGTTTTTTTTTACATTAATATTGACTTGTAAAAAGTATTGTAAATGTAAAAATATGTACCTATTTTACAAAATGAAATATTTGAATTTAGGTTTGAATCACAGGATAATTGTCTTAATTTATACATTATATTTTTCATTTACAAACTTTCAAGTGTATATTATATTATCTGTGGATGTATTGACATGCCATCAAAATGTAATGCATAAAATGATATAACGTTTTTGTAAAATCAAAAACCTAATTGTTCTGAAATGCATTTATTGCATACTTTTTATTTAAAAGTTAGGAAAACAATATTATGATGTGCATTTTGCACCGTGATATTTTGTTAACACCTTAAACGTTAAAAATGTAATGCAAAAAAAGAGATAACTTTCTTGTAAAATCTAAAAACTTAATTGTTATGAAGCAATTTGCGCGAATTTCCATAAAACGTATTTATTGCATACTTTTTAGTCAAAAGTAAGGAAAACAATATGATTACCTTAAACGTAAAATGAGTTCTAGCTACGATCTTGCCTACTATCTATTGTTTAGTAATGAAATGTAAGGGAAAGAACTCAACAGAATAATCCCGCATGTAATTAAACTTTCATACCCAACGTACGGACTCCATCAATCTACTCGCAGATGTAACCGTTTTATTTGACACCCCACCTACAAGGAACCGTCATGACATGATGTAATGAAGACCCAGCTGCTTTTTAAATTTCTGACTAATGTATTGACTGACGCGGCCAGTCAAAAACATTTTTTACCGAATCTTAAATCTGAATTTTGGTCTACTATGAGTTTATGTCTCGATACTCGTTATCGACTGCGTAAAATATTTTGTATAAGAAATTCTGGTTCCTCTCGAAAACCGCAAGGGGCGCTGTACAATATTTTACGCAGTAGTTACCGAGTAGAGAGGCCTAAACTTTTTTTGGTCGAAGGCCTAATGTTGAGCCACTGAGTGATGGCGCCTATGACGTTTAAATGCCTACAAAGTATCGTAATTATTTATAAGCAAGTGTGAATTAAAAAATGTAATACTTCATTCATAGTGATGTACTACTTGTTTCGGTTATTATTTTTCGATTTGAATTTTGCTTTATTGAGCAATAGAATTCGTATAGAAACAAAGATTTTTTTTTTAAAGTTTCTCATTTTTTATAGGTCGTGTTTGAGGTCGCCAAGTTACGCAATAATATTTAATTAAAAACAAAACAATGACGAAGTTAAACTAAACGAAAATAAATGATAGTAAAATACTTTTTTCGATTTAGATATTTAAAAATCTCTTGGGGGCCCCAGGACACTACACCGCATAGCCCTCCGATAGCTACGCCACTGGTTTTGGCACATTTTCCTTTTGTATCATTATGTTGAATGTTGAATGACGTGTCTTATGCTGAGTAAACTCACAATTGATACTTATTTTTAACCGAAATTTGAAATATACCTCATCACTAAATGCAGCTGTCATAAGTGCCATCACTCAGTGGCTCTACTTTAAACTCATGGTAGGATACTGATGATAAGATAACTATGACCTTCAGAATTTTCAAATGAATATTTCGTTACTTACATGATGATCAAAATGCTTGTGATGATGGCCATATCCAGGTCCGAAGTGATGACCATGGCCACCGTATCCATAGTGCTCGTGACCACCATAGTGATGGCCCAAGCCATAGCCGTGGTGGTCGATTAAGCCATGATGCTCTTCCTCGTGGTGATCGAAGTCTGGCGCATGGCCAATGTGTTTGTAGGAGGCCTGATCTACGTGGCCGTAGTTCGGAGACTCCTCGTAACCTTGCAAGTTGTATCCACCTATTGGAATAAAATAAAAACTAAACATTTTTGATTTGGGAGGGAAGGAAAGAAAAAGAGGGATGCGGAGAAGGTTTACCTCTAGTAAAATTTTAATCAACATTCTCCCGAGGGCTTTCAGAAGATACACCTCGGCTAAGGGACGTTGAGGATGTGTCTTCTACCGGAGAGGAGCGATCAGGTACAACCTTGTATCGCGTGTCAAATTGTTTGACGTAGAGTCGTCGTTGACGCCAACCGTAGGCTGAGCGAAAAGGTACAATTCGGCATAACACGTCTAATTTGACAGGACTAACCTTATTTTAAGCGTCCTGTCTTTTTCTTTCTTTTTCGAAAAGACAAGGACAGAACGCGTAAATTAAATTTATTTCTGTCAAATAAATTAAGATGTGCGTCACCAAATCGGTACCATTGTAGGCGAAACGTTGTAGTGTAACGTAACGTGTGCGTCGTCGTCGCCCTGATAAAGGTAATCTAAAATGCCGAAACGGTTGGCAATTCCGATCAAAGATACTGCCGTTTCATTTAGTTATTTATTTTATTATATGGTATTGACTATTCTGTGAAGTTTAAAAAGTATGTGGTAAGAATGCAACTGTCATTCTTATTCCTCAAAGCATTTCATGGGAATGTTTAATGTCAAAATTTTGGATACTTCTCGTTTGATTTTCAAAAAGTTATTGATGTCATTTTACTGATTAGGTAACGTACTTTCGATATCAGTTAAATTTTTTTTGATATATGTAATAGTTACGGAATAATCGCCTGGTCACACTTAATATAATAATAATAATAAAATAATTTATTTCAGACAGGGTCCTTAAAGTGTTAGTAATACAAAATAACTTATGGACTAGTGTTAGTAAGAGAACAGGCGAGTATAAATTAAATCAAATAAAATTAAATAAAATTGAATTGAATTAAATCAAATTCAATCAAATTAAATTATTAATTGTGGAGCTCCATCCACTTTTTAAAAAGGGGAGAGTCCCACCTATCAGATAACACCCTCAGGATACTATTGGGGCTGGCTCGTATTCGACTGAGCAGCGACGCACAGTACTTACGCATGATTGCAGCGAAACCATCTGTGTGTGCTTCCGCGAACATGAAAGAGGCGCTGCAATATCGCGGCAACCCCAACAATATCCTGAAAGCATTATTATACTGGACCCGCAGGTCGCTATATGCCCGACGCGTGTAGTCCACCCACAGACTACACGTGTAAAAGGACTGGCAATATGCTTTGAAGAGCGTCACCTTTACCTGATTCGTACACCGTGCAAATCTGCGGGCAAGCATATTACATCGGACAGCCAGCGACCTGCGCTCCCTCTATATATCATTACAATCACTGAGGTCCTCTCGAACCCAGTGCCCCAAGTATTTGAAGTGCGTGACCCTGGACAACGAGGAACCGCAGAGCTTGACTTCAGGCACAATTTTATATGTTTTAGGCCCTGCCTTAAATATTAAAAACTCGCTCTTTTTTGCGTTATACTTTAGACCATGCGCCTCAACATACGACTGACATATGGAAAGAAGCCTCCTCAGCGCGCTGACCGATGGACTCAGCAGCACCATATCATCAGCGTAGCTTATGTTATTGACGCTAACTCCGTCCACATGACAGCCGATGCTGGTGCCGCTGAGCTCATCGAGCAGCTTATTGATATACAGGTTAAAAAGACGGGGAGAGGACAGCCCTCCCTGCCTCACCCCGCATTCCAACCCATATTCATCTGAGAAGGCTCCTCCCCATTTAACTTTGTTTCTCTGGTTGTTATACCAATGTTTAAACAGACATATTATCTCATATGGTACAGTGGTCTCTCTTCTTAGTTTGTCCCATAACACATCATACGATACGAGATCAAATGCTTTAGAGAGATCTAAAAAACATGCAAACACAGGGGTTTTCCTGGCTGTATAGTACTGAACAGTCTGCTTGAGACAAAAGATAGCATTCTCCGTAGAGAGACCTGAGCGAAATCCGAACTGCGCATCATTAAGACAAATATGCTTATTCAAATGTCTATCAAGCAGACTGTCCAGTACCTTAGCGATCACAGAAGCTAGAGATATTGGTCTGTAGTTGGCCAAGTCAGAAGTATCCCCCGTTTTGTTTTTAATAATTGGGACTACCACTGTACGCATTAACTTGTCAGGTAGGTATGAATGGCCAAGACAAAGCGTATAAAACATGGCTAACACTCTGGGAAGATGAACTCCTGCGTACTTCAAGTGCTCAATGCTGAGGCTGTCGTGACCAGGACTCTTCCCTCTGACCATGCCTTTAATGACAGTTGCTACATCTCTTGCACTAATAGTGACACTACGTTCCCTCACAACAGCCTCATCATGAGTCCCCTGAGACGCGGGCCCCAGTGAAGATTGAACTCTGAAATGTTCTTTAAACAGGTTAGCAATATCAGTGGGCTCATGCACTCCAGCTACACTCACAGGGAGAGCGGGTGTCTGATTCAGCTTGTTTGTGTTTTTCCAGAATTTACTAAAATTTTTATTTCGATGGTGCTCAGCAATGATGTCCATTTTTATCTGCTGTTCGTTATTTTGGCACCACTTTAATTTCGATTTAAAGACTTTTCTTGTTTCGCACATGCGGTCGTAAAACAAACCATGTTTTGGTTTGCCGTACCACACCCAAGTCTGAAAACAGACACGAGCCTCACCGTGAGCACTACGGACATGTTTATTCCAACCGGTTACATAATTTCGTTTCCTTGCTGCTTTTTCAACATAAGAAGACTCAGCCGCTTCAGAAAGAATAGATATTATGTTGTCATACATATTGTTCAATAAAATTCGATGTTCTAAGTTATTACACATTATATCACAACATGAGTTAAATGTTTGATCGAAGTCAATTGACCTTAATCTAGAGTTACACAGTTCCTGATACCTATTAATCTGGCTTAAGTCCCGCTCACCCCATTTTACCTTATCGCAAGTAACTTTAGGTATTAATATTTTAGGTTTTATTATGTTAATATTACATTCAACTTGGAGAGGCATATGGTCAGACCAATAAGTATCATATAAAACAGAAATATTCACAATAGACTGTTTCGCCGCTTCAGTCACTACACTATGATCCAGCCATCGCCGGCTCCCGTGTGCGTCACTCACAAACGTGAACGTAATAATTACACCCTGTATAATGTTTTTACTATTTAGCTTGGTATAATTTAATTAAAGGAAATGTACCTGGATGTTCTTGATGTGATAAACCATGGCTGTAGCTTGAACCCGAGATAGTATTATCTCGTACTTCCTGAAACAAACAATGAGTTCAGTTCTTTGTCTAGTAAACAATAATTAACTCTTTTACACTGTATCACACTGTATTCAGTATTCAGTATTCCTTTATTGCACTCATGTTGTTGTAAGTGTACTATTGCTTTATGTATGATTGCTTTACAATTAGAAGAAATTATTGTTTATAGTCACTTCCGTTCTGCCTGTCTCTCTGCTCTAAGTTTGCCGTGTCATAATAAATTCAATCCAAAAGAATCCAGCCGTTTCCTCAAATATATCACAAATATTCTTCCTCAAGACTTGTAAGTTATGCAATACAGTACAGGTATTAAATAAGACTTTTTTTTGTAATAAACATGTACCCTGACAGGGCATAGCAATTTCTTACATTTAAATTATACAATATCTAAGTATGCCTTAATCTAGGAGATAAGTTATTTAAATCTTTATATTTATTTATTAACAAATCATAATTTTTCATCTTTCTGACAGACTAATTGAATTTTGATATTTGTATTCTACAGTAAAAAATTCAGTCTTGCAAAAATTCATGGATGGAGTAATAACATTTTTTTAGAAGGTAGAGTTTTAACTGATGTTTATTTGATACTAGTATGGCACTAGTCTTTTGGCTAAAACGCTAGGTTCACGCTGAACGTGTCACAAATTTAAATAAGAAAATATAATGTTACCATTCGGCTTTTCTTTATAAATATTGATATATATAGTCGTTTATTTTAAAATAATTGACATTAATTAAATATAAGCAAGATATATTATTATTAGCCGTTTTATCTGGCTTCTTTAAACGTGTCTGCGCACATTAGTTCCGCCAATATCTTGTTTTAAGCGAAAAGACTCATAGGAAGGAAGCTTACAGCCCCCCCCCCCCTAAACTTGAATTTTCAAGCGTGAAACTAAATATTGAAGATAACTTATTTGTTTTTTTTATTCAGTTTATATTATATATTTATACAAAAACACTTATTAAAATAATAGTTTCCACATATATTTCGACAAATAGTCGGCTTCAGTGGAATTTGATAATAATATAATAATATAATTATAATAATATAATTCCACTGAAGCCGACTATTTGTCGAAATATATCTGGAAACTATTATTTTAATAAGTGTTTTTGTATAAATATATAATATAAACTGAATAAAAACAAGCGTGAAACTACAAACATAGAATATACGAGTAGTAGACTTCTACATCTATGAGTACGAGTACTTACAACATATACTTAGGTAATAAGCAAGATATATTTCGAATCATTTTGGACTGGGCATCAGTTGCATTGACAATAGATATGACATTATAAATATAAAAGACAAGATATATATTTTTTTCATTTAAATAATTTTTAGATAAAATAATTTTTATATTTAAATAAGGTTTTAAATATAGTATTACAAATATCTCATCTTAGCAAGTTTGTAAGTTCTAATAGTCCCGGAGATTTCGAGTGAGTGATGTTTCGGGTTTTTTATGTACGAGAATTTGAACTGCGCATCTGAGGAAGCCATTTGGTTTTCTGTTTTATTTACTGCTGCTTTTAGAAACTATCAGAAATCAATGGGGGAATAGTACATTGTTCACCGAGGGAAGAAAGGGGAAGATTACCAACGAGGGTGTAGTTTGAGGCTCGAGGCGAAGCCAAGGGCCTCAATACACACGAGTTGGGAATCGCACTTTCTCCCGAGTGATACATAGTGCTTTATACTACACCTGCGAGGAAATAGTATCTTTTTACTTTTAATCAATAAAAGAAACCGACTGACTCGCGTGCGATTGTCACTTTTTATTTCCTTTTTTTTTTTTTTCATTTTCCCACTAAGTGGAAAGGCAAAGGGATCTTAGCCCATACAGCCATGTTTGACGTTATAGTTTTTAATGTTTATATGCACTATCCTCTTCTGTTGAGGATCATCTGAAAGGTCTGTCCTGTCTAAGTCACTGTCCTGTCGTTTCCGCTATAATGATAGCCTTATAACGCAAATACAACAGGGTTAGAAAAAACACACGAAAAGGCACAGCCCGCACTTTTGTTCCATTGAACAACACACTACACAGGTTACGGCGATTTTAATTCACAATATCCTATCACTATTGTTGATCAAAACACCCAAAATGCAATATTTTTTAATAAAACAAAACAAAACAAAAAAACGACGCCATTACGTCTTCGCGCCTTTTTTCCAACCTTTTATTTCCTTCTTATTTTTTATTATGTGCAGGAAAAGCAAGTGGCCAGTATCATTTTTCGAGTTTTATGTACGAGTTCGCAAAATAATACTGGCCACTTGGCCACTTACTCATTCTTTATGTTATTTAAAAAAAAAACAGCACGTTAACAATGGATTTGCATATACTGTTTCTGCCCGCTCAAGCACGTTAACAATGAATTTTCATACACTTTTGCCGCCCGCATATTTGTATGACAGTAATGACGTATTTTCTGCATCGTTTTCAACAAAGAAAGAAGGTACTTTCCGAGCAGGTGTAGTATAAAGATATTTTTTTCCTAAATTTTCTCAGATAACTTGTTTTCTTTTTATAAATAAGAACCTATTTAGATTTATTTCTTTTACCGTTTGATTCGACTTGAAAAGAGATTGTTTTTTGTGGCAAACCTCTAACTATTGTAGATGCTGATAAAAAAGCGTTATCAAATTTTCAAGACAAGAGCAATCCGTCTCGGAAAAACGTGTCCATGACAGACAGACAGACGTATACCTTTTTTCTTATTTTTGAGTATGGTACCCTAAAAAAGGTTCCTTTTAAAAAACAAAAAATATCAAAGAGTTTTTTAGTCTAAGCGTACAGCTATTATATGAATCTAACCTAAAATAGTTATAAATATTATACATACAGGTTTATGAATAAAACAAAAGAAGTCAGCTAATGATTATGGAATAATCTTTGGTTAATATAAGTATAAACCACTTGTATATAAAAAAAAAAGTTGATTGGATAATTAAAAATAACAAATACAATCTGCAGAGAATGTTAAAACATTTTCCAGGGGTCCCCAAACTCTGCAAGCAGGAAACTTGGGGTACTAAATGACAATTTCGTATTCAGAATTATATCGTTGTATAACATAATAAAAATAAAGCTAAAAAAGAAAGAAAATATAAAACATAATACATAATTTCTACATTAGACATAAGAACTTAGGTGTTTAAAATATACCTACTTAGAACTTAAGATTTTGCAAGAGAACAACAACTCTCCAGTAATTTATCTATATCCTCATAGTGATAATTTTTGACACTAATAATGTTTTCCAATGCAATTTTATCATTAAAAACGTGCATTAATTAAAAAACGCCGAAGTGGACGGCGATAAGAGCCATGGAAATGAGAGTTTAATTTGTGCCGGGATTTTTTCCTCGAGTATTATTAAATCCAATTAGAAGCCGTCCTTAGGGCACGGTCTGTTGCCTCGGAACCATCGTCGTCTGGACACTGCCCTTCCAGGGCTGCCAGGTCCAATTGAGTGTTGCGCGCTAACTCCGATGTAAAAAAGCGCTAGATTCCGCTAAACATGTTTTTTTATAAAAAGCGCTAAAGAAGCGCTAGTTTTATGTTGTATATTGGTGGCCATATTGATAAGCTGATTGTAATTGATTGGCTTTTTAAAAAAAATACGTCATTTATAGAGCCGTAAAGAATTTTTAAAAGAAGTTAAAGAAATTTTATACTAAATTAAATCATTGCAAGTAGAATTATCATGACTGAAACAAAACTAATAGTAAAAAAAATAAAAATAGCGCTAGATTTCCCAAAATTATTCCAATAAACTGCTAAAATAATGAAACAACACTCATTCCGAAATAGCGCTAGATTTTCCGCTAGGCGCTAAAAACTAATTTTGAGCGCTGAGTGGTCAAAAAAAGCGTTAGATCTGGCGCAAAATGCGCTGATCTGGCAGCACTGTGCCCTTCCTTCACACGGACTTAAGTACTGGGTACGAGAAAAAGTAATACAAGAACAAAAAGGAAATAGCGACAATTTAGTTATTTGATGACATCTGTTTAATTGGTGTAGTACGTGAGATAGAAATATATTTGTCTGTTGAAGATTGGGCTTATAGTTTCATCACTAAACGGATACCCTAATATCATGAAGCTTTGGTTTTTAAATCAAGCGATTTACTTGAAAATGGCTGTGGAATTTGGCATGAATTTTCTGAAGAAATGCACTGAGACGCCGGAAAAATTTTTTGTGTGTTTTGAAATTCTGCGTATAAATAAAAGCAGATTACAAACCTATATTGATGTAACCATTATGTAATCTAATTACAGTCTTTTCTGTCAAATATGAATCACACGAATTGTCATCATCGGATTTATTGGATCTTTTCCTCATCCGTTTGATCTTCCGATTTTTGGAATCAGGACGCATTATTCATCGCTATTACGAAGAAACAATCTGAGGGCACAGGTAGAGTCAGGAGTAGGGAATGCAATCTTGCACCTAAATGTCAATCTCGGTATTTGCAAGATTAAATAAAATCAATCTCGCAATATCTCGGTATTAGCGAGATCTTGCACTAATAAAAATTCTTTCGAAAAAATATTGTTTCAACTACTGGGGCTCTAACGCGTCATTCTCATTTGTATCAACTTCAAGCAAATGCATGCGAAATTCAACGCGTGCAAAAGAGATGGCATGTTAGGCGGGCGTCGTCGCACGCACGTCAAATTTCAATTTCAAGTTGATGTTGATGAAAATGAGAATTACGCGGTAGACCTACTGGTTAGTAAAAAAATTAAAATAAGATATTAATCCAATTAAAGGGATGTATTTAAACATACTTATAAAAGTTAATTATATTATTCTACTGACCATACTGAAAAGCTTTCCCAAATAATAATAACTTTAAAAACCAACTGTAAATATTGTATGGGAATGTGTTTTTTTTTTTGTTCATTTGCTTTGTTATGTTTATTTGAAAATTTTTTTTAGTGTGAACAGTAAAGTAGAATGATTTTATTTAAAGATAGCGTGTGTTTTTACTTTATGTAGCCTAGCTAGCTCAGCCGCAGACAATAGTTTTTTCGTCAATGCCCTACATCTGCAAATCTTGCGAGATCTCGCACTGATAACGATGCGTGATTGATCTTGCAATATAGTATGTGCGAGATCTCGGTATTTCGAGATCTCGGTATACCGAGATTGCATTCCCTAGTCAGGAGTCAGGGTATCATTTTGTTACTAGCGAAAGATAAGAACTTTTGACTTTTTGTCGTTTGCAGAGTTAAACATTCAAACCTCATGCACTACGTTTAGCTAATAAATAAGAACTAATGATACGAATGATAATGATACGATTTTTAGTTGTCAAAGCAGTGGAACAATTAGCGTATTTATTAGCAATAAAAACAAAAGTTATATAAAATATCAATATTAATTGGTTCTTGACATGGTAAGAAAGGTTTGGTAGTTTAAAATATACTGCCAAAGACTGGCACACAGTGTCGTATGTGCCGATGGATATATCCTCGAACTAGACATTTTAGACATGAAATAAATGCGCTAGCATTTGATAATACACACTGATGCAAAGGCAAATTGATGTCGCTTTAAACAAAAGAAGACGAAAGGCAGCAATACAGAATATAGGCCTCTGAATCTGAATGGGTCATGCATGACTCCCCTGAATGGTTTATTTTGTGTGAAAAATTGAGCATGGTGTAGAAACTGTTAAGAAAGTTTTAAAAGAAAGAAAATTTTCGTTATAAAACATCGAAATTGATTTAATATCGAAATTGATAAAAATTTTCAACTTATGTTTTTTAGATCTAAAAATTTCCTATAATTTGGTGAAATAATGATTAAAATCGCTCTAGGCGTTTGGAAGGAGTAAGAGAATTCTTGTGTTAATTATGTGAAACTTTCGATGACTTTCGATTTTTTTTTTGTAAAAATTACAATAGAAAAACAGTTTCTGAAACTTAAAATTTATTTTTGACTCTATAATGCTTATCATATATTTTTATGAAATTTTTTGGACCACCCGTGTGGGAGGAGTAGGCCTTCAAAGACAGGTCCAAATTGCAGTTGGCGTATCCATTCGCCTTAAAAGCCTTCACCGCAAATCGGAAGCTGCGTCTTGACTACTCTATAGCTCAATCACCGTATTCTATTGCAGCACTGCTTACGCCCTGCAACAGAATACGGTGATTGGGCCGCTGAAATGCCATCGACGAATTCTCAAAGTGTTCGCTATACGACGTATAACAGTGCCAGGAAGGTCGCACTCGTCACGGGAGAGGGTTCCGTGGAATGCGAGAACCAGATCAGTGGCAAATTGCCGTGTGTGGAACAATGCTGTGAGAAGCTAATCTGCATGTCTCGAGCAAGGGCTCCGGTGTAAACTGAAGAATTTGTGATTTTGGGATTAGATAACGTGGATTTAGTTTGCTCGAAGCTTTGTTTATCGTTATAGCTACATATATTCTCTGAGGCTTACTAAAAATGCAAGTTGTTTTGTGAAATTAGTAACTAAACAAGGAATAAACACGTAATATTAAATATAACCACACATTAAACTAAATTTTTAAAGAAATGTAACTACCCGCGCAAATAAAATAATATTGCTCATAGTAAATTCACAATCTATAGGTACCTGTTCAAAATTTATGATACCAAAAGTGCGTTTTATAATTTGTGTAGAATTTGATTCTCTTTTGAAAAGTTGTTCGGTTTTTAGAAGATGTTTTCATGATCATGATGGTTTCATCAAATTTTAAATGTCTATTTATACCCTAGTGAAAATGGAGGCCTAACTTTTTCTGAAACTGCACATTCTATAGATAGACAGTATCACAGATAATAGGCCATACTAAACAAGTTTTTGAATTAATTATTATTTTTCACAGTGTATGCGTCACAGGAAAATAGTAAAATTCGTCAGTTTACAAACGGCGTCGTCAGTTTCTAAACGCTGGCTGTTTTTAAATTTGCGTAGTCGTCGTCATATCGTAGAATACAGCATTTTATAATTTGATATCTTAATTCTGTTAAAACCATTGAGGGTCGCCTCGCTCCGCTTCGCTTCGCTCGGCTCCCAATATGTATTTACATGTAAACCTAACACGCTCCTTCTCGCTCCGCTCGTCGTCGCACCAATTTTTGACTTTTTGGTAAAAGACTTTCGATTTGCCGAATAGCAAATTGAAAAACAGCGTGTAGAAACTGACGACGCTGTTTGTAAATTGACAAATTATACAATATGCGTGCCACGTATGCACTGATATGCCAAACCACACATTCGGACCAGCCGTTTTCTTCTAGTTATCGGACCGAAAGACAGACAAATATTGAGGCTTCGCTATACAGGTTTAAATTTCATTACTTATCCCTACTAAAGAAAGTAATAAGAGAAAAATAATGAAGTAATTATTGAAAGAACTGGATGTGAAACCGTAAACAAAAAGGAGACTGAAATGAACGCCCAGTTATTTTGCAGTGTATCGGAGCGAGCTTGAGTCATGTTTCCGTTCTGACCAGTTTATCAACTTTGTGGAACAGCTACTGATATTCCCATGGACGGTAGGTTTCTTCCCATATTGCTTAGGACACCTATTCCTTTTACCAATATTGATTATAAAACTGATTATTGACATGAAACCTGCTCTCTTATTGTCTAACTTCAATATTTATCGCTATCCCTTTTAAAGGTGTTGTGATTGGCTAAAAACTCAAATTCAAATAGTTTATTTTGTAAAGTAGGTATACATAATACACTTTTTACAAGTACAATTTATTCATATAAAAAAATATGTAATAAGTTAATAAATGTACATGAACTAAATTAAAGGTTTATTTAATTTATGAAGCAATATAACTGTACAAGGTGAAATCCAATCAACCGCCCGAACACATACTGGAGACCCGGCCAGAAACCTGGAACAAGGTTCAATGATCACCAACCAAGCCCCCAGCACGAATCCAGGCGGCCGACCAAATCCCAACCTACATACTACATACTAATAGGTTACATATTATATAGATACATGCCTACCTTCACCCGTTCGATTAGTCTTGCTAAGAAGAAGGGCAAGAAACTTAGCAAGATCATATCTTTTTTAACATAAAACTTATAAAAGTAGATATACGTAATTTGTATAACAACAATATAACAATTTGTATAACAAATTACGTATATCTACTTTAACTAAGGGATAAGAAAATAGGCAATCAGCAGGAATTCAGGGTAGTGAAAAAAGAAAAACATATATATATTTGTCTACTTGTCTCATATAGTCTATTTCCTTTTACAGTCTGTAATTAATTAATGTGTGATATCAATTCTAGCCAATTACGATGCTTTAAAAGCGCTAGCGATGGATGTTGAAGTTAGAAAATAAGGCCACTGGCACAGAAGAAAAAGGTTTAATCGTCCAAGCATGAAACTTTAAGATATAAGGTGTAATTGAAATGACCGCCCGAGTTCATAATGGAGACTCGGTTAGTGATAAGGAACAACGTTTAATGGTTATTCAGGGAATATTGGAAAAAAACTTTTTGCTCCCATACTGCCCGTACTAGGAATTGTATTTGAACTAGTCCAGTTCGTATGGGATGGGAACGATGGGAACAAAATAATATTTTTTCCGATTTCAAAAAAAGGGATCATTTAACCATGTTCCTGATCACTCGTCGAGTCTCCAGTATGAATTCGGGCCGTTGATTAAATATTACTTTGTATGTATGATTTCGTAAATAAGTACCTAATTACCTAATAATTAAATATTAAAGAAAACTTATTTGTTTTTTATTTAGTTTAAACTATATATATCTATAAAAACACATTATCACAATAATTACTTCCAGATATATTTCGACTTTTGATGTCGGCGTCAGTGGAATTAGGTAAAATAAAGATAATAAGTTACAAATTTCATAAAATGGAGTTTCATAAAACCGCGAGGTTACAGGAATGCAGAGCTGATGGGATTTGAGTAAAATGGATGAGTTGACACGGGAGAATTGTGGGTGAACTAACCTTTGTTCTGGATGGTTGCCGGCGAATGCGCCGCGTGGCGTCCCTCCTTGTTGGGCTGATTGAGCTGGCGCCTTGGGCAGGGATGAGCTGGATGTCTTGGTTCGTGGAGTAATGTGAACACAACACTGATATGAGCACAAGGTACGCGAGATTTGTTGTGTCGGCGGTGCGAGTGTGCACACGTGTGTTTCGGGAGACGTCTACCGCGGAACAGAGCGAACGAGCGCCCAGCGCGCGAGTCCTTCCGCGGTAGGCGCTGTGTTGCGAAATTAGTCATCCGAATGCGTCACGCTTGTGGCGTGAACATCCTGGGGGGGCCGGGGCTGCGACTCCTCTTGAGCTGAATCCAACGGCAGCCTGGCTAGCTTGAACACAGGTCGTCGCAGATTTCCATGGGCTGTGTCCAGATCCACAACTCGGATCACTCCATCCTTGCCAGGTATCGTGCGGAGAATTCTCCCCAACTTCCATTGGAGCGGAGGCAGGTCATCCTCTTTGATGAGGACCAGTTCACCCACTTGAGGAGGGGAAGAAGGGGAGAGCCATTTGGAGCGGGTTTGCAGGGTATGGAGGTAGGATCTGGACCATAGAGTCCAAAAGCGCTGAGAGAGCGCTTGAATGAGTTGAAAGCGTCTAAGAGCAGATATGGGCCTGTCGTCAAAAGACAGGTAGAGCGGTGAGCGGACGACCAATAATGAAATGTCCGGCCGTGAGAGGTTCAAAGTCCGTAGGGTCGGATGAAATTGGGCAGAGGGGTCTTGAGTTGAGTACAGCCTCAATTCGAGCCAAAAGGGTAGAGAATTCCTCAAAAGTGAGGTGCTGTTCACCTATCACGCGATAAAGTAGTTGCTTGGTGGATTTTACGTTTATTTCGTGCAGAGCGCCGAAGCAAGGCCCTTTAGGCGGGTTCAGTAACCAAGTTATGTGCTGATTCGCGAGCTTGTGAGTGATTGCATCATTGTTTGACCTGAGGAAGTTCTGAACTTCAATGAGCTGATTTCTAGCACCTACATAGTTTGTGCCGCAGTCTGAGCGAATGAGAACCGGAGTACCGCGACGTGAGATAAAACGTTGCAATGCCGCAAAGAACGCTTCCGTTGTGAGTGCAGAGACTGGTTCCAAATGAACCGCCTTTGTTGCGAGGCAAACGAAAATACAAAAATACGCCTTTATGAGTTTCGCGTTCCGCAACGTGCTGGATTTAACGAAGAAGTGGCCAGCAAAGTCCGTCGTGACGTGACTAAAAACTGGCTGAGGAGTAACTCTGTCTACTGGAAGATCAGCCATGAGCGGAGCCTTAGGCTGAGCGCGGCACCGGAAACATCTAATACATTTAAACACGCGGTGTCTAATAATACGACGAGAATCCAGTACTGCTGGCGTAATATGGCGTGTAATGTGTCAGCTCCAGGGTGGCAGTGTATTTTGTGATAATGGTCTATGATGAGATCTACGAGCGGACTTGAGCTGGGTAGAATGAGTGGGTGTTGAGCGTCATACCTAATTGACGCGTGAGAGAGACGACCACCGACTCTCAAGAGGCCGTCCTTTATGAAGGGCGAGAGGCACTGGAGCCGAACGGGACAAACTTTATCAGTCTGGATACGATTAATATCTTCAGCAAACTCATTGTGCTGAACAGAGCGGACCCAGTGCAACAGAGCGTCCCTGCGTTCATTAGCTGTCAACGGACCAGAGCGCCGTGCATCTGGGCTGTGCCGACAATTGAATATGAACCTTTGAATACAAGCCGTCACTCCGACGAGCTTGTCAAGTGAGCTGTAGCGAGTGAGCAAGTCCAGATCGATATCTGGGACTGCTATGTGTGCTGGTACCTTTTTGGGCGTAAGGCCTGGGAGAGCATGATGGCCTAGAGCGGGTGGCATCTTGGGCCAAGTGCAGGTAGGTTCTTTGAGCCAACTGGGTGACCACCAAAGGTCATTAAGTGAGAGAGACTGGGCAGACATGCCTCTGCTTGCACAGTCAGCAGGGTTGAGGTTCGTGGGCACATGCCTCCACGTATTGCTAGTTGAAGTAGCTGTGATCTTAGCCACTCGATTGGCCTCGAAAGTCTGTAATCGGTGAGGTGGGGTATTGAGCCATGCCAACACTATTGTGCTATCTGACCAGCATGTGTGTGTTTGAATGGCTATATGAGCTGACAGTTGGGCTGACACTCGAGTCATGAGCTGAGATAAAAGAGTCGCGGCTGACAACTCCAATTTCGGGATTGAGAGGCGAGTCTTAATGGGTGCGACCTTGGACTTGCCAATGATTAGGTGTACATTGACATGTCCAGTGGTATTGCGCTCATGAAGGTAGATAACGGCACCAAAGCCAGCCTCTGATGCGTCCGCGAACCCGTGAAGTGAGTAAGTAGACGTGGACTTATACTTACAAATGTGTCGAGGTAAACGGAGGTTTGAGAGCTGAGGAAGATCCTCTGAAATGTGTTGCCACTCTGTGTGGACTTCTTCAGAGATAGGCTCATCCCATCCTATTTTCAGAAGCCAAAGCTTCTGCAGAAGAATCTTTGCGCGGAAGATGACTGGAGTAACCCAGCCATTGGGGTCATAGAGAGACGCTACTGTACTGAGAATGGAGCGCTTTGTGACTTGAGCATGAGTGGGCAGAGAAATGCGATAAGTGAACTCATCAGTGTGAGGAATCCACTGTATTCCCAGAACCTTAATGGAATTAGAGTCGGGACTGAAGTCAAAGTCCTTGGGCATGTCGCACTGGTCATCTGGGAACCGTTCAAGAAGCTGAGGCGAGTTGGAGGTCCATTTACTGAGCTGGAAGCCACCTAGGGCGAGTAACTCGATCAGATCGTTTTGGAGCGACTGAGCAGATTCCACAGAATCTGCACCTGAGAGAATGTCGTCCACAAATATTGATTTGCGGAGGACCTGAGCAGCGTGGGGGTAGCGATGACCTTCGTCATCAGCCAATTGGAGTAAAGTGCGGATGGCATGGTATGGGCTGGACCTTAATCCATATGTGACGGTATTAAGGGCATACGTGAGCAGGGGCTGGTCGGGTGAAGACCGCCAGAGAATGAGTTGAAAAGGTCTTTGCTCTGGGTGAATGAGGATATTTCTGAACATCATTCGGATGTCAGTGCTGAAAACTTGTGAGTGGATCCTGAAGGACATGATAATGTCAACAATATCTTGTTGAAGAGCTGGACCTGTATGAAGACAATCATTTAAATTGACGCCATTTGAGCTTTTACAACTTCCGTCAAAGACGCAGCGTAACTTTTCTGATCCTGGCTTAAATATGCCATGATGTGGGATATAGAAATGGGATTTATGAGCAAAGGTATTGGGGTGACACGGCGACATATGTCCCAATTTTATGTAATCTGACATGAACTCTACGTATTTCGAGCGGAAGAGCGGGTTCGCTAGCAGCTTCTTCTCTAAATTGAGAAACCTGCGTAACGCAATAGCATGAGTGGAACCTAATGTCGGCGCGTTGTGCAGAAAGGGCAGTGTAACCATATATTGACCTGATGGTTCACGAGTAGTTGTGGTGCGGAAAATGTCCTCACACTGTTCCTCTAATGGGCTGGTATGCTTGTAGGTTTGGGGTTCCTCGGATTCCCAAAACCTCTCAAGACTTTTGTGAATGTCATGAGTGGAATGCTCTGAGTCCGTGTGAGAGCCGACAATGTGAACTGAATTGACCTGATTCGTGGGTGAGGTATGTAAACTTTCGAAAGGTCCTATCAATGTAAAATCGAATATCGTGCCGAAGGCTATGGGCTTGCCAGGGCCGAGCGAAACCTTGGTTCCGTCTAACACTTGACCAAGAACGTCAGATCCTAGTATTAGATCAACCGGAGCTGGTGTGTGATATTCTCGATCAGCAAGAGGAATCGGTGGGTGACCTGTTAACTGAGCGAGATCTGGAACCTTTTCTAACGGTAGGTACCCAGTTACGTTCTTCAATATATGGGCTGTGGCCGTGATCGTAGGTGTGTCACGGTGAGTAGGTCGGCATACAATTGTGATTGATGCCTTTGAGTTTTGTGTGTGCTGATTACCAACTCCTGCGATTTTTAGAGATGTATGTTTTAATGGTAAATTTAAAATTCTGGCCATGCGCTGAGAACAAAGAGTCAGCATACTTCCACAGTCTAACAGGGCTCGTGCTGAGTGAAATTGACCATGTACGTCTGCTATTTTAAGTGAGACGGTTGGCAACAAAATTGGTGTGTTAGTGACGTTCACTACACATTGTGCGGAGTTACAGGAATTCTCTGTTGTAGTTGAAGTCATGGAGTGAAAATGAGCTGAGTGTGTATGTGATGAGTGTGCTGTGTGCTGGTCGTCCTCGCCTTCATAGTGCTCTGTTATTGTAGGTAGTCACTGTTGCCTACCTACCCGAGACCTACTTGGCGATCGCGATTGAGTGGGCGGGTTGGGACGGGACGTGTATGCCTGTGTAGCATGTGCCGAATGGTGTTGAGGCTCATGCGCTGAGCGCTGTCTGGGCTGCTCACGTAGAGACGGAGGCAGCAAATGAGCAGATGAGCGTGTCGGAGACATGGCCCCATGGCGATGCAGTGAAGTGTGGTGGTCAGTCCGCCCACACTCCTTGCATGCACGTGTAGACCTGCACTCGTCCTCATAGTGAGGACCCATACAGCGCTGACAGTGGTTGCGCGCTTGAATAAAGTCCCAACGACCTTGAACTGGCTGGTTGTTGAACTCTGGGCAGGCGATGAGTTTGTGTCCCCTATTCTTGCAGTATGGACACGGCATACCACCAGAAGGGGAGACGGAAGAGGTTTGAGCCGAGTAATCTAGCTGACGAGCGGATGATGAGGACGGTTGGGCCGAGTAGGTTAGGGCGTCACCGAATGCCAAGAACGGCCTATGGGGAGCAGGTTGAGGAAAGCGATATTCTTGCCGGCTCCTAAGCGGAGCTATGGGGCGGAATTCTCGAGTAGCCGTATAAGGCTGACGGGAACCTCGAGTGGGCTGAACCAGCTGATTGAGCTGAGCGAGCCTTCCTGAAGGGCCGAGCCGTGCTGATGAATGAGCATCCTGTGACGCAAGGGACGAAGACTCATTCTCTTTGCAGCGCGCGTGCTCTTCCAAGAACTCAATGAGGTTAGCCAGAGTGGGCAGAGTTGGCTGAGATCCGTACTTCCGCTTGAAGAGAGTACGGAGCTCACCTTGGAGTTTTCGTACCACTATAGATACGAAGACATAATCTGACTCCTTCATGGGCAGATCTAAATTTAAAAGAGCGCTTTGCGCTGATATGAGCGGTGTTAAAAATAAAGCGCGGATATTTGAACGAGCGTCAATTTGTGGCAGCCCTAGAATTATATCCACAAATCGATCTATGAGAACACGACGGTTCTCATAGCGCCTGGTGAGAATTTCCATCGCCACTGCATAATTCTCATTAGTGGGCTGAAGGTGAGACACCATGCTGAGTGCTTCACCTGTAAGAGAGCCGAGCAGATAATGATGCTTGACGGCATCAGAAACAATAGCCATTTCTCCGATGAGGCTCCGGAAAATGGCTATGAATGAAGGCCAATCTTCTATTTTGGACGAAAATTTGGGCATTGAGATCTTGGGCAAGACCGTTGACGATAGGCTTGAGGTACTTGGGCTGGATGGAGAGGCTGTGACGGGAAGCGCTGATGCCACACTCAACCACTGGGATGCTACTACGACCTCCTCGTAGTCATTTATCGCCGTCTGATAATTCACCGTATAAGCGGCCTCAATATCTTTGGCCAGATCCTCGTCCTCGAGAATGTCGTAATACACATCCTCCAGTTTCTTCCGGTACGCCTCTAGTCTAAGATACCGTCCCGTAAAATCTTCGACACAGTACTTAGTTCTGTCGCCCGCCGCGACAGCTAAGCCTATTTCCTTCAAGTTGGCAATAGCCTTAACTGCTTCGCGAAATATGGCCGCTTGCTTCTTTGAAGGCATTTTAATGTTGAAAATGAGTTATTAAAACTTGAGCGTTACTAACTCTAACGTGCGGATAGCTTGTAACTTGCGCGGGCCGAAGTAACAAAGTTTATGTTCAAACGGAACACGGAACTCTTAAACAAACACGACAGAGAAAAAAAAAAATTTTTTTTTTTTAAACAACCTGTATATGAGCTGATAAACCAACGTGGAACATCCTATATGTGTACCATAAACAATAAGAGCAGAGACGAGAAGAAAAAAAATGTTTACTATATTTGTGCTATATGTACCCGGTTAAAGAGCAGGCAATAACACGAAAAAACTGTCCGGCAATCTATTACTGCGACACGAGATTACCGTAACACAAAATATCGGAAAGGGCTGATGAACTTGTTCACTTTTATGTTATTTGCCTTGAAATCATGTGCCGACAATACGCGTTAGTTCTTGCTTACACGACAGTACATTTACAACAAAAACATCTACAACCGTTTTAGAGCAGTCGTGATAAGTTCTATTTATAGAACAAAATATCTACCTACTTCTTTGAGTGCGTAAACAAACAAAGAATGTATTTACCTGGCCGAAATCGGTTCTAAATGAGTGGACAATCCAATGATGCAAATCAAGCTTTGGTAATACGTAACGTAATAACGTATGTATACGTATATATGTAACGTAGATACGTAAGTCCACGAAACAAAGGCAAATTTATACTCGCACCAAAAAAAAATATCTCGCAAAATACGAAAACTATCTTAGACAGTGGGTAGATTTACACCTCTCCGCGGGTAAAAATTGGGTAAATTGGGTCGGGATTTACATCTAAACAATGGTACCTAACAGTGTTGAGCAAAAAGCTGACTATGAGTTTAATTAATATTACGTATGGGGTTTATAAGGGCTGATAATTAATCCCTGGGAGTGACGGAGGGGGGTTTAATAAAGAAATATAGTGGACTGTAACAAACAATTAGGCTGAATGGATAACCAATTCCAGAACACAAGATAAGGTGTCAAATTAATACCCGGCAGGGGGTCTATAAAATTTTGTTATTTGTTTAAACAGAATGGGTGATCCAAAAGGATATAATTATATTATTTGAGCTGAATAATAATAATAAACGGGATGAAAGTGAGTTTATTCTGTGGCGGGGGCGGGGGGGGGGCGGTTCTATACAGATAAATGGAATGTTCTAAGCGGCGCGGGCGCGGTAATGACCTACCCGAAATAGGTATTCGAGACCACAAAATATTTTTTGCCGGCAAAAGGGCCGGGGAGGGGGCCAAAATATGTAACCGGGTGAAAATGGACTGTAGTAAATCGACGGGGGCTGGTTCACTAACGGTTCGAAGGATCAAAAATTTTCGAAAACGGACTCGAAGGACCAGATATTTTCGAAATTTTCGATAACGGACTCGAAGGACCAGAAATGTAACCGCGAGGTTACAGGAATCCAGAGCTGATGGGATTTGAGTAAAATGGATGAGTTGACACGGGAGAATTGTGGGTGAACTAACCTTCGTTCTGGATGGTTGCCGGCGAATGCGCCGCGTGGCGTCCCTCCTTGTTGGGCTGATTGAGCTGGCGCCTTGGGCAGGGATGAGCTGGATGTCTTGGTTCGTGGAGTAATGTGAACACAACACTGATATGAGCACAAGGTACGCGAGATTTGTTGTGTCGGCGGTGCGAGTGTGCACACGTGTGTTTCGGGAGACGTCTACCGCGGAACAGAGCGAACGAGCGCCCAGCGCGCGAGTCCTTCCGCGGTAGGCGCTGTGTTGCGAAATTAGTCATCCGAATGCGTCACGCTTGTGGCGTGAACAAGATGATTCTATCATAGTGTTTTTACAGATATATATAGTTTAAACTAATTACCTAATAATGACAGGCGGTTTTTTTTCTCAGTTCAGGGTAAATTTAATACTTCATTATTGATGCTGCATTTTTTATGAGGATAATAAATAATTTGTATTTGTATTTGTATTTGTATTAATTACCAATATTGTATAAAGGTAAAAGTGGGCTGTTTTGGTGATATTCATTTCAATATAGGTATCTTTAGGAATTGGGCGTTTCCAAAATAAATGTTTATGAAAGTGGCATGCATAAAAATATAATAAAAAAAAAATGAAAAATACGAGTTTCGGGTTAGAGCGGCGGCGAGTAAAATTCCTTGACAAGAAACTTAATTTTCTTCCTAAAAAAACGGAAATACATATTTCGAATTGGATTAAAAAATCCACAACAAAAATCAAGAATGTAATGGTGAAACGGGAAGGACCCGACTAAACCTACAGGCGTTTTGTGCAAAATGCGCCGATTGTCGTCGTATTCAAGCATAAAGTCCTGGTGAGACAAGAAGTTTGTATATTTTGAGAAATTCACTCTTACTGATGATAATAAATAGGTTAATTGATAGAGATAATATGTAGGTATAATTAAGTAAATTTTTGGAACAACTGAAACGATCTTACAGTCTTTGTTCGGAAATTGAATACTATTTCTCTAGATTCCGCGGACCCCTGAGGGTCCCCGAGCATATGTATGGGGGTTCGCAGCCTAATCTATGGACCATTTAACAATCATAAATATGTTATAAACAATCATAATTTAGTTGCAAAAAAGCAACACCAACCTCTTTAACGTATTTTATATGAAAAATAAGAACTAAAATAAATGGTCCAAAATTTATTGCTGCTTTTTTATTAAGGGGGTCCTTGAAATTGTGCTTGATTTTTTAAGGGGTCCGTGGAAAAAAAAGGTTAAGAAACGCTGCTCTAGATTATTGCATAGCGAAATAAGTAAATAGCGAAAAGAAGGGTCTTGAGAGACGAACAAAAGTGTTCCGTTTTTTCACTTTGAGGTACGGAACCCTAAAAACATGCTGGTCTCTAGGGGAATAATAAAATTTATTCTCACACGTGTGAACATCGCCGAAAGGCTAGTTGTTTTATAAACATACGACATGTTTTGCGTCTGTCCTGTAATTACAAATAATCCCTGCAATAAGAATTGGTGGTTTCAAAGAAGAGTGTAGTAAGTAATTGCACCGTCCCAAGTATTCCCATTATAAAACCTTTGCAAGACTCATTAAAACTTAAATTGCACTCAATTAGGAAAGGTGCTTCATAATTAGGAATCTTGAGGACTGTGGTTTAAACGTTGCACTCTAGCGCTTCTACATAAATATACAACTAAAGGAAAAGGGTTGTTGTCTTTTACATGCCTTTTTAGGGTTCCGTAGTACCTAAAAGGTACAAAGGAACCTTTATGGTGAGACTCCGTTGTCCGTCTGTCCGTCCGTACCGTTAAAGATAAAATGAAATTTGGCACAAAAATAGCATTAATTTGCCCACATATCACGGTGTACACGGTGTAAAAAAAATATGAAAAATTTGAAATTGTGACAAAACAAGTAAGAAAAAAAAATATTCTCCTAAAAATACAATATGTGTATCAAATTGCAATACATTAAAAAGTTGATTGTAAAAATATATACTTTTATATTATCTGTGCTTTTACTAATACTTACTGGCACTGGTTTCGAGAAATCTTTAAAAAACCACAAAAATATCTATGTCCCCCCACATTTCCGAAACTGGTAGACCGAAAAATTTGAAAAAAATTTCGGTTATAGATCATAACTGGCCAATAACAAGAATTTATAGCGATTAAAAAGAAATTGAGCACAAATAAGAAATATAAAAGAGAAGTAAAATAAATGAATGAAATGTTTTATAAAAATACAATATGGGTATCAAATTGTAAATCTCCAAACTTATCCCCAAAACTGGTGGACTGAAGAATATGAAAAAAATCATGGTAATATGTGTTTACGTAAAGATTACAGAAAAGATAAAGCGGTTGAGAAATTCACGAAAAAAATTACAAAATAGAATTTATTATCCACAATAAGGAACCCTAGGTACGCGAGTCTAACTCGCACTTGGCCGGTTTTTTAAATATACACATACTTACTAGGAACGTTCATCACAATTTTTCAAAATCAGAAAAAATTAAAAAGCCCAAATTTTTATGCCAAGAACGACGCTCTCAAAAAACAAAAATGGTTCCTTACCTTATACTGAATAGGAGTTCGCATTGGCACAAAGTTGGTGTATTGCGTGTAATCTTCCTTTTGTAATGTCCTTACTTCCTTAGTCGTGTTCTAGAACAAACATTTGTTAAAGAATTATATTTGTCACGAAAGGTTTCCTATGAGCCCGCTAGATGGTGAAGATAGCAATTCTGGAACCAGTTCTACAAAAAACGAAGAAGGACTTGTATCTAATGTATTTCAACATTTTGCCATACGCAGGAAAACTACTAAGAAAATCCATTTTAAAAAAATCCTTCACTTACAATGTCATCCCTCACCGCGTAATTCCTCAAGCTGGCGTTGAAGTTCGAATTGGCGACACAAGCCCTCAGGTTCAGACATGAAATCACCATAATCGCAAGCACAATCCGATTGGAACCAACACCAAATGTCAAACACATGATCAAGCCACCAAAAAAATAGAATATATGACGGAATCACAGAGAGTATTGGAGCCGTGAAGCCGGGTGGAGTGTGTTTTATAAAAATTGCTTGAAGGGGGATCTGTTTGGATGACAATTTGATAGAATGAAACAATGGTGCAGTCCAAGGAATGGTCACACCCTGTTGAGTCTCTTGCGCAGTGGTTTCACCGTCTTTGTGTATAATTGTAATGATGGTCATGTTTACTGCACGTCGTTAGGGTTTCGTATTACAATGAAAACCTTTCGTCCAATCATTGTTTCCATTGCCCATTAAAATTGGCTCTCTGACCTTGTTTGCTTAAACCTAGGCTGCGTATAATATTATATACAGCATCAAAAGCGTGATAAGTTTTAGCTAAATTTAATTTTAATCTCTTGACATTGAATGTAATTAGTAATTACTAATTACACATTATTGATTGTTAAATGTCTTTAATATTCTATAATTTCATATAAAAATAAAAATAAATTAACATTGTAATTAATTGTTTTATATTATTTTTATTGCTGAATTTTTTCTCCTGTTAATTATTATGGAAATCATATATTAATGTTTAGTTACTATAAAATACGAATATGTGAATATGTTATTTCAAACACAATATATGTTGTTACCGAATAAAATGAATTGAAATTGAATTGAAATAACAATAGCTATAATACAACAATGGCAACTTACAACTGTACTTACATCAACACAAACTAAAGAATCACTCCATCCATTGTTGAAATTTTCAAGCGAAGTATTACAACTAAAACCTAATAATAAGCCAGCTGAAAAAGATCAAGTAAACACAGCCACAAGCTACGTTATGCTTATTTGTACGATAATCACTCTTATGCCTGCGTCATAAAAATTGCCACGGTATACCATTACGAGTTGGAGACTGTTCCTGGTAGTAAATTTGGGGTATCATAGAACGTGATTTCTCAGATTGACGGAATCCGTATATTTAACACGGTGTGTACTCTTAACAGTATTTTTCATGGTATGCGCTTGCCACGGATACGTCGAAAATTGCCCCTTTATGCTGCTCATCTTGGTTAGCAAACCTCTTTTTATCATGGCCGCATACAACTTCAATTAAATAAATGTGATAAAAGATTTTTGCTTATTCCATATGTGTATGTAATTAGTTAATTAATACCAATGATCTTGTATTAAATAAAAACTCATTGAGCCTGGGTGTTCGATTGGTTATCATTGAACCTTGTTTCTGGTCCCTGGCCGGGTCTCTGGTATGGGCTCGGGCGGTTGATTGTATTTCACCATTTTATAATCATAGATTTCACCTATAATTTTATCGTATTTATATCTATTGCTACATAAATTAACGAAAATTTATTATTTTATTACATATATTTTTATAAAATAAAATTTGACTCGTAAAAGTGTATTATGTATACCTACTTTACAAAATAAACTATTTGAATTTGAATTTGAAATTGTATAATAAACATCCATAGTGTCTGTGTAATGCAGAGCGAGCATGGATATTATTGGATATACCCTATTTTAGCTGAAAGTAATAGGTTGAATATTATTAATCTGAATCCACGTTCCACGATCGTCTGATCCACGATCTGGGGTGCGATTGTGAAAGGAAATAAAGGAAATAGTCATGAAATCGTCTATCGCTATTGCTTTAAAAGGTAACGTGATTGGCTAGAAATGACGTGACTCATCACTTCTAGCCAATCACGCGTACTTTTGAAAGCAATAGCGATAGATGTTGAACTTAGACAATAACACATCAGAACTGCAATCTATTGTTTTAGTGATAATGAGAAATACGAGGGTTAATAAGCGTTTTGCCCCAACTCCGCCCGCGCTGTTTAAGTAAACAATCTTCAAAATATAGCATATCACACACACCTTTATATTATGTGCATTCTTAATCCTGAATTCCTGACTTAGCCTTGCGAAGTGACCCTTAAGTGGGTCGAAATTTCACTTTTTTTAATTTCATGTTGTTTAGTGGAATTACTTTGTAAGCGGTCTATAATAGTAGTTTATGCTACAAGGGCGCAAAGGAATAAATTACGAGGACGATTTAAAACACGAGATTGCTTTTACGCCCGTGTATCATACTACGTTTTTCAATGCATAGTGTGAGGAAATGAAAACAAATATAATCTTGTGAACTTTAAATTATGATTGGCTCAAAAGGATTGTACCCAGAGCCGTTAAACAGTGGAAAAAAAGTATAACATCTATGATACACAGGAAAGGCTGCAGGTTAGCCAACCATGCAAACAAATTAAAAAAAAATATATAATAATAAAGCCCTAGGGCAAAATAATCGACTTTCTGTTCGGTTTTGATGCATAAAAAGTGGGCCCTTACGAGCACATGCATTGAAAAACAATATAATATTACAATAATAAATTCGGTAAAAGTGGAATTTCGAGCCACCCTAGGAGTATGTTGCTTTAAACATGTCGTTGGCACATACTAGAATTTCGCATATCATGGTCGACCTGGGCAAATCATATTTTTGTTAAAACTAGGAGAGTTGCCTCCCTCCACTTCGCTTTGCTTGGATACCACCTCGCTCCACCTCGTACCGCTCGTCGTCGCACCTTTTTTTGACTTTTGGTGAAAAATGTTCGATCTCATACTTTACGGTTTGCCCAATTCTACGATCTGATCACGACATACAGAATGTTCATTTGGTCAGCAATTTCCGTCACAGGGTAGGTTATATTCACGATACTGGTTATGAAAAAATATAAAAAAATACTTTTTTTTCGAAAATTTGTTAACGATGGGGTGGGGTGGGGAGGGGCATCCGAGTTTGTAGTACTAACGCTCTACGCCGCTGTTACCGTTTATCAAGATAATTTTAGGACATAAAAAAAGGGCGTAACTCCTTCTTCAAGTGGTATTAATTTTTAGGGTTCCGTACCCAAAGGCTAACCAACGGGACCCTATTACTAAGACTCTGCTGTCCGTCTGTCACGAGGCTGTATATAGTGTATATATCTCATGAACCGTGATAGTTAGTCAGTTGAAATTTTCACAGATGATTGCCGCTATAACAACAAATACTAAAAAACAGAATAAAATAAATATTTTAGTGAGCTTCCATACAACAGACATGTTTTTTTGCCGTTTTTATAGATAATAGTACGGAACCCTTCGTACGCAAGTCTGACTCGCACTTGGTTGTTTTTTTTTTATTATGTGTTTGAAATAAGCTTTTTGTATATTCAAGTTGTGGACCAAATCTACACCCTGTATACACAAGAAGTAAGATTTATACAAGAAGTAAGATTAAATGGGCAAATAAAAGAAAGAAAATGCAATAGGATGAATGACTAATGTTACAAATATTAGACGTAAACTGTTAGAAAGCCATGCGTGTCTGCGTCAGATACTACATTTTCTGCAATAATTACTGCTAAAAACTCAAGATCTCTATTGGCTTCGTATAAAGTCTAAAATTGCACGTTAATTGTTAAATAGCGGAATTCATTAGTCTCTGCTATGTCTCGTTGATCACAATGGACATGGAAAGTGCTGTTATGCAAGATTTACAGATAAGTTAACGCATTATAGCAATTTCTGCGATTTGTCACACGTTGTAAATCTTGATCTTCAAATTGTATGTCAAAATTATTTTGAATTTTTTGATCAAGTGATTGAAAGATGAAGAGAATGGACCACACCGAAAAGCGCGTCTTTTCAATTTTTATTCGACCAAAACCCTTAGGATTCAGTGGATGTCATACCGCACTTTCTGAGATAATAGTAAATTTTTAAAGAAATTCATTTTTTAAAGTAATTGGTTCACGAAAGACTCCTTCGGTCCGCCAAATAGAGACTATGCGATACAATAAGCAAAACAATAATTTTGCTACCGAGAGTTGAATGTGTATAGGCGAACAAAAGAATCATTCTGACAATTGTTTTTCAAATCCAATATTATGATTGACTAGTGCTGCCCGCGGCTGGGCTCGCGTGGCCTGCAGGAAACAATTGACATATTTTTTTTAGAAACAAACATTACAACCGCTCTCACTCCCTCTCTATTGAATATACAAACTGTCAATATCTCAAACATAGCTAGCGAGGCTGAAAACTCGGCCTCGCGGGCGCGTTCTCCGTCCTCGCATGCTCGTTTTTCGGCCTCGCTAGAAACTCCCGGCTTCTGCGACGTTGCGATGAACTTTATAAACTAAAGTCACACAATTACTCACTGAACGGATAGATTCAGATGTTAGTGTATAAAGTATTATAGTAGGTATGTGTCTTGCCCGCGACCTAACCCGAATTTATTTAAATCTGACTCTTTTTATTTTATTAACACCCCTTATAGCCCATATGTTGAACTAGGTCACTATGATGTTAATAAAAAAAACCCATCCAAATCCTTTCAGTGGTTTCGGAGATGTGCGTGAACGAACAGACAGACTGACAGAAAATGTCTAAAAATCGGTGATTTGTGTTCTATTACTCTTTTTTAGTCACACCCTTTCTATTTTTATTACTTTTATTTATTTAATGTACAGACACACCGGGTTTTACTCTTTTATTATATGTATTGATAAGTTTACACAATCCATGCATGGCATGTTGTAACGTAGTACCTACGATGACTATTACCAATAAAATTGTTTTCTTTTCGTTAAAGGACCAGGTGTTTCTGTTCCTACCATGTCAGTCGTTCGGTACAAAGTGCACAACTTAACTTTGCTTTTCTTGTTTAGAAGTTAAAAGTGAAAAGGATATTGGTCTGTGTCAATTGAAGCCAAAAGATTAGTATAAGTTTATAAATAAAATGCACAATTCGCATAGATTAAATTATGTTAAGGTGTGTTAATTCGAAAACCATTTCGAGATTTAGGTTTAATAAGCCGTATTTTAGAACTTGTGTTCTTAGCTGCAACTTCGATTTGCCTTCGTGTGACGTCACTTGAGAAATGTGTCTTTTGCTATCAAGATAAATTTATAATAATTTATTTCCGACTGATTTGACAGATGGATGACAGATGAGTAGACAGACAGAGACAGACCACTTTTTTTCATGAGAAATCACACATCACAATCAGCATAATGTCTTAAATTCTCAAGTGACGTCATACCGGACAATTCTTTCAAAAACCATTAATAAATAATGGTTAATTTATGTACTTAAATAATGAATATGCATATTCATTATTTTAGTACATAAATTAACCATTATTTATTAATATGGGTTGCATGGGGATTAGGTCGCAGGTTCAAATCCTGGCCCGAAGAATTTTTTCAAAAACATTTGTGCTTTTAATTTTGTTTCTGATTGATTTCTAGTTGGTAATGCACTCTAATAAATAATAAGAGTACTCAAAGCGATGGATTTCGCAATAAAAACATAAACGTAATCTTGAAAAAAACTATGTTTAAAAATGGCGCATATTCTCTAAAAGAAATTAAAAAAAAAATCTTTTAGAAATTAAGCTATGGGAATTATCCACGATTTTTGCCAAACAAGCTTAAAATGCTGTTTTAAGTTTGTTTCGACAAAATCATGGCTAATTGTGCAATAAATTTCAAGCTGTTGATTCATAAACCTAACTTAATACCGAACAACCGGCGTGAATTGCCACAGGCCAATATCTTTTTCACTTTGTGCACTTTGTACCGAACGACTGAAGTTTAACCTTAACTGAGTAATACCAAAAAACTTTCGTTCTATGACTTTTGAAATTACACGAGATTTTTTAAGAGGAAGAAGAAGCATATCGTCACGACATGAATCCCGAGGGGGTGTCAGAGATGTTCCCAAGTATAAACTGTGAAATGCGATTTACAGTCCACACTTGTTACATCCGGTTTTCACCGACGATTACGTCCTTAAAATACAATATGGGCATCAAATTCGCTTAGATTAAATATTATGTTAAGGTGTGTTAATTCAAAAATCATTTCGAAATTTTGGTTTAATAAGTCGTATTTTAGAACTTGTGGTCCTAAAAACCTCGTGATGATGTATATTTTTACGAAAAGGCTGCATGTTAAGAAATGTGTCTTTTGCTATCAAGATAAATTTGCTTTCGATGACAAAAAATCATAAATAAATAATGATCAAATTATATAACATAATAATGGAAAGTAAAATGTAAAACGGCGTAATTTCACGGAAAAAATAATCTTTTAGGAATGAAGCTATGCTAATTGTAGTTATTAAAAAGCTGATTGCTGATTGTAAAAATTGATTGTTTGGCTCTATTATTTATTTTATATTTATTTGCACCTATTTCGAGAAATCCTCAAAAAACCACAAAAAAATGTGTCACCCCCTTATCTCCATAACTGGTGGACCAAAAAATAAGAAAAAAATCATGGTAATTCGTGCTTATGTAAAGATTACAGGAAAAATATAGCAGTTGAGAAATTCGATACGGAGCCCTCTATTGCCGTACATTCCGGGTACAAAAATTTACCAACAGTAACGTGTCTTGCGGAAGCATGCAGACCTAAGACAAATTAATGTGCACCGCGAGGATTGAACTCACGACCCCTGGGTTAGCAGGCGAGCGTTCTACCACCCGGCCACACAGGCGGACTTCCCATATAAAACTTAAACTAACTATTCATCCAGGGAAGTTGTTTTTAATTTAGGCTTAATTTTTAAATCCGTAAAGAAAATCTTCTTAGGTATGATCCAGAGCTTAGTTTAAGTTTTAAATCATGTCACAGATACACTTTGTAAATTAATTTTATTATATTTTGATCATCACTTTCCTATGTAACCTATGTTTGGATGTAAAGGACAAATAATTTCCGGAAAGGTAAATGGAGTGTAACATTACCCACATATTGCTCAAATCACATCTCTATTGGAAGTCGATTAGCCGATCCGTCAGCTGTGATGTGGACGTGTGACGTGTCGCATCTGTGACTCTTTGATCAGTCAGACACTGATCGATGAGAACCTTTTACCGGAGAAACTTGGATTTTGTAACTTTCAGTTCAGGGTGCAAGATGAATGTCGTCTGTAACGTCATGTTAGTCACAACATTGTTACTTGTTATACAGTTATAAATATCTTATTTTTCTTTCACAATTAGTTTACTCACACTTAGATAAGAAGCACCCTCCAGAGAATAAGCTTTGCGCATTGCGTCCATCGTTCAAAATAGATTTTACAGTCCAACAGGGATCTGATGTCGCGTGGATGACAGTGACAGGGGGGCGCAGCTGAGAAACTAGGAGTTTTTGGATACAACCAATGCACGTGCCATAAGATCCTTGTAGCACTGTAGACAATAATATCCTATAATAGTATCCTATCCATGATTCATGGTATCATGGTATAGTCCAGGTATCCATTGACAATTGGACATGTCCTCCTTTTTCACAATTTTTCCTCCCGTCCTTCCTCACCTATCTTTTCAAATTTTGTACTTACCATACCGACATCACTAAGCCCACACGGCACGATTCATTCTCCTATTTCTCTCGCGTAGAGTTGTGGTATCGATGTCACATTTTCCCATTGTACAGTGGAGATCACATCAAGCTATACACTTGCAATACTAAATTAGCCCCTATAGTAAAGAGTATAAGATATGTACAAAGTCCAATATGTAAAGTTTAACATGATCTCCACTCCATCTGGCAACCCCATGTGCGTTCTTATTGTTTACTTTAAGAATAAATTTTCTAACATCTACTATTAGATTAAGGCGATATGTAAAAGTTTTAGCGTCCCTGTTACTCCATATTCGAAAAAACCCTTAGTGCGAGAGGGACGGATTCGTGGAAAAGTAGCAAAAAGTCGGTTTTTTATGAATATAAAATGTACTAAAAATGCTATCAAAATTTCGTTTAACCAGGTCCTAGATACTGTTAAAACCCATCTAATAAAATATAATTGCAGTCCATATGTCATTCTAAATTGTCAAACCAGGAGAATTGGTGTCGATAAAGACCTCATTTCAATAAATATTTCTATCGAGCCGAAATTCTCCAATCGCGTTTCTGTTTTAACAGATCCCTAGAAAAAGATTCCAAAAATAATATACAATTTTTTCAAAATTATACATTATTTATCGAAGTAAATATAGAAGTTCTAAAAGTGTCGATTTTTTTCCGTAGCGCCTAAGGGAACGGTCATCAGATCACAATAAACTACTATTTCCCACGATTCGGAAACGTCAACAAACGTCAAAAATCGTGAAGAAAATTGGCTGTCAAACGTGATTGTGTAGCTTACTTCAGGTCACTATAAACCACCATGGTATGTTTACCTTGTTACCTTTTACAAAACATGAAAACATTGACAGATTAAAATAGCATTTTATTATTTACTATTAATGTACCTAACTACTTATAACTGATCTATAGTCAATACGATTACAAATATAGTTCTATTAGGCCCCCGCGGTTCCGGCTCGACCTAGTTTTGGGGACCACTGTTAATGTACTGAACTTTAATTAAGTTAAAGATCTAATGTAATTTTCTTTTTGGTAAATAAACTTATTCTTATTCTTATTCTTAATTTAGTACATAACTATCTAATTTATAGAAAAAGAAGTGCGACTCCCTCCCCACAGACAAACCAAATTTCTACTTGGTTTTGTGGGATGTATTTAGATTAAGTTATCTTTGAAATAAATAAACATATTTATTCATTCATTCATGTACTATGATGGTTGGTTTATTTGATTAATACTGCTTATTTACATGACAGACTTACCCCCGTTAGCTGAGAGTGTTTATTCTGTTGAATCTGATGACTACACTTGAAAACACTTTTTACTCAATAACAGAATATAAAAAAAAAAAACAGAGATGCGTTCCGTTATCTTCAAACTCACATGCTGCGGTCAGCTTAAATAAATTTAAAGCCTTAGGCACAGTATAAAGCTATACTGTGCCGTGGGTATTATGAGCCATTAATCCTCTTTCGCAATTTATTTGCGGGCCATTTACCTCCTACCCTCTTTGCAATTTTCTCTCCTTCCTGATTCAGATGGCTATTCGAAGCGCATCGGTTTCTTTTTCCACCTATGCTTCGTGAAGAATTTAAGGTCGTAAAGTAAAGGGGGGTTTTTAGGGAGCCCTGGAGATGGCGTTTGGAAAGGAAATGCGAGGGAATGTGCATTTTATCTGCGGTCGGCTGATGTATCACGATGTTCCTCGTAAATCTGCCTTGGTGTGATAAATAATTTAAAACTAATAAAATTGCTGCACTGGGTTGTGGGATTTATTAGAGAGAATAGTGAGCGGTTGGCGATTGTTTATGTGTTGGTTACATCGAGGTTGTATATATGAATCTACGGATCGATTAAAGCTCAAATAATTATTTTTCCTACTTATTATTAATGTTTTCAATGTTTGAATCTCGTATAGGCGGTATAGGAGAGCATAGTCAGAACTTGTACGTCACCTCGGGAACTTCTTTTTTCAACAAAGTTTTAAGATAATTTGATTTCTATAGTTTATAGATTATTACGGTTTTTAATCGTTTATTATTAAGACGCGTCCCCCACCAAAATGCGGTGCGAAACCGTTTCTTTAAAATTCTTTTAACTTGCTAGTGAATACAAATTAAAATAAAAAACCGGCCAAGTGCGAGTCGGACTCACGCACGAAGGGTTCCGTACCATTATCTATAAAAACGGCAAAAAAAACACGTCTGTTGTATGGGAGTCCCCTTAAATATTTATTTTATTCTGTTTATTAGTATTTGTTGTTATAGCGGCAACAGAAGTCCATCATCTGTAAAAATTTCAACTGTCTTACTATCACGGTTCATGAGATACAGCCTGGTGACAGACGGACAGACAGACGGACGGACAGCGGAGTCTTAGTAATAGGGTCCCGTTGGTTACCCTTCGGGTACGGAACCCTAATAAAAAATACAGCGCTTATCTCCAATATCTCGCCATGAAGTTACACAAATCGATTATTTGTGAAGCGGATGCTTCTTTGTTCGCGCCTCATAATGCAGATGCAGAAATTGTACGTCACTTCTGTAATCAACTTCAGCAAAAAATTCCGCATTTTCGTATTTAGTAGTGAATAAATAAAAGTGTTTTGACAGGGAAGTTCTTATAAGAAAAGAATTTAACTCAATTACATTGACTTTATATGCGCATTAAGGAAGGATAATTATTTCGTATTTTAATCGTTTATTATTTGCTACTAGCGACTTGCTCCGGCATTGCACGGGCATGTATTATACATATAAACCTTCCTCTTGAATCACTCTATCTACTTAAAAAAACCGCATCAAAATCCGTTGCGTAGTTTTAAAGATCTAAGCATACATAGGGACAGACAGCGGGAAGCGACTTTGTTTTATACTATGTAGTGATTAGATTAGTAATCGTTCATGGTAAATTAATGCTTAATTGAAAACAAAATAAAAAAATTGAATTGATTTTGAAGTTATTGCGCGCGCCGCCACCATTAGGAATCAGTCTGTGATTGACATCAAATGTCTTAACATGCAGTGCGTCTAGAACCGAAACAATAGGAATAGTACAAAGTACACCAAAAAAAGCTGAATCAGCCTTTACGTGAAATTCATAAATCTTAAAAATCAATTTAATTGTAAGAAGATCAAAACTACCTATATATTTATGAGATGTAATTAATAATGGTCTCGAATCAAAAAATACACCATATCTTTTTCAAATTTTTATTATTTATACAGAAGAAACTGAATCCAATGTAAAACTCAAGTTTAGCATTGTGGAGCCCCTTAAGCACGCAGACGTGCATTTGTGCAAATAGAAGTAAACTTATATTGAACAAGTTGGTCGATTGAACTGGCTCCAAACTTATAAACGTATTTGCGTAATATTCGTTTCGAAACGGCTGAACACGTAGTTAATTGTAGTTTATGAAATACGATTATAGCCTAGTGTCCGGTCTTACCGTTTTCTTGGTGGTACATTTTTGCAATTTCAAACATTTTTAGGGTTTCGTACCCAAAGGGTGCTAAACGGGGCCCTATTTAATGAGCCTCCGCTGTAAATAGGTAGCCAGTTAAAATGTCCTCAGAATACCATCACGGAAAAAAAACAAAATTATAAAGTAATAACAGATTGTAGTCTCAAAAGTAAATCAACAAATAATAATAACTATGGTTCCGTACTCGCAGAGGGTGCCGAATTGTTTTGTCAGGCGCTACCATTTTAGCGCCTTGTTTTTGTCGCCTTGATGTTTTTAAGGCATCCACAATATTGTTGTCATTTAGCATAATGTTTTTAGGGTTCCGTACCCGTGTTATTTGGTGGTGCGGAAACATTTGTGCCCGAGTTTGACACGCACTTAGCCGTTTTTTGTTGCATGCGTTGACTCTCACCAAATAGGTTTTGCTGTGTCTTTTTTTCCGTTGGTAGCAAACTACCCACCCTACCTACCAGTCTATAGCCAGCTCTTCTTGAAATAAAGCAGATACGTTTATGTTCCCAGGGAAATGAAAAATAATGAAAAGTATTTTAAATTATTATTACATACGGCTTGAACACTCACGTGTGATTGTTGTTGACTATATGCCAACCGTTTCACCGATACAATTTCGGCATTATCAAGGCGAGTGTCGTTCTTAGGACGACGACGCGGCGTTCACCGTCGTTGTCAAACGGGCACTGGCAGCCGCCGAAACGGTTGACATATAGTCAACAACAATCACACGTGAGTGTTCAAGCCGTATGTAATAATAATTTAGTATGTCAGCTCACGCGAGTTTTAATGAAAAGCATTTTGTTATCACTATGTTTCGCATCGATCCAAAGCAGACCTTTTATTATTATTATTATTATTTACTTTGCAAATATCGCATCCGAAATGATATCATTTTGCATTTCATTCTACCTTAACTTTTTATAAAAATATAGCTCGTATCCGGTATACATCGAGCAACTATCCCCGAGAGACGTGTCGACTCCGCTAACTAATCAGTGTTTTTGCATAGACTTCACTATATACATCTCACTCCCGCTTACACGGGATTTCTATCACTACGTGGTGTTGGCTTAGCTAAGCAGAGCGCGTTAAGAGGATAGTTTCCGCAAAACCGTAAGTTATTCTTCCTCGTTTGAAGAATCTACGTAAAAAAAAATGTATTTCTTCCGGGAATATAATGCACACTTATATCGAAACAGAGTCCTCAGAAGCCATTTCAATATTGATACATAAAATACCAAAGATGGCTCTAAAAAAAGTTTTCATGTCAAGGTTTAAGATTATTAGAGCAAAACACGTTTATATTATTTATGGATTAAATTCTGTACAAACTTTTTAAATTTTTTAACAGGGCAGACATTTCATAGCACCAATGATTTTTTTTAATAACAAAATGAGTGAAAAAAGTTGTCATTTTGGAGTAACAGGGTATCCTCTTAAAGCGCGACAAACGAGCAAACCAAGTGTCATTTCGCCTTTATAGCGTTAGTTACTCTGTGCCTGTTAAGGCGATATGTAAATGTTATAGCCTTCCTGTTACCCTTTGTGCGAGAGGGACGGATTTAAAGAAAACTAGCAAAATTTCGGTTTTTTATTAATATAAAATAAACTCAAGTTGCTATTGAAATTTCGTTTAATCATGTCTTAGATACTGTTAAATCCCATCTAATAAAGTATAATCGTAGTCCATATGCAATTCCAAACTGTCAAACTGTGTTGAAAAGGACCTCATTTCAATAAATATTTTTATCGAGCCGAATTTCTCTAATCGCGTTTCTGTTTAACAGATCCCTGGAAAAAGAGTCCAAAAATAATATTCTATTTTATCAAAATAACACCTTTACTGAAGTAGATATGCAAGTTCTAAAAGTGTCAATTTTTATTCCCTAGCGCCTTAAAGCGCGACAAAAGTTGGCGAAAATTTCGAGCAAACCAAGTGTCATTTCGCCTCTTTAGCGTTAGTTCCTCTGTCCCCGTTAATTCTGAACACCACATTCGCAGCCAGACCTCGATTGCAGTTTACGATCTCTGTAAATCCATGCGCTCTTGGTAATTAAACGGCTACGGTACTACAGCACCGTTTATATACCCGAATGGAAAACACAGTCGTGATAGAAAAATCCAAGCTTTTTCCCGAAGAACGGGTGCAGAATACAAAACGAGTGTCTTATGTAAATTTTAGTGCATCTGGATTTTAACAACCAGGTTTGGTTCAATTCAACTGTAGTTTTACCCATCTTTTTAACATCTTTGAACTTTTCTTTTGATACTGGCAGCGGCATCTGAATAAAAAAACATTTTCCAAAAATTTTAATTTATAATGCGAATATTACATTTTATTTTATTTTAGTTGTGTAATTTAGAAGCGTAATAAAGCCTTGTATACCAGGTGTAAATAGACATGTAATTTGAACCACATGGTCTACTGAATATACTGAACAACTTTCTTAAAGAGACTCAAGAAAGGAAATGAAAAAAAATTACTTTAATTAGAAATTACGTTAACTTGCAAATTTTGAAAAACCTTTGTGCAATTTGTATGGGCAGTTTTTTTTTTCCTTTGCCTGCCGGTTATATTTCTACGGAAATTTGCTCAGTATGATCAGAAATCTAAGAGACTATCCTTGTGAAAATGTGAAATTCGACCTTTTTGATTGTCGAATACGTCGCATCCTGTCGATTTGGGAAATTGAAACTCTGCATACACATACCTAATTACTATGTCCAGCGTTTTACATATTTATCATTTTAGGCGCTTTACGACTAACAACAAACACACAAGAAATAGTAGATTGTTATACGAGTGCATAAACCGAGCCATATTACCCGAGATGGCGGCTAAAGTTAATATGGCTCGTTTGTAGCTGAGTTCAACACTCTACTTTTCACTTCGATTGCGAGGAAATGAAACAGTATTATTTTATCATCACTGATGACATATTTAACTTTTAGTAGTACTTAATGCAAATTTAAATAATCAAACAACTAAATATGTACTACTGAGTGAGAAAAATCAACAGCTCTTTCCCGCTGCCTAAATAACCTAAATAAATAATCAGACATGCATGTCTTTTTATATATTTTATATTATCTCTCTTTAAAGTCTCTATTTATATCCTTGAGCATCATATGAAGCTTCTATCCTGTCAGTTCGCGCTAATTTGATAGAATTTTTGCGCGAACATCATTGAGTTTCAAAAATTTTGTCTATGAAGTTGTACTATGTATCTGGCTCTATGGTCTATTGCCATAGTCTTAGAAGAAGTAAACACTTTTATGCACTAAAACATAAAACGTAGTTTTAGTCAGCTTGTAGCAAGCATAAACCAGTACTTTTTAGAGCAGGAGAAGTGAAAAAAATATTTTCTCCTGTTTCTTTTCAAATACAGGATAAAATGCAGAACTAAGCACACAAGCAGATATGGTTTATAAAAATGAAAACAACCACTGAATGTTTTTTTTATTATTTTAATTTATTGATTTAAATTTAATACATATTTTATTTTTTATACAATTTGTTAAGTATTTATTTTATTTTTATTGAATTTGCATGTTGAAATAATTCCAAATTCCAATTTGAACTCCAATATTTTGAAAGTTATTTGGAAATTAATCCATCACGAACGAATTACGGTCGCGGAAAGTTCTAGAAACTAAATATTTGCTAAAAACAGACGGATTTTAGTGATTTTATGCATTTTACGATTTTCCCGCCAATTTCACAAAGCCGGTATCTGTCCATTTTCACCCGGTATATTTTATCATATAAGAGATTCTAAAAAGTTTCCTGCATATGACGCATTTATAGGACCGCAATATGTGAATGACGCGAGATGAAAAATGCTCTAATACTCGAACGAGGCGAACATTAACGCGGGAATATGCGAGGGGATGCAAATGTGTGGCCTCCCATTCCGTGTGAGTACAGTTTTCTGAAGGTGCAGTTTCTTACACAATACAATACATTTGTCAGGTGGTAGAGCTGATGCCGGGCTCGACTGTGGAGGTACCACCATCTTACTTGGAGACCCCCTCGAAGCAATTCGGGGGAGAGTAAGAGGACAGCTCACAGGCAAAAAAACAGGAGGCCCACCATGCCTGGGACCGATGGATGACGGTATATCTATTTCTAATAGCCGGGCCTTATATGAAACAGACTGGTGACGGGCAGCGGCGTCACTGGTGCGAGGGTTCTGGCACCGCGCTCAACAACCCGCCTGCCCATCGTGTGTGAGTATGGGCAATTCTTCCATGATGACCGCCGGGAGTGGCAAAGTCCTGGAAAGGCTTATATCCAGATTGTCCAGCAGTGGACGAACTAGGCTGATGGATGGATAATGTCAAAATTTTGGATACTTCTTGTTTGATTTTCAAAAAGATATTGATGTCATTTTACTGATTAGGTTACGTACTTTTGATACCAGTTTAAAATTATTTGATATCTGTAATAGTTACGAAATAATCGCCTGGTCACACTTAACGATTACACCCTGTTTACTTGCAGATAAAAAGACAGGCTCAGATGAAACCTTAAACTAGTGGGTTTGGAGGTATTGTAGTATCGTACCTTTGTAATACCATATCTCAAGGATTCGAAATAGTCGTGTAGCAGCGTAGGGTGACTTACAAACAACAGGGTGTATATCCATATAGTGCTGCAGATATTTATATATATATCTTTATAGTGCTGCAGATATTTCTCTTTATTTCAGTACTTCTAGAGATGTGTCTTCATCATTTTGTTGTGAGTGGTTTGACTTTGAACGCATTAGTAACTAATGATTAGTTCCTATCTAAGTCTAAGGCTTCCATCCATCCATCAGCCCGCACTCGTACACTGCTGGACATAGGCCTCCCCAATATTACGCCACTCTTGGCGGTCCGCAGTCATCCTCATCCAGCCGCCACATGCAACGTCCGTCAGATCGTCAGTCCAGCGGGCTCGAGGGTGGCCTACGCTGAGCTTTGCTGTACGTGGTCTCCATTCCAATACCTTACGGCCCCAACGGTTATCACGTCAGCGACAGATATGGCCAGTCCACTGCCACTTCAACTTACTGATTCGGCAAGCTATGTCGGTCACCTTCGATCTCTGACGGATATCTTCGTTTCGGATTTTATCCATCAGAGATATTCCAAGCTTAGCCCGCTCCATAACTTTTTCTAAGGCTTTATGAACAATATTCTTTCTTACTATTACATGCGGCTTGAACACTCACGTGTGATTGTTGTCGACTATATGCCAACCGTTTCACCGATACAATTTCAGCATTATCAAGGTGGGTGTCGTTCTTAGGACGACGACGCGGCGTTCACCGTCGTTGTGAAACGGGCGTTGTCAATCGGTGAAACGGTTGGCATATAGCCAACAACAATCACACGTGAGTGTTCAAGCCGAATGTAATAATAATTTAGTATGTCAGCTCTCGCGAGTTTTTATAGACTATACAAGGTGTAACAGAAAGGTGTAACCATATTTGAAGAGCTTATTCAGTCAATGGTATAGAATAACTTTAACTATGGAGCCAACCCTGAAATCTCAAAAAAAATAATCTGCCCTTCCATATATTTCAGCCGAGCGGCATTGCATTTTTCTATGAAAAAGTTAATTTTTTTTTCTAGATACAGAGTTTGTTCCATAGTAAAAGTTATTCTATACCATTGACTGAATAAACTTTTCAAATATGGTTACACCTCAGAACATTGTGGGTTACACCTTTCTGTTACACGTTGTATATCGGTAAGTGGTAAATTGCTATGTATGGATATGGATATAGGAAGATATAGATGTTTTACTCTACGAAGTCTAGTGACCTATGGTTGTGGTAGTGCATGCATGCACACGCACTTTCTCTAGTGTGCGTAACCTCGGGAGCGCTTACAAAACGCGCACCACACACAAAACACGTGTATCTGTACACGTCACTACTACAACCATAGCCAAGTAGACTTCGTAGGATATACCACCTGTATGTGAGAATCAGTGGCGTGCACAGAGTTTTTACACAGGGTAGACATAAAAACCGGTCAAGTGCGAGTCAGACTCGCGTACCTAAGGTTCCATATCGTGGATGAAAAATGTAATTTTGTTTTCGTGAATTTCTAAACTGCTATATTATTCCTGTAATCTTTACGTAAGCACATATTACCATGATTTTTTTTTATTTTTCGATCAACCAATTTTAGAGATAAGTTGAGGGACATCAATTTTTTTTGTAGTTTTTCGAGGATTTCCCAAAATAGAGGCAAGTAAATATAGCTAAGCGGCATCGTTCCAAACAGTTTGGTTATTTGAACATAACAAGCAGGAGAAACAAAACAGTCGATTAGTATGTTTACAACCTGTCAGCCAGTTAAATGTTTCATATTGTTTTGGATTGAATTTTCTAGTTGCTTTACCTTTTATTTGAATCCGGTACGAAGCGGCTTTTCTCGATTACTTCTTTTTTTTTCAGCATAACACAGTTTTGAAAACGTACCATTTCTTAATTTTTGCACACACACATTCCCAGCACAACTTTCACAGTAGTTACTACCACCACTAGCCATTTTTTGCAATTTTTAGACCCAATTTTATTTTATTTATACTGCTTGTCATCAATTTGCGTAACGAACGAACGCAAAACAATAATGGATGGCGCCGGCTCAGCTGCTAAGGCGGCTTCGTAAGACTTCGGTAATTTTCGGTGAATGTCGTAAAACTAAAAAGACGTCGTCTTTTTGCAGAGTTTTCGCATACATGTCGCACGCAAACAAGCAAAAGCTTTTGCATTTGTGTGCCATTTACTTACAGTAACGCACACAACAAAGATACTGTTGGAATAATGACCCACACATAAAAGCCGGTACTGGCCGGTAGCCACCATTCCGCGATGGCTGGTCCGAAATTGAATTACAACGAATCATAAGCCATTCACTTCATAGTCTTTCGTAATCGATTTTAGCGATGTAATTCTATTTCGGAATGCTCGAGCATAGATACTTTATCTATGGTTGGAGTGAGCGAGCGAATCGCAGCTGTGAACTGAGACTCGCAGTTCCCGCTAATGACAATAGATGGCGGTCGGTGTGGCTACACTTTTTTTTTACGATATGCGTAAAAATGCGTAAATGATGTGTATTTGTCAGGGTAGACAGTGTCTTTTTGTCTGTATGGACTGCACGCCATTCTCACTGAGAATGTGCATAAAGTAGAGATTAAAGAGTTCTTTAACATTTACGTATGTTGTACGGGCACCAAGAAAGTAGATCAGAGGGCCTATTATGTATCTTTAGTTGCCATCTGGACTTGGTGTCTATCATCAAAAACATAGATATACTATCGAATTCCGATTGTCTTAGGATATGTTCGCACTTGAAGTGACGACACAGTTCGTAAATAGTTCAATACCCACTAATAGCAATTTTAAAAGTTCCGTTTTAGCTATGTTTTTGATGATAGGCACCTAGTCCAGTTGGCAATTAAAGATACACAATACAGGGGCAAGTCCTCTAAAAAGGACGCTTTGGATGAATCATATTATGATTCCGTTATAGTGCCGTCTCTGTTGCATGCGTGAAAAATCTCTGACTCCGTCCAACTTTCAAATTATTTTATGATTCACCCAAGTTGGCCTTTTTAGACCCCCTGGTCCTCTAAAAAAGCCATTATGCATGAATCACATTATGATTCTGTTCTAATGCCGTCTCTTTTGCACGCGTGAAAGATCTCTGACTCTATCCTACTTTCAAATCATTTTATGATTCACCCAAGTCGGCTTTTTTAGACCCCCTGGTCCTCTAAAAAGGCCATTTTGCATGAATCACATTATGATTCTGTTCTAATGCCGTCTCTTTTGCACGCGTGAAAAAACTCTGACTCTATCCTACTTTCAAATAATTTTTTTGATTCACCCAAGTCGGCCTTTTTATATCCCCTGATTTTCTTGCAAATACGGTTTTTGACATCACAATAGGCATTTAAATAAAACGTAAAATCATCGAAAATATTCACGGAACCAATTTTAAATATAGTGATTATGAAAGTGCAGCCCACGTCCCAAATAAAAAAAAACTATTTTGAAGCGATAACGCAATATCAATGTTTTTGATTTTGTAGAAGTTCATAACCAAAAAAATTTTTGCATGTTCCGATTCTAATTACGTTTGGAAAAAAAAAAAGTTACGAAGCAAACAAAACCATCCACGAAAAGCAACTTAACATTCCGATCCAGAAAAAAAAGTTTCCTTACCCTAAGTACCGGGAAAGTCGAGAAAAAAATGACCCTCGTTTATAGTAAAAGAAATTGGCGTTAATAAAAAACGGCTGTAATTTGGAATAGGGGGGTGTTGACAAACGAGCCGCCTAGAGATGTTTAATGAGACGCAACCTGTATCACCTGCCTGTAAAAAAAAAGTTTTGTACCTCGGAATTCGTGAAAATGTTTTCCCTATTATTTATGTACGTTTATTGTGTAGATCTTTTACAACATTTATTACTTCGTACCCGTCACTGCAGATCTGATATGGTTGAAAAGACTCTATTCAAAAACCCATATAAATTTCCAAAATATGACGTCATCGAAAATTTTTATATTTTAACCGTGACCTACTTTATCTCCTCGTTTTTGTCTAAAAAAATTCAATGCCAATGCTCAATTGGCAAAGCCATTATTGTGTAATTTTGCAGACTGACAGACAGGAAAGGTATATTTGTAGGAACAAATATAAGAACAAATAAATATCTCAGTAACCCTGACAATGTTTATAGCGAGCATGGAAACATAAAATCTAACACAGTAGAATTTAGGTTTTTTAATACTTTTTTAATAAACAACTAAAAGTTTAAACATATTGCAAACTCAAAATATACCTATTCCCGTTCTAATGTGGTTCTCCGTTACTCGACTTGACGACGACCCGGCCGAAATATATTTCTAGTTTCTTATACAGGATGTAATAGTTAAGTGTGACCAGGCGATTATTCCGTAACTATAACAAATAAAAAAAAAAAAAAAACTGTTATCGAAACTACGTCACCTAATCAGTAAAATGTCATCAATAATTTTTTGAAAATCAAACAAAAAGTATTCAAAATTTTGACATTTAACATTCCCATACATTTAGTATTTATTCGATATTGAAACAAGGTTTATTACTTATTTGAAGTGGTAACATAATTACTCTACACGTGTATCTACTTGAAAATCATTGTTATCATATCATACGTAACCATAAAATGAGATTAAGGTAAAATGAGTACTAGACCACTTAAAATAAGGAAACTAAAACCTTTCTACTAATCTCATACTAAGTGTATGGAAAATTTTGGATACTTCTCGTTTGATTTTTAAAAAGTAATTGATGTCATTTTACTGATTAGGTTACGTACTTTCGATATCAGTTTAAAATTTTTTGATATCTGTAATAGTTACGGAATAATCGCCTGGTCACACTTAACGATTACACGCTGTATATTATTTTATTTATATTTGAAGTTTGAAGTTATCTGTACAAATAAAAAGCTTGTAAAAGCAAATTATATACTTATTAAAATAAAAGTTCAAATCTAAAAAGAAATCCGTTAAAGCAGAAATGTTTAAAAAATTCAAAAGAAGAGTGACACGTAAACAAACAAAGCTCAGCCACTGCGTACGTATTCCCTTTGGCTCTGAGCCTTCATTTACGATCGTAATAACACCACAAAATAGATACTACCAGAAGGCCGACTCCATACAACGAGCGAAAACAGAAGCACACATGCATAGACGCGTACGTATGATGATCTCGGCAGAATTTCGTATTGGCATTCGACCGACTTCGAGCGAGATCGTCGTACGTAAAGTCCCTTTCAACAGAATCCAGCAATAATGTAAACAAACCAATTCAAACACGATTACTCCGTAATTACTTGCATTTGAATATCAATCCTGATCATATTCACATTTCAAGGTACCATACATTGTTCTTACAATCATTTCGACACCAAATAACTTCTTTATGATAGTTATTTCAACAAAAAATACTCGGAAGACGAAAATTTCGATAGTTTGTAAAAAAAATTTTTTAGTCATCAAAGTCTTATTTCTCTTTGGAAAGTTAGTGATGTCGCTTCACAAACCTCTCAAAAACACCGCTTTTGTACCAACAATAATAAGTCAGAACTTTACCCATCATAATTTCGTCAACAGGTGTCATCCCTAAAATACTAGCCTCAAGATATTGGACATACATTCATCAACTTTCATCCGTCTCCGAAAAGCGGTAATATTAAATAATTGTAGGATTGTCCGTAAATTTCTAGGACATGAATAATTGTACGCATGCACTTGGCTTTGGCTCGTGCCATTTTACCACCTCTAGAAACATCTAAGAGAGAAAAAAAAAACAAAAAAAACATAATAATAATAATAATAACAATAACAATAAAGGCGTGGGGATGTGACGACCCCATCGCCCTCTGGTACGTCTAGTACGTCCAGTGCAATCCGTCACCGCAGGGCTGCTTGTGGTGAGCCCATGGTGAGTGGCGACACCACGGACCTTACCTCCAGGGGACATTATCACACATGCGCTTACACACTCACGTACACACAGAAACACACCTCCCCTGCCTCTGCGCTTGCTTTAACCAGCCGGCCAGAGTGGAGATGTAAGAGCGGAACCTATGCTCCATGTTGGAAGTGTAAAATGTAATAATGCCGGGGACACTTGACTGTATAAGGATCTTGCGCCCCGCAGACTCACCTCTCGACAACCTTAGCTGCTTACATAGTGTTGCCCCCTGGTCGCCCCATAGTGGCTAAATAGGGGGCCCACAACGGTTATCCTGCTGGATAGTTATTAAGCAGCAAGTCACCATCTGCCATACTTAAATTTGTGAGAGATTTTCGAGGCAGATGTCCGTTATCTCACTCACTTCATAGCCCTGTTATCCGGCCCATTTAACATACCATTCTCATATCCCACTCCAAGTCGGTTCCTCCCTGGCAATAGTTTGGCAACTGTGGGGACTGTCCGTTAGTGCATCTCAATGATACATTGAGGGAGAGGCCTCTATGGCTGCAGCCATCTTAATTTAGATTAAATGGTACCAAAGGCCTCTTCAATGTTGGCTTCGGCCCCATGAATGCCTTTCAAATTACCGGGTCCCTATGGGCCCGTGACTGAAAAGTATACCTACTTAATAATAATAACAATAATAATAATCGTGTTTAAATTGGTTTGTTTACATTATTGCCAGATTCTATTGAAAGAGACTACGCGTCTATGTGTGCGTGCGCCTGTTTTCGCTAGTTATACGGAGTGAACATTCTGTAAGTGGTTATTTTGTGATAACACCTCGACGGTGTACCACTGCGGTGGTCCGACAACATAAAACAGCGAACCCGGCACAGGGATAGGAATACTGGGATCCAATGTAATCCCTCACCTCGATCCGTAATATACAGGGATTTGGAGCCCTAAAATATTGCTGTTTTGGTAAAAACATATCGGTAACAAATTGGATTGGAAAATAGAGCAGCAATATAGGCCTTGTGATTTTTTTGGGTTTGTTTTTACAGGATGTGGTTTTATATAACATAATATAAGTTAGAATTAGTTTAGTTAGTTTAGCATAAAGTTTGCGATCTCGCCATACCGCGCATAAACCATGTGGTTTTAGTCGGATGGCTTTTAATTCTTAAAAATGTTAGTAAATTTAACTATGAAAAAAGAAACTAAAAAAAAATAGGATATTTCAGGATAAGTAATCTGCTTTGTATTGTAAAGAAAATTACTTTCTCAAATTGATAACGCTACAAAAGCAAAGGCGGCATTGGTAACACATAAAAAAATTATAAAATTAAACTTCCAAAATCTGCGAGTACACCGTTTTAGCCACTAATATGTAACAAAAGTATTATGATATCTATGATATGATATATATGGTTTTGGCACTTCCAAATCCTCACTTGTTATGGATATATGTCTCTGGACAGTATGGATGGACATATCGACCATGATTGTGTCCAGATCGGCACGTTTCATTCAACCCGCTATGATGAGGAAATCCCACCGCCTCGTCATTTTGGGTTTGTTTTAATCCGTCATAATTTTGCTAGTCTATTGGGGATTAAATATTTTTGGTTTGATTTGTCTGTGTTTTATTAGTGGCAGAACTATAGGGATAGCGACAGGTGGTTACAGCATTTTAAGGAGCCTTTTCGACTGATGTGATAAGTTTTGTTTTTTTTTTGTTTTATGAATTACCTATATTGTATGTTCACTGTTTTTGTACTTACTGATATAATCTTAATTCGAATAAATTTGTCTTGACATCTTCCACTAAATACGTTTACACCAAAATTTTACTTGAAATGTATGTGAAATGGAAAAAATTGGCATAAAGCAAACAAGAACATGATGAGTTTACTGAATGAGATGAGTGGCATAACTCAAATAATAAACGATTTCTTTACATGAATCTCCCTATAAATTGCACAACTCGAGACGACCCTCTCTCACGGAATATTTTAACAAATTGCCCTAAAGCCTTTAAAGGTTTTAAGGTAATTTCCTGGCTGCCGAAATGAGTGTCACTTTGCAAAAAGGGTAGGTGGCCTATACGCCATACCGGTTGTGTATGAGTTACGCTCCACGCACCCTTAACACGGCAAACAACATACACACTTTAACGAATCCATTGACAAGGAAAATTACACGAAATAAAATATCTGATAAATGTACTTCGAATTAAATGTATGGGTCCCGTCAATGTTCTTGTAACCCGGTATTTTGAATTACGTGTCCGTCAATCTGTTTGTCGGTCTGTCGCAGCCACTTAAGGCGATACGTAAAAGTTTTAGCGTCCCTGTTACTTCATATGCGAAAAAACCCTCACTGCGAGTGGGACGGATTCGTGGATAAGTAGCAAAAAGTCGGTTTTTTATTAATATTAAATGTACTAAGTTATTTTGTCAAAAAGATTTTCAAGGAGACTTTACAAATACATAATATCCACATTTTGAATGCAATTTCACAATGAAATTAGTTATGATTTCAGAATTACAGGAAAAAATAAAACAATTTAGAAGTCTTTTCGGAGTTAAATTCTATGGAGAAAATTTCATCCAATCACGTTTTCCTTCAGTGAGAATCTTAATCAAATACTCAATAAACATTTACCCAAAGATTAAATACGTAGATGACGTTATAGTGGAGTAAATGGATTCGAAATTACCTTAAAGCTATCAAATGTACCTATAATGTGAAATACTTGTATCATTAATAGTGATTATGCTTATTTGTACACACTTAGTTGAAATGTTTTTGTTTAAAGTATTTTTCCGCTCTTTAAATCTCCAAAGTGCGGCCTGCAAAAAAAAATTGTTACCCTTGCAAGTCATTTAAAGATTTCAATTTTATTAAAATTTTTGTTAGAGCCACTTTTATGAAATAGCTCGTAAAATAAATAGTAATGTAAAAGCTTGTATAGAATACAGGAAAACATAGCAATGTTCCTAATAGTATTCTATTTTTTATTTTAGGAAGAGAAAATTCTCAATTCTTGTTGTAATCTCTGGAAACATACACGGTGTAACCACAAAACGGTGTTTAACTTTAGACAGTGTTTAAATTTGTTGCTGTCACTCTTTTACAATATGAAAGAAAAGGCGACAACGACAGATTTAAACACTGTCTAAAGTTAAACACCGTTTTGTAGTAACACGGTCAATGTTTTTCTTAAAAAAAAAACTTGTTCTGGTAAACTTTTCTCTTCGGCATTTCTCGAAAATCACTCGTATCCAAACCAAATGATGATCTAACTTCAGTGTGTATGTTAAGGCTAACTGTAGCCCAATTTGCATAAGAGGGATGAAAGCTTTCCCGAGATGAGTGTTTATGATAGGTGGGCAGAATCGCTTGTGATGCGGCGCGACGACTGCCTAAATATTTATTGGGATGGTATATGTGGGATGTTCATGGCAAAATTTAAAGCGTTTAATGGATATCCTTCCTTATAATTTTCGCGTTATACCTAAAAACAGCTGGATAGATTGAGCTGTAAGGTAATGCATTAGTGGTTTCTCAAGGCAAATCAAGAAAAAATTTCGACTACGTCACATTTTAAAATATCCTGATATTAAATGATAAGATTGATGAGTTTCAATGTAAAAAAAGCAAAGCTTTTTTCAGTTGCTTACAAAACTACACAAAACTCGGTTGATCTTGTAACAAATTACTTACACGAATATGTTTATCTAATCCCATGCGGTAATTACAACATCAAAAGCGGCTTTATTGTTTGACCGATGTTATAATAATATATTATAACACCACAAGTCTGCGTTGTGACTGGCTAAATTTATTAGAACACCGCTAGAGAAGCTAAAGAGGGCTAAAGAAATTAAATTCATTTCCCGTTTTTTCGTAAAACTGTTAGTTGAAAATATTATAAATAATGTAGATAAAGTATTGTGTGAAACTGAACATAATTAGACATTGGGACACTCGTGCAGTCTATTATGAAGCATTCGTGTCCAAATATCTCACATTTTGTTACAGTTGCACTAAATACTATAGATATGTGAATAATAACCCCCAGTTTTCGACTTGGATTTTAGTTTATGAACATTCTGAGTATTCAGAACGCGTGGTAAAATATTTACTGCCATTTATACAGGACGCAATCGAGTTGAGTAAACATGCAGACTGTATTGTGGATCAGTGTGGACGGTATTAAGGGATAGTTCGGTCGGGTTTGTTTGTTTTGATAGCGTGCGTTTTAAATATTGCACAGATACCTGAACCAGAGAATATAAAGTATTACTACGTAAAGAAGCGACACTCTCCTCCCCGCGCGAATTTAACGTCCCCCGCGGTCCCCCGCAAGTTAGTGGAAATCTGGAGTCAGGCAGAGCTCGATTACCACTCGTTTGCTGCGCGCGTGTTTTGTTACAAAGTTTTATCACGATACTGATTTTTAATCAGTATGGTGCGTTATTGCAGTGTTTATGGATGCCTGGAAAACTTTTTTTCAAAAATTAGAATTGCGTGATCAAACCTTACAATTTCGTTCAGTAACGCATTTGGAACAATAAAATCAGTATTTATAACTTTCCATGTTTTAACAAGTTTTCATTTTTTTTCCAAAATTTATGTTTGAGTAGTTGTTAATTATATGATGATCATTTATGCATACGAAACTATATAGGTACCTACTAAGCTTAGGCATACTATATATACATATATTTTTTTAATACTGATTAATCCACGGGGAAACAGAAATTGGACTACGCTAAAATTTAGGAAGAGAATCACATAAGTTGCTGACTTATATTGTGTCCCTCTCGGGCGACGAGTGGCGACGACGCTCACACGATTGCTGCCAGCCCTAGACTAGCTCACGCACACACACAAGCGTGTGCGGACAAGCCAGATGCGTGCGTTAGAGTGGGCTTATTCCACAAATCCCCTGCGAAGATCCCCTGCGTCGGGGATTTGTGGACTTTTTGTCCAGAAATCCCCTGCAGACGCTCAAGAAAAACGGCAGGGGATTTTTGGACAAAAGTTCCAGAAATCCCCTTACTCATATATTTTTATGTTTTTAATAAACAACTAACAAGGTAATCAGTCTTTATTTTTATACATTGGTACCATCGAGGAAACGGTTGCTGACCTAACTTAAAGCTTAGAACCGCTTGCAGCCTGCCAGCCGTTACCGCATCCACGCGCTCAACCAATGACTAGCAAGAGCGTGATATGGTATTACTACGAGTGTAAATTCATTGTTTTCTGGTGGCGGGTAACAGTTGAAATTTTTGATATGAGTATTCTATGAAATTCTTTATTTTACCGTTACGGCGCGGTGCGGGTCGGCGTTATCCTTTGTTTTATGCCCTTTAGAATAACCGCAGATTTTTTTATTTTTAAATGATATGATAATATTTTATAAAGATGTTTAGTATTAAAATTAAATAAAAATATATATTTTATATTGTAGCGTTGTTAATAAAACACAAATAAATAAAAAATAGGACATTTATTTATAATCAAAATAAGATTATTATACTTGGTTTAAAAATACACAATGGTACCGATTTAGTATCGATATCGATTCGGAATTCGATATCTCACATCTTAACTTATTTGACAGGACTCAACGAATGTCTTTGATAGGACTAAACTAAATGTAAGCGTTCTGTCCTTGTCTTTTCGATAAAGAAAGAAAAAGACAGGACGCTTAAAATAAAGTTAGTCCTGTCAAACAAGTTAAGACGTGTTATGCCTAATCAATACCATTGGCAATTTAAAATCTATTGATAAATCGAAAAATTGACACCGATGTTTTTTTAAATAATGGGAGAAAGTGCGTAAGATACACAGACTGTTACAAGAGGCTGCGTCATATAATTGAGGACTCGGAATTACTAATTAGACACATGTAACAAAAATAAAATATGTTGCTTTGAAAATGTTTTCTGAAACTGTTATGGTTATTAATCAGGCATTGTTCCAGTTCAATAAAACTACTGATGGATGTCGGCATGTTTCATACACAGCTGTGTTGTGTGTCATAAACGTATTCAATAATAACAATAGGTAAAAATATGAATTCTAAGCATATTGGAGGCTACAGAAATATTGGGAAGCGGTATTCCTAGTATCATTAAGAATAAACAAAAGCTTGGTAAGTAAGTCCGTAATTTATGACGTTGTTTTGTACACTTTCGGAATTAAATATTGCCGTAGACCCACTTTTATAAATTCACTTTTATTCTTATCAATTTATCACCAATGTTAGATAAATATTAAATAAACAAAAGGCATGTTTTTTTAAAGCAACACAAATGTTTTATGAAATTAAAATAATAAAATTGCATAACCCATCATTTTTTTTCTAGTTTTATAAATAAATTCACTTTCAATTTAAAATATTTGTGTACCTACATAAAAAGATTATGCATTACGAAAGATTATTTTCTATGTTTCAACTAGAAATCAATCAGAAACAAATTTTAAGTAAGCAACTAAATCAGTTGGTAAGGTCGCAGGTTCAAATCCTGTCCTGAGCATTTTTTTTTTTCAAAATATTTGTTTACTTTAAATTTGATTGATTTGTAGTTCGTAATGCATTCTAATAATAATTAATTATCGACTTTGAAAAATAAAAATGGCTTTTTAAGTAAAAAAATACCTTAAATTTTATAGTTTATCGGTTCTAGTATGTAATGCATTCTTATAGGTAATAAGAGTATACAAAGCGGTGGATTTCGCTAAAATAACATACAATATATTCTACAATATAATTCTTTATACGTCCTTATGAATAATTTGGACTTGGATGGTGATTTCTCTGTCGCACAAAAGTACGTTATAGAAGAAGTGGAGACATGCAAGTCTTTGATTAATATAAAAAATAAATTTTCGATGCTTAATATTAATATAAGAAGTATTTACCAAAATAATGATCAGCTTGAAGTAATGCTAAAACGTTTTGACATTGAATTTGATTTTATTGTCTTATCCGAATGCTGGTTAAGAGATATTGTTCTGAGCCTCAGAAACTATCATACTTTTCGCACAATTAGGCAAACAAATAAAGCTGATGGCGTCCTAGTATATATACATGAACGTATTATGGAACACTATTCACTTAAGTCGACTGAAATGTATGTGGAAGACGCATCTGGATTAAAAATTGACATAAATAATGCTGACTGCACTTTAACTATCCTAGCAATTTATAGATCACCATCGATTAAGTGCACTAAAAAGTTTTTAGTTTCTCTTGACTCCCTCCTGCGTGGTTATCGACTTGGCGAACACCGTGACGTCATACTTTGTGGCGACATAAATATTAATATTCATGCGGACTCTACGGATGACAGACGTACGGACTATCTCTGCTGCTTGGCCTCACATGGGCTTTCACCTGCAGTTACTGATCGCACTAGAGAAAAAGCATGTTTAGATCATGTTATGGTTAAAACTGAAAAGGAAATAACAACCATAGTCTGTGAAAGCAAAATAACAGACCATTCTCCTGTTGTTACAAGCTTAGGTCAAAAAAATACGAAGCGCAAAAAGAAAGAAATAAAAATTATTGACTACAAATCGGTTGAGCTGGACCTCTATAGAATTCAATGGAATGAGCTGTTTGAAGGTATGAATACTGATGAGAGCACAGACACGTTTTTGTCTGTTCTGACTGCGTGTATTGATAAACATACGACTATTAGGACAGTCTCATCCTCCAAAAGAATTAAGAAAAGCTGGATAACCCCTGGACTTGTAAAATGTTACAAATTTAGGGACATATTGCACAAAAAAGCTTCTCGTAACCCTCTAGATGCAGTGCTCCAAGATAGGTATAAACTATATCGTAACATCTGCACCAAAGCTACACGGACCGCTAAATCGATATTTACTAATGCTGAAATCAATGCCAATCGAAACAACCCTCGCAAATTATGGGAGATAATTAAGAATACTGCTGCTATAACTTCTAATACCAAATCAAAGGCTACTGCTCTGCTCCGCGAAGACGAACAACCTTTAGCATCCGCTAATGAAGTAAACAATTTCTTTACGGGTGTGGGAAGAGACTTGGCAGAAAAAACTCTTACCTCGCTCGGTTTGTCTGAGAGCACTTTACTCGTAAACTGCAAAGTCAACACTAGCAGCAGTGAGTCATTTGTTCTTAGTCCGACCGATCCAGGTGAAGTCTTAAGAGCTATAAACTCACTGAAAGATACATCTGCAGGTGGAATGGACGGCATAACATCAAAACTTCTTAGGTCTCTGAGAATACCCCTGCTTACCCCGCTTACTTATATTATTAACCTATCTTTTGAAACAGGTGTGTTCCCAGAAGCTTTTAAAAAAGCAATTGTTATTCCGATCCATAAAAGCAGTGATCTTGATGTGATAGCTAATTACAGACCAATCTCACTTTTGCCCACCATCTCCAAAATTGTAGAAAAACTTGCTAAGTCTCGACTTTCATCGTTCTTAGAAAAGAAAAACATCCTTTCAGATAACCAATATGGTTTTAGGGAGGGAAAATCCACCTCCGATGCTGTGGGAAAAGTGGTCGAATATGTAGTGGATAACTTAGATAAGGGTCGTCATTGTATCGGAGTGTTTCTGGATTTGGCCAAGGCCTTTGACACCGTGTCCATTTCGCTCTTATTACGCAAGCTTGAGCTCATAGGTGTCAGAGGTGTGGCACTCTCCTGGTTTCAAACCTACCTCACAGAAAGACAGCAATCTGTTAAAATTGATAATGTCAGGAGTGACTGGAATAGTGTCGTATACGGAGTTCCCCAAGGAAGCGTGTTAGGACCGCTACTTTTCCTTATTTATATAGATGGCTTATGTAGTTGGAGAGTTGACGAAGGTTTGATAGTTTCCTATGCTGACGACACAGTTCTTTTGTACACTGGCAACAACTGGGACGACACCTTCAAAATAGCCAACCGTGGCATTTCATTGGTAAAGAACTGGTTAGATCGAAACCTACTTACGCTGAATATATCCAAAACAAAATATTTATGCTTTAACATAACTGAACGGTCTAGACCAGATTCTGAACTATTTCTGCAACTTCACAAAATGGATTGCTGTATGAATTGCGACTGTCCAGCAATTGATAGGGTGGATACAATCAAATATTTAGGGATCTACTTAGATAACAAATTAAACTGGTCATTTCATTGCCACAACCTCTCAAATCGGCTCCGTAGATTACTTACCGTATTTAAAAGACTCAGTTCAATTGAAGACTTTGCTCTAAAACGAAATATTTATTTGGTTTTGGCCGAGTCTCTTATCGGATACTGCATTGGTGCCTGGGGCGGAACGTCAAAAACAACCTTAATAGAAGTAGAAAGAGCCCAAAGGGCCGTGCTCAAGGTTCTCTTCAAAAAGCCGTATAAACACCCAACCCACAAGTTGCTATTAGAATCTAAAGTGATGTCAGTGCGACAACTTTTTGTATTTTCTGTTCTTAAACATATAATCTGTATAAATAAAGATGTCAAACTATTTTCAAGCAGAAGAAGATGCATTTTGGAAACACCTTTATGTGGAACTAGCTTTGCACAGAAGTTCGGAAATTTTTTGGGGCCTTATCTTTTAAAACAATTTGCTAAGGATAGCGACGTGATGGAACCCAAAGAGTATATGAAACAAATCAAATTATGGCTTATGCCTCTCAACTACGAGAAGACAGAAAAACTTTTAGAGATAGTTAAATAGGTGCAACTTCCCGAATACATCATTCACAATACTCGTATTTCATGATCCACTAAACCTTTCATAAATCCTTACAAACACACACACACTCTCACACACCCTCACCTTACTCACAAAAGCGTGCACTATTTAGAATTAAGTTCACAATTTTATTATTATTCTTATTTTTATTGTTTAAATATGTGTCTATATCCCTGATTACATTATTGTAATTGACATGCTGCAAGACGGCTGCAAAGCCAGCGTAGGTGTCAGGAATTATGTTTTTTACAAAATGTCTTACTTTGTCTGTTTTAATTTGTGTTGCTATTTTGTTTTGTATGCTTGTGTTTTATAGACCAATAAATGTATTTATTTTTTTTATTTTATTTTATATAAATACTGACGAATTCTATATTATATTTTTGCATACATAAAATTACAAAAATTTTTCTGAAATTAAATAACAAAAGTCATTCAATTATCGCGAAGGAATTGTCAAATAAGAATTCGTAGGAAAAATATTTTATTTTTTTGGGCTGTTGTATTTGTTGTCGTCAACAATCGTTTTAGTATTTTTTATAAAATAAAATAAATAATAAATAAATACAGTGTTATTGTGGTGTCAAATTAGTTTATAAAAGTTTTGTTTTAAAACCCTATTATGAAACTTAATTTAAACAATTTATTATATTTTAATGTATTTAACGTATTTTATTATATTTTAATGAATACAAGATTTTGTTTATTATTGTAAATATAAGAGACAGTTTATATCTACACTGGTAAAGATAGAACAAATTTTATGTGAGCTAAACAGTGTCATTTTTAATGGTTATGTACCTTTGTATATGAAATAAATACTGTGATTACCTAATTAGTTGTTTTAATAAAAACATGAAAATAAATGATTAAGGGGATTTCTGGAACTTTTGTCCAGAAATCCCCTTACGTTTTCCTTGAGCGCTGGCAGGGGATTTATGGACAAAAAGTCCACAAATCCCCGACGCAGGGGATCTTCGCAGGGGATATGTGGAATAAGCCGTTAGAGTGTAGGTAAATAACTTGAGCCTTCACTATGAACTGAACTGAACTGAAAACATATTTTAGTTTATTTTTTGTTTATTTCTATCACTGAATTTGTATGACGTCGTCCCGTCCGCATGTCTAAAACATATTTTAGTTTTCATATATTTCATACTAATCTAAATCTATCACAGTCATAGTAAAGTTTACCCAAATTGATGGCAGATAGTTTCTATAAAAACTTTGAAATAAAACTCTTAATTTGGAAATGTATTAAGTACGTTACATGCAATCTCTTACGAAATTTTAAGGCTTTGCTTGCATTTGTCGTTACAGAGATATAGATAGTATAAAAGTGCCTAGAGTTGCTTCTACAAAAGGTTTTCCCGGTGTTCGCTGCTTGCTCGACTTGGCAGGTCCACAATCGTGCGTGACCCTTGAAAAGGACTCTATCAAATTATACTGCAAAGTTTGCCAACAGAAAAGATATTGGTATAGTCGACCCTTTCATTGATTAGAGTATGAGCACGGGGGGAGCCACGGGCAAAAGTCTAGTCAATAGATAAAGTAACAAAATAAAATCGCCACCGACTCATAATAAAGTTCATTCGCTGGTTGCCTAGCAACGCAACCGTTTTCTCCATTTTCTCCACATTGGGGCACTTTGGGCCACTTTGCACGCAAATTGCTGCGGCCAAGTGCCATTTCTATGACTCAGGGGACAATGTTCGACAGCTTGACTCAGAGGGTGAGAACAAATAAAACAAAATAGCCGAAGCTGGAAAATCTTTCATAAATTCTTTGGAAATTGGGTGAGGCGACTAATTGATACTTGTTTGGGGTAACGATAATTTTGGATTTTGTTTCACCCTTTAATCCATTTTGGTTGCTGGGATACTGAGAAAGATTTGAAAAATAAAGTCGGTTGAGTACTTGGTTGAATAAATATTTTAAAATATGCAACGTATCTGTTATTCGTACAATCGTCCTCATCCAAAGCATTTGCGAAGGATCTTCGAAGAACTTCCATGGCACCTACCTATATGATTTTGTGAATTTGTGATGTTGCATTGACTGTTTAACGTACGACGGGGCTATTCCGTACGAAATTTTGGAAACATACCTTTCAAAATGATTCTGTTGGTTGAATAAATTTTCTTTTTATTTAACAGATTACCCAGCCCTTATTCTATGTTCTAATAAAGTTATAAGTTGCTATAACCAATAATTTAGATAATAATTTTTCCTTTTTCCAAATATATTGCCTCAATGATGGGCTAAAACATCAATTTGTTCTGTTTTATTGAATTCAGGCCGTAATATCAAATAAAACGAACCGAACGATAATTGGAGCAGCTCTACGGCAAAACGATTTCAATTTTTTTTTGTCAATATACCGATTAGACTAAAAGCAATTTTTGTTGTTTATTTTAATTAGATATATAGCACGAATTGCGATTCTATATAATGCATGTAAATAAGTAGATATGTATATTCAAAAAAAAAAAAAAATTGCATTATTAACATCATAAACTTTTGGTAAACCTACGTATGAAAGTAAAACGCTAATTTCAAACTGCAACTCTTTCACATTTATTTGAAAAAATGTTAAAACCCAACGGATTGCAGTGTAACTTCATAAATAACGGAGTGGCAACGAAGGATTCCGTAATGTTGTAAAAAAATAATGTATTTACCTTGTCTTCCTATCTCAATGGGCATTGGAGGAAAAGGATTTTTATTCAAAGTTTTTTGGAAAATTGCCCACTTGAACCGGGAATCAAACTACTTACAGGAATTAAAAAAAGTAAACCCCCTGTATTTTTTGATACTGCTCAAAAATTATAAGAATCAATTCTTTTTATACAGTATATTATCTTAAATTAAAAGAAAAGTAGTAAAGTTAATTTCTAAATATCTTTGAACGCGGAAAAAAGTTATGTCTCCTGACATTGAAATTGTCAATCTTCAATATTTATTTTATAAAATACTTTCCCACCAAGGCCCATTGAGATGGGACGCCCTGTAGATGCGTTAAAAAAAACTTATTGTCATTTGAAACTTTCATTTTCTACTGGAACAAATAACCTCACAGATCCTAAATAGCCCCACCATACGGTACTTTAGTAGTATCGCCAAATGGGTACTTTCTAAAGCCTACTCCTTTTTTATGGCCAAACCAAAAATATTGAAAAAATGTATTATGGATTATCAACTCTAGGAAAACATATGCAACATTTTTCTTTTTCGTACCACCAAAACTTAAAGCCTAAGGAGGCCTAGTAAGGAGTCTTACTTAAAGCCTACTATCCCATCAACTTCTGTAGCGATCCCTGGCTATGTTCTCATCAGAAATGATCGAACCGGAGCGAGCAGCGGCGGTGTTGCCATTTACTTGCGTTCTGATATCAAATACAGAGTCGTCTCCCAGTCTCCATCACAGTATACTGAATCCATGGAACATTTGTTCGTTGAACTCGATTTTGGTACTGTCAAATTCCTACTCTGTGTTGTATATCCTCCTCCAAAAGTTGACTATTTCGACAGTCTTGAAAATCTTCTTGTTACTCACTTGCCTAATTATGAGCATGCTCTAATTATGGGCGATTTCAACACTAACTTACTTTCTTCCCCAGATTCACAAATTTATTATCGTTCACAAAAACTCCGGGCCCTGACCTCTTCTGTTAACGTTTCTATCCTCGAACTTGATGCCACTCACCACATTGGTGATTCCCATACACTTCTGGATCTTATTATGACCCCCTGTCCTGAACGTATCGCTTCTCATGGCCAGTTTACAGCAGCTGGTTACTCTCACCACGATCTCATCTTTGCTTCCTATAAGCTAAAAATCCCTAAAGTCAAGCCTAAAATCATTCTTCAGCGTAATTTTGCAGATATGGACAGAAACGAACTTTTGGCTGATGCAGCCAGGGTGGACTGGTCTCAGTTGGAGAGCTTAAATAACATCGATGACAAGGTCAACACATTTAATAAATTGGTCACAGATCTCTACGATGTTCATGCTCCAATTCGACCCGTACGGATGAAACATGCCCCAGCTCCTTGGCTCACTGACAATATTCGCAAACTGATGGCTTTTAGAGATAGACTTAAGCGTAAACATAAAAAAGATCCGACTGATGATAACTGGGTTAAGTTTAAAGCTGCAAGAAATCGTTGCAACCAAGTGATAAGAAACGCTAAACGGTGCCACATTCATACTAATGTAGAAAAATGTTCCCCTCATAATCTCTGGCGATTTTTACGTACTTTAGGTTTCGGTAAAAATAAGCAGGAGCCCATTTCTTCTCTGGACATTGATGGTCTAAATCGGCACTTCTCATCCCCTCCCCACAGTATTGACTCACTGTTGAAACACTCGACGATAAGACATCTTCTTGCATCACCCCCTTTAAATAACAACAGTTTCTCCTTCGTGCCAGTTTCTGATTTCAGTATTGAAAAAATTATCTTGTCGATTTCGAGTGAAGCAGTGGGTCATGATGGCCTGGGCCGTGACCTTCTTTTGCCTATCCTCAAGACCATTCTTCCTTCTCTTACCCACATAATTAACTTTTCGATTTCTTCTAGCAGTTTTCCTTCCCTATGGAAAATGGCGTATATGGTCCCAATTCCAAAGTCTACAAATCCCACCACTTTCAAGGAATATCGACCTATTTCTATCTTACCCTTTCTTTCCAAAGTGCTTGAACGAGTGGTCAATCGTCAGCTCTTGAATTTTCTTTACAGAAATAACCTTCTAAACCCTTTTCAATCGGGATTTCGTCCATCCCACAGTACAAGTTCTGCTCTTATTAAAATTACCGATGATATCCGCCAAGCTATGGACGATAAGCAACTTACACTCCTTACCTTACTTGACTTCAGTAGCGCCTTTAACTGCGTTGACTACGACATCCTTTTGGCTATTCTCCGTTCCCTGAATATTTCTGACTCTGCTGTGACTTGGTTTGATTCCTATCTCCATGGGCGCCAGCAGCGCATACGTGTCAACGACACATTCTCCAATTGGTGTGACGTGACTGCTGGAGTTCCACAGGGCGGGGTCCTATCTCCTCTGCTGTTTTCTGTGTTTATTAATACTCTTGTCTCTGTTGTGAACTTCAGCTCTTATCACTTGTACGCCGATGACTTGCAGCTGTATTTATCTTGCAAGAAGGAATTATTATCACATGCTGTTCAAAAAATGAACATTGATCTCGAGTCTATTAGTGCTTGGACTGAGCAGTACGGACTTTTAGTCAATCCTGTTAAGACGCAAGTCATAATTCTGGGAAGTAGGGCTTTAGTGGACAAACTTGACTTAAGTACCGTACCCCAAGTCTGCTTTAATGATACACCCCTACCTTACTATACTGAGGTAAAAAATCTGGGTTTGCACATCAAAAATAATATGTCCTGGGACTTACATGTGTCGGAAACCAGCAAGAAAATATTTGCATCAATGCATGCCCTTAAACGCATGCAAAAGTTTCTGCCATACTCTGCTAAAGTTACTCTTGTTAATTCCTTGTTGCTCCCCATTTTAGATTATGCGGATGTTTGCTATCCCGACCTCACTGAGGAACTTCTTAATAAGCTTGACCGCCTTCTCAACTTATGCATCCGGTACATATTCGGACTGCGTAAGTACGATCACATTTCCGAATTTCGGACTGAACTCACTTGGCTTAATATCAGGTTTCGTAGAGATTCCCATGTTCTGACCTTTCTTTATAGTATTCTCCATAATCCTAGTTCCCCGTCATATTTGAAAGAACGCTTTGTATCCCTTTCGTCCCTCGACCATCATCAACGTCCCAGCAAAGCGTGGCTTCTTCGCACACCTGCGCATAGTTCATGCATGTATTCAAATTCTTTCACCGTGAGTGCAATACGCTTGTGGAATGGTTTGCCGCTACACATCCGTGAAGCTTCGTCCATGTCAGTCTTCAAGAGTTCAATTAAACAACACTTTCTTAATTTACAGAATGTTTCTTAATTTCTTCTTATGACTGTTATTTATGAGTTATTAGGTAAATTCTCATCATTATAGACATTTATGTACGGTATATGTAAACTTTTAAGTAGTATAAGTAGTTGAACTTATCAATTATTTATTTTGTGTATTAGCATGTAATTTAATATAATTTATTGAGTATTTAAGTATAATATATATATATTTGGAAATCATGGCACTACCCCAACAACTTCCCCATTGCCAAAGGTTAGCTGGTAGAAAATACTAAGTAGTATTAAGCTCGCCTGTGTACAAAAATTTAACTTGTGCAATAAAGAATTTTATTATTATTATTATTAAAACTTCTATATGAAAAATTGTTTTAACTGGATAGTGTTTTTTGGCTTGAATTCCCTACTGCTGCTAAGCAGTTTGGTCGATTTGATTCATTTATGCTTTGATTAATAGATAAACTTAATAGCTAAAAACACAACATAGTATTATTCAATCGAACAATCACGTCCATGTGAAAAGTATTATTTTCTCGTATATCGCCCTATCAAGGACGCAACGAGCGTCGTAACAGCCACCACGCATTTTGCACTGATCTGAACGTTATTTCAATGTGGTTTCCTTCGATATTCGTACAGACAAACATCGAGCTGCTAATTTGGCGACGGTAATCGCCTTAATTGTTGGAGCAATAAAATATCAAATAAACATCGTCCCTGTATTCGTGCGATAAGACACGAGCGTTTCTTCCAAGAATTGGAAATAGTATCGTCTGTGAGTAGGGTTACCATCTGACCGGATAAAGCCGGTCTTGGCCGGCTTTTCAGAGTTAAGACCGGACTCCGGCTGGATTTTTATCTAGACCGGCTTTTTGAAGATTTATCATTATTATTTTTGTATCATACCACATAATGCAAACGTGGAACGAATATTTTCACTAATGAATTCGCAGAGGACGAAAGAAAGAAATAGATTGACAGTTGAGTCAATAAAAGTATAATTTAAATTTAAATTTAATGAGCACAATTTTACCGCGAAATTTCTTCAAAAACAAACTTGTTGAAAGCCGTTGCCAGTGACAAAGGTATAAATATAAAGTGCAAAAAATTTAATTTCAGTTAATAAATTTCAATCTAATCTACTGAGTTTTATTTTCAGCAGAAGACCGGACTTTTTTTACAGAATTCAGGATTTTTTATTGCTTGCGACCGGCTTTTCTATTTCAAGCCCTGGTAACCCTATCTGTGAGGAGATCCAGAACCTTTTTTTTTTTTTTTATTTCTCATAACATTCACATTGAAATTGTAATAAGATTTATGTTTATTTGAGTCCAGTATAACACAATTTCTATTTTATCTATCCCGGACAGCCCGACGGACATACTGTCCATTCACAAAGAATCTAATCTCCGTACTGAACGGGGAAACACGGACGACAAAGATTTACATATTTATTGCTCCTACTATCTCTTTTGCAGATATATTGACTGATAGTGTCTCTATCTATCTATCAGTAGTATATACTAAATCTATGGTCTCTATGGAGTTTTTTTTAAGTGAAAACTTCTTTAGTCGCGTTGAGCGATCTTTGGTAGGGGAAAATCTTATGGATTCGTGTCACCGACATGATATGACGTCTTCCGCTTGGCCAGCAGTGAAAAGTTTTCACTTCTGTTGGCAATCCCCGTGACGGCCGGCAGCCTATGCTTTTTTTTAGAATTGCCATTTACAGGTCGCGGCAATAAATAATGCACATCGCATCGTAGAGTCATCTCTGTCGCACAAAGCACTAACAGTCCGGTGACAGAGACGACGCTCTACAAAACCCAAGATAACCGATGCGCATTATTTTCTGCCGGGTACTGTGCCATACTTTCCGGAAACTGGTTGAATGAATGATTTATTACTTATAAAGTACATAATAAATAACAACACAACATTTGGGGTTTTACAATAATACAAACTAATTTAAACTGTTAGAGGTATGTACCTGAGTAATCAGAAAATAAGTAAAAATATCTCAGTTTATGCACTTGTGCCTCAGATTTTGCAACAAAAGATAAAACTGCAGGCCGTACTAGTTTATAAAATAAACTATCTAACGGTCAAGTTTTTTTTTTCAATTCTTTATTCATGGTTTAATAGTAGTTTATGCTACAAGGGCGAAAAGGAATAAATTACGAGGACGATTTAAAACACGAGCGTAGCGAGTGTTTTAAACGTAACCGAGTAATTTATTGCTCTTACGCCCGAGTATCATACTACATTTTTCAATGCATAGTGTGAGGAAATAAAACAAATTTAATCTTGTGAACTTTAAATTATAATTGGCTCAAAAGGACTGTATCCAGAGCCGTTAAACAGTGGAAAAAAAAGTATAACATTTATGGTACATAGGAAAGGTTGCAGGTTAGCCAACTTCTCGTAAATGAAAAATAATCGACTTTCTGTTCGGTTTTGATGCATAAAAACTGGGCCTTTACGAGCACTTGCATTGAAAAAGAACATATTAGAGGTATACAAGTAACGCCTGACAAAAACCTTGTAGGGTTTATCTGTCCTGAGTTGAGATCATCTTAGCTCGATACAATGTTAGGTGAGGTATAACATTAGGTTTTACAATATTTTTATATACCTATGTAAGTAGTATGCTATATAATAAATTCCTTCAGGCCAACTAAAAGTAGGTGTTACGACTTTATGAAGTTCTACAGCTTTGGTTTCGGATTAACAGCTCGCTATTTTGAATTACGGAGACGATGGATCAGTTTATTTCCAAATACTTTGATATTTCTATTTATTGTATATACATTTACGCTTGTCCTACCGTAGGGTAGACAAGGCAAATACTACTGATATCCTTATGCTACAATCCTGACACTTCTTTGGCCTAGGCCAAACTAGATTGTCCTGACATCGGATTTGGCCGGTAACACTTATGTAGGTACATTCCTACTTTAAGGCGCTACGGAAAAAAATCGACACTTTTAGAGCTTCTATATATACTTCGGTAAATAATGTATAATTTTGATAAAATAGTATATTATTTTTGGAACCTTTCTCTAGGTATCTGTTAAAACAGAAACGCGATTAGAGAATTTCGGCTCGATAGAAATATTTATTGAAATGAGGTCTTTATCGACACCAATTCTCCTGGTTTGACATTTTAGAATGACATATGGACTGCAATTATATTTTATTAGATGGATTTTAACAGTATCTAGGACCTGGTTAAACGAAATTTTGATAGCGTTTTTAGTACATTTTATATTAATAAAAAATCAACTTTTTGCTACTTTTGCACGAATCCGTCCCTCTCGCACTGAGGGTTTTTTCGCATATGGAGTAACAGGGACGCTAAAACTTTTACATATCGCCTTAAGTTGTCAACTCTTATTAATTTTATTATTACATACGCACAGTCCAAACCGCAGACAAGTCCAAATGTATATTGAAAAATGAAAAATGATTTATTTCTTAAGCTTACTTTTACTCATACATAATGAATCACGAGCATACATTTTATATAATTAGTCATGATCTAGTCCAAACCAACTTAAAATGCTGTTTTAACTTTGTTTGGACCAGATCATGACTAATTTTGCATGAAATTTTAAACTTATGCTTATTAAACCTCATTAATACTGAATTATTGGTGTTAACTGCCACATACCAAAATATTTTAAAATTTTTACCTTCTAAACAAGAAATACAAAGTTAAGTTTTGCACTTTGTGACGTTTAACCTTAATATGCTGCCATTTATAAAATAATAGCATTGCCCGCGGCTTCGCCCGCGCTGATTTAGTTTGCATTTTTCCGGGATAAAAAGAAGCCTACACTACTATACACTATCTCTATGGGAAAAATCACAGCGACCCGTTGCTTGGTTGCTGCGTGAAAGAAGGACAAACCAACAAAACAACAAGCACACCTTCGCATTTATAATAAGGGTACGGATACGAATATCGAAATTTTACGGTTTTTCCTGTAATTAAAAGTTGACTTTCTGGTTCCGATCAGTGCCAACATTCCTAAGGGCGCTCGCTTCGGTGTCTTATTGCACCACAAGTTAGATAAACTAAATGCTAATAGTCTTGGTCTTATTGGAAATCAATAGAGGTGATAGTTGAATGGCAATGTGTCTACAATTATAGGTCTTAGCAGTTTACGTTAGGATATAGGGAGAGAGTCTGATTTGGATCACTAACGAATGTAATCCAGATGGCGGCTGATAGAGACAAGAAACAAATTATTTGGGTGTTTGTTAAACATACTATTTATGTACATAACTACATATTATTTATTTATAGTTAGAAATTCAAATTCAAATATTATTATCATAATATTAATAAAACTCGTGTGAGCTGACATTATACTAAATTATTATTAATAACGGCTTTTACATACACGTATAACAAAGAAAATGCATGTAACTTTTTAGTTCACAAATCGTTAAAAGTGTTCAAAATAAAGCTTTTAATGAGAAATTGCTATAAAATTAAAATAAGTCTTCAGCAGTTTTAAACGGCTGACATTTTGGGTCGCATCAAGATGACTGCCTAAATGATAATAGTAGTTTATGCTACAAGGGCCAAAAGGAATAAATTACGAGGACGATTTAAAACACGAGCGTAGCGAGTGTTTTAAACGTAACCGAGTAATTTATTGCTTTTACGCCCGTGTATCATACTACGTTTTTCAATGCATAGTGTGAGGAAATGAAAACAAATATAATCTTGTGAACTTTAAATTATGATTGGCTCAAAAGAATTGTATCCAGAGCCGTTAAACAGCGGAAAAAAAGTATAACATCTATGGTACACAGAAAAAGCTGCAGGTTAGCCAACCATTGCAAACAAATTAAAAAAAATAATAATAAAGCCCTAGGGCAAAATAATCGACTTTCTGTTCGGTTTTGATGCATAAAAAGTGGGCCTTTACGAGCACTTGCATTGAAAAATGTTTTAAATCATTATTTTGTTCAGAAAACAAAACTTTATTATTATACTAGCTTTTGCCCGCGGCTTCGCCCGCGTTGATTAAGTTTTTGTATAGTCGTATCGAAACTGTAAATATTTTTAGTTTTAGTAGTTGACCTGACTTTGATTTAGAGTATTTAAAGTGTTTTTGGTTCTCATCATCTCTAATTTGATCCCTATGTAAAGTTTTATGGCGAGGCCGAAGAGCAAGACACGGTTCCGTCTTTTTTTTTATTTAATCCTGTTTTTTAATTTTTCAGGGACCTTGTTTTTTTTTTTATATTTATTTGCATCATTATACTTTTACATTGTTTATTATGTTACTTAATTTTTTATTGAATATTATATTACACCTTTAATATCTTTATCTAAATATATAAAAGAAGAACCTGACTGACTGACTGACTGATTGATTTTTTTTTTTTTATTTAATCCTGTTTTTTAATTTTTCAGGGACCTTGTTTTTTTTTTTTTATATTTATTTGCATCATTATACTTTTACATTGTTTATTATGTTACTTAATTTTTTTTTAATATTATATTACACCTTTAATATCTTTATCTTTAATAAAATTGATACTGTTATTATAATTAATCGATGAAATTTTTATTTTATTTTTTAGCGTATATAAAAATATATATTTATTTTCTTTTACTGGGGCACTGCCCGCTGCTTTACGTCTTGTTAGTTTGTGCCACTGCTTTCATGACGTCGATGCAGTATTCGGCAAATTTCGGTCCTGAACTTTTACCCGCCAGGAGGGAGCTCCAGTTTGAGGTTTCAATGTTCATGTCGAACTCAAGTTCAAGCTGCAACCTCCTGGATCCGAACTTTGGACATTCGTTCAGGATGTGTTCGATTGTCTGATCGACGTATGGGGAGCAAGAGCAGCCTGGGTCGTCACGACATTTGAAGCGGTGAAGGTAGTGTACGTTCCCGCCGTGACCAGTCCACGCTTGAGTGATCCAATATGAGACCCTAAAATTCACTATTGTTCGGAAAGACTGGCAAATGTCCGGGAAGAAAAGTTTGGTGATTCTGCCCTTCCCGGACGTGGAGTATTCCTCCCGCCAGATTTCTAGGGTCCGTTGGCGGATCACTCTCCTGGCGTATGACAGAGGGAATCTGTCATAATCTGCGGCTGTCTTTTTGTGTAGGGCGGCATGCTTAGCTAGCTCGTCGGCGCGCTCGTTTCCAGCAGTGCCAATGTGAGCCCGCACCCACCATAGCTTTATTTGGACGCCCTTTTCAACGCCGCAACTGCCAGGTCTGCCCTGATGTCTGTCGCAAGGGGATGCGTGGAACGCGGGTTCGCAATTGCATCCAGGGAGGAGCGTGAGTCGCTAAGGATGTCTGCCTCCCTGAAGTGTTTGTCCTTCACCGTCAGCCTGATTGCCTGCCGCAATGCGAGAAGCTCCGACTGGTAAACGGTACAAAATGCTTCCAGTCGGAACTTCTTTGACAGCACCTCGATACCGTTTCGCCAGCATGTGAATGCACATCCGACTTTGCCCTCGATCTTGCTGCCATCAGTATAGATACTGACCGGAGCGTTGGTTTGTCTCCCGGCGCGTTGTCATCGAGACGATCCAATACCGTGTAGCGAACCCTCTGCCGAAGGGCAGGATGAGGCAGTTGGTAAAATGGTGTTCTAGACTCCACCAGACGGTCCCTCGCCTCCAGCAGGGGCTTGTCACGCTTCACGGCATATAACTCGGCCGCCTCACGCACCCGCAGCTCGATCGGGAGCAGCCTTGCAATCGTTATCGCTGAATCATAGGAGGCAATAGGACATTTGCCATTGTGATATGGGGCGTTGGAAAGTCTCTCTTTCCTGTAACAACCATCAAAGCGGTTTTATGCGGAGAAAACCTAAGTTTGTGTTCAATACCCCAAGTGGCTATTGAGTCTAATACGGGACTAACGATACACTCTAGCTCCTCTAGCGTGTCGGCTGAAGCTACTATGACTATGTCATCGGCAAAAGCTTGGACGTGAAGTCCGCAGCCCTGGAGCAGTTCGAGGAGCGAGTCAATTACGACGTTCCACATCAACGGTCCACTTATACTTCCTTGAACGCAGCCCCGGGTTGTGGGTTTGGAGACAGTGACGCCAGCGTATGTAAGAGTGATAGACCTGTCAGATAAGTAGCTGTCTACCACGCTATACACATCCGCAGGACAGTTTTTAGCCTGCAGATGTGCCTTAATAAACGGCCACCAGGCGTAATCAAAGGCTCGCTCTATGTCTAGTGACACGAGAGCAACGATCTTTTTACTTACGTTTCTCTCGTATTTCAGCAGGTCAACTAAATCATAGAGAGCATCCGTGACGCCAGCGTATGTAAGAGTGATAGACCTGTCAGATAAGTAGCTGTCTACCACGCTATACACATCCGCAGGACAGTTTTTAGCCTGCAGATGTGCCTTAATAAACGGCCACCAGGCGTAATCAAAGGCTCCCTCTATGTCTAGTGACACGAGAGCAACGATCTTTTTACTTACGTTTCTCTTGTATTTCAGCAGGTCAACTAAATCATAGAGAGCATCCTCAGTTCCTCGCTGCGGCAAAAAGCCATACTGTCTGGCGTTTAGGTGACCTCGGGCTTCCAGGTGCCATAGGAGCCTGTTATTCCACAGCTTTTCGAAGACCTTTCCCATCACTGGAAGCAGGCCAATTGGTCGGTGGGCCCTTGGGTTTGCGTAGTCCTCTTTGTTAGGCTTAGGAAGAACACAAACTCGTGCCCGCTTCCAGTGTCTGGGAAAGAGTCCCACAGCCAGGCACCTATTAAAGACCGCGAGAAACAGCCTACAATTAGCCATTATTGTTTCGTCTTTGCCGAGGCCGAAGCCCGAGCCGTTTTGCAGATCAACACTATTTTTTGTTCTCTGAATTAATCCTCTGCTAATGTGTAACAGCTGTCTTTGATAACTGATTTAATCCCCTAGTATAGCGAGTTTTGGCGATGTTTGGCGAGGCTGTAAGCCGAGCCGCATTTCCAGTTAACACTATCTTTTGTTTTCTAATTAATTTTAATCATCTGCTTAAGTATCATTGGAAGTCTTTGGCGAAGAAGAAGGCCGGGCTGCGTTTCCGAAAGACACCATTTTTTGTTCTCTGAATTAATCCTCTGCTAAAAGGTCTTTGGCGAGACCGAAAGCCATGCCGCGTTTCCAGACGAACATTTTTTTTTGGTTATAAAGTAGCGTATGTCTTATTTCAGGTCTAGAACTACATTTAAAGCAGTTTCAGCCCTATCAGTTAGGGAGGTACGGTGTGAAGATGTGTATTACTTTTCTATAGGAACTTGACACCCAATTGCCTCTGAACTGATTAATGGGATAAAAAGTGGTCTACTATGTCCTATTCCAGGTCTAGAACCACATTTTTGCAATGTTGAGCCTAATCGGTTTAGTAGGTATGGCGTGAAGGAGTAACAGTACATCACTTTTCTATAGGAACTTGACAACCCATTGCCATCCTATGGGAACTAATTTATCGGATATAAAGTAGCTTTTGTCCTATTCCAGGTTTGGAACAACATTTGTGCAATGTTTCAACTCAATCGGTTCATCAGTTACGGCGTGAAAGAGTAACAAACATACCAACTTTATACAACTTTATATCCATCCCAACTTTCACATTTATAATATTATTTGGATGTACCTTACATGAGAAGAGTGCATCCGCAAGACGAAAGAACATGAACTCATCCCTGGGGATTTATTTATTACACAACAAATCAAATACATAACAATAAAAAATTATAAAATTAAAACTAAATAATATTTAAAATTAAACTAAATTGAATTTTTATGGACATCAAAACACTCATTTTCTATTCCTTTTATTGGATTTAGAAAGTACTTACGAAAGTAAACACACTCCTAATACTTGCAATATTTGTGAGATACATACATTAGGTCACTTCTAATTATATAGCCAAAAATACATACTCAAGACTCGGTAAGTGGTCAGTGACCCTTTTTGAGAAAAAACACAATAAAAATGTTAAAAGGGTCATTGCACCTTGGTCTTGACCACTTACCGAGTCTCCCCGGACGGACAGACGGACAGCGTAAATAACAAATTTAGTCATTTTACTTTGAAATTGAAGGACTTTCAGAAGACAACTTCATCCCCCTTTTCACCCCTTCGGGGTTGGATTTATCACAAACGCTGAGACACGTATAAAGTAATTTTCAATTGTCAGTCTAAACACAAAATTTAAAGATCCTAACTTCGAAACAGACAAACTTTGTAATAAAGAACTTTCATACGAACTTTCATTTTTTTTTACCGTCATCTAGACCTCGCCGAGCCCTTTTCTTAGAGTACCATGAACATGGGTCTAGCATCAGCCGTTTGGGAGATATGGGCCTGTAAAGTTTTGACACTTTCGGCAGACAGATCTCGTCGAGAACTTTTCCTAGACACCCATCAACATGGGTCTAACTCCAGCCGTTTGGGCGATACAGGCCGTCAAAGTTTTGACATTAAAAAAAAACTTTTTTTGGCATCCCGTGGTCCAACCCCTAGGGATGCACTACCTTCCGTTTAAAAGATATTTTGCTTGGATATAGATAGATATAGATAGATAGATAGATAGACAGATAGATAGATTGTGGATATATAGATCGATAGATATCTCAAAAGGAAAAAATGGAACCCTAATAGGATCACTTGTGTGGCTGTCTGTCTGTCCGTCGGTTACAGCCGATTTGCTCTGGCACACATACTTTCAAGAATTTTTATGTCCACTATATTAAATTGCAAAATCGATGCCATTTTCATAATAAACGTCCCAACAAACCATAAAAACGACACCCATATTGATATTTACACATTTCAACATTTACACCCCATCGCACCCCAACAGGGGATGATGGTATTTCACGTCCACTACGTTGTATTTTAAAATCGTAGTCGTTTTCATGATCAGCGACCCGATAAACCATACAAACGATACCCATGTTGATTTTCAGAATTTGTTACCCCATTTCCCCCTTTTAGGGGTTGAATTTTGAAAAAACCTGAAACACGTATTTACTCATTTATTGATAAGAGTACTGCTGTGAAGTTTCGAATAAAATAGTTTAACTATTCTTGTTTCCCCATACAAACTTTGGACCCCCGTTTCACCCTCTTAGGGGGTGAATTTTGAAAAATCCTTTCTTAGTGCACCCCTAGACCTCTAAAGGAACCTACTTGCCAAATTTGGAATCTCTAGACCCAACGGTTTGGGCTGTGCGTTGATATGTCAGTCAGTCAGTCAGTCAGTCAGTCAGGTTCTTCTTTTATATATTTAGAAGAAGATAGATATCTCATTTATTATTATTTTCGTTCGTCAGCGTAACCGGTTGGGTGTAGTTAAGATAAATAAATGTTAATCCTGTGGAAAAGTACGTCTTATTTCAACAAATACGTATAATAAATAACTTATTATAATAAGTTCCCACCAAGTGCCGACAATCACAACCATCAATACTTTTTTTACATAATATTAGAGACTTTCGTAAAAAATTTTCTCATCATTATGCACTATTTATGAGTATAAAATCTGAATTTTACGATATATGGGTGTAGACAAAATATGTAACCACATTAAAGTTTTTCTTTCATTTCTATTATATTTAAATTATAAATAAAATTCCCCATTTCAGCCCAGCAATTTCCAAATTTTGCGGCGGCCACCTTTTTTTTTGACGAAACCCTACCTAATAATTTAGCAACAAATAATTAATGAGCCCAAAAATAAATAAAACTGGATTATTACGAATAATGTTATATTTCCAATTATTTATATAAACATATAGGTACCTATTATTATTGTAATTCATCTATTTTATTAACTGCTATCTTTAGATAACCTTTAATAACTTTAGTAACTTCCTAATGGTAGAAATTTTGTTTTTGTTTTTAACTTTAATATTTCCACCGGCTCTTAGCAATTGTTCACCTTATTTCGTATATTGCATAAGGTCGGTTTTGGAAATGGGCCTCAACTGAAAATCAGAGCAGTGGCTTATTTTGTCTTTGACTTTGTGAATTTTAATTCCTTATTATTTTAATTATTTAATTAAAATTTTTAAATTAGAATAAAATAATTGATTAAGATAAAAAATATTTATTAAATATAAAAGGAAACATGTAAATAAATTTATATCTTAACCGGACAAATTTTAACAGTATTATATTTTTCTTATTTTACTTTAAATCCATTTTTAAGAAAATTAATATAAGTTGTGTTTTTTTTTTCTTTTTTGTTTTATAATTGTCAAATGTGTATTTTTTCTTTTCTTTGTTGTGTAATGCTGTGGAAATGGAATAAAGAAGTTATCTATCTATCTATCTTATCTATCTGATATGTTCCATTCTAATGAGTAATTGTGACTTTGTTTCAGAGTAAAAATGTCAAACCTCTGCCACCGGTACATCCGGCGACATTGCGAGGAGAAGAATGGGGCCTCCTATATGAAGGTATAGATCGTTATAATAATTATTAATTACTGTAGGTTGATTTCGATGCCAAACTTAAAGTTCGACAAAGTAATATATTTATAGTTTCTTGCATTTAAGGAAATAAAAAAGATGATAAAAAGTTAAAATTTAACCAAACTAAACTTAAGAACCTTCTTCAAAAACTTTTCTGAATGTTATCACAGATGATATAATACTAGTATAACATTTTAATGAACCCTTTGCTATGGAATAGTACTAAAAAACTGTTTGATTCTAGACATTTTCGACCATTCTTGAGCAGAAAGAGAAAGCTAGAGGGCCGATTGAGTAAAAATTTTGCATGGTGGTTTTTCCTAACTTGTGAACCTTGGAATTTTAGTAATGTTGTACAGAATGATCTATCGAACATCTTTTTGTAACTTTGTATGCTTGTAGAGTCTTACAAATAATACAATTACTAATTAAAAGCCATAGACATGCAAAAATTTTAAACTGTACCTAATTATTATCAAATACTATGCTAGTAGTTCAAAAAAGGACAATTAATCGCAAATACAAAAGACAAAACTAAATCTCGATAAATTATAAAAAACCACTCAAGTTCAACAAATTTTTACTTATGAGTTTTAGCAGTCTCCTTTTGGATCGCCACACATAAATTAAAATTACACTGTAAAATAATTTTCTCAAAAATATGTTGTAATGTTGTCATTTCATACCGCAAAGACAAGCCAGTAGGTACTTTATCTTGGAGAGTTTCCTATCTTAGAGAGAATTCAAGTCTCCAGTGTCTCAATAAGTGTCCAGTATATTCGTATGAAAATCCATTACATACCATATGTTTATTTTTTCTAAATATCCGTATCTATGTTTTTAGGAGACTTAACAGTTTGGTGATCATAAGGTTTTAAGCGGCCAGTTTAAAAAGTTCAGAATGTAGAGATGTTTGCTTTATTTTATAATTGCAATGATAATAACGAAAAAAGATTAATTTTGTTGATTTTTATTATATTTAAAACAATTGAACACTGAAAATTTAATAAGATATACCCTGCTGTCAGTTTAAGGTGGGCGCCGGCGTCGTCCAACGATCAAACTGAATGCAGCCACGCATACGTCCAAGTATGAGGAAAAAAAAAGGCGTTTTATTTGTAGTTTAATTTTCTGCCTACAAGTGCTTGACTCGAGACGAATCTTTTTTTCTATTTAACATTTTGAGGTATGTTTAAATAGGGCTTTCTCATACCCATTCACGAAATTTTACCCCAAAATGAGCCACGAGGATTTTCAATACATATAGTGAGTTTTTTTTTAATTAACTCTTTATCCTACAGACCTACTATAAATTGTCTCGTTTTATTTTTGAGAAAAGCGCTATACATGCTTCGACCGTAATTAGCCCTCCCTGGCCTAGTATATAAAAGTCCCCACCCTGCGGGCTCGGACTTTTAACTTACTCGGCTACGGAGAGCTCACTTACTTGGTCTCATTTATCTATCGTCCTAATCCTTGATTAGGCAGGTGAAAGATAAGACTGTGGAATGACCACAAATCGTCGATACCATAGATATTTTGTGAAGCGAAGGGTGTGAAATTCCTGGAATATCACTTTGCATAAAACCATATAATTATAAATGATCTGACTTGAAAAGCCAAAACAAACTAGGTATTTTTGACCGTATTTTAAGCGCCTGTGTAATAATGTCTAGCAAACACTCAGTTCTATCATAATAAATGAATGCCCAGGCGCTTAACAGCTCACAACTTTTTATCGGCACCTGAGAAGCGTAAACAGAATATTTTGGTTCAGCTGCGCCAAGAAACTCAAGTTACGAGACCAGGAGACTTTGAAAGCTCTGGAAGTCATAAATCCAATAAAATTAAAGACTAGAAGCTCGAGGGAGGAACTTCACAAAAGCCTCGTTAAAACTTTGAGAAACAATCATGGAAATTGCCCATTAGCGAAGGACGGGAGCTACAAACAACTTCAAAAATTTACTATACAAACTCTATTAAAATATCCACGAAGGGTAATCCAATGGAGTCATTCAACTTACCATCGAATTACTCTTGAAAAGTAAAAACTACTCAACGTAATAAGGCAACAACTGAGTTTATCTACTCCCATACTGCAATAAGGCAATTGCAACATCAAAAACAGTTTTATAAGTATCTAGATTGTTTATCCGATGTTGTAAAATTACATTATTACACCACGATTCTGCGCTGCGATTGGCCGAATTTATTATAAAACCGCTAGAGATAAATCAACAGCAGAAATGAGAAATAAAATCCGACCTTATTTCTTAAGCCACGCCCCCTTTATCCTGATTGGCCTTCAAGCCGCATTACCGAAACGACGTACCAGCGGTTCATGAACGAATGTTCCTATTTTTCGTGAAATTTTTAGTTGAAAATATTATAAATAAAGACGATATTTTGATGGTCGTAGATAAAGTATTGCGTGCAACTGAACATAGTAGACATTGGGATACTCGTGCAAAATTAATACGAAACTCATTTCGTTCGTTTCGTAAACAACCACTCGTGTCCCAATGTCCCAATTATGTTACAGTTGCACAAAATACTATTTTACACCCATGTCACTTAATTTTATGCCTATACTTTTTAATGCAGTGTTTGAGATTCCGTGTGTATATTTTCCGAAGGGAGCGAGATGAGCGCAGGTTCGAAGATACACTGCCAAACCTGCGTTTTTACACCCGTTGTAGTCTTTAGTGGGTTACTGACTTTTATTACTGCCTTTTTTGAATATTAACTTAAGCAATGTGCCAAATTAAAGGCCTACCTGTGTTAAAAATAAAAGCCGGTCAAATGCGAGTCGGACTCGCGCACAGAGGGCTCCGTACCATTATCCACAGAGCATACCATTATCTATAAAAACGGCAAAAAAAACATGTCTGTTGTATGGGAGCCCCCTTTAATATTTATTTTATTCTGTTTTTTAGTATTTGTTGTTATATCAGCAACAGAAATACATCATCTGTGGAAATTTCAACTGTCTAACTATCACGGTTCAGGAGATACAGCCTGGTGACAGACGGACAGACGAACAGACAGACGGACAAACAGACGGACAGCGGGGTCTTAGTAATAGGGTCCCGTTGGTTACCCTTTGGGTACGGAACCCTAAAAAGACTGAATAAAATAACTCAACAACTATAATCATTTTTGACAAAAAAAAAAATCTATATTTCATTATTAGATTCATAGTTATTTGGCAGACCCTCTTTTCATTTGATTAAAATTGTTATTTTTACGAAATAAATAATTAATTTTACGTTATGAATAATAAAGGTCTTTTAACTATCTGCAATTGCACATATATAAAATATTGTTTTAACAACTCTATAATTATGTTTATTATATTATGAATTAAAGCCCGGATGTTTGTTTTTACACCCATTCTAGCCTTAGCAGCATACGGAAATGTCTGTTATTTGCAATAGGGATTCCGTTGGCTGGTAGGTACCAGGCTACTATGAAACAAAAAGAGCGGTTGAAGCTGGAAGTTTGAATAAAGTTCGCTCATGTGGCTGCCTGCAGCGGCGCCGTTCAATTTCCGAAACCGCTGCAAAGCGGCGCGTCGGGCGATAGTTCAATACAAAACACCAGTTCCGTTTGGATTTCACTGATAGTTTACAACACTTTTGTTTGGGATGTAAAGTCTTTTTGGGATGGTTATTCTCTTTGTAGTGTCGCTCTCATTACGACTAAGCATAATTATATACATAATTATGAGTTATGTATGTCTTTTACTTTACCAATACCTATTACTCGTAGGTCCGTAATGTTATCATTCTAAAAAGTTTCAAATGTTATATTTCTAACTCTCATTTTATTCATTACTCATATTTCTTAGCAAAACGTCTAAAGTACAATAAAGAAAATCTTACTATGGCTTTCAAATGACAAGAGCTAATCAGGCATCAGAATTAAACATTCTTTCCCCTTATTTTCCCATTTTCAAATTCCCCAGCGTTGTGGGACATCAGTTCAGAACTTTCTTCATTTGCAGAGTTTCAAACAATGCAGCCTGTGTATTACTTGTTTGCAATTCATTTCCTTGCAAACGGACTATAGGAATTTTGTGCACATATATTTTGGACTTTTATTTTCCTTAAGAGGCTATGCGAATTTTATTTTTGTCACTGTCACTCCAAGCGAAAACACGCTCAGTGCGAGAGGGGCGGATTCAGGGCGAAAGAGAAAAATGTTAGTTTTATAATTTTTATAAAAAATCTAAAATAGCTAGCAAAATTCCAAATATCAAATCTCTAGATATAGTTGAAACACACCTAATAAATTATGTTTGAGTTCTGTATTATGGTTCCTATTCGTCAAACGAGGAGAAAAAGTGTGTTTGAAGACCTCATTTCAACAATTACTTATATCGAGGAAAATTTATCCAAACATGTTTTCCAATATCAAAACCTTAGATCATATAGTCAAAATGCATATACCAGAATTTTATTAAAATTTTCCGTGTATTTCATGAAATAAACAGAAAAGAAACACTCATATTTTTTACATATCGCCTTAACATATACGAGACTGAAAGTAAATATATTTCCATGACATTTATCCCCCAGGGGTTTTAGTGGTGATCCAAGTGTCATGGAAAGTCAAATACTCACTTTTCACTGACAATTATCCCGTTAATTCCTACGTTTTACTGTAAAGTTAATTTTAATATACATATTTAATTAGTTTAAGTATCTCTTCTTTGAAGTACCTATAGACATTATTGACGTTTTTTTTTAATTCATGGGTTTTTATAAATAGTTTTTTTGTGTGTGCTATTATCTGGGTTTGCTTGCAAAAATCTCTGTCAGAGATAAGCTCTAGTTGCATAGCAAAAACCTTAAAAATTACTGTTACTATTATTGTTTTATGTGCAATAAAGTATTTGAATATGAATTTATACAAAAAGTTCTTAACTAGATTTCACTTAGGATTATTTAAAGACATTTTGTCCAGGTTTTCATCAAACAATGTCACAATGAACACAATGTCGTCCGGATTTTAAGGAGAAGCCAAGACCTCATTAAATTCTTTTCAAGTTTTTTGTTTTTGATGGGACGTCGATGTTGTATTGCGTTACGTGATTTATTTATTTCAGACAACTTTTAACGAGGATTCAACAGAAAACAACGTAAACAACACGTTAATAAAAAGCTGTAATGTATTTGGTTACCACAACCAGAAAGCTATGCTCCATTTTGCACAAATTTAAACAAATTGATGTGTAACAAAATAACACAAGAAATAATAATTTAAGATAGACGTAATAGATACGAAGAGTATGGTTCACGTACAAAAGGTACAAAATAAAATCAGCCAAGTGCGAGTCGGACTAGCGCACGAAGGGTTCCGTACTATTATCTATAAAAACAGCAAAAAAAAGCATGTCTGTTGTATGGGAGCCCCCTTAAATATTTATTTTATTCTGTTTTTTAGTATTTGTTTTATATAGTGGCAACAGAAATACATAATCTGTGAAAATTTCAACTATCTAACTATCACGGTTCATTAGATACAGCCTGGTGACAGACGGACAGACAGACGGACAGCGGAGTCTTAATAATAGGGTCCCGTTGGTTACCCTTTGGGTACGGAACCCTAAAAAGGGAAGAAAAGGAATATGAAAAGATACGAGACAGATCTTTGTAATACATAACTTGCAACAATGCTGGTAATAAGCGTGGCGGTTACAAAGGCACGCGGATCTATTTGCGGTGCTGGGCTACTACGGTTTCTCGTTTCTTGATACAAATCTTTTGAAGGACTTTTAAAGAGATATTTATTCGTAGTGAAATGTGTTTCGAAACTATTTTGTTTATTTTTCAACTTTTGTTTCCGATAGTATTCGATTTTATTCTTTAAACCTGCATGCCGTATAAATCATCTACCATTGGTGCCAAGATTGGTTGTGATTGTGGAATATTATTTTTGTAATAATTTATTTTTCTACTTGATGCACTGACATAAGGCTTTCACTTTGACTTATTATTCGAAAATTTAATTAACAGGCCAAGTCAGCACTTATATATAAAATGCCTGGAAAATTACCACATCTGCTTTGCAAAATTAAGTAATTGTTAAAAACCTTAAGAGTCATACAGTTTTATAAAATCTCGAATGAGTTTTACATGAAACTCCATGGACCCCAGCGTTCCAGCAACGATGCAATAACATTAAGTAAAGGGTGTAATTTGTTATACCAGGAAAGAAACGACAAGGAATAAAACGCGACACAATTTGTCTTTTTTAACCGTCTGTCGATGCTGCTAGCTTTTGTGTCTTTTGTACGATTTATCAACTGCTATCAATTGCTTATCAAGAAATGTAACTTTACATGACGTGAATTGTTCAGTTGAGTAAGACTCTTGTTAAGTCATAACAAAAACCAAGGAATATTTCTTGAATTAAAAGCACTTGTACAGTAGTTTCAATATTTAATTATGTTTTCTCCCAACTGGTTTCGGATTCTACACCATTTTCATATTTTACATTTTGCACCATTAAGGAATATTTATTTGCTATTTGCTAGTCCTTGCGTAAAAGATATTAAATGTTATTTCCAGTTATTTCATGTCCATTGACATAATGTTCATGTCATGTCATGTATGAACGTCAATATTCATGTGTTTTCTTATCCAGCCTGTAAATCGAACCTTGGTCGTAACTCGCAATCCTTGTGATTGTAAGGGAATATAAAATTAAAATTAAAATTTATCTGATTTAGGTGTATTCCATCAATCTTTTTCTATGTTCAAATGTAAAATTTTGAAATCTTTTGTAACAGAATAAGTAGGTAGTTTATTTTTGTTTTGGTTTCACTTACTTGCTCGGCTAGGTTTAGGTTTAGTTTATTATTTTTGGAATTCAGTAATATAATTTTTGTTTGTAGCTTAACGTTTTATTTGTAAATATTCTAATTTTTTTTGTAATTGTATTGTATTGTAGTGTAGCGTGTGTTCTTACTGCTTGTTTATATCTTAAATGTTGTGTATACAAGATAACGTATATCTATCTATCTATCTTAGCATTCTTTTACCCAAATAATATAACGTTGACAGTTACGAATCGCATTATTCATAAAAAGGGAACGGAGTGCTAAACCCGACACTCCGGGGACACAGTTTAATGTTAAAATTTGCATCGTGTAGTATATAGAATATTGTGAGACAAGCAGGGAATAATGCTAGACAAACCAAAGGTACAGAAGTTCTTAAGGCGACATGTGAAAAAAATATTTCATGATATACACGAAAAATTATAATCGGTTTCTGGTATTTGCATTTTGACTATATAATCTAGGGTTCTGAAATTGAAAAACATGTTTGGATAAATTTTCCTCGATAGAAATAATTGTTGAAATGTGGTCATGAACTCAAACATATTGTGTTTTAACAATATCTAGAGATTTGAAATTTGAAATTTTACTAGTTATTTTAGTTTTTTTAATAAAAATATAAAACCAACTTTTTTCCCTTTTGCCCTGAATCCGCCCCTCACGCACTGCGCGATTTTTCGCTTGGAGTGACAGTGACAAACATAAAATTCGCATAGCCTCTCAAGGTTAAACGGCAGTCGTTTAGCGCAAAGTGCACAACTAACTTTTGTTTTTCTTGTTTAAAAGCTAAAAATTTAAAAACCGTTTGGTACGTGGCAATTGACGCCAATAGTTCAGTATTAGTGAGATTTATAAAGCAAGAGTTTGAAATTTAATCCACAATTAGCTATGATCTTGTCCAAACAAAGTTAAAACGGCATGTTAAGTTAGTTTTGAAAAGATAATGACTAATTGTGTAGACAATTTCAAACTTATGCTTAATAACCCTCACTAATACTGAACTATTGGCGCCATTGCCACAGACCAAAATGCTTTTAATTTATTTATTTCTTAACAAGGAAAACAAAGTAAAATTATGCACTTTGCGCTAAGCGACTGACTAACCTTAAGGCCTTTTGTATGTACTTTTCTCAAATATAAAACCACAAAAGTTTTACAAAACTAAACTAGAGATTTAGAGATGCCCAGCCCACAATGTGCAAAATACAAGTGCCGACACATGAGATTTACGGTGTAACTACAAAACGATGTTTAACTTTAGACAGTGTTTAAATCTGTTGGTGTCACTCTTTTACAATATGTAAGAAAAGGCGACAACAACAGATAAAGTTAAACACCGTTTTGTAGTAACACCGAAACTCTATTTTAAGTTTTATCTGAAAATCATCGATTATCTGTGACCGGTGAAATATCATCTCAGAACATTAAATGCCGAAAAGAAATAAAGCGACTTCTGTTGTGATATTTGCAAACATTTCCGAACAATTAGATGTAGCTCGTTAGGTTTATCACGTGCTTTTCTTTTTTGAAGCACTTTACTTTGTGTCTTTTTGTTACCATTGCCACATTTGCATAAATTGAAGATGACTTGTAAGGGTTAATTCTCCGGATTTGTAACAAAATTTCGAGATATAATTATAATAGCCAAAATACTACCTTTAGCTAAGACATATCACTAAAAGTTTTCTATATGCATAATAGTAGTTTATGCTACAAGGGCGAAAAGGAAAAAAAAATACGAGGACGATTTAAAAACGAGCGTAGCGAGTGTTTTAAACGTAACCAAGTAATTTATTGCTCTTACGCCCGTGTAACATACTACGTTTTTCAATGCATATTGTGAGGAAATAAAACAAATATAGTCAAAGAAAACAATTTGATTATTAAAGTTGAAAGTAACATTGTTACAGTTTTGCAAAAGGAGTGTATCCAGAGCCATTAAACAGTGAAAAAAAAAGTATAACATTTACGGTGCACAGGAAAAGTTACAGGTTAGCTAATTTCTCGTAAATAAATAAAAAAAAAATTAATAATAAAGGCCTAAGGCAAAATAATTGACTTTCTGTTCGGTTTTGATGCATAAAAAGTAAGCCTTTACGATCACTTGCATTGAAAACATATTTTTAATGATATTATGGTAGCTTCAAAATAATTGGAATTTCCATAAGCGTGATATTAGATTATTTTAAGAATTTACTATTTATTTTAAGATTATTTTATAATTTATGGAAAAGCCAATTGTTTTATAGCTATTGTGATATCATTAAAAATATGTTTATGAATATAGCAAACTTTTAACAATAAGTTTTCTTAGCTAAAAGTTGTATTTTGGTCGTTATCACTTGTGGTTATTTCTTAATATTTTGTTACAAATCCGGAGAAACGACTTATATTGTTTTAGTCGTTTTTATTTTTAGGCTGCCGGGGATAGGGTTCATTACCCATCACGTTTGGGACGTATTAATCGTCGGTGAAAAGCGTGTGCACCAAGTGTGGACTGTGATTTGCATTTCACAGTGTGAATTGTGTTATTATTTTGAATTTGTCTCTTTTTTATTAATTTAAATGATATTGATATTCATAAGAAACTTAAATAACATAAAATTATACCTAAAACTAATACTAATTAAAATAACAAATTAAACTAAAAACCAAGAAATCCTAAAATAAAAACTAAACTTTAAATAAAACGCCTAACCAAAAAAAATTTGGATAAATAAATTAAAGATATTATCTTTTATTTGAATAATATTTTACGAAATATCTTCTTCAAAACACATTTAAAGGCGTGACTTGTAGAAATTACTGAAGTGATAAAATTTCATTATTTCCCTCTCTAGCAAGCCCCACAATCCATGGGGAACTGTAAACTGTCAACGACTGCAACTTTTTACGGACCCTTTAATTAAAAGTAAGGTTATTCTTTTAATTTTGGGCTACATTTAGACAAGGAAGCTTACAAAATAAAATTAACACCTCTATGAAAAAGCATAAAAATTTACTCGCTTATTACATACAATTGACTAAAAACGGAACTATTATTTTACTAATACGTACCAAGAAATTTAAAATCTAACCAGAAATGTGTACAATGTGTTAAATCAATACCAAATTACACACCTACTAATGATGATAATATTGCATTTTGTGACCCGGTTACAAGTTTATTTACCCCTTGGTTCATTTCTTTAACCAGAGTAGAAAATTCAACCTTCTGGCACTTGATTAAAAGCTACACGTTTTTCCAAAAGTAAAATAGGTTTCTAATGTTTCTGATGTGGTTGCTAAGTGACCATTTGTATACTCATCGACTTGCTCGTCGGTCGACGCCCTTTATATTTGTGTTATTGCTACATTTACAAGTAGGTTTGACCTTAAAAGAAAATTGAGTGTAAGAAGGCATTGGACAATGAGATCAATACATTTTTGAACATACAGAAAACAAATAAATGTTTTATTTAAAATATAAACCTTTTTGTAGCAATAAACGAGTTTTAGTGGAGGGCACAACAAACGGATGTGTTAATAAACGACCTTTAGTCAGCGAAACACATAGAGGGTTCCGCTAGGACGCGTTTTCGGCCCGCGGGCTTGCGTCGAGATTTTTATTTGAAGAACTTTTTGCTACACCACCCCTCGTCTATGGGGTGAGCAAATAGGTACTTCGGTGTTTTATATAGACCACGCAATTTTGCTTTGTATTACCAACTGTCTCGTTGTAGCTTTAAAAGTTTGCACGCTAAATTTTGGTTGGTTGATTGTTTAAGAATATTTTTTCCTGCAGTTGCTGAATACGCTCTCAGTGGACCTGGAGGAGATGCTCAGTGATTTATACGAGGACAGAAAAGTTGCCAGGTAAGTGTAAAAATAGTTCTTTGAGCAATTACTTCGGCGCCTACTTGACTTTATAATAGACTAGGCCGGTTTTATTGCATCTTATGTAGTTAAATGAACGTCGCAATTAAGTGCAATCTATTTGCACTTTTATCCGTTTCTCATCTGTAAATAAATATATTATATTGTCAATTTAGCTGATGTCTGTCAAGGCAAGGTATTCTTTTCATTCACTTTTTCTGTGCTTCTTAACGATCGTAACAATGTCTTGATCCTGTCTTTCTGTTTTTACGTGGCAATACTCATGAACTGCTAAATGTTTAATGAAGGAAAATAAGTTTACTATTTGTCTGCGTTCATCTTTCTGTGCTTTGTAATAATCGTAACTATATTTTGATCTCTATACATGGCTTTCTGTTTTTCTATGGCATTACACATAAAATGCTTAATGTAGGACAATAAGTTGACGACTGTGAAACTATTTATTTTGCAGAAATAATAAAACGTTATTTGATGTATCTACATTATAAGTAAATAACAAAGCAAAGGTCGGATTCCTTACACTGATTTCATTAACCAAGAACTTCCTCAGAAGCCAGTAGAGTCTAAAGAAGAAACGATCCTTATAAAGTGGGTAGAAAATCTCATTATTGGCACAGCAGCGTATCCTGGACGGACGAAGTAAACAAATTGAGTTATACGCGGCCGTGCGGGTCAAAGAACGAAAAGCTTTGATATTGCTTTGACAAGGTATGGGTAATTTTATTTAAAGAGATTTAGTTACTTAGTACTCATTTGTTTCAAACTCAAAATCGATTTATTAATATAAATATAAATTTTAACATATCCTTTTGGGCACTGGATCTCGATATCCTATTTGTTGTTTTATTTTTAAATTATATAGTTGTGAAATACTAAGATCCTACATGAAAATATAAATAAATTAAAGCAATATTGCCAAAGACGTGTACGCAGATCTGAAACGAATTCGATTAGTTAATAAAAAAAGAGACAAAGTAGACATCGGCTGGCTGAACATACTCGTAGGGATTAGGGAACACATGGTAACCGAAACTCAATCACATTTTCAATTTTCATTGTATCTGCTACTTCAAAAGCATGGCGGGTTCAGAGCCACAACCTGTCTGAAGCCTTGTTTTATTTTTTATTTTACTACTTTAACGAATACCAATGAACCAATGAAAGGATTGCGATCTACTGGATCTGGATGAAAATAATATTTCAGATTGAAGACTGGAAAAACGAAAAAAGTTTTGCTGAAAGAAATCTCTTCTTAGAGATAAGCACGCCAATGTGCATATTGTTTAAATGTAAATATTATATGTATCCCTGTTTCTGTATATGTGTGTACAATAAAGAATAAAGAATAAAAAAAGCAATATTGATTAAAAAGTTATTGTATCCTGTACTGAACATGATTTCCTACATTCTGTGGATACAATCTGGTAACAATAAACAAAAATATTTTCGTATAAATAATGACTTGTGTTGAAACTGCTATGATAAATAAACGCAGACAATGTAAATCAAGCTGTGACACTGCATCCGCCAATATAAATTACAACAAAACAATAAAAATCTCCATCGTTCCTGCTGCTGATTGGCTAAAAATGATATTCAATACGGGACATAAATCAGGTAAATGAAAGAGTCACCGTGGTATCATGTGAACTACAAATCAGACATTGGCTATTTTTCGTCAACGCCGCCGCCTCTACTATCAAATGAAAAGGCACTCTTATCCCAAAATCAGAGTAATTTCAAAGTCAAATAGAACTTTCAAATATCGTCTAAAACTTCAAAAAAAAAAAATACGCGATATAGTTCGAACCTTTATCTAGGTCTTCCACGCATGTGTTACACGATCAGATAAACTTTGCTCGATAGAAATAATTCACGAACACAGAATGTAATAAGATCTTTCAAATCATGCCATTTCCATAATTCCACTCTTTTATTAACGAAACATATCTGGTAATATTGCTCTTTAAATTTTCTAGGTCGACCACGTAAGTGGGTTTTAATAAACATACCCCTTATTTTTAAACAATTTAAAAACCGATAAAAACAACGAAAAAGTACAAAAGTGTGGTTATTTTCTTTACTCCTTACAAGTAAAGAAAAAGACAGAGAGTCACTCTTCTGGGATAAGAGCGCCTTAAGTCAACAACAAAATACTTTAATATTTCATGCACCCAATAGAAATCATGGAACTAACCTGCCAACAGAGAACTAATTAACTCTTGAGTAATAAATAAAACTCTTACTTACAATAATATTTATTGTTATTGGGCCTTAAAGACTGATGTTTGTAAGATAAACTGAGAATCGCAGAATAAAATTAAACGCTATTTTTGCACACAATAATCTTATGTTTTGCTGTGAAATGTACACATTTATGGATTTGGTTAATTTATAAAACAATAAACAATTGAAAACGTAGTGAGTAAGGGCGGCGACGTTACAAACACTCCCCGTGAGTAATGGTGTTTACAAAGAACACTTTACGAAACAAAATAAAAGTAAAGCACCTGTAGGTATACTTACTCGGGCAGAAAATTTCCATACACCTCGCTCTAGATCATAAAAACTACCTACTACGCAGATTTCCCAAATAAAAAAAATGAAAATTTCACCCAAAGAGGTCCCAACGCACCATCGCATTATGCAGCCAGTGCCAGATTATCATAAACGTGTCATATACAACCTCCTTTCGCTGTTGGTAAATCGAATACTACACACCTTGCAATTTTATTTTTTACGCGTCGCACATTTCTAGATTTGCTTTTAAATCAATGCTTTTATCGTTTTAAGGAGTCGGACATGTTTCAGATTGAAATTAAGTTTGTCCTGAGTATCAAATTTGATCACAACCGGATTTTAAAATTGAAATATAATAATTATTATGAAAATTAGTAACATTGTAACGAAAACACGAGGCAACACCAAGTTATTCATAAAAACTAAAAAGTATTTACTCTTATGTATATTTGTTAAATCTTTTTAAAGCTTTTTTAATCGTTTGAGCGGAAAAGTTGCCTGAGTCTTAAGAGGTTGAGCAAAAAATTAAAGAAACTTCATATTTACATGTTTTTTTTATATTTACCTGTTTTTTTTAAATATATTTATATTATTAATATACACATAAAAAAGTAAAAATTGGGTTTACGGGTGAAATATTTTCATTTAAATTATGTTTACTTAAGAGCCTTTCATAACCTTCCATGGAACTTTGCCCGAAGGTGTTCCTGAATTATTAATATGTAAAGCCGTTCCGCAACTCGATGGTCAGACCTGTCAAAAACAAGCGAATACTGTACGTGCGGAAACCCAAAGTTAAACAAAAGCGGGTAAATAATGAAATACCTAGTACGAAGCATAGCCACAGCTGGGGTTCCTAGCTTAAAGGCAAATTATTTCCCTGACATTAAGGCCCTACCGTAAAAATATTGGCACTTTTAGTAGTCCTGTAAATATTTTCAAAAACAAGCTACTAATTACATCAATTGTGATAATAATAATATAATAATCTTTATTGATAATTACACACAGAGATAAAACAATGACACACAAGAAAATACAACAAAAATATAAAATGTTGCTTATTGCTAAATACAGTGCTTGTCTTATCTAAATTACGCTTGACTGGCGGTCCTCACAACTAAGCCGAGCTTGTCTCGGGAGGGCCTTTGTTAGTGTACACACATGTTAATTTGTACAGAATTACGTCGATGGATTGGTTATTTGTTGTTTAGTGCGCTTTTGGGATGTTACTATTACACTTCATCAGTTTATTAACAAATAAGAAGTTATATTTATGAAAATATGTACACACACTGAGATATTATATTAAAAAAAAAGTGTGCAAATTATAAATCTAAGATTGCTTATTGCATGCTAAACTACAAACTTTAAAAGAAAATAAAATATATAATATATAATATAAAAATATATATCAGGTAAAAAAAAAATATACATAAAATACATAACGTAAAATAGTGACAATATACATAATTCGATAAAGTTACATACTACGTTGGTATATGGAGTAAATTTTCAGTATTATCATAATTTAACGAAAGAAGATACTTTGTTACAATTTTTTTAACATGAAAGCGAGTCAACCCAGAAAATTTAAAAAGAGTATTAATTTGATTGTACAAATAAGGAAAGATGAAATGGGGGAAACGTTGTGCAAATTTGGTTTTACATGTCCGTGTCGGGATTCTTGGCTCACGTCTCGAAGGTGCCAAATTCTGGTAAAGGGACAGTGTTTTATGCGCTGTAAGAACAGCTTTAAGTATAAAGAGTTGTCTTACGCGAAGGACGTCACTTACTTCATATAGCTTGTTGGTAGAATATTGGAAAGGTTTTTTAAACATTACCTTAAGGACCGATCGCTGTGCCCTTTCGACCTCAATTAGGTAAGTTTTGGCAGCGCTGCCCCAGACTGCGATGCAATAGTTAAGTAAAGATTGACTAAGAGCCCGGTAAACATTAATTAGGAGTGGTTTGGAAACTGAATTTCTTAAAAGTTTCATAATATAGGCTGTTTTACGTACACGGCTAGTGAGTGCGGATATATGAGGAGAGAAAGACAGATTGTCGTCTAAGAGTAGTCCCAAGTATTTAATGTTTGCTACCTTTTCAATTGATGGACAGGTGCAAGCTTCATCATTGCAGCATCCGTAGTGAACTATGATCGGCGAAGACAACGGTGGCCGAGTTGCTTTGGTAATATGAAAGTTGAGATACTTGGACTTTGCCACATTGAGGGTAAGCAAAATGTTGTCAAGCCAGTTGGCAACAGTCGCAAGGCCGGACCTGGCCAGAGAGAACGCATCATCCCACGTGGCCCCATAAAACAGGAGAGCGGTATCATCTGCATAACAAATGGTGTCGGAGTTTGTGAAAGAGAGGTTCAGCAAGCCATTTATGTATATGGTGAACAATGTAGGACCTAAAATGCTACCTTGTGGGACTCCAAATTTGATAGCAAGTGGTTCACTACTATGAGAATCAATTTTTACACACTGTCTCCGTCCTGAGAGGTAACTTTTAAACCAGTCGAGGGATATTCCTCTCACCCCAATGGCTTCAAGTTTTTTTAGCATGATAGGAACGGAGACAGTGTCAAACGCCTTTGCTAGGTCCAAAAATACACCGATACATTTGTTACCACTATCTAGTTGCGAGGAAACGAGGTTGACTAGGAGTGTTGCAGCGTCCTCTGTTGACTTGTTATGCCGAAAGCCGAATTGTTTGTCCGATAGCAGTCCGTGGGTTTCTAAGTACTTGACCAGACGCGTGTTAACCAGTCGCTCCAAAAGCTTAGAAAATACACAAAGTAGAGAAATGGGTCTATAATTACCTGGTACATTTTTAGGTCCACCTTTATGTATAGGCGTAACGAATGATAATTTCCAGGACTCTGGAAAGACACCTGATGAAAGACTTAAGTTAAAGATGTGTGTAAGTGGATCAACGAGAACATGAATAAGATACTTGATAAAAGAGTTTTTGATGCCATCAGGACCTGGTGCGCACTCGTTTTTGAGTAGTTTGATATTATTTCCTACCTCCAAGTGGTCTGTAGGGTAAAGAAAAAACGAGTGCACACAGTCCGAGGTAATACCTATTCTTGACGCTAATTCCTCTTCTGAAACACCGAGCCTGTTCAAAATGTTAGAAGCTAGTTCATTACCAACATTCGAAAAGAATTTATTAGCATCATTTAATCCTCGAAGAGTGTCCGTCGATGAGTATAACAATTCTTCGGCTGAGTTAAGTTTGGGTGACGTGTGGGTTATACTTCGGATACTTTGCCAAAGTTTTTTTGGGTTATTCATGTTGCTGTCAAGTAAATTGTTCTCGTATGCTATTTTTAGCCTGTGTAATAGATCATTGCAGAAATTACGGTACCGTCTATATGTTATTTTTAGCACTGCATCGTTGGGTTTTTTACGAGATTCGGAATGGAGTTTGTCTCTCTGTTTCATGCAACGAATCAATCCCGGAGTAATCCAAGGCTTGATAGCATACTTGGATCGACTCAAGCGAACATAAGAGCTGTTTTTAGAAATGACAGGGTTGATTATTGACTCTAGAGCGACAACAGCTGAAGAAACATCCATCTGTTCAGTAACCAGAGACCAGTCAGATTTTTCAAGTTCATTGGCAACACTTAAAAAATCGATTTTCAACTTTACACGGTCATGTCTTTTAGGTAAAGCTGAGTTTAGTCCTAAACCTGTCATTGCAATATCATGATCCGTCAGTGAAGTTTCACAGACTATAGATTTAATTTTTGATTTGGATCTGACAAATATATGATCAAGACAAGTGTTGATACGCGTTGGCTTAGTAATGGTTGGAACAAGACCGTATTCAGACATCATACACAAGTACTCGGCACTATTTCGATCGGAGCTATCAGGCATAATATTAATGTTTAAATCCCCGGCAAGAATAATAAAAGAATGAGTACCGAGGGAATCAAGTAGAGAATCTAATGATTGAAGGAAGATTGCAGCATTATTAAAGGAGGGGGATCTATATACACCTATTATAGTTGGACCATTATGTACGTCCACGACTATGCAGTCAGATTCATTGACATGTGGTTCGTAAGCGGTCGCTGACCAATTATCCCTGACATACACCACCACACCACTATTTTGGTTAATATGAGATCGGGACTGAAATACGTTATATCCAGTTATTTGAGCTACAATTGAATTTTCGTTTAACCTACATTCAGTAAGGACAATGAAATCGAAGGACAAGTCTAAGCGGGTGAGCATCACTGTAAAATCATCAATGTTTTTTTGCATGCTTCTCAGGTTAAAGGTTACTATTTTGATATTGAATTCGGGTGTTAAAATATCTTTGCAGCTTTCAAGTTTTATGAGCTTGTGGCAGTCAACGACTTGGTAGCGATCGATTTCGTCTGCGATATCAAAGAAGAGAAGTTTTAACAATGAAAAAGTGAGGAAAATTGGATATGACCACCAATGTCGACAACATATTATTTTTGGTTGCTGCATAATACAGATTAACGGAGAGTGTAAAATGATAGTTTGAAGAATGTCTTGAAATACCGGTTGATATCAAAAGGCAATTGTTTGATATAATATACATAATAGGATATGGGTTAATAAGATATACATCAAAGCAAATTAAAATTAAAACATGCAGATAAAATCTAACAATGACATTCTCAGACAAGTTAAAAATCAAGAGACTACTTATTTTAGATTTGGCTAGTGTGGTTTTCGGGAGTAGGGTCTGCTGAGCCGAGGATTCGATCAAGATCGTCCGCTGATCGAATGGTAATTGCTGGTCTTTGGTCGGCTTTTCTAATGAGTATTGTACCATTTCGGACCCAGCAAAACCTAAAACCAGCGCTTCTCGATCGGACTCTGGCATCACGAAATAAATGGCGGTTACGTTTAGTCAGACGCTCGTTAAGGTAAACCTTATTTATAGGTCCGTTTGCAATTCCTTCGGACGTGAGGTTTTTCCTTACTTTAGCCGATTTCAAAAGATCCTCACGCTTCTTACGGCGCAGCAACCTAACTACAACTGGTCTTGATAGATTGCTTATCAAGTCTGATGTCTTAGCTCCTTGGTGATTTCGCGGGCCTACTCGTGCAGCCCAATCAATATCGGTGTCTTCCAAAGCCACCCCAATCTTCTTAGCAGCCTGAAGAATAATGTGTTCTAAATTTTCGTTCTCTGTTTCAGGGATTCCGGTTATTTCGATTTCGTTTCGGATAGCAGCTTGTTCTTGGGCATGGAGACGTTCTTGCAGTTCAGTCACCGTTGCTTTAAGCAGAATGGTTTCTTGTTCGTTAGCCGTGATACTTTTGTCGAATGCATCAAGTCTTTCAGTAAGTGTAGCCGTGGTGGATTGTAACTCCTTCTTTAGACTGACAAATTCTTCTCGTAGACAACGTATTTCCATGGTCAGCGCCGCAAAATCAAAGGTTTCCTGACGACCTCTTCTGACAGTTACATTGCTGTCTTCGGGTAATTCATGGTCTGTAAGCGCCGGCTTATCGGTAGAAGTGTTAGATGGATACTTCAAAGGAGTGTTAACGTTCCCACTCTTGGGTTTGTTACAGATGCATTGTTGACAAATCCAGGCGGTCTTTTGCCTAACATCCATTGACTCAAAGCTCTCTCGGTTAATGTTGGCGCAAAGAAGGTCATATTTTAGAGAGCACGTTGAGCAGACCAAGACAATTTTTTTATCTCTAAAAGCAGCCTTGCAACCCGCGCAGTTGTTTGGAGGATTGATTGGTACGTTTTTTCCAGTTTTCGATGCCATTATTTATAACAATCCTTTGGACAATACAGTGCTAAGTGAGCTAAGTGAGTAATAATGGGATAGTTTACTCACTCACTAATAAAGGCCCCCGGCACTAGTAGCACTCTTGTTGTCGCTGGGTGGTAGCGCGGTGATGGCACGGACGCTTGCTGCTCAAGACTGCTCAATTTGTGTAACACTTCTGATGAATAGGTATCTTTGAAGAACACTTTTTGTACGTATTTTACTAGATGGTTTTTAACAATATCTAGATTTTGGTGAAGGGAAATTTGGCTAGCTATTTGAACTTCTTATTTATATGAATAAAAAGCTACCTTTTTGGTTTCTGAACGATTTCACCCGATATGCCATTGGATTGATAACTGGTGACCAACCATCGTGTCTTTGGAACTTTGTAAGGTGAACCGATTTTCATGGGGTTTTCTACAATCGGTAGATTTGATTATCCTCAAAACAGAAATCTGTCCCTTGCACAGCTGTATGGAAAAAACTATAGGATAAAAAGAGGTTCAAGTTGCTAACCCGTTCAGTTATTGAATTTTGATGACAATCGAAGAACAGACATAGAACGCAATTTGCAGGTTAAATACGGAGAATATTTTATGTATAATTTATTCTCAAACTGAATTACTTTCCGAAAATAATTATATATCTGTGTTCCACGGCAAAATTCCCTAGTTTTAGGGAAAATTCCCTCGTACTGGCAGTATTGCTGACTACTCAATCTACCCTTGCATAGCGTCTACAGCACATCAGCACTGTAGTGAGGTGGATATAATCACTGGGGTGTCGGTGTTGAAAAAAACGGGCGCTGAAAGTGTTTTTTACAGCTCTACTATGAGTTTATTAAAATATTTAAAGCGTAACTTTAGCGTGAATTTCCCTAAAGGCACCCCAAGAGGTCCCTTGGAACCCCGGAGATGGAACTTTCAGTGATCCGGGCTGAGAATGATAAATTAAAACGTGCTTTATGAGGGACATCGAGACATAAGAGGTTTATGAAATTTTTGAGTGTATTAAAATTTCAAGTTGTTAGTGAAGTGAAATATTGGTAAAAGTCCTGAGGGTTATTGTATAACAATAGTATTTTGTGCAATTGTGACATAATGTGAGACATTGGGACACGACTTGACACGAGTGCTTGTTTACGAAACTAACGAAGTAAGTATCGCAATAGATTTGAATGAGTGTCCCAATGTCTAATTATGTTCAGTTGCATACAATACTTTATCTACGACCATCAAAAACACTTCACGAAAAATGAAAAAAATAACACTCGTCATGATACTGGTCATGATGGAATTAGTATGTAGATGCCTGAGACCAATCAGAAACTGGAAGGGTAAGGGTCCGTGGCTTAAGAAATGAAGAAAGACCGTTATTGCTTGTGATTGGTTCCCTAGGGGGCCAGTCCCAGCGCAAAATTGCGGTGTTATAATGTAATATTATAACATCGGTCAAACAAGCTTTTGATTTTATAATTACCTTATTGCAGTATGGGAGTAGATAAAAGCTTTTATAATAGTAATAAAATTGAGGTAAGTACCTTTTTATTTTCATCGAGCTATTTACTACATACTTTATAGTTTCTAAATAAGATGTAAAGGGTGACATGTCACAAGAGGAATCTTTTGCCCCCCTCCGCCCCTCACGTAGCATACCATAGCTTCTACCTCCTTCCCCAATTGGATCGTAGTTTTTTCATAACAGGGCTTTGGAGTCTAGGGTGCGTCCCAAAACCGAAACAATAGTTTTTCAAATACAATAATTTATATGATAAATAATGAAAAATTATGTAGCTCAGGCTCCCCTCCTCTACGTTATTTTATAGAAAACCTATCAACTTCAGTATAAATAAAGAATATAATGCAAGTATATAATAAAGTATATATAATATATGTGTGTATGTATACATGTATAATATATGTATCCTACTTCATATGTTCTTATTTAAAAACTCGACGTTAACAATATTATTACTCCTAACCTTATTCCCCTAAATAATAACATAATTTAATTAAATCATCCTATATTCGTGTTAACTTGTCCACTTCCTAGTTAAGATCGAGATATGTACGGACTAAAATAGTTCTTATGCTCTTGTGTGAAAGACAATTAATAAGTTTGTAACGGCTATTTAACTTTGTATTTTTTTTTGTTATCTCCATCTCCATGGTTAAAAAGAGCAACAATGGACGTTTGCTCATATTGTCATAAGTAAGTAAGTATCTATAAAGATACCTACCTAGTTACGTTTGTGTGTATTCCATTATTTTGCGAATTTGTCGCAAAGCATTTCGATATCATAAGGCATTATCATTATCAATATTTATTTAGACTACCTGTACATCTAATTTTCTATATGCTTGCATAAGACGGGAATGACGGTGTACGTAAAAACCCTTACAGGTTTCTGATACACCTTATTATTGTAAAATATGTATTTCTTTTTGGTTATTAAATAAATAAATAAATAAATAAAATAAACGTAGCCCAGCGTAGATTTTTACTGTACCCCTCTCCCCCTAAGCAAACCAAGCAGTTTATGGACGCTCCGTAAAGTAAGGATTAAAAAACAAAATGTGCTAGATATTGGTTGCTACAAGATATATCGTAGGAGATATATTTATCTTTTTTCGGTGTATCTAGCAGTTTTAGGTGTCATAGCGGTAGGTAGTGTGGAGTCATGAAATTGCTGATTGTAGCAATAAGTAATTGTGCACGACTTGTGGCAAGGCACGTAGCCTCGCCAGTTCTCTTCCCGATGTTGTGTAGTATCAACGTGTTTTCTGGTGTGGTTTTAGCCACTAGAATATATCGGCCTATTAACAGCTAACCTGTGTTTCACTCAGTCAACACCACAACATGCCAAAGTGGTGACCCCGAACGTCGATTTTTGGGCAGTGCGTTTGATGGCTGTTGGGGTGTAGTGTTTGTGAGGTGAACCAACGGGACACGGGCAGCGGGAAGGGAACTCCTCGTCGAGAAGTGTCGGCCTCGGCGAGAATTTAGACGGCACACCTTGGGCAGGGCCGGACCCAGGGGGGTATTATACGGTCCTCACCGGTTTTCGGCTCCGGTCACCAGCTTCTTAGGCGGATGGCGGAATTGGCAAGGAACTCGGGAACATCAGAGGCTTCCCTGAAGAAATTGTGGATTGGACGTTTACCGTCAGCAGTTAGAGCAGTTTTAGCTGTGAGCCAAGAGACAAGCCTGGAGAATTTGGCAACTATGGCAGACAAGATAGTTGAGAACATTAGGACAGGAGATGTGGCGGAAGTGACAGCGGCGGCCGCAGCGACTTCCTCACCATTTCCGGAGCTGATGGCGCAGATGATGGCGTTGACGTTGCAGCTTAAAGAGCTAAAAGGAGAAGTTAGTGAAATTCGCGGACGCAGCAGAGATAGGAGCTACGGTTACCGTGGTAATAGAAGAAATCGGAGCAGAAATAGGTCTAGATCAAACGGGCCCAGAAGAAACCCTAATCATCCGGATTGGCTATGCAGATATCATTACAAATTCGGAAATAGAGCGAACAGATGTGAAACGCCTTGTAATTGGGGTGCACAGCAGCAGTCGCAGAATCAACAGCGGCAAGCACAGGGACAGCAGTCGCAGCAATACGGTTCATGAAAATTAGAAACGATGCAGTTGGGTGCGGTTAACAATTGCATTGCAGTGACAGACAATCATCGGTTAAGTAAGTGTTACGGATTGGAACAGTAAACTACGTTTTTTAATTGATAGTGGTGCAAACGTAAGTACTTTACCGGTTAGTTGTGTTAAACCGCAAGATCGTCGTGAGTGCACATATAAATTATACGCAGCGAACAATACAGAAATTAAGACTTATGGTGTGACTACAATGGAGCTAAATTTAGGTTTAAGGCGTGCATTCAAGTGGACATTTATAGTGTGTGATGTACCAAAGCCCATACTCGGAGCAGACTTTTTAAGAACTCATAAGTTACTTATAGACTTGTATAATAGGAAATTAATTGATTTGGTGACTAATTTACGTACAGATGGTACGATAGTTGTTTATGAAGGTCCTTCTTCAATAAGTAGCATTCAGGATGAACATCCATATCGCGAATTATTAGAAGAATTTTCCGAAATTACGAAACCTGTGTCTTTTAAAGAAATACCGTCGCATTCAGTTTTTCATCACATAGAGACAACCAGACCACCGGTTCATGCTAAAGCACGACCTTTGCCCCCAGATAGGTTTAATAAGGTCAGGGACGAATTTAGGTTCATGCAAGAAATAGGTATATGTAGACCATCAAAAAGTGCTTGGGCGAGTCCTCTACACGTCGTGCCGAAGAAGGATGGCCAGATCAGGCCATGCGGAGACTACAGGCAGCTCAACGCAATCACGAAACCAGACAGGTATCCAGTACCTCGGCTACAAGACTTCACGTATGGATTAGCAGGTAAAAAAATTTTCACACGTATAGATATTAATAGAGCCTATCATTTTATCAGAGTAGCACCCGAGGATGTAGAGAAAACAGCGATTATAACACCGTTTGGGCTATACGAGTTTACGCGTATGACGTTTGGACTTAGAAATGCTGCTCAAACTTTCCAAAGATTCATGAATAATACAGTTTTACAGGGTATAGAAGTAATACAGAATGAAAAGGGGGAGAAATCATGTCTTTTCGGGTACATTGATGACGTTATTCTAGCATCAGAAACAGAAGAGCAGCACACGCAGCATCTCAGAAAACTTTTTGAACGTTTTAACGAGATTGGAATCACAATAAATTTAAGTAAATGCGTATTTGGACAAGCTAAAGTAGATTTTCTGGGGTATGAAGTTTCCACAGAGGGAATACGTCCTTTGGAGGACAAAGTCAAGGCTATCACTGAATACCCAAAACCGGAAACAGTTGAGCAGCTGAGACGATTTTTAGGAATGTTAAATTTTTACAGAGCGCATCTACCAAAGGCAGTCGTACAGCAAGCAGAGCTGAATCAGTTTTTGCACAATACAAAGAAAAAGGACAAAACAAAGATTCCATGGAATGAGAAGGCAACGCAGGCTTTCGAGCAGTGTAAGGTAAGTCTTAAAAACGCCGTTACTCTGTCTCATCCGTTGGCCAATGTGGAATTATCTCTGATGACAGATTGCAGTGCAAATTGTGCAGGCGCAGTTTTACAACAAAAGGTTGGTAATTACTGGAAACCGTTGGGTTATTTTTCAAAGAAACTTTCAGCGGCACAGGAGAAATATAGTACATATGATCGAGAATTATTGGCAATATACATGGCCGTAGTTTATTTCAGAAACATGCTAGAGGGTAGAGAGTTCACTATATTTACAGATCATAAACCCTTAACATTTGCTTTTACAAAGATAGGTAGTAACAAAGAGAACTCCCCGTCGAGTAGAGTCGTGGCTCGGCGGGAATTACGACTTACGTTGTGGTCGTCGAGTATCCAAGAGGCGGAGGCAGAAAAAATTACAAAAACGCCGGCAAGATGACAACCCGGAAGATACAGCCCGGAGGAGAGACATTATCGAAGGACAACAGCAGGAAGTCAGCATTAGCCCGGAGGAAACCCGGAGGTCAGCAGTAGCCCAGATAACAAACATAGCCTAGAGGACAGCATACCGAAGAAAAAATCGGAACGTGAAGGTGCGGACGTGTTGCAAGTGATGACTTCGACACCGTTACCAAGAGAAGTAAGAGAATTCAAGAACTTAGCTACAAAAAAAAGAAAATCGAGGAATATTTTGAGAAGCTTTCTGAGCCATGAAGGTATTTAGCGAATTTTTATTAGCAACATACGACATGTGCAAAGAAACAAGACCCCGATATATATTACAGAGAAACCAGGATGTGTATATGAACACACACATATGAAAGTGCTGACAACGTGTGACAATTCTTGTGACGACCGGATACAGTACAATTCCATGCAGTGATATCGTGTTACGAAGCAACTATTTAGATATTTTATGAACCTTTGTATTTTATGTACCTATTTCAGATTTTTTTAGTTTTATTATGTTGTGTTATTGTTTTCAAAAATGGTTTATTTTGACGACTATACAGTCGGGTTTTGCAGAAAACGCTACCTAACTCACGTCGTATCGGAATTGTTAGATTTGTAGATTTTCTAGAGCAATGATTAAAGTATATAAAGAGTATTATTTTTGGTTTTGCATACAGTACATATTGTGAGGTTCAGTGATAAAGATTCAGTTTTTTGTAAAAGTCGTGTAAATATTTTGTGGTTAAAATTCCGAAAAATGGGTAAACCGCAAAGTAAAAACGAACAAGTTGTCATAGCACAGAATGGTGCAAACGAGTCAAGTAATTCGAAATTAGAAGAAAAAATGGAGATTTATGGAATTGTGATAGTGATAACAGTTATCATATTGTGTTTTTTATCAGTGTACGTATTATATACAAAGTGTAGTAATCATATGCGAAAGTGGTTAAGAAAAGAATTAAGAGCGTCAACTTTGGAGAGTGCTCCACAGGCATTCCAAAATACGGTGCAGCAACATGTATAGGACGAATGACGTCAGCAGGCAAATTGAAACATAAAATCGAAATTTTACGAAACGGTGACCATTGTGTTATTTTTGTTTAAAGTACAAAGTAGTGATCATACTAGAAAGTAGTTTTAAAGAAGAGCTAAAGGTATTAGATTTGGGGAATGCGGATTAAGCAACTCAGATCTCAATGCAATAGCATGTGTAACGTAGAAATTATAAAATGAAATGTTAGGGTTCCGTGAGTTTATAACTCGAATATGAACCCGCGAGCTAAATGAAACTATAGATACGGGCAAGCCATATTTTAACCTGAACACTCTTCAAGTTGTTCCGAGCCCTCGGTGAATAGTAAAATGGCCTAGAGAGTATTTTTGCAAACTATCAAGTTATATTTTTCTTTCCGCATTAAAGGGATCCTAGAGAGATTTCCGAAACTTAGATATTTTTTCTTTCTGTTCTTGTAAATTGTAATTTTTTAGTGTTTTATTATTGTTTTCAAGTGATTTATAATGTCGATATATAGTCAGGTTAAGCAGGAAACGCTACCTGAGTGACATCGAATTAGAACAAATAAGCAAAGACGAATAAACAGGGTTCCGTAATAGAATGCAAATTAAGACCCTTGATGCAATGCGAAATTTATTTTTTATTTTTTGAATTTTATTGAATTTCTTGTGTATTGTGTATTGAAAATTGTCATTTATGTTTGTAACTTGTGTAACTATGAAGCATGTAAGTAAAAATTTCTAGAATTTTTTCTTACATGATGTAAAGATATACTATTGGTATACTAGATATTTGTCTAGCTTTTGGATTAGCTACCCAAAAAAGTTAGGAAATGTGTAGGATTCGAATAGATGTCAGATAAAATGTATTTCATGTGTTAGGTAACAATTTTTATTTGTATTTTTCCTCTATAAATTGTTTAAAGTTTTTTATAATAGCATTTTTTTCACATTATTATACTGTGTAAAGTCTAGTTATGAATTGTGTAGTTGAACAAATTGAAAATTTTTCCATTATAGCACTGTTTTTGATATTATAACACCGTTATTATGTTGTTTTACTGTTTCGATATTCAAGTGTTATCTGTTAATTTGGTATTCAATTTCAGAGTAATTTCTACAGAAGTTAGTGTTAAAGAGTTTTTCAGTTTTATATTCATTTTTTTGTATTGTTTTCTTAAAGAATCTTGTGTAATGTTATATTATAAAATAGTCTTTACATTATGGTACTATACAATGTTGAAATTTATTTCATTACAGCAAAATAAGAATTGCGTCAGCCAGTAGGCAGTTTCATGTTACGAGCTTGCTTTGTGTTTACAATTGTTTAAATGTCGAGTCAGATTATGTTATTATTGCAACAGTGTATCAGAGTACAATCAGTATAGTATGTTTTGAAACATTTAGGTACAATCAATGAAAGATGTTTTTAGTTTGTTAAAAATTTTATTTTGAAATTTTTTTTTTTGTAGAAAGGGATGTACTGTGGAGTCATGAAATTGCTGATTGTAGCAATAAGTAATTGTGCACGACTTGTGGCAAGGCACGTAGCCTCGCCAGTTCTCTTCCCGATGTTGTGTAGTATCAACGTGTTTTCTGGTGTGGTTTTAGCCACTAGAATATATCGGCCTATTAACAGCTAACCTGTGTTTCACTCAGTTAACACCCCAACCTGCCAAAGTAGTTTTAGTAGAGTCGTTTTATCTTTCATCATTTGCAGCTGCATGCTGCAATATCTCTGAATAGTACATTAATTTAAATGTATTGAAGTTCAATAGACTGGGTGCTAAATGGGCTATTAAATACAGAAATCTTGCATTTGCTCCTGGCGTCCCCTCTGAGGCTCTACAGGGTTGATTTAAGATGGGGACACTTTTCAGTGCATTCATCGCAAAGTTGTTTCAAAAGTTGAAAACGGGGTTGGAAAACTTAAGTGTTAAAATGTTAAATCAATGGTCAATTAATTAATTTGGGTTTCCTTTGAATAATTTTGTAATATTTAAAAATTTTAATATCAAAATATCTACTAATTCACAGAAACCAATAGAAACTTTGCGATGACAGTATACTATATTAATAGATAAATTTTTTTAATTAAATGTTCAGTTTTGATTTTGATTAATTACAAAAAGGCGGGTTTTTGCAATGCGCCTGCTAGCTTTACAACTCGTCAGTCTTTGTTAGACAGACTGCAATGAGCTTTGGTTGTGTCATAGCAATTATGAAAAAAAGCTAAACCAATAACAACATTAATAGAATTAAATGAGACTTGAGAATAATTCATGATTTATATAAAAACGGCTCACCTCAATACGTGTTATGATCGGGAAAGCCGACCAGTTTCAGCAGATTTAGACAGCCTTCATCTGGACGAGTGAAGACGTTTACGCGACGACGTTACGCCTCACACTCAGTGTTAAATCAATAACAACATATTTGAATTTACTGTAGTGAAACATAAAACCCATCTACGATTGAGTAGGTACCTATTCTATTTTACTGCTGCAGTCTCACAATTCGCGAGTCCTTTTGTATGTCACGAATAGGCGAGCTTTTGTAGTCGCAGTGGCAGGCTTCGTCTGTGCTGTGCTTTTAGTTGTTACAGCCCCCCCTTTCAACCCTTCCCTGTTCTTGCTTCTAGAGAGCTTTTAGATAGTGTAGCCTTATTATCATGTCGATGGTTTGGCTACGTAATTTTTGACGATTAATATTTAAATCGAATACGTAAGATCTTTGATTTAACTTGAATAGAGCTGTTTGTAGATATTGTCAGTGCATATTAGGCTATTATATCGTGAGAAATCTTTTGTAGATTGTGGATTATAAGTGTGTAGAGTGTAATAATTTCATTGACTTGTTTACTTTTTTTTTTCAATTGAAATAATATATTATTAACAACTTTAAAATATTAATAAATGAAACAAAATCTACTATAAAATAAACAAACTTAAATAACAGATCAACAAATAATAAAAATACTAATTCCTTAAGATAAAAAATAAATAAAATAGTTTACTTATTGCCCAAGAACGAGTTGTATTATTACCTTCTAAACTCAATGTTTAAACATTTGTTTTTGTAATCTCTCTAGAAGTGCTCAAAAAATTTAATGCAAGATTATTATTTTTATCTTCATTGCGTCAATTCATATTCATATTCATATTCTTCATTTTACACAAAAGAAACATATCATTTTTACAAAATTCTTAGATAGGTATATCATGTACATAGACGAGCGTATCTCTAAAAATAGATTTCTTCCAGCAAACCCGGATTCAAAAAGAGAAGTCATAATAAAAAGTAGACATACATACGTGTACACTAAATATGTTAATATACTTACACCCTATGATTATAAATAACAATAACATACCTCCATAAATAATAATGAAGTAAATATTTAAACAATAAACATATTTACTTCTATACATATAATAAACAATAAATAAGATAAAAATACATAACAATAGTTAAAATAAATATTGTGCTATCTACAGATACTCATGTTTTTAAAAATACCGTCATGGACATTGGTTATACGAGTAATTAATTTTTCCTAGATCATCACAAAACTATCGATATATTGATACGACGCTACACTGACTGTAGTACTTTTGAGTGATTGCGGTACCGTACTGCTCAAACAATGAGCTACAAGTCAATCTCCGAGTATGAATGCACTGTATTGCAAACCACAAGCATATTGTTACTCTATATTTATGTCTACTCTACCCCCATCTCCTACAGCTATCAGTGTTTGTTTCATAACTTTGTAACAATGGCCTGTTAGTAATCAACGCAATTGATTCGATTCTACGATTGTTTGACTTATTAACAAAGTTATGGGCTTGGAGTTGTCTTCGCAATTTCTAATTAAGGTAATGTTATTTAGCTAACAATACAGATTTTGATAAAATACAATCATATATATATATATATCATAATAATATTACTATAACACAAAACAATAACATTATTTGCACACTACAGAGAAGAAAAAAATGCTCAATAGAATAAAAAACCGGCTAAGTGCGAGTTGGCGTCGCGCACGAAGGGTTCCGTATCTATAAAAACGGCAAAAAACATGTCTGTTGTATGGCAGCCCCCTTAAATATCCATTTTATTCTGTTTTTAAATATTTGTTGTTATAGCGGCAACAGAAATACATCATCTGTAAATTTCAACTGTCTAACTATCACGGTTCATGAGATAAAGCCTGGTGACAGACGGACAGACAGACGGACAGCGGAGTCTTAGTAATAGGGTCCCGTTGGTTACCCTTTGGGTACGGAACCCTAAAAACCATGTTAGTATCATATTTGAGTGAAAAAAGCTATAAGAAGGATTAATACTTATAATTTGTGTCCAAAATACGGTGTAAAGGCTCAACATCCGCCACACTAATAAATAACAATCGCCGTTGAAACGTAGGACGTGTGTGGGCAACGATTTGCAATTCACAGTCCATATTTGGGAACACCTCTGACACCCCTGGGGATTCATGTTACTTTCTTTTTTGACGTAACAAGAAATGTTTCGATTCTAAACTTTTCGCCCGAAAAGTGATCGATTATCAATATTATTAAATATCTAACTGCATTGGATATTTATATCGCAACAGGCGTCTATGATAGTAAACATTCTAAGCCATTAGAATGTGTCAACTACAAAGGAATAAAATCTAAAAGTATTTAATTAAACACGATGAGGTCACTCTTCAACAGCTGCAGCGGGCGTTGCCGATTTTTTTGCATCTCCTCAGTCAAGGGGGAGTTGTAAGCAATAATTATTTCCAAATTAACCGCTGCCAGGCAACAGACCGGCTGAGGGTTGGACTGACTGATAACAGAATTAATCAAAGAAGAGAAACGGAAGAAAAAAATTACGACACGGTTACAGGTTTAGTCACTACTGATCTCATCACATAAAAATCGATAAATTCTTATTCTGAAATACATAGACAAAAAAGTAATACAGTTTTACCTTGATTAGATCTCTTTCAATGAAAAATGGCTCACCTCAACAAACAGTATGACTGCAATAGCCGACCAGTTTCAGGAGATTCAGACTGCCTTCTTTGAGATAGCCGACCAGTTTCAGGAGATTCAGAGTGCCTTCTTTGCGATAGCCGACCAGTTTCAGGAGATTCAGACTGCCTTCTTTGTGATAGCCGACCAGTTTCAGGAGATTCAGACTGCCTTCTTTGCGATAGTCGACCAGTTTCAGGAGATTCATACTATATAACTTATATAATGAGGTGCGCTTATTGTTTACATTACGGATGTACACGTAAAAAAATCCTAAGGGATTATCAGAACAGATAAGTGTTTGTAAAGCTATTTATTATAAGAGGTGATTCTTCAGTTCTGTAAAGAAATCGTAAAAATAATTAGGACATCCAAAACACACCTCTTCGCTAAAAACCTACGCATAAAATAATGTAATATACGTAAAAACAGGCCATTGAATGTTAAAGATAATGAGATTTGAAATAGGTTCAAGATAATGAGATTTCCGATATTCTTATGATTTCGTTGTAAATCTGAAGAATTGATTAGGATCAATACTGCCGTATCATGAATAGGTACTATTGCAACTTATTAAGAGTATGATTTAAGGTATAATTTTTATCATCTTTATTACAAAAAATTAAACACTTAGCAAGCTATTTCTGTTAAAAGCTCAACTTATCGTAATTTTATGGCTGTATTTATGCTTTTTAATAAAATAATTAAGCGGTGTATTTTTAAACACATTACATGATATTGACAGAACCTGTACATTATTTATATTATATAAATATAATGTATATTATATTTTTATATTTTATATACCTATATAGCTTCTACCTAACATACTTTTCTATCCAAAGATAATATCAGATAGGAACCACCAGGCTAGCAGAGATAGCCAGCAGGGTAAGGGTAACCATCACCTCCACTCTGTACCAAATTAAATCGAACGAGCGGAAGGACCGGGATGGACGTCTATCGGTCCGCTTACCCTAACGTAATGGTACTTAGGGAAATGTATGGCAAAAACGCGTTTCTAATAGCTGTTTTAAGTGATTTTTGATTACGCATTTTGATAGGTTTGCTATTTCAAAATAACTGAGGATTTTTTTTTAAACATTTTATGTGATGTAATAGAAAACTGGTGACGCCGTTTCGGACCTTAGCCAACTGCTACAGATCGTTTATAACACCGCAATTTAGCGCTATGATTGTCCAAATTTATTATAACACTGCTAGAGAACCAATCACAAGCAATAACGGTCTGTCTTAATTTCTCAAGCCACGCCACATTTTGATTGGTTTCAGGCATCTACATATTTAATTCCATCAGCTCAGATGTCATCACGAGTATGACTACAATAATCATGATGATTGTTAGTTTCTCATTTTTCGTGAAATTGTTTTTGATGGTCGTAGATAAAGTATTGTGTGCAGCTGGATATAATTAGACATTGGGACACTCTATTACGAAACTAACTCCGTTCGTTCGTAGCACTCGTGTCCCAATGTCTCACTTTAAAACGAGTTGGTAATGTTTTGCTTATATTTTATAATTATGTAATATTACGAAAAGGGTACCTACCCGAATGGCATGTTTTGAATGTTTTTATTATATGTACGTACGTACCGGTTTCCGACTGAAGAAGGCACCGCTCAAGGTTAAATTTTTGGGCCTACCGAGTACCTGTTGTACGTAAATGACATGTGTTACATATTTTCCGAAGGGTCCGTTTACCAGTTTGCAGATGACACATGTTTGATAGTATCACATACAAATGTTGAAGAAGCTCAACTAATAATGCAACGTAACTTTGACCTCCTATGTAAATAGGCTCACGATGTCGGACTTGTCATTAATTCACAAAAAACTAAACTTTTACACATTCACTCCCCATACTTAAAAACCTTAATCACTCCGTACATCGTTGCCCATGACCATCAATGTTTACATAAACATCACAATACATGTAACTGTGAGCATCTAGAACTTGTCAAACAACATAAGTACCTAGGTCTCATTATAGATAACAATCTGAACTGGGGTCCACATATTGAATACCTATGTAACAAGCTGCGAGGCATTTTATCAAAATTGTGTATAATTAAATACAAATTACCTTATAATATATTAAGAATAATGTATCTATCACTTGCTGACTCAATTATAAGCTACGGTATTAGTAGTTATGGTCGTACTTATAAAAGCTATATCGACAACATCTATAGACTACAACTTATATTATTAAAAGTCATTGTGCCTAAGAATATTAAAAACAAATACAATAGCGACGAAAAAGGCTTATTTGACTACTGTAAAAGTATTAATATCTATAGTAAAATAAAAATGGCTATTATTTGTGAAGAATATGATAATGAAGATAAACTTATTAAGAAAACAAGGCCTAAGAACTTACGAAACCTAACTTACCTACCTACTTATAAACTACCTAACTATAATAATATATATGGTATGAGAAAATGGGAGTACATGCTTCCTTTAATACTAAATGAAATGCCTACCCATACATTAGATAAACTAAAAAACTTAAATAATAATAAAAAGCGAAAAAGTGCCATAAAGCTTTATTTTCTTCAACATCAGCAGCCTGTGGATGCGTGATGTTATATAACATAACATAAGTTAGAATTAGTTTAGTTAATTTAGCATAAAGTTTGCGATCTCGCCATACCGCGCATAAACCATATGGTTTTAGTCGGATGGCTTTAAATTCTTAAAAATGTATGTAAATTTAACTATGGGAAAATAAAATTAAAAAAAAAGTGCGGTTGTCATCATGGAGTGGATAAGTAAATACTTAGGCGTAGATACATAGGTAAGTATGTATTGTATATAGTATGTATAGTTAGTAACAGTTGATCCTGCAGGAAGCACAAGGAAGTTCGGTCTACATTTCCGGGAAGCCAGCCGGCTGTCTAGTCCAGAGATTCTCAAACTGTTTACTTTACTTCATCAAGCATAATCTGTGGGAAAATGTATAGGGAAAAAATACCGCCATAAACGTAACTCTGTTATAGTTGTGTGAGGTAAATATGTTTGTTTGTAAGGAAAGAAAACGCATTTCGGAAGGCTTTTCTTGTATTTATTACAATTTTATATTTAATTTAACTTGATTTTACAAAACGTGTATTGATCAGAACTGGCTTTTACGACGTAAATCATAGGCGGGTTTTATTTAATCCTTATTTTTTCAATAATATGTGGGTTAAGAAAAAATTATAAAAAAGTTGAGGAAAACAGTTGAGGACGGCTGGTCCAAACTGTTGAATTTTACATCAAAGCTGGATCTTACAGAGTTAAATATTTATACTGATTACAAACTCTTTGTTTCATCTCAGCTAATAGAATTTGTAACGAGATTTACTTGTTCTTTTGCTAACGATTCTTTTCTCTTTTTAGTAGTTCAATTTTTTTTTTTTTTTTTTTTTTTTTTTTTTTTTTTTAAATATTTATTTTTTTTGTAAATAATAAATAAATAAAAAAATAAATAAAATAAAAAATTCGAAACCAACTTAGGAATTTTAAATGAACACTAGAAGTTCGCTTGTGGCCCCACCCGTGTGACAGTGGCGTGTACAGAACTTTTTTCCGGAAAAGCAATCAAAAGATCAAGTACGACAATAAAAAAATATGAAAAAATTTTTACAACACTTTGAAAAAAAAAAGTTTGTATGACGCCAGGGTAGGCACTGCCTACCCTAGAGTGGACATTTTCATACAAACTTTTTTTTTTGTGATGAGTGATATTTAAATTATTTCATATCTTTGGATTTTTTTCTATGGATCTTTTAAACAGAAACGTGATTGGAGAAATTCGGCTCGATAGAAATGTTTATTGAAATGAGGTCGTTTTCCACACCATGTCTCCTGGTTTAACAATTTGGAATGCCATATGGATTGCAATTATGACCCGGCTAAACGAAATTTTGAAAGCAACTTTAGTACATTTTAAGCTAATAAAAACCGACGTTTTGCTACTTTTACACAAATCTGTCCCTCTCGCAAGGGTTTCTTCACATATGGAGTGACGGGGACGCAAAAACTTTTACATATCGCCTTAACAAAAAAATGTACATCCCGACAAATGTCCAAGTCTGACGGCAGGTCAACTCCGGTTTTGTGTTATGCACTACTATTGGATACGCATGTGGCTAGTTGTTGAGAAAGTATACTACTCAAATTAGATAACTACTTAAGTACCTAACAAATTTAAATTTTGATTTCAATTTCTTTAAAACTAAGAACAAGGTGACGTATTATTTTTGTTGAGAAAAATAATACGATTTTAATAGGTATTTTTAGTCTTATCCAAGATGACTTTTTGATCACCGTCCAAACTCATACTGGAGGCTTGATAAGTGATCAGTATCTTGGATCAGTATCAATTTTTGTGAAATTCGTAAAATGAAATTTCGGCTTCCCATATAAATTCAGTTGCAGCCCCAAGTGAATCACTATGGGGAGTCGAAATTTAATTTTACGAATTTCACCAAAATTGTTATTGATGCATGATACTGATTACTTACCAAGCCTCCAGTATGAATTTGGACGATGATCAAAAAGTCACCTTGTATATATACATAACAATTTTTGTGAAATTCGTAAATTGAAATTTTGGCTTCCCATAGAAATTCACTTCCAGTCCCGAGTGAATCACTATGGGGAGTCGAAATTTCATTTTACGAATTTCACAAAAAATATTAATGATCCAAGATACTGATCACTTACCAAGCCACCAGTATGAATTTGGACGATGATCAAAAAGTCACCTTGTATACAAGGTGAACTTGTGAACATTGTCTAAATTCATAATTGAGCCTTAGTAAGTGATCAGCATCATGAACAAATAACGATTTTTGTAAAATTCATAAAATTAAATTTCGACTCCCCATAGTGAGTGATTCACTCAGGACTGGGAGTGAATTACTATGGGAAGTCGAAATTACACTATACGAATTTCACAAAAATTGTTACCTATTCATGATACTGATCACTTACCAAGCCTCCCGTATGAATTTGGACAATGATCAAAAAGTCACCTTGTATATACTTAACAAAATATCATTATGATTGATGCCGGACCCAGGATAGGGCCCGAAATATATCAGATATATGTCACATTAACTTTCATGTTATTTTACTATATATTACAAATTAGTCAATTTAATATTTTCAACACCAACATGTTTAATGAAGCAAATGTCTTAATCTAAAAGAAAACACTATATTTTCTTTTCCCTCTTCATAGAAGTGCTATAACCGCTAAAGGGTTTCTCTAAAAATAACCTCATAAAGGCCATGTTTTTATAACCCCTCTAGACGGTGGCGGTACTTCTATTACATTTGGCGACAAAGACAACAGCTATAACGATAACAATAACATTTCTCGATGAGAGCCTCCCTTACTATCGACTTCTTGAGAGACCGCAATAGAAAAATGCTACATCTAGATATAATCAAAAACATTTCTTAAGTGTCGGTATATCTAGAAACACAAAATTACTTAAATGACAAAATTTGGCGACAAAGACAACAGCTTTATGTTCTAGGCTCGTGTACAGTCTTAACGGGTTCTCTGACCACGATATTTATTTTTATAATAAGCTCCCGAAAATATTTCGGCAAAATGGCAGTCACCGTGAACGTGGGTGACTGACATATTAAGGCGATTTGTAAAAGTTTTAGCGTCCCTCTCGCACTGAGGGTTTTTTCGCATATGGAGTAACAGGGACGCTAAAACTTTTACAAGTCGCCTTACTATGTCAGTCACCCACGTTCACGGTGACTGCAATTTTGCCGAAACATTGTCGGGAGCTTATTATCAAAATAAATAACGTGGTCAGAGAACCCGTTAAGACTGTAGACGAGCCTAGAACATGAACAAGTCCCGACTTTTGAAGATTCGTTTGAAGAAATTCGGACTCTCCTTGTATTGAAAAAAATACATTTGATTTATTAATCTTTTATCTAGGAATTCTACTTATAAACAATGTATTAAGGTTTATACTTTTGTCACAAAAAAAATGTTTTCCACCCTATTTTTTTTTTCGTCTTCAAACGTTCGTTTCAAGAACGTGGTTAAGAGATCAACTTGATTTTTTTTTCATAAAATATGTAATAGCATAGACGAATAATTCGTCTATGGTAATAGAAATATGAAAGGATTCTACTTAAATTCAATATCTTTTTCCCTACAAAATATTCTAGTATTAGCTAAAAACACACCAATTTGTTGTTTCGCTGCGTGATCATTAGTATTACGCGTCCAAGAAAAAGAGGCCAATGAGCAAACATAGAATCGCCTCTATCAAAAGCGAATACGGTTTTTGCCATTGGACTTATTGTGCTGGACGGGTAATAAAAAAGCCATCCTATTAGCTCTCATAAAAATGTTTCAACAGTGTCCAAAAACATCATTTTTTAATTTGATTTGCTTATATCTTATATCGAACGCACGAAGCCACGGTCAAATTTATACAGGTTGCTCGGAAATTCGACCCATTCCTTGAAAGGACTTATAATAGAGATCATCTCCAACAAATTAAGTCAACTAGGTGTCGAAAATGAATGGTCTCCGAGTTACGAAGGTTTTTATGTTATTTTTCTAACTTTCAGACTAATTACCGAAAATAAATAATTTAAAAATAACTGTTCCTCTCTTAGCGCTTATTTATTATATTTCTGATCAATGATAGATGAGTGGTAAGTTATAAAAAAACCATGCCCTGAATTCCCATAATCTCAGAAATAAGAGGTCTTAAGTGGAAAGAAAACCTTTTTTATTTTGTAATTTTCGAAATATCGACGTGTTTTACTTGAAAAAAATTTATCACTTTCTACCCCATAGGATAGGCATTATTTGTTAAAAATGATCTCTAGTATAACCCCTTTCAAGGAAAAGGTTGAATTTCCAAGCATCCTGTATATTTGTTTTATTGTTACCTCATTGTAACCTTTTTGCAACAACGCAACGCAACAATCAAAATTCACGTGAGTAAAGATTGAGCGACGATCTAAAATCCATGGTAAGGGAGCTGTTTGTCGTCAGGAAGGCAATTCGGAATATTAGCGTGAAGCTTGAGATTTTGGAACATTCCCTCGAGTTCAAGTAACCAATTGAACTGTTTATTGTAGGTTTGCGAAACCGCTACTTACGTAAATAATTGCTGTGAAAATAGAAGAATGGATAAATGAATGAATAGACATTTTATTGTACACTAAATAAACACAGAAAATAAAGTAACGAGTAAACCATACAGTACAAAGGTGGGTTTATCGTTAAAAGCAGTTTCTTCCAGCCAACGTTTGGGTGGTGAAAATAATATGATTTACGATACATAGAAGACTAAACAAATAGCCTAATTCTTATTAACATTATAAAGGGAATCTCGGTTCAAAATTTCAGCTTTCTTGGCTTCGGGGCTTTGATAATTTAGTCAGTGAGAGTGTCAGGATTTCTCTAAATGATTATTAATATTTCTAAATAATTAATACTTTACACTATAATAAAATGTTAATTATTTTGTTGTTCAACGAGTGAGCGAAGCGAACATTCCGGCGTTTGTATGTATGTATGAATGTATGTCCGATGATAACTCGAGTATCGTTGATCGGAACGTCATGAAATTTGGTAGGCGAGTAAATGAGACAAAAATATATTTAAACTTCGAACATGATTATTATTTTCCGCTTTTCCCCCGTCTTGCGAATGTTCGCAGAACCCTATCTAAGAGGATATGTATTTCGATAGAGCGACCAACGATCGTTTTTCATTTATTCTTTTCCGCTTTTCCCCCGTCTTGTGAATGTTCGCAGAACCCAATCTAAGAGGATATGTATCTCGATATAGCGACCAACGATCGTTTTTCATTTATTCTTTTCCGCTTTTCCCCCGTCTTGTGAATGTTTGCAGAATCTTATCTTAGAAGATATTTATTTCGATAGAGCGACCAACGATCGTTTGTCATTTATTCTTTTCCGCTTTTCCCCCGTCTTGTGAATGTTCGCACAATCCTGTCTAAGAATATATGTATTTCGATAGAGCGACCAACGATCGTTTTTCATTTATTCTTTTCCGCTTTTTCCTCGTCTTGCAAATGTTCGCACAATCCTGTCTTAGAATATATGTATTTCGATAGAGCGACCAACGATTGTTTTTCATTTATCCTTTTCCACTTTTCCCCCGTCTTGCGAATGGTCGCAGAATCCTGTCTAAGAAGATATACATTCAGACTTGAAGATATAATGTGAGACAAAAAAATCCACTCATCGTGTGAACAAGCAGATGTACTTGAATAATTACTTCTAGTTAATGCCCCGAGATCTCGCGTGATGAAGGAAAATATGAGGAAAAGAATCTTGTATTATCTGTAGCAATTCAAATATTTGGATTGGATCCTTTTTTATACCTCATGACCAGAGCTCGGAATTAGGTAGTGTGATTTATTAATTTGGAACTACATGTTCATATCAATATAGATACAATACATATTCATTTAAATATAAATTCATCTGACATTACTAATTTTAACCAACGATTAATATAATTTATGTATTAAAACCTCTTAAGATCACCTTTTTTTTTGAAATGTCACTCTTTCTCCTTTTTTTACAGAAGCAGACGCCATCGATAATTACTTTAATAAAAAAAATTCAGACCATAAAGTTACGATAGTTAAATAATATGGATCAGCCGATGAATATAACAACATAATATTAACAAACTGAGTAGCATTGATATTTTCTCAGAAAGTTTGCACTCTTTTAAGAATAAGGTTTCATTTATTGTGATAAATAAGTAACAAACCATGTATGTACAAGGAAGTTTATATTATACTAGCTGACCCGGCGAACTTCGTTCCAACTAACAGTCTAATAATATCGTGTTAACTTTAGTTAAACTTAATTTAGGATTTCATTAAGGTAATAACATTAATACAACTTTTTTGCAAATACAGAAATGTTTTATTGCTTGCCATTGCGAAAGAAGAATGGCAGGGACCCATGTAGTAGTTTCGTTTAGTTGTTATTTTATGATACCAGAACGCTAGATAAATAGGTTTCTTTTATATGCGTAGTTTTCTCAACAGATGGCACCACATGCTGTTTGCATTCGTAAAATTAATTAATTAATTTATTGTTATTCGATAACTTATCCGATACTTTATTACTTATTCTGCTATTCGGAGCGGATAAGAATATACCAAAAAAGAGAACTAACATCGATCCAGCCGATCTTGAGTTATAAGTGGTGTAACTAACACGACTTTATAAATGCTGTGTTTCTGTATACATATAATTAATTTCGCACTCATACTGTAAATTTTATCATTTATCTGTAAGGTAATGAGCTAATTTATGTTTGATCTTTTTTATGGTTCTTTAGGTTAGTTTGTGTTCATATTAATGTATTTATCTGTGTTGTAACTGTTTGTTAACCTGAGTAAATAAATACATAAATAAAAAAAAAAACAAAACCCGATCAGAATTCTAATTCCGAGATTGTAGCACAAGTACATAAATCACACTACCTAATTCCAACCTCTACTTAAGACACGGCATTTAAGTTGAACCTAGATTAGTCAATTTCTGAAGTGACATTGAAGTGGGGTTGGAATAAAATTAACGGGTAATAAAAAGATCGTTCAAAGAAGACGATGATGTAGCTCTTTTCAAGATTTTCAAGCTTGAGGAGGCACTTGCAAGAAAACCTTCACAAAAATATGAAAAATCTTCTAAATCTATCTTTCTAAAATCTTTCTATCTTTTATAAGTCAAACAGTGATTTGTTTTATGAATTTAAGTTAAACAATTTTATTATATTTGTTATCGGTTTTATCTTACGACATATTCAAAAGGGTTTAACTTGTTATCTAAGATGATGTTCCTATAAGGGCTGAAAATATTTTGTATCAATATTATTTGTGATAATGAGTGCATTACCAGCTGATTTCTAGCTGGTAATGCACTCTAATAATAATTAGAATATTATTTGTATCCACAAATCTCTCACTTAATAAAATCCGCCATCATTTACTGAAAAACAACACCCATTTATAACCCATTTATACTTTTTTACCCAACAGAGACGTATTAGGGTTTCTTTCAGCCGCCGCCGGGGGCACAAGGTTCTGCCATTAGGTAGTCGTTAATCGTGTTTAGAGATAACGTCCTTACCTTTTGCACTAAACAACCCTCCTCCAAAGAGTCCTTACCACGTGGTACTAAGCACTAAATCGGTCTGTTACACGGGAAAAATGGCCTGAATCAATATTCGGAGGTAATGTGCGTGCCATGTCATTGCTCGTGGAACCCTTCAGTGGTAGAACCTCGGACGGAGGAATGCTAATTGTGTTATATCCACTCCAAGCCTGAGGACTATTGTGGTACTAGAACTCTTTGGGGTTCAAGTCTCAACCCCTTTTAATGACTAAACAGAAAAGAGAATGGAAAAGTGTACTAAACTACGTGGTGAATAGGTTCTAGTTCTTTTTTTTTTTTCTTCAAAGGACAAAGCTTTTTAGGCATGCCTATAACAAAATAAATACTGTATACGTACGAAAAAGTAACTCTTTACTTGAAAAATCAACAAAATACTGTCCTACGTAGGCTTCAAAATAGCTCGCCAGTCTATTAGGTAATTTTACACGCCGGCTTCAAAATGAATTTCAAGCTCATCTCGGAGTACAGAATTTAGTAGGTAAATGCGAAGGCGGGAGGTTCGAGCCACTTTGCCGAATGGATATTATTATTTTACATCGCCCTGTGTATTAGCATAAAATACCTTGCTCTGGTCGTTTCCTCGGCAGACTGAATGTGATCGTATATTCACTTGAAATACTAGTGGTATATATTGGGTTGCCAGATGGGAAAACCAAAATATCTGGGAATTTTTTTAAAAAGTTGGGATATTGGGATTGTGGTCGGGACAAATAAATATTACGAAACAAAAAAATATTTTTTATTAAAGTCATTACAACAAAATACTTTTTTGTCTGCCAACAGTTGTTATTTGTTATTTGTCGGGACAATTTATTTTGTCGGGACTCTGGACTTTATATAAAATCTTGGGACAATCCCGACGAATCCTGACCATCTGGCAACCCTAGGCATATATCAGGTAGGCGATTCCGGAAAAACTGTCGAAGCGAGATTTCTAAAACTCGAGCTAAAATTCCGACAGATAAAACGGGTATTTACGGTTGAAAAGAATAATTCAACTGAGAATTACCCTCCAGGAAATCTTTGCCTCTAGGTATACAATGTGCTACAAAACTTAAAAAGTTCATGCTACCCAACTTTTTGATATGACTTTCAATGAGTCGCGAAGAATTTTTTTCTTTCCCATACAACATTTTAGTACCCAACTGACAAGTTTTTACGGGAAAGTGTATTTATTTAATTTCATGTATTTTCCTAAGTCATACAAAAGTTCAAGTTTTTCTAGTAAATACCTTAAATATACTGAAAAATTACGACAATTCCTTCCTGTTTATTTTAAATTAATTTATTTAATATAAGAGTGATTTAAAAATTACCCCTTTTTATAAATCTTTAGTTCACATCACATCCATTTCAAAAATGTTACCAAAATCTTTTTTAAATCAAAAAGTTTTGCGATCCCTGGTAAACAGGAAGGCTTGTATTTGGAGTTAGGTCTGACGTAGTATTATAAAGTTGGCGTTACACCGAGAGACCTTCTCTTTTGAAAATTTAATCATATTTATTGAGGAGCATCTCGAGACGTACCTATGTTTTAAGGCTTTGATGTATTTTATGTACGGACGCCAACCTGATAGATTACCTATCCTTTAGCCGTTTAAATGGTTTACAAATAGAGAGCTTGAACAGCAGGCGACTGTACTTTTGAAACCGTTTATTTGCAATTCATATGTTTAAGGTTCCGTCACCACACTGTACTTTTATAATTGTGTTCCTTTATCTCATCTATATCCAGCATGTAGGTGACCCAAAAACTACTAAGCTAGTTAACCCCGAATGATGTTACACCATCATTACATGGGAATCACAAGAAAAAAAATTGTATAGGGTTTACACAATGAACGGATTCTGTTACATAACTTACATATTTCAAAATACGCTTTATATACCCCACCCTAGTTTCCTAAATATTTAGACAGACACCAAAGCTTCGTGTACAGAATTTCCCTTTTTTATAAATATTTTGAAAAACTAATATTATTGTTGTCAACTGTTTCACCAAAACAAATTTGGTTTTTCGAAACGAATATTATTCTAAGAATTATGTGAAGAAGAATTTGTGAGTGCAATTACATATATTTTGTAATATTTTTGCATGTCAGCTCACGCCAGTTTTACGCCAGGGCCACATCTTTAGGCTTCTGGTGGCGCTTCTTGCTGCGCTTCCAGGTGGTTTTTGCGACGGGTTTTGCCCTGCCACGACACCCGTCGCGTCAGCGCCTTCGACCCCATCGGATGTATAGCGCGTTAGCTCGCTCAAAGCGCTCGAAACTAGGTTCGTCCTGTGTGCTCGATCACTGTTTCAACCGCGCCCGCCTCCCCACACACCGCCGCCCCGAGAGCCCAAGTCACTCGAAGCCGGACAAGACACGCGAGTGGCGACCCATGGCCGGCTCTATTCAACTTCATACATTTGTTCTCTCCGCCGGCGCCGTCGTAAGAAGAACCGCTTGGCGCGCCTCTCGAAGCCTGAAGCTGTGGCCGACCGGTTAATACTGCTACAACACAATACAATACAATATTCTTTATTGCAGATAAAATAAACCAAAAAACAAAATAAAGCGACAATTTGAAAAAGTAAAAACACGATCCACTTGGCTGTCTTATCACTAAAAAGCGATTTCTTCCAGACAACCTTTGGATGGAGGAACTCTTACAAGAAAAGAAAGGTGCAAAGGTGGTGTACATAATAAATAGATACAATTTTGAAAACAAATATAAATATTGTAAAACTAAATAAAGATAATTATATAATTTGATAATAAATACTTTTGCTTTAAAAGCTTTTTTTAACCGTTTTATTATATATATATACAGATTCTTACGAATATTAAAGTAGAAATTGAATAAAAAAGAAAATTTTCGATATATATTTCGACCCACTTGGGATCGTCGCCAGTCGACTGACGTCAAGACTGACGACGATCCCAAGTGGGTCGAAATATATATCGAAAATTTTCTTTTTTATTCAATTTCTACTTTAATATTCGTAAGAATCTGTATATATATATAATAAAACGGTTAATTAAATAATTACAATAAATAATATATAAACATCCCTATACATTCATATAAACAATAATAAATTTGTATAAGTATAAAAGGAATAGGTAGAAATACAAAACTACTGCGACCATATTAAAAATAATGCTGTTTAATCAGAATTTCGATCACTTGTAAGGATAGAGCTAACAAGTTTTGCGTATCAAGTTGTATTGTTTTGTTCGTCGAACATCTCGCAGTTTTATTTTAACACTTACTTATAATATCCACAATCGTAAAACATACAAAATATATCACAGTAATAAAGCATTAATCGTGTATATCACTACAAAACAATGGGTCCGTTGATTGCAGCCCAGCTTCGATGCGGTTTGCAGCCCTAAGCCCTGCGGTCCTGGGCTCGAAACCGCAGTCTGTCGCTCCCTCGACTGAATTGTTCATGAAAATCTGGATAATAGCTACGAGTATTTGAATCGAGAACGTTTTGAAAGTGTTTTTATTCGAATAGATAAATCTGATTATGAACGTTGGAAAATATGGTATTTGAGAAAAGTTTTCGTCGTATAGAAAAACTTGTTCTGGTATAATGAATTGTATAGTTTGATTATGCTACTATTACAAAAACGTAAAAACCTATCAAGTGTAGTAGGTATAATAATCCTTTCACCCGCGAATTTACCCGCGTTTATTCACCCTATTTTTGGCTAGGCTGCTATTTTATCACCACCCCTTATAGCTTTTATGTTGACCAGGGTCACTACAATGATAATAAAGAAAACCGCATCCAAATCCGTTCAGTGGTTATTGAGTTAAAACAGAACAGACAGACAGACAAAAATTCTAAAAATGGTAGTTTTGGCTTTAGTACATACAATTGGCTTCAAGTAATAATCCATGTCATATGTACACAAACGACTTTTTTTTCTTATTATTAGTATAGTATAGATATCACTACATAGTATAAAATAAATTCGCTTCCTGCTGTCTGTCTGTCCCTATGTATGCTTAGATCTTTAAAACTACGCAACGGACTTTGATGCGGTTTTTTAATAGATAGAGTGGTTCAAGAGGAAGATTTATATGTATAAAACATGCCCGTGCAAAGCCGGGGCGGGTCGCTAGTGATTAATAAATAAGTAATAATGGCTCCAATAATGTCATGCCAAATTCCAGCTCATTCAGTGCAAGTTACGCTGTAAGTGGACAAACGTTCACCAAGGGTTTACTACAAGGATTTCTATTTTCTGAACTAGCTTTTGCCCGCGGCTCCGTCCGCGTGCTATCCGTTTTTTTTGTCATGGGAAAAACCACGGGAAGAGTGTTTTTTTTTTCTGGGATAAATCCGTCCCGCTGTTTCAGCGTGAATAAGTAACAAACATACTAACTCACGCACACACATTTTCGCATTTATAATAATGGTGGGATAAATCCCAAAGTTTTAATATTAGTGAGATAAATCCCAAAAAAAAACGTTCTTTATCACAAGCAACATGTTTTGAGAGTTTTCCATTTTCTTAGGTCATAACTCAATACTGCGTTTCAAAAATATCTCAGGCATTCGTTTCAGCTGAAAATACAAACTTGTTTAAAAACGTCAACACTTCTAATAAAACGGCTGACGATCCGTATAGCCTGCGGCTGGAATTCAATTTGGACAACGATCAACCATGATAAATAGACAAAGGCACTCTTCAATAATCAAACTTATTGTATTTCAATAAAGTCTAAGCAGTCGTCTGAATAACTCGCTTGGAAAGTATTGTTTGTGGCACTAACCGATCGGTTGGATTGGAGGTTTGGAACTCGTAGAATTTGGGAATCGTCACAAATGGATGACATAGTTTCTTTGAGACCTTTTTTTGGAAATGGGTTTCTTGTTCCTTTGTAGGGGATAACTTTTTTGACGAAATTTTATTCCTACTACGACTACTGACGGCTCACGTCATGTCATGTCCATCGTGCCCGACCACCTGCACGATGACCGATCTTTTTGAGGCCAACGACAGAGCCATAAAAGTGGCCTCTTTCTGGTCCGGAAAGGTTTAAAATAATAATAGTTTGATGCCATCGACACGCTAAGAAGAAGATTCCTACTACGTATTTTCTCAGTAGTTTTTTGCTATCGTTTCAGGGCTACGCCATAATTCGAATCAATAGAGGTTAGAAATAATTAAGAATTTGAATCCTTTATATACAGGATGGAAAAAATTCAAGGGCCCTGGAGAGGAACTACCTTAAATCCTTTAGTTAGCTCATTTTACTGAAAGGAAACATTCTTTTATTTTTTAAAAGAAAAAAAACTGCATTCAAGGATCTTCTAAAATTCGCTTGTCTCACCCGGGAATCGAACCAACCAAAAATAAAAAAAATAAACCTTCGCCATTTTATTATACGAATGTAGGATTATTATTTAGGATAAAATTTGTCTAATAAACATTTGGTCTTACACTCATCTGTTGTACGAGATACCCATGAAATTAAATATTTATTACAAGTTCTTTATTAACAATACCTAGTACTGTTCAAAATATAACCTTTCCAAAGGGTTTATCAGTTTTTTATCTGAGGGTACTCATATTGTTTTCTTTACCAGTTATTATTGGTTTCCGAAAAAAGCAGGGAATTGAAATCGAACAGTATTCGTGTGGAGCATTGAAAGGAAAGACGTTCTTATGATGAATTTTGAGAACAAGTGTTTCTACACTTCATGCTAGTATTACAAATAAAAAATGCCTATACTACGATCAAGTCGGATTGAACACTGAGGTAAACAAACCGTTTAGGATGAAAATTACCGATATTGTACACATCTCTTATTAAAAACTTCACATACATCGATTCTAGACACTTTGATCTTCATGTAGAATACACTTTTGTTCACAATAAATACATATTACCTCGATTTTTGGTAAAAAAACTATTCAACAAAACGATAATCCATTTTTTCTGTTGGCAGCTGCACATTTTTATCTGTGTGACCATAATTAAATTAGTGATGGTCCACTTTTACACAGATTAGCAAAAAGTGTCATGAACAAATGAATGAATGAATTGGGACAGCGGCCGGAGCCGGCATTTAGGACAGCTGCCGGAGGTAACGTGATTAAGTTTTTCAATAATCGCTTGATTCGTTATTTCAGATTAGCCTTAGGTTTTTGAAAACTGGGTGCTGAGTTCGAAAGCTGGTAATAACTAGTAATGGGAAATAAGAAGAATAAACAATATTTGCTTGTCCAGCATTTTGTTAATAATATTTAATACTGTTAGCTATTACAGATTTTTATTACATATATTTTGATGATAAGGATTTGCTTGCCTACGTTTACGCTTGTGACATTAAGAAACAGCCTTAGTATGAAATATTATTAACAAAATGCTGGACAAGCAAATATTGTTTATAATACTACTACTTATTTCCCATTAATAGGTATTACCAGCTGACATTATGTCAGGAATGCATTTTCTCATTGGATTTAAATACATTTTTTTAAATAATCTTCCTACAAGATTTAAGGGAACTACCTTAGAATCATTTTAATCATAAATAAAACCAATGGTTACTTTTTATTAGGATTTATTCATTGTCTTCAAAATCAGGTTCAAAATCTGATGCACATCCATCAGATCCTGAACCAACGTCAATTAGGAACTTTTTTGTCAAAAGTGTTTTCTACATGAAGATCAAAGTGTCTTGAATCGATGTATGTGAAGTTTTGAATAAAAGGTGTTTACAATATCGGTAATTTTCATCCCAAACGGTTTGTTATCCTCAATTTTCAATCCGACTTGATCGTAGTATAAGAGGTCATAGCGGGCCCAATAAAACTATATCAAAATATTTTATCCACCTGTATTATTTATAGTATATTATTAGGGAATTTTATTATTACTAAGGCTGTTTCTTAATCTCACAAGCGTAAACGCAGGCAATCCTGAGAAATCAAAATCATACTATGCGAGGTTACTTTATAGTGTAACGACACTTAACATTACAATTTTTCGGTAATTCAACACACCACAAAAAGACAAGTTTACATAACCTTAAAACTGCTCATCAAGAATCTAAAATATACTGTTTTTCTATTTATTAAATATTAAATTAACAGAAAAGAACAAATAGACCGAATGAATGAATGAAAAAAGAATAACTCGTTCATCACCGTAGGTACATCACTATAACTGTCAAAAGGTGTCAAGTGTGAAAAAATCTTTTCTTTGTTTACCTGTCTACTCAATCCGACTTGACCGTAGTATAGTTAAAAAATCTACTTTACTGGTCGCAAGATCTCGCTGCACGCGTGTTTTGCGTAGTGTTGTGCTTGCGGCGAGCAACTATCGATAGAACTAAAATAGTAAGTACGCTTCAAAACAATTAGAAAACGATCAAGAGATAACGGTCACTTAATGTTATTTAATAATTAATAAATTTATTTATTTAACAATATAAAACTTAAATAACATTAAAAAACTAGACTACGTATAAATTAATAGAAATATAAAAGATAAAATTATACCTAACTAAAAAATAAATTAAGAAAAACTTACCTATAAATTAAACAATATAAAATATTTTTTTAATAAATGGCAATCATTAATCAATAATTTTTCTTTTCGTTTATCATTACAGTTTTTGTTTTTAACTTAATACAATAAAATTCAATGCAATAGAATAAAATAATTTATTTATAATAAATGCACATACGAAAAAATAAGACTTATTGTTTGATTTTAATTTTGTAAACATTTACCGATATTATATTAATAAGTGCGTTGTGCTTCACTACGCGTTGCCATAAGACCCATAAGTGAGAGTGAGCGCGCAATATGATTCACTGTGCTCGCACTTTTTATTGCCCCGCGTGCAGCGAGATATTGCGACCAGTTAAGGCGATTACCGTCACCAAATTAGCAGCTCGATATTTCTCGGTACGAATATCAACGGAAACGACATTGAAATAACGTTCATATCAGCGCGCAATGCATAGTGGCTGTTACGACGCTCGCTGCGTCCTTGATAGGGCGAAATAGGAGAAAATTATACTTTTCACTAGGACGTGATCGTTCGATTAAATAATGTTTTGTTATGTTTATAGATATCAAGTTTATCTATTTATCAAAGCATAAATGAATTCAATCGGCCAAGCCACTTAGGAGCAGTAGGAAATTCAAGCCAAAAAACTCCATTCAGTTAAAAAAATATTTCATGTAGAAGTTTTGGTGGTATGATAAAGAAACATGTTGTATATGTTGTCTAAGAGTTGATTATTCATAATACAGTTTTTCAATATTTTTGGTTTCGCCATAAACGAGGAGTAGGCTTTAGAAAGTACCCATTTGGCAATAGTAAGGCCCTTAAGCAGATATGAACGATCTAAAACTCCGCCATCTAGGAATAATAATCCTCGTAAAGCCGTTAGCACGTCTGTCTGCTCGGTAAATCTCCGGTATCTCTCACGGTACATTAAACTACGCACTAATTAAATCCCCCTAAACCACGAGGCGGGAGATTTTTACATCTGGGAGTTTTTTAGAAGCAACGTGTACTAAAATGATTGCGTATTTTGTAAAATTTTTAATGTTGTATTAAATGATCTCGTATCATTTTTAGGGTTCCGTACCCTAAAGGCAAATCGGAGCCCTATTAATGTCACTCCGCTGTCCGTCTGTCTGTCTGTCTGTCTGTCCGTATGTCACGGATCTCTAGCATTTAGTTAGAATGACATAGAGACCTGAAATTTTTATATGTTGTTTGACCAAAAACTGAATTTTGAATTTAAAATGTGATTAAATTATTTTTCAGGGGGGCCTTATACATGAAAATGGAGTCGATTTATTTTTATTTTTAACCTAGCATGTGGAGTGTCATTGTCTAGAAATCATTAAGTAGAGTATAAATATATATACATTTTCTTTTTATCTTAAAAATAAAGAAATAGGGTGCTAGCAAAGTTGCCATTTTAGACCATTTTTGTAACGGTTTTTTCTCAAAGGCCAAAGCAGTTAGGAATTTGAAATTTCTGTATATTTTGTACCATATGGTGTATACTAAAAACGCAGATGTATAATGTAGTTTTAGGGTTACTCTCCCGAATACTCAACCAACTTAATTTTGCAGTTCTTATATCTGACAGAATTAAATCATTGCCTAAAATTAAATAAAAATATATTTTGTAATAATTGGTCATATGTACGGAACCCTAAAAGAACGAGGCCCAACTCGCACTTGGCCGGTCTTTTTGCTTTTATTGTCGTTGGAAAACCATCGGGATATACACTATACATGTGTATCTGTAACGTGCTATTAAACTTTTTTATTGTTATACTTAAGAACACTTGTTCTGGCAAATTTTGTTAAAATTAAGGTCCTAAAAGTGTCAGTTGTTGAACATGGTGCATTTAGGTTTGTAGCACCTTACAGATAGATGTATCTTGTATTGGCAATTTTCACAAAAATCTTTCGTAGCTGTGTAGAGTATTTACAAGCATAATTTTGCTACGGCGCGGGCGGCCCGCAGCGTAGAGCTACGAAATTTCAACTACTACGCCGCTCGCCACGCTCTACCTTTATCTAGACCTGCGGGCCTATTATGTATCTCTAGTTGCCTTCTAGACTGGGTGTCTATCATCAAAAACATAGATATACTATCGAATTCCGATTGTCTAAGGGTATGTTCGCACTTGAAGTGACGACACAGTTCGTAAATAGTTCAATACCCACTAAAAGCAATTTTGAAAGTTTAGTTTTTATCTATGTTTTTGACGATAGGCACCCTGTCCAGTTGGCAACCTAAGATACAGAATAGGGGGGCAGGAGCCGTATTTTTGAATTCACGTGCGAAAGTATATACCCATCTCAAGTAGCACATCAGATCTTGTCATTTGCAGGATGAGACAGGTATATATTTTCGCACGTGAATTGAAAACGAACAATTCAAAAATACGGCTCCTGGGGTCTCCAAACATTTTAGTCTAAAGGCCACACTTATTCCCCCAATAGCTCCAAGGGCCATGACCTAAATAGCTCATTATTCCAAAATACTGTAGTTTTGACGCGCACATTTTCGTATTGATACTAGCTGGTATCTTTTGTGCAGGACGCAGGACTGTACTCCGCTTGGCACTTAGGGCAAATGCCATTAAAACTATTAGCACAAGTTAGCACAAGCGTCTTCTGTGCACCTTGAAATAGGGTTGTAATAACATTCTCATAATAATGCTACTTTTAACTATTAAACTATAGCGGGCTAGAAACCGGGCATGTCCGGCCAGAGACCGCGGGCCGGATTGGTGGTGCTCGCAGGCCGGTCTTGGCCCACGGGCCGTAGTTTGGAGACCCCTGATCTAGACGAAAAGAACCGCTAAAATTATGTAGACTACCTAGACAAAATAAATCGCACTGAAAGTCTCGCCTTAAAGAAGGAAATATATTAAGACAATAAAAAAAGATTCCCTCTTCTCGGTGGGAGCACACAGATGCGTCTGAATGCCTCCTGAATAATTACTGTGCCAAGCCTCAGGCTGCCGCCTCTCTTGAATACACACGGGAGATCCAGGAAACTAATATTTGATAAGGGATGTAAAATTTCGCATAATTAAAAGGCCTTAGTGTAAAAGCCTCCAGTTTGTGTTTTATTATGCTATGTAATTAATTTTCGAAACCATTTTCACCTTTACAAATGAAACTTTGTTCGTAAAAACCAGTTAACTGATAAAGATAAATAATATAGATATAAAGAAAGATAAAAAGTAAACGGGCGCACCGTGGGTAACCCTATGTATCCAGTAACAAGATGTGACCAATTAGGAGATGTGAAGAAAAAAAAACTACAACAAAATAAACAGGGTTGGCTGCGAGCAACCTGGAGAATTTTATACAGTCAGTAAAAAAATAATTTTTCTGGTAAAAAATCACATCTATAAGCAACAAGTAGGGCCCTACGTTCAATAGAGCGTATCAAAAGGTGCATAAAAAATAATGTTTGCGCGTCCTATGTTTGAGTCAGCCTGATTTTATCGAAGATCGATTTATTGGAAAAAATCGATTCAGCACCGATTTCATCAAGATTTGACCAATTCATAGTTGTGTGGAGACAAAAACTACATCAAAATAAACAGGGTTGGCTGTGCACCACCCATTTTTGCAGTCAGCAAAAACAAAATGCTCTAGGTTGCGCGCAGCCAACCCTATTTTGATGATTTTTTTTTTCTACACAACTAGTAATTGTTCCCATCTTGTTACTCGATACATGGGGTTACCGACAGTGCCAGATTAAGGCTCTAAGCAATCCACACCTACGGGCCCAACTAAGAAACCAGTATTAGATATTCAAAAAAAATATGTGTTTATTACAAAGAGATCGATCTTTACGTAATTTTCTCAGAATATGTACGAAAGAGATAAGTGGTGTAGCTATTGTAATAAAAATCAAAGCAAACCATTTCTTTTTATGTATTAAAATGCAACTTGCGCCTTTCACGAACAGCAATTCGCGAACAATAGTGTCAAAGATCAATTTTCTTAACATATCCCTATAGACAATATTGATAAAGCGTTGAGCCTCTCTTGTAGCATTGTCGTCCATTTTTAATACCTTGCTGACTATTCGGAAGATTTGCAAATCATGGGTCAACGCGACGACATCTCATTACTCTTGTCAATTTTCACGCGCGGATATTTATTACGCATTGCCTTTCATGTACTAGAAAATATATTTTAGTTGCTGTTTATGGTGCCCCCCGAAACGTGATGCCCTAGGCAATTGCTTAATTTGCTTATAGGCTAATCCGGCACTGGTTACCGACTGTACGCTCCTAGTCTATTATTATGTAAGTTTTAAATTAATTATATAAGGTCTTTCAATTTTAATTAAGGTTTGATTCAGTGTCTTTAATACATTACATTCCACTGAAAAGTACTTTTTTTTGCGCGAACTTTTTCTTTACTTGTCCATACAAACTGAGTCAGCTGATCGGATCACTTTGTACTGAGAAGTGAAAAAAAAGTTCGCGCAAAAAAAAGTGCTTTGCAATGGAACGTGATGTATTAACAATATTGAATCACCTCCTAAATTACTTTCCATTTAAATTGAAAGACCTTATATTTCAGGTTATCTGTAAATTGATAAAATTACACTTAAAGATTTTATAAAAAGAGAAGCTTCTTTACATACTACCTATATAGGTAGACTCGTAGAAATGAACTAACACTCATCTTTGTCTTTTTACTTCGTCTGGCGTTTTCACCATGCAGAAAACAAGAATTGTACAAAGGTTTCCTCCAAATGCTAGGAAAGGCAGCTGTTTCCTTAAGGAGTTGTCAGACAAGGAACCTTTGACATGATAACCCTCCAAATTCACTTAAACTTGTGCATTGGATCTGCGCAGCTAAAGGATCTATTCTTTGAACATTGCGTTACTGAGCGGACTAAGGGGTTGGCCTCAAAGTAAAAAAAAAAAAACAATTCAATGAACAGTAACTACAGATCTCTCTCTATATCTGTTACGATTCTGATATAGCTCTTTCGCTTTTTCCATATTCAACAATCGCTTGGTTCCGATTGCTTTTAACTTGACTCTTCAATTTGTCACCAAAGTCAGTCTACCGTTCTCGAGGTAAACTATTTATTGGATGATGAATAAAATCCCATATATTAAAAACTAGAAACAATGTTAACCTTCAAAATGAAACTAAATTAAAAATGTTTGGAAGGCTGAATTGTATTCCCTTGTTGAATGAATATGGATAGCAGGTATGCTTCAACCTTCAGCTGCAAAGATACAGGTGTAGATTCGATATTCGGTGATTGTTCAAGTCAGTATAGACCTCGTAGTTAAGGTTCAAACACGAGCTCCATGATAGATTTTGCTAGAAGTTGGCTGGAGTTACATAGGCTCATGTCAAACAGGGGTTTGCACTTAGCCCCCGGGGCATTGAAGTTGGATGAATACAACTAATTTTATATGTGGAAGTTATTGCGTAGTTCTGTGCTTTCAACATTGTTCGGAATAAACTTTATTAAACTTTTGGGACAAGCAACCTATGCAAAATACCTTTAGAACAAGGCTGATTCAGCGTCTTCTAGATTTTAATCGGCATCTTATTTATAATATTATTATTATATGCAGCTTTAACACTCACGTGTTATTATTGTTGACTATATGCCAACCTTTTCACCAATAAAATTTTGGTAGTCGCATGTAATAATAAGTTAGTACGTCAGCTCATGCGAGTTTTAATAAGTCTTATCTATTCTTAGTTATAAAAACGCATGTCACAGAAATGGAAAAAATATTTGGTAAGTATGAATTTTGGGTGTTTGAATCGAAGTTTGTTAGTTTGAAGTACCGTAACGGCTGAATAAATTACGGCAGCTTTTTTAACGGATGTACCGATATTTTTAAATCTGTTATCTGGAGAAGTAATCATTACGTGACAACAAACAAAAGCACTTATTCTCTGGTAGCTTCGTCCTTCGTTACTTAGGCCCACTTGCAGAATGATCGAGAAAAATCCTTAACCCTCGGGTTAACTAACCCAACCCAAGGGAAGAGTTAACTAACCCGACATTTCATTAGTCCTATTGCATCATGATAACATCGAAGCGGGTTAGTAATCCCGAGGTAAGCGATTGTTTGACATTTGACATTTATTTAGAATGTTACCATAAAGTAATTAGTGGCAACCAATGAGGTATAGTATCTATATACTGTCATTGGAAACAACACAATTTAAGTCAAACTGGTAACATTACTTCGCTAACCCGAGTTTAACTCGAGATGAGAGTCGGGTTAAATACTGATGACTTTCTCTTATTTTAACCCTAGTTTAACCCGAGATTTTGATTAGTGCAAGAGAGCTTTTTCTTAACCCTCTATTTTTTTAATTAAACCTGGTTAAAGTTGAGTTAAGAACATGCTGCAAGCATTGGCGTGCATAGAACTTTTTTCTGAAAAAGTAATCAGAAGGCCAAGTTTAACAATTAAAAAAATGTGAAAAAATTTAAATAACACTGTGAAAAAAAAAGTTTATTGTTCAAAAACAGAGCTTTAACACAAGTTGCAAGGGCCCCTGTACTAGACCTTAAAAACCTGATTTACTGGGTGCCCCGCTCTACCACTAAGACAATTAATATTTGAACTAAAATAAAAGTAGGTACAGCTTTGTTAATAATACTAATTGATAAATCTTACTCTAAATAAAATACTACAATATTAAGTTAACATATGTTTGTTTTATTGTGTGTGTGTGTGAGGGTGTGTAGAAGTGTGTGAGATGGTGTAGAAGGGTGTGTGAGGATGTGTATGTGTGTGATGTGGATATAGAATGTTCACTCTAGGGTAGGCAGTGCCTACCCAAGCGTCATACAAACTTAATTTTTTCAAAGTGTTATTTAAATTTCTTCATATTTTTTTAATTGTCAAACTTGACCTTCTGGTTGCTTTTCCGGAAAAAAGTTCTATGCACGCCAGTGGCTGCAAGTAGGCCTAAGTATTTAGTTTATAATATGCATTGCCCCTGAAAATGTGATTCCAGGGAAATCTGATAGCTTCTTGCTATCTTGGGGTGACCCAGTCACGGAAACGTCTACATACTGGAACTAGGGACATAAAATAAATGACCATTGGTAATGTAACGTCTCCGGGAACTAAAAGCTATTCTTTTCCTTTTCAAGCCCATGAAAGGACGCGTATAACTCGATTTACCGCGTCTTTGCCGATAGGCGGCGCTTGTGTCGATAATGCAATTTGATTGAGCTACTTATTGCCCCTTTTCTAGTTACCAGGAAAATCTTTTCCCTTTTCAAATTCACCCCATTCATTGAACCCTATGGAATGAGCAGTTCTTTTTGCGATAAGAGGCACAACCTTCTAAACTTTCTTCGTAATTTAAAGATTTAAGAACTGGATCTAAACAAGATAGGTAGGTACCTATATATTAAGAAAATAAATGAAATTTTATTCGACTTGATAAAACTCGTTAATTAGTCTTAGTAACATTATGAAAATCAAAGAATATATAAAGTAAAATTACGTTATACTCACAAAAATTTTATTTCCCTCTTAACCCTCTTGATTCTCATTATCTCTAAAACAACAGATCGCATAGTCAAAATAGTGACTCAGATCTATCACAAAACTAAACATACTGTGAAACTATAAAATTTAAGAATATTTTGTTTTCTGACAGCGTCAATTCCAAAAACATGGGTTAAATTCTTGTTAACTTTAGAAAAAATTCACACGGTACTTTTGTGGAAATAATTCTGTGGTAAGATGCTTGAGTAAAATAAATCATTACTTTATATTAGTACTGTTTGTGAAGAAATTTCTCATTTTTTTCTAAAGCACCAGTTGTAGAATAAAAAGTCAAAGACGCAATCTAAGAGTTCTTTTTAAATACCAGAGTTACACAACAGTGGCTTTCGAAATTAAAGTGCATTGTTTTTGTAAACTTGTATAATTGAATGGAAACAACAAAATCGCGTTTTTAGGAGAACGACATTTTTAATGTTATTTCAGTTATTTATTATTAAATATATTACAACATAAATTGATAATTATGATTATATTATAATGAACCTCAAATAAGAAAGTAATAACCAAAAAAGCAATTCAGCACTGAAAAATAAACAAAACTATTCCTAAACTTATGGAAAAACGTTTCATCTAACGTAGGTTGCTATAATGCTTGACGTATTGTTGGTTGTCACACAATCTTTGTTAAAACGTTTTACCACTAACCAAAACAGGGGGCAATTTCGCTGCTATAGTGTAACCTATTCTGCTCGGATATTCTTTTCCGGCATTCCTCAGCACCTTATTCATCACATCTCGCCACTTCTAAATGTTAATCTTCAATTTTTTTTCCTTATCTACTTGCTTAGCAGCACCAGGACTCACGAAAAGATCACCTAGCTCTGCCATCTTACAACGTTTTTCGCCTAACTGGGAAACTTTCGGTCGTGATATTGACAATATAAAAAATCCGAGAATAGTGTTTATTAAACCAAACGGTCCGTGGGCTCAAGTAGAACGTTTTTCCATCAAAAATATGACATGGTACAATATGTTGGTTTCAACGTTTTCCAGGTGACCCATTCAATTATTGCACGATGAACAAAAACCGCAGGGATCTGTATTTGTACACGAAGTATACAATCTATAGATTGCGCCAAACTTCTAATCTGTTTTCGGTGTTCAGAGCGGACTAGAAGTTTGGCGCGATCTATACAGTGATACAGTGATATATATTCCAAGGCTTAAAATTTAAGCAATAGACTCCCTTTCACGCTGACATAAAATAATCTTCACTAAAAAGTACTTAGTATTTGACAGTTCCATCGGGGACACCAAGGGCTCACCAACATAAAAAAAAATGTAATTCGTTAGCAAATAACTAAACGTGAAGAAAATAAAAACTGCGAATAAGGTGCTTATTTTGTTGCAATCCTCGATTAATTCATTTACTTTTGAAGGGCGATCTTAGGAAAACAAGAACTGATTGCTTACCTGAACAACGCTCTTCTCAAATTTGACTTGCTGTCGATGAGTCCCTTCTTTGCCTCGTGCCCTTCGTGCAGGAAAGTTTTTTTTTTACGTATTAGGCACTTACCTACCTATACATTCACATACTCGTACATAATATTTTCTTTCTTCTTATGTCTAAATATAAAAGGGGTCTTTACCGTCAACAATAGAAAGTTTTGTGCCGCTTTTCACTCCCCTTGACACCTGAAAGTAGCAGGAGATGAATAGAGTCGTAGCTAAAACGTTCTGTGATAAGCAACCACAGTAATAAGAGCTTTAGCCCCTCGAACCTCACTAGTATTCCTAGTCAATAAGGTTCTTTTCAGGTCTTGTAATGACGGTTGTTATTACTAAAGTTATTTTCACTTCTGAAGCATCCCGCAGAGAAACTCTTAACTCTTCAAACCTTTCATTTTAGGTGCGATTAAATACTATACCCTTTTGTGCATTTTCAATTCCAGTTCCTTTTGTTGTGGCTGGTGCAGGCTTAGTTATTATTATAAGAAATATAAATCTTACCTTATATTAGGAAAAAAGTATTGGGAACAAACCTATCAAATTGCCGAAATATTCTTATAGATTCATGAGTTCATAATACCTGTAATTCAATAGCTATTTTTATTATTTGTTTTTTGTTTGAAAGTTTCAAGGTTTTTTTTTTTTTTTTTTTTTTATTTATTTTCATATAGTTTTTACATTTAAAACAGTTGTGTTATATAGCTACCATCGGAAACCTATTGGTTTATCTGATAGCAGCGGACGTTCTTATAAATGTTAATTTTACATCTTAAACAGAGTACATAGTTATATCAATTTTCCATAAAGTATTTTTTTATCTTATTTCTAAAATTATTACTGTTTATGTATACGTTTTGCATATCCTTAGGAAGCTCATTTACAGTTTTAGGCAAACAGTACATCCAAGTCCTTGTTCCATAAACATTTTTATATCTTGGTAACGAGAAAGAAGGTAGGTAATCCAGGCTGCGCAATCCATCCGACCGGTTCTTTTTTATCATCTGGTACTTATTATGATTCTCGTCAATCAGTGTATGTAGTTTGGTTTTCTCGAAAACATTTAAAATTTTGTTGTAATAAAATAAACCCTTTATATTGTTTTTGCATTCGTTTTTGACTTTTTTTTGGAGTAATTGTTTTTAGTATACTAATTTGTATTTTATAGATATCTTCTACATATGTTTTATATGTTTTACCGTAACTGGAAAGTCCATATCCTATAACTAAATCGGCCATAGCCAAGTAAATTAGTCGCAATATTTGATAGGGGACTTTAAATTTCAAGATGGCGAGCTTACTTTGAATGGCCCTTAATTTATGGCATACATGTTGGATATGTGGTCTCCAATTAAACCGTTCATCAATTATTAAACCTAAGTATTTATGTTGTTTAACTACTTCAAGCGCACCACATTCGCAATTAAAGTTGTTGTTATTGTGAAAGCATTGATGTTCGTGACTCAGTATTCTTGGTGTATTTTCTACATTATTGTGAGAAGATCTGATGTGGACAAGCTTAGTTTTTAAACAATTAATTACTAGCCCCGCGTCATGTGCCCATTTGCATAGAAGGTCGTAGTTTTCTTGCATTGTTTCTTCGGCAACTTTAATGTTCTTGTTAGCCACTATCAAGCAGGTGTCATCAGCAAATTGATACACGGACCCTTTTTTTATAACATTACACATATCATTGACATAAAATAGGTATTCTAGAGGTGCCAAAATTGATCCCTGTGCGGTGCCTTCTTCTGTGGGAATGAAGTCGCTAATTGAATCCGCTATTTTAACAGCTGTAAACCTTTTATTATGGTAATTTTTTATCCAGTTAAGAAGCGGGCCTCGTATACCGTTTTGTTCTAGTTGGTTATACAATGTATCATATTTTAAAGTTTCAAATGCCTTGCTAAAGTCAATGTATATTGTAAGTACGTGTTTTTTATCATTTAGGTGTTGGTTAATTTCGTTACTAAATTTAGCTAATAGTTGAGTCGTACTTCTATTTTTCTGGAATCCGTATTGATTTTTGTTGATAATGTTATTTTTTGGATGTAATTTTTTATTTGTTGGCCAAAATATTTTTCTATAATTTTATCTATGCTGGACAGTATTGTGATTGGTCTGTAGTTGTTAACAATATTCTGCTTTCCACTTTTGTATATTGGTCTTATTACGCCTATTTTTATTTGGTCGGGATATATCGCTAACTCGATGCATTGGTTTATTAAATGCGTGATTACCGGTACAAATTCGTTGCTTATATATTTAATGTCCGTTACTCGAATTCCGTCTATGCCGGGACTTTTTTTATCATTCAAATGCTTTATAATTTTCTCAGTTATTTCGTTTGTTGCTTTATATATTTTTATGCTTTTATCCGTATTTTTTATGAATGATTTATTTTTCAGTAGGGGTATTTTACAATCTATACATATATTTTTTACGTTTTCATTAAAACCTTTCGAAAATTCATTAGTTATATACTTGACATCTTTTTTAAATGCTTTGCATATAATATTATCAATGGAATTTATCATTTTACCACATAATTTATTCAATATTTGCCATAACTTTTTTGTGTTTTTGAAATTATTACTAATTTCCATTTTTGTATAATTGTTTTTAATTAAGTTAGTATATCTATTTGTTTTATTCCTATAGTTATTATAATTTAAACGGTTTTCGGCATTACTCTGATCTTTTTTCCATATTTTAAAGAGTTCATCCCTTTTTTTACACATATATATTAATTTTTTATTTGCCCATTCACACTGTTTTCGTTTTCCCGCGTTTTTAGTAATTTTATATTTGCATGTATCATAAACGTCTTTAAATTTTGTAATTATAAAGTTAAGTATATCGTTAGGATCTTTTATGTTTAAGGCATCACTCCAAACAATTTTTTGTAATTCCAATTTTAGTTTTTTATGATCTAATTTGGTTAGGGTCTCATTATATTGGCGCGAAGTGTTATCGGCCGTGTTGTCTTTAATAAGGCAACCGGTTATGCAATGATCAGCCGGTGCGATGTTGATGACCGCCGTGTTTACCTCTCTATTCCCTACACTTCTTATGAAAATATGATCTATACATGATCTAGTTATTATTTCGCCTTTTTTTTCGGTTCTTGTATATTGTGTTATTCCGCATTCTAGTCCTAATTCACTAAGTGAGTTCAAATAATTGTACCTGATGTTGTCAAGATTTTTTAAATTTATGTTTATATCTCCCATCATTAAGTAGTCGTTTTTAATTGAGAATTTTTCGTTTATTTTTGATAGTTCGTTAATGAAAAGTGATTTATTTTTATCGGGCGGCCTATAGATTGCGCAAATACCTAATTTGTAATTATAACTTGTTGATATTTCACCCATAATGCATTCAAAGTTATAAGTACATATGTTAGTTCTACAAAAACTTATGCTCTTATGTGTATATACTACAATACCACCACCTTTTTTATAATTACGAAGCTCGGTATGCATTGTGTAGTCTTCTAATTGAAATAATTGTTTACAGTTATCGTTGATGTTTGCCTCTGTTAATATAATTAAATGTACAATACTTTTACAGTTAGTTATCATATATTCTATTTGATGGAAGTTTTTAATCATGGATCTGATATTTACATGAAACGTTAAAAGAGATGAATTTGTTATAGTTGATGAATCTACAAAGGTATTCCAAGTATCAAAGTTGCGTTCTGTCATTAACGACGCCATTTTTGTTTACAAATATTAACAATATATAAAACTTATAAAATACCTCGGTTTAGTCCTTTGTCGCCAGTCTATTTATGTCACTTAAGGATCGAATTACACTATACTTATCGTTTTCAGATTTTCTTGCCATTATAGTACCATTTTTTATCCAAATAAACTTGTAGTTAAGTTTTTCTTTCAGCTCATTTTTAGCATTCCATAGAAGAAAGGCAGTCGCCGGCGTGAGTGACTCCCTCAGGAACACTCTTGTGTCTCCTTCCAATCCTATGTCCTTGCTAATGATGGTCCTTTCTTTCGCTTTATTTAGCCATTGGTCCCGGCATCCGTCGCGTAGAATGACTGTTATTGCTGAAGGGGTGACTTGTTTATTATTGATCTGCGAATGGTTTTGTTTTTTTCTATAAATCTTGATTATATCTTCTGTTTTCTGTTCAATCTTGGAGCATATCTCTTTTACTATCTCCTGAAGGTTCTCGTTCTTTTCCTCTTTTATCCCACATATTTCAAGATTGTTTTTGATTAATGTTTCATTACATCTACGCATAAAATTTTGTTTTTATTGTCAGTTTGATAACTAAAATTAAATCTTCAAAAACAGTTTCGTCTTAATGCTGTTAGATTAATGTTGCCAAATTAAAATAAAAAAAAAATTGGATTACTCATTCTTATAAAAAATGCAAAAATGTTAGTACTGAAAATTGAGTTTTCTTTAAATTCTTCATACAAAGTTCATAGGTTTGCACTAGCTCTGTGTGTTTGCACCTAATATACCTATATAAACATGAACTTCGCTAGGTATAACTGAAATGAATTTTCGTTTAAAAGTTGATGTTATATTATACAATATATTCAATTGGAGAATATGTTTTCAAAGTTTCATGCCTGAAGCACTAAAAGAGTATTTTCCTGCAAACTACTTGGAAACTCGGAACGTATCAACCGCGCTAAGCCACGTGCGACTTGAGATCCTAGCTGCATATCAACTACATAGATCTCACAGCTTAGGAACTTTGCAGCTCTGATTTATTAGTCTTTGGCTGATCTGAGACTTTTCAAGATCTTTGTGAGAGATAATATTCTATTATTCTGTACAGTTTTTGAGGTTTTCTATAGGAAATAGATACCTTTGTTATGCCTTAGTGCCTTTGTTATGCGTGTAATTGTAGAATAGAACTAGTCTAGAACTTGCGGTCATGAGAAAATACTAAAATCGATCGAGTTAAATTATTATTATGTTTAATATTTAATGGATGCGTTTGTTATTATATTAATTGTTTTTTAAAGAACATTTGGAAGAAACTACATTGTACTACACAGAGTATTCTAGTATGGAGTGTAGTGATACTATATAATTAATTACTTATAGTGTTTCTTTTATGAAACAAATAAACGTTTTTTCATTTTTATTCAGTTATCTCGAAAAATACTCAAATAATCCTTTAATAATGTTTCTTGTTTTGAGGAAGACTAACAAAGAAAATTTGTTCAACTTTTAGGTGATTAAAATGAGAACGAATAAACACTTATTGCACAATAATTTTGAATTAACGCTAACAATTAAACTTAATGAAATAAAACGGTAAAAAAGAAACTTACTTATTAATAAAATGTACTTGTACTAAATTAAAGGTATATTTAAAGTTTAAAAAAAGCGTATAAGATACAGATGGTCAATAACACTAAAAACCCTTTCAAAAGTTCGATCGCTCATACCAAAAATGCAACTGCTAAACCCCTGCATGAAAACGTGTAAAAACTGATTTTGTATTATCACATGTTTTCACAAACACGAACGCGTATACCTTTAGTGCGAGTATCAGAAGCTTTAAAAACATACAGAACACATTTTGAGCTCACGACCGACACCCGATTACTATAATATAATATATGTCTCAAACTCTAAATCAAAATTAAATTGCATTTTTTGTTTCTCATTTTTTTGTTACAACATTATTAAAAATTATATTTAGATGTGAATAAAGTATATAGAAGGAACCGAAAAACATTTTTAAGAGGGTTTCCACAATAATTTCCACACTCAAGAAGGCTCTATACGGCATGCTCCAGGAAGCCCGACGTCTGGGACCCAAGAGCTCGCCACAGGAGGCTCTATAATTGAGTGCATAAATCAACCTGCGATCGAAATGAGATGTGAACATCCTTCATAAGGTTCCGCTGTGATAGGTGTTATGCGAGATGGGTCTGTTTCTATTTCTAGAATGGATAAAACCTTTATATTGCAGTATAGAATCTATTCGTATTTTGATAGAGTTCAATTTGATGAACCATGTACTCGTAAATGATGTCATCGTATGTTAGTGGAAACTGCTTTTTCGTGATAAACCGAATTATGGCATAAACACGGTCCTACTACGTGAACATCCAAAATTATTGTCTGTTATACAACGTGTAACAGAAAGGTGTAACCATATTTGAAGAGCTTATTCAGTCAACGGTTTAGAACAACTTTTATCATGGGGCAAATCCTGTATATCGAAAAAAAATAATTACTCGCTTCATAGGAAAATGCAATGCCGCTCGGCCGAAATGTATTGAAGGGCAGATTTTTTTTTTTTGAGATTTCATGTTTGACCCCATAGTAAAAGTTGTTCTATACCATTGACTGAATAAGCTCTTCAAATATGGTTACACCTTTCTGTTACACGTTGTATATTTATAGTAAACCTAACACGCTCCTCCTTGCTTCGCTCTTCGTTTCGATCTCGTTTTTTCGTGTAACAACAGGTTTTTCGCGAAAACGCGGAATAATTTCATATGTGTCGCCCTATATGCAATAATTTGACTCTTCACAAAAATGGTATTTTTTTCGTCGATAAGCAGTTTACACGAAAACGGCGACATATACAAGTGCGATTCAGACTCTTGCATCTATGGTTCCGTGATTCAACAGTTTTGACAATTTTGTGGTTATGTTTTCGTGAATTTCTCAACGGCCATATTTTCCTGTAATCTTTACCAAGGAATATAATACTCCTTACGTAAGCACATATTACCACGATTTTATTCATACTTTTCGGTCAACCAGTTTTGGAGATGGGGGGACATACATTTTTGTGGCTATTCAAGGATTTCTTGAAATAGATGCAAGTAAATATAGACAAGCTATATAGTTTTACAATCAGCTCTTTAATACATATAATTTGATACCCTTAAATATTTATTTCTATAAAAAAATGTTTATTTATTTTCCTTTTTTTTTTAATCTTGTACGTTTTTTCTTACACCATTGACCTCTAATAATACAAGTACACTAGACTGGCTATTGACGACCTGATAATGAAGAAATTTTAATATCGCCATTATATCGCTGATATCGCTGATCGCTGATTGCAGTGAGTAACGTGAGCTTAGTCGGAACTAATGATAAAAATGAGTGAGACAATGACGTTGTCTATGATAACAAGTGTTAATTTTAGTTGCCGATACAGAAAAGAACTGTCATTTTGTATGGCACAACATGTCCAGCGCAAGTTTTCCTATTACTACATGTCAGCGTTTCTAGCATTTTCCTTGCTGTAGTGAGGTAAATAAATTTGTGTTCGGCTCGGCAGCAAAGTTATTTTACGTCTCGTATCTTTGAAACCTTTGTATTACTACATGTCAGTGTCTTGCACCTAGCATTTTCCTCGCTGCAGTGAGGCGAAAAATTGTGTGGTTCGCTAGGCAGCAAAGTTATTTTACGTCTCGTACATTTGAATCCTTAGCTTCCTCAGGTTTCAATACAAGTTCTCGCGCCAAATAACAACTTTGCAGCCTTGCATAACAAATAACTATTTTAATTTTTGTAAGTTCATAGCTACGTTATCGTATTAAGTAGATCCTGTAAACAAAAAAAACAATAAACAAAAATTAACTTTTACCTTAAAAATAACACAATTTGGTTCTTTTTGGCATACAATCTACCATCCCTCTCTTTACTCAAGAGGTCTGCGGCCTAAACCGTAAATATTAAAGAACAGCTTAACACGAGCGCCAGAGGTTGAATTATGCTTCAATATCGTCTAACTCCCCCCATCCTTCCTCCACCCTTTAAGCTTACAGTTTTTACACTTGAAGTAATATTATAGCCATTAACGTGAATAAGTATCTAAGTTTTGTAAGTGTTTTATGGCTACGTATAGGTATATACTAGATACTGTTTCTTAGAAATAATTGAACCTAGCTAAAATCGGCTGAAAATAAGAGCAACTACACTTTAGCTTTCACTAATAACATACGAGCAAACTTTAGCTTTCACTAATAACATACGAGCAAACTTTAGCTTTCACTAATAACATACGAGCAAACTTTAGCTTTCACTAATAACATACGAGCAAACTAGAACCCATATGCAACGTGTAACAGAAAGGTGTAACCATATTTGAAGAGCTTATTCAGTCAGTATAGAACAACTTTTACGATGGAACAAACCCTGTATCTTGAAAAAGAAATAACTGTTTCATAGAAAAATGCAATGCCGCTCGGCCAAAATGTCTGGAAGGGCAGATTTTTTCTTTTTTTTGAGATTTCAGTTTTGGCTCCTTAGTAAAAGTTGTTCTATACCATTGACTGAATAAGCTCTTCAAATATGGTTACACCTTTCTGTTACACGTTGTATATTTTTAAAAATTTTATTTATTGCAACAAAATTTAAAATAATCGTTTTTAAATACTTAATGTCCTACCTAGCTGGAATCTGCTGTAAATAAGAGCAGTCGTAGTTAAGGTATTTTCCTGAATTACGATTTCCTAAATTTCCTTAATTTTTCCTAAATTTCCTATCGCAATAAAATACGAAATAAATGTTTTTCAAAGAGTGCCTTGGTTTTCAATATAAGAATAAATTCAAGCCCCTTTTATTCATTATGAAAATAATATTTTTCAGTTCTTTAATCATTTTTCACGGGCGCAGATCGAAATCCCTCGGCTCCAGCTTGATTTATTAAACACTGCGCTGTTAAAAATAATTTCAGTGTTAATTCATTAATATTCTAGCAGCACAGCGAAGCCTGGACCTATGTTTGTTTAGTTGTTTTGCACATTGAGCTTGCCAAGCCAAACCCACCCTTATTTGTTTGTTTGTCAAACGTGACATGTTTCCTAGTTTACGAGTACCATTTCCTTTGTTTCGAAATAAACATAATTCCTATTAAACATTCCCACCGAGTAAATGTAGAGAGTGATGAAAGAAACATAAAAATATAAAAAAGCATATAAATATATACCACACAAATAAATAAAATTGAAGTGTGTGTCTGCGATTATGAAATAAAAGCTTTTGAAAATTTTTGTCTGTCTGTCTGTTTGTTTGCCAACTTTTCAGAGAGTAATTTGATATTTGTCACTTTTGACGTCTTTCACATTTTATGTATCTAATTTTTGACATCTTTGACGTTTGAAAACTGTTACTTTTGACATCTGTAACTATATCAAAAAAATTTCGTCACTGAAATTCGTCAATTTCCTTATACAGCTTCACAAAAACAAAAAACAAAAAACGTCCAAGTGCGAGTCAGACTCGCGTACCTAGGGTTCCGTATTGTGGTGATAAATTTAATTTTGTAATTTTTATTCGTGAATTTCTAAACCGCTTTATTGTTCCTGTAATCTTTATATAAATATATATTACCATGATTTTCTTCATATTTTTCAGCCCACCAGTTTTGGAGATAAGGGGCCCCCCTTATATAATTTTTTTATGGTTTTTCAAGTATTTCTCGAAATAGATGCAATTAAATATAGCCAAACTAAATATTTTTACAATTACAGTTTTTAATATCCACAATTTGATCCATATTGTATTTTTAAGATAAAATTTTATATTTTTGTCACTTTCGTTTTGGAAATATTTTGAACAATTTGAAATTTTTCATTTTTTTTACGTCGTTTTTTGTGAGGGCAAATTAATGCTATTTTTGTGCCAAATTTCATGTTTTTATTTTTAACGGTGCTAAAGTTATGAGGCTGTGACATACGGACGGATGGATGGACGGACGGACAACGGAGTCTCACCATAAAGGTTCCTTTTGCACCTTCTAGGTACTATGGAACCCTAAAAAAGCAGCGGGCGACACGTTGTAAGAATAAAACTAGTCTAATGAACAAGATTAATTTGTTGTGGATACCCAGACAGTAAAATAACTATCTTAGTAACATTAGCTGTGTAGTAATACTCAGGTAAGTATTTTACTGAGTTTTATTGACAATAAATTTACCTACCTGACCTTTGAGGTCGTCAGCAATCAGTGTTTGCATTATGTTCCATGCATTTGTATAGCAGGATCCAATTACGTATTAGGTATTATTCTTTATGCCATCTGTTTTTTAAATGTAATTTTAGTTTAGTTTCTGATTATTGTTAATTTATTTTATTTATTTTTATTTTTCGGTTCCCTTTTGTAATACAGGCTAAGGCGGAAGATCGACGGTTTTTCGTTTCTAACAAACGGCCATAAGTCGAGCCTTAGACCGATTTGTCATGTGTGTTTTGTGTATTTTGTTTTTTTTTTTAAATACTCGTATTGTGATAATTTGTGACAAATAAACGGCTTCTATTCTATTCTATTTATTCTATTGGATCATTTCTCGCAATTTTTTTCAAGAACAAATACAACTTTATAAAATCTTTTAACTGGCGAGGCGTGCTGTTTCAAATTGTCCGTTATTCTGTACAATATAATATGAACGCTCGGAAAAAAATATAGGGCACTCATCATAGAACGATCGAAACGCCAAATTATCTTCAAATATGACAGAAATAAATTTCTATGTTTGAACACTTGGCGATTTATCCATCGCAAGGAGATATAAATTAACATTATATAATTGCAGCATAGAAACGCAGAAAAAGAAAGTAAATCTCGATGTGAGGAGCTCTGAACCGGGATTCGAACCCGGGACCTCTTGCTTACCGGGCGATTCAAATATGTTATCTACGCGTTTAAGGCGCTACGGAAAAAAATCGTCAATTTCAGAACTTCTATATCTACTTCGGTAAATAATTTATAATTTTGAAAAAATAGTATAATGTTTTTGGAATCTTCATCTAAGGATCTGTTGAAACAGAAACGCGATTGGAGAATTTCGGCTCGATAGAAATATTTATTGAAATGAGGTCTTTATCGACACCAATTCTCCTGGTGTGACAATTAAGAATGACATATGGACTGCAATTATATTTTATTAGATCGGTTTTATATCTATGGTTTTAACAGTACCTAGGACCTGGTTAAACGAAATTTTGATACCATTTTTAGTACATTTTATATTAATAAAAAACCGACTTTTACTTTTCCACGAATCCGCCCCTCTCGCATTGAGGGTTTTTTCGCATACGGAGTAACAAGGACGCTAAAACTTTTACATATCGCCTTAAAGCACATTGTTTTGGCCGATCAGAGATCTAATGACATACTGTAAATAAAACAGAAACTTTTTACTTGTACCGCAAGTCAGTCTTTAAAAATTGTATTTCAAACATGAAATAGCTCAACCATTGTCCTACTTATTAAAAATTCAAACTTTTTATACCTTTGCAAATAAAACTGTTCCAAGAAACTTTTATAAAGCTCTATAAAGTGTCAACAGCATTTACTCCATTAACCAAAATCTCTGTTCTACAGAAACTCACTTACTGACTGAAATAAGTCAAGTGAGTGAGAGTGTCGCGCCGCCGCTATTGTCTTCTTAATTAATTAAAACAACAAAGTTGTGTACTTCACAACCACAGTATAAGCTTTACCTTTGACGAAAAATGTGAAGCCGATTTAAACCCTATCTTTGTAGTTGAAGGTGCAAAATCGTACGAGTAAGAAAGCGTTTGTTATGTGAGCTTCCACTTACTTAACTTTGTATAAATGCTACAACGTTTGTAGACGTGCTTAAAATCTGTGACTGGTAAATGTACATGGAGAAGTTTTTTTTTATTTTTTTTATTTTTAAGGGTTCCCTCATGGTACGGAAACTGTTATAGCGAGCTGAAATTTAGCTTGTATGTCTAAATCTACAGTCTGGTATCGTAGGAAAAATCTTTTCAATAATGTCATGTCTTGAAGATAATAATATATTGTTTGGAATGTCAAATTATTCTAGCAGATACTTGTGTCGATTTGGTGTAGCACATTTTTGACAGGACTAAACTTAATTTAAATGTTCTATCCTTGTCTCTATGATAAAGAAAGAAAAAGACAGGAGGCTTAAAATAAGGTTAGTCCTGTCAAGTGTGTTCCGCCAAATCGACACCAATATCCACAATTTTCATATTTAGTTTCATTTATTCACTAACAATTTTCTCATTTAAGCATTTTTAAATATATTTTATATGATATTTGGCGTTTTTAGGATTTCATACCTAAAAATGAAAAAAAAAGAACGGAAACACTATAGGATCACTTTGTTGTCCCTTTATCCATCCGTCCGTCAATACCCTTTTGCTCGGGCTTCGTTTGAGCATAGACGAGATATCAAGTAGAAACTGAGAAACTACAAAAGTCTACGGCCCCATGGTGCTGTAAAAAATCAGGCTTATAACTCGACGCGAAAAAAAGGAAATGGATTTTCATAATCAATTCCATAAAAATTTTTGACCGTTTACTACGCTATATATTTTTTTAAACCGGATTTCTGTTATTATGACCCTATTATAATGTAACACAATATATGGCTGTTTTTCGTTTTCCACTCATCGGTTCAAATAACATTTTCTCAAAATTACTATAAATTACCAATTTACCTAACCAAGTTAACAAATAAAATTTAACTCTAAACTTATTTAAATCCTATAAAAGCTAAGGAATCTCGGGTTGCGGTGTCCACGATTTATGTCCGGCCAGTCGGAACTTCACGAGTCATTGCGCGAAAGTTTCCTGTCCTACGAAGATTAACAGCATGCTGACCCTAAATAACTTAAATACTTGGAGTGCCTAGCGAGTGATTTTCACTATCAGGATGGTCTTTCAATAGGAAGGGGAGCCCCTGTCTGGAATTTATTGTTTAAGTTTTAGATGCTGGGTCACATTATCACGTTCCATTCAGCCTTGCTTGTGTCTTTTGAGTGACCACAAATATCACTTAGGGGGCATACATCCGCCAGCGACCTTGAGTCGACCTGTCGACATCGCACAACCACCTAACCACCATCATCCATCATCCAAGAAGAGCAGTGATTAAATAATATCAAAAATAACCAGCATCTTTACAGAAACCTACTTTTTTATTTTTATTTTTTAGGAAATAGTTTAAAACTAAAATTGTTTACAAGTGTCACTTTTACTTTTTTATTATGATACCTAAATTATATGTCACATTTTTTTTACATTCGACTGATGACGGCCCCATACCGAGGGCCGAAATATATCGAGATATAATTTTTTTTAATTATTTTAATAATAATAAATAATCAAAAGCTCGTAACAGTAAAATATAATATATTTAAAAACATTATAAGATTAAAATCACTTCAGACGTAAAATCACTCCTTCCGAGTAAGTGAATTCTTGCAAAAATCATATGAAAAATTCGACACCTTTCGTTCTTATTTTTGTAAAAACTAACAACAGAAAATAAAATTTAAACTTAATATTTATTTTTGACTTCACCGTACCTATCATATATTATTTTTAAAGTATCTGGACCACCCGTGTGGGAGGAGTAGGCCTTCAAAGACAGGTCCAAATTGCAGTTGGAGCAGAGAATATATAAAAATAAAGTATGGAGTATGTTGGGTTTTGGCGTAATCCTTCTAGCTTTGTACTTTTGATCTAAATTTGATCATTTTAACCTTTTCTTCTACTTAATAAATTGTGGTATAAAATGGATGCTTTACTTTTTGATGAAATACTTAAATCGGGAAAGATGAAAAAAAACATAAATACATTTTTTAAATTAAAAACACATGAAGTGTGGGGCATTATGATATAGGCAATTTGAAATGGGTTATAATTAAGCAGCAATATTATAAAATGATCATCGTTGCTTTTATGTCGAATTCATGTGTAAGTTTTAATTTGTTGGGAAACTGATTTTTATTAGAAAACAATAGTTTTAAAACGGTTTTTGTATCCCAAAATAATTTATACGAGAGGAATAAACAGTTCATTTCAAAAATTAGTCTAATTTAGGAGAACTAAAATGCTAGACACTCTAAAAGGTCTTCAGCTTAGACTTTAGTAGAAGTAATTTTTGAAACAACTAACAAAATTATGAAGCCATTCTAAAATAATAGGTACCAACCGAGGCACTATAAAGGATAGCCTAAAGGGCTGAAAGGGTAACCCCTCTGTCGTAATTGAAAATGTCCTAAACTGGGGATACCATTTGCATTATATTACCTTAATTTTAGCACTCTACCTCGTAATGTGTATTAGTATTACAACCCTCGTAAAATTTAGTCATAACGCTCATAATTATAAGGTATAAAATGTGGATTATTTGAAGGAGTTTGAAGTGTTAAATGGTTCTGAGCAGTATTGTTTCAGCATGCTAAAGGCTTATTTATGGAGAAATGGATCTCGTAATGTTTTTGTTCTTGTGTTCTTTTTCTAATATTCTGATGATGGGGCTTGTGTGTGTGAGGGTGTGTGTGTATGTATAGGATAGGTTCTTTGGATATGAATTTGTTTGAGTAGGTATTGTTTGAGTTAGAAATGTAAAATGTCATAACGCCGGGGTCACTTGACTGTATAAGGATCTTGCGCCCCACAGACTCACCTCTCGACAACCTTAGCTGATTTCATAGTGTTGCCCCATGGCCGCCCCATGGTGGCTAGATAGGGGGCCCACAACATCTATCCTGCTTGGTAGTTATCAAGCAGCAAGTCACCGTCTGCCAGACTTAAATTTGTGAGAGATTTTTGAGGTAGCTCGTAGTAAATTTCAAAAAAAAAAACCGGCCAAGTGGGAGTCGGACTTTCGCACGAAGGGTTCCGTACTATTATCTATAAAAACGGCAAAAAACAGGTCTGTTGTAAGCTGTGTGGGTGCTCTGTGGTTGTATGGGAGCCCCCTTAAACATTTATTTTATTCTCTTTTTTAGTATTTATTGTTATAGCGGCAATAGAATTATATCATCTGTGAAAATTTCAACTGTTTAACTATCACGGTTCATGAGATACAGCCTGGTGACAGACAGACAGACGGACAGCGGAGTCTTAATAATAGGGTCCCGTTAGTTACCCTTTGGGTACGGAACCCTAAAAACAGATTAGTGCATGTCGGAGCTGCAAAAATTGAACTGGGACTCTCTGATTGAAAGTCTGGCGTCCTACCTATAACTACCTCAGCTTCTCAAGAACAACAGTTGTATCCGTAGCTAAAATTAAACGTGGATTAAGCGGAACAAGAAACATATTCAGCTAAACAAACAGACGGGATCCCTCGAGCCCTCGCCGCGGACGATATTTAACTAGTTCCTTTGGAAAACAAACAACATGTTAGCAATTAATTATTACTTGTTTCTCTAGAGCAGTGGTTTTTAAACTTTTACCCTAATTCAATCTTTGGTGAAGATATTCCCGCCGTTTGTTACCCAAATCACAAAAACAATATCAATCAATCAATCAATACATATAATTACAGTAGAACCCGGTGTGTCTGTACATTAAAAAAAGTAATAAAAATACCTTTCTATTTTTATAAACAGAAAGAGGGTGACTAAAGAAGAATAATATAATACAAATTAGCGATTTTTAGAACTTTTGTCTGTCTGTTTATTTGTTTGTTCGCGCACATCTCTGAAACCACAGAACCGGTTTTCTTTATTATCATCGTCATGACCCTGGTCAACTTAATGTGAGCTATAAGGGGCGTTAATAAAATAACGCCCAAGCCGAAAAAAGGGCCGAGTTGAATAAATGCGGGCGGAGCCGCGGGCAAAAGGTTATTTAATAAATCTATATTTCTATGCCCACTGCTTCGGCCATGCTGAAGAAGTAACAAACTTCAACAAGCTGTATCACTTTCTATTAGAATTCCTGTATTAGAATTTCGATGAAGATTTTGGCCTCAATCAACTTTCCGCCATTTTTGTATATTTTGATTAATTGAATAATCGCGGCTACGGGTTATTATTTAATTGCTTGCTGACATCAATACAAACAAAAACATTCTCCAGCATAATTTAGAAAAGTGTCAAGTTTCGAAAATTTAAGCAACCAAAAGCAAACAGTAGCACCAAAAATAAAACGTAGCACCACGCACGGTGCTACACAGTGCGAAATACTTTTAGTTTTTAGTTGCTTATATTTTCGTTTTGTCAAGTAATATTTTTGTATGTATTTATGTCAATTTTAGATTTTATTAGAACTAAGCAAATTGCCACATTGACAAAAAAAAAATAGCGGGCGTAGGGAGGTCAGGCTGCATACTAAAATCTTCAAACCCCTTTTAAGTTTGTGGGCTCAGTTGCATGTAAAAATCCAGAGACATCGATATAATTCAGTGAGTAAGTTGATAGTTCGCTTTACTCAGGTAAATGTTTTTGTTTATTATAAATAGAGAGTCTATGAATTCATATCAAGACTTCTATATAAAAAATATACATACATAAGACGCCTAATTTAAAAACCAAAATTTTTCTAGACAGGTTACCGGTGTATTTACTTTTTACCAATAAAGGCCCATCGTTTTCGATTAGTGCGCAGAGATGGACTGATGTAACTACTCTATTTTTTTTTTATTAACACAAAACCCATTACAGAAATCTATTCCTAAAGTTTAAGAATCCCTGAGTAGAGAAACCAATATGGTGGGCAAGCGTTATCGTGTTGTTCGTACAACAATACGAATAACTCAACTTTTCTCCATAAATAATGAACCCTAATCTTTATACGATATACAAGTTTTCGTGAACGGACATTTTATGGATGTGAGAAAACAATCAAAAAACATACTGTTGCCAAGTAAGACTATGCTAAGTTCTTGTTTGATATGATCTACTTAGTTGATTGCCCAATGTAACAATGTTTCTGGATGTTTGTTTTACTTGAGAGCGGAATCGCAGCCGGATTGTGAAATACCCGCCTTTTTCTAATGAATCGAAACAGAGCACTTAAATATTCAAAATAGACTCAATAGTTATTCACAAAACATTATAACCTATGTATTGTGTATACTGCCATCGCGAAGTTTCCATTGATTTCTGTAAAATAGAACTTCAAAAATTCCTTATAAAAAAAAAAAAAAAATCTAATTTACAGAAACCAAAAGAAACTTTGCGATAGCAGCATACACAATACAAATGTAATAAGGTTTTGTTGAATAACTATGAAGTGAATTTTGAATTTAAGGCGCTACGGAAAAAAAAAGACACTTGCGTATCTACTTCAATAAATAATGTATTATTCTAATAAAATAGTATATTATTTTTGGATTTTTTTTCTAGGGATCTGTTAAAACAGAAACGCGATTGGGGAAATTCGGCTCGATAGAAATATTTATTGAAATGAGGTCTTTTTCGACACCAATTCTCCTGGTTTGACAATTTAGAATGACATATGGACTGCAATTATATTTTATTAGATGGGTTTTAACAGTATCTAAGACCTGGTTAAACGAAATTTTGATAGCATTTTTAGTACATTTTATATTAATAAAAAAACCGACTTTTTGCTACTTTTCCACGAATCCGTCCCTCTCGCACTGAGGGTTTTTTCGCATATGGAGTAACAGGGACGCTAAAACTTTTATATATCGCCTTAAGTGTTCTGTTTCGATTCATTAGAAAAATGCGGGTTTTTCACAATCTAGCTGCGATATGTGTGAAGACGGTAGGCCTACCATGAGTAGATACTCGCCTAGATACTCGCTAGCGACTTCGTAGCATATTTATATGAGAAATTGTATAGCGTCCTTAGCGGTTTATGAGGGGGACCAAGAGATTCTAATACAACATATTTTACGCTAAAGGTGGTAGAGCTGATGCCGGGCTCGACTGTGGAGGTACCACCATCTTACTTGGAGACCCCCTCGAAGTAATTCGGGGGAGAGTAAGAGGACAGCTCACAGGCAAAAAACCAGGAGGCCCACCATGCCTGGGACCGATGGATGGCGGTATATCTATCCCTAATAGCCGGGCCTTATATAGAACAGACTGGTAACGGGCAGCGGCGTCACTGGTGCGAGGGTTCCGGCACCGCGCTCACCAACCCGCCTGCCCAGCGTGTGTGAGTATGGGAAATTCTTCCAGGATGACCGCCGGGAGTGGCAAAGTCCTGGAAAGGCTTATGTCCAGCAGTGGACGAACTAGGCCGATGGATGGATGATATTTTACGCAGATGCTAACGTGTAGCAAGACCTAAATTCATGGCCTACTGAAAGAGATAGTGGAAGTAGTATCGCAATGGTATACACCTCGGCACGGATCTTGACCGCTCGAATGTATTGATTTCTATAAAAACGAGCGTTCAAAACCAAAATAATTAAAAGAATCGGATATTCGATGGACTCGATTGATGGTTCTTGGTGGAATATCATCTTTAATAAATTATACACAAAATTTTTGTACTCTCGTACTTTAGGCGAACGGTTTCGCATGACACATACTCGGGCAAAAAAAAAATGTTGAGTAGATTTTGACAAGCATTTTGTGTATGATTTATAAAAAAAAATCGGCGTCAGACAGAACTTAAGAGGATGGCATACCCTAGCAACTTTTTTTATTACCCGTCCAGCACGATACGTCTATTTTAACCGCGTTCATGAAGCGAACGTTTGAAAACCAAAAAAAAAAGGGTGCAAAACATTTTTTTTTGACAAAAGTATAAATCTAAGTACATTGTTTATACGTAAAATCCCTAGAAAAAAGATTAATAAACCAAATATATTTTTTTCAATACAAGGAGAGTCCGAATTTCTTTAAACGAATCTTAGATAGCCTGGAGTTGGTCATGCTCTAGGCTCAGGTACAGTCTTAATGGCGAATGCTACAACGCTAAAAGAATCGCTCCTAAATCTAAAAAGTAAAAGAAAATCACACCATTCACACTTTGGTACATTTAACTTTACTTTATCACAGAAATAATCTTACTCATAATGAAACTCTCATTTAGGTAAAAAATTCGTTATCTTACAAGGTGAAAGCCTCCAAAAACATATTTAGCAGCTCCTTGGCAACCAAGTTCCGTCTCGGTGGGCTGTTGTGATTAATTTCCTCTAAGATTGTTCTTGGCGGGAGCCCTGATGGATCCCACTTCAATTAGGGCTTGCACATTTGTTTTGACTTTTTTTAGGGTTCCGTGCCCAAAGGGTAACCAATGCGACCCTATTACTAAGACTCGGTCCGTCTGTCTGTCCGTCTGTCACCGGGCTGTACCTCATGAACCATGATAGTTAGACAGTTGAAATTTTCACAGATGATGTATTTTTGTTGCCGCTATAACAATAAATACTAAAAAATAGAATAAAATAAATATTTAAGGGGGCTCCCATACAACAAAATAGATTTTTTTGGCGTTTTTATTGATAATGGGACGGAACAATTCGTGCGCGAGTCCGATTCGCACTTGGCTGGTTTTTTCGCGATGCCGTCGCATCCGCCATAGTCCGTAGCATTTCCATAATGTCCGCTAACGCATCCCACTCCGATTGTAAACGACGAAAAGATTTGATCAATCATTTTCAGCGACTTCTATTGCATACTTTATTATTATTTTTTTTCGTTAAAAGTTATTAGCTAGATTTAATAACACAGATCCCTACATAATGGAATTTTTAAAAAATGCTTAAGCCTACGAATATACGAATACTTTATTGTGTATAAACAAATTTTTTTATTCATGCAAATTGATCAAAGGACAATAAAAAAAGAGTTTCATGTTTCCAATACCCGTATAAAAATACAAAACCCTTGGAAACAAAACCCTGAAAATGGCAGCCCTACTCCAGTGCACCTTATTGTTGGTGTATAAATAATGCATAAGAGGGCGCGCGCTGCCTGCAACGCGTAACTTTCAGTGTTATACAGCGAATGGTCGACCGTAACATAAAGCTCCGATACACTGCGAGCCAGTCTTAGCTCTACACTGGAACGGATTTTCACTTGCATTTGCATACATGCATGAAATCAGCGATAAAAAATTGTCTCCGCTTATAAATCAAGTTTTTCAGTTGAATAAATCGTTATTATACTTTATTTTATGAAATAATGATCTTTATTTTCAGAAGTAAAATGTGTTTATGTTTTCCCAAGGTTGACTGGAAGAAATTTCTTTTAGGAATAAGTCCGCCCTTGCCTTCTTTCTGTTCTTTGTGTGTATCTTGTCTTCTTATTTGTGTGCAATAAAGTGTTTATTCATTCATTCATTCATTCATTCATTCATTCAAGTAAGAATACCATGTTAACAATTTTCTGACTTAAATAAATTAAACCATTATTTTATTCCGACAAGGATCCGCCCGCGCACACAACAGACATCTACACCGTTCTAATCTCACTAAAATATAGATTCATACAGTCAACGTCACATTGTTGAGTTATACAAATATATAATTTATGTATATATATATAATTATATCTTGATTGATGAACGTTGGTGAGAATTCCATATTAATAGGTAAATATGAAATACACTTACCCTTCATCTGATCTCGAATTCAGCAGCGAGTTCGCATGTTTTTTACAATGATCTAATTGCCTGTTTGTAATGAAATCGCAGTGTGCAAACTTGTATGGGAGTTGGTCCAAGTGCCACCAAGATTAAGATGTATGTTGAAAAAAGGACATAATGTAGTCCGCAAGCAAGCAGAACCCCATCAAAATAAAAATAAAAACAAAATAAAATTTATTCGTTAAGATTTTTAAACTTGCAAAAACTTTTGTTGGGGCCCCGCGATCTTGGCCGCGCACCGCGCACTGTCATTTGCAAATGGAATACCTATTTCTATGGAGCCAGACTAGCTTCAATGTGAACGGTGCCCAAGGGTGGTCACTGGTCAGAGCTGGTTACAGCGTGCTTGATTGATCGAATCAAACTGGAGGGGTTGCTGGAAAAATATTGTCGAATAAATCGAGAGAAAAAAGTTCAGTGTCTTTTTGCATATTGTTTTAGATGTTAATGTCAGTAGATAACTACTCAAAAAGTTTAGGATATTAGACCTACTATGATTGAAAAATACCTATTTACGTTTTGACTTCGCTGTACACACAACATACACAAGACACTTAGAATATAGAAGAAACAATACATAAGTAATAAGGTTTAGTTGAATAACTATTGAGTGAATTTTGAATTTGAGTGTTCTGTTTCGATTAATTAGAAAAAGGCAGGTTTTTCACAATCCGGCTGTGAAGCCGCTCTTAATGTCAAACTAGCCAATTTACTTGGGCGAATAGCAGTTTGTCAATTGAAATCGTACGTTTTAAGCTGTCAAATTAATACGATTTGCTTACACAATTGCACCCCTAAATGGGCAAATGTAAATATATCTGAACTTGAAAACTTTCGGTTTATAATCCTTATACCGAGTTCAGAACTGACACTGTTTAAGGCGACACATTTGGTTTTTTAACCAGTATATAAGCTATAATAAACAAAGATTGATGGAGAAAAGCTGCATCGAAAAAAGATGCTGAGTGAAGGCTGTTTTTTCTGTTAAAACCGTAGTCCATCCAAACTAATAAAAATAAAATAAACATAATTGGTATTTTAAACACACTATGTAAAATATTCCAAAACAAAGGGCTGGGTTTTTTATAAATGCTTTTGTGTGAACTTATATTAAATATTCATTTGTTTATTTATTTATTTATTTATTTAACAGCAGAACCTTAGCCTACCTACAGTAAGGTCCGTATCACAGTTAAGTGAATCGACAAAATATACAAAACCTACGAACATTATATACAAACATTAAAAATATATAAAAATTAAAAATACATCATCATTAAAAAACAGCATTTAGCCAATCTCTTATTTGAAATTTAAATTAAAATTATTTATTTTGTCTTTCAAACATAATTATTAATACACAGAAATTTGTTTTTAAAAAGTATGTGACAAAAAGGAATAAGCTCAGCGATATGCTGTGATAGAAAAATGAAATGATCTTCACAGCGCTGATTTTTAGAATGTACACATATGCGGGTAGAAAATTGGAAAAAAAGAATTAACATTATGATATGAATATAGCATGCATTACATTTAAAAATAGAAATAATAAAGTAGAACATGAATTCATTAACGAACAAAAAAAAAATTAGTTAATTGATATTCTATTTTAACATCACAGTTTATAAAAAGTAATAACAAATTTTGAATATATAAAAATACAGCGAACCATAAGCAAATATTGAGTCAGGCAATGGAATTTATTATTTAAAGCGGCTTTTTATCTCATCTATTGATTCGCCGCACTATTCAGACTCGCAGTTTTTCAGATATGTTCATCTCTTTTGTTATGCGATAAACCTATGGCACCTTAACTGATGAAACGGTTAAGTGGTAAAATATCCGCACCATACTTTACCAATAAGATTTAGTAGGAAGATAGTTCTACAAAGCATTTGTAAGGTTCTAGCCAAGGAAAGCTAATTGAAACGAGGGCAATAAATCGTTGCGTGACAAGATAACAAAAAGAAGGAAAACTTTAATTCCAACCTCATTTGAGGATTAATTTAGAAAATGTATAAATTCAGCTGAATCAGGTGTGCAATGAATTGGTTCTTCCCCTTTCTCGTATTCTGCCTCATGGGTAATTGAAAACCTATTCACATCTGAACATAATTGTACGACCGACGTATTAGAAGGTATGGCCACAGTATACTTGGTTTAATATACTGTGGTATGGCCGTGAAAATGGATGTATCGGTAAGAAAATAACTTAGTTTAAAAATGAATGAGTGAAAAAGATAGAAATAAAGTTAGAATAACAGACTGATTATAAAAGAGTGAGAGAGATAAGTTAGAATAAGTAACATATTCATATTCTTTATTGTACAAAAAAAAACATATTATTTTTACTTAGATATATCATGTACATAGGAGAGCTTATCTCTAAAAAGAGATTTCTTCCATTCCAGCAAACCCGGATTGATAAATAGAAGTCATAAGAAAAAGTAATCATACATAAGTGTATACTAAAATATGTTAATATACTTACATCCTATGATTTTAAATAACTAAAATATACCTACATAAATAATAATGAAGTAAAGCTATTTAATATAATACTGAATAAGAAAAATCTCGCGCTTTATTTTTAAAATTTTTCGTGAAATTGTCAGTTAAATATATTATAAATAAAGACGATATTTTTGATGGTCGTAGATAAAGTATTGTGTGCAAGTAAACATAATTAGATATTAAGACACTCGTGCGGTCTATTACAAAACTCACTTCCCACATTATGTTACAGTTGCACAAAATACTATTTGCGTTTCGATCGTTAGGAAAATACCCATTGTTTATTGTTTTTTTTTTTGTAGAGTTGACAGGGGATGGAGGTGTGAAATGCAGATGAATCGTTTTGTTGTATATTAATCAAAGGGTTAATAGCGTTACCCTTTTAGCCCTGGAAATAATAATTAATCAAAGAGTCATCCATGTGTAACTCCCCTTTATTCATTGAAGTGTGAATGAGCCAAAAACAATGGTTAAAGTCAGTTCCAAAACCTAAATAAAATGATAAATTTACTTATGCTGATATTTTGTTAATTAGGGGTTCAATTTGGGTCCATACTACTACTATAATCCCATAAAATTGGTTAAGTTTCCTAGGGACTATTCAAAAACTGTCACTATGTCGTCACTTTTGTTGTGTCATAGCTGGTTCTGTCCATTTAAATATTAATTAACTTGAAAATATGGTTAATTTCAGGTAAGTACTGCTGAAACATGCCGGACAGAGCTGGGAGGATTCACACAGCTTTGCCTTAAAATATAAACATTGATATAGATGGATCGAAACCATTTTACCGCGGCGAGGCGGGGGAGGAAAGCAAAAAGTAGCATGAGTTCACATGAGATAGATATTGTCGGATAGATCTTACGATATCGGTTTATAATATTTTTAAGCTATAGAGATACATATAGCTTTGTATATTTATTACGAAATATGATACTACTATAGTGGTAAGTTATAGTAGTTTATTTGTGGATTAACAATAATTTATTAATAATTTGCAATATTCCGTTAAACATGTTTTTATTGCAAATTATTAATATATCCACAAATTCATGATGGACTTCCGCAAAGTAACGCCTTTTTCAATGAATTTTATAGTAGTTACTTATTTCACTATTACGATTATAGTAGTATCATATTTTCTAATAAATATATAAAGCTATATAGGTATATATCTGTACATACATACATATACTCACGCTTGTCTCCCAAAGGGGTAGGCAGAGAAAGACTACAGATTTCCATCAGCTACGATCCAGACACACCTCTTTCGCCTCTTCCACATCCGTCAATCTAGTCATAAATGGCCCTTCTTCAGTATGTCGCCAATTTAGTCTGAATACGTATAAATCTTTGTAGCTTAAAAATATTATCGTAATGTTCGACACTCATGTGAACTCATGCTACTTCCTTTTCTCCCCCCGCCTCGCGTAATTATTGTCACGACATATTTCCTAAAGGGTGTGATGTTACAGGTGTTCTCGAGTGTGAACTGTCACTAAGACAGTCAATACTCGTACACCCTCTTTTCATCGACAATTTTCCCCAGAGGTGAGCCTTGTGCCCGACTTTGGGCACAAATACACCCTTTTTAAGGCGTATGGTTTACCTCACAGTATTTTATTTCACTGTCAGCAACACTGTGTGTAAGTATGGGCAATTCTTCCAGGAGGACCGCCGGGAGTGGCAAAGTCCTGGAAAGGCTTATGTCCAGCAGTGGACGAACTAGGCTGATGGATGGATGGATGGATGGAATTGGCAAATATACAAATACTATGCACATAAATTCCGAAAAACTCATTGTTGAATTCGCCACCGGGCAAGATTCGAACTCGACTCACGATTGAAAGTCCGACCTCCTACCTACTGGGCTATCGCCGCCGTTATAACAAAATCATTAATCATCATCCATCAGCCTAGTTCATCCACTGCTGGACATAAGCCTTTCCAGGACTTTGCCACTCCCGGCGGTCATCCTGGAAGAATTGCCCATACTCACACACGCTGGGCAGGCGAGTTGGTGAGCGCGGTGCCGGAACCCTCGCACCAGTGACGCCGCTGCCCGTCACCAGTCTGTTCCATATAAGGCCATAAAACGAAATAAGATGGAACCATAACAGTTGTTTATAATTTAGTTGATGCTTGTGATTGTTTCCACTTGGAATTTACTTTTGACTAAAAGGAATTTACTACAATTATGTTTAACGAAACACTTGTACTTACCCACCGTTGTTCTAATTATTTATCTTATTATTTATTTTATTTATAATTACCCAATATAAATTTAAATATATACAATAAGTAAAAGAAAATTATAACTTGAAATATATTTCGGCCCTTAGTGGGCCGTCATCAGTCAAGTATTAAAAAAAATTAATTATCTTATTTATCTTTATTTATCTTACAACTTTTCTTAACAACGCAATCCGGAAAACGAATGACAATAAACTTTTAACAATAGAATATGCTTACTGCCTTTCTTCTAAATAAAGTATGATAATAAATAAGTTTACAACTGGGTTTGGTCTATCTTGGGTCAAGAATAGTCCTTACATTTACTTCGGATGTACGGTTTTCTTTCAATATTACGGGATGGACTTTATGTCGCTGAAAAACGAAAACTGGTAAAAATACAAGTCTATACAAAAAACTTGTAATGGACCCTCAAATCACGAGAAAAAGCCAGTTGTTCGATATATTTTGGTCACGTAGTCAAAGTAAATAATATATGGAACTGATAGGATACTGTAGGCCTGCCATTCAAAATCAAACTCTTGAGTTTAGGCCTCGATTTACTCGCTAGCGACTGCGTGAAATATTTGTGAGAATTTGTAGAGCGTCGAGCGCCTCTAGCGGTTTATGAAAGGAATCAGCATTTCTAATAAAAAATATTTTACGCAGTCCGTAAACCTAACGTGTATAGATACCCAAACTCTTCTTCTTCTTCTTCTAAATTCTTTATTGCACAAAACACAGTTTAATGTACAACAGGTGGACTTAATGCTAGAAGCATTTTCTCCCAGTCAACCCGACAGAAAGTACAAGAAAGTTACAGAGGCAGGTGTGCAAAAAGGCTTTGCAATTTTAGTTTTTAAACAACAAATAAAACGTAAAAAATACATTTATGTACTGATATATAATTTTCACATAATAACTCATGGTGGGTATGGCCTACTGGATCTGATTCTAAAGTAAATTTTGTGATATACAAGTTACATCTCTAGCTTATGGCCATACAGCGAAAAAAAAACCGGTACAACCAGCCGGTATATTTGTAAATGAGATTCACAAATGAATGAAGAAAATGAAAATTATAACAAATATTAAATACACATTTTTACAGTGTACGTACTTGCAAGTTTTCTTAGTAAAATGAATAAATACTGTAATGAATGATAATTTATTTCTTTGAATAAATATTATTTTAAAGCCGTTTTTTAAAGCTTTTAATTATTTTAGACAGATTGAAAATATAAATAAATAATTAATACTTTTATATTTATATTTATAATTTAATAAAATAATTTTGTGAACAAGCTTTTTTAATAAAATAAGTTTTTAAAAGACCAATTTATTTTAGGAAGGGATAAAATATGTAGGTCCTTTACGTACATTTCTGTAGCGACAGGAGGTAAGGCTATAATGATCATGTTGTAGTATGAATCATCACATTCTTGGTCAATATAAGCCCACACACACGATTGTTTGTTTTGTATAGCTTATTATAATAATATTATCATTGATATGTAAATGTGATTCCTTATTGTTTTGACGCGAAAAGGTTTTGTTTAATATTGTATCTCTTTAATATTTTTTGCATTTATAAAGGTACCAATGTTTTTGTCTTGAAATGTATGTGTACTATTTCTTCTCAAAATAAAATATTATTACATACAATCAATAAAAGAAAAGTTATACAATTGAAATTACTCTGAGCTGACATCATTCAGCACGCGTCAGTAGCTAGCGCAAAGTGCATAACTTAACTTTGTTTTTCTTGTTTAGAAATTTAAAATTAAAAAGCATTTTGATCTGTGCCATTTGACGCCAATAGTTCTGAATGTCTCCTACTCCCATAAAGGTTCGGTCGATCGAATATCGTTCGGTCGTATATCCATCTCTATCACACCTTCAATGCGTGCGTCAGAGATGGACATATGATGTTGAGTAAAAATTAATTATTTAAAACGAGATAATGTGCCATAGTCACTTTATCAGATAAATATATCTGTGAGTATGAGACAGCTACAAACCATCTACAAACCAGTTTCAGAAACTTTTTTCCCAACCATTCTATCTATAGAGTGACTATGGCACATTATCTCGTTTTAAATAATACATTTTTACTCAACATCATATGTCCATCTCTGACGCACGCATCTAATCCACATTAATTCAGTAAAAAAAGTAGTTACTTCGTAACACATAAAATGGAGTGGAGAGATGGATGGCTGATGACTCACACCATATCCTTGGCATACCTTAGCGGTTAATTTCTTGACCTTATAATATCTTGTCTGTTGGAGTCTTCAAATACCTTTGTAAAGAAGCCATTATTGTGGCAGGAGTGTCAGAGATAGTTCATTAGTTCACTTATCAGCTGTTCCTAACTGACAACTTGACCTATTGGTCAGTTTTTGCCCTTACAACGTACGGTATGTGTAATAATATGTGAACATCTTTGGAAATAGTTTTTGTGGTATTTACTTTACTCATATGGTCTGAAAGGTCCAATAATTGGAAAATGTTTACGCAATTTTTAATGACAGCTAAAAATGTAGCTTATTGGTATAATATTTTTATGATTCCGTACTATAAAATTCACAGTGAATTTAATATTACTTATATATAGTGCAAAGTATAAATTGTAAAGAGCCTCTTAAAGTGGGAACTGTTATATTTAATTATAAATATGTCACTATTTTTTTACATTCGTCTGATGACGGCCCCATACTGAGGGCCGAAATATATCGAGTTATAATCTTTTGTAATTATTTTAATACTAATAAATAATCATAAGCTCATATATTTATAGTTAATTTATATATATCCCCACAGTAATCACCCTAGCAAGTGATTTGCAAGGACGACATAATGAAGATTTTATTACGTGTATTTCTGTAATTTAAGAAAATTTACGTAGAGCTACCTTCCTTATATTCCTGAAAGTAGGTGCATAGATAAACGCACAAGCATATATAGTAGATACATATATACATATATGGTAGATATATACATGTAGTAGACCCATAAGTAGATAAATGCAACAAAAAAACTATAGATTGAACACCTATATAATATGAATAGGCACATTAACGATTATTAATCTATTAGGTAGGTAACAGAGGTAGCTGAAAACCAGCGCCAACCAAAGCATGTTTTCGATGGCACATAGCTGAGCTACATCCTTAAGTATCCCTCCTTAAGTAAACCTTTTCTACTGTGTTAGCTATAAGTTCTTTTTTTTTGTAAATGCGCCAATTTTATTTTCTTTCTTTCTTTCTTTCTTTCAGGTATAGAAATAGCCAGTTGTTACTGGCTTGAAAGTTCGACTCTCAGAACATGTTCTGTGGTTCGACTCGCACTTGGCCAGGTTTTTTTATCACAAAAACTCGACTTGCAAAAATTAATTGTCACCTATATTATTAGAAAGTAAATTTCCTACAGATTATACACAAAGAAATTTTTCTAAGTATTTTATAATTTTCCCAAGATTTCGAACCCAAAATTCAAATTCAAGGTTTATAAAACTGGAAGAAAGCATTTTCTTAGAGTACGGACTCTACCTTTTTTCAGATCTCCCATGCCTATCGATCTGGAGAGTAGTTCTCAGTCTGTCGAGTTAGTCTTCTTGACCGTAAAAACCCGTTTTATCTGTAAATTTTTAGATCGAGTTTTAGAAATCTCGCTTCGATTGTCTTTTCAGAATAGCCCGCAGATCAACTTCTTCATCACGAGTATTGAAGCATTGTTTAGACAGTTTTGCAGGGCATTGTTTTAAATGATAAGATTTGTTTCCTGTTTAATAACTTGAATAAATAATAAAAAAAAAAACATAAAAACTCCTTATCGCGGCATATGAAAAGTGCCGTAACCATTGACTTTGTCAGATTTGGTGAGGAAAATGGTCTTTACATACTGAAATTGCTGTTTTCTATAAAGAATTTAAAGGAAACTCAATTTTCAGTACTAATATTTTTGAATTTTTTTTTAGGAATAACAAATCCAAATTATGTAAATATTCTTTAGTGTATAAATGAGACAACATTGAGCTAACAGCAACATTAATTTTATTTTTGAAAAGTGACAGCTGTAAGAAATTATTATGAATCTTATCATGGAAATGTATGACATTTAGGACGAACTGTTTATGAAAATGAAAATAAAAACAAAATTTAATACGTAGATGTAAAACCTTGAAATCAACTTTCAAACAAAAAACAAATAATGGAAATCTATTGAATTACAGGAATCATGAACTCTTGAATCTGTAAGAAAATTTCGGCAATTTCATATGTAAAGACCTATTAGAAGAGGGCGAGTTCACCCTTTTATTGCTTTGTATCCGATCATTTTGATAAAGGTAATTTACTATTTCACACGATAGTAACATAAGTAAGGACAAAATTTACATAAACCATTTCGCAAAATGATAAATAACAAGCAATGTAGTTGTATTTAGGTACCACTGCGCAGGAGTGCGAGGTACAACCTTTGTATGACGCCTGCAAAGTTCAATGAAAACTAGCTCTAAAGGTAAAGAAATAAGGATTAATGGAGTATTTGAGTACTAATATCTATGTAACCCACGTATTGATGTCATTTACTGTAACGGGTGTGTCACAACATGGCATCTGATTAGCGTGTACATTATCATCGTAATAGATTAATGTTTTGATTTGTAAATACCTATTTACTTTTGACTGACTTAACTTTGGTCAATTCTAAACTACCTTTGATTGATAAAATCCAGACGCGATAAGAGAATGATCGTGTTTACGGCTTTATTTCCGTTATTTTAAAATTTGGAGCCAAGGGCGGATTCAAGATTTGATTTTGGGGGGGCATTCTGACAAGATGTATCACAAAGTAAAAAAAGAAAAGTTTTTAAACGCCTTACGCTAGGGCCAAAGCTTCAGGGCTCTGGTGGCGCTTCTTGCTGCGCTTCCAGGTGGTTTTTGCGACGGGCTTTGCCCTGCCACGACACCCCTCGACCAGTGGCGTGCACAGAACTTTTTTCCGGAAAAGCAATCAGAAGGTCAAGTACGACAGTAAAAAAATATGAAAAAATTTAAATAACACTTTGAAAAAAAAAAAAGTTTGTATGAAAGGCATTGCCTACCCTGGCGTCATAGAAACTTTTTTTTTCAAAGTGTTATTAAAAAAATCATATTTTTTTATTGTCGTACTTGACCTTCTGATTGCTTTTCCGGAAAAAAGTTCTGTGCACGCCACTGCCCTCGACGCCTTCCACCGCATCGGATGTATAGCGCGCTCGCTCGCTCAAAGCGCTCGATACTAGGTTCCTAAACCTACCTAAATTCCCAGGCGCCTCTCGAATGCTGAAGCTATGGCCGACCCTTTTGACAAACCTATCAACAACTTACTCTGCTGTATAAAGTGCACCTTGGCCCCATGCCCCCCTCCTTTATCCGCCAATGTTCGAAGAAAGCCAAATTTCATGTACCTTATTCGGTAAGTCGCCGGGCCCCCAACCTTGACACACCGGTTCGAGTCCTCCCGGCAAGCATGCACCAATGGGTCGTTCGGAGTATAATATTCGGAGTATAAGTCGATGAAGGACTGTGACGTTAACGTGCATGCCCTGAACTACCGCGATAAGGCTTACCGTTGGGATGTATAAATAGTCGGCGAAAGGAGAGTGTACGAGTGTTGACTGTTCCATTGAAAGCCCACACTTCTGACATTATGTGTAGTTATACTATTCCTTTTTTTCAGAATGCCTTTAACTAAGAAGAGAAATATTGGATATTCGATCAAATTATACGTCCTCGCATCGCTAGTTCGAGTTTTTATACTGTGCCTATAATTCCCAGTAACGGCTAGCTTCAATTTTTGGTCATATATCCATACAGTGGCGTGCACAGAACTTTTTGCTGGAAAAGCAAACAATTGGTCAAGAACAACATGAAAAAAAATATGAAAAAATTTAAATATCACTTTGAAAAAAAAATTTTTGTATGACGCCAGGGTAGACAATGTCTACCCTAGAGTGAAAATTTCCTATACAAACTTTTTTTTTTCAAAGTAATATTTAAATTTTTTTATATTTTTTTTATTGTTGTTCTTGACCAATTGTTTGCTTTTCCAGCAAAAAGTTCTGTGCACGCCACGCATTGCAATAAATGGATAAAATAGCCTTGAGTATTTTTCTACAACAGTGCAAGTAGATAACCAATTAGGCTCGAAATCCAAATGATTTTACTTACGGTGTTTCGAACCTTCGAGTGTTAAACTATAAATTATGCACAGCCTGATTTATAGCTCGACAAACGATTAAGATACTTGACGTTGAGATAGGATTATTGCAGTTCTGAGAAACCAAGTGTTTGGTTTCTTAATACTCATAGCAAACAAAACAGGCAGCGGCGGCTTATATTTCTTGTTATCGCTAAAAAGGTGGTTAGCTATATTTCTAAGCTGATTAAAGAAATGTAAAAGACATGGGTTGGCGGGTTAAGAATGCTTCAGCATGCACTCTCGTTGACTAAGCAAATTACTGAGGTATCACTTAAAATCGGTAATTTAATCAAGACTATAAATGTAATGTAAGTTTTGTGTTTAGTATACCTAAATATAAAGTCGTACCAAGAAATAAAATAGAACTTCGGAAGTAAGGCTACTGATACTTTTTCAGAAATACAAATGAGTTTAGATTTATAGAGTTCAGTAAAATACCGACATACCAGAAATATGTAAGGATAATAAAGTCAGCGAAGTCGGGCACTGATCGTAAAATGAACTTGGTGCTCGGCTATTACCAGTTGGAGCATTTCTACGTCGACCAGTGGCTAAATTAATTAAAACTTTATAGACTGCAAAATATACGAGAATACGCAAAGTTTCGCTGAAGAATTTTAAGTCCAATTACTGAAATAGTTGCTGATTGCTTGAGCGATCAATTTTGAAACGTGTACTCAAGAAACAAGATTTTTTTCCGTTTGAAATTTGACTTACAAATGCGAAATACGAGTAATACACTCATGCATGAGGAACACAGAAAAATGTTAAGTTACTGAAATTTTTCATGATTTTTTTTAGAATAAGTGTTTTTTTTTTTGCTTCGCATCCGGATTGTGAAAAACCCGCCTTTTTACTAATTAATCGAAACAGAACACTTAAATTCAAAATTCACTCAATAGTTATTCAACCTTATTAACTATTTTGTTGAATAACTATTGAGTGATTAATCGAGCAGTAATGGGTAACTTTTCTTCAGTATTTTTTGAAGTTTCAATTCTCTCGTGGGATAATCCAGAGTTCAAGTTGAATCAATTAAAATTTATTTTGTAAACCATATTATTTTCATAAGTTTTCACTCTAAGGACTTAACTTTTTCTGTCCGATTTTGGAGTAATTCTGATGCAATTTTGAAATCGTGTTTTTCAAAGCTTTTCTTTTTGTCTGATGCACTAATTTGACCCAAATCTTGCATGAAGATAGCAAAGGGACTGCTTCTCGAAACAAAATCACAGAATTGTAACACCCAATAAAAAAACAAGGTAAGAAAAAACATAAACCAACCCTTTTTCTAAGTTCCCCAGAATATGTCCTTAAGCGTAATTTATGCATACATTTTTGATTAAATGGATTTTCATGTAATTATTAAACCAATTCACGTTTCTGTCAATTGATGCGTTTCTGCAACTTCCCTATCCTGTATTGCCTCCATATCCTGCTGCTAACGCAATATCTACTCTATTTTGGGCAAAAATGTGTACTATCCACGGACAAGAATGTAGTATTCCAGCCCGGTCTATTATCTTTCTTGATCTTCTATAAATACTCGGTCTTAGACCGTGTTACAATTAATTATGCAGTATCATTGCTACAGTAATGGGGCAATATGTATTCATAGCGCCAACTTCGTTAGCCACTGCCCAGCCCCCTGAGGTACGGCTTGAAGTTCTGCTCTAATATATACTATTAGAACTATACTTCTAGTCAGGTCATGAATAAAAATTCACCTACGTTAGCACCAGATACTCGTATGATTTTTGTCATTATAACCTGGCTTTGATTGATATAGCCAAATTCATACTAGAAATTTTGTAAGTGATTAGAGACTCGGTTCAATGACTCTTTCTTTGAAAAACGCAAAATGAGATTTAGGATTCCTATTACTAATTGAGTACAAATAATATTTCTCCAATTTTGCAAAAAGCGTCATTGAACTTTGGTTCTTACAACTTATCGAGTCTCCAGTAAGAATTTGGCTTTATCAATCAGTCAGCTTATATAAGAAAAAGTCCTTGGAAGTTATTGTTTGCTTGTTTTTCATTTTTACCGAAAATATTGAAGCAATATAATGAGTCCTTGACATTCCAGATAAAATGTTTCATCTGAAATGAAATTTCGGAATGTAATGCAATAAAGTAATAACTCAGAGACGGGTATGTCTTCGCAATAATCTCCGGAATACATTTTCCTTTCATTGGAACGTTAGTACACTTTATGTTCTATGTAATGGCTGCGTTGTCTGAGCAACTCATTTTTTGCAATCTTTACGATTGAACCGTAAAAGGGCATGGCCAGATAACTTTATTCCACATAATGCCACCGACGCGACGATCCAGCGCAGCGTCTATTTGAAAAGGAAAGTTGTATAACATTTTTTGAGATAGCTTCCCTTTAAAAGCTACCGGACTTTTTATTGCTAAACTGAGGACAGGAGAAACGACGTCCTTAAATGGCATCGGGTTTGTATTGCATCAAAGGATTTAGCCGACGTCATGGTTGAATAAACACTTCCATGTTTTTTGCCTTTCAACATTGGTAAAGTAACCTTTTTTAAATTCAGCGAAGATGCATACAATTTACTTCTAAAGGATACAATTTTTGTATAATGATAGCTGTCGCCATACAATCACCTGTTTGATTATATCAGCTCAAATTGTATGGAAAAGGGTTAAGCACCTCAATATCAGCGTCTCAGTTGCACGCCCGAAGCACAATAAAAAGAGTAAAATCGCATCCCGTTCGTTGCAGAGAGTTCCAAGTTCAAACTAAAACCGTCGTCGTCCTGCAGGGCTGCCCACGTAATGTAACCAGCCAGTGCGCCGACGCCAATGATTCTGATCGGACCATTGGATAGCGGTGCGATCGCGTGCGCAACTAAAAATTCCGCAAATAAAATTATCGCGAGAAACGCGCCGCGCATTTTGTCGTGGAGTTTGCGCAGGTGGCGTGCCTTTGTTGTGGTGACTTTTCTTGTCTTATTATCGCAGTGTTTATAGGTGATTGGATTGTTCTCGGATTGGACAAATGTTTGGTAATTGCTCGCAGTGTTACCCAACTTTTCGTGTAATCATTGTCTATGTATACCTCATTATCAGTTCCATAAACGCTTGGCAGTACCGCAACGTGATTGTGTTTATCAACACTGTAAAGATTTACTGCATAGCCACTACCGTTTCTTATCCGTTTCTGACCTATAAGTCTCTTTAAATTTTAAGTTAAAAGCGACTCGCTATCAAGTTAAATATATCAGTACTTTTAATTGAAGGTATGAAATTCGCGAAGTGACAGTCCAACCGGATCGGCCATACAGCTCTACCAAAATATACATTCCGTGTATAAAGAAAAAACAACTTTATCCTATTGGATTAAGAGTCTTCAGTGGTTGAAACGGTTGTCTGTGTTCTTTGGATGAGTGCAGTACGTAATTGCTTCCAGGAAGCTTCTTCCATTCCTGAGACAATGACTTTATTAAGGTGATATACCGTGCTAGCAAAAGTCCCCGTTACTCCAGGCAGAAAGACCCGCAGTGCGAAAGGGACGGAATCGGGGAAAATTGTCAAAAAGTCGGTTTTAAATGAATACAAAATTAACTAAAATAGCTACAAAAAATTCCATAACCAGTAATTTAGGTGTAGTTAAAACCCATCTAAATAAATATTTTTCAAGTCTGTATGCTATCCTAATTTGTCAGAATATCAAAAAAAGTGTAAATTTAGACCTGATTTCAATAATTATTTCTATCGAATGAAATTCCTCCTATCGCGTTTCTGATAGACCAAAATCTAGTAAAAGGTCCCAAAATTGTTATGCTAATTTATTTTACTTGGAACTTAATTAAAAGCGCAGATAAATAACTTCAAAAAGTGTAAATTTTCACGGTATAGTCCCTTAATCGTTTAGTTTGGTAATGCAATTTTAAACTTCTTACTTACCATGTTATCAGTTTCATCAAGTTTGCGTTATCTTGCTACTTCTCTGAAGTTCGTTACATTGCCCAATCTTGCATCAACGTTTTTCCTAATTTTTCAAATGCTTTCGTTAATTGACCTACATCCATCATTTGCACCTAAAATTTTTATTGTATCTAAAATTGCTTCACATATTTACCTGTTTAAATTTAATGAATTATATTGAGATACATGATCTTGGTATAGTCTCTACATTGGGGTCAAGTGTAGTTCAAATATAGAAAGGGTATTGAATTCAATATCATGCGTGTTAGTTACTTTGGGATTATAAATCGAACTCTCTAGCTAGATCATTAGGGTGCTCATGTATCATAAAACGAATTGAATGGTCTTGGGTGACCTTTTAAATTACTTCATAAGTATTTAAGATTGTCGATATTTGACGAATTTAGTAACGGTAGGTATATAAAATATCGAGAAGCACATCAATCTCAGTATTGCATTAGTACTGTAATATTGGCACGATTAGAGGAATCTGAGATGTTTCTCTGACATTGCTTTATTTCAAAGTAATAATTATTTATTGATTACATTTTTATGTATTATGTGTTCAATACTTTTCTATAATTAACAAAAAAAAAATGGAATACGTTATCATCACAAATGAGTATACCTAATGCAGACAAACATGCAAATAAATAAAATATTTTTTTTGTGCTCTTAACCCAAATTTCTTTTCCGTAAATTTCGAAGTCTGCAAATATTTACGAGTCAGACATGTGAATCTGTGAGTAAAATTTAATCATCATTATTTACTTCCCCAAATACCAACAGTATGATCGCTTCCAGATAACCTATAACAAAATGTCACCAGTGAATTGATGATGACCATGTATGACCAGCCACAAATAATGGAGTCAACGTGTCCAATGACCATATAAGAACTAACAGTCAGGTCTTTTGACCTCGAACTTCGGAAACCGTCCTGACAATTCTGTTAATGTTAAGAGGCTATGTGAATTTTATTTTTGTCACTGTCACTCGTAGCTAGCAAAATTTACAAAATTTAAACCCCAGATATTGTTGAGACCCGTTTAATAAAATATGTTTGGGTTCGGTACATGGTTTCTATTCGTCAAACGAGGATAAAAAGTGTGTTTGAAAACCTCATTTCAACAATTATTTCTATCGAGGAAAATTTATCCACTCTTGTTTTCCAACTACAAAACCCTAGATTATATAGTCAAAAAAAACAGAAATTTATTACAATTTTCCGTGTGTTTCATGAAATAAACAGAAAAGCTGCTGGGAAAAATAACAATGCAAATATCTTCTGGGTGTAAGCGTGAGAAACAATTTTCCCTTGAAAAATGCTCATGAAGTAAACGATAAACATATTACAGACAAGTTGACTCATCTTTCCTCGTATTGTAATGAAATCATAATGTTTGCTTTTTGCACTTTCGTAGCAATACTATCTTTATCTTAAATTACTATAAAGTGTCAGTGAATAAATAAGTATTTAAGTAACCAATTACCTACTACTAGTCTTACTCGTATTTATTATTTGAATAATTTTTTTGCAGTCCATACGGCACAAATTTATGTCTAGTCAAAAACCTCACGCGTTTATTACTTTAATTTGCTTTTTCATCTTTTTATTTTTTATTTTTCGACATATTCACCTTTTGAATATAATACACAAAATATTTCAATTTCAAAAGAGTTTACAGAACTCTCAACACAGATAATAACACCAAACTAGATCATGCATCGGTACCACAATTTATAAATTCAAATTTGTTTACCAGTCCAACATTAAACAGAGTACGATGTCCCGTAATTATCTCAGCTTGATAAAGCTGATAAGACGGATATGGCAGATAAGCCAGATCTGGCAGGTTACGTAAATAAGTAATAAATAAATAAATAAAAATCTTTTATTTCAGACAACTTTGAATCCATAGAATATTAGTAGACTTAATAGTAGTAGATAGTATATTACAAACAAAATCTGTGTCTTCCAACACCTAATTGCAGCGTTTCAAAAACTAGTGTGCTTGTTTAGGTGGCTTATATTGCTTTAAGTCGACAGCTATGTTTTTTTCGATTTATAATTTGTATATTACATTTAACGAATACCTCAAAGAAAATGAGTTTATTTTCCCTTGTCCTACAAGCACACGAGTATTGGTACAAGTATGTATTATTTTAAATTCCGAGGCTTTTAAATGTCACAGCACAGGGCATTTACAATTTATTCCCGACCATCACGTGTTATGCTGACTCCGTCGCAAAAAACCATATTAAAATAAAGTTCCTACCAGCTCGCACTGCAACATTGGTGTTAAGTCAGAATTGCTGCGGTTGACAAGTACAAAAATAGTGTGTTCTCAAGTCATTTTCTATAAAATAAAATGAATTTCTAAGAACTGAGACAATAATATCATTCAATATTATTTGTCTAGAAGTTTATTAATTTTCATAATGTTTCGATAAAAACTGTAGCAGTTATATTGTTACAAGTGGACAAAGAATCGAGAAATAAGGGTAAACTTAGAATTTTCTTGCTTCAGTTCTGTATATTTAAATAAAATTCAGGAAAAACCACATCACTATTTATTATATATCACTATTTTTCTTTTATTAAAAAATGCTATAATTACTGTATAAAATGGTTATAAAGTTACTCAGTTCAAGGTCGCTGGCATTGGGAGAAGCCTTAATAAGCTTTTTTTCCTATAAATAAGTGTTTAAGTATATTCCCTATTTAGTTTTATACTTTTAGGTCTGTTTCTACAAAAGTTTGATAATTTCTTGGTATTCGCTTGGCAGTGTCAATGACACCTACATATTTCGTTTTATCTTCTGCAATTTCCCATTTGTTGTAAACAATCGTTGATATTCTTGAAACCGCCATGATGGTTTGCTTTGCCATTCTGTTACAAGTTTAGCTTCAGGCAAACTTAACTTCCGTATTTTTGTGGGCTTCTGAATAAATAAGGCCTAAAACAAAAAATTGCACTTTCGTGGGTTGTTAGGTATGTAGGTTTACATTATACTGGATTATACATAATCTACTGATCAAACTTCTTCAAAGAAACGTAACTGCAGAAATGAAAGAGTATTTTTATTTCAATAGAAAAAAGTGCGCCTTTTTTTTTCTGAAAATTAGTGAGCAAAAGTCAATTTTGCATCTCTTTCAATAGCAGCCATAGATCACGGGTGTTTCTTTTCTGTGTATTTCATGAAATACACGGGAAATGTTAATACATTTCCGGTATATGCATTTTGACTATATAATCTAGGGTTTTGAAATTGGAAAACAGGTTTGGATAAATTTTCCTCGATATAAATAATGGTTGAAATGAGGTCTTCAAACACTTTTTCTCCTCGTTTGACGAATAGGAACCATATACAGAACTCAAACATATTTTATTAGGTGTGTTTCAACAATATCTAGAGATTTGATATTTGAAATTTGCTAGCTATTTTTGTTTTTTTATAAAAATTATTAACATTTTTCGCTTTCTCCCTGAATCCGCCCCTCTCGCACTGAGCGTATTTTCGCTTGGAGTGACAGTGACAAAAATAAAATTCGCATAGCCTCTTAAAGCAATGGTTTGTATGATCTCTAATTACAATGTTTTGTTCTCTCGATCACTTGTTAGCATAATAAAATTTGATTCAAATTGTTATTTATAATAATTTATTATACTACTGTTTATTTTCTCGTAGTCAATGGTAAAAAGTAGAATACATAAGTCGTGAAAAAAAAGTCCATCTCGGCTATTGTATCCCTCGCTCTGCTCGGGATTCTACTTTAGAATCCCTCGGGATCTAACCTTGTGACTCGAAGGGAATTCTTACTTTTTTCTCTTGTCGTGTAATCTACATTTTGCATTTCTTTTTTGAAAACCATTTTCAATAAACTTTTTCACTGTAAATTTTGAGCGTGTCCAATCTTTTTTACTCGGGTTTGTTTTTTTTTTAGAAAATTGGTTTAGTATGATCTGTAGATTGTGTCGTTTCGTTTAAAGTTATTGGCCTTTTAAACCAATGAGGCAAACAAGCTCAATTTAAAAATTACAACAAATATTTATTTGTTTTACTTACGATTAAACTTTTTCCTCGTCGACTTATACAAAAATGTAAATTACAAATACATTCTGCAGCTTCACACAGATTTTTTTACCCACGCAAAATTTAGTCGAGCATTTTACAAATATTTATTCACAATTTTCATTAGTCCATAAAATTACATGTTTTTTTTTTATCTTTATAAATGATAAGAATAAGATAAAACAACGTAAAATAAAATTTTTAGTGAGATATATTTCGGGCCATTCGGGCCCGGCATCAGTCACAATGAAGTAAGAGAAAAATATAATACATAGGTAAAAAAATAAAAATAAAAACTTGTTTTTTTATATAGCGACATCTATCGCTTTGTATACTCTAAATATAATTAGAGTTCATTACAAACTAGAAAAGATCAACTAGAAACAAATTACAAATACACAAATATTTGAAAAATAAGTCCTCAGGCACTTTATATTCTCTGCCTCGGACCAGGATTCGCAACTGCGACCTGCTGAGTCCGTAAAAAAACTCGCAGCCTCTGACGGAAGATCAGCGTCCGTCACAGTTCTGCTGTGGCATTTTGCTGAGTCAGGGACCTTTGTGTTTGCTGCATCTTGATAATTTAAAATATATTAATTATCCTAAAGTAAATAAGTGTATTTGTTTACGATGTGACATCAAAACAAAAGTCTTTTCTTTCTTTTTTTTCTAAAATTTTAAATCTGCATAGTCATCGGTAGTTTACAAGTTCCGTCATTACATTACCCCAATTATCCGTCGTCGCCGCAAAATCTCCATTCCATATGAATATGTATGAAGAAGTAGAACTATTAAGCTGGAGCTATAAACGCTGGATTTACTTCCAATGCATAAATTATGCAAACAGGTATTTCACACAATTTCATAAATCATAAGATCTTTTAGGAAAAGGGATAAGGCTTTTTTGTCCGCCTGTTTTTTTAAACATTTAAGGTGACTTTGGTTGATATAGCCAAATTTATACTGGATACTAGGACCAAGGTCCTAACCTAAGACCTTTTTGCAAAATACGAAAACTATTATCTATGCTCCTTTACTTGTTTAAAAACCTAAATTTTCTTTTGCGGTTTTCACAGAAAGGGTAAGAACTTACCAAATTCATCTTAATTTACTGTGAATGTAAGTACATGAATACATAAAAAATACGAAAAAATGCAGTGAATGACTTTTCAATTAAGTTGGCGATATGAAGGCCTTTGTGTATAAAAAATATGGTTGGCATATAGGTACTTATTTACTTTTATTTTTTTACGTTTCCTCCTCATAATTTGTCAATTTTCTCAAATACCTAGGTTTTTGAGAATCACCAACGAGTAATATTGTATTATTTCTAAATAATACAATATTATTTAGCATATACAGGGTGGAAAAAAATTAAGGGCCCTGGAGAGGAACTATCTTAAATCCTTTAGTTAGCTCATTTTACTGAAAGGAAACATTCCTTTATTTTTTAAAAGAAACAAAACTGCATTAAAAGATCTTCTAAAATTTGCTTGTCTCACCCGGGAACTGAACCAACTAAAAATTTGAAAAATAAACCCTCGCTATTTTATTATACGAATCGGTAGGATTATTGTTCAGGATAAAATTTGTCTACTAAACTAAAGTCTTACACTCATCTGTTGTACGAGATACCCTTGAAATTTAATATTTATTACAAGTTCTTTATTAACAATACCTAGTACCGTTCACTTGTAAAGTAATAATTATACGCCATTATTACACAATGACAGCACGGAATGAAAGCAAAACAAAACAAAATTTGAATTTCGAACGAAATTTATGGTTCGACATCAAATTTGTTGCTCCGCGTTGCAAAAAAAATACGTTCCTTTTTTAAACTTTTAGTCAGTACGCCTAGTGCAAGAAGTAATTGTGCTCTGCATACATTTATTATTACCATTTAACGATTTTCTTATTGAAGTCTTCAACAAGGTACTTAATATAAATAACATTAGCAAGCTTGTACTTCATACGATGTCTTTGGATGTAAGAGAGATAAGAAAATTATAACGTGTCATTTACTTGTTACAACTTGAACAGTACTAGGTATTGTTAACAAAGAACTTGTAATAAATATTTAATTTCATGAGTATCTCGTACAACAGATGAGTGTAAGACCAAATGTTTATTAGACAAATTTTATTCTGAACAATAATCCTACCGATTCATATGATAAAATAGCAAGGGTTTATTTTTTTTATTTTTAGTTGGTTCATTTCCCGGTCGAGACAAGCGAATTTCAGAATATCTTTGAATGCAGTTTTGTTTCTTTTAAAAAATAAAGGAATGTTTCCTTTCAGTAAAATGAGCTAACTAAAGGATTTAAGGTAGTTCCCCTCCAGGGCCCTTAAATTTTTTCCACCCTGTATATAAGTTTGAATATACATAAATAAAACAATATTTATAAAACTCTAAATATATAAATGTAAATTATGTGTTTCAGCAGCAAATCTATTTATAATATTACAACCGCCTTTCAATCTATTCTTTTTTATTTATTAGGTATTACTTTTTTAAACGTTCTGGACTGGTGGGTCCACCCATAATTCATTGTAGCATCCCGTCAGGCATAGGGAGTCATAATCATACAAGTTAGTGTGCAGTCGCCATGACGCCGCATCGGATGTGGTGTCCAGCGCAGTGTCATTATGGACTTCTGGCCATGAGGTTGGTGTTACGAAATAGTCGATATTTTAAGGTTAAGGCGATATGTAAAAGTTTTAGCGTCCCTGTTACTACATATGTGAAAAAACCCTCAGTGCGAGAGGGACGGATTCGAGGAAAAGTAGCAAAAAGTCGGTTTTTTATTAATATAAATTGTACTAAATTTGCTATCAAAATTTCGTTTAATCAGGTCCTAGATACTATTAAAACCCATCTAATAAAATATAATTGTAGTCCATATGTCATTCTATATTGTCAAAACAGGAGAAATGGCCTCATTTCAATAAATATTTCTATCGAGCCGAATTTCTCCAATCGCGTTTCTGTTTAAACAGATCCCTAGGAAAAACTTCCAAAAATAATATACTATTTTATCAAAATAATACATTATTTACTGAAGTGAAGTAGATATGCAAGGCTTAGCGCAAAGTGCATTACTTAACTTTGTTTTTCTCGTTTAGAAATTTAAAATTGTTAAAATCATTTTGGTCTGTTGCATTTGACGCCAATAGTTCAGTATTAGTAAGGTTTATAAAGCAAGAGTTTGAAATTGTGTAAAACAATTAGTTATGATCTTCTCAAAACCAACGTAAAATGCTGTTTTAACTTTTTTAGGACAATGATCATGACTAATTGTGCATTAAATTTCAAACTCATGCTTTATAAACCTCTTACACTGAATTTTTGGCGTCAACTGCCACATACCAAAATGTTTTTAAATTTTTAACTTCTAAACAAGATATACAAAGTTAAGTTATGCACTTTGCGCTAAGTGACTGACGTTTAACCTTAAGGCGATATGCGAAAATATACGGGTGTTTCTTTTCTGTGTATTTCATGAAATACAAGGAATTTTTAATAAATTTCTGGTGATGCATTTTGACTATATAATCTAGTGTTTTGAAATTGGAAAACATGTTTGGATGAATTTTCCTGCATAGAAATAATTGTTGAAATGAGGTCTTCAAACACACTTTTTCTCCTCGTTTGACGAATAGGAACCATATGGTCACCTTAAAGGGAAAATTAAATAACCAACAAAAAAAAGTTCCGAGATAATCGAAATTTTGTGTTTTTTTTTTTTCGGTAGAAAATTCATATCTCCGTTATTAAGAAAGCTAAAATTCAAATTTTTTTATATGTTGTGGGCTTTAGAAAGTTCTTAAGTTGTACATTTTATAATATTGGAAAATAATTTCCTATATCCATGATTTACCGTATATTAATTTTTGCCAAAATATTTTTCCAAAATTATGCCCAGTTATTTAGTTTTACATGTTTGTTATTCAATTTTGCCGTTAAATAAAGTAAAAATTGTGACTTTTTTGTATGATTTAAGTAGCCATCAACATTCGGTTGCCACGGATGTCTTGCAAGCTGCGATCGAGCGCCTCAATCGCACGCTTGTGAGACATGATAAATTTGCCCATTTAGTCCCAGATGATAAATTTGCACTGCTGCACCAGAGCACGTGGGTCAGTAGCAACCGTAAGCAGTAACACTCAAAGTGTGTTAAGTGCACGGTATCAATTCTGCCCAGAAAATCGGACGTCTTCACATCATGCCAGCCTTCGACGGGTTTGCCTTGCACACGATGCTTCCACGCTTTCCGCGAAGCGTTCCATGCGTAATATTTTGGCACTTCCGCATATAGCAAAGTTCTGGCAAACTCATCCGTCTGGCACAGACAGAAAAACTCAGTGAGTGTGGTAGTGGGCGGTTCACTACTCAATCGCACAGGTGAGCCTCCGTGAAGTAAACGCGCTCGCCGTTGGCATGTGCACCGTAAGACGTGTAACTGTCGGGTACCTTTCGTGAAGCGGCAAGCCCAATATATCCGCCATGCCGCTTCGTTGCTGCTCACGTAATGACCAGCTGTAAATACCTGCATTTCTTCTCGTGGGTCAATATTAGCATTGCCTTGCTGCTGCATAATAAATATCGCCGGGTAAGTGCCTTTGTTTCTTTACTTACAAATGTATTTAATTGCCTGAACCGCATTACAGATCTCGCACATTAATGTGAGCATTAAAAATAATCGAAAGGAGCGGTGAGTACGGGACCACCCAGCTGTTGTCCACTACGACGTCTTGCGCGGTACCTCTCATTTTAATTGTGACCGTACGTCCTCCATCCTCGGGTGTTCTGCGCCTGTAGAACGGATAACCATTCTCGTTGGTTTGCGTCTCTTTTAAACAGCGCCCGAGGATACTTTTTGGTGCATGCCCACATGTACAGGGGACGTAGGGTTCAGTGCTTCACAAGGACTCATGCTCTTAGTGATCGTTTCATATAGCTGTTTGTCCAAGTTGGGGTCAAGCAGCTCTGCTGATATCACTTCATCGATTTGGTTCGGACGCAATTTTTTTTTCACCACAGCAGCTCCAATTAATAATGTAATTTCAGGGTTTCCTGCCCAAAAACTTGACCACCTTAGTATTGCAGCTTTGTTTTATAAAATTTAAATATTTTTATGAAATTGTAATAAAAAGTTATTAATTACTTAAGCTCAAATATAATCTGCTTACTAAAATTGAATAAACCCACAAAAAAAGCTTAATTGCATCTATCAAGATAACCTTTACAAGCGAAAAAAATAAATAAAAAGACTATTATTCGTTTTTTCCTTAAGGTATGGTTAACATCAATTTAAATACTCGTTTACACAATTTCAATAAGAGCCGTTATGTATTTTTGCCTTTCGGTTATTATCATCAGTTCGAAATATGTTTATTGCCAAAATTCAATAAGGTGAGTTATTTTTTTTATCCTAATGAAAATACTACAGGTAGAGTCAATCTCTTTAATTCTTTTTGTATAAGTGATTTTAATATAGTTTTCCCAATCAGTTTTCTAGTAGTTTTCCGGATTAACCAGTTTGGCCACAAACAGCTATCTCAGGAAATAAAGGGAGTGGGAAAACGATTCCCAGACCAAAAGATGAAGAAAAAATCGGACGTTTAAAAAATGCAATAAAATGTGTTTTGGAAAAATGTTACTTATTTAATTTTCCATTTAAGGTGACGATATACAGAACTCAAACATATTATATTAGGTGTGTTTTAACAATATCTAGAGATTCGATATTTGAAATTTTTCTAGCTATTTTAGTTTTTTTATAAAAAATATAGAACTAACATTATTCGCTTTCGCCCTGAATCCGCCCCTCTCGCACTGAGCGTGTTTTCGCTCGGAGTGACAGTGACAAAAACAAAATTCGCATAGCCTCTTAAGTAGCTTTCCTTCTTATGTCGCTAGGAGAAATAGACCATATATAAGACTATTCTAACTAATTTAAAAAATAAATTAAGAAAAACTTACCTATAAATTAAACAATATAAAATATTTTTCCCAAATCACCGCCGTCGATCGGTAGGGTCCCCAAAAGGCTAGAAGCATTTCCTCGTTGGATAGCTAAGCTAAGACGCTGTCCGAGGTATGCTATTTCGTATGTATGCGAGACTATTCTTATAAGACGTAGATCCCTTATAAATTTAAATTATGAAATTTGACAAGTATACTCTTAAAGTTAATATCTGTGCAGAGTAGAAATACCCTTAAATCCCCTTTAAGGTTGGTGCAGTATTAGTATTTTAATAATAAGATGATATTTATACCTACAGTGTTATCAGTAGATCGTTGACCTATCATTGAAATTTTCATAATCAGACAAACAATAACTCAGTGCTCCAAATTGGGATGGTGTAGTGTAATGAAAGTGCAGTGAGAAACCAGCAATGTTGAGCATCACAAAGTACACGGCGATTTTGCTGGAGAGTGCGAGGAGCTCTGAAGCCAGGAGCGTGAGGAACAGTGAGGAGCTTTGGTCTTCGTTGGAGAGAGTTCCTAGAAGACCGAGAAGGAGACGGTATCCTGGAAACAGGTGAGTTTCTTTCACTTCCATACACAATGGACTTTAATAATGAAATATCAGTAGTAACTGATATAGCAAAATCACTTTGAATTTTTGAAAAATTCCTCATATTACCGAAGTTCCCGATAGCAATATTTATCACTTTTAGTATGAAATCGTGTCAGATGATGTCACAAGTCGTGCACTTTGATTGTCCATAACTTCGTAATTTTACGAGATATCGTGAAAATAATTTTACTACGTTTTAGCTTTTTAAGGCGTATGACCACGCTAAATAAGCAACTCGACGTGTGTCGGTACAAATATCAACGGAAACAACATTGAAATTATGTTAATTTCAGCGTGCCTTGAAAAGTGGCTGTTACGACAACCACTCCGTCTCCGGCTAGCGAAAAATAGGAGAAAATAATACTTTTCACATGGACGCTATGAACGACAAAAAATTTTGAACTTAAATTTTTTAGATCTAAAAATTTCCTATAATTTGGTGAAATAATGATTAAAACTGCTTTAGGCGTTTGGAAGGAGTAAGAAAATTCTTGTGTTAATCATGTGAAACTTTCGATGACTTTCGATTTTTTTTGTCAAAACTTACAATAGAAAAACAGTTTATGAAACTTGAAATTTATTTTTGACTATATAATCCTATCATATATTTTTATGAAAGTTTTTGGACCACCCGTGTGGGAGGAGTAGGCCTTCAAAGATAGGTCCAAATTGCAGTTGGCGTATCCATTCGCCTTAAACGCAATTCGCATAGATTAAATGGTGTTAAGGTGTGTTAATTCGAAAACTATTTCGAGATTTAGGTTTAATAATCCGTATTTTCAAACTTGTGGTCTAAAAACCTCATGATGATGGCAAAAAGCTGCCTTCGTCTGACGTCACTTGAGAAATGGTTGTTTAGAAATGTGTTTTTTGCTATCAAGGTAAATTTATAAAAAATTGCTGCCGATTAATTTGACAGATGAATGACAGATGAGTAGACAGACAGAGACATACCACTTTATTCTATAAGAAATCACACATCACAATCAGTGTAATGTCTAAAATTCTCAAGTGACGTCATAACCGACAATTATTTAACAATTATCATAATAACAATTCTCAAACGTTCCAAAGAGTTCTGAACAACATCGGCATTACTTATTCATTGAATGCACTACTGCAGCGTTTCTTAACCTGTGGTCCGTGGATCCCTGGAGGTCCCCGAGCATATGTATGGGGATCTGCAGCCTAATCTATCGACCATTTAACGATCATAAATAAATGCCACCAAAAGTCTCGTAAATGCTACTGCTTACTGCTTTTTTCAACGACATACTTCTGTGAAAAGGCATTCTCTGCTAGTATACAAGAGTATACTAAAAACAAATACAGAAATAGATTAAAAGTGGAATCCGATTTGAGACTACAACCCAGTAGTAATATAAACCCAAATATCACTAATTTAGTTGCAAAAAGCAGCACCAACCTTCTCATTAACGTATTTTATATGAAAAAGTATATATTTTTTGTAATTTGTAGAACTAAAATAAATGGTTCAAAATTTATTGCTGCTTTTTTATAAAGGGGGTCCTTAAAATTGTGCTTGATTTCCTAAGGGGTCCGTGGAGAAAAAAGGTTAAGAAACGCTGCACTACTGCATCGACATTAAAGGGCAGCAAATAGACTCAGACGCATGACGAGAAGTGCATTTTTATTAAGCTAAGGAGACGATAATTACAATTGAGTATGTGTAAAAATAAACTGTTAAAAAAACGGCCAAGTGCGAGTCGCTCTTTTAGGGTTTCGTACATATGACCAATTATTTCAAACTAGATATTTATTATATTTACGCAATGCTTTAATTCTGACAGACATAAAAACTGCAAAATTAAGTTAAAAATAAGTAATTAAATTAAGTAACTACATCATAAATCGGCGTTTTCATTATTTTCTGTTTAAATACAGCATAGGTATGGTACATAATATACAGAAATTTCAAATTCCCAACTGCTTTGGCCTTTGAGATAGACCCCGTAACAAAAATGGTCTAAAAATGGCAAATTTGATAGCGCCCACTTCTTTATTTTTTAAGAAAAATAAATAATAATAAATACTTATAGAATTAAATGAGACTTGAGGATAATTCATGATTTATAAAAAAACGGCTCACCTCGATGAATGAAGGTAGATGAAGGCAGTCTAAATCTGCTGAAACTGGCCTGCTTTCCCGATCATAACACGTATTGAGGTGAGCCGTTTTTATATAAATCAATAATAAATAATGCACGTTCAATGCACGTGCTCGTAAAGGCCCACTTTTTATGCATCAAAACCGAACAGAAAGTCGATTATTTTGCCCTAGGGCTTTATTATTATTATTTTTAATTTATTTACAATGGTTGGCTAACCTGCAACCTTTCCTGTGTACCATAAATGTTATACTTTTTTTTTCTCCACTATTTAACGGCTCTGGATACAGTCCTTTTGAGCCAATTATAATTTAAAGTTCACAAGATTATATTAGTTTTATTTCCTCACACTATGCATTGAAAAACGTAGTATGATACACGGGCGTAAGAGCAATAAATTTCTCATCGTCCTCTTAATTTATTCCTTTTCGCCCTTGTAGCATAAACTACTATTATACTCTACTTAATGAGCTCTAGACAATGACACCCCACATGCTAGGGAAAGAAAAAAAAAAATTTCTGCTTCATTTTCATGTTGGTTTTTCCCTGAAAAATTATTTAAATACATTTAAAATTCAAAATTCGGTTTTGAGTCAACATTTTACTCAACGTTTCTATCTCATTCCGTCATTCCAAGAGCTAGACACCCGTGGCAGACGGACAGCGCAGTGACAGGCTTCGATTTGCCCTTTGGGTACGGAACCCTAAAGAATTGTAGATTATTACATCGGGCAGAAAGACCAGGAAGGAATTTGTTATTTCCTCGTTTGTTATTTTGTGGCCCGAACGCAAGCGAAGGCTCTAAAAACGCGAGAAAAGTGAAATATCACGTCACGCGAGGTAGGTATATAATCTATTTCCTTTTGAAGTTCTTCTATTTCGGGTACTTTTGAAAGAAAGAAAATTAAATTTATTTGCCACAAACTAAATACTTACAATAAGTTACAAAAATAAATTATTTAAGTACCCTATCTGTAGGCAAAATGGAGTAATCTCAGCATTTGCTGTAAGTTGAAGGCAACGTTACGCGCTTGTTTTCAGATTACCCCATCTCTCACTAAACTTAACAAAAATATCGCAGGTAGGAGGAACACAAAAAAAATATGAAAAATAATACAATAACTAAATAATAAAATGATAAAGAACCGAAAAAAATATGCATAATTTTTATGCATTAAAACCGAACAGAAAGTCGATTATTTTGCCCTAGGGCTTTATTATTATTATTTTTAATTTATTTACAATGGTTGGCTAACCTGCAACCTTTCCTGTGTACCATAAATGTTATACTTTTTTTTTCTCCACTATTTAACGGCTCTGGATACAGTCCTTTTGAGCCAATTATAATTTAAAGTTCACAAGATTATATTAGTTTTATTTCCTCACACTATGCATTGAAAAACGTAGTATGATACACGGGCGTAAGAGCAATAAATTACTCATCGTCCTCTTAATTTATTCCTTTTCGCCCTTGTAGCATAAACTACTATTATACTCTACTTAATGAGCTCTAGACAATGACACCCCACATGCTAGGGAAAGAAAAAAAAAAATTTCTGCTCCATTTTCATGTTGGTTTTTCCCTGAAAAATTATTTAAATACATTTAAAATTCAAAATTCGGTTTTGAGTCAACATTTTACGCAACGTTTCTATCTCATTCCGTCATTCCAAGAGCTAGACACCCGTGGCAGACGGACAGCGCAGTGACAGGCTTCGATTTGCCCTTTGGGTACGGAACCCTAAAGAATTGTAAATTATTACATCGGGCAGAAAGACCAGGAAGGAATTTGTTATTTCCTCGTTTGTTATTTTGTGGCCCGAACGCAAGCGAAGGCTCTAAAAACGCGAGAAAAGTGAAATATCACGTCACGCGAGGTAGGTATATAATCTATTTCCTTTTGAAGTTCTTCTATTTCGGGTACTTTTGAAAGAAAGAAAATTAAATTTATTTGCCACAAACTAAATACTTACAATAAGTTACAAAAATAAATTATTTAAGTACCCTATCTGTAGGCAAAATGGAGTAATCTCAGCATTTGCTGTAAGTTAAAGGCAACGTTACGCGCTTGTTTTCAGATTACCCCATCTCTCACTAAACTTAACAAAAATATCGCAGGTAGGAGGAACACAAAAAAAATATGAAAAATAATACAATAACTAAATAATAAAATGATAAAGAACCGAAAAAAATCATTAATTATTATATTATGTACATTTATAAATAAATATCTTTGAAAAATTATGATTAATAACATGCAATATATATTATCAGAGGCGCATTATAGGATGTGGAGGCCCTTGGGCAACAACGAAGTAGAGGCACCTTCTTTGATTCAAGATCGATCATATATCCGCTGTTTCCATAAGTGCTCATATGTATTACTATAACAAAAAACAAACTAAGAATACCCACAATAACATTATCTTATTGTTATAATTCGTGTGTTTTGACAATTGTGTGATAAAACTTGTTGAATAACAAGCTTTCCAAATTTTTATACTTGTCAACTATACTGATAGTTCGCCATTTTGACGCTTCGCATACAGTCCACTAAAATCAATATTTTCAATTTATTGGCGGAGCCACTATTGTGGGGGCCCCTCTCTTGTGGAGGCCCTGGGGCTGTAGCCCCGGATGCCCTCCCCTAAATTCGGCCCTGTATATTATTATTATTAACAATTATTATGTAATTAGTGTTGCATTCTTGTATTTCATAAAATTTGTTAATTAAATAATTTTAAATTCAATAAAACCAATGCGATTAAAAACGAGAACAAGGTTTAAATTATTATTCGTTTTTGCTGATCTAAAAGATTACGTCTTAGGTGCCTCTTAAAAGTGGTTACAGACATAGAATTGTGCAGAGGAGGTGGTAAGTCATTCCATATTTTGGTGGCCGCGTATTTGAAGCCACCTTTGAAACCTGAAGTTTTATGTTTCGGAATTAACATTCTGTTCGTAGTTTTATTTCGTGTATTGTAACGATAAAAATTTTGACGTTGCCTTTCTTCAATATGTCACCAATTTGGTCAGCATACGTCCTTTTGGGGCAGCCTGGTCGTGCTGTACCTTCCATTTGCGCACCATAAATTTCTTTCGTCACTCTATTTTCCTTTATTCTCTCTACATGTCCAAACCACCGAATTATTCCTTTGGTTTGGGTTTTGTTGTCATTCTTAGACAATGCTTGTTTGATAGATAACTAAAGTATTTTGTAAATCCCTTGATAAATGGTGATAAGGCGAAACTAGTAGGGGTTAATTGTGCTATAAAGTAAAATTGTGAAACAGTACAAGTGTTTGTTTTCATCCATGATGATGTTTCACCAAGAGCAGACAATCGCAATTATTTACTTTATTTCTTTTTTTATTCATTCTAGTCACTAGGTACACCTTCCTTCAGGCCGCAACGATCCCGTATGTCGATATTCTTCACTCTGTCATTCAACTTCGTAAGGAATACAATTCCACTGCATTCACTCTACTATGATATTCGAGTATATCTGGCCTTGTATGACTAGATTGATGGATGTGGAAGAGGCCAAAGAGGTGTGTCTGGATCGTAGCAGATGGAAATCTGTAGTATCTGCCTACCCCTCTGGTAGACAGGCGTGAGTATATGAATGTATGTAATTGTATGTATTCCTTTTGAAGTAAGTACACTAAGATGTTGCTTGTGTGAAGTTGCGAATAATACATGACCATTCTTTCATACATTTTGTACGTAATTTTATAAATTTTATTTTAGTATATCTAGAAGTTAATCATTCCTCATTAATGTGTAGTTTTTTTATTTTACCTAATATTTGTTTTTACCATTTTTTTTAGTTCCAAATGATCAATATTTTGGTTCCCACCTATCAAACATTCTTGTGTTTATATTTAAATAAACAATTATAACAAAAATAAGTGATTTGTTTTTTTATTTTTTTATTTCTGTCGAAGCCCCCGCTCAATCGGTAGACCAATCAATAATAATCGTTCTAGTGGTCTTCCTCATTGCATTTTTATAAACCTCAATTGCTTTTGTGCCGCATGGATTGGCACGAGCTGCGACGCACTTTGAATTTAATAAGTCTTAAAATCGCATTTGCAAATAGATGCGTTTGGAATTGAAGGCAAATGGGTTCTCGTATGAATCTTTTGATGTATTGAGGCATGTGAGGGGATCCAGTGCATGTTTGTGTTACTACTTGGATAAATACAGAATGTTTGGTTCTTGAGTCTCAATTTAAAGTGAACTGGTAGTTACTGAAACGTTTCGGCTTTTTCGGGATAAATTCTCAATTTACGTAAATGCGTACACCATTTAAGGCGCTATGGAAAAATAAATCGACACTGAAAACTTGCATATCTACTTCAGTAAACAAGGTATTATTTTTAATAAAATAGTATATCATTTTTGGATATATATTTTCTAGGGATCTGTTAAACAGAAACGCGATTGGATAAATTCGGCTCGATAAAAAATATTTGAAATAAGATCGTTTTCGACACCATTTCTCCTAGTTTGACAATTTGGAATGACATATGGATAGCAATTATATTTTATTAAATGGGTTTTAACAGTATCCCAGACCTGATTAAACGAAATTTTAATAGCAACTTGATTAAATTTTATAAGAATAAAAAACCGATTATTTGCTACTTTTCCTCGAATTTATCCCTGTCGCACTGAGGGTTTTTTCGCATATGGAGTAACAGGGACACTAAAACATTTACATATCGCCTTAATTTTAATACCAAGATGAATTTTTGACTTACGGCAAAGAAATATGTATCTACTTGGTTCACTAACCAAGCTGTACACTTACAGCTTGTGGAAAATTGCATTAAATGTACATAGTATAATTTTTTTTTGCAAAGAATCTCCGGATTCCACGTCCAGACACTTGGCGAATGAGAACTGCCCAAAAAAGTGCAAGATCTAAACCGTCACGACACTTTCGATGTAGTACGTTTTCTCAACGCATACTGTATTTTTTTATAGAAAACAAAATGTAAAAATGAAAATTTATATCCGTGTCTGTATTCCGTCTTACCCCTTACTAGTTCAATAAAAATAAAGAATAGTTCACGTAACAGCAGCAGCAGAAGTTAAATTGATGACTTCCGTGATCATTCACTTCGGTTCATTCGTTTGAATTCACTCGATCGTGAGGAGTGACACATTCTATTGTCTTCAATTATCTTCAATTTATAAATTCCCATGTTTTTCTGAAGGGATCAATATCTATAAATCATCATTTCATTTTCCTTTCTTTTCTAGTGCTTGATGCTGACTTGAAGAAAGTTATCTATCTATCCAGTAAATCAGGTCTTTCAGGTCTAGAACAGGGGCCCTTGCAACTTGTGTAAATGCTCTGTTTTTGAACAATAAAGCTATTTATTTTATTTTTATCTGTTTGATAAAAATAATTAATGAATGTCTGATGCAACACATATTGTAGCGACGACAGCGCCTTCTGTCTTTATATTCTCTGCTTCTGTTCAGAACGAGCAAGGCCCTCTTGAGCGTTCAGTATGTGCATTACAAGCTGGTATATCAAGTAGTTACAAAAATTCGGTGTACAGGTGTTGTGGAAAAATTCGTCGTTACAAATACGAACCTCGGTAGCGCAGTCGGTAGCGCGCCTGCTATGTAAGTAAGACGTCGCAGGTTCCAATCCTGGCCTGAGGAATTTTTCAAAATATTTATGTTTTTAAATTTGCTTGGGGAACAGTTCCTGAAACCAAACCATAAACTGTTGGGATTTTTCTCACCGTTGTATTGATGTTTGAATGAAGTTGATTGAGGAGAGGAGTATTATTGAAGAAAAAAATATATATGATATATATATCGTCACGACATAAATTCCCGAGGGGATGTCAGAGGTGTTCTGAGTGTGAACTGTGAAATGCGAGTCACAGTTCACACTCGGTACACCCGCGTTTCACCGACGATTATTATGTCCCACGTAGTCCCAACGTTGTGAGCTCGATCGCCGTGCTTCGGGCACAAATACTCGCTCTTTTACGGCATGCAGGTTTCTTTACGATGTTTTCCTTCACCGTTTAGCAAGAACAAATGCTATGTATTAATAGTATGATTGTATTCATATAAAATTCCGAAAAACTCATTGGTGCATGCCCGACCGGGGATCGAACCTGGGTCTCAAGATTAAGTGCGTGTATTTTACATTTTAAAAACTGAGATTGTATTAGTAAACATGTGTTGACATTAATTTTGCTGTAAGTATGATAAATGTAAAGAATGTAATGTAAATATTAGATGCTTGCCTAATAAATTGGCGAAACTTTCTTACAGATCTATTAGTTCATAATTCCTGTAATTCAATAGATATTTCCATTAAAGTTGATTTAATACATCTACGTATGAAATTTTGTTGTTATTTCCAGTTTAATAACTAAAATTAAATCTTCAAAAACAGTTCGTCCTAAATGCCATCCATTTCCATGATAAGATTCGTAATAATTTTTTACAGCTGAGCCTTTTCAAAAATTAAATTAATCTTGCTATTAGCTTAATGTCGTCTCATTCATACACAAAAGAAATTATAAAATTTTGATTTGAAAAAAAATGCAAAAATGTTAGTACTGAAAATTGAGTTTCCTTCAAATTCTCTAAACTAAACGCCAATTTCATATGTAAGGAACTAATAGAATGTAACCGTAAAGAATTCGAAGTGAATGGCAAGAATATAAGAGATGGAAGGAACAGGGATTTATAAAATTTTTGTTCAGAAGATTTAAATCTCTCTTATAAATCTTTAAATTTCAAATATCTCCGTAACCGAAAAGGAAAATTTTGAATCACTGCATCAATATCGCGGTCTACTTTGAGTGGCTTTGATTGAAGCACAAGATGTAAAGTAAAACACAATTATGCATACTAAAAAAAACTAAAGAGAATAATTGGTAAGTCAATAAAATTAATGAATTAGTGCAAAATGAATTTGAAATGTTTTCTTTAGCAAAAAAAGAAGGCAAAATAAATATGTCTCTAGTTCGCCATGCGGGGTATAACGTACATTCAACCGATCATTGCCGTATGAATGCGCAATTTTTTTTTAATCGTTTTATTTTTTCTTTTGATTCATCTAATCGTGCAACAGTTGTCTCAACCTACATCTTTTATGCTTCCATCAATCTTAAAAGAACCGTAGCTTCGATGATTTAAAGACCTATTTGGAAAACGTACGATTCACTGATTGAATCACTCTTTTTGAATGATTTACATCTTTTTCACCAATCACTCCTGTGTTACACATGTCTAAAGAATATCACCTGTTTATAAACATTTACGAACACTTGAAATATTTTTTAATTCCATCAGCCAAGAATTGACAGATGACGAAGTTGATGAAGCAATCAGAAATAATGTACGATAATAATTTCATTGAGTATTGCGTGCGGAGATTTATGGCTTTCTACAAGCTGCTCGTAGTTTATGGTTGATCCAGCGTGTCATATGCAGTTTTTGCTGAACGTTACTATTAAATTAATTGATATGCATTTGTTCAGCCATCTGTGAACCGGATACAAGAGTAATCAGTGTCTCTAAATATGTATGGAGGATAAAGTATTGTATGGAGATCTTCGATTACAAAAATTTTGTCCAAATATGAAATAATGGAAAATCATTTTGTATCTTACTTGCGAAAAATTCGTCTATTTATAGTTATTTTGTAAAATATTTACCTTTTACAGCAAAAATTTGAGTTTGGCATGACAATTATTGCACAGCGTACAATTACACGCACAAGTGTCATTCAATGCATAACCTATTGTGAGGTCAACTTCAGGTCGTAATCAAAATTACAGAAATAAAAACTTGGCTTAACATTTTGTCAAAAATACACCTTAGGTATAACGTATTCCTATACATTTCTTACTTTACGCGTTGACATTTACAAAAACTTGTAATTACTGTGCATTGATACAAACTTTCATAATAAATAACCCGAATACGTTTTGTAAGGAGCTCAAGTACTTTATAAAGTTCATTAGCCAGCAGTACAGTTCCTACTTGGCATAAACTCGCAAGAATCGGTTATAAATAAAATTTTCAACGGGTACCAAAACAGGCTCCAAGCTGTACGGTCCTACGGACTGTGAACCCGTACGACCTGAAATTGATTCATTATTTTTTTGCGTACCGTACGGTATCCGTCAATTAATGCTATAATAGATGCTTTGATACCATAATACATTTACAATATGTAATATAACAAAATTTCCTAAAATTATTACTTTTGGGACAAAGTTGATGTTAATACAAGTGTGTATGAGTCTGGCCTTTTTTGGTTTAGTTTTTCTGAAATGATATATTAGGTGCAAACCTATGAAATGTCCATTTAATATTTTAAATATAAATATATAGTTTCTATAGCTGCGTCACATATTTACGTCGCCAAAACCAGTGTGTCCTTCCAGTGATGACGTACGGCGCTGAGACGTGGTCTCTTACCAAAGGCTTGATCCGCCGATTTAAGGTCGCTCAACGAGCTATGGAGCGGGCTATGCTTGAGATATCTCTGATGGATAAAATCCTAAATGAAGATATCCGTCAGAGATCGAAGGTGACCGACATAGCCTGCCGAATCAGAAAATTGAAGTGGCAGTGGACTGGCCATATTTGTCGCCGACGTGATAACCATCGGGGCCGTAAGGCATTGGAATGGAGACCACGTACAGCAAAGCACAGCGTAGGCCACCCTCGTGCCCGCTGAACTGACGATCTGAAGAACGTTGCGGGTGGCGGCTGGATGAGGATGACTGAGGACCGCCAAGAGTGGCGTAATATTAAGGAGGCCTATGCTATGTCCAGCAGTGGACGAATACGGACTGATGGATGGTGCAACCTTGAAATCAACCTTCAAACAAAAAGCAAATAATGGAAATAGCTATTGAATTAAAGGAATGATGTACTCATGAATCTGTAAAAAAATCGGTAATTTCATAGGTAAGCACCCAATATTTCGCATGTTTAACTGAATAATGGCCTGCTTTGAATCTAAAATTTATAATTTTGATCAAATTAATTTGTTTTCTGATACGTATACCTACAGTTATTATCGTGAAAAGTTTTGCAGGCCTACTTTTCCACCATTAAGATTATGTCAAGATTTTCATGTTTTCATTTAAATTTTTTCAAGGATTCGTCTTACCATGTAAAATACAATATTTTAATATTTCAGTAACCAAAATGTTCAATATTTGTATTAACCTGTTAGCTAGACGAAGCTTCAATTCCGCGTGTTATGTGCAATAAACCTTATTATTGTACTATCGTTGTGTTTTTTGGAATAAAAAAAAAAGGTATATATGGGACAAAAGTATAGGTTGTAGGGGACCAAAACGCACAGGGTTATGCAAGAATTAAGTGCAATGTCCGAGGTTTTATTATCTCGAAAGCTTATCTTTATCTTAGCGATTGTTCGCTCGAGATTGTAAGATAAACTGTTGCGAAATAAGGACAATGAGCGCCTGCGCAGGAATTTGGACGATAATTATAGGGTAGAAACAAAATAGATACTCAGAGCTTTTATGTACTAACTCTACAATTTTGTTTTTCTTGAATTGGAGATATCGTTACAAGTAATTTGTAATTCTTACTTATATTTTATAAATATTAATAGATTATACGAGTAGTTTAAGTTTATAGATATATTTCGAGGTCTCTTTGGGCTTGACGAGCACGGAGGCCTCGAAATATATCTTGCTTATTATTAAATTATTTAAATTATTATTATTATGTTTATAAAATTACTTTAAACCTTAATCTATCAATATTTATAAAGAAAAGCCAAGTGATTACACACATATATATTTTATTGTTATATTATGGTTTATCTAAATTGTTCTAATTTTTAGAATTAGTACAAAACGGGGCGAAACTATATAGTGCAGTTTGGTATTCATTAGATTAGAGGGTCCTCTACAGTGAATCCTAAGAAAATGTAAATTGCCCCTAATCCAAATTATTACTGAGCTATTCTAGTTACGAAACTCATAAAATTGTTTGAGTGTTTCAGTTATAGTTTTGCCATTATTTTATAGTTCGTAGCATCAAACTTTGGGGTCACTATACAATGTAAGCTTTATCGTATATTGCGACCCAATTTGTTGACGTGGGCGTAAATCTTGGTCCTTCTAGCCGGATACCAGTAATGTATTTGACATTTTCGTCCTGATCTTGTCGTTATTCTGTCTTTTTAGACATTATAAGAACTACAACATATTATGTTCAATTGACTATAATAAAAATAAAATAAGAAAATTTCTTTATTCCAGCCGTTCACAATTTCGAATTAAACAGCAAATTAAATGAAAATAATACATAAAAACAAAAAATGAACTTTTTCTATACCTCAAAGCTTGCACTATTACGTGCACCAAACAACCAAACTTTTGTTGCTATTTTCTTGTTACATCAAACAATAGAGATAAAGGGCATTTCATATAATAGTTAACGCGTACTAAAGCTTATCGTAGTTGTTTTGATAACTGGTCCTCTAAAAAGGCCGCTTTGGATGAATCATATTGTGATTCCGTTCTAATGCCGTCTCTTTTGCAAGCGTGAAAAAACTCTGACTCCATCCTACTTTCAAATTATTTTATGATTCACCCAAGTCGGCCGTTTTAGATCCCCTATTCTGTCATTCAATAATTTCTATACGATTAAATTTGTGTAAATTTTAAAATGTTTTGCGATCGACTGTTATCATTATTCTTGTGTTAACATAAGTAAGATTATGTTTTATTTTTATTTATTGTGTATTTCGTTTCGTTTTTAGTTACAAACTTTAATATAATTATAATAAATCATCTAAAATTTGACGTGAATCAAAGGTAAAAAGCGTGGTAAAGAAAATAGAAAAAGCAATCTTTTAGCTTCCAATTGGCATAGATTAAATTATGTTAACGTAGGTTAATTCGAAAACCATTTCGAGATTTAGGTTTAAGAAGTCGTATTTGCGAAGTTTTGGTCAAAAAAACGTCATGATAATGAATATTTTTACGAAAAGACTGCAACTTCCATTTGCCCTTGTGTGACGTCACTTGACTAATGGCTGTTTAGAAATGTGTCTTTTGCTATCAAGATAAATTTATAATAATTTGCTTCAGACTAATTTGACAGCTGGATGACAGATGAGTAGACAGACAGAGACAGAACACTTTTTTTATAAGCAATCACACATCACAATCAGTATAATTTCTATAATTCTCAAGTGACAAGGTCATCGGACAATTCTTTAAAAAATCATAAAAAAATAATGGTTAATTTATATACCAAAATAATGAAAACTATGTCCTAAAATGACGTAAATTCTCTGAAAAAAAAAAAAATACTTTTAAAAATCAAGCTATGGGAATTACGGATATCAAAGCGCTAGAACCGTTTCCAAAATAATACGACACTGTGACAACACTAAAATCATCTTTTTATTTGCTTTCAAAGGTTGCCGGGAAGGTATTGCTATGAGCAATAAGTGAGCCTTAGTACACCGTGTTTAATTGTTTCTTTTGTATGTCTTTATTATTCGTGTAAATGTACAAGAAGTGTTATAAATAAAATAAATAAATAAGTTCACACACACGACACGTAAAGCATTCTGTCACGTGCGGACTTTACCTTCGAAGGGCATCGTCAGGTTTACAGCCCTCTGTTTGCTTGAGGATCTGATAGGGTCAGCCCTTATGAGGCATTTGGCCTCTGCCTTTTAAAGTGTCGATTGAGCGTTAGTTTATGGTTGACTACTTTTTGGTGTAAGATGGTGGTAATTTGAAGGGAACCCTAAAAAAAACAGGCAAAAATATTTAAACAATAAAAAATTAAATATTAAAAATTAAAAAATAATGCATTTTTTCAATTATTTCGTGAATTTTAATTATTTAAGTTTACATGTAGTCTCACATACAATGCTATTGTACGTGAATTTGTTATCTTTACTCAGCCATTCGGTATTTCCGGTTCAGTACAGTTCGAACTGTTTCTGAATCATCATTGATTGTATTACCCGAAAAGACCTTGGGAATAGAAATGGCGACCGGAAGTATCCACCTCTTACTTACACACTATCTCCGTCTATATTCGCACATGGAAATACAGATAGCATTGAAAGCAATAGCAATCAATGTGTTTATTGTCGGTAACTGAAATCCCATACTGTGACGTAAATTATGTCAGGTGTTCGTATGGTTTATGCTGACGGTCAGTGGCGTGCACAGGACTTTTTGCTGGAAAAGCAAACAATTGGTCAAGAACAACAATAAAAAAAATATGAAAAAATTTTAATATCACTTTGAAAAAAAATATGTATGACGCCAGGGTAGACAATGTCTACCCTAGAGTAAAAATTTCCTATACAAACTTTTTTTTTCAAAGTGATATATAAATTTTTTCATATTTTTTTATTGTTATTCTTGACCAATTGCTTGCTTTTCCAGCAAAAAGTTCTGTGCACGCCACTGCTGACGGTACCCCCAAAAGGAGGCAGACATGTATCTTATTTGCGATTTTCACACGTAATTAACGTAATCAAAATTGTTAAGTTAGATATAGGTATTTTCTGTAGCGTCACCAAATTTTATATTTTTCTTGTTATCCACGTACACTTAATTACTCAGGCATCCCTTTATTTTTTTGATTTTTAACTCACAACCATCACCTCTTATAATGATTCAAGTGTTTCGGGTTTTTTTTATTTTATTAATAATTATTATATTTTCAACGCGGGCAGAGCCGCGAGCACATCTAGTAATAATATATTCGCAGAAACTGGTTTTTCAATGATATTATGTAGCTTAAAATAATTTGATTCCTCCTAGTCCTGAATTTAAATTGCTTAAATGATGCTTAAATGAATTACGATGTTGTTTACGATTTTAGTACAGAACTGAAGAATCGACCTAAATATACTGCAAGATTCATTCCTTGTATTGTACATCAGTATTATCAGTTGGTAATGAACTGGACTTGAAGATAAAGTTATTGATAGTAGCCAGTTAATTAATTAATATTGAAATGTGTATAATTTGCAATATAACATACGGTAAGTAATAAGACCGATATAATACCTAGTCTTGTTTGTGAAACGATCAATGTCCCTCTTATCGTTCGATGACATTGCCTTTGAAGTTGCTTTCTTAGATATCTGACACGTCAGTGTGACCAGAGGGCCTATTATGTATCTTTAGTTGCCATCTGGACTGGGTGTCTATCATCAAAAACATAGATATACTATCGAATTCCGATTGTCTAAGGATAGGTTCGCACTTGAAGTGACGACACAGTTCTTAAATAGTTCAATACCGACTAATGGCAATTTTGAAAGTTCCGTTTTTAGCTATGTTTTTGATGATAGCCACCTAGTCCAGTTAGCAACTAAAGATACAGAATAGGGGCGCTATTTAAAAGGAGCGCTAGGAAACAGTCGAAGAGATATTGCAAGAAGTCCAACTAAACATTTATCGAGTTCAGTAGTTTTTACGGTAAAGATCAATGGGTCGAGAAGGCTAATTCGACAGACTGAGAATTAACCTCCAGGGCCGAGTTCGGAAAAATAGGCCGGCGCACCAGTTCGAGCTACTTTTGACCTTCCCATAACTCAAAATTTATTAGACCTACAGAGTTGCAAGTTTGCGTGCACGTGAAGTTCGTTTTATTTACTTAGAATCGTAGTTTCATAAATAAAACTTTTGTAGTGCTTGAGATATTGACGTACAAAAACCACTATTTTTATCACTGGTAGATTGACTCACTCATATTAAACTTAGACCACTGCCAGGTTCCAGGTGTCTTAGAAACTTGACTTTGGCATAACATTAGGTTATTGAGCGTATACAAAGGAAAAAACCAGCTAAGTGCGAGTCAAACTCGCGTACTACCACACAATATGGGTAGGGAACCCTAAAGATATGGTAAATAATTTCACTTGTTATTATGACAACTTAACTTGACACTTACGATCTATTAAACTCTATGTATCTAAAGGGTTTAATTAAGTTGGTCAATGATAACTTGCTAAATAATTAAATATTTGTAATTTTTTGATGTTTTTCCTGTGTGTATGCTATAAGACCAAACTAAAAGTTTCTAAGTCAACTGAAAGTTCCCTATAGGTTTTTTGATTCCCTTGCGAGTGTCAAAAATTGGTAAGAAATTGATTATGTACAGTGCAATAAATTTATTTCGCGCCAAGTTAACAGCCTGATTTTTTACAGGACATGAGGCCGCAGACTTTTATGGGAGGTATCAATTTCAACATGATATCTCATACGGGGCCGAGCAAAAGGGTCGTGATAGACAGACAGACAAACAGAACAAAGTGATCCTATAAAGGTTCCAATTTTTCATTTTGAGATACGAAACCCTAAAGCCAAGATATAATTGAGTTAACTTGATTAGACCCTTTGGATACAAAGAGTTTAATGGATCGTAAGTTTCAAGTTAATTGACTAAGAAAACTATTGCCAAGTTCTACGTATTCAGTAGCGAGAACCCTTACAATTTTCTTTTAAAACAAGAAGTTGAAGGACGTTGTACATTCTTGCAGTTAGAACCTCCATTGAACTTGTTATCCAATTTGATCTCAGTGCTTTTTTTGGCGAAGCCGACAATCGTGCACTGCTTTTGTACTGAACTTGGCCCCTTTTCACATTTATGTTTTTGGTAGGATATCTAATGTACAGTTTACATTAGATATCCTACCAAACAGTTTTGCCATGTATTTAGAATGGCCGTTTATACAACATCTGTCAAGGCTTTTTTTTGAAGAATTGGTTATTTATAAAATTTATAATTTAATTCATAATTTTAACCCGTAACAAGCATGCTAGACGTTCAATGATGGATTGATTCAATGATGAATACTCGTGAATAATATTTTTTGTGCAATTTCACAACGTGGATATTTTCATCGTTTCCATTAAGGATTTAAAATTCGTAATGTTTTCGAAACATTTATGCAAAATTTAATACTAAACGTGCATAAATGTAGCGAGGTTACGGAAACATTTGGAAGGATCATTAAGAACTGCTTTTTGGTCCGGCCGCACATAGCGGTAACAGAAGTTTATCTGTCTGCAGTCCATTAAAACTTTCTCTTTGCACTTTAAACTTTTTTACGTACTGCCTTGCCTAAGGATCCCAGATTTCTTAAACTATTTTATTTATTCTGTATAGTTTTGTTAAGTTGGATTTATATTTTCAATAAATTTTCCATTTGTATTAAATGTTTGCCAACCATATTTGTTTATATGTTACTGGTTTAATTTATTTACAAAATTTTATGCAGACTTGAATTGCTTTATTTTTTATTGAATTTGCGCACGCAACACCTTTTTATCGTATTTATTTCCGAACTTCCAAGGCTCTTTAGGGTTTCGTAACTTTCAAGGAAAAACAGAGCCCTTATAAAACTACTCTCATGTCCGTCTGTCACAGAGGTTTTTCTCGAAAATTAAGTAACGTAGAAATTTGAAATTTGACATAACTTTATGTTGATAAAGTTAAAGTTTTTATGTGATATATACATATTTTTATGTGATGTTATACGAGTACATATTATATTGCTAGTCCAAAGAAGACAAGACGTTTGGATTAATAAAATTGCAAAAATCTTAGTAAGTATACGGACTAAGGGTGTTTATGCACTCATTCGTGTTCGATTCGTATTCGTGTTTTTTCGTGTCTTTCTCCTAGATGAATTTCGGGTCCGTTTTTATGTTGTACGTAAGGAAATCACGTACATTAATCGAAATTTGTTGGAAATCAAACGTTTGAAAACGTTGGAAATCACGTATACGAATCGAATACAAATGAGTGCACAAACGCCCTATTTGTGCGAGCCCAACTCGCTTTTCGCCAGTATTTTATTAAAGATTTATTTCCGTCTATTCTATACAAGGTGTTGATTTGGACACCAATTTTCGTCACAGAGTATGTTGTATCTTACCGAATGCATATAATAAATTACTAGAGGACGCCCTGCGTCGTTGCTCGCATGGGAAAAATTCGCACTTTTTTCTTGTCTGCATTATACAAAATTTCAGCTTGGTTTGGGCTGGGCGTTCATGAGTCATTGTGTCAGGACTTCTCTAAATATATGTATTATATGAAATAATGCATGCGAAACGATTATTAAATCGAGTAAGGCAGCTGCAACACAGAAGCTGTTCAGAAGTGCCTTTGAGTGAATGTTACCGTTTCGCAGTTTAGGACTTCCCCGGTCTACTTAAGGGCCTTAGTATCGCCAAATGGGTACTTTCTAAAGCCTACTCCTCGTTTATGGCCGAACAAAAAATATTGAAAAAATGTATTATGAATTACCAACTTTAAGACAACATATGCAACATTTTTATTTTTCATACCACCAAAACTTCGATATGAAAACAAATTTCTACCAAATGATGTTTGTTTTTTTTGATGTTTTGTTAAAATGATGTTGGCCAAGCCAAGCGGCTTGGTCGATTTAATTAATTTATATTTTGAGCAATAGATAAACTTGATAGCTATAAACATAACATAGAATCATTCAATCGAACAATCACGTCCATGTGAAAAGTATTATTTTCTCCTATTTCACCCTCTCAAGGACGCAGCGAGCGTCGTAACAGCCACTATGCATTGCGCGCTGATATGAATTTTATTTCTATGTCAATGTCGTCGATATTCGTACCGACAAACATCGAGCTGCTAATTTGGCGACGGTAATCGCCCTAAGACTCCTAAGTAGACCGGACTATACTCCTAAGTTAAGAAGAGTATAGTCCGGAGAGGGAACTTGAGTCTTTTATATTTTCAGCAAGACGAAAAAGAAAAAGTTTACATTTTAATACTCTTTAGCTTTTTTGCGATACATCCCGTTTTCAGTATTTTGTTTTTCCGGACTGTGTATAATGATTAATGAATGTCTGATATGAATTGGATCTACAAATTCAATTATGTTTCTTTATTACCCGTAGTACAAATATATCATCACGACATGGGTCCCCGAGGAGTCGTCAGGAGTCAGAGGTGTTTCCGAGTGTGAGCTATGAAATGCAAGTCACAGTTCATACTCGGTACACCCGCGTTTCACCGTCGATTATTACGTCCCAACGTGATAGGTGGTGAGCCCTATCGACGTTCTTCATGCACAAATACCGCTTTTTAAGCCATGCGGGTTTCTTTACGATGTCTTTCTTCACCGTTCAACAAGTGCTAAGTATTAGGTAATACAAATACTATGCACATACATTCCGAAAAACTCATTGGTGCTTGCCCTAACGGGGATCGAACCTGAGTCTCAAGATTGAGAGGCCAGCGTTCTACCGCCTGAGCTACCACCGCAATTTTTAAAGTAAAATATAATCCTTTTTATCTTTTATTTTTATTAAAATTTGTTACAAATAGATGAACAACGAAAGGAGCTGAAAAAAAGAAGCGGCGCAGATATGTAGCCCTGAGTACGGACTACATGTTTGCGCCCTTCGGCGTTGAGACACTTGGACCGTGGGGACCGAGTGCACATTCTTTATATAAATATCTATCAAAACGCCTGGTCGATGCCTCCGGGGACCCTCGGGCTGGGGCTTACCTCGGCCAGAGAATCAGTCTGGCCATACAACGAGGTAACGCTGCCAGCCTGCTAGGTACTCTCCCGCACAACGGCAGCAACCTTGATAGAATTTTTTATTTAGTTTAATTTAAAATATTATTTAGATGAAAAATTGGGTATTAGATACGTAGTTGCTCAAATAATGAGCTCAAACTAATTTTTTTGGCTAACAGATAAGTTAGGGAATCCATTAGTGTCAGCTCACCTCACAATATCTCTTAGTCACCCACAAAAATCTTTGAAATTAATATCGTATTTTTTATTTATTACAAAACAAAGAGAAATTTGGCTCCCTATAACAAATCCGGGCATGAATTATATTGGTAAAGTTGCCAAACCGCTTGTTTGCACGCGACCTCACACTTGAGCAAAGTTTGAGAACAACAACAAAACTCAACAACAAATAACATTTATTATGTGACTGAAAACTTGCTAAATTAGCTACTCGTATATTCTCGTAGCAACCAATTTAATAAAAAATGTTTTACACTTTTTATTTGTAATATAATGGTGAACGTAATTTTACTTTTATTTATATAAAAAAAAATTATGCTAAAGGGCTCAGTAAAGGTGCTTTTATATAAACCCAAAATTTTAAGAAAAGTCAAGTCAATATAGTTTTTACCGCCATTAATTAGGTACTTGCTATGTATAATCAAGCAAGTTTTCGGTCACTATTATTTTCTTGACAAATATTTGCTAATTTACATAATCGTCGGTGAAACGCGGGTTGACCGAGTGTGACTGTGACTTGCATTACACAGTTCACACTCGGAACACCTCTGACACCCCCTCAGGGATTCATGTTGTGACGATATATTATTATTATTATTAGGTATTACGGAAATTTTTATTTTATGTTATTTTTTTTAAATCTCTTTGTTAGATAATAAGTAAAAATAAGTCACGGTTGACTAACCGCAAAGTTGTAAATAAAAACGCAAAGTGTGAAGTATTATGTAACATTTAATTATAAATAGCTGGCATCAGAACACTGCGGTAAAAAAAACGTAGTATTTTTTGTCTTTTTACAAGATTTTATTTAAAATCACAACTGTTAGTTAGTATTTTCATGCCAAATCTTGCTACTGAATTTTAAACCAGTTCTCCACAACCGATTGAGCTGAAATTTTGCACACGCGTTTGGTTTTAGTAGTGTCAATGCGTGTAAAGGTAAGGGACGTCATTCTAAATCCAATATGGTGGACGCAACAAGATGGCGGTTTATTATCTCTTTGAAATGGGTATAAAAATATTTGGCAGGGAAAATGCGTTCAATTCTAAATCCAATATGGTGGATGCCCAAATATGTTGATTTATTATTTTAATACTAACCCCATTGACATGAGTATCACACAAAAAAGGATTTGACAAGAAAAATATAATAAGCTAAGTGATGTCATTATAAATCCAATGTGGCCTGTGGCTCTAAGAATGTGGCGGATGTCCTAAGATGTAGGACAAAGTTTCCTTAACAACCTAATCGACCTAAACGATTTTATTCGTTTTTTAGTCCATGTCTAACCTAAATAAACATGTTTTTTAAAAAGGTTTTTATTTGTTATTTTAGGTCTTTACATATAAAATTGCCGTTTTCTATAGATAATTTGAAGGAAACTCAATTTTCAGTACTAATATTTTTGCATTTTTTTTAGGAATGACAAATCCAAATTATGTATTTTTTTGTGTAACTAAATTTTTGAAAAGTGTCAACTGTAAAAAAATATTACGAATCTTATCATGGAAATGGATGACATTTAGGATGAACTGTTTTTGAAAATTTAATTTCGGTCAGTTTGACAATAAAAACAAAAATTAATACGTAGATGTAAAACCTTGAAATCAACTTTCCAACAAAGAACAAATAATGGAAACAGCTATTGAACTACAGGAATTATGAACTCATGAATCTGTAAGAAAATTTCGGCAATTTCATATGTAGACCTATTATTTTGTGCTTCGGAAGGTACGTTAACGGTAGTAAATATCATTTCTGTGAGCCTCACTAACCCACATGCACCTCAATACTTGGACATATTGCAGACTTGCAGACAATATTTCACTGCATTTTATGGACTGCCGCGATGTTATAAAAGTTTGGCGAATTAACCTTGGATTTTTGTCGCAATACAGCTGTTTGTATTTTGTCATATTTTGCCCATCCTGCAATCTGGTATGGTTTTCGTTTGCAGAAATATTATAATAGTTGGATTATTTCCGGTTCCACGCGGTCATTGTTACTACGTTTTTGAGCTTGGTCATGAGAATTGGGATTTCATATTCTGCACTCTATCTTATCTCGTATCTTTGTCCTTGACAAATGATACTTCTATGGTACCCGAGAAATCTCTTGGAAAGTGATATGTGGTGAAATAGCAAACCGTTTTTCCTAATATTTACTGAAGTACTTATTGTTATTGCCTACAACTTATCATTAATCTAATATTGGAATTAAGGAAATCCCCGTTTGAAACCTGTAATGGTTAAAAACAAAGCAGTCTTTAAACTATTGGAAAGTGATGTCACTATTCCATACGAGAACCTTGGATCAACCTTGGACCAAGATTCTTGGTCTGTACTTGGCATATTATCTCCTCACAAAATTTGAGCGTTCATAACTTTATCATATCATCCACGAAGTGTATAAAAGAATATATTGAAAGTTTTTTTTGCATAGAATAATTCGAAAACCATTTCGAGATTTTGGTTAAATACAAATTACAACTTGTGGTCTAAAAAACCTCATGATGATGAATATTTTTACGAAAAAACTGCAACTTCCATTTGCCTTCGAGTGACGTCACTTGAGAAATGGCTGTTTAGAAATGTGACTTTTGCTATCAAGATAAAATTATAACAATTTCCTTCCGACTGATCTGGATGACAGATTAATAGACAGACAGAGACAGGCCACTTTTTTATAAGCAATCAAATATCACAATCAGTGTACATAATGTCTAAAATTCTCAAGTGACGTCATATCCGACAATTCTTAAAAAAATCATAAAAATGTAATTGTTAATTTGTATACCAAACTATGTCCTAAAATGGCGTATAGGTATACTCTGAAAAAAAAAACTTTTTTAGTATTTAAGCCATGGGAATCCTATAATTTAAGCGTTGTTTTGCCAAAAATAGGATACGACCAAATTCTGTACAGGTCCTCTAATAAAATAAACTTTTAACAAAAAATAGCAACCGACTTCAATAGTAACAGCAGTCATTCACTAAAAAGTTAATAATAATTCTATAAAGACTGATGGTACCGAAGCAACACTTTTGCTGACTTCTTTCTTCCTGAAACATTATGTTATCTAGAAGTCGGCGTATTTCCTACGATATAGCAACATCAAAACCAATACAAGAACGCCGACTTCTAGATAACATAACATTTCAGGAAGAAAGAAGTTGCTGGGTTAAATTGTGAAGTATGGGTAGTTCTTGCAAACGTGGTGTTAATATGAAACGGAGTTCAAGTGAGTATAAGTAGCTATGTTTGAGTAGTTTCCTGCTATCAGCACCCTAATACAACATGATTACCGCAATCTCGAGTTATGTGCTGTCATTCGTTAAAAAGTTCTACGGTGATGAAGCCAAGATCGAAGGTCAGGTGGGTACACTGGCAATTTTCAAGCAATGCCCTGCAATGAGCACCCTAACACAAACTGATTGCCGCAATCCAAAGTTATGTGCTGTCATCCGTTGAGGAGTTCTATGGTGATGAAGCCAAGATCGAAGGTCAGGTGGGTATTCTGGTAATCTCCAAGTAATACCCTTGAATTAGCACCCTAACGCAGTGATAGCCGCAATCTCGAGTTATGTGCTCTGATCCGTTGAGGAGTTCTATGGTGAATATGGTGATGAAGCCAGGATCGAAGGGCAGGTGGAATAATGTTGATTTTCAAGTAATACTTTGTAATCAGCACCCAGGTACAAAGCGATTACCTCAATTTCGAGAGGTATGCTGTCATTTTCTGAGGAGTTCCACTGTCTATCTCTGAAGACCTTCATCAATCATGACCAAACTCAAAGTGGGACCTACCTGGAAGTACACTCTTTCAAACAAAAAAAGAATTGTTCAAATCGGTTCAGAAATAACGGAGTTATGGAGTAACAACGCCAAAAAAAAGGAAAATAAAAAAAAACATACAGTCGAATTGAGAACCCCCTCCTTTTTGAGGTCGGTTAAAAAGGCCGCTTTGGATGAATCATATTATGATTCTGCTGTAATGCCGTCTCTTTTGCACGCATGAAGAAGCTCTGACTTTATCCTACTTTCAAATCATTTCATGATTCACCCAAGTTGGCCTTTTTAGGTCCCCAGTACTCCCAAAGTAATAATAATAATAATACAAATCTATAGCCGAGCGACCGGATGTACCACGTGACCGTATTGACTGTATAGAAAGTGTAAGAAAATACGAACGTTGCCGAACAGTGGCGAAGATTTGTATGCGCATTATCATATTGTGGAAAATGGCCCATGTTATTCCTTTACCCAAAACTTCTAACCCCTGTTCCTTCTCTGAATTTAGACCTATCTCTATCCTACCTATCCTGTCCAAAGTCTTAGAAGCCATTGTTTCCAAACAACTATCCTTGTTCTTGGCCCAAAATAACCTACTTAATCGTTTTCAATCTGGTTTCCGTCCTGGACATAGTACTGTCACTGCACTTCTCAAGGTTACTGACGACATCAGGTTTGCTACTGATAATAAAGAAGTAACTGTGCTAACCCTGTTAGACTTCAGTAGCGCTTTTAACTGTGTCGACTTTGATATACTCCTGGGGGTACTGCGCTCTCTTAACGTATCTCCTCTAGTAATGGAATGGTTTGATTCGTATTTGCGCAGTCGTCAGCAGTGTATTCGTTCCGATGATGTTACATCAGAATGGTGCGAGCTTACTGCTGGTGTACCGCAAGGTGGCGTCCTTTCTCCTCTCCTGTTTTCAATTTTTATTAACTCCATCTCTGAATCGTTATCTTCTTCCTACCATCTCTATGCAGACGATTTGCAAATATATAGTCATTTTCCGGTAAATCAGGTGGAAACAGCCTTACTAGAGTTAAACCGTGACCTCTCCAACATATTTAATTGGGCAAAATCATATGGTCTGCTGGTCAACCCAAATAAGTCACAAATAATGTTTATTGGCAGTAGATATATGCTTAACGTGCTTAATAATATGTCGGTACCTCCCGTGTGCTATAATGGGATCCCTTTAATATTCACGGAAAAAGCAAAAAATTTAGGGGTTATATTTGATAGCAACTTCTCTTGGGCTGCTCATATCAATGAGATTAGCCGTAGAGTACACGGTGCATTCCACTCCCTAAAGCAACTCCAGAATTTTCTACCCTTTAAAACTAAAATCACTCTCGCTCAATCCCTTCTTCTTCCTCTGATTGACTGTGCTGATGTCTGTTTCGTTGATATCACCGAGGAACTCCTAAACAAACTCGAACGGCTTCAAAACTTGGGTATCCGCTTCATCTATGGTTTGCGCAAATTTGATCACGTGTCCCACTTTCGCTCTGAGTTAAAATGGCTCCCTATTCGCCTTCGTCGCAATTATAATATCCTCTCTCACCTTTATAATATTATTAAGAGCCCACTGTCCCCTTCTTATTTACGTGATCGCTTTCAATATCTGTATTCTCAAGATAAGCCCCAACGTCCTTCTAAAATGTTCTTGTTAAAAACTCCTGTACACAACACTGGGGCTTACAGCAATTCATATAATGTTACAGCAATTAGACTGTGGAACTCATTACCGCACAGTATTCGCAACTGTCCTACCAAGAGCCTTTTCAAGAAAAAGCTGAAAGAGCACTATCTCTCACTGTCATAGTAAATAGGTAAGTTTATGTATACTTTATATGTATTTTAGGTAAGTAAGTGTAAGTAAGTATATTATAATTTTATGTATGTATATTTTGTTAAGGTATCGTAATATATATATATATATATATATATATTTATAAATATATTGTTTGGAATATATTTTTTGTAGTACACGTATGTATGATTACTTATTTTAATAAAATTTCCCTTTCCCGCTTAGGTTTGCTGGAAGAAATCTCTTTTTAGAGATAAGCTCGCCTGTGTATATATCTTTTAATGTATTATATGTCTTAACGGCTTTTCTGTGTGTGTACATTAAAGAATAAAGAATTGTCACAGTTTTCTTTATACTGTGCTATTGTGAAGGCTGAAAGAACTTGCGATGCTGTGACGTGATATCAAAGCAATGATGTCATGAATAGCAGGCGTTTAGGCCATTTAGAGATAGGAAAATGAGTCATAGCTTCTGTATTATAATATTTATTGTTTATTATCTCATCGCACCAAAAAATAGAATGATTCAAATATTAAGTTCCGAGAAATTATTTTGCGCGTGATAGAGTTCGTTAGAATTTTACTTCGTAGAATAAAATGAAAAATATATATATTGCCTTTATCAGCTTGTTTTTTGTTTTTTATATATATTTATATAGGTAAATACACATAAAAGAAACACAATTAATTGTAGAATAACATAATATAGTCCAAGATATATTTCGGGCCGCACTGGGCCCGGCATCAGTCTGACTGATCATCATCAGACTATATTATGTTATTCTACAATAATTGTGTTTCTATTATGTGTATTTACCTATATAACTTCGTAGAATAGAGACCTCTGGCGGCGTAGCATAGTCTTTAATCGCGCGCAACGCCACTTAGTTGAATCACAAGTGCGAGGAGCGTGACACGATGTTTTTTTTTGCGATTAAACAGTATGTCACACTCCTCGCACCTGTGATTCAACTAAGCTGCATCGCGCGGGCGATATGCGAAAAAATACGGGTGTTTCTTTTCTGTGTATTCCATGAAATACACGGAAAATTTTAATAAATTTCTGGTATATGCATTTTGACTATATAATCCAGGGTTTTGAAATTGGAAAACATGTTTTGATAAATTTTCCTCGATAGAAATAATTGTTGAAAAGAGGTCTTCAAACACACTTTTTCTCCTCTTTTGACGAATAGGAACCATATACAGAACTCAAACATATTTTATTAGGTGTGTTTCAACAATATCTATACATTTGATATTTAAAATTTTGCTAGCTATTTTAGTTTTTTTAATAAAAATATAAAACCAACTTTTTTCCCTTTTGCCCTGAATCCGCCCCTCTCGCACTGCGCGATTTTTGCTTGGAGTGACAGTGACAAAAATAAAATTTGCATAGCCACTTCAACACTATGCAACCGGGCCTGAGCTCTGAATATTCGTTCAACATTTTATTTCACTGTTTATTTTTTCATATATTTAATTTGAACGTCAATATTTAGGTGTCGTATTATTGATTACATATTATATACCGTCAGATTCTTCGTACTTCATACAAACATTAAAAACAAACACAAAAAACCGGCCAAGTGCGTGTCAGGCCACGCGCGTCTAAGGTTCCGTAGTTGCCCTGCACAATATGCAGACTTCTTCTCCAAGTACATTTTATAAGTTCGTCGACTTATAAAATGTACTTGGACAGATCGCGCCAGATTTCTAGTACGCTCGGAAGTTGCCCTTCCCAAGAACGGCCCATACATTTTGTTCCTGCTGATGCGAATCGCTCCGTGCTTAGAAGGGACTAAAAATTTGGCACGATCTGTACTCGTTAACTTGTAAAGCCTACTTAGCTGTGATAGTTTTCCTTTTAATTTCATTATTTGTACTATTGCCGTGATTTTTTTCACGTCTCCAAATGCAACCGTTTCGCTTGGCGGGGGGGACACTTGACTCTACCAAAAATTAACACTTTTAAGCTTAATATTTCGCAAACGAAACCCTGGGTCGAAAAATGGTCTTCTCACACCCCCAATATTTTTAAATTAACTATCTAACGACACCCCACACTAGGGGATAGACGAGAAAAAAAAATCATGCCCACTTTACGTGTAGGGGAGCTACCCTAAAAGAAAAGTCTTTTTCATAATTTTACTGTACCACTTTATCGGCGTGATAAATATGTATACCGATGCCAAATAACAGGTTTCTAGTACTAATAGTCTCTAAGCTAAGCCGTGGACAGACAGACGGACATGGCGCAACTATAAGGGTTCCTTGTTTTTGACTACGGAACCCTCAAAAATCCAGCAGGCCTTCTGTATTGTTGACGAATATCTGTGTACCTAAATAGTAATAATTATTTTATTTTATAACTTTATTTTATAAATTATTGTGTACCAATAATGTTATTTACTTACATATATTTCATTTAGTTATGTACGACATAATACAATATTAATTACGTTTTTAAAACGTGTAAGAACTTAAGAACGAAGCATACCGTTATCAGTAAAGAATCTGCATCTGAATCTGAATATGTTATTTTCTTTCGGCTTTTCTGAGTCTTTGAAAGCTCGGCCCTAACAATTTCTTATATCCGCTTCCACATTTCGAGTAATCTACATAATCATTTTTTTTTTTTTGTTTTATTTATTTATTAACTACATTACACTATCTTAACAGCTAGGCCAATGTGATAGTGCAGCTAACATATACAATAAAACATCAAAAAAAAAGGAAACAAAATTACTATGGCATAAGAACAATAGACGTAGTATATATTTTCAATTTTCACCCTAAACTACAAACACATAATAAAATCAACAATAAAAATTTATAGATAACAAATAATATGCAACGCTCTTCTTGTGAATTCACTCAGAGAGGAGAGAAATATGTCTGTGTGATTGTGGATCATGTTGTGCAGTTGTAGCGCTCGCGTCAGGGGAGCCTTCTGGTGAAGGTTTGTCCTACTGCTTCCTACATCAAACAGTCGGCCACTTCGCACCCTTAGGAAACCTTTTTTCTTTAATAAAACGGGATTACACTCTATTCCACGCCATATCTTAAACAGGTACGAAGCCAAAGCGTAGATAAATAAAGGAAGGATAGATTGCTCACTCCATACATTAGAACAAAGCCTGCGTAAAACTCATTATTTTCGCCGGTACCTAGTAGTTCGACTTATTATTTTTGATGTCGCTACTATACTAGATAAATTGTGACATACCTAGTGCCATCTATCGAACAGTTGATGAAACGAAATTCGATGTGTGTGTGTGTAGCAACTATACTGCACCCACAAAAACAAAAATTTGCTAGAATACGACAATACGCGACACATGGCATACGATAAATCTGAGGATAAATAGCTCAACCGTGCATGATAGTTAAGTCAAAGAGTAAAGTTATATACCGGTATGTATGAGTAGTGTGTGTTAGGTAAATAAAGCGTATTTTAATGCACATATTTTGTTTAATTGATCGCTGTGCGCCATCTACCGGAATCCAGAATAACCATCTGCACGCTTAGTGAGATTGCCAGCTTACCACCGAAAGTTTAATGAAAAAAATGTTAAAAACACCTGATTAAGAATTCACTATTTTCTGATGCGATGTTATGAAAATTTTGTGTTTTTATTCATAAAATAAATAAATATGATGAACCAGAACAGTAAAATGCTATATTTCGTCCATTTCAGACAAATTTTATTTCCAGCGAGACAAGTAACGCCATCTAGCAACGTTTTTTTTAGTATTGCGAACAGTACAAGGAGGAAGCAATCTATCCTTCCTTTATTTATCTATGGCCAAAGTAAGGTCCCGTCGAACCTCCAACTTATTGTATCCAACCATCCCTAGCACGAACAATGTCGGATACATAAGCGGATATTTAGGATACACCCCATGAAGCTGCATGTAGAGATATCTCGTGAACTTATTTTGAATTTTCTCCAACATGAGATAATACTTTGCTTCATGGGGAGTCCAGACAACCACGTTACACTCCAACCTGCTTCGAACTAAGGCGTTGTACAAACGCTTCATAGCTGTGATGCTAGTAAAGCCATTTGCAGTCCTGAGAACAAACCCCAAAGTTCTAAACGCCTTCTTGCAAACCTCAACAATATGTTCGCTAAAAGAAAGATCTGAAGTCAGCCTCACGCCCAAGTCGCGTACTGACGTTACACGTCCCAGTAAGATTAACACCAATCCAAGATCTGGACTAAGACTATTGTTTTAGCCATAATGACAGGGACTAGAGGCTAGTCCCTGGATAATGAATGAGAACAAAGAAGGTTAAAGACAGATGTCAGAACACACCCATAATCGTATTATCGGAAACCAATTTATACATATATCTAAATTAAATCTCTAATACTGGTATTGGCTTGAAAACCTAATGTAATGACATTATATGAATACATATATTATTGTACCTATATATGTACATATTTTGTATGTACCTGAATGAGGGGATCCCTGACCGTGACCGAGCATTTGTGCCGCTTCACGCTTTTCCGCACATAGGGCAGCCAGTCGCGATAAAATAATTTAGTCCAACTTGTGCTGTTATAAGAAATAGCTGAGGAAGTTATACTGTGATTTTTGTATATGTGTTATTTCTATTATGTTTGCTAAAATCGGGAAGGTATGGCTATATTCTGGAATCAAAGTACGCTGTTAACATATTTGAGGTAAGTGTTATTTTAGTAAACGAGACATTAAATTAAATAATATATTTTTACATTTATATTATATTTAGTTACATACTAAAAAAAACATTAAGTAAAATTATTAAAATTAAATAAAATAGAAAATATTAGCCAGATCGCTGTTGCCATGTGGAAGGGTACCTATAGAAGGCTGGCTGCGTTTCCTCTTTCTATGGCCAGACTTATTCTCTGGCCAAGATATGCGCCAGCCCTCAGATCCCCACAGACTTTGACCAGCCGCGAAGTTAATTCTATATAAATAAAAATGAATTGCTGTTCGTTAGTCTCGCTAAAACTCGAGAACGGCTGAACCGATTTGGCTAATTTTAGTCTTGAAATATTCGTGGAAGTCCAGGGAAGGTTTAAGCGATGAGAAAATGTGGAAAAATTGCGAGGAAAATACTAAAAACGACAATTTTATTTTCCCATACACACTGTTCTTACCTGTCAAACATTTGATGTTCGCCCCGTCGCGTCGCGTCGGTTCGGTATTTTAGGAATAAAAACATGTAGATCTAAACTCCGGCCGTTCATTCGAGAGAATGGTGACGTTTTCAAATGTCAGGGGATAAAACCTTTTTTTTACTGTTTTGTATTTCAATATTTTATATTTATCATGATGATTTTAGGGTAGATTGTATATCGTTAACAGGTCCCATTTGTTAATAAATATTATATATTTTCCACTTCCTAGTACAAAACTTAATGAATCAGCTGACTCAATTTCTACGTAAAAGTTAAAAAAATGCGCAAAAAATATTTTTGGCGAAAAGTTGTCTATTAGGGATACTGTGTTCACTTGAATTTAAGAACCTTATATAGAGGTTGTCATTTTATTTATGTAGCGGAAATCATATTGAATTAAGACTCTGTATCTAAGTGATCAATGTTCTATTACCCTTTTTGTGAAACTCGTTAATTTGTTTTTATCGTTTTCCCGAGTCCAGCTCCGAGTCAGTTACTATAATAGGAAGTCAACATTTTATTTGGCAAAATTAGCAAAAAGTATAGCGATCCGTGTTGCTGATTTATTATTATTACTTGCCAATATGGTAGTTTGGCTGTATAAATAAATGTCACCTTTCAAAGAGCTCGTGCTATAACTAAAATTTCCTTCTGCTCATTATTTCTGTCAAATCAGCAATCATAATGCCTGCAGTATGAATCCTCAACTTTTTGAATCGACATTTCAGAAAAAGGTTTATAATATCTGCGGTGTAAGGCAGTGTTGTCGTATTATAAAACTGATATACCTTACCAAATAATAAGATCGTATATATATTCTATTCCAGGGTTTTTATTTATAAAAAAAGTTTAAATAATCATGATTTGGATTCATTTCGTCCCATTTGTTGTACCGTTGATATTTTTTTAACGTGCCTTTATTTATTTTTGTCGTGAAGAAGCTCTTGTTGACTTGTAGTATTTTTTCGAGATATCGCCACACTCCATCTGTCATCATTCTCTCGAATTAACGGCAGCAGTTTAGATTAAATAAGGGTTTGGAATCGACAACATATATCCATAATAGTCTGATTATCGCGTTTTTAGATTTTAAACATGTAAAATAATAACACTTTAATGACACTTGGTTGTTGTGTTGGGTGCGTTCAGAAATATACTTTGAAACAGTAAAGTTCGCTATACGATCTGAAATTGGGTACTTCCCTAAAAATCAAATCAGCGACTCTTTATCAAATGTCAAAACGCCCCGATACTATGAAATTTGTATGAGGTTTTACATTATGACGTCACAGTTTTCTGTGATCAAACTGCTTCCTTTTTTCTTAGTTTTTAGCAATTATAAAATTGTCAAACCCTCAAAAAAATCCGTCAAAATGTTTTAACGATTATTTTAGAAGATCACATTGGATTGTGTCAGTTATTTCACTTTAACAGCAGTCAAGTTTCAGAATGCACGGAATTGCATTCAATTTATCTATTACCCGCACACATTATGTTTTTAACACCTGAAAAAATATTCAAAACTTGATTTGTCATTCTGATACTGCTTACAATGCCAGGGAGAAAACGACCTAACATAGGTCCTACGCGCTAATCGCACTGATGACCAGCGAGAGACTGATAATGATATCAGTCGTATTGGTATGGCAGATTTGCATTCTAGAGTGAATTACAATGAAGTGGATAATAGGCATAGAATGGAACGAGTTCGAGCACATCGATCACAACAGAGCGTGCACGGGAAAATGAAATTGATCGATTCCGCAGACGCAATGTTCCTGTGAACCTGGCACGAGGAGCATTCTCCTACGATCAAGAAATAGATTATAGTGCCGACAAATCTGTAACAATTGGGGAAATGTCAATCATTTGTTAACATTGTAAAGCTTTAAAATACAGCGGTGAATTTGCAGGATTATGTTGTGCTGGTGGTAAAGTAAAATTGCCACAGTTAGTCCCACCACCTGATCCATTAGACTCATTAGTTTTTGGGATGGTTGATTAATTGATTACAGGTGCTGAAACCAACAAAAAAGTCAGTGCTATGAATTTTTATTCAAACAGAATCCGTGAAGGTGAAGTAAATCACATTTTGATGTGTCAACGGCTTTTTCATCAGTTTGCAGTTGACATTTATGTCAAAATTGAGACTGAACGATTGACGTACATCCGTCTAAACCAACAGCCGAAGTGGTTATATTGTCTTTGCCAACAGCAGCTTCGATCTGAAGAGTACATTCATCTTCGCGATGCTATTAATGCCGATGGCAATGCAAACAATGTGGGAAAATGTCAATTTTACCGGCAACTTACATTGGAAGGCCGCGCCACCACGGTGTCGTGCATTTGGGTATATTTGTTGTTACTAATACATATATGTCTGAAATAATATTCAATTTGATATAATTCAAATATTTTTTATTAAAGACTATATAAATCAACCTTTACGGTAGGAATCATATTTTCTAAAATTTCCGCGATTGACACCTGAATCGGAAACATATCAATTAATCTAACAGCAAATGCGAACCAGGCTTGCTAAAGATGTCTTGACTTGCCTCGCCAGGACTTGACGGCGTGGCGGAAGGCCTCGGTAACTCGGAAAATTTTGATATAACCAGAATATTGCCGATGTTGTGCTAATGACATTCTTAAATCTCATCCAAATCCTTTAGTTCATCGGCAGTTAAATTAAGTTCTGAAAATGTTATTCCTTCAGATGATGACACAGATGATGATGATGGCATTGTTGAGACGAACTTTGGTTTTAATAACATTTGTTGTTTCACTCGATTTTTTTGTTCCTTAGCCCTATTAATTCGTATTATTTGGCTCAAATTGTGACCGCAAATTATACAAAACTTGAAGGTATCAACGGTTATTGTGAAACATTCGTCGCATCTTTACAATTTTTTTGTGCAACTAGGACAGGTACTTCTGTTGTTCTGCCGTTCTATCCGCTTTTTACAAAAGGGGCAATGCATTGTTAAGAGTTAACTATAACTTCTGAAAAATAGTTTTCAATTCAATTCATTGCCATTTTATCTGGCTTCCGATAATATGGACTCCGCAAAAATAGTTTTGAAATATCAATTATATTTTCTTGGAAACTTCGTTGACAGTGACACTGACAGTCAGTGTTGGCAGGTTACTTTTACGTTTAGTAATGTGGCGTAGTCGACACAGACAAAAAAAATAGGCTGGTACTTACCTTATTTGTTAATATAAGTGTCTATATAATCTAATCTAATATAATGTCTCATGCAAAATAATTATGAACATTAAGCTGGACATGTGTGCGTGATTTGTCCACTCTTTCCGCCTACTATGGAGCCGATACTTAGACTATCTGATGATGCCTTTATAAAGCTGCCGGCTCTGAAATACATATATATGGTTTAAATTAATATGGTTCATATTAAGAGGTAAGTGATACGAAGTTCACCGGGTCAGCTAGTTACTTATATTAATATAATCTGTGTTCGGCGGCCCTGTGGTTCAGCTATACCAAAAAGGCTTACAATGCTCTGCGTATCCAATATAATAACGCTTTTAGGGCTGTGCTGTGGCTACCGCGTTTTTGTAGTGCGGTCGGTGATGTTTGCTGAGACACGAAGCGACGACGGTTTTGACGCCATCTGGCGAAAATAGTCTGCCTCCTTGCTGCACAGACTCCGCGGCAGCCCCAACACCCTCATACAAGTTATACCCGATCGATTCGACAACCCGGGGCTTAATATCGCCAATTGGGTACTTTCTAAAGCCTACTCCTCAATTATAGCCAAACCAAAAATATTGAAAAAATTTATTATAAATTTATCAACTCTAAAACAACGTATGCAACATTTTTTTATTTCATACCACCATAACTTCTATATGAAAAAAATATCAACTGAAAGATGTTTTTTGACTCGAATTCCCTACTCCTCCTAAGCGGCTTGGCTGATTTAATTCATTTATGCTTTGATAAATAGATAAACTTGATTGCTTTAAACATAACATAATATTATTCAATAGAACAATCACGTCCATGTGAAAAGTATTATTTTCTCCTATTTCGCCCTATCAAGGACGCAGCGAGCGTCGTAACAGCCACTATGCATTGCGCGCTGATGTGAACGTTATTTCAATGTCGTTTCCGTCGATATTCGTACCAACAAACATCAAGCTGCTAATTTGGCGACAGTAATCGCCTTAAACTGATTGATCGGACAAGATCACTCCTAGTTATAAAGTACTAATATAGAATAAGTATATTCTTACTAATATAATGGACCCATGTTGTCTGATGAATAAATGATATGATATTAACCGAAAAATCTCAGATAAAATAGCGGTCACATTTCTGAAACCTTTTACCTTAAATAAAAAAAAAAGCAGCGGTTTCTGTTAATTATGGTTAATAATATAAATTATTCTTTATTAATGAGGGGTTTTCAAAGTCAAATTAAAAAAGAAAAAGTAGTACCGAACGACTCGATAGATGGTGCAGCTTGTACCAAAAGTGTCAATAAATATGTTTCTGGCAACGCTAGATTCATGTATTATTGCTAAGATCTATTGCTCTTTCCATAGTGAATTCTTAGGGAAACTGTGTATTTTATTATATTCCTATATTTTTACAATTAGCCACAACGCATGAGCTAACCATGAGTTGAATGAAACACCAAGTAGAAAACAACACCATATATACAACAAAATAAGAATATTTTTGTGAAGGGTGTTGTTGGATTTGACACTTGACTTGAAATTTTTTAGCCCACAAAATATTGCTGCCCACAGATTACAAAATAATCTTTGATTTTGACACTTGAAAGCAGGGTAACGCCATCTATGTTTACCTCTGAAAGCTTGACCAAGGTCAGTCTGGAAAACCGCTCATTAGATATAGTAAGTAGTTGTTAAACATACTGTAAAATAGTGTAAGAGACCTTTACAACCGTAAACTATTTAAGTAAATACTTTTTATGCAGGAATAAATGACCAAAAAGAATATAACAGTGTCAATGGCGGCGCATTCGCTCTCAGAATAAGGAATACAAATAGAAGCCTGGCTAAAATAATACGCGGAGAAAGATACCTGTCCTTGATTTTCTTACGACTTTCTAGTGCGTTAGAGAAAGATGGATATGCATTAGTTTTTTCTTAATTAGGTAGGTTGTCACTAGTTCGTTGCTTTGCTAGTGATGTAACAATGTCGAATTTTGACTACGATAAATAAACCAAATCGAAATGAACCACGACCAATCTGCCTACCACACATTAGGGGCCAAGAGAATTAATAGAAAAGTAGTCTCTGTCTACCCCAGTGGGACACAATGTTATATTGTGTAAATAAAGAGTTAATGAAAGGATATCTTTCGTTTAGCATAATATTTTTTATTAAGTACAAATTACTATATCGTAGGCAGGTAGATACATAAGTTAAGTCCAAAATTGTGCTTGTTTCTAGTACAAAAATGATGTAGCTTGTATCAGAGATACAACCGTAAACTATTTAAGTGGATACTTTTTAAGTCGCCTCTTAACTCAATCAAATAGATGTTCGTTGATGTCGCGTCTTTGTTTAATCAAGGAGGAAGGTATTAATCGCAACAATAGAAATCATAATAATCATAGACTTACAGGATTCGTAATAATAATATTATGTCAATGATGAGCGATGGCAGCGCAATTACTACAGAGGTAATTTCAATTTTTTTATTATTTCTATCAAATAAACATCAACTTATCTTGAATAATAACTAATAACAAATAATGAACGATTAAAATACCTAATAACCTGTAATAGGAAATCAAATTATGCGCAGTTCAAGTCAATAAGCATTCCCAAAATTCATTTCACGATAGAACTACTCTGTCACTTTTATTGTCAACCACTAAGTACGAAAATGTCTTGATCTGCGGAATTTCTTCGTGAAGTCGATCACGGAAGTAACGTACAAGTTCTGAACAGGCCTTTCAGAACGATTTGTGAACATAGAAGTATGCACTTTTCTACACCACAGACATCCATAGGTACTGGTTCTGTTGCCTAAAATTGTAAAATTATCGAGTTAATATACTATAGTATAGTACTAGCACGTACCTACAAACGAGATTGATAATGCAATTATACATAATTATTTAAAGGTTACCAATGTGTCTGTATCTGGTAAATATAACGTCGGTAAAGCATCTGCTTTTAACTGTCTCCATTTTAAATTTTCTTTTGGTCTAAAAGAATCCGGCGTAAAGTGTTTCGAACAAATATGACTGCTTTTTTAATATGACTGCTGCCGTTCACTTTTTAATTCTTCCCTTTTTGGAAATCTGTAACAAAAAAATATGGCAATATTTATTCGGCATTATTTTTCTTTTAACTCGCGCTGCAATTAATCTGCGGTATTATCCTTTATGCACGGCTGCCGCGGGAACCAATGTTCGATAGTTTGCCACACAGACTTCAGTACATCATTATGCAAAAAAACATAACCTCTAATAGTCGGCAGAAAATCCATATAAAACAGGCAAATATCGGTGTAGAATTGAACACAAGTATGATTTACAAGAACTACCATTATTTTTACTGAGTTTTAGGTATGATCCTGCAACTTATTAACATAAAAACTATCAGAACTCACCGATGAAATGATATTGCTTCATTGTTGTTTTCTTTTCTTCCTGTATGCGATTTACAGCCTTCAATCGCACAAGACATTTTATTACAATGTTAAAAAAACAATCAACACAAACAATAATAAATCACACTTTTACGAATTTTGAGAGGAAGAGCATCAAAATATTTAATTTCTCTCGGTGAAGCTGTAAACTTTCGCAAAATGCATTAGACATGTCGATGCCACCAAATTAAGATGTGATGCACGAAACGAACGATATTACAACACAACGATACAATGATGAGACATATTTAATTTGATGGTATTATAATTTTTAAAATACATCCAAATTACATCCGTCTGACATTTGTTTGGTTCAATCTAGTGACACACCAGGAAAAAATATAAAGTAAGTGCGGTCCGTCGTTTCATTCACTCGTACAAAGGAGTAATTTACGTTAGATGAGTACAATGGCTAATGCCCAGTTCTTATTTTAGCCAGGTTTCTATTTGTATTCCTTATTCTGAGCATTCGCTTGCTAGGTCATTTAAGGCGATACGCGAAAAAAATATGGGTGTTTCTTTTCTGTGTATTTCATGAAATACACGGAAAATTATAATCAGTTTCTGGTATATGCATTTTGACTATATAATCCAGGGTTTTGAAATTGGAAAATATGTTTCGATAAATTTTCCTCGATAGAAATAATTGTTGAAATGAGGTCTTCAAACACACTTTTTCTCCTCGTTTGATGAATAGGAACCATATACAGAACTCAAACATATTTTATTAGGTGTGTATTAACAATATCTAGAGATTTAATTTTTGAAACTTTGCTAGCTATTTTAGTTTTTTTATAACAATTATAAAACTAACATTTTTCGCTTTCGCCCTGAATCCGCCCCTCTCGCACTGAGCGTGTTTTCGCTTGGAGTGACAGTGACAAAAATAAAATTCGCATAGCCTCTCAAAAAAAAAAAATCGATCAAATAAGAATGAACTTATCATTAATAACAAATAATGAGAGATTAAAAAACGTAGTAATCTAGAGGTATAATCAGAAATCAAATTATCCTTTGTTAAAAAAGTTGTTCCATAAGTGCCGTACAAGTTTTAAACATTCCTCTGTACGAGATGCGAACAAAAAAGTATCCACTTCAAAATATATTTTATTTACAAACATATAATTTTTCTCCCTTCTCTACCAATTCACTCGTTAAAAATGGTGTAGTATCATAAACATGACAGGGACAATTCTCTTGCAATTTAACTTTAACTTTGTGAACCTCTATAAATAGAGTTTCCCATAGAAATTATAGAATAGAACCATTCCAAGTCTAGAAAATTACTATGACTGTTTCTAAGCTAGAATAATTTCCATACTTACGTGAGTAATACTGCACCATGTAGAGCATACCGGGTACTCGCAAGCAACTGTTCAGCAATCAAGCGCTTTCCGCTAGATCGTTAAGCTCTCTGCTGTTCACAACACCGTAGCTTCTAGACTCGTTTGATGAGCAAAAAGCATCTATATACCTTGGTAACACAAGCTAAGCCATGTTCCTAAAAGACTGGGTGGTTTAGTATCTGGCTGCAAACATAAACTCTGAAAGTTACGACGTAGCAACGCCACCGCAACCGGTGTGTGCGTAGCCTGGTGGCTGGGTTTGAGCATTAAGATAATGAAACCACGGTACAAGGTTGTAGCGGATAGTATAAGTTATCACTCCGATATGGGCTATTGGAAATGTGAAATGTTGTCGACTGGTGACGGAGGAACTTTCTCCTGCATTAGCATTGATGAAGCATTACTTACTGCGAAAATAAGAACCCTTGTTGTTACAGATATTCTATCTCACAAAGTCCGTTTGACTTAGATTTGTAATAAGCGCGTTTTGTAGCACTCCCGCCCGAGGTTTGCAAAAAGCGTGTTTTGTAGCACTCCCACCCTTTGTAATAAATGCGTTTTGTAGCACTCACGTCCGAAATTTGTAATAGGCGCGTTTTGTAGCACTCCCGCCCGAGATTTGTAATAAGCGCGTTTTGTAGCACCCCCACCCGAGGTTTGTAATAAGTGCGTTTTGTAGCACTCCCGCCCGAGGTTTGTAATAAGCGCGGTTTGTAGCACTTCCACCCGAGATTTGTAATAAGCGCTTTTTGTAGCACTCCCGCCCGAGTTTTTAGAAAAACTACCACAACCATACGTGATGTTATCGATGTTCCAAATCGAACCTGAATTTAAGTTTAATTAGTTTCTATAATCAGTTGCGATGTGCAACCGGGGAATATTGTGCGAGCTTTTTTCTTCACTGATGATTTTAGAAGATAACAATTATAGTACCTACATATATTTTATCTTACGAGCTCCGTTTGACTATGGTTGTAGTAGTGACAGATAAGCGCGTTTTTTGTGTGTTGCGCGTTTTGTAGCGCTCCCGAGGTTACGCACACTAGAAAAAGTGTGTGTGCACGCACTACTGCAACCACAGCCAAACGAATTTCATGAGATAGAAAATCTGTAGTCTCCCTAGCGGGCTAAGGTGTAAATTACAAAAACAAAACTGGTTAAGGGCAGGTATTCGTCAACAACCTTGAGTCGATCTCTGTCGGTACAAATGTCGACAGAAACACCGATTCGGCGCAACACAACTTGACTTAATTAACAGGACTAAACTTAATTTAAGTGTTCTGTCCTTTTCTTTCTGTATCGAAAAGACAAAGACGGGACGCTCAAAATAAGGTTAGTCTTGTCAGTTGTGTTGCGCCGAATCGGTACCAGAAACTACCTAAATAAAGTTCATATCAGCGCGCACTGCATTACGACGTCTCGCTGGGTCGCTGGCTAGCGCAAATTAGGAGAAAATAATACTTTTCACATGGACCCGATGGACGGTAAAAGTTTCCCATATATGATTTTTCCGAAAAATATTTTCCTTGTATTTAAGTGCAAGAACCATAGAAATACTATGATGCCGGGCCAAGTGGGGCCCGAAATTTATCTTGGACTCTATTGTGATATCTTATAATAATTGTGTCTCATTTATGTATATTTATCTATATAATTACATATAAAAAATAAAAGAAAAACCATTGGTGATTTCAAAGAAATAACAAGTTCTACTTAATTTTACTCTAAAACAGCTTGATTTTGAACAATATTTTCATGCTGTTACGTATAATCGAGAATCATTTCTTTAAATGAAGTTTTTTATTATAGTTTAACGAACCATATATTCTTTTTTATAATTTTTAAACATACCTTTTTCAATATAGTCATTTTCGGATGACCTTAGGTGCCTTAATTAAGTCGCTGGCCCGCGATAGGCAGTGATGGGGGTTCAAACCGCGTCTTAAGATTTATTTTTATCAGCAAATTTGTTTCTCATTGATACTTTTCCATCTTGTAATGCACTCTTAAATATTTAGACTTTTAAGCGATAGATGTCGTAAAAATCTCTTTAAAAATATGTTTATTACAAACTATTGTGTTGCAGTAGTTGCGACTATTTAAAAATAAAAAAAATAAAAAATTATTTACAGAAAAAAAAATTACATTTCTGATTGTTTTCGCCAAACTTTAAAAAAGTTTATTGGCAGATGTTACTCTCTTAACTTAACTACTAGCCGACTAATACTACAAAAGAAAAATTACTTATAAATAAAGTTACACAGATTTTAATTTTTTTTTATTTTAGTTGTGTAGTCATCCAAAACATGTTTTTTATAAGAACGTTTTGTTATATTTTGTTCCTTGCTTCTTATTGTTACAGGCATTTCATTCAAAATATTAGGTAATACAAATTTTCTTGTACGCTCACCATAATAATTATTTATTTTTGGGGTACAAAGCCTTTTGTTTGTGATTTTTCTGGCTATAATTTTATGTGATATGGGTGTTTTAAATTGATTACAATTGAAGTTTTCCAAATAGGCAACTTTTGTTGCAAATATTTCCTTATTTCCGCTTAAGTACCTCGCTATTTCCTCTATGATCAATAAGCTTATTTATCAATCTTCTAATATCCCTCATATTGCTCATTAAGCCACAGACATACGACCTAACTTCGGCCACGTCTGCTACATTCCGCATACCGCCAAGTTCAATATAAATTCCAAACTTGGCCATCGCATGCCATGGAAGATGCATACGACATTATGTGGTATCATGGTTAGTTATGTTGGTATGAGTGGCCTTTGTTACCCTGGCTCCAACCAACCAACCAAGTTTATCCATAAACTTTAGTAACAATGTAACACGTATATTAGCTACCGTACTATTGTTGTATAAGTTTCTTTATTATTGAGTAAAACCTAGGTACGAAGGGTTAAGTACATACAGACCCATATGGAAGTATTATGCTTGGTTGCCTTTAGATTGCTTCACCTTCGACGTTAAATTAAAAAAAACATATCGACACAATTTTTCCCCGAGAGGGTTGTAATATGTGATTTCGAGTGTGGACAGTCAACACTCTTAACACCCTCTTTTCACCGACGGTTTTTATATCCCAATGTGATAGCGAGTGAACCACGGGTGAGGCTTATTATCGTAATACACTCGCTTTTTAGGACAAGCAGGTTTAGTGTTTTCCTTAAGGGGCTTGGTATCGCCAAATGGGTACTTTTTAAAGCCTAATCCTCTTTTATGGGCAAACCAAATATACTGAAAAAAATCCATTATGAATTATGAACTAAGACAACATTTGCAACATTTATCTTTTTCGTACCACCAAAACTTCTATACGAAAAAAAATATTCCACCGAATGTTGTTTTTTGGCTTGAATTACCTACTGCTCCTAAGCGGCTTGGTCGATTTAATTCATTTATGTTTTAATAAATAGATAAACTTGATAACTATTAACACAACATAGAATTATTCAATCGAACAATAACGTTTATGTGAAAAGTATTATTTTCTCCTATTTAGCCATATCAAGGACGCAGCGAGCGTCGTAACAGTCACATGCATTGCGCGCTGATATGAACTTTATTTTAATGTCACCTCCGTCGATATTCATACCGACAAACATCGAGCTGCTAATTTGGCGACGGTAAACGTCTTAACCGTTCAGCAAGTATACAAATACCATCCACAAAATCTTGATAAACTCAGTAGCGCTTGCTCTACCAGCAAATTTCAAACCTGGGCCTCAAGATTAAAGGGCCGTATAAGATCAGATACACAACTTCAAATAGCCGTTTCATATCGTGCAACTTGGTCAAATGGTTTAATGAAAATAACAAAGATAGTAGACTGATCTAAACAATTTTGGAAAAAAAACGCAAAAACTTCATGTTTTTGAGTGTTAAAGAGGCTACCTTAAATATATGGCCTTGAAATTTGTATTAAAAATAAGTGGACAGTACAAGTGAACTCCATCTAAACATTTTAATAATTTCATCTAGAAACCGAGTAATTAAATAAAAACCCAGTTTTTCGTGAGCGCGTGTTTCTTGGTGGTCGTAATTCAGCCACGACTACGACTGTGGGCGCGCTATTTTAAACTAAAAGCAAATGTCTTAGAGTTCAGTTTTGATTGATGCAAAATTAGGTGCTCCTTCTGACTTTATATGAACTTCCGTTTTTTCAGTAAAAGTATTTTTCAATCAATTATAAAGAAGACTTAATGCGGCGGCACATAATAAGTAGGACACGAGGCGGAGACAGGATGTGGGGCAAGCATCGAGCGCCCACTAGCCAACCGACGTACAAAATTCATTTAAGCGGTTAAGAAACTTCATACATAATAATATATGCAAAAAAGGGCACAGGTTCCACGTCTTACGGGCGCCAACGCTAGGCGTAGACTGACAATATCTTGCTGCCGCTGACTGCATCAGTGGATTTACGTATTTTTGGAAAAAGGGGGTGCTTTTTTTGACCCGAATAACGTGGTATTTGGAAAATGAATAGATATCATTCACACTAATTTTATTAAAAAAAAACCAACAAAATCGCGAAAGCGATACCTGAAACAAAATCGATAAGAAGTGTGCAATAGAGGGTTACAAAAAAATTCATTGACAGTACAAATATGGATCGATTAACGTGGTTTGTGGAAAATGAATACCTTAAAGTTCAACCAAAAACATGTATTTTTTTTATGGCTATACGTAACCTAATTATTGCAACAAAATCATCCGAAAGCTGACATTTTATTTCTGTTTGTATTTTCGTTCCCCTTAAAAAAGAAGCTTATTCATCATACGTCCTACTATTAAAATGTGGCACTGTGATTGGTCACTCTGCATTTTTCGTTAGACCTGATTAGTGACACCTAATGACAAATGAGTGGCTAGAGGAATTGGAGACCCAGGAAAAATATTATTATAATATTTTGAGAATTAGAAAATACCTATTATGCAAAAAAAAAAGACATGATCTTGCTAAGTTTCTTGCCCTTCTTCTTAGCAAGACTAATCGAATGGGCGGAGGTAGGCATGTATTTATATATGTAACCTATTATTATATGTAGTATATAGGATGGGATTTGGTCGGCCGGCTGGATTCGTGCTGGGGGCTGGGTTGGTGATAATTGAACCTTGTTCCTGGTCGCTGGCCGGATCTCCGGTATGGGTTCGGGTGGTTGATTAGATTTCATCACCTTGTATAATTATAGATTTTACCTATCATTTGAATCGTATATATATTGCTACATAAATTAAATAAACCTTTAATGTAGTTATTTTATTCAATTAATTTTTATAAGATTAAATTTGAATCGTAAAAAGTGTGTTATGTGTACCTACTTTACAAAATAAACTATTTGAATTTGAGATGGTCAATTTCGGGTACCATTTCAAATGTATCCAAGCACATCAGCTTTGTGCGTTTGGTCCCAACCATATTAATATGTTCTGTGGTCCCAACGATCACAGATAATAGATATATAGTCCAAATAGCATTGTATTCGTACCAATATTTTTTAGGACGGATTACTTCCGTGAAAAGAATAATTTTGCCAAGTGCGAGTCGGACTCGCGCACAAAGGGTTCCGTACAAATACACAGTTCGGGTACGGAATTCTAAAAACATAATGGTAAATAGCAAACAACATAGATGCCATAGCAACATTAAGGCGACACAAAACGAGCCGCTAAAATGGCGCTACCATTTTGACCTGACAAATAATTCGTTACCCTCTGAGTATGAAACTCTAATTTTTACTATATGTTAAGTTACTTTAATATATGTATAATAAACTTAATATGAACTACAATTTGACCAACATTTAAACTTGTATGTTTACTGTCTTTAAGATAGAGCTGAAACAAATAACGTTAAAACATGTTCCTTTTTCGAGGTTTTTTGTATGGGGGTCCCCCTTGGGTTTCAATTTTAATTCTTTTTTTGCTAATGTAGAGGTTATAGTAATTGGTAACACATATTCTGTGAACATTTGAACTGGCTATCTATAACGGCTGAAGCTGTAGGCTCCTATAACATGGACAGACACACAGCGGAAGCTTAGTAATAATAGGGTCCTTATTTCTAGTTTGGACCCCTTCGGTTAGGGTTTCCAGACGGTCATTTCATATGATGTACAGAATCCCGACAAAATACAAATTGTCCCGAGAAATAACAAATAACAACGATTGGCTGGCAAAAAGTATTTTGTTTTAATTACTATAATTTTGATAATAAAAAACATTTTTTTTAATCGTTTATTTGTCCCGACCACAATCCCAAAATCCCGACTTTTGTGAAATTTTGCCCAGATTTTTGATTTTCCCATCTGGCAACCCTATCTTTGGTACAGAATCTTAAAAATAAACGGAACGATGCCGACGGACAAAGCCTTTACAAGTTTCGTAAGAACTTGTAAAATAAGAAAAGCATATTAATATATGTAAAGTCCTGCGGATAGGTCTGGCTGAGTGTTGTAAAAACACAAGTACGTCTCATCTGGGTAAACCGATATATTATATAGCCCTTTGAATTTGAGGGTCGGTAAACCGCACAAATTGCGAAGCAGTAAAATTATACGAGCAAATAAATGCGGGAGTTTTTTTATTCCTGAAGGCTGAATTTATTCGAGTACTAAATGCGCTTCCGAAGCATGTAACATGAAACTACTTCGATTGCGAAACTTGACAAATTGCTGAAATATCGGATGATTGCACAATTGCCTAACCCTTTATTACAAAAATATTTTTTAATAACGATACTAATTACTTATTCCAAGTATTACATAAAGACTATATTTCATCGTTAAAGGATTATTTGATCTTACAATTTTTTCAAATGTTTTCTATTGAAAATTCCACAGATAGATACATATTTATATCTTCTGTGCAGAATACGCTTAATTTGATTATAGCCCTATAGTTTTCAAAATATTATATTTTACTTAACTAGACGTTATTGTCTATCCAGCCATTTTTTATGTTACCGAGGATCTACGGACCTACATATAACACAGTAAATGAGACTTCAATTTACATACAAGAGTTGCTGTCTAGGCACCTAAGTACCTTCAGGGAACCCAAGCCTAACAACATGTCCACGCTACCTTCACTTCTATTTCAGGCGGTAATTCAAAGGCACTTCTCTAAATAGTTTAATGGAGAGCACTTCCGCTATTCGTTAGGACACTAGACCGTCTGAAAGTCTTCTCTAGGTCTTGGAGGCTAAACAGGTTGGAGACGCGTCAAGATTGGAAACTTGTACTTTGTTAAAAGTACTTGACCGGTATTAAACATATTTTATATAGGTCAAACACTGGTGAGGTAAAACAAACTACTTTACAGCTAGCGCCATTAATATTTTCGTTTTGGAAGCAATACATTTTCATGATTTTTTAATAATTCCGTAATTTTTTGTTTTCCTGTGTTATTTACATAATTGCTTATTAGCATAATTTTTCATTATTTTCAGTCCATTTGCTCAAGAGATAAGGTACGTAAAATATATGGTTTATGTAGAATTTAGAATATTTATTGAATTTAAATAAAACAGCATTAATTATATGATATATTTATAGATGCTCATTTCCTTGGTAGCTACAATCTGATACCCACATTAATCATCTTCTAAGGAAAAAAGAAAGCTCTGTTTAAACTACCAAAATATTGTTTTTTTTTTATTACGTTTTTAATGCTACCGTTGTATCAACATTTTAGACGGATCTGTATTGCGTAGCATATTACATAGGTAACTTAAGATATGTGGTCGAAGTTTTGATCGTTCTTTGAGTATACCGAAATGTGGTATCTCCTCTCTGTTTGACCTGAACCAGTCTGGTCTAGCCACCTGGACTGTGAAGTTGGCTACTTGGTTAATTGTCTAAATAATTGTCTAAATAATTGGATTGTTGTTAGAGAATTCACAGCTTTCCGTTAGAACTTGTTTGTTTACGACTATACTATATATAAAGTCTTAAGGAAACTATCCTTAATACCGAAAAATATCATTATGACTATCTGTGAATGGTTTTATATGACAAATAATTATAAAAAAGTCAACAAAAATTACGAAATAACTCCAAATTTTTAACAATCCTATTTATAACGCCCTGATTGTGGCATCTTAGGTGATCCCAATTCTTCATTTCAGTCTGTTTGCATTAAAGTAATTTTCAGGATTACGCTATTGAGTATTCTGATAAGACGAATTGTTTTAACATTTCACTACTACTACTATCATACTATTAAAAAAGGAATACGTAATATTTTATTTCAAGTTACGTAAATTTTAATAGTAAAAAACACAATCATCAATTCAAGCTGCAATTTCCAACTCTTGGAAATATATAAACCTCACAATATATCATTGTGTCCCTGAGAATAACACGATTATTGATCCAATAAATGTTTTTTTACAGGAGAAGTTAATGGCATATAGGCAAGTCGCGAAAAAAAAAGCAGAAGAAAAGTAAATATGGTTATGGTCGCAAAAATACTTTCAAATCTAACTTAAGTGTTTATTACTTCAAAGTACGAGCAATTTACACCTTTTAAGGAGGACGATTCTTTAGAAAAAAAAACATTTTTACATACTAGAATAATTATTGAAATCTGCTCAAGTAAATGAGTAGAGATAGCAATGAACTATTTTTAAATAGCATAGTTTTGGTAGACAACGTATTTGATGAGCTAAAATTTTAACTTATGCCAAAAGCGGCCGTATTTAGCAAATTTTAAAATTTTAGCTCATCAAAGACGTGTCTATGAAAACTATGCTATTTAAAAATAGTTCATTGCTATATCTACACATTTATTTTGAGCAGATTTACAATAACAATTTTACTAAGTAATTATAATATTTTTTTTTTCTAAAGTGGCAGCATTTTCGCAACATATAGCGCCTTAAGAAAAGTTATGAATTGTGGTACACAGATTTCTCAGCCTATTTTCTTTAAAAAGTGAAGTCAATTTTAAACGCTTCCAAATCTCAGAACCTAAAGTAGTTCACTCTAACTAAGCAATTAGCTGCCACTCCGCGCCAATAACTCACGTCAAGTTGCTCGTATTCGAGTCCTCAAGAGCCTCTCTAGGCTCAAAGTTTGGAACTTAAGTTGGCTTGCCTTGAAATAATGGGAATTTTTGCAATTTTTAGTGCAACAAAACACCTGGGATGTATTTTTCAATGTAAACCTTGTGAAAAACTTAAAACTGGGTGTGTTAGACAAAATAATTATATTTTAGATCGAATATTTCAAGCTTAGAATTCATTAATCAGTTTTCATAATGCTAAATACTAATCTTTGATATAAATTCAAGCTTGCATAATTGTTTTACAAGTGTAGGGTTAATTTAATATGTCACAAATAATTTTATTTATCGTCAGTACCAGTCTTAAGTAAGAAGGATTTCTGATTGTAAAGAAAATTGAACAAAAAAAAAACATCGCCTGCTACAGAATTCTGTAAAAGCAAAAGTGGGCTGATTCATGGTTTTTTATTGAATCACCAAAAAAGCTTGTTTATTGGAAAAAAAGTGATGACAAGAAGCATCTTCGATTCAGCACACGATAAAAATGGGAACAAAATGGGGTTGATTGGAAGCGAAAACGCTTTTAAATTTAATGTCCTCAAATCATGGGCTAGAGATGGGATATTTTTTACAGAATAATGCGTGAGTTTTTTTTGTTTTACAGCTAGATATTTGTTTGCGCATGTTATATGAATACATAAACCCATGAACTTAGAAACTAAACTGTACAAACAATTGAACCAAACAAACAATATGTAAGTAAAATATTATTTGTGGTAAAAGGAAGAGAATGAAATAATATTTTTTTAAGACTCCCCAAAATAAAAAGACCCTCTCATTTAAAATATTTCACGTTTTTTTTTCTTATTACCCAAGATTAAGATCAAAATCCCTGCCTAAACCTAAGCTTTCACTCCCTTTGATCTTATAAAAAAAAAATTACATTTACATGTATATATACTTACATATCACCACACATACACATATCTCCTCTCAAACAAATATGCACACGCCTTGAAAAAAAATGCACAAAATAAATAAAAAAATACAACTTACCATAATTATATCTATACCTCCGCAAAGAATATTTTTATTTACATGAGCTTCTCTCACTAAAATCAGCGAAATGATGAAAACCAGCGCTGTTTTTATTTTTTTTTGCATTTTACGGCCGGCATTTGCCAAAACTTTACATAATATCTTATATTAATTTCTGTTTTTATAAAATGTATCTTTTCTCTTATAAATTAGTTTGAGTTTATCTTTTTTTCGCTTTTTTATGTGTTTTGGCAATATATTTCCATTTTCTTTCTTTCTTTAATACTAATACTCATATTTATATTTATATTTTGTCTTCATGATGCATAATAATATTTGTTTTTAAAGTAATAATTTTGCACTCTTTCATCCCTTCAAAACACTCAACATTTACAGACAATACGTGTAGGTACGTTTAAAATTTGACAATGGTTACATAAACTACCTAAGTTATGTTTGTGGTTATAACCATGGCACTGGCTACATAGCCAGTTGCAAGATGACTATATAGCAAACGCAGGTGCCGAGGTTAAATATTTTTGTACGACAAAATTTTTTTGTAACGTACCTAATGTGTGATTGTAATATATTACATTTTGTCTGTCTTATAAACGTTTAGTCTGTATTTGTATGCCTTCCGCTGGTTGACTTTTAAATTCTTTAATACTTTGCTATCGGTAGAGTAAGTAACATATCCATCTTTGCTAAGTTACCCGATATTTACATTAACAAACATTCTTGCTTTCATTTAATTTTCCCCTGAACAAATATCGATGTCGACATCGTTCGACTCGCGCCGCAAGTAGGTTCCTCTACAAATATTTGTTTCAATTAGGCGTCGCGACGAACGATGGGTTCACGTCAAACTAATGATGATCACTGCCTCCAGAACGACACCCTTGTCTTGAGAGTGAGGGTTCCGCACATGTTTGTGGAATAGAGTGATTGACGCGACAGGGTTACGCTTTTAGGACTTTTTGTGGCTACGATTATTGCAAAAACGAAAGCCGGCATTCAATATTTGATATAAAGTATGACTTAGATTGATACAATCAAATTTTAACTGGAAACTGAGTAAGTGATCAGAACGATGATCTTTTTTGTGAAATTTCGAGAAAAAAAATCTCAAACAAGGGCCTAATTTAAAGAACCTTGTTCGAGATAAATCTAAATTCCATATTGGTGAAAAACAAGCCATCAGCGGCTGGCAATATTAATATGAAAATCCATATCTGTCGTGTTACCTCGCCGGCAATTTCATTATGAAAATCCGTGTTATTTGAATATCGAATGAGGTTTTATTACGTTTACTCACTAGCAATTTCAAGGTCCATAGAGGTTTTTTACTGACTGAATACAAAAAGGCAAAGCAAAAAAAAAAATTGCGTGCGAAACGTGAAAATATTATTGTTATTTTATTGAGTTACTTAATATAATTATTGAATAAAATGAGCTCAAACGATGAAATTAGAATCAATTCGATTGGTCAGAATTTTACGTATTTTTGAATCAGTAGAAATCAATGTAAACGGTTTTCGTTTCACGCAGAAAAAATTAAAATCGGAAAGCAATATCTCATTAATTTTAAAAACCGGTAATGAATGGCGGTGAACGGAACGTAAATTAAAAAGTTACAATGTCATGTCAGTCTCATCGATGCATCGACATCAACATTTTCTTCTTGTCATTCTTGCATAGTTTCTACTAGTAGAAATCGGAAAACGAATGGGTCGGACCACTCATTGCAGAATTCACGGAGAGAATTTTCAAAAATACTGATTTCAAGTTTTCGTATGCAAATCATGTGGATTCATTCTTTATTCTTTATTCTTTAATGTACACAGAAAAGCAGTTAAAACATATAATACATTAAAAGATATGTACACAGGCGAGCTTATCTCTAAAAAGAGATTTCTTCCAGCAAACCTAAGCGGGAAAGGGAAATTTTATTGAAATAAGTAATCATACATACGTGAACTACAAAAGATATATCCTAAATAATATATTTATATATATATATATAAACAAAATATACATACATAATTATAATATACTTACTTACACTTACTTACCTATAATACATATAAAGTATACATAAACATTCATATGCGAATTTAAATTCGAATGATTCAAAAATACAGCTCCTGAGAGTGAATATCTGGACGACAAGGTAAGTGTTACTCTAGTAAAAGAACCTTTACTACTAAAATAAAAGTAACTAACATATCAACTTTTTGAATTGTAAAAAGTAAAAACGTATTTTACTATTGTTTGAATATCCACGCATTGTTTGAGGAAAGTACTATATAAGCCTTGGCGGCAATTGGGCGTTGACGGACTCACGTATGTGTGCCTCGGGTACGTTCGTCGCATCAACGCCTAACTGGGCGGCCGCGATAGTAATCTACTATTTACTATTTTATAATTGTTCAAGCCAATTCCATCTTAAGACTGTACCTGAGCCTAGAGCGTGACCAACTCCAGTCTATCTAGGATTCGTTTGAAGAAATTCGGACTCTCCTTGTATTGAAAAAAATATATTTGGTTTATTAATCTTTTCTCTAGGGATCTTACGTATAAACAATGTACTAAGATTTATACTTTTGACAAAAAAAAAATGTTTTGCACCCTCTTTTTTTTTGGTTTTCAAACGTTCGCTTGAAGAACGCGGTTAAGAGATCAACTTGATTTTTTTTTCATAAAATACGTAATAGAAATATGAAGGTATATCACCTAAATTCAATATTTTTTCCCCTCCAAAATATTTCAGTATTAGCTAAAAACACACCAATTTGTTGTTTCGTTGCGTGATCACTAGTATTACGCGTCTAAGAAAAAGAGGCCAAAGAGCAAACATATAATCGCCTCTATGAAAAGCAAATAAGGTCTTTGCCATTAGACTTATTGTGCTGGACGGTTAATAAAAAAAGTTGCTAGAGTATGCCATCTTCTTAAGAGGCAATTTTAAACGTTGTTACTGATAATGATAAGTTACAGACCGAGTCTCCGGTATTAATTTGTATCAATAAAAATGTTGCTTCTATAAATCGCTAGAGCAGATCTAAAGAGCAGGTATAGAACCACAGTGCAGCTTTCGTGTAGGAAAATTCCAGAAAATTGTAACCTTCAAAAGTGCCATCAGAAAATTAGTATTCTACACAATGTGCTCGGATAATTTTTATGTTATTTGACTTTAAAAGCGTAAGAGCAGTAGAGTAAAGCCAATTAAAAATCCAGGAAAAGTCTGGCAAAAAAGAAGAAAAGTAAAACTGTTCTTGCCTGTAACTTTCTTACTTTTCTGGGCGGAAATTATTTTTTCTTATTCTGTGCCTGTGTGAGCAACTTGTTATTTAGAAGTTACAATATCCAAGATCCCATTCTCAGTTAAACTTTGATATTCAAATCCAGATAGTACGCTACCCTTAGACGGTCCAAAGATCAAAGAGGTTTTGTATGTTTCGTGGGTATATTTATATTCGTTAGCGATTGTGATACCTAAACTGATAGTGCAGGGGTTAAGTGGTCCTGCCAAAGATGTAATATATCTTACATTCAATCAAACAAATTAAACCCTTCTACCTTTCTTAGAATTTAGAAAATTTTCGGACTATTTCAATTAAATTTAATTCAAAATCATTTATTGCACACAAGAATAAAACGTATTACAAGTATCAGTAATATTACAGTTAAAGCAAAAAGCGAGCTTATCTCTGAAAGAGATTTCTACCAGAAAACTTTAAGTGAGCATTTCATAAGTGCACAAAAAGACAAAGAACTGTTCTTAACCCATGAGTTAAAAAAAAAACAATTAAATACTATAAATTAACTGTAATACACATCAAATAAAAGAAATGAATACTTTCAAAAAAATACATGAAAATTTATATACATACTAAAAATAAAAAACAAATAATGAATTTTATTACAAAAGAAAATAATGATGAATACTATATGACATATTATTATATTAATATTAGTAAAAGGAAATAATTACAAAAAATACTCTTTAATTCTCTTCTTGAAAATGCTAATAGTTGGACTATTACGTATTGTGAGTGGTAGTGAGTTACAGAGCCTCATCGACACTACCGTGAAAGACTTGTTCCGGTTTGGATAATGTTGGTAGTGCTTATTGCTACAGCGCGCCGCGCGTCGGCTACGTAATCGCGTAGCAAACAATTTTAAGTTCGGAACCATCACAGCCTCTACGCCGTAGTACACAAACAAAATCTTTTAATATTGTAATAATTATCTCAACAGCTTATAAATAAACTTAAGTGGAAACTAAATTTAACAAGTTGTGATATTTACACGTTTTTTTATTCGTGTACTATTATTAAGGCTTTAGCAAAAATCCTGTATCCGGCCTAAAAGATTTTATTTTGCTCCTTAAATCTGTGAATTAATTTACGCCACGGTAGCGTTAATAAAATACGATTAATCTTTTATTATCGGGAGGGCAGGTTTTAGTTTCACGAGATGTTCTTACAGCAACAGGCCTACGTTTTCGGTCTGAAAGGTTAGTCCTAAATAGTCCTAAATATAAAAAAAATGCAGGTCCTTACCTGATCTATTTTCATTAAAAAAACCTCTGATATATAAGTATGTACTTCCAAATGACTTCCGTTAACGCGGGCGCTGACCATGGCTAGTTTCAAATACATATCTGTTAATCCGCAAATTTCGAGTATTTTGGAATCAAACGAAATATATCAAAATATTAAATTAAACTATGAAAGAAATATACCTATTTATGTATTTTACATTTGGCTGTTATGTGGGCATTTGACATATAGAGAGGATGACTGAAAGTAGCGGGACGAAAGAAATTTATGGTGCTCAAGTGGAAAGAAAAGCTCAAGGACGTATGCTGACAAATTTGCGAAATATTGAAGAAGGGCAACGTGAATAACACCCGGAATTCTATGAGTGAAAAAGGTGTGTGATGATTGTAGCAGATTGAAATCTGTAAGTCTTTGCCTTCCCCTCTGAGATAGGCGTGAGTATATTAGTATGTAATAATTGGCGTTTTTGCTATCGCAAGGTTGCTTCCATGGCTTTGATTATTGATACCAGATTTGCTTTTCTTAAGCGTTTCTATATCGCAATGATACATTTGTAAATATTTTACCTAACGTTCATACACCTTACTCTTTTGAATTTTTAATGTTGTGCCTAAATACATAGTTTTCGAGATATCAAAAGAAAAAAAAAAACAAACGCAGTCATGGGACTGCTGACAGAAGTGAAAAATTTACTCTCAAAATAGTATGTCGGGGGCGGTGACGCAAACCCATATTTTCCTCTACCAAAAATCGCTCAACGCGCCTAAAGAAGTTTTCACTTCAAAATCTAGAGAAGAAATTCAAAAGATGATATTAGGATTATTCTTTTTTCATTATTTGAAGTTTGTGTAATTTTATATGTCAGTAAATGTATTAGTTAAGTAAACTTTGGTTTATGTTCCTAGGTCCTTTTTGAAATCGGAAGATGGCCTTGAGTGATTACCGTTTAACACGGGCTTAATTATTCTTAGCTAGACACAGACATGGTGAATATGCCTATTATGTAGGTATGTCTGGTTTGCCTGTATCTACGAACCGAGCCTTGTTAATCGCTAACCGCCTGCGAACAGTGATCCATTCTCGGATGCGTGTGTTGCTATGCGTTAATATTCAGGCACTTTGTGGTTTTATAGCAATAATAATAATAATAATTGTTTACTTGGCACAATTTTGTATTTCTTTTAACATTATATACATCAAAAATGTCTTATACGAATTTAATATCCCTTTATACTATACATAATAAAGTAAGAAAAAAAATATATTTCGTTTGTTAGCTTTCAAAGAAAAGCCTTTTTGTTTTCAGATATTCCTACCAAATTTTCAGTTACATCTTTTATAATATTTTTTGCTTTTGTTTCAGGTCAGTACCAACTTAAAAATACCAATGCATACGAATTGATTTCATCTCGACGTGCGGTAAGTTTTACTCTACATTTCTAGGTACAAAGGAACTTAGGCAAATTATTCGCCTCACAATATCATCAGCAACTCTAAAGATAGACATGAAAGTGAACTAAACTAGACGGGTAGAATAAATTAATATTTAACTCAAGTACCTACGTGTAGTCTACTAATGAATTCAATTCTCTTAGGTAACAAAAGACCCGTTTATGCCAAGACTCCATTGGCTCTGGTGAAGCGAAGTGCCGTATGATGAAGGCAATAAGGTTGAAAATGCAGTTTTTATTAGTTGTATGATGTCGTCGCATGCTAATTGTCACTTTCTTTATGGAACGTCTAGCTTCCAGACAATAAGCAACTTCTAGTTAAAAAAATAAAGAAATAATGCACAAAGCTTCCAGCTGTAAAAGTTTTATAATTTTATATTTTTTTAAAGTTTTGAAGTGCTTTCTACAAACAGTAATCAACGTAAAACAAAGATGTTAATAACTCTAGTTGAGTTAAAATAAGTAATATGAAAAATAATTTTTTACTCCTAAATAACTTTACAATTAGAGTAGTTCTTTGGCATTTATTAACAAAAAATATATATAAAAAAAACGGAAGCATTTACATTTATCTATTACTTAATCTTTAAATTTTAAAATTACTTATTCTTTCTTAATCTTAATCTTTAAAACTATGCTTCATCTTTTAGCTCCAAAAAGGCGAATACAATTTTTGTTCAAGAAAATAGATTACTATTTAATTAACTTTTTTTGTACACATTTTGCACCAGCCATGCATTTAAATTACTTCAGAAATGGTCTTAATTTTACCCGTATACAGAGAACGTATGTACAGTGGAGATCACATCAAGCTATACACTTGCAGTACCACATTTGCCCCTATAGAGAAGAATATAAGATAGGTACAAAGTCCAATGTGTCTTACTTGATGCGGTCTAGACTTAGAGCAACGCGGACCCGTAGGCAGGTCCGCGTTGCTCTAAGGGTCTAGACTTTACCTAACATGTCTTTATTACATACATATACTTAAACCTGTCTCCGAGAGGGGTAGGCAGAGACCACAGGCCACCTGTCTTTTTATATCAAATTTCAGACGAGATCTATCTACCGATGTCTACGTACTCAGTCTGGTATGAAAGTTGAAAATTCTGTGAAGTGTTAAGTCATACCCTGATGATGGTACGTCACATGTGTGTGTCTAAATAGACATTCTAAAAATTGTTACGATTTCCAATATTTTTCGTATTTTTCCCGGGTTCCCTTGATTTACACCGCCCGCCCGACGTAATGCAGAATGACATAGGATTTCCATTCTTTTTGGGGAACCAAAAATGTGTGAATTTAACAAAAAAAATTTAACGAAAAACGATTGTTCTTCACATTAAACAAAACGGAAGTATTTTATAGCTTATGACAATAAATAAAATAAATTTAATTAGAAGAGCATGCTGAGTAAACAAGAAATAGTTCTTTGAAATTATCAAAAGAGAGGTGAAATAATTTTTAACAGTATCATATTTCATTTAACGTCTTCCTGTATCATGACAATGAAATGTCAAATAAGTTTATTTATTATCATTATAACCGGTCAAGTGCGAGTAAAAATATATATTATTGATATATGTATTTTATATTTAACGCCATTTGAATTTAAGGTTTAAAAAAACTTGCAATTTTCATGTTCTTTTTTAATACGGGAGTTTATTAAAAATTTCTCGACTGCTACATTTTTTCTGTAATCTTATCATTTGTTTGATTATTTTCTATTAGTTTTAAAATTTTAAGTGTTCCCTTGTGCCATTTGGATTTGGAACCCAAAAAATATAAGCGTATTTTGTCCTAAATGAAAAGAAGGCTTGTTAATTTTCTTAAAATTGAAATACTTTTCCCATAGAATCGCCATCTGCAATCAGGGGCCCGTATTCAAAATCAATGAACCGCCCTAGGCGGGACAGGGGCGGACTTGCTACTTAAAAATAATATATTGAATAACTACCCAGTGCCTCCCCATCACTGCTACCGTATAATTTATACGAGGAGATTATTTGCAAATTGTTAAAGAGCTAATACTTACTTTAAAGAAATACTTTTGCACATTTTATTTTGCTGTATCGCCTTTTAATTAGAATGGAATTCACTTAATGTTTATAAACAATGCAAAGCTTAGTTTTTTAACTGTTTTTATGCAAAGAAAAAAACCAAATATAACACATGCTAATTCAAATAATGTTACAATTCAGTTTAATTTTATCAATCTAGTATACCTAACTAACAAAATTATTACCGTGAAAGTAATTTTCACGTACTACTTGTTAAGACTAATTACAGTTGCTGAAACTGATTAATTAATAACTTCCAAACTAATTAATCCCTTCGGATATTGTTCCAAGATGAGGCATGTGTGGTTTCAATTAATATTGTTACTAACGAGGACATGTTTTGTCAGCAGATTCATTGAATTTAAATAATTACGACTCTCGCTTTGAATGTGGATTAGGTTCTTGATATATGTTTATTTGGCTTTAAGGATGATCTGGATATCGAGAGGGAGCGTAGGGCGCTGGCAGTTAAGAGTAACATGCTGACCCGCAGATTCGCTAGATGTTCAAATCAGTCGAAAATAACCCTATTTAAATCATACTGCCAACCCTTCTATACCTGCAGTCTGTGGGTTAACTACACCCTTAAGACCTTCAACGCTTTACGAGTTACCTATAACAACGCCTTTAGGATGTTGATGGGGCTACCACGGTTCTGCAGTGCGTCAACAATGTTTGCGGAAGCACATACGGATTACTTCTATGCTATAATGCGCAAACGCATCACGTCTTTTATCCGTAGAACTAATGGTGGCAGGAGTGACATCCTGAGGACGATAGCTGGTAAGTTTGACTGCCCAATACTTGCGCATTGGATAGCACAACTTATTGGACCTAATAGGAAATAATTTAATTTTGTAAATATTTTAATTCTCAGTTTGTAATTTTTTATCTGCATGACACTTTCCATTTTATTTTTATTGAAATTTCTAATATTAATGTTAATTTTAATTTAAATCAATTGTAAATATGAATCTTTGTTATTCGAAATAAAAATATTTTATTTTTATTTTATTTTATTTTTATCCAATCCATGGTTTTGTGATATTCATCAGATATTCAGACACACACATAGCTTAACAGAAATTTTAATTACTTGCTGTACTTGGTTAAGTTAGCAATTAATTAATCTCGAAGGATATTGTCGAACCATTAGTGTGGAGTATTGTGGAGATATCATAAAATCTTTTAAACCCAGAAAAATAGCTAAATTGTTTCTGATCTTTAGTGCGGTTTTGCAGCCGGTTTGTGAAAACCCCGCCTTTTTCTAATTAATCGATACAGAACACTTAAATTTGAATTTCACTCAATAGTTATTCAACAAAAACTTATTATTATTAACTATGCATTGTGTATGTTGCCATCGCAAAGTTTCCATTGGTTTCTGTAAATTATAACAATTAGAAAACAATCCGGCTGCGAAAAAAAGAAGTAAATGCAGTGCTATTTAATTGAAAAGCAAATAACGATGCCTTGATATGAAATAATCTATGTAGTACTTTATAAATATGCATTTTTAAAAGTATTTTTACTATTATTAGTTTTTTATTTCAGATTTACATATTTACTTATTAAACAACTACAATTTATTTATTTTTCTTATCATTTTTATGTATTTTATGATTTACGCTTTTTATTTTAAGTTTGATGTATTGTTATATTTAGACGATGTTATGTTTAAATTATTATGTTATAGTTATTAGTTTTAATTTAGTAGGATCCAGCAGAATACCAGCGCTGTGGCTTCGGCTGTGGCATTAAGCTGAGCTGGACTCCTTTTTCATAACCACAGAATATGGCTATTTCGTTTTTTAGTTTGTTTTCTTTTTTGTTTTGTTTTCTGTTTTGTTTGAAATAAAGCTCTTTTCTTTCTTTCTTACATTTTTTTTTGAAATTAAAAAATTTGATTATTTTAATTTTAAAAACAAACTTAAAACAGCATTTTAAGCTCGTTTGGACAAAATGGTGACTAATTATGCATTTTATTTCAAACTGTTGATTTATAAACCTAACTTACTAAACCATTAGCGTGAATTGCCACAGACCAATATCTTTTTCACCTTTAACTTCCTAACAAGAAAAACAAAATTAAGTTGTGCACTTTGTTTCGAGCAACTTTAAAACTTGTTCAAACTGTCTGCTGCAGATCTTGAAATGTGAACCTGAAAAACGGTAAGGATCGGAATGAAAAGTGTAGCAAGAAACGCAAACAGGGAAAAGGCGGGGCGGGGATGCAATTGTCTTCTGATATTTTGTTTACGAAAAAGTTCATTTCCATTAATTTTGAGGGACTATGAAGAAAGGATAAAAATATAAGCATAACTTTTGTCCGTACGGATGATGGAAAACAAAAATGCCTGCCGCATGTTGCGGATATTTTTCAGGGTGTCTATTTTTCAAATACTTCGGGGGCGTCCATAAATCACGTGACACTTTTTTGTACATTTTTGAGCCCCACCTCCCCTAGTGACGCTTTGGTGACATACCTGTTATCGAGCCCCCTCCACCGTAAATATCACGTGACATAGCTATCTTAATTAAATCAAACTGCAATATATTTTTTCAGTCAATTTTATTATCTTAGCCAAATGATTTCAAATAATCGTACATATATTATTGTCATTCATGTGAACTAACAACCTATGGACTGAATTAGTTGGTAAGTAATAGCGCACCGATGAGTAGACCCTTCTTCTCTTCCCACCTAATTGAATATTTCTTTCGGGAATTAATTAGTGCGATCTCAATTACCGGAAATCATTGAAATGTTAAATGGCATGTGATTTTTTTGTTATCCCCCCTACCCTTCGTGTCACCTTAGTGACACCTAATGATTACGCCCCTCCCACAATTCGAGTCACGTGATTTATGGACGTCTGGAATTTGTGAAATGGTTTCAGGTAAAAACTATTTTACTGTTTATTTATAGAAAAGTGTATAAACTTAATCTTCTTGACATATTTTTCGACAACGTATTTCTCTCTGGTTTATTTCCAGTATAGGTAAAAATTATACAACATTCTAAACTTTGCGTAAAAACGAGGCAATATTCACGACATCCTATCTCTTCTTGATTCACCGCACTACTCGGACACGCACCTTATCAGATATGTTTATCCCTTTCATTATGCGATAGACTACTGCGCCTTAAGGCGGTTAGTGTCGCCAGATAAGCAGCTTGATGTTTGTCGATACAAATATCGACGGAAACGACATTGAAATAACGTTCATATCAGCGTGCAATGCATAGTGTCTGTTACGACGCGACGCTCGCTGCGTTCTTGATAGGGCGAAATAGGAGAAAATCATACTTTTCACACGGACGTGATTGTCCGATAGAATAATCCTATGTTCTGTTTATAGCTATTAGGAGCAAAACAGCATACGGTTGAATTTTTTTTTTCATATGGAAGTATAAGTGGTATGGAAAAATAGTACATTACGATACGAGAGCGATGAAACGTTTTTTGACGAGTGTGAGTTTGCGGCACGAGCCGAAGGCGAGTGCTGCAATCACTCGAGTCGAGAAAAAGTTTCTCGCACGAGTTTCGTATAATTTTTTATAGTACAAGTGCGGAAAATGCCGACTTTACGCACGCGCAGCGTGCGTAAAGTGGTCATTTTACACACGGTGTGCTATAAAAAATATTAATAATATTTGTTGTCTTAGAGTTGATAGTTCATACACATTATTTTCAGTATTTTTGGTTTCGCCATTAACGAGAAATAGGCTTTAGAAAGTAGTTTATAATTTAGTTAAGTACCTAGTATAATTTCCTAATTTAAGATTCCTCTAATTAATTACAGACTGTAAAGGAAATGGACTATATGAGACAATTTTAAGTAGACAAAGATATAAGTATGTTTTTTCTTTTTTTCATTAACTTGAATTCTTGCTGTCTTGTATTTTCTTATCCCTTGGTTAAAGTAGATACAAGTCATGTGTATTGTAAGTTTTATGTAAAAAAATACATGATCTTGCTAAGTTTCTTGCCCGTTCTTCTGAGCAAGACTAATCGAATGGACGGAGGTAGGCATGTATATTAACCTATTAGTATGTAGTATATAGGATGTGATTTGGTCGGCCACCTGGATTCGTGCTGGTATGGGTTCGGGCGGTTGATTGGATTTCACCTTGTATAATATATATTTTACCTATCATTTTAATCGTATATATATTGCTACATAAATTAAATACACCTTTAATCTAGTCCATGTACATTTATTATTTTATTACATATCTTTTTATTAGATTAAATTTGACGTGTAAAAAAGTGTATTATATATATACCTACTTTGCAAAATAAACTATTTGAGTTTGAATTGGAAGTACCCAATCGGCGATACTAAGCTAAGAAGACCAAAACGCCAAAAAACCTCTCCTTTTTGACTGGCACCCTTGACTATGTAACGACACAAGTTGCGAACTGGGACAATTTCAACTGAATTTATGGGTACACTTGGGGCCTCTTTTATAGTTTTACAACATATTTTTATCGTTTTATGATATAATGGGGCTTGGATATTACTATGCGTCGGCATTTAACTTTTTGCTCCCGGTTTTGGAGCAGTTATTCTTAGAAAACGTGTCTATTCGCACTTGTTTTTATCTTCAAAGTTATTGTTTGTATTTTTATTCTTCGTTTCACAAACCTTTGACATAATTAAAAAAAAGTCACGGCTTATTTCCCGATGGGTTTGGAGGTGTTTTCGGGCGTGGGCTGTCAATAGAACATTCAACACTCGTACTGCTGATTTTTTCGTCCTGACATGATAGGGGATTACTTGCCACAAATGCACGCTTTTTAGGGCGTGCCGGTTTACCTGTATCGATTACATTGACACAATCGGTAAACCGATCTTTAGGACATCACTAGACACTAAGCACAATACTGTTTTAAAACTAAAATAAAAGACTTGTCATCGTAAATCTTACTGGAGAAGAAGGCTTTTATTTCAATTCCCGAAATTACTGCAATCTCTGGAGCCGGAGTCCTGCAGATACTAAAGGAAGAAGAGAGGACACGAGCCAGCTGTTCAGTCGAACTGCCGCGAACAACCTGACAGTGTTTTGCTTCACCGTACCGTAAATTGGTGTACACTTGAACGGACACGATTCAAACCCGGGTCTCAAGATTGAGAGACCAGCGTTCTACCGACTGAGCTACCGCTCCTTTTATAAACATATCGTTGAAATTTATATCAAAGACCATCTCCTAAAAATTTCAGACATGCACGGCAAAATGTTCATGTTTTGTTGATATTGAAATCGCAACATTTTGTACTAAGCTCAGCTTGCGTTTGAAGTAGGCGGGCGACCTGTATCTAACTACAAAAATGAGAAAAATTCACCGCTGTACGTACCCATCGCTCTTTTCATTGAGACCTCCAAGCGGACTGTGCTTGCTGAAAAAGTATTGGATAAGTAAACTTTCAAAGATTGCGATGTGGCAAAGGTTTCGTGGTGGGGTTTCTGAGTTGTAATAAGGTTTCCGCTCTTTACCCTTATGTTTGCCGAGCCAAAGCAAACAAGAGATATTGTACTGTATAAAGAAACCTTTAACATACCTATTTACATTCATTTTATCCATCATATTTGGATTTCATTTATTCATTATATTTAGGTTACGATGTACCTTAAACAGATCAGATATAGATATAATAGAAATGCAGATATTTTATTCACCAATCTAAATTTGTAATTCATTAATGCTTGCAATTTATTGGTTTGTCCGTTAGCCTAGTTAAAGCGCTACGGAAAAAAAATCGACACTTAGAACTTGCATATCTACTTGAGTAAATAATGTATTATTTTAATAAAATTGTATATTATTTACGGAATCTTTTTGTAGGGATCTGCTAAAACAGAAACGCGATTCATGAAATTCGGCTCGATAAAAATATTTATTGAAATGGGGTATTTTTCGACACTAATTCACAAGGTTTGACAATTTGGAATGACATATGGATTGCAATTATATTTTATTAGATGGGTTTTAACGGTATATAGGACCTAGTTAAACAAAATTTTAAAAGCAACTTTAGTAAATTTTATATTAATAAAAAACCGACTTTTTGCTACTTTTCCACGAATCCGTCCCTCTTGCACTGAGGGTTATTTCGCATATGGAGTAACAGGGACGCGTAAACTTTTACATATCGCTGATATTTCCATAATTTGCAAATGTTTAGTAAAAAAACCCCAATCACTACATATTTATTAGACATCTTTCGGCACGAAGAAATAACTTTGTGAAAATACTACTCTGTGATTTTTGAATACCGATATACCTTACAGATAGATATAATCAGTTCTAGCTGTAACATAAAACTGACAATCAAAGTGTAAACCTAATTTGTGTAGCGGTAGTTAACAATTACACGCGGCGAATAAGCCGAGTTTACGAATTATAAAACCGTAAGCGTCTGCATATTGGCAAAGAATTTGGCAAGGCAGGAAGAAAACTCAACCGATGGTACTTTTTAAAATTAAAGGCCGCAATGGAAACCTAAAAAACTGGCATGTATGTATGTGTCGGAATATGAGGGCGTAAACTGCTTTTCGCGAAAATCAACACTGAATTATGGCGTAAATGGGTCGGCCATTATGCGATCATATGGAATTATTTCGATTTTTCGCGATAAAGCAGATAGAATCTGTAATTTTCACAAAGAAACGAGATTAAAACAATTACGAATGTCTTGTAACAAAAAGACGAAAATAGGCGATGACAAGGGAAGTGAAGCGGAGCGAGGAAGAGCGTGTTAGGATTACATGTAGATAATTTGAGGAGCCGAGCGAAGTGAAGCGAGGCGATCCCCCTAGTTTTAATAGAAAATAATTCCATCACTAGTCTTTACGCAATAATTCGGTTTTTCACGAAAAAACAAAAAATAGCTATTTTAGTGTTGCGTAGTCAGCAAGGAACCTTTATAGTTTCGCCATGTCCGTCTGTCTGTCTATCTGTCTGTCTGCAGCTTAGCTCAGAGACTCTTAGTACTAGAAAGCTGAAATTTGCCATGAATATAATACATATTAATCATGCCAACAAGGTGGTAAAATAAAACCTTGAAAACACGCAAAGTGGGTATGAATTTTTTTTTCGTCTATCCTATGTTGTGGGGTGTCGTTGGATAGGTTGTTTAAAAATGTTGTGGGTTTGTCAAACTATTTTTAGATTTAGGGATCCATACGCGAAATATTAAGCTTTAAAGTGCGAATTTTTGTTAGGGTCAAGTGTCCCCCCTTGCAGGCTATAGCATGTATATATACGGTTATTTTTAAACATTTGAAAAAAATCACGGTAGTAGTACATATAACGAAGTTAAAAGGAAAAGTATGACAGCTAAGTAGGCTTTACAAGTTACCGAGTACATATCGCGCCAAACTTTTAGTCTCCTCTAAACACGGGGCGATTCGCATCGGCAGGAACTAAATGTATGTCCGTTCTTTGAAAGAGCAACTTCCGAGCGGACTAGAAGTTTGGCGCGATCTGTATTAGTCAACAAACTTATAAAATGTACTTGGAGAAGAAGTCCGCATATTGTGTAGGGCAAGTACGGCACCCTACACTGCGCGTGGCCCGACACGCACTTAGCCGGTTTTTTATTTATATAAAAAAACTAAAATTACTAGAAAAATTCCATGTACCAAAATTTAGGTTTTGTTTAAACCCATTAATATTCGTCAAACTATGAGAAAGTGTATGTTTGAAGATCTCATTTTATTTATTATTTCTATCGAGTTAGTGGTTTTCAATCGCGTTTCTATATTACAGAAACCTAGAAAAATGTTATGCTAATTTATCAAACTGGCAGGTTGTTATTGAAAGTATTAAAACGATTCCAAAAAGTGCCAATTCCTCGGGGCGTCGCCTTAAAACAAGCAGTCGCGAATTCTTCATCACTACCATATTTCAAGTACTACATTTATAAAAGTACCAGCAACACACACCTTCAGATTAGGTAACGGTACTTACAATTATAACTATAATGTTATATTGTACCTTGGCTTTTCTTTTCCCATCGCGCCAATCTTGTTGCCTAGATATGTACAGTTGGGATTACAAAGTAAACTCATTTTCCTCCTCTTTACGCCGAGAAGTTTGTTCAAGAGAAGCAATACAGAGGTAAACAGTGCGGTGTCGTGTTTAGCAAACATAGTTATCAAATCGCACTCAGCCTGGGGCATACGCCTACAATGGTGTGAGTTACCTACAGTCTGCTGTTGTATATGTTATTGATGGGGGATTATCGACGGCGAAATTTTAGTAGTTTTGGAAACGAAAACTGTTCGTTCATGCGAACATCTTTGACTACTACGGTAATCCTAAAATCAGTAACAAAAATTGGCTGTTCCGTAGATTTTGGTGGAAAGATTTACTCTAGTACAGTGGAGATCAAATCCAGCTGTACACTTGCAGTACGACTGTTCTATAGTTTTTAGAGTTCTATAGTGGAGGATATAGGATAGTGGAGACCGCATCAAGTAAGTAAGACACATTGGACTTTGTACCTATTTTATATTCTTCTCTGTAGGCGTAGGGGCTAATGTCGTACTGCAAGTGTATAGCTTGATGTGGTCTCCACTGTACATACATAGATAAAGTCCAATTATCCTTGAGCTTGATGTGATCTCCACTGTACGAGTGTACAATCTGCCAGGTAGTAAAAGTTTCTCGCATGTACGAGTACTGACACCAGTTTGCGTTATTACAAATTACCTATAACCAGTTAAATCACACGAGTGAATTTATTTGGGTTTTACGGAGGATTTACTATCCAGTTAGTGAAACACGTAAAATGAACTATCTAAATATTAGTCAGGTATTTCACGAGTCCTGTTTCATTGAAAATATTCCTTATTTAATAGGACTTCAACCTTTAAAATGTGATGGGATCAAAATTTTAATTTTTTTCTGGGATCTCAGTTGTTGAAATTTTGTAGGTAATGAAAAGCTTTTTACAATTTTTTGTAATTTTGGTTCAAATTGTTTATGTCTATTTAGGTATTCCTTAACGCCTGGGTAAGTGAAAACTTAAACTGTCAAAGTGAATTTTACATTTCTAACAAGGTCTTTTTCATCGTTAACATCTTTTTCATTCCACCCAAAGGGTGCCTGGAAGATATTGCTATTAGCAATAAGGTCCGTCTTTGTACACAATGTCTGTCTTTTATGTGAAAATGTGTTGTAAATTAGGTTTGTAAAGGTACAAAAAGTGTAATAAATAAAATAAGTAAGTTTTATGACCTGTTAGGTTTCACTCGTGTAGTTGTGGAACGGGTGACAGTTAATTTTTACCTTTGCCCCGGCGTTTGGGAACGCTACCTAAGTCTTATTGGAATGAGCGTTTTTCTTTATGTCAAATTTAGTGTTAATTAAGATTCCTAGATGGCACTGTCGTATACTTTAGGAACAGAATCAAAGACAAAATTTGCACGGATTCCAAACAAACTTAAAATCACTTTGACATTGATTGCTACGAACCATATTTTATCTATGGTGACATGGACAGCGACATCTAGAGGAAAGCTAAGAACTAAGAAAAAAAAACAACGAGAAAAACGCTCATTGAACGGAACCCTAAGGGTGCGAGTCTTTTTGTTTTTTTGTTTACCGATAAAAGATAAACATACACATGGTTTTCGTGCTCTCTCTTTACAAGAGAGTAGGTATTTGTATAGAGATGTATAGAGCTCTACCTATATAAAGAGCATTTAAAAAAAATAAAAAATTATTTACATTACAAAATGTACGTTTTGAGGGGGTGGGACTCCCCTTTTAAGTTTTACAACCTGTTTTAAGGGATACCCGCTCTTTCTACGGATCTTATTTTACAAATTTGTATTAAAATTAGGTTTTGCTGAATACATAATGATAAGTTTAAAAATCTTTTTATTTGAATTATATAGAAAATAATATATATAATATAGAAAAACTAAACTACCTAAATACCTACCATATCAAACAGAAGTTAATATAAAACACCCGCACTACATTGCGTCGCGTCCCTTAGAGGCTTAGATGGAAGGTCACATTGCAGTCATATCTAGTCCCCAAGGAATGAGCAATGAGGTCACGTCACATGTTGGCAATGGAACCATGTGGACAAATCGATGTCAGGATGTCAACTCTAGTTGACAACAATAAAAAATAAAAAAACCGGCCAAGTGCGTTTTGGGCCACGCGCAGTGTAGGGTTCCGTAGTTGCCCTGCACAATATGCGGACTTCTTCCCCAAGTAAATTTTATAAGTTTGTCAACTAATACAGATCGCGCCAAACTTCTAGTACGCTCGGAAGTCGCTCTTCCCAAAAACGGCCCATACATTTTGTTCCTGCTGATGCGAATCGCCCCGTGTTTAGAGGGGACTAAAAGTTTGGCGCGATCTCTGCTCGTTAACTTGTAAAGCCTACTTAGCTGTGATAGTTTTCCTTTTAATTTCGTTATGTATACTACTGCCGTGATTTTTTTCACGTCTCCAAATACAAAAGTTTCGCTGGCAGGGGGGGGGACACTTGACTCTAACAAAAATTAACACTTTTAAGCTTAATATTTCGCAAACGGAACCCTGGATCGAAAAATGGTCTTCTCACAACCCCAATATTTTGAAATTACCTATCCAACGACATCCCATACTAGGGGATAGACGAGAAAAAAAAATCATCCCCACTTTACGTGTAGGGGAGGCCCTTAAAAAATTCTTTTTCAAAATTTTACTGTACCACTTTATCAGCGTGATAGATATGTATACCCATGCCAAATTACAGCTTTCTAGTACTAACAGTCTCTAAGCTAAGCCGCGGACAGACAGACAGACAGACAGACGGACATGGCGAAACTATAAGGGTTCCGTGTTGTTAACTGCGGAACCCTAAAAAGGAGCTTGTTAATCTTAGATGTTTTTGAAAGTATTTTGAAGTACCAGAAAAAAAATACAACCTCTTTCTTGCAAGTAAGCTATAATTAAAGTGTTGGTTCAATGTCAACTACTTTATGGTATCTTTCAAAGGAGTGGCGTTTGTGTTTAATTACAGTTTCAAGCACAATCATAACTAGTTTTATTTTGTGCTTGTAAATTAATAACAGGTCTTTACATATGAAATTGCCGTTTTCTATAGAGAATTTGAAGGAAACTCCAATTTCAGAACTAACACTCTTGCATTTTTTTTAGGAACGACATATCCAAATTATGTAATTACTTTTGTGTATGAATGAGACAACATTAAGCTAACAGCAACAATAGTTTGTTTATATAAAAATGTCAGCTGTATAAAAATATTACGAATTTTATCATGGAAATGGATAGCATTTAAGATGAACTCTTTTGGAAGATTTAATTTTTGTTTATCAAAATGACAATAAAGACAAAATTTAATACTTAAATGTAAAACCTTGAAATCAACTTTCAAACAAAAACAAATAATGGAAATAGCTATTGAATTACACGAATTATGAAACCATGAATCTGTAAGAAATTTCGGCAATTTCATATGTAAAGACCTATGTTTATATTATGCGTTCATTTACTAATATAATTTTCTTAAACATACTCAGATATGTTGAATTTATCTGCGAAAAACGAGCAAAAGAAGTATAACTTAGCTTAATAGAATGTTGCCGGCTAAACCCAAATTTGGGAGAAACTAGTTTAGTTTAAACCAAACCGTTCTTCAGAAATTTTAAAATACTTCAGCGCCGTAACGCTTGGAAGGTTGCTAAGGTTGGAAGTGGTTATATTTTTGTGAAAATCCAGCAATCAGTTTACCCAGGCAAAACTTGTTTGTCCGGTTACATACAAAACTAAAATAGAGATGACCAATACACTTTGCCAGACAGGAAGACGGACAAAGATAAGTTGGTAGACCATCAGCTAGCCACCTTTTCAGGTGGTAGAGCTGATGCCGGGCTCAACTGTGGAGGTACCACCATCTTACTTGGAGACCCCCTCGAAGTAATTCGGGGGAGAGTAAGAGGACAGCTCACAAGCAAAAACCAGGAGGCCCACCATGCCTGGAACCGATGGATGGTGGTATATCCATCGCTAATAGCCGGGCCTTTTATGGAACAGACTGGTGACGGGCAGTGGCGTCACTGGTGCGAGGGTTCCGGCACCGCACTCACCAACCCGCCTGCCCAGCGTGTGTGAGTATGGGCAATTCTTCCAGGATGACCGCCGGGAGTGGCAAAGTCCTGGAAAGACTTATGTCCAGCATTGGACGAACTAGGCTGATGGATGGATGCTTTCGAGAAATCTTTAAAAACCAAAAAAAATATGTATTTTCTCCCCCTTTTATCTCCGAAACTAGTAGATCAAAAAATATAAAAAAAATAAGATTATATATCATAACTGGGCAATTACAGGAAAACTATAGCGATTTAAAAAAGTTGACCACAAATGAGAAACATAAAAGAAGTAAATTTAATGAAAAAAAATATTTTATAAAGATACAATAAATATGGGTATAAATTTGTAGGTATTAAAAAATTGGGTGGTAAAAATATATATTTTGGCTATGTTTAATTGCATTTATTTCGAGAAATCCTTTAAAAACCATCAAAAATGTATGCCCCCGTGCCCCCCCCTTATCTCCAAAACTGGTGGATCGAAAAATATGAAAAAAAACAAACATGGCAATATGTGTTTATGTAGATAACAGGAATAATAAAACGGTAGAGAAAATCACGAAAAACATTATAAAATTAAATTTATCATCCACAATACGGAACCCTAGGTACGCGAGTCTGTCTCACACTTGGCCGGTTTTTTTTTGCTAGAAAATTTATTAGCATAATTTAAAATTTAATTACGGTGTTTCTCAGAATGTAATATACTGTAACTTATACCTATGTATTCTATGTACCTAATAGTATGGTAATTGTTGAACAGAAGCGGTGTGAAGCTTAGGTAGTATGTGGAATGATCAATTGATGTCTTATTCAAAGTGTTTTGAACGTGATAAATTGCTTAGTGTTTATGAAATACCTTTTGTTCGAAGATGGATTGTCTGGTTATAGTAGTCACTTGCTACTTCTCCGATGTAACTATGACGCGCAAACAGACAAAAATATTAAAAGGGAACTTATAATTAATAATTTCAAACATCAAGTGTAACATTATTTAGCGTGCATTACAAACTAGAAAAGATAAATTAGAAATAAATTTCAAGTAAGACAAATATGTACTTGTTAATAAAATTTAACGTACAAGCGATTAATTTCAACAAAGAAGTGACAACAATTACAACCATGAACATTTAAAAAAAATAAAGCCAAACTATATATTTTTACAATCAGCTTTTTAATACCTACAATTTGATGTCCATATTGTATTTTTATTTTATTTATTTTACTTATTTTTTATATTTCTCATTTGTGCTCAACTTTATTTTAATCGCTATAGTTTTTTTGTAATTGGCCAATTATGATCTACATCTGTATCTTTTTCATATTTTTCGGTCCACCAGATTCGGAGATAAAGGGGGGGACATACATATTTTTGTGGTATTTTAAAGATTTCTCTAAACCAGTGCCAGTAAATATAGCAAAAATATATATTTTTACAATGAACTTTCTAATATCTACAAATTGATATCCATATTGTATTTTTAGGACAATATTTTTTATTTTTTTTTCACTTTTGTTATAGAAATATTTAGAACGATTTCATATTTTTCATATTTTTTTTACACCATGATATGTGGGCAAATTAATGCTATTTTCGTGCCACTTTATCTTTAACGGTGCTAAAGTTATTAGGCTGTGACATACGGATGGACGGACGGACGGACGGATGGACAACGGAGTCTCACCATAAAGGTTCCTTTTGTAGCTTTTAGGTATGGAACCAACATTTTGAAAATATTTATCTGGGGACCTCTTGCGTACACCGAGATACCCATCCTAGACCTTGCGTTGACCGTTACAGTTCGGCAAACTGAAATATGCCCGCCGTTTGGAAAATGACTTCGACATCTTCTAAAAAGTCGAAATAAAAGTCTTTCACCAAAAAGTGAAAAATAGGTCTGACGACGAGCGGGGCGAGGAGGAGCGTGTTAGGTTTACATGTAAATACATATTGGGAGCTGAACGAAGCGGAGCGGTGCGAGGCTACCCTCCATACTTCTAACAGAATTACAATATGCCGAGGCAAATTTGAAAATGCCGAACTCTACTATTTTGGCGAAGATTCGTCAATTATCAAAATAGCGAGCGTTTAGAAACTGTCGACGCCGCGCCGGCCGCTTGTAAACGGCGGAATTTTACTATTTGCCTGCAACATACACATATTCGCTTGGGCTGCTTGCAGCCCTCGCACGACGCAAACATTCGTTAATTTTCAATGCAAGTGCTCGTAAATGCCCACTTTGTATGCATCAAAACCGAACAGAAAGTCGATTATTTTGCCCTAGGGCTTTATTATTATTATTTTTTTTATTTATTTCCAATGGTTGGCTAACCTGCATCCTTTCATGTGTACCATCAATGTTATACTATTTTTCCACTGTTTAACGGCTGTGGATACAGTCCTTTTGAGCCAATCAAAATATACAGTTCACAAGATTATATTTGTTTTATTTCTTCACACTATGCATTGAAAAACGTAGTGTGATACACGGGCGTAAGAGCAATAAATTACTTGTGCTCTTATCCCGAAATCAGTAATTTCAAAGTCAAATAGAACTTTCAAATATCGTCTTAAACTTCAAAAAAAAAACGAAATATGGTTCGAACCTTTATCTAGGTCTTCCACGCATGTGTTACACGATCAGATAAACTTTGCTCGATAGAAATAATTCACGAGCACAGCATGTAATAAGACCTTTCAAATCATGCCATTTCCATAATTCCACTCTTTTATTAACGAAACATATCTGGTAATATTGCTCTTTAAATTTTCTAGGTCGACCACGTAAGTGGGTTTTAATAAACAAATCCCTTATTTTTAAACAATTTAAAAACCGATAAAAACAACGAAAAAGTACAAAAGTGTGGTTATTTTCTTTACTCCTTACACGTAAAGAAAAAGACAGAGAATCACTCTTCTGGGATACGAGCGCCTTAAAACAATTTATTCCTTTTCGCCCTTGTAGCATAGACTACTATTATATCTTCCCATCTTGTTTGGTATCGATTACCGAATTACTCAGAGCCAGTATTCATTATGGAGTCATGTCTCAAATAGTCTTAGTACAATGCAAGTATAGCAACATATAAAACTCCTTTACTCGAAAGTGGCAGGTCACAGGTCATTCCAGTACCATTGTTCATTGTGCACATTCTACACGTTGTACACCAACCATTGTACACTCAGATGCGACAGTTCACTTTCATTGTCAGCCCCATATGTGTCAACTGAGTGAAAGTCGTATATTTACGACGGCCAAAGAAAGAATACGGATGTCAATTGTTATGAAGTCCAATTTTGTTTTATTATTCCTTGATATATAATAAATAAAAATCTTTGTTTTATCTACTTTTACATTATAACAATACAAGACAATAGAACAAGAAAATAATAAACTGTAAACAAATTTAGTTATAAATTCTGTTGCATAATATTCATATAATCAATTTAATTTGAAATATGAACATCTAGCCCGCTTCCATCATCTTCATAACAATTTAAAATATATACAAATGAGGCACAATTATAAAATATAATGATTATATCATGCCCCACTGGGCCTCCTCCTCCCTCCTCAGTCTCCAACTGATGCCGGGCCCAGTGGGGCCCGAAATATATCTTGGATTCTATCATTATATTTTATAATTGTGCCTCATTTGTATATATTTTAAATTGTTATGAAGATGATGGAAGCGGGGTAGATGTTCATGTTTCAAATTGAATTGATTATATGAATAGAATGTTATGCAACAGAATTAATAACTACATTATTGTTTAAAGTTTATTATTTTCTTGTTCTATTGTCTTGTATTGTTATAACGTAAAAGTCGATATAAAAAGATTTTTAGAACAAAAAACATTAAGGCAAGGAGCAACCGCATATCGATTAGACTTGGAGTGAACGAAAATATTTTTTGCAGACGCTCAATTTAAGAGTTTTCTGTTTACGAATATACAATAAAAAAACACCACTTTGTCGATAATTTGTCCTTTCTTGGGAAACAAAGCCTTATAAAGTGTTTATTTGTATTATAGAATAGTATAGTCAAAAGCTTTGAGTTCAAATATGTATTAAAATTTTTATAAATTTTTGCTTATGTAGTCGTCGTTGCTAAAAATATAACAAAATTTTGGAAACGAAAGTTTTAACATCGATGCGTTGTCGCTGCATTTTGTTATTTATACCATAAAACTTTTACCATCCATCTCTGGTAAACGTTTTAACTAATGTCTATTTCTAGGGCAGCTGGAAAATCGGTCAATGACCTTTGCACATTTGTACTGGACCCCGTTCCACGAAACAGTAATTTGCGTCAAGCGATAAAGATTGTATAGTGAGATTGACGTATCGTTTTCTTGTGACGTGTACAATTTTCCAGCTGCCATAGAAACTGATTTTTTTTCTTTGCATTTTACTTTTGTAGACACCTTAAAATCGACGTCAAAAAATAAGAGTTACCGCCGTTGCACCTCGCCTTAAATGTTGTGTATTGTCTGTTTATTTACGTATTCATAGACGTGATACTTTAGATACAATGCGATTGCGTTTGCGGCTTACCGCTTTCGGTTATCGCATACTTCGGAGCCGCAAGGATTTTCAATATGACAGTGCTTTTTAGGGTTCCGTACCCAAAGGGTAACCAACGGGACCCTATTACTAAGACTCCGCTGTCCGTCTGTCTGTCCGTCTGTCACCAGGCTGTATCTCATGAACCGTGATAATTAGACAGTTGAAATTTTCACAGATAATGTATTTCTATTGCCGCTATAACAGCAAATACTAATAAACATAATAAAATAAATATTTAAGGGGGCTCTCATACAACAGACATGTTTTTTTGCAGTTTTTATAGAAAAATGGTACGGAACGCTTCGTGCGCGTGTCCGACGACGATTTTTATTTGATAAGGCTTAGTCACTGAGTTTACATCGCATGAAATTTATCAGAATGTAAACAAAAGTTGAACGGCTGATATTGCGAGTGAAAAATAATGCAGGGACAACTAGATATACTAACGAATTCCGATTGTCTAAGGATATGTTCGCACTTGAAGTGACTATATACACAGTTCGTAAATAGTTCAATAAAGGCAATTTTGAAGTTCAGTTTTTGTCTATGTTTTTGATGATAGGCACCCAGTCCAGTTGGCAACCAATATACATAATAAGAGGACTACAATCGAATATTTTACTATAGTTTTAGCGGGTAAACTGTCTTAATTATCAAGATCGCAAAAAAAAATCATTGTCTAAATCATTGTCTAAGTGGCTCAAATCCAAATTAAATTTAAACATTTTAAATTTTATCAAGTCTCATAGGGTAGATAATATAGACATAGATACTACAGATTTCTATGATGCTACGATCCTGACACATCTCTTTCGCTTCTGCCACATCCATCAATCTAGTCACAAAAGCTCTTCTATTGCAGGTACTTTTGACATTGCCATTGAATGGAAATTCATTGAAGTAATTTCACCTAGTAATAGGAAGGTACGGTGTTGACAAAAGTTTACTGCAATACGTAATTAATAATATAAAATATTTTTCAATGCATGTGCTCGTAAAGGCCCACTTTTTATGCATCAAAACCGAACAGAAAGTGGATTATTTTGCCCTAGGGCTTTATTATTATTATTTTTTTTAATTTATTTACAATGGTTGGCTAACCTGCAGCCTTTCCTGTGTACCATAGACGTTATACTTTTTTTCCCAGTGTTTAACGGCTCTGGATACAGTCCTTTTGAGCCAATTATAATTTAAAGTTCACAAGATTATATTTGTTTTCATTTCCTCACACTATGCATTGAAAAATGTAGTATGATACACGGGCGTAAAAGCAATCAATTACTCGGTTACATTTAAAACACTCGCTACGCTCATGTTTTAAATCGTCCTCGTAATTTATTCCTTTGCGCCCTTGTAGCATAAACTACTATTTTTGCTTTTATGGTATTTATTTATGGTAGTCACTCACTAGTTAGTTATTTCATGAAAGCAATCATAAAACCTTTTGACCTTCTCGGCGATTAAGAATATCTAAAGTCGTTGGAAATCTCATCAAGAAAATTTTAACACTTTTAATTTACATGTTATCGACAAGCACCTATATGTATTTTCTTTTTATCCTGCGATCCTTACTAAACGAAATCTAATGAATTTTGCTAAAGACGATGTTGCAATACTTGCAATACAATCACAATCGACCTTGTTTTTGCAATGATTTTTCTTACCATCTCTTTCCAACGCACCAACATCCCAACAAGAATTGTCGTATCTATTGATACACAGGACCTCTAATTGGAAGCGAAAATCGATGATGTTTGAGAATTAGAGTTTATATTTTCTTTAAAGAAAATATAGCGAAGGGAAATAGGGAAAATGTTCCGGACATGCGTATTGGAGCGGGACAGCAACAGAACCGGCTCTTTGCTGTCTGATCGTCAGTTGTTACCGGGTCGTCGAGCCGTACGTTGTGTAGTCGGCTCACTGTCTCGGTCAATCCTTCCGAAATTTTGTACACATATCAATTTTCAACGAAAATTTGATATAGTCGTCGTTTTTGTGCCCGAAGTGTGAAAAGTTCGCTTGTGACCGGGTAAAGTTGAAGTTTGTTTGGAAAAGCCACGTTGTTTTCTTTTTTCGTTGATAAGTTGTGTTGCAATATTTTTTTGCACTGTTATTAATACAGTTCTTGTTTTGCTCAGTGATTTTTCGTTGTGCTTTGGTTTTGATAAGTTAAACAAGGTATTTTTTATTTTTTATTTCGTTATTGTTTACTTTAATTTTGTAAAATTTTGCTTACTTACATTGCTTTACTCATATTTGTTTAGTGTAAGTAGTATCATCACCAGAGTTGTCTTATCAGGTTGACCATAATTATTTACAAGATTATTAGCTATCGTAAGAACTGCAATTTCATAACGAAGTGTCTTTGTGTATTGTATCACACGTGTGATATGCTATACAATATTCTTATTGGATGTAAGAACCAATTCCGTGCCAATGCTCCTAAATAGGGCCATTGACCAACCGTCGTCCAATATAATTATACCTGTAGGCTTAAACGGTTTCTTAATTCAAAATCCAAATTCTCCATCGAAACCTGTTTTTACATCAGCTGTTACAAAACAAACTAGTCTGCTTGACTAACATTCACGAGAACACAAACGATCACTAGCACGCGTTTCTATTGATCGTGACATCCACAAGTGTCCCAGACAACACACTTTATCGTGAATCACCGACTCGAACAAAATGCGTAAGACAAAAGGGATTTGAATATGAGATGGGAGGCCCTTGGAATTGATCGCTTGCTCCCCAGCCACTGGTTAACCGAGCCCTTAGAGGAGCCCTAACCAAGAAGCCCTTGGAAGATTCCCCGCGGTTGTACGCGTTTAATGCGGTACAAATTTGATTACGTTCGTCGAAGAATCGCTTAATTTTGTATGAAAATTTAAAAGCTTTCATTTAAGGGAATGTTTTTGATACATGCTTCCATTTAGGGCTATAGGATTTCGTATACAATTTTACTTTGAACAAGGATAAGTGATTGCAGGCAGTCACTCATCGGTAACCAACTTCCGTACATTATGTGGAAGACTCTGGACAGACTGACTATCGCCTAATTCTCCTGATTTCTGGGCGAGTGCGCTCAATCCCAGGTTTTATCAACGCTTTTTATCAATGTCCACGCCTTTATAATACAGTTTAAAAAAAATTTGTAAAGACATGGTCCATAATAATCATTAATTAAAATTAACGTCAATGGGGTATTTAAAACGATATCAGCAATATTGGGTTGACCATTCGTGTGGCAATTTAGGACAGTAATGGCTTAAGTTAAGACCCTTTTTTATTCTCATCTATTGTTGTACCCATAGGGACCCGGTCATTGACATTGGCCTGCCCCTTTTCTGTTTTGGATCTGCAATGATATTTTTAATCGCATGTCAGATTAGTGATATATCATTTCTAATCTTCTCTTCTCGATATTCTCGGTGTATTAATGGTTGTTATAATCTCTGTCATAACCGGGTTTGAACGTTCCTTCGTAATTGCATTGTTCCGAAAATCGATTATTATCGTCTATGAGTACGAACATTAGAGCATGTCAGAAAGCTCATAAAGATGTATGTAGCATATCGATAATATAATCATACAAATTCACAGTCAGCCATGCTTAAAAAAAAAAAGTAGAGTCGATCTGCTAACGAACGGTTTTTATGTTTTTCTTAAGTTCTATGTAGTAAATTACATTATTTAAGTAATATACGAAATATATGATTTGTGCAACGATTGTCAGATAAATCATTCGTCTTTGTGTGCAACTTACATAAATCATGTCTTAAACCTAGCGTAAAATCACAATTTCGCGAGTCGTGACTTACAAAGGATTTAATTACCTATTGCTGATCGCCCAGCTATTCCATAATATTATAATTATATTGTTTGAGTAAGTTGTTAGACATTATGTAATTATTTTTACACTGTGCATGTTAGAGTATTATCAAAACCAATATTAGGTATGTACGGGAGTGTAGGTGAGTCCATACATGTCAGTTTTAAATCGCCCGCAATCTCGCATGTCGCGTAATATACATAATATGTATATGCTTATTGCCGCCCCAACAAGTTTTTAGTGTCTAGGTACTTTAAATATCTTGTTACATTCGATAGTAAGCTAACATTGAAGAAAGAATGCAATCTTTATTAGTTTTATTTACAAAACGAAATTGTCCAGACGACGCCGCCGACGGACAAAAAGTTTTTTCTCTTTTGTTGGTTGAAATTGTCTTCGTTTTCATGAAATTGAAGTAAAAGTCGTCTAAGTCCTATTCTTTATTTTGCCATCTCAGTATCTGAGCCTAAAAAAAACATTAAATACGTCTTCTTCGTGTAACATCAATTAAAATGCTTTCATTAAAAGAATGCACGGTACTATACCATAACAGTAAGTGTTGAAATGAAGACAATGCGAGCACAAAGTGCTTGCCCGAAATACCGTTAGAGAACGGCACAGCACACGAGGGGCTTAAGATGTTTGAGCGAATTAGCCAGACCAACAATCTTCAGCCATTCCAAACTTAAGACTATGTAGTTAGATTTACTGGTGATTTCGTAACTGACCCGCTTTTTGCACGTGTTTTATGTCGTGTAAAATATTTATAAATAACACCAGATCAGTGTTAAATCAGCTACCTACCATACCAGTTTCTGATTTGTTCCAAACTAGCAGTATTGGACAATCGCTTCATTACCCTGTGCCTGATAAGTTTTCTCGGTTAGATATTGCTTGCGTAAATATTGTAACAGAACTCTACTGTTACTCTTAGAAATGTAAGCCATTGGAATGAGTCATGCGTTTAGCCTTCGTTCGATGCCTTTCGAGTCATTAGCGCTACCTACACTATTATTAATACTCTGTTTTTTTTTACATTCGGTACGACAGTAACCTATCACAAGGGTTCAAAAACTTTTAGGTTCAAGTTTATGCTCTACGTAATGTTGCATAAAAAGATAGTATAAATAATACTTTGAGGTATTAAACGTAATAGGTAGGTACTTAAGCTGGAAGCTTTTATTTGATCTCCTTTCTGACTAAAGAGGTATCAGTGCTAATTCCTCTTCAACAAACTGCAGAATCTAGTGTATCTTCAGTAGCGAGCAGTGTACTATCCTAAGGGGCGTTGCACTTAGCTGGCGCCCGCGCCGAGGAATGTGCCCGATCGTGGTTACAAAATGCCGTGACTGACTCCGCAATCTTGCCTCTCGTGTCGAATACGCAATTATATTGTTCATCGGATAATTTATTTTCACTTGCATTTTGTTCAACTAGCCTTCTGTTATACTCATCGGCAACTGTTTGTCACGACACGGTTTCCGCTTTTTATACACTTGTTTATTCATCCATATCCTTTCATAATCTCTGTTTTGTTGATCATCAACAGATTCTGGTTAATAGTATTATTAATGGTCAAACTTGCTGGTTGGTGCCATTTCCACTTCTCTTCAATAGCTTTTTAATTACCTTTGCGTATGTGCCGGCACATTCGCTAATGTGAACAGTTATGGCCGCCCGGAATACAACACGTCCATTGTATTGCTCCTTATACTGCAAGTAGCGGTGCCGCTTCATAGGTCTGAATGCTCTGATGTGCTTTCGTTCTGAGAATGTCTGTGGAATATAATTATCCCTATAAGGATTCCTTGAATTTGATTCAGTCTCAGTTCCTTCCTTGCGGTGTATTTTATTTCTTACCGTTTTTATAAGGGCAGATTTTGAGATATAACAAATTAAAAAACGTTTGAAAATTCAGATTCACTCCCTTTGAGTTTCTTTGTACGAGCTCTCTTTTGATCGCCTCGAAATTCATTAATCAATGAAAGCACCAACTTAAAAGCCACCCTAAGTCTAAATGTTCTTATCTTTAGATACGAGTACGCCTCCCACTTACAGTGGTGCTAAAGAGTGATGGAAGTGATTCTTCATGTTTGTTGGAACATCTTGACCTACTTATCTGAAGGTCTTTTTTTTCTAAACCACTGAAGTTGCCATTTATTTGAAAACTTCGATGTTGGATTTGTGAGATTTGGTAAATCCGAATCACAATACATTATTATGTTTGTGGCAAACAAATGTGAAAGACCCCTGTAGAGGAATCAATCGGTATCACGCTGCGTTACACATTTCTATTGTTTTATCCGCTTTGATCTGCAGGAGAGAGGGTGACTAGTAACTACTGTGTAGAGGCTTATTCGGCTTCGTTGCTTCAAGATCCATTGTTTCACCCTGCTTTTTCTTATAAACGCTACAACCCATACAAAACTCCTTTTGAATTTATTTGCACAAATAAAGTTAAAAGTTCAGTGTTTAAAAAGTATAATAAACGCCTCCAATAAATATTCAAGAGAGGTCGTCAACGCGTTGATGGATGATAATAAAAATTCTTTTTGCTAAACTCTTTCGAAACGTAGAGCTAAACTTTTTGTACGTTGATTAATGGTTATTTCATTTAGACGGGTTCTTTTTCAAACAATATTCAAGAGAAAGATCTTTCCTCCATGATTAATCCTCGAAAATATTTTCATCGCTAAATGAGATCACGTATTTTATACGACCGTCTGTAATCAGATATTTTTCATACAGATTATTGTTCTTGAAAGTTGTAAAAATTATCATATTTAATTTGCATGTCATTTTCTCTCCATGCCATGTGAAATTAGTGGAAACGGATGAACAATATGATGTACATGTAGTGTCTAATTAAAACTTGAGAAAAAGAAATTGAAACATTGCACATTCCTATGAGAATCTTAATCAACATAAACTTCGAGTTAACATTTATTGCATGTAACCGTCATCTTCACAAGTTAGTTTCCTCGCCTCGTGTGATTACTGAGATTGTGGTAGGCAGCCATTTTTCTATAAAACGATTCTGTGATTACTTCAACCCAGTTTCTTCACATAAAACCGCAATTTCTTGGCAATGGAACCATGAATACCAGCACATGATACAGTATAACCAATGCATTCGACTTTATAAGGTACCAGTAAAATTGTTTCTATGTAACATAACCATTTCTGCTTTGCATGCAGAAGGATTAGCAATATATTGACTGTATCCTGTTACATCATTACATGGCCCATCAATTTATGCGAAACCAGGTCCAGAACATGTGGACATACCTTCAGCTACATCAGTATTCGTGTTTGGTCATTAATACTAAACATTGCCAGCCAGCCCTAGCGTTGTTAGCCGGTTGTTGGCAGAGTTTGCGTTTGTTGTCTCAACCTGAGGTGCATTTAAATGTCTTGAACTGTTAAATCAAGCACTGTGTTTGTCTTTGTGTTTACAATTTGCATAGTTTCAGATAGCGCTAGCTAGATAATTTTTAGGATATATAATTTTATAATAATTATTAACCCGTGATGTAGATCTGAGACACGATCTGGACTGCGTGTATTGTTTTATCGACAATGAGAAATTAACAGATTAAGTTCAAGTTTTGTGTCTAATGAATCTAATGAATCGACCATTTTACCTTCCAGTATAGAATATAATTCAATCCTAATCGAGATACAGAATTTATTGATCGTCAATTTATTGATGGACGGTAATCAATATATTAAGTAGGTACAGTTTAATTACTTTCAATCCACTATCTGACGAAAAGCCACAGATTTATACCGGTTGTAGAATAAAATAAATATAAAATTCGTGGAGCAACGTCAGAAAGTTAATTTGATCAAATTATCGGCAACCCCTGTGCTACTTTTCCTTTTGCAACTCTGTTATCTAACTGCAATTTTAGATAATTAATAACACCAACATAAAAATCTTGATAAATTATTACCATTAATAATTCTTAGATAAGCCGATGTAATATCACCATACCTAATGCTTTAGAGCTAAATTGAACATTAAAATTAATCGTCACAACCTACAAATTTGTTTTATATTGCCACATTGAATAACAAGCAGTTCAGTTCTTCAAAGCACTTAACAAAAAATAAAATATGTTCACTGATAGCGATAAGTATGAAAAAAATCCCCCACTCAACCTTGGGCTTGTTTTTTGTAACGTTTTTTGCCGTCTACATGTTTGGAAGGAGAATTCTGAAGTTACTTTACGTTTTTAAATTTAACTACCTAATTTATTTTGTGAAATAGGTACTCTACATATCAATATTACTCTTAAAAAAAACAATAGAATATGATAAAAATTTAAATAATATGGGAAATTACTATAAAAAATATAGGAGTAAAAAAGAAATATTATATAAACAAACATAATGCAGTAAAAAAACTCTTAAAACTCTCGTACGAGAAACTCTTAAAAAAGTATAACTTTCTGCCACTCTCTGACCGTCGTGTGAATGTTGATGCTATCTTCCTGCGTAACATCTGCACGGGTTCCCTGATGTGCCCTACACTTTTACATCAGATAAATTTTAGAGTTCCTAAGTTGCTCACTCGTAGTACCATACCTAAATTTGTCTTTGTTCTAAAGTCTGTAAAAAAAGAAACAGGTAAAAGAGATCCACTATACCGAATGTGTAAGAGTCATAATGAAAATTTCTTGAATATCGACTTCAATAATTGTTCATATATGTGTTATAAAAGACAAGTGAAGAAAGCGCTTTCTGACAATTAATTAATCTTTATAATTTTCTGTGTGCATGTTAGTTTTAAGATTGGTTGTGGGTTTTAGCTTTGTAGTATAATTCTTTAAACAGAAATATAATATTACTTTTATCTTTATCTCCTGTCTGCGTCACTTCAAACATTTATACAAGGTGACTTTTTGATCATCGTCCAAATTCATACTAGTGGCTTGGTAAGTGATCAGTATCATTGATCAATAACAATTTTTGTAAAATTCGTGAGATGAAATTTCGACTTCCCATAGTGACTTACTCGGAACTGGAAGTGAATTTCTATGGGAAGCCGAAATTTAATTTTACAAATTTTACAAAAATTGTTATTGATACAAGATACTGATCACTTATCAAGCCTCCAGTATGAATTTGGACGATGATCAAAAAGTCACCTTGTATATCTGTGAGTATGCTAAGGATAGTGGTACAATGAAAAAATACCTATAACTTTACTGTAAGATATTATGTGCCTCTCTCTGTTTGTACTCCTTGTTTGTAAACAACAAAGTTGATAGATAACGTTTTGTCTATAACCAATTAAACCCCTGTTCCAGGGACCTGTATTTATTGTCCAATTTCCTCGTGTACAGGCTTTAGTGGTAATAATGGTAAAAATCGATCATGACTCGGAAGTCACTGACACATTGTGGCTTTTGCCTTCCTGCGGCGCGTCCGTGCGTGGCATATACAACTACTTGTTTAGAAAAGGGTACCTATACAATTACCTACTTCATTTCAACTTTTTTTGCTTCAACAAAAACTATAATAATTATCATAAACTTTTACAAACCCCGTGAAAACTCACCTTTGAACATGGAAGAGTTTAATTTGTTTGATAGGCTCTAATGATTCAAGTCACGTGCCGAGGAGTTATCTCCCAGTACTTCTTTATAGATACAATAGATACCCACTATAAAACCCGCACGTGTTTTTGTTTATGATTTTCATTGGAATTTATTAAAGGAGGACTAGAGCAAAGATCTAGTACGGATTTGAATTACTATAATTTCGTTAAGTCCAACTGCATAGCTCACATAAATATTTAAAAAAAAACTGGTTTACATTTACCTATAATTTTTAATGGAGAAGGAAGGAATCATAAAAATAAGAAGCTGGTTATTTTAATATTTTACCAATTGCTTTAAAGTGGTTAGTAAAAGAGCATGATTATTTTTGTTAACAAGGAGTGCCACTAAAAACGCAATTTAGTAAGGTCTAACACAGGGATGGGGAAACTACGGCCCGCGGGCCATTTCCGGCCCGCGAAGCTTTGAAATCCGGCCCGCGACAATAAAAAAAAAAAATGTGAAGTTTTCGTATTGTTAGAAATTTCTCTTGAAAGTTTAATTTAATTGAATTTGCAATTTCTTCCTTATTTCAATTATTTCAGTATATAATAAAGCCAAAAATGCAACAACTTGGCCCGTCATCCATATATTTCGTTAGTAAATATCGGCACGCGAAGGAAAAAGTTTCCCCATCCCTGGCCTAACACCTGCTTGGGCACTCTGGAACATGTTATTTTTAATGGCACGCGACCACCTTTCCAAATTTTTTTACGAAATAAATATGTAATTAAACTACTTTGTTTGTACACATTTTTTGGGCTTATTCCACTTTAACTCCAAATTAAGCCATTGTTCTCAAAATTTTACCGTCCATACATTGTGTCCACTTCGACTCCAAAATGTTTTAGACATTTAATTTAAAGTTAGAAATATTTGCATACTTCAATTCCACTCAACTCCAAAACAGTTTTGGTAGAGTCAACGGAAAATTGCATATTTTATTCAGTGTTAACACGATTTAATTGTCATAAATAAGACAGAACTAGACTGAATTTAAGTGTTCTGTCTTTTTTTTTCTGTATCAAAAAGATAAGGACCTGGACGCTTAAAATAAGGTAAATAATTTTTTTTATCTTTTAAATATTAAAGCGAAATCTGCGGTCGAAATGAGTGCGGTACAAAATAAGGTTTGGTTAACTGAATAGACACGTGTTCTCGGCTCACGCATAGTGGCCAAATATTTTACTTGCTGACTCTACTTCTTAAAGTTTCTTGGAGTTAAAGTGGAACGATTTAGATATAAATAAAATATTCATTAAAATGTGTTTTGGAGTTAAAGTGGACGGATTTTGGAGTTAAAGTGGAACAAGCCATTTTTTAAAAGGGGGATAAGATGGTGGTAAATTTTTAACAGTTAAAGAAAATGTGACCTTATAAAAGTCAGAGGAAGGAATGTACTATCTTTATTGATATTGATCTGCTGTCTGCTCCCGTAGCATCAAGTGCAGTTGCATGACTTACCGCTAGTTATTCGGAAGCTTACAGCTGAAGCCACGCGTACAGTGAAGCTAATACGAATAGTCGAATCGAAAATAATGATTAATGGACTCTACTTTTGTAACCGTGTTATTGGTAATAAAATATTATAGTACCTTATACTAAACATTTTTTAAACTCAAGGTAATGGGGATCTAAAAAGGCCGACTTGGGTGAATCATAAAATGATTTGAAAGTAGGATAGAGTCAGAGTTTTTTCACGCGTGCAAAAGAGACGGCATTAGAACAGAATCATAACATGATTCATCCAAAGCGGCTTTTTTAGATCCCCTGAGAACAAATATTGCCCGATTACGTGTTTGCTACAATATAATAAATCCTGACGATTTTTTTTAAAGAAAATAGACGTTAGTGCAATTACAATAACTAAGTAAAGTAAAATCATGCTTTTTGGAGGTTGTCTACAGATCAAGCTCAATTTATTCCAAGCAAAATTTTACGTATTAATGTGAAATTAATTTGTTACCCAAAGTCACTTTACTACAATATTATGGGATAGATACATTATCAGAAAATATGCCAATAAAGTACTAAACTTTTATTGAATAAAAAAGTAATAACTGTTTGGGTCGAATCGTGCTTCAATAGAGGCAGAAGAAGTTGGCAAAAAACACGAGCATTTACCAACTTTGTAACACGTGTAACACCAATCATAGTTTTAGTTATAAGTAGCTACGTCACGTTACGTTCAATCATTTAATTATTATATTTATTATTCTATCAATAAATTAAACACGTGGGAATAAAAAAATGGCATTGACGATGAATCACTGGCCTGAAGGCAGTATTGACATTTAAACATACTCAACTAATATATTTTTTATATTCTTACACACATTCTAACAAGACTATACTTGTAAGTGTGTAATGTAATGGACAGTCGATGAGTTCTATTTCAAAATTGTAACTATTGATTGCCCATATTACTATTCAATTCTGACAGCGGTAAATGCGGACTTCCATCATACACGTCGATAATTACGCAACTAAAATGATCACTTGTATGTAGTTACGCAAAGCGTTATTCAACCTTTTTGTTCAGGATGCGCGTGAGTGGATGGAAGATGCAAATAGCGTATGTCCGCTGAAGAGTAGGTCAATAAGTCAGTGTGAATCTGCAAGGCTATTCTTAAAGATTCTTTAAGGCCCAAGTGTAGTTAGTTGCGACAATTAGATTGAAACGCGTTATTTAACACATTTAAAATTATAGAAATGAAAATTAATTTTATGCCAGGACATAAAAAAAATAATTACTTACTTAATATTTACATAATTAGGGTATGCGGCAAAATGGAACAAACTCAGCATTTGCTGAAAGTTGCAAGCAACTTTACAGCACTGGTTTTCAGTTTCCCCCATCTCATACTTAAAATTATCTATAAATTATGCAGGTAGGCAACTTAAGACTATTCATGTACAAAAATATTTAAATTACCAAAATAATTAATGATATTAGTTGTCAAATTATAAAAATTTTAATAAAAGATTACATACATGTATGATGGATGAGACATGAATTAAATATTTGTAAAGAAAATAAATGATAAAAATTGAAAGACAGTTACGGAATTAGATATAGATTAATTACATTAATTTTTACATGTAAGACAATTGTTACGTATAATCCTTTGTGTCTGAAGTATTCGTATGAAGTGTTTTTTAAAGGTTCCTACAGTCATCAGCTATCGCAAAGGTGGTGGAAAATCGTTCCATATTTTGGTGGCTGCATATTCACTACAGTTTTATGCCTCACTCTGCTGTGCTTGTAAATGACCATAGTGATCCCTTGCCCAAGTAAATTTGTCATAAAGATATGCTGGTATCTGTTTATTGACCACTTTCTGCACTAGGCTTGCAAAAAGTAGTTGCTTTACATAAACAATTTCCCACCAAGCAAACAATAAGCTTAGTCAGATACTGTGCCTACTTAAGTGGTTGCGTTTTTGTCCGTCAGGGTTCGTTCCCAAACGCACAACTTATTATTGTTTTCCTTATTTTTAATATAAAGGATTAAATAAATGTGATTTATGACACTACGCGACTGGGGTTTAATGTCAATTAGGCTTTATTAGCAATGTGTTAATCAGGCGTCGGCAACCGGCGGCCCGCGGGCCGCATGCGGCCCGTGAACCGCTTTGGTACGACCCGCAACTACTTCATGATAATTATATTTGGTAGTACATATTTGTGTGAGCAGCTTCAGCAGATGTTTTCCATTCTGAACTATCCAAAAAGCAAGCATTGTTTTCGGTTAAATAATGCACAATTAGACGCAATACTGCGCATTTCTACATTTAAAATGCAAGCGAAATACGAAAACTTGTATGTCAAATGCAGCCGTAAGAATCGCATTAATAATTTTAATAATTAATACTTAAAATGTTTAAAACTACAATAAATATGATATTTATTTAAATACAAAAATGAGATGCGGCCCTTGTTGATCCCCTGGTAACATTTGTGGCCCTCCTATATCATAAGGTTGCCGACCCCTGTGTTAATCAATTAGGCTTTATTAACAAAAATCCACAGCAAGTACGAATGTAATCAAGATTACTTGAACATGATATCATCTTATTGTGCCAATAACGGATTTCATTATGCTAAACTAAACATACTTATTAAATTGGAACATAACAATTATAATATGGTTAAATTACATAAATGATTCGCAAAGAAGACTCCGTATTTATAATACAAAGGTTTGCTATTATGAGTAGGTATGTTGAGTGTCGGGTGATTAAGGTGTGTTTGTGTGTGTGTGAGGGTGTGTGTGTGCGTGTATCATCACGTTTGTCATCTCATTATTATCAAAGTAATTATATAAAATCACAACTTAGCTAGAAAAGCTCAACTCTCATTAAACTATTTGTCGCGTAATGCCATAAATCACATTTATTTAATACATTTTATTCAAAAATAATGAAAACAATAATAAGTTGTGCGTTTGGGAACGAAAACTGACGTAACCACCTTAGCCCATGATTAGCCAACAAAATTGCTGCCTTGCAGAAACAGTTCAGTTTGAATAATTCAACTGTCAGAAATGTTTGAATAACGTACGTTATTCTACTTAAAAAGTAGAGTAGTAAGCAATGATATTATTAAATACCTATAGTATATAAAATCATTAATAGTAGAATTAAAGGCAATAAAATGTGTCCTAAAAAGGCACTACAAGCGAAATTCACTGATGCTAGACCTAAGCAGGACAAGGTTGCATGTAAATTAAGCTTTTTAAATAAGAATGGCAGCAACTACTACAATAGGATGTGTACGAGTACTTCATGACAAGCAAACCACTAAGAAGCTTTTATTTTCTGACAACTAGAGGTGATTTTAGATTATCGGCAACGATTGTACTCAACATCCGCAACTGTGACGGACGTAAAATTACTAGCAATGTGTTGGACAATGAAATAAAGTGACTTGATGTCCTTGGACATAAATTAATTAATTTCTATCCATTTAATAAAGTGTGACAGGACATTGTGGTCTCAAATTGCGATGTGAAAATCAGCGCTGTGTAAACATGTTTTAATATGCTCACAGCATATGCTGAGCTGTCTCCTTTTTGTTTAATGTATTTTTGTGTTTAATTATGTTGTGACTTTTATGTGTTTTTTTTAGACAAATAAACATTTTCTATTTCTTTTTTTCTATTTCTATTCTATTTCAAATTCATTCATATAAAAACCGGTCAAGTGCGAGTCAGACTCGCGTATTATTTATATTTTGTATTCGCGTATCCCACAACCGCAGGGGGCATACATTTTTTTGTGGTTTTTCGACGATTTCTCCAAAATAGATGCAAGTAAATATAGCCAAACTATATATTTTTACAATCAACTCTGTAATAAAATTTAGTACCCATATTGTATTCCTATAATTTTTTTTAAAGTTTATTTTACTTTTTTTATACATCTCATTTGTGTTATTTTTTTTTAATCACTGCAGTTTTCCTGTAATTGGCCAGTTATAACGTTTTTTTTTTCATATTTTTCGATCAACCAGTTTCGGAGACAAGGGGGGGACTGGGGGACATATAATTTTTGTGGTTATCAAAGATTTCTTGAAATCAGTGCCAGAAAATATAAATAAAGTATATATTTTTTCAATTAGCTCTTTAATATCTACAATTTCATACCAATATCAATATTAATCAATTTAGAATAAAGAATAATGTTTTTTTTATGTAGGCAAGTTAATGCTATTTTGTGCCAAATTTCACGTCTTTATCTTTAACGGTGTTAAAGTTATGAGGCTGTGACATATGAACAGACGGACCAAAAAGGTACAAAAGGAACCTGGTGAGACTCCGTTGTCCGTCCGTATTTAAACCATTGTATATACTTTTTATACTTTTGCCGAATGTAAATAAATAGACAGGTAAAAATGGATCTGTCCATAAAAATTACACTAGGTGATTAAGAAAAGTGAAATTTTCTTTGGGAGTATTTTTCTGTATTATTATGATCAGTGCCTAATTTTACCTGTATATTTATACACCTAGTATAATTACAAAAAAAGAAAATACCTTATACACCCCGGTAAAATGACAATTCCGCGAGCAAGCACGCAAGCAATTATTCGCTTAGGTAATACTCGTAAAATGTACCACAAAATTAAATATTAACTTCGTTTCCTTGATTGCCTACTAAGTGGCCTCGTTAACAAATAACGGACTTGCGGTCCCAACGTAGGTCCATTAACCTAAATTGAACCCTATTGTCCGATGGATGGTCTTCATTGAATAGCATCGCATTCTTCGTGACAGAAGATTCGAGTCCCATTTTTTTCATTACACTATGTAATGTTTACGATGCAGTTGTTCTCTTTGTCAGGTACATCGGATTAGGGTTGCTTAATTTGTAAGATAGATCCACCCAACGATCTGGACTGATATCGATTGGTGTAGCCGCTGGCTACAGGATGCAGGGCTGATGGAATTTGAGTGGGAGAGCAGACAGGATAAGAAAAAGATTGTGGGTAAACTGACCTTTGTTGGAATGTTGTTCTCGATGGGCCGACAGGAGATGCGGTGACGTGCTGAGCCTTCTTGTTGGCTAGTTGAGCTGGCGTCTGTGCAGGGATGTATTGAATGTCCTGGTTTGAGTGATGTACACAGCACTTGTATTAACACTACACTTTAGGTACGCGATATTGTTTGTGCTGACGCGAATGTCTATTGTTTAGAGCTGTCGGCTGCGCGGGCGCGCGCGCGTGCGCCTAGCGAGGCTCGTCGATCCGAACAGAGCGAGTGAACCGCGGGTTGGCAGCACGCGAGTCCATTGTGTCGCCAGGTGGCGCCAGCGCAGCGCCGCGATATTAGTCATGCACATATCATTCTGACGTCACGCTGGTATAGCGTGAACATCCTGGGGGGGCCGGGGCTGCGGCTCCTCCTGAGCTGAATCCAGCGGCAGCCTGGCTATCTTGAACACAGGTCGTCGCAGATTTCCATGAGCTGTGTCCAGATCCACAACTTGGATCACTCCATCCTTGCCAGGCATTGTGCGGAGAATTCTCCCCAGCTTCCATTGGAGCGGAGGCAGGTCATCCTCTTTGATGAGGACCAGTTCACCCACTTGAGGAGGGGAAGAAGGGGAGAGCCATTTGGAGCGGGTTTGCAGGGTATGGAGGTAGGATCTGGACCAGATAGTCCAAAAGCGCTGAGAGAGCGCTTGAATGAGTTGAAACCGTTTAAGAGCAGATATGGGTCTGTCGTCAAAAGACTGCTCAGGTAGAGCGGTGAGCGGACGACCAATAATGAAATGTCCGGCCGTGAGAGGTTCAAAGTCCGTAGGGTCGGATGAAATCGGGCAGAGGGGTCTTGAGTTGAGTATTATTTCGTGCAGAGCGCCGAACCAAGTTATGTGCTGATTCGCGAGCTTGTGAGTGATTGCATCATTGTTTGTGCCGCAGTCTGAGCGAATGAGAACTGGAGTACCGCGACGTGAGATAAAACCTAACAGGGCTCGTGCTGAGTGAAATTGAGTGTGATTGAGTGAATGTACGTCTGCTATTTCAAGTGATACGGTTGGCAACAAAATTGGTGTGTTAGTGGCGTTCACTACACGTTGTGCGGGGTTACAAGAATTCTCTGTTGGAGTTGAAGTCATTGAGTGAAAATGAACTGAGTGTGTATGTGATGAGTGTGTGTGTGATGACTGAGTGCTGGTTTCATAGAGTGAAAATGAGCTGAATGTGTATCTGATGAGTGAATGTGTGAGTGAAAATGAGCTGAGTGTGTCTATATGTGCTGATTGAATGTGTGAGTGAAAATGAGCTGAGTGTGTATGTGCTGATTGAATGTGTGAGTGAAAATGAGCTGAGTGTGTATGTGCTGATTGAATGTGTGAGTGAAAATGAGTTGAGTGTGTATGTGCTGATTGAATGTGTGATGAGTGTGACTATATGTGAAAATGAGTTATTAAAAACTTGAGCGCTACCAACTCCAACGTGCGGATAGCTTGTAACTTGCGCGGGCCGAAAAAAAAAACAAAGACTATGTTCAAACGGAACACGGAAAATAAACACGACAGAGAAAAAAAATTTTTTTTTAAAAAACAACCTGTATACGAGCCGATAAACCAACGTGGAACACCCTATATGTGTACCATAAACAATAAAAGGCAGACAATAACAGGATAAAACTGTTCGGAAAACTTTTACCGTAACACAAGATTACCGCAACATTAAATATCAAAAAGGGCTGATGACCTTGTTCACTCCTATGTTATTATGCTATTTCCCGCTTACACGAAACTAATAAAATACCTATCTACTGCCTCGTTGGGTGTAAACAAGAGCGGACACTCCAATGATGCAATCACGCTTTAGTAATATACGTAATACGTAATATGTATATGCACGAAATAAAGTGAATTTATACTCTCACAAAAAATATCTCGCAAGATACGAGAACTATCTTTGACAGTGGGTAGATTTGCACCTCTTCGCGCGATAGAAAACAAAGTGAAGTGTAGGTACTCAAAACGTTGTAACACGATATGAAACTAAAATGTGAACTATGTATTTACGAGCAAAGTTGAATCACTTCGAGAACATTTGAAAAGATTGGGTCGGGAATTACATGTAAAAAATGTTGAGCAAAATGCTGACTTTGAGTTTAATTAATTTTACGTATGGGGTTTATAAGGGCTGATAATTAATCCCTGGAAGTGACGGGGGGGTTTAATAAAGAAATATAGTGGACTGTAATAAACAATTGGGCCGAATGGATATAATTATATTATCTGAGCTGAACAATAATTACAACCGTGATGAAAATGAGTTATTCTGTAAAGGGGCGTGGGGGGGCCGGTTCTAACCGATAAATGGAATGTTCCAGGCGGCGGTTCTAATTATCTACCCGCGATAGGTATTCGAAACCACAAAATATTTTTTGCCGGGAAAGGGGGCAAAATATGTAACCGGGTGAAAATGGACTGTAGTAAATCGACGGGGGCTGGTTCAAAACAAAGTTATGGGCCGGCGGGGAATAGTCGGGGGGTGATATAAACCAAAAATTTTCCTGGATTGAAAATGGACTGTAATAAATCGACGGGGGCTGGTTCAGTAGCGGTTTGAAGGGCCAAAATTGTGAAAATGGACTGTAAGGACCAGAATTCGATCCGGCCGAAGGACCAAAATTTTTCTTGTATTGAAAATGGACTGTAGGGGCTGAAAAGGGGCTGGTTCTAACGGTTCGAAGGGCCAAAAATGTAGCCGCTGGCTACAGGATGCAGGGCTGATGGAATTTGAGTGGGAGAGCAGACAGGATAAGAAAAAGATTGTGGGTAAACTGACCTTTGTTGGAATGTTGTTCTCGATGGGCCGACAGGAGATGCGGTGACGTGCTGAGCCTTCTTGTTGGCTAGTTGAGCTGGCGTCTGTGCAGGGATGTATTGAATGTCCTGGTTTGAGTGATGTACACAGCACTTGTATTAACACTACACTTTAGGTACGCGATATTGTTTGTGCTGACGCGAATGTCTATTGTTTAGAGCTGTCGGCTGCGCGGGCGCGCGCGCGTGCGCCTAGCGAGGCTCGTCGATCCGAACAGAGCGAGTGAACCGCGGGTTGGCAGCACGCGAGTCCATTGTGTCGCCAGGTGGCGCCAGCGCAGCGCCGCGATATTAGTCATGCACATATCATTCTGACGTCACGCTGGTATAGCGTGAACAATTGGTCTATTATTGTTTTAGATATAGTGAGAATTGCGAAGGTTAAAATACTATAATAAGAGCTTATGTAGACCTCTGTTTAATTGTCCGTTGAGTTCACCGTTTAAGACAACGCTGTTGATGGTACTGGAATTCTCGTTGATTCGTAGTTTCCGGCACTAACGTAGAATCTCTTTCCTTTGCAGACAAAAATGTAGATAGACAATCGTAGATAGATATACACTTTCCAACTAAAAAGTACGATGTCCATTGACCAGGCGTCGCCGTTGGTCCCGATAAAGCCGCAACTGACGCTGCAGAACAGCGCGTTCATAAAGAACAGTCATAACAGAAGCAGCTTTTGCGGAGTAACTCCTTCGCCAACAAACGGTAATGGGACATTCAAAACATTCGCCGTGAACAGGAAGAGCTGGAGCGGGAACGTGAAGCTTCCACTCCAACAGTTCAACACGCCTCAAGCGGAACAGCCTCCACAACTGGCAACTTTCAGATCCGGCACTGGAACATTCCCTAGAAACCGGGAGAGGAACAACAACTCGAATTCCGTCCCGAACGGAATATTAACGCCAAACGGGAACAGTGTTCAGACGTTCAAAGGAAATGAAGTGAGAAGGAACGGATGCGCAAATGGCCGTCGGTACGCTGAGATCGGAAACTGGAGTAAAAGGTGAGTACGTTCATTAATGGTGTTTTATCGTGTATACGGATTGTTAAAACGTATTTCGTAGAGACTTGATTAAGGTTATTTATTTCAAGAATCAAGGAATGGTGGACTATTATATATATCGTCACAACACGAATCCCTGAGGGGGTATCAGAGGTGTTCTGAGTGTGAACTGTGAAATACAACATCCACGTTCCAACGTCCCAACGTGAGCTCTATCGCCGTACTTCGGGCACAAATAGGTACACGCTTCTTAGGGCATGCGGGTTTCCTTGCAATGTTTTCCTTCACCGTTCAGCAAATTGTAAGTAAGAACAAATAATATGCACATAAATTCCGAAAAACTAATTGGTGCATGCCCGACCGGGGATCGAACCTGGATCTCAAGATTGAGAGGCCAGCGTTCTACCTCTGAGCTACCGCCGCTAGAATTTTCTATTGAGCATAAAACATCACATGAGGCTAATTAAAAGCTTTTTAACTATTCTAAACAAATAGAAAAGTCCGTTGCTTGTATGAAGTTATTTGAATAGTTTGGCTGTCGGTTTGCCGTACGTACCAACCATGTTATTTTTATTACGTATTCGAAGAGCCGTTTCGCAGCCGGATTGTGAAAAACCCGCCTTTTTCTAATTAATCGAAACCGAACACTTAAATTCAAAAACTCACTCAATAGTTATTCAACAAAACCTTATTACCTATATATTGTGTATGTGTTGCCATCACAAAGTTTCCATTGGTTTCTGTAAATTAGAAATTCAAAAATTTTGAATTTTAAAATAACATTTGCACACGCTATGATTATGATTATAATAAATAGTAGTTGGAAAAAAATAATTACAAGCAAATACGATAAAACCTTACCCCAAATATTGCATGACAATATGATGTGTCATTTTTCTCCTGGTGCTATATTACAAAACTTCGCGTGACCCTTCGTGTTCTTCGGCAGGTAAATAAAAGCATTAGGCGCAACTTGTCTTAAGAAGTTTTACTAGGCTTTATTTATTTTCTTCCTTTTTCGTCTCCAGTAATTCTATAACAAGTTTTCCAATTTCATTCTCTCGTCGCTTTCATTTCCTCCCACTTCGCTCCCTTAATATTACTTTTATTGGCTCAAACCATTTAACAAACATTGCTTACAGAATCTCATATAGATTGAATTTCGTTTTAATAAAGGATGATCCTGCGGGCGCATAAAATTTTACAGTTTGCAAAGGACTTGTTTGCTTTTGTGCGAATGAATCCATTATTATTTCGATCAGAGAAGTCAGTTAAGGAAAAGTAATGCTCATGTTTACCACAACTTATCTAATCGGAATCTTCATTATGTTGTGTGCGTATAGGAAGTTTGTCCATAATTCTCGCTGGCTCAATTTGGGGCGAGCTAAGTCGCTCGATAAGATGCCGACGTCGAAATAATCTGGCTCTAGTATTTCGCCTTTTTATGAGGGTTCGTTTAGTTTATCACGTCCATGATGCCCCGTCACTAACGTCGATGTTATCGCCCCTCTATTTAGCGGTTCTTGCTCTATCGTCTATTTATCTAGCTTGTTTACTTCTTTCGCGATGCCAATTATTTTTAATGCCTTCTCTTAGGAAATGTCCTCTATTATCTTCCCACTAATTGTGATAGGCATGACTTGTAAAATTATTGTAACGGTTCATAAATACTGCATTTCCCTTTACTTTTATGTTTCAAGAAGAAAAATTTTGCACCTGCAAATCTTAAAGCAATCTCAATTTAAAATCAAGCACCCGTTCTCGGTAAATTTAATATTCTGAACGTAATCTGGTATAATCAAGGCGTCAAGGTTAACCGCCTCACTTCCCAACGCACCGCGCATTGTTTCGTGCTCACATCGACCGTATCTTCCACTGAACCCTGTTCTTGAAGCCGTTGTTTTGCTTCTTTATGTAATTAGATAAACTCTGCGGCGTTGCTTCCACGAGTATTACAACAACAGAGCTTGTCTAAAATACTCTTGTCATCCGCTTCTGTTGGATCATTGTTATTGTTTCAATACTTCAATATATTTTTTCGTTTTGGCTGGCATCGGGTAAATGAAAACTCCGAGATCAACGTCTTTGTTCATTATTGGTATTTTTTTAACAAAACAACTTACAAAGATGGTGGCATGTTCTATTTAAGGAGCTGGTTTCTAATAGAAAAAGTGTCTGTAGGTCTGTTATAATGGCGGACCCTTAAAGACCGTAATTTAGTTCAATTACCAACGGTCGACCGACCCGACTTTCACTGGCGGCGCAACTTGTCATTCGTCTAAAACCATTTTAAAAATAAGATACGTACAAACCTTGTCAAATAATAAAATTGGTGTTTTACTAAATCCAAGGATTAAAAATAAATCTTTTAAGATATTCTTCCTAAAACGATTTTAATTGTGCGAAATTATAGTAGAATGTTGATTATTAAAACATTTTCAAGATTTCAAGACCTGGTTTAAAAGCTTGATTGAGCAACCCAAGATTGCAACCGCTTCAAAATATGTGCAATTTCTAAAGATATCCAAGCTCAGATGCAACATCATTGCGTAACCAGATGTGACTTCATGTGACTGATGGTTGCAATTCTCTGCACAGATTTGCATGCAAAATCCGACAACAGTGATTGAACACTCAATCAGAAGAGTGAAAGTAAAGCCGAAGAGGTTTTACCCCTCTACTTGAGTAATAAACTTTATTGATTTTGTGCAATATGGGTCACCGTGGTCCGTAATGCGCGAAATACCTTTATAATCGAATTTAATTCTGATTCGTATGTTTATTTTTAAAGTCTTCTTCAATATCTGCGTATTATAAAATGGTGTGACTGTACTTGTACTTTGATGCCGCAAGCTGGCGCCTATTTTCTGCTTGTAGAAAGTAGGCTTACGCAATAAGGGACTTGGAAGGCGTGAGTAATGATTTACGTTTTCTTAGAGAAGCCATAACCGCAAGTTATGGCTTTAGTTACGAACAATAATCTTCTCTTCGTTTACTCTTTTTAAAGAAAGCAAAATTAGTCACATTTACAAAAAGGCGTTTGACTATAATGTCTATTTAAGCATAAGTTTATGTAAAAGAACGCCCTGTTGACTGACTGACTGATCTGTCAACGCCCACACCAAACGGGTGGATCTAGGAACATGAAACTTGTAGGTTTCTTGTACGATGACATCCATCAGGAAGAGTTTATAAAAGTACCAAGGGATGAACGGGATCAACGTGAGCATTACTGCAGGGCATCCCTCTAGTCTGTACAGGTATAATATATATATATATATATAATGAAAATAATTGTGTTCATAAAAAATACCCTGACTGAATGATTTATTGATGCCTAGACCATAAGGTTAAACCTAGGAACATGAAATTTGGACTAGGTTTCTTGTATGACGTTGACATTAGCTAAAAAGAGATTTTATACAATTTCTACGGGATCTAGAAAAACGGTATTCACGCGAGTAACCCTGTGGGGTGTAAAACAAGTAATTTATTATTTGGCAAAAATGAAGAGATTAAAAACATTTGCATCAAAATATGGAGGAGCGAAATGTCATCGTCCATTTCATCCTGCAAGGCCTGACAATGGGTCGTAATAATATTTTCCCGGACGCCATTTTTAAAAGGACGGCACAGGACAAAAGGTTAGCGGGAAAATAATTTTCTTCCAAAAGGCAGGACATCTTCCACTATTGTGAAAGGATTTGAAAGACCCTTTTTGTGACTTCCGAGGCTTTTTCTTTCCCGACTACGAGTATAAATAGGCACATTTTATAAAGCATTATCTATGAGAGTTTATTTTCTTCGGGAACTGAAAAATTTCTATGCAGACTGGTTTTTAGCTGTGCCAATGAAAAATATGTGCATTTTTGTGCTACCACAAGTATAGACGAGCATGATGTAACCAGAATGTAAAACAATTACAAAAGAGAAAAACGTAATACAATACATACATGCATTTCAAAAGAACCACTCAGGTTTATTTGTATCAATTTGCGTACTTGTAAACAACGCAACCCCGGGACCTTTGTCAATACAACAAATAGAGGCATCAGCACCTGTCAGTAATGTTTGCAGAGTAAATAATGTTGCAAATAATAAAATTCTGGTAGGATGTTCGAGGATATTGAATATCGAAGCGATCGGGCGTGCCGCAGGCCTCAGCTTTGGGCCCTCTCCTCATTGCGTATTCGGGACGCATGGTGAGGCATAAATATCCAGACCTGTCGCTCTCATTACAATAACTTCGTCTCTGTTATGGACGTCCCTAAAGGATGCAAAGGATATAGTCTCCCTTAGGACGTCACTCACTTTGGTAATGGAATTCTTCACTGCCTTTGTTTAGTAAATTATTCAGGTATCTTACTCCGTACACCACTTCCTTTGTTTCAAGAATATTAAATCTAACGATTCAAGACCTATCGGGAGTAGAGTTTTGGAAGTGCATCAGAATGAAAGTCGATATGCAGCTGAAAGCCCGACTCGGTCTGGTGAGCACGCCAGCCTGCACAGACCCGTTCGAGCCAATACGTGTAGGAGATACCAAGCAACCCCTAACATTGGGCCCACCGACGTCACTCGTGCGTTCACCGCCTGTTTGTTATGCTAATTGGGCCTCCACTAATTTGCACAATAAAACAACATTTGCACGTTCAACTCCAATGCAATGTTTTAACGAGCCGTTTTGTCTTCTCCAGTTAATAAACGTACGCATCACTTGCAAAAGGTAGAACTGTTAAGTGTTGGTAACTTTGATCTTACTTTAAATACTTGATTGGTTGTAAATTAAGCTAATCATTTGTTAAAGGTGAGAGAAACTTTTATTTTGCAACGATATTCTGAGCCTTATCGATTTTTGTTTACAGTTCATTAGTGTCTTTGTTATCGTCATCTTTAAACGCAATATTATCATTTATTTTCACGTTATTTGAATCGCTATTATCAAGTTGCCTCACCACAGCGTCATTAAAATTTATGGTTGTTGCCATAACTCGTAATATACCGTCCAGTCCATTGACTCGCTCCACACAAATGGCGCCATTGCTAATTGTTGCAAGTGGCCTCCTTAATAATGGTCAAGAGTGGCCTGCTTTACAAACTGAATATTGTCAATGACCCATTTAACATATTTCACCGATATTATGTTACCTTCTTAATTCTGATGTATCTTAAATCAAATGGATTCCTACATCTATTTGATTTAAGATACATCAGAAGTAGGAGTATTTTAATATGAAATTGCACTGATTTGGCTTCTACTGCCTACACTTATAAACGTTGACGTATTCTACCTCACATTGAACACCTACGATCATTCACCTACACTAAAATGTGAAAAGGAAGGGGATCCCCGTCTGCACTTCTGACTCATCCGTATTCTATGTCACTTAAGCATTGGTAAGGATTCGTCTAGCCTGTGATTTAGCGCTGACTCATCATCATAATGCGCTTTGCTTTCTATAATATTGATGTATAATGTGAAAGATTTTATGACAGGTTTTCTTTGTTTTATTTATGTCGTTAAGAGTAAGACATTTTTTTACGGACTTTTTCCAAGTCAGCTATCTTGTATCTTCACCATGCGTTTTATAAAAAAGGTGTAGGGAGTCTAGTTGAGATAAAATGTACCTACGACTACGAACTGTGAAGTGTTACGTGAAACATCAAAGAACTTGAAAACATTTAAGTGGTCCTCAGTGCGACATGTCACACCCTCCTTAAACTCACGTGGCCCAAACCGTTGTGAAAATTATACATTTAGAAGCAGTCAACTTTGTAACCCCTAAATATTGGTATCGAAATTAAATCTTTGTACAATGGACTACTGATTTTGGTTCAGCATCGTTCGGTCTAGTTCAATCAAAAGATAAAGGCCTATTGGCTTGTGTGCCATAATTAAGACCGATATAAGCTGATTGACGTAGACGGATTTTAACAAAGCGAGTTGCCAAATCATAAATAGAAGAGTTAAAAGGAATATTTATATATTTATATAATTAATAAAAGGATTGTCAACGTCAACGTCAAGCAGACATATATTTTTTCAGCATTTTTATTATTTAATATTTTTTTAGTCTTAAGACTGCGAAAGAAAAACAAATTATTCACAAAATAAATATTTCAGCACCGTAAAAAAAAAAAAATTAAAACTACTATGATTTTTCGACAATTCAAGCCTCTCAAGTAACCTTCAGCGTTATGGCCTGGATACCAACAGCTTCGACCATGAGGAGTGACATCTAACAGCTTTTATGATTATGAACATTCAAGCAAGACCTCGGTGACCAGGTTCTATGTTCCACATAAAACTGTTGTTCCATATAAGTAAGATCCAGGAGCCCGTTCCTAGCGGTAACAAAACGTGGAACAGTCCAATCCAAGATCAAGTGCAGTGCCCAAATCTTAGTTTTGTTTTATAAAAAAAAAAGTTCTAGATATAATTTATTTTTTAAGATAGTTTTAATAGCTTGTTTTTGCTTTTAGGTATTTACATTTTAAGTAATTTGTTTATTTTTTTGTTTTCTTTATCTACATAGTCGAATTTATTTGTTAGAATAGTTATTTTTCTATTGGCAGTATTACTCATTTATGTCGCAGACCGATGGCCCTTCCTCCAGTAGCCAGCCCTTCATGGCAGCGTCACCAGATCGCGTGTTGTGTCCAGATTGCCCTGTGCCCAGACATTTTAAAGGACAGAGAGGACTAAAAATACATTTTGGAAAATCGCACAAAAATATACAGGCGTGTTCAAAAAACTCAGTAAGTTCCGGATCCACATCTTCATTTTCATCGTTTTGGTCAGACCTCAGTATTTATAAAAATTCTTTTCCTACAGTAAAAAGAATCCCACGAGGAGCTAGGCACTCAGTGGCGGCCTCTCTGTCCTCATGCATAAGAAACGTAATAAACAACAATGACAGAAATAGCTGGGAGCTGTTCTTTACATTTTCCTATCGGATACTCCATGTTCAAAGGGGCAGTGACAAGGGCGGCTCCTTCACCCAAAAGATAAAAAATAATTGTAAAAGCCCTATAGACTTAAGTCAAAATAACTTGAGGGATAAAGCAAACCAGACATATAATATCTGTAAAAAAGTTGAATCCAAAGTTAACGATGGGGATATCAGGGGAGCTGCTCAGCTCCTTTTTTCTGATGACGCTGTCGCACCTGACACACCAGAGACTTTAGCGTCTCTGCAGTCAAAACATCCACCTCCAGCAGCGACCACTCAACTGCCTGACCCGCCTGATGCCAATACGCGAAGTCCCGAGGCTACCGCAGAGGAGGTAAAAGGCGCGATTTCTTCCTTCAGGAATGGTTCGGCCGGCGGTCTCGATGGATTAACCCCCCAACACTACAAAGACCTCATCTGCGGTATAACTGGAGAGGCCGGCCGGACACTACTGGAGCAAGTGACGCACCTTGTCAACCTGATGCTCTCCGGTAAAGTGTCAGAAGATGTCACTGATATTCTTTACGGTGCCAGTTTATGTGCCCTTAAAAAGAAAGACGGCGGCATCAGGCCGATTGCTGTTGGGAACACTATCCGCCGTGTAGTCTCAAAGATATGTTGCAAACACATCTTGGCCGACCTGTCGAATAAATTTGAACCAGTCCAACTTGGCTTTGGGACCAAGGGAGGGTGTGAAGCCGCCGTGCATGCGGCTCGCACCTTCCTGACACACGGCGGAGGTGAGGTGCTGCTAAAGGTGGATGTTAGGAATGCATTTAACTCAGTCGACAGGGGTGCCTTGCTGTCACAGATCAAAGAAAACATCCCAGCAATATATAACTACTTATGGCAGTGCTACAGTCACCCATCGAAACTGATTTACAAGAACCATCTAATACACTCCACCGTTGGTTGCCAGCAAGGTGACCCTCTCGGACCGGCGATTTTTAGTTTGGCTATACATCCACACATCGCGAATCTAAATTCAAAATTTAATGTCTGGTACTTGGACGACGGAACACTCGGAGGCGATGCAAACTCAGTACTTTTAGACCTCGAAAACATTATAAGTAACTTTAAAACTATTGGCTTAGAATTAAATTTCTCAAAGTGCGAACTTTATTTGAGCAAATTTTTATCACCCCAAGAACATAATAATATAGTGACAAAATTCAGCGATCTAGCTCCAAATTTAAAAATAATTGACAACGATTCACTTCGCCTCCTAGGTGCTCCGGTTCTAGATGATTCAATTCCTGGTTTCATCGAAGAACAAATATCTAAATTTGAAGAATCATCTGGACGTCTTAAACAAATTAATCCCCATATGGCTTATTTCATCATAAGATATTGCCTCTTCGTTCCTAAATTTACATATGTTCTGCGCTGCTCAACCATTTGGAAACATCAAAATTTACTTACTCGTTTAAATGATATAATTAAGTCGACTTTAACCGAAATCCTAAATTGCTCTTTCGAAGAACGGAATTGGACCCAGGCAACACTTCCTATCAGGTGTGGTGGTCTGGGTATCCGAAAAGTAAGCAGCGTAGCACTTCCAGCCTTCCTGTCCTCAGCCTACAGCACGATCGACCTCTTCGGTAGAATAATAAACCCATCACTTGGTGATGTTGAAGTTGCGTGCTTGACTGAGGCCAGGGACGTATGGCGTGCAACCACCGGTCCCGACGAAAGTATCCCGATCAATCTGGCTTCGCAAAAGCTTTGGGACGGGCCGCTCTGCAGTCAAGTTCAAAAGAACCTACTGGAAACTTCAACAAACCCTGCAGAGCGAGCTCGTCTTCTAGCAACTAGCGAGCCAGAGTCGGGATATTGGTTAAATGCATTACCATCTGCCAATATCGGGACCCTATTGGAGAGGACTACTTTCAGTCTGGCCGTCGGTCTGAGAATAGGTGCCAAAATAAATGAGCCACATCGCTGCCGTTGTGGACACAGTGTCGATCAATTGGGCCACCACGGCTTATCTTGTCAGCATAGTGCTGGTCGTCTGTCGCGCCACGCTACCTTGAATGACGTCATTCGTCGGGCCCTTGCCAGTGCCAGTGTGCCGGCTATATTAGAGCCAAAGGGCATAGCACGCGATGACGGCAGACGGCCCGACGGAATGACGCTCATTCCTTGGAAAAACGGGCGGTCACTGATATGGGACGCAACGTGCGTTGACACATTGGCACAGTCCCATGTCCAAGTGACCGCAATAAGGGCAGGCGCGGCAGCCGCAAAAGCTGAAGTCTTAAAAAGGCGCATATATGGAGCCCTTGGCGAGGGCTTCATATTTGTGCCTTTTGCTGTAGAAACTCTTGGGCCGTGGGGTTCGGAAGCGCGGCGACTTTATAAAGAAATTTCGTCGCGCTTGGTCGACGCTTCAGGTGACCGAAGGGCTGGAAGCTACTTTGGCCAAAGAATTAGTTTGGCCATTCAACGTGGCAACGCCGCCAGCCTTTTGGGCACCCTTCCCAACGACGGCAGCGATCTGGCCAGCATTTTCTATTTATTGTAATTATTTTAAGTTTTACTTTGTTAGATTTTTTATTTTTAGGTCATCTTTAGTTAAGTTTTTAATGTTATTTAAGTTTTTAGGTAAATATATTCCAATATTATGACTAAACAGGATCTGTTGAATAAGTATTTTGAGGAAAGAAATTTTTTTATTAAAACTAAATAGTAATCTTAGTACAATAAAAATTTTGTTTAGAAAGCTGTCTCAAAGCTCGTTCAATTTACTACATAGATGTCGTGCAAAAACAATATCCTTACAAGACTTGACACTTTATAATGAAGAAGCACAAAAACAATTTGAGTTTATAAGCTTTTAGCGATCCGTCCATCAAACCACGATGCCCGTTATTGAATCTATCCGTCCCTCGTTTGCCTCCAATCTACCTCCGATGTCGTGAGACAGACGATGTTATTACATAACTGTCATTCTCGGCTTGTTAGCTAAAACTAGATTGTTACCACGTTATCCATGACACCAAAGAAGGATGAATCCTTCTCTATTTGTAAAGTATTAGGAGCTACAGTATCTAAATAAGAGTTTATTGATAAGTTTGTGATTGGTTTGTATTGTGAATTGGATCGATTGGGTTTGCATGTCAAAGGTGATTTGGAATTTTAAGGAAACAAGTTGGAGGGCTCGTTTCAAACTGTGCCATTGCAGTGGTTTTGATGAAGTGGATTTTTTAATCTTGACAAAGTTTATATTTAATGTTATTATTTCTGTTGGGTGGCTATTATTACTATTTTATTTTCAACATCACAGCAACGCCATCAGAATGAGCATGATACATCACTAAATGACGTTTAAAATGCGTCCATTATCGAAATTCACTTGTGTGTTCATTGTACGTATAATTATCTACAGTTTCCAGTTTACTGGGTAATGTCTAGTCTAGTATCCACTCACGTTTCGAGGATGGTGTACAGATTGTTTGTTTCGTATTTGTAGTGGTCGTAATAATTATCTAGAAATTTGTTTCTCAGTAAAATTTAGTATTAGAATAAATGAATTAAGAAATCTCTTCCAGTAAACCTTGAAGAAACAAATAGAAACATTTATATCCCAGAAATTTACATCAGTGCATAAATAATAAAAAGTTATTTTAAACCAATAATCAAAACATGAATATACTACATGCAAATACAAATGCATAAATACACATACACATATATATCAAAAGGAACAAATAGTATAATATTATTAAAACTCGCGTGAGCTGACATACACGTGTGATTGTTGTTGACTATATGGCATATAGTCAACAACAATCACACGTGAGTGTTGAAGCCGTATGTAATAATAATTTAGGAACAAATAGCTTAGTCAGTAAGTCATTCAAAGAGAGGAGAGGTAAAAAAATTCAAGTAATATTTAAAAGAGGACACAGAATAAAGATCTTAGAGGTTTTCATTCCAGAGCCGATTGACCGTGAAGGATTTGGAGAAACAATCAGTGGTGTGTGCAGGCATCGCCAGATCAGGATGGTGATAGGAGAGAAGCGTTCTGTTGCTACGGGCAATGCCAAAGACAACTCTTTCTCGAATAATTGGGGTAATTTAGATACAAAATTTCTGCCGCTACTCAATATTTAATTTATGCCGGCAATATTTAAATAAGTTTTTACATAATATCATACAGAAAGTAAAATTTTTCGCAAATGTAACTTAATGTCGAGTGTCAATCAGAGCAGAGTAAAACAGTTATTTTATTCACTTTGTCAGAGTTAAGCGGAAATGTGTGACATAAGATGGTCTTATGTGTGCAGCTTGTTGTAGACGTCACTTTTGTATTTCTTCATATTTAGTACAATATTAGTATAATATTCAGTACAATAGTTTGTTTCCAACAGTTAACCAACTAAATAATGAACAAAACTACATGAAACAAATAAATAACTAAATAAACAATGAATTGAAACATCATAGAGCTTTATTTTAAGGGCTTAGTAAATTCTATTAAATAAATTCACCAAATGCTTTTAAATTTACAACTGTGGGCGCTGCCAATGAGTTGAAATATTAAACAGTTTATACCGAGATTTATTTCAATAAAATATATGCCGATATGAGTACAGTAACTGCCTCTAGAATATCACAGTAAAAGCATTACAGTGAAACGTCCAGCCTTGGGGCTCAGTCGATAAAACGTTTCTTTTACACTCCCCGTCGGTCCGTCCTCGCCAATAGAGGTTAACGTTGGAGATAAACTTCCGCCGCACATGGTGTGTTCTAGACCGATTCTTTCATAGCTTTGTAAAGCGAGCATTTAGTCATTTTTAAAGCCTCCTCTAGGTACTGACACCAGCAGTTCAAGCTCCGGCTGTGACCCCGCAATTAGAACTGCTAATACCTAGGTAGCCTGTCATGTTGGCATCAGTACAATTAGCTTTCAGATACTGGTTGATTTAATCGTTAGGAGAAAGGACCCAAAGAGTAGCGACATTGCTTAGTTAACTAATTACCGACATAACCGTAGCTAATTATTAATTCTGATCTACAAATAAAAAATTTACAAATAAGACACATAGAATAACTAATAATAAACCTAGAAATCATTGTAAAAGAAACCTGTAATGCATTCACAGCTCTAGACCTCAGTCTGCTACCCTTAGGGCCTATAGCAGATGGCATCACAACCTCCACAGTGTGAGGTTATAAAAACCCCCAGGCTCTGCCGCCGTAACACGCCAAGCTTTTTGTAGAATACTTTTATTTTTATCTTTTGTTTTAATTGATGAGATGTCTGCGTTGATGGCTTTTGCTTCAGGCAATACTTTTATACTGAAAATAAAACGCAGGGATTAAATCTTTAGCAAAGTATTTTTTCTTTTTACGAAATACAAGTTGAGATTTTTGCAAAATGTTGTTAATAAAAAAGACGTAGTAAGGAGGTTAATAAGGAGGTTAAATTATAGTTTTGATGATAGCTATAATACATACAGTAACTATCTCTTATTCTTTATATATCTAACAATTCTTAATAGGAATTCCTCCAGTCCATATCACTTTAATGTTCCACTTCACTATCACTTTCTAATCTCAAAGATCGGAACAGTACACCCGAGTGGTTTCGTCATGTCTTAAGGGTCGAATTTCTGGATTTGTAACAAAATATTAAGAAATAATTATAACGCCCAAAATACAATATCATACTATAGTAGCTTCAAAATAATTGGCTTTTCCATAGTCATGATACCAGCTGTGAATTCCTAAAATAATCTAATATCACGCTTATGGAAAATCCAATTATTTTGAAGCTACCACAGTATCATTAAAAATATGTTTATGCATATAGCAAACTATTGCTTAAAGTTGTATGAGCTAAACATTTTATTTTTGTGGTTATAATTATTTCCTAATATTTTATTACAAATCCGAAGAATCGACCCTTAATGACTAGTGGACCAATGAGACATCATGGGACATGGCGTTAAGCCTCGCCCGCATACTTTCTGACTGATAACAGGACGTAATAGTTTGTTTCCAACCAGTGGAAGAAAATGGGTTAAATGAGGGTTTTGATCAAGATTAATGGTCAAATCCGTTTATTAAATTCTAAATATGTGGGATTTGTGGATTGCAGTAATGTTTGAAATTTTTAGTTTTTGAAATGAGTGATGGATGAGTGAGAATGAGAATACTGCTCGTAAGTCTGACTCGTATTACCTTCACGTAGTTATCTACATAAAATGTTAGAGGAATATAGTATTTTAACTATTTGAATGAATGAATGAATATATGTTTATTTATTTCAAAGATAACTTAATCTAAATACATCCCACAAAACCAAGTAGAAATTTAAAACAGTCTGTTGGACATTGAACAAGAATTTTGGGTTTGGTTTCTAAAACAAAAAAGCATAACCGTTACAATATTATAAAGATAATTCGAAAAAAAGCCTATGTTGAGAAATGAAACTGAATGAGCCGCCTTTAGTCCAGTTGCTACTAATACATCAAACAATAATAATTGAATTAATAAACCAATCCTCAAGCCCACCCCACCTACGGTTGAGTATCAAAAAGCCACAATCGCGGCACTGATTGACGGCTTCATTCCCTGGACAACCATGACCCCCGCGTTATCCCTGTTCTAGGGAATTCAATAAACATAGTCTGCTACATGAAGGTTAACAAGCTTGGTCTGATTATGATGGGGCAAACCACACCTTAAGCATACCCGAGGGGCTTTATTACTAGAGTTGAAGGTCATAATTAGAACAGCAAAAATATTTTTGAACTGATACAAATGTGTATTCAAAACTAATCATAGATGCAATAAATGTTGTGCTATTTACGTCATTATTCGAAAAATTCTCAATTAAATTCAAATATTGGATGGCTTTTACTGAGTTGTTGACCACAGAGATGCCATTCTGTTAGCCATATTATTATATAAGCGATATGCAGTATGTGCAGATATCCAAAGCAAACCATCAAATTACACCGTTACATTACCCCTGAGGATTCCAAACTCATACTCCACGCAATTCAATCACTCTATAATGATATTACACATTGAATACCGCCATGATTTTCATTCAATTATTCGTACCTACCTATGCAGTGATATTCTTTTGATATTAAATTCACATTTTTGATACCTTCATCGAATATTTTGTCCTTTCCGAGCTTGAAATTTTACTGCTTGGAAATCGGAAGATAAGAAATGTTTATAGATACTTTTTATGTTGCTCTTTGATAATAATCTTTTAATATCAAAGTAAGTTAGCGTGTTTCTGTAGATAAGCAATGAACTGAATCTCTTCTCAAGTATTTTAAAGATTTGCTTTAGATTTGTTTTACTATCCATCTTTATAATGTTCCTGAAGTAACAAGCTCGTATTTCTATCACTCAGATCTGTACTTGCCTCCTGGTCATAAAACAGAGCGTAAACACATAAATCTGGGCTTAGCCAGAATCGAACGCGGAACGTTCAGTGGGCGGGTCCCGTTGCCTCACTGAACCGTTGCAGTACGTATCGACGACTCTAAGGTCCTAATTAAAGGTCATTGGGTTTGAAAGGCTGTACGAATAATATTACTTGTATAAACATATATTCTTGGATTTATTTTGTATCTGATACATTACCCACACACTTAAACAAAATCACAGGGGGCAGGGGGTCTCTTCTTAGAATTGTTTTATAATTTTAATAATGGGTTGTATTTAAGCGCACAACAGATAATACTAAAAATGCTACTACAGTGTTCTATCAAAAATACTAACTGCAAATTAAAAAATACTGACTTGCTCATACTAACTTATAATACTAACTTATATATTATAGGATTTCTGGGTTTACATGCAAAAATAACCACAAAGGTTATGTATGGCGGTATAGTGGAACTACGTTCTACTTGCCATCATACGTAATCTTCGAACCTAACCTACCGGTTTTCTTCTGCGCTGAGGGATTTTTGTTGGTGATATTTAGTGTGCAAAATAGTAGTAGGTTACCGGCTTTCTTCTGCGCTGAGGGATTTTTGTTGGTGATATTTAGTGTGCAAAATAGTAGTTTTGATGTACAAATAAAAATATATCTTTGATAACTTACATACTAAACATCTTATGAACTGAGTAAATTATCGTATTCGATTCAGAATCCAAAATTCCTTAAACTCTACCTAATCTTAGAGCTCAAGCTTCTCATTCGATTTCTGCGGTTCCAAAAGCTTTCTTATTGGTATTCCGTCCTTAATCCTTAAATTAAGGGTATTTACTTGATTCAAACCATTCGATGCCAAGTTTAAATCCAGGAAAGTCCCTGTGTCTTGTGTTCTTAGCTTTGAAAATCATTTTCCTATTCAAACTGGGAGATACTTTTCAAACAAATAAGCATTGACTTAAGTAAATAAATACATTGTGTGCCATTCTGTGCATCTTAATTGGTTAGGGTTTCGTGACGATGATTATCATATTATGATGGACATGATATGCAAACTAATCTATCTATTACTAGTGTAACATGTCCGTTATTGATATTTGATTTATCGATGGGGACGTATGATATTCCAATAAATGTATGTAGGTTTATAATGTACTACATTTGTCCAATTCACAGATTATGAGAAGATTTAAAAAAGATGGTAATTTGGTTATGTCCATAACATGTCCGTTATTGATATTTGATTTATCGATGGGGACGTAAGATTTTCCAATAAATACATGTAAATTTATTTTACATTTGTATAATTCACAGATTATAATAAGTAATTGTTCATCATTAAAGTGGCCATTTTAAGAAATATAATTATTTGGGCAATATAACAGCAAATACTACCGGTAATACTAAGGGCTCAGAAAGCACCGTCTTAAATCAAACCTGAAATTCAACAGAGAGGGTTCCAAAACATATATTTTAATTTTGATAATAGCTTTCGAAATCCGACAGGATATAACCCTGTCAATATAAATAGGATATCAAACATAAAGTTCGAGAATACCCGGTACCTATTCCATTTTGGTGCTTTGTCGTGATCGGATGTGCTAGATTTTGATGAATTATTCATATTCACCCATCAGTTTGATGAATATGCTGTGAATATTATTTTGCAATATGAATCAAGTTTACAAATTGAATTTCGAGACTTTGACGTTATCGTTTTCATTTTTTATCTCTGAAAATATGTATGCTTGGAGTCCAAATCTCCGGCCTATTTTATTTTCTTGCGTTTTATGATGTATGCTTTGTGCCAATACATGTAGGAAGTTATATTATAACTAAGATAGGGTACATCCTGTTTGATTTCAAAACATAATTATCGAAATTTAAATACTCATTTGTAATATCCAGACGTATTTTCATTGTGTTTTGACACTTTGCTGTGTCCAATGTTGCCCTAAAAAATATTTCTTTACGTCCTAATATAATATGAACTATTTTGTTACTTTTTAGGGCTACATAAGATAGCAATCCGATTTTGGAATAGTCATCCTCTAGACTAGACATCCGACAATATCTCTCTATCTCTACCTTTAAAACCAAAGTCTATCAACACTATCTACAGCTACACAATCAGTCACCTCACTTGTAATGTTCACTTTGCTTCGTTAGTCGGCGGAGCTACCAATATATTGTTATGAATTTATTTATATATATAATATATTTTTTGTATTTATGGGTACATATGTATTTATAACTACTTAATTTCATGTAGACATTATTAAAAGTTATTTTTTAAAATAAAGTAATTAATTTACTTGGCATTATCCTTGAAATCTCCACATCGCCTTTGTGCATTGTGTATAATTTTTGTTCAATAAAGTGTTTACTTAAATGCATACAGCAAATCGCCAAAACGTAGTGGACACCAGGTGGATAGAAACTGCATTAAGCGGTTGAATATTTAAATGTGTAGTGTAACAACCCCATCAGGGTGGTCGAGCACCTATCGACTGATGCAAGCCTGGTCTATTTGAATAAAAGGCTCTTTATTTGCAAGGAGCGTTTCAGGAATTTAAATTCATGCTTAGCAGTTTTCCCCTTAGAATAATTTATAAACACTTTTTCATTGTGAAATAAAATCATAATTTTTTTCAAGTCTTTTTTCCAATGGCATTTAGAAAGAATGAGATGATTCTAATTATTTTAGAAAAGCCGGTTTCAAAATTTAACAAGCCAATCAACGTTACTCTCTAAGTCTAAATGATCAAATCAACAAGTTTTATCCCATGTTATGTGGTGAAATATCTACCAAAATGTCGTTAACAAAAACCTGTTTTAATACACTTGAAGTTGTTCTTATCTGGACTACTTCTTGACAAACTGATGTAAAATATGAAAGAAACATTTTGTCATAACATATATCCACGGTGTCAGAGGTGTTTCCTTGTAAGACTGCCACAGGTGCAGTGCAATTGTACGCCCTTCTTTACAGTCGATTTTTAACATCCTGTCATGATATAAGATGAGTCATTTTGGTATACTTCGAGCACAAATACACGTTTTTAAAGCCTTCACAGTGTTTTCCTTCACCGTTTAGTGAAAATTCACATTAACTCTGAAAAGCTAATTGTTGCATTCTCCACCAACAGAATTTGGACTCGATTCACAAGATTGAGATTCCTACGTCCTACCAACCTAGCCTCTGTTCTTTTATAAAACTATTCAACGATTTAAAGACATTTATGTTGTAGCAGATCTTGATCACTTATCATTATCACGCATGCATCTTGTCGTTACACTACTGCCACCTAGTGCGTGCAATCAAAGACAGTCTACGATCGATACCGTTTAATGTCGTCATTTTATTGTGATTTATTTTCGTTTTCCGGGAATAGACGATTGGAGCGTTTGCCATCTGGTGGACATAATTAACCTTCTATTCTATTTTATGGTCATCAAAAGAGCCATCTGTAGCAGGCGCTTGGCTTTGTTGCTTTTATTTGGTCTTGTTTTACGCAGTTTATTTCATCTGCTTGCTGCATTGTCAGTTTAATATTTTCGTACAAGGCTAACATTTACTATATTTCCACAGATCGTTAGCTTTTCGATTTATCGAAGACTGTCTATTATCAGGGAGTTAGGCAATATCATACTTGGATTAGACATTAAACTTTGAGTTGGAAGTTTCAGTTTTTTTCAAGAGTTTGTTCTTGAGTTTTACAACGAAATGGTAAGAAAAAAATATATTGCCAAAAAAATACTCGTGAGGTAACAAACAATAATAATTTCACACGTGAATTTGAATGTAATTAATGTAATGTTATTGTAATTTCAAAAAAATTATGTTTGCTACTATGGAAAATGCTAGTATTTTAAGGCTAGTAATTTTAATAATATCATTAAAATATCAGTTCTTGCTTAAAATACATTATTTGCACATTTCATAAAATATTTATAAAAAATGGATCATCCTCATCAGCTTAGCTCTGATTTGCTCGGCTTTCCAAATTTATTACCATGTAAACCTGTTAGGTTTAAACCTAACACGCTCTCTTCGCTTCGCTCGTCGTCGCACCTATTTTTGACTTTTGGTTGAAAAGCAATTGAATCATGTAGGGATAGTTTTGAAGTACTTTCTTAGTTTTCAATTATCCGGACATTTGCAATCATTCTAGGATTTTTGCATTGATCCGTTTTTTCCACAGAACATATTAACAAAGAATAATGGTTATTATAATAATAATGGTCAAATAATGGAATATTAATAATGGTTTTTTTGATTATCCTGCGACATTCGTATTATTTTAGTGATGAGCAATTTGCCTGCGTAATAGTTATTTGTTGTGTTGTGATTTCGTTTCGAATCTAAAGAACCGATCCTTAATGGAAAATTGGACACCCTAAACATACATTTGCTTCGTCGTTATTTCTGTGAATAAATTTAATTTAAATTTTATTTTCATTTATTTTTGTAAAAATTCTTTAAAATTGTACGTCGGTAACAATAACAAACACCTCACATAAGAGGTTTATAAACCGAATCGAATCTGCAATGACGAGGATCGTGTATCAAGCGTGAGTGTGCACACCTTCCCCTGCAATCCCTTACCTTAAAGAAATAAAGTTTATTTTTGAATGTGTCTCCATCAGGTCTGTTCAAAGGTCGATAACCCTGATGCGGGCTCCAAATTCGGTAGCAGACGGCATGGGACATTAATCGAACGTCATTCGGAGACAGTTGGACACTTGGACAAACGTGTTGTGTTTGTTTCCGGACGATAGTGGCGATACGAAGAGAAGGCAATCGATAAAGACTAATGGATTGAACAATTGCAATAAATGTTGCAAAGAATAAGAAGATTAAAAAAAAAACTTTATTTTGTCATTACTCGTATTATTTTGTTTAGTTATTAAGTTAGTTTAGTAATCAAGTTATTGATAAGAGAGAGATTTAGCAAAGCGGTAGGTACCGAAAACTGCTGCAAATTTCATAAATAACTCCATGAGCTTTTTCAAATGAAAAGAGGTGGGTTTCATTTAACGCCATAAAATTATTTTTTAATTACAAAATACAACACGTATTTACGCTAAAGACAGAAATAATTTTGTGCCGCTCTTGTATGAAAGTCGTACTAAAAAGAAAATGGCCTTTAATTTAAACAAACGCTTCTACCCCGACCCATATTATATTCCTTATTCACTTAGCTCTATGCATTTTATGCTGATGACTGGCCATTGCTTTGCCTTTTAACCTTATTCAGTATCCTGAGGCTAAATAAGTTACGTATAGTTTCCGGGAAAGATTCTCTATGATGTTTTAGTAAATTTCACAGAAATCGCGGAAGCGTATTTGAATATGCAAAATGTTTAATTATAATCCTTTGAAAACATATTTTCGTATGAAATAGGCAACGTACATGATGTTGATTTAGTTTTCATCACAGGGATGTTTATTATAAAAATCGGCCTAAATGTTAATTTGTTTCTTGAAGTGTAACCACAGTGGCGCGAAGAGCTATTAGTAACTGTAATTGTTACACACTTTGCAGTCTTTGCACCCCAGTTAAAGTTCGACTGCGCTATGATCGAAATTTTGGCACCAGTATCACACTTGTTTAAATTAGACGGGTACATACACGGCGTATGTACTGTACTGTCTAATTTACAAGCTACAATTCCGCTCCAAATCTATTGTTTTTCCATTGTAATCGAAAATCGATAACTGAACGGATTAACATCCCTGTGGCGGAAGTAGCGAACTAAATCAACAGCCTGTATAGAACTTAACTCAACATTTCTTTTGATTGAAACTCCGTTTCTTAATGGATTCTCTCCGTCCATAGTGTCCGTCAATGTCCCTATAAAAGTCCACGTATAATGAAATTTGTTCAAGCTTAACCAATTAACTAATCAAGTACTGTCCATGCTATCTACCGATTTGTCTCGAACTTCCCTGTATAGTGGCGAGTAATCGATTCAGATGATTCAACGATTAGCTCTAGTGCCCTACAGTACAGCGATGGGCGTATCTTTGTACCGCACCTTTCACGACCTTAAATAGCCTTTATTGTAACGCCGTAAGAGTCCAACATGTTCAGACTGGAGAGAAGGAGCCTTGTACCGACTATTTCACGCGTGGTTGAATTCCTCTTGATACGCCTTACTGAGTTTTGTTTCGTCATCCTGCATTGGCTCGGGCAAAAGTCTGCCAAGTGTAAGCTTTATATTTATTGTTGGATATGTTGGTATCTACCTGTTGTGTAATGGGATTCTTTTGTTGCAGTTTGACAGGGAAGAAAATCTTCAGTGTCTAATTTAGATGATTTATTTTGGTTTAAACCTTCACATTAGTAAAGTATACTTGCACTAAAGGAAAATTGAGTATTTTATGTATCATTATCGTTTTAGTTAATGTACATACTTGCATTTTTTGACATTTATATAGAAAATAAGTAACACTTAATAAATTAAAACACCGCCATTAAAAAGATATGTCCGTAACAAGTCTACATCACCGTTGAAATGGCTTTGATCGCGTTAATTTAGAAGCTATAAAGTTACCTGTTGAGGGTCTGCTCAGGGACCCTCAATGGAATTCCCGGGAAAATCTAAATTGTCTTACTTTTAAGTAGACAGAGTACGCACAACATCAAACGGCTGAAAACATAGGTACGATAATAAAGTTCAGGTTGTTTGGTTGGATTTGGCAGCAAAAACGAAAAATAAAGAGAGAAATTGTTTATTTTATTCTCTCCCGGCTAAAAATATTGTGGTCAGGAAGAAAACAAAAGGAAATGTAGGCTTTATGAATACGAAAATGTCATGATTGTGCAACAAATGGCAACCATTAATGACAAAGAGGCATTTAAAAAAAATGGGTAAAAAAATCTTTACATAGCCACTTATTTACTAAAAAGTATATTACTACAATAAGTAAGTCTTTTGACACAATAAACAAGATTTTTGGAAGTGCATTTTCTTTAAAGTCGACTGTACTATTTAAGCAATAAAATAACGCTAAAATTGTGAAGTTTCCAAACTTCCAAAGCCTTATTTACGAGCAGTACCTGCAATGACTTTTATGACTCGATAGCTTGTCGAAAAAGCATTTGCATAGGGTTTTATTAGCCTCTATGAAGAGTAAAACGCTTAGGAGTATGCAACGTTTTGAAGTAGCTCTCAATCAATTATGAAATTGACGTTGTCGGACAAATATTCCTTATGCGTTTTAAATTTAAATTAAATGGTGTTGTTTACGACATTTATAGTAATTTAAGTCAGTGATATTGCTTTAGTATTTTTATCCATAGATATCATCTTCAGTTACTTTAATGTAAAAAAACTTCTGTTTGTGTTGACAAATATAGAGTACCTATTTGTTTAATTTCTAAATAGTAAGTAAGGTTTTTTAAGTTTTGTCGTTTGCATGCTTCCTGCAATTATTTTAAATAAAAACTTTCTTTGAGATTAACAGTTGGAAGATCTTTGATAGATGGAATTGTCTCGTCACGGTGTCTTGTCAAAGTTGCTAGCAGAAATCGAAATTTCAAAGGAACATTTCCGGGCTTTAATTGTCTATAATTTCCGAAGAGGATTAACACGACTTCAATGCTTGAAAGAGATTTCTGTTTCCAATAATAAAGAACCATATCTCAGAACCGTGGATCGATGGTATCTAGAATATCAACGTGGTCTTCCCAGTCTCGGAGATTTAAAACACTTGAAGGATGTCCAAACCACCATTGTCCAAGAAAACATCGACACTTCAGGGACACAAATCAGAAGATTCTGAAAAAGCTGATCTCTCGTTGAAGACTACATTTGCTTAGCGATGAACGATATTAAACCCATGTCAGGCGGTGTTGCAAAACTTTGCAACGGTTCAATTGAGAAAAGTCAAAATACGTCTACGACATCATCAGTGGTCACGAGTCTTGGATTTATTATTATGATCCCGATACCTAGCAGCAGTCAACTTCCTCTATAGAAGTATAGCCATATCTAAGCCCTGACTGGGGAAAACCCGCAGAACATCTCCCACGGGTCACGGTCAGGAATGGCTAGTATGGAAATCCTTGAATCGTCTTAGAGCTCGTGTCGGAAGGTCCAAGGATAACCTTAAACGCTGGGGAATTTCCGCTGAAAATGCTAGCATGAACTGTCTTTGCGGTGTTCCACAAACGACAGACCATCTCATGTCGTGCCCACTATGTCCGGCTTCCTGCACTCACTTAGACCTCATGCAGGCTAATGACAAAGCTATTAGTAGCTACTTACTGGAAATATTTAATTTAATTTAGTTTCCAAACGAAGAAAAAGATTGACGTTTTATTGACCACGTGCGAAGCCGGGACAGCTGGCTGGTTTTAAATATTTAAGTTACCTAATGAGGTAGGAATGCATTGCATCATGCCCAAAAAGAGTAAAATTATCGTCTGACTGGTAATGATGATAAGCCGAATGTAAACGCAAGCTGTGAATTGTGATAACATACTTTTTTAAAGTTTATTGTACTGACATACCTTTCGTTTCTTTTCAGGTAAGTGGGACACACTTCGTAATGGTTTTTGAAGTAACACAATTTACGAGTAAGTAATTAGGAACAAAGGTAATTATTATATTCATTGAATTTTTTTTCATTTGACTGTCCTTCTCTACGATTTGTATAAAAACGGCTTACCTCAATACGTGTTATGATCGGGAAAGCCGACCAGTGTCAGCAGATTTAGACTGCCTTCATCTGGGCGAGTGAAGACGTTTACGTCACGACGTTACGCCTCACACTCCCGATCATAACACGTATTGAGGTGAGCCGTTTTTATATAAATCATGAATTATCCTCAAGTCTAATTTAGTCCTTCTCTACTATAGAACCCAAAATTGTTTTACATATAATAGCTAAAGCACCTTTATAATAGTAAAAAGAAGTAGAAACACTTATTTATTGATTGCGCTATAAAGTACAAGCTGCAATTATTTTCTCAATAAATGAACAAAAAAACACGTTAATTCTTAGAAACTAGCACCACAAAGTGATCGTATATACGACAAAATAATAACCTCTAAATAATCTAGTTTCGCAGCAACATGGCCAATCGCTGTCACTGGCATGCATTCTCCACATAAAGAAACTAAAATAAGCCCTCTGATGTTACCAGCTCGCCAGTAGGAAGTGTCTTTACTGTCCTGTTACATTTGGACCAGATTTCCCTCTTAACTTTATGATATCGACGACAAAAGCACAGACTGAATGAGTATTAAAATAAACATGCTGCGGAATGTCTTTGATATAAATAAAGATATTATGAGCTTCTGGAATATAAATAAATCTTGTGTAACATCTTTTGTTTTCAATAAAGTTTCAAAGATGACTATTAAAAGACAAATAGCTCTTGCGTGACTCATTTGATAATATCCACCCGTATTTTTTGGTATTTAAGTTCACTTTGCTATATTTCTGAATTAACAACCATTAACGAATAAATGTTCACAAAAAATTCTCAAAACAAAATCACCCAATTAACTAAACAGTTTCCCTCCAATATTATTTATCGTTTTCCTCGAAGTCTGCTCCAGACATCGCAATCTTCTCAAGCAAAAACTAGCCGCGTTCGTCGACAGTAAATACTACGATCAAAATACCTTGACCCAATCAAAATCCACCCCTATACCAAGATACTAAGATCTTACTAAAAATCTTCTTTTCATGGTGTACGAGTGAGCTAGTAGCTCTTTATCAACGCCCACCAGTCTTGTCGCTCTGAAACTTGCTCGTCCTTTTTGCTCGCGTTGGGATACTTGCCCAGTTTTCTACAGTCCTGGTAGTTTTTGCTGGGACACTTTCAGTTTTAGTAGTCGCTTGTCGATATATTACAAAATTATTTCTTCTTTTAATCAATCTTAAATGATATACCAAACATTAATTTTATTTGTGCCATGATCTCTTTAGCTGGTGCTACAAAATCTTATCTTTTTATGTTTGGTTGGAACTGGGAACTCTTAACTCGTAAAAGTTTACTATGCTGTCTAGCCTTGATTCCTGCCATCAAAACAATTTACTAGCAATTATTTTGATCACTTTCAAAACTTAAATTATAGCTCTAGTTCTTTAACCAATTTAAAATCGTTATTGTAGAGCTACAAAATATACATAATACACTTCCCTCGGGCAATATTTCCGAGATAATTGTACCCTAGTCTACTAAAGACAGGTTGTTGATCTATGTTATAGTAAATAAGTGATACTTGCGTGTATTTATGAAGAAAGTAAATCAAGGAGATGGACAAGGATAATTGCTGAATCCATAACGTTATAATTGTTTAATTGTTGTTTACACTGCAAAGTTCAAATCTATGTAAACAACGTAAATGTCGGTTATTTATTGATATTATAGCCTTCTTGTATCAATTATCTATTGAACCATCATTATCGACCGTGAGAACCAGTTTACGCGTATTACATGATTTACTTAACAATGCTGAGTTCTTGAATGGGTAAGAAAAATGTCAATTTCATTATTATGGTAAAACCTTATTGTGTCCTTCATCTTCAGGGACGGTCAGCTGCCTCTCAATTGAAAAGGGAAAGTTATTCACTCCCAACCTTTTCTCATTGTTGGACAGACAACTTATGGGGAGTTGCTTTGCTTGACTTATTTGCGCTGATATATGAACTTGTAGTTTCGTTTCTTTGTTTGTCTGTTTACAGAATAACTGTATTAAGATTGTGTATTTAATAATAATAATCCGAAAATCTTCGGCAGCAAACGTTATGTTCAGATGTCGCAGGTAAATTGTAAAATTTGGCATTTTTAAACAGAGTCGTCAGTTTCTAAACGCTCGCTATTTTGCTATTTGACGAATCTTCGTTATATACCTAGTAGGATTCGGCCTTTTCCAGTTTGCCTTGGCATATAGTAATTCTGTTAGAGCTATTGAGGGTCGCCTCACTCCGCTCCGCTTCGCACGGCTCTCAATAAACCTAACACCACTTTGCTCCACTCGTCTTCGCTCCTGTTTTTTCACTTTTTGGTGAAACACTTTCGATTTCCGCTTTTTAGAAAATTACGAAGTAATTTTACAAACGGCGAGCATTTCATCAATTTGCCGGAAGGCAAATTACAAAACAGCGAGCGTTTAGAAACTGACGACGCCGACTGAAAAATGCCGAATTTTACTATTTACTTGCCTTACTAATTTTATAAACCTACTGTGAATTTTGTTTCCAACTGCACGGTTGTTTCTTTGGGAAAGTGGTTCAGTATGAACAGTAGATTATGTGGTTTCATTTGAAGATATCTGTTGTGCATTTAAACCCGATATATCGGGCATTTCTACTTGTCCAATTACATTTGGATAACCGACGGTCTTGTCAGATTTTCCTAATGGCACCCCTGCTTTAACTTACCTCAAATGCAGTGCCCTCTAGAGCTTAAACTCCCCCATACATTTGCCATGGAGGTTTAGGGGCACACCGTATTGTGTATGCCCCACATGGCACCCTTTGAAATATATTTGTAAAGAGACTAGTATATAATTTTCCCTTTCCTGCAACATGGTGCATTTTCTTCTCCAATATTCCCTTCGAGTTTTATTTTAATTATAAAAATATTTTTGTTTGAATATTGCTTCAGAGTTCGAATTTTGTAATTATTTTTTTCGTCTTTCTATTATAATGTTGTTTAAATATACTTATACATTCAATTAAATACTGTGAGATACATCGGGCCTGGCATCAGTCAAAATAAAGTAGGAAAATCATAACAGAGAGATAACAAAAATAAAAATATTTATTTAGGTAAAATCCTTATTTTTTTGCTTAATTACACATAAAAAAAAATCTTTTGTTATTTACATGCGACAATGCTAACTTGTTAGCCATACCTGTGTAATGTTAACAAACGAGTATTGTCTAAATAAATCGAGTAGTGGAAGTATAAAATGTTCGTTTTAAAAATATACATACATTTCAGTAACTCATCCGATTACCAATAGTTCTCCTACTTAACTTATTTAATTCAAGATTATAGTACTATATACACAAGTACAAATATAAAGTCAAATTATTGTGTAGTATGTAGTTTAATATGTAGTAGGCTGGATTATGGTAAGACAGCTTCCTCTTCGAAACATTTTTCCAGCTTGTTTCACCAAAATAAATTAACAACCTAAAACCTCCTTCATAAACCCGTTGACACAGTGCAGTGATCTTAAATGAGGAGCGTTCAAAATACACAAAATATCCCCCAAATATTACAAATGTGAAAGTGTGTTTGTTTGTTTGCCTTTCTTTCATGTCGCAAAGGCGTTACGGATTGACATGATTTTTTTGTGCGGAGATAGTTGGAGGGCCGAGAAGTGACATAGGCTTCTTGGACATGTATATTTCTATATTTAAATGGAACCACTACTGATCATACTGAATAACTTCCCCAAAGAAACATATGAAACATTATTTTGACCGTTCCTAACTTTATTTAGAAAAACTACTGTGTATTTTGTATGGGCAAATACAATATCCTTTTTTGCGCTTTTATCTTCTTTGGCCAAGTTGTTCAGTGTGATCAGTAGAATACGTGGTTTCATTTGAAGATACCTGTCCATTAACACCCGGTATATTCTTTGCATAAAAAATATTGTGTATAGCCCGACTGCTGACATATTGCCGATGAAATGTATGGCGCGCCGATCAATATTATGTTCGCGGTCGGATTGTACATCCTTAAACATACTAGAAGTGAAGATTACCTTACCATACCAACGTTTTGTAAATATAAAACACTAGATGTGCCCGTGGCTCTGCCCGCGTTGAAAATATAATAATAATTATTAAAAAAAAAGCCCTGAAACACTTGAATCATAGCGAGGAGATGTTTGTGAGCGACGGTGGATGTAGGAGATAATCTCTGGAATTAATTAATTAATATAAAATTGATTCTCTGGAAAAATTTAATGATGTTTAATTTGTGTTAAAAGTTGCGATGTATGATGTTATGTTTTTGCAAACCCAAAATAGTATGAACGGCCGTTTAGACATGCCATATAGATCTGACGTTTCTGAAACGCGGAACATCTCAATATCATTATTGAGATAAGCACGCCATTGTACATTACTTTTATTATGTAATTTAGAATTAAGTTTTCTTTGTGCAATAAGAATAAATAAACATTTTGATTTCATAATTTCATTCTTTAATTATTAAGCGATCACGTATCCAAAGTCAAACCCATATTGTTTATACCGTTCATCATTGTCACAATTCAAGGAATTAAATAGCATCATTTTTTTTCGCGATTTTGGTGAGTGATACGCGCACACAAAGGTAAGTAGAGCGCCATCTCACTCTTTCTCGTGAATTTTGTCCCTTTCTAGCTTTTCGATTTTATACAATAGATACCAATACAATAAATGTACAATAAAAGTACAGTACGGTATTGTATTACCTCCTTATTATTTCCTATTTAGGTCATCAGGAATTCAGAATTTGTGTTTACCCATTGATTGAAGTCAGACCGTGAGACATCCCTCAAAGCCGGTAGCGTTACGTTTGTTTAACATAGTATGAAAGCAAAATACTGTTCGCATCCTCTGTACGTCATCGACTCATTGTATACGAAACAACTGTGAGATCCTAAACATCTCGTGTTAGAATATTTTAGTTCTTATTTCAATGTAGTAAAGACTTTCAAAGAGGATGGCGCTAACTTTACAATTATGTTTACCCGTACGGTCGTTCACCGCCATTGTTGCATATTGGGTATGTGGGTCAACAGTTTTGCTGAAAGCTTTTGCTTATCATAGAAAGTGGAAATTATAGATGAAAGAAAGAAATTATAAAAGAAAATTTGCGAGTACCAAGCGTATTTTTATAAATAATATATAAAATTAATAATTTTAGAAACTGCAAAAATCTAGTCTAAAATATCATAAAAAGTTATATTAAAAATTAAAGTCAATTATTTGCTGCGATCCGATGTTAAATGTATGTATTATTCTTTAGTCACTTTAAGTTTTAACTCTCACTGACACACGACATGGTAAAACGAGTTATATATATTAAATAACATTATATAACTTTTTACATAAAGTAGGTAGTGCATGACAAAAACAGTAAATGTATGTGAAACTTTAATGTATTATCTCAAGTCATTATGGCCATATAACAATGTAATAAATAGGCGGGATTATTTTAGCGAAATCTTATGGTGAATGACCGAGTAACATTGTTTATATTTAGCGATATATTGTTTTAGTTTAGCACATCTGCCTGCTTTTATGACTTCCTTCATCTTTGCAAATGTATCGAAGATTGTGTTTCAATTTACATGGAAACCAACATCAGAGTAATATTTTAGAAGGCAACATTATTAATGTAACTGAAAACAAGTAAAATTACTTATGAAAACGAATGGCTCTTTTCTATAATACAATAATTTAAAGCTTACTATAATGTTTATTGTAAGTTACAATACACATTATAGTTTGTTGATGCTTTCTTTATTTTGAAAACTCACGCACGAGAGGATGAAAATAAACAACTACTCGTACTATAAACAAAATATTTCAATCCTGGTGTGGCGTAACACTGTTTGATTTATTTGCGTTTTATTTTTCTTCGTGTTGAATATTTCAACGGCAGATCTTATTTTAGTTATACAATTTATACAGTATTATTTCTTCCTATATATAATTGGTATTACAGTAAAATAAGTAATCATAGTAAACCACTTTTACTTTGTACTAAATCATGAAGGAACATACTAAATACACTGGTGGACATAAAAATCGACTCAAGCATTGTTGTTCTACATTTAAGGAAATAACCCAATCATACAAACATAAACATATGAAATATATAACATATCATTTTAAAGGTATAGGCCTCCACCTTTGATTAAATGCATTTTTGTCTTAAAGTATTTGCGATACAGGCTGTAATTTTTTTTTAAAGTGATGAATTAATAAATATTGAAACAATCAAATAGCGAAAAATTTAAAAAAAGAACTTATTTTACAAAATCATTCATTTATTCATTAATTAAGTGTAACATTAGTACTTCGTGTTCCGCCCCCTAGCCCTTATAACTGCTTGCAGCCGGTTCTTCATTGACCTAATAAGTTTTTAATTAATTAAATGAATTTCACGTCCCGTATCCCGTATCCGTAATACTTTTAAACCAAAATGCATTTATTCAAAGGTGGAGGCCTATACCTTTAAAATGATTATATTTCATATGTTTATGTTTGTATGATTGGGTTATTCCCTTGAATGTAGGACAACAATGTTTGAGTCGATTTTTATGTCCACCAGTATATTTAGTAAAATAGGATCCTTTTAGTTCCAGTTATATTTAACGAAATAGGACAACAAAAGTATGAATCGATGATATTATTTTTAGCCTACATTACCTTAGTAACTCGAAATCGTCAATGCTTGAAATTATCTCGTAATATTTCCACAAGAACCGGGGACATCTCCAAAGTAAACAATACTTTTAAAAATAAAACCGTCGTCGTCGCGCGCGCATTGAATACCACAACCATAATTTTGCCCGTAAACCTGTTCGAATCTCAATCGAAATAAAACTCTAAGCTAAAAGAACAAGGGTCTGGTTTATAAGTACCTGAGTCTGAGGGTTTTAGTGACCTACTTGCTATAGGATTTACGTTACGATAGCTGAAGATTTAGTTTTATTGTGAAAGTGACTTGAAAGGTGGCTGTTTTTGTCTTTTCGTAAGCCATGTTTGCCATGTGGAGTTTTGTGATTTCTTTTTCCTTATAAAGTTGAATCTGTGGTGTTAGGTTAATATTTAAAATTTGGGTATCTAATATTAGAAGAAATGTCCAGAATTTTTTAAATTTATTACTAAAAAACGACTATATCCCCTCTTAGTAAATGGACTGTCAATACATCAAAAGTATTTAAAGCATACAATGTACGGACGCCAGCAAGACAGGCTACCTATTGTAAGTTCTTATCTTAAGAGGCTCGTTTACGCCTGGATATTTCTTAAGATTCATACAAAAGATAAAAACTGAATGTGGAGTCAACAGCTTGTTTTCTTCATATTTTTTTTTCATAAGTATTATCTAGCGATATCTAACCACGTCTCTATTAAGCCCAAAAAGCAAAATTTGATAAAACACCATCATAATAGCTGTCAGTATATCGTCAAAATTGCCTCGTTTTTAAGGAAAGTTTAGCAAGTTGTATAATTTTTATCTATACTGGAAATGAAAAAAGAGAGAAATAAAGACGTCGTTCATGTAAAGAAGACTTAGTTTATTCAAATTTCTATAAATTAACAGTTACCGTTTCATGGAGAACAGTTTTTACCTGAAACCATTTCACAAATTCGGTGCTTTTTGAATATCTCGCCATTGGCTAAAAATGTCCATTTGAAAAACATGAAATATCAAAATAATTTGAAAATGTGACGTCAACCAATATTTTTCGTATTTTTCTCAGGGTCCTCCTAATCTAAATGTTACTGGGATATTTAACCCGATTTTAGGACAAACCAGTTTTTTCAGCGCAGAATAGAGCCGCTAGATTAGTTTAGAAGGTTATATGCCATAAATAACCTTCGTGGTTATTTTTTTATGATTTGGTTAGTGACATATACAACTATACGGAGTTCTACAGTCTAGCTACACCATAGACTTAAGATATACTGGCGTACGTACATCGTATAAGCCAGTATTTTTTTTATTAACTCAACCTTTATTATTTCCCTGCATATTTCCCCATATTATTATTTATGACCTAAAACTATTACCTATACACATAGATTATTTAATTACTTAAATTACATAAAAACTGACCTGTTTTAAGTGTATCTGTTATGCCTACATTAAATAAATAAATATAAGTATTTCATTTCATTTCATTTCATTTCATCTTAAGTCTATGATCTACACCTACATGACAAATAAAATATATCCTCATTCGGCTCATTGCCCAAACGATGAAAAAAAAAATCAGCGGCATAGACAGTAACTTTTTACCGCGATTTTTTATTGCTATGCTATATAACCTAATATACCAAACTACTGCAAAGAGCTTGACACCTTTTCAAATAAAAATAAAATTGTTGTTATTTAAGAAAAATCTATGTGAAAATGGGGCGTTTGGAGAAAAAACCACGAGATTTTTTAGTACTTATATAGTTGTATTTTTAATTAGTTAATTACCTGAAATTTCAAGACGGATTGGCTGTATACGGTGGCCGAAGACCGATGGGTAAAATATAAGTTGGCCGATAGGTAAAGTATAGGGTGGCCGATAGGTGAAGTATAGGGTGGCCGATAGGTAAAGTTATTTGTTTTTTTTTCGATTTTATGCATTAGGGTACAAATAAGACGACAACTCTTTTTGTAGGCTCAAAATCTGACCATCTTCCCTTAACAAAGCTAAAATCATAATTTTGCAATGCAACCACTATTTTATACCAAAACTTTATTGAAGCAAAACTTCTGCTGGTCAATTTCCTGTCCAGCCAGCCAGACTGTTCCCGACTGCGTCAAACTTAGTCTAACTGTTTTAATAAAACAGTAGTACATAAAGTTTTAGTCAGTTAACTCACTGGTCAGCCGCAAATACTCTGGATTGTTGACTGATTTTAACTTTATGTTCTGCATTTGCTGCTGGATTCTTAAGGGGCAGTTGCCAACGACCTTGAGACAATCTCTGTCGGTGCAAATATCGACAGAAACTATATTGAAATAACGTATTGTATTACGAGATAATATGTTAGATAATATAATATATATACTTTAAATACTTTTCACATGGAGGGGATGGACGGATTTTTTTTTTCTAAGCAATATTTTCATTGAATTTTAGTGCAAGAACCATACAATTACCATTAGTGGTATCAAAGAAATAACCAATTTTACTTTATTTTAGTCTAAAACATCTTGACTCAGAACAATATTTTCATGCTGTTTCTTTAACGAAAGAATAATTTCCTTAGATGAAGTTGTTTATTATAGTTTAACTAACAATAGTGTCGATTCGGCGCAACACAATCTTAACTTATTGAGCATCCTGTCTTCGTCTTTTCGATACAGAAAGAAAAAGACAGAAAGCATAATATAAGTTTAGTCCTGTAACCGAATCGACACAATTATATGTTCTTTTTTATAATTTTAAACATATCGGAGCAATCCTAGTTCATACAAACGAAATACTAAAACCATTTGTAAATCATAGTGTATTTATTCCGATCGCTTTACAAAATTTCTAGGTTCCCAAATATATGTATATTAAATGATATCAGAACACTGATTCAAACATGAAATATGAGAAAAATGAGCTTTCTATGGTAATTTTAAATTGCTTATATATCGTCTTTAAATCAGTGTCCTTTCAAAAAATATATTTTAGTATCTAGCTATCCCGTAATCCATTCGGAATAAACACACATTATCCTAAGAATATCTATGATTTACAAATGGTTTTGGTATTTCGCTTGTATGAACTAGGGTTGCTCCGTTGGCCTCTATTTTATCACTAGAGTAATTTTCGCATGACGTTGGGAAGAGGCGCCTTAAAGAGAAAAAAAGAAAAACTAAGAAAAGAAAAAGTCTGATTGTAATTAGTGGTTATTTTTGGCATTTATCGTGCAATAATGCGTTTATTCGTGTAATTAATTAGTTGCGAATTTAATTATGCGTATCCAATTGATATCAGTAGCGTGATCACTGTTAACTTGTCAAATTGTGTTATTTATCAACGAATTCGTTACATTATTTTACCTGTAAATACTTATATAATTTTTTTTTATTTTTTTACACGCCAGACACTTGGCGAATGACAGCTCGGCCGAAATTTTTGCTGTAAGTTTAGGTTATTTAATATTTTTGCTGTAAGTTTAGGTTATTTAATATTTTTGCTGTAAGTTTAGGTTATTTAATATTTTTGAGCACGATCTTGTAAGCCCGATAACGTTAGATGTCTATGCATATGTAAGGTGATTTTAATTTAAATTTTGGTTGGTGATCATTGAACCTTGTTCCTGGTCCCTGGCCGGGTCTCCGGTGTTGGCTCGGGCGGTTGATTGGATTTCACCTTGTATAATATATATTTTACCTATAATTTTAATCGTATATATATTGCTACATAAATTAAATAAACCTATAATCTAGTTCATGTACATTTATTATTTTATTACATATATATTTTTTTATAAAGATTAAATTTTGACTTGTGAAACGTGTATTTTATATACCTACTTGGCAAAATAAACTATTTGAATTTGAATTTAGCCAAATTCATGCTGGAGACTTGGTAAACTATCATACACAAGACCCGATAACAAATTTTGATTGGTTCCCCATACCTTCCTATCGAGCTTACGGCTGCATAAAGCAAACTGACATTGCATATATTTATCTTTTACAAATAGATCAAACTGACCGGAAACAAATATCAATTTCTAGATAACTTTATCGACAGTCATTTGAGTGTTGCCGCTGTTTAAATAAAATAAGAAGAAGTAAGAATAAACTTTTGACGTCTGTCTGGTGTTTCTGCCTGCCTCTTGACAATGGTCTTTTGATTGTTGACATGAGCTTTTTTGGCATTAGAGGCTATGCTTGTTCCTTTTTTATCGTAGTTGTAAACAAATATGTTCTGCTATACTTGAGAATGTTGTTGCATCAATATGCAAAAGCTTTGCTGTCTAGTTGAGTAGAAAACGAACGACGCATGTCTTGTTCTCGTGATTTGAGATCCGGGTTCTAATCTTGCCGATCAACGACGCACCAATAAATTTTTTAGTATTTTTTTCATAGTATGTTTTTGTATTGTTGAGGACTAGTTTGATAATGACGCAAACATTGATGAAATCTGCCCGCCCTAAGAGACATGTCTTTGTGCCCAAATCATGGCGATGTAAATGTATCATAATTATATTTTTTTACGTGGTATGTATGTTTTACTGATTAGGTATACAATTATACAAGGATTGTGAATAATGACAATTGGCTCAGATCAAATAATGTTAAGGTGTGCTAATTTGAAAACTATTTTGAGATTTAGACTTAATAAGCCGTATTTTCGGACTTGTTGTCTAAAACACCTCATGATGATGAATATTTTTACGTGTGACGTCACTTGAGAAATGGCTGTTTAAAATGTATCCTTTGCTTAAAGAATATTTATATATAATTTGCTTCAGACTGATTTGACAGATGGATGACAAATGAGTAGACAGGACACTTTTTTATACATCACAATCAGTATAATGTCTAAAATTCTCAAGTGACGTCATAACCGCTAATTCTTTAAAAATAATAAAAAATAATGGTTAATTTATATACAAAAATGATGAAAACTATGTCTTAAAACGGCGTATATTTTGTGAAAAAAATTAAAAAAAGGTATGTTTTAGACATTAAGCTACGGGAATGATGTATAAAATGGTGGGCGCGGCAAGCACGAAGTTGACAATCTATAGTTCATCTTTAAAGTAAAAACTATACTGCATTGTATACAAATGAGTTCATACAAATGAAAACGAAAAAAAGTTGTTTAGTTTAAAAGACAATAGACATTATTAATGTGATTGTACAAAGAAATGACACATTACACGAGTAAGAGAAAAGTACACAATTGGAGGAAAAAGACAAACATTAAACCGGAAATGTGTATCATTCCTGTTTGAAGCAATAATTTAATTTTTTTAGGCATCTGGTGGTGGTAGAGCTGATGCTAAGGTGGTAGAGCTGATCCCAGGCTCGACTGTAGAGGTACCACCATCTTACTTGGAGACCTCCTCGAAGTAATTCGGGGGAGAGTAAGAGGACAGCAAACAGGCAAAAAACCAGGAGGCCTACCATGCCTGGGACCGATGGATGGCGGTATATCCATCCCTAATAGCCGGCCTTGTATGGAACAGACTGTGACGGGCAGCGGCGTCACAGGTGCGAGGATTCCGGCACCGCGCTCACCAACCCGCCTGCCCAGCGTGTGTGAGTATGGGCAATTCTTCCAGGATGTCTTGGAAAGGCTTATGTCCAGTAGTGGATGAACTAGGCTGATGGATGGATGGATGGATGAGGCATCTGAGTTAACCGAGGATCAAAGTTAATGACGACACTGAAACCCTTTTATAGCCCAAAATATAAGTAATATCGCAGAAGTTGACGTGCGTACACTTTAAAACTTTACTGCTCTATAATTAGGGTGAAATTTGAATGAGTAGAACTTTTCACGAGAATACGTAGTATCGAAAAAACTTCTTATTCGCTTTTGAACCATACTACGTTGTAATAAGATCAAAAATATAAACTCATCAAACATATAAAGTGCATAAAACATACTAATATGAGTATGAAATCTCATTTATGTTGGAACACTTAAGATGAAAGTCCGTGAACGCAATAATATTGTTTGATTTATTTGTATCAGTCACAGTATGATTGTGGATAAGTTAGATTATTAATATCAATAGATTAAGGGATCATTTCGTTCTAAATCTAAAGCCGCAGGCAGACATTTCTTCTAGAAAAGAGTTTTTTTTTACAAAACATCTCAAATTGCTGATTCAGTAGCTTTTGAGTCTATCTATCAGCCTAATTCGCCCACTGCTGGACATAAGCCTTTCCAGGACTTTGCAACTCCCGGCGGTCATCGTGGAAGAATTGCCCATACTCACACACGCTGAGCAAGCGGGTTGGTGAGCGCGGTGCAGGAACCCTCACACCAGTGACGCCGCTGCCCGTCACCAGTCTGTTCCATATAAGGCCTGGCTATTAGGAATGGATAGACCGCCATCCATCGGTCCCAGGCATGGTGGGCCTCCTGGTTTTTTGCCTGTGCGCTGTCCTCGTACTCTCCCCCGAATTACGTCGCGGGGGTCTCCAAGTAAGATGGTGGTACCTCCACAGTCGAGCCAGGCATCAGCTCTACCACCTGTTGCTTTGGAGTCAATCGTTGTAAAATAAATAAATAAAACTCAACTCGAATTTTTGTTATTACGACTATTATCACAAACCAGAATTCAAAACCATCGCCAACAGATCGCATAATTATTTGCAAAACAAATTAGCCTTTCCCATAATTAATTAATTTGTTTGGTAATTCACCATTTATCCGCGGATTAATTCGGAAGGTTTGCAATAATAATTAAAACTACAATGTTCGCATTGGTTTGAAATCTCACTTCATTTCTAGTATGACAATAAAGCCGATTCTGAAGGCTTAAGTTTAGTTTTAGTGCTGTCAAAATTTAAAATCTTCTAAAGTAATTTAGTTTCTGTTCTTAACACTTAAGGACTATTTTGAAATCAAGAAAATTTAGTTTCGACAGCACTAAAACTAAAGTTAAAACCTTCAAAATCGGTTTTTGCTGTATAGGTATTATTTTCCATTCATCAGCCTGTATTCTTCGCGCTGTTGGAAATAGGCCTTCGCAAGATTTAGCCGCTCTTGGTGGTCGGTCAGGTGGTCGAGCTGATGCTGGGCTCGACTGTGGAGGTACCACCATCTTACTTGAAGACCCCCTCGAAGTAATTCGGGGGAGAGTAAGGGGACAGCTCACAGGCATAAAACCAGGAAAACCATAAAACCATAAAACAAGGCCCACCATGCCTGGGACCGATGGATGGCGGTATATCCATCCATAATAGCCGGGCCTTATATGGAACAGACTGATGACGGGCAGTGGCGTCACTGGTGCGAGGGTTCCGGCACCGCGCTCACCAACCCGCCTGCCCAGCGTGTGTGAGTATGGGCAATTCCTCCAGGATGACCGCGAGGAGTGGCAAAGTCCTGGAAAGGCTTATGTCCAGCAGTGGACGAACTAGGCTGATGGATGGTAGTCCTCTTGGAAGAAATGCCACTGGGCAGGTGGATTGCTGATGGTGAGGACGGTGCCGAAATCCTCGCATCAGTAACGCCGCTGCCCGTCACCAGTAATGGATAACCTTTAGTCGTTGCCAAACCAAGTCTTGCTCTACTTCTTTTCAAGGTAAAATGGTTCCTAAAATAGTTACTTTTAAAGTGATCATTTTAGAATTATGGGCCTTTCATGAACCACGGTGTTCATATCAAATGGATTCAGGCGCGTGTCCAGCTTTAAAAACACGGGGGATTATCGGGGAATATTGCTTTATGTGTTATATTTCAATAAATTTTTATGAAAGATAATTCTTCGGAACATGCTAAGGTTTTTTGGGGGGTCATGACGCATCTGAATATTTTTACAATATAGATAGGTAATTTACACATGACCTAAAATAATTAGTCTGTAAAATGTAGGTCCAACACTGTTGTCAATGCAGACAAACGCTTGAAAATACACTTAATTTGGCATAAACATTGAACTACTTGTGAATTTAGAATTTAAGTGTTCTGTTTCGATTTATTAGAAAAAGCGGGTTTCTCACAATCTGGCTGCGAAACCGCTCTTAAAGAAACTTTTCCGATCATGACATATTGAATGATTTAGACGCGGAGAAACAACGTAGATGTTCTCTTATAGTATTCACTAGTCCACCTGGGACCCCGAATGATACTGGAAATAGAATTTTAAAGTCCTCTGTCGTATAAAACTTGCAAGCATGTCCTTCACGTTTTATCTAGTCTAGGTCGTAAACCTTTCAGCTGTGCTTTGTTCCAGCACCTGATAAGTCTTCCTAACAGACATGAGAAAATTATATATGAATACATTTTTTGGATAGTGCAACTATACATTTTTTTTTTCATCAAATTATGTTGATTTTTTTACATAATTTATATTTTTAAAAGTAACAACCCTTTAGTTTGTTTCAGTTCAATACACGTTTTATATTATATCCTTCAAGAGTTCTTTCTTCCATTCAGTAAACGCGAAATAGTAACAAAACTAAAATGAAACTTTGTCGTTTATTACCAGTCATATTTCACCCCCACCCTCCAATTCCATACGTCCAAAAGTAGCCTTGTATTCCAAACATCGCCAGTGAACATAACTCTGTCAACCGACGAGTCATTTACATCTGTATTTCTGTAAACTGTCCTTCAGTTCTAATGTGTTTGACATAATTACGGATCCACAAACTTATCGCTACAGCTCAAACATACGCCGTTGATTCTTAAGTCCTGAGAATAAAGTTTTAATTCTTTAGCATCGGCTGAATGTAGCATTTTAACAAATTGCTCGTTTATTGGGTGAAGACTAAAGCGACTCAATTTTGAAGATTTCAACATATCTCGTTTGTCTATCAATGCTTCTTAAAGAGGCAATTACGAGTTACATGATATCAATCAGGTATTTAGGGTCCATATAAAGTCAGATGCACAACTTCAAATGACCATTTCACATTTAGTAACTTAGTCAATCGGTTAAATAAAAATAATATAGATAGTAGACTATAGGTCTGATCTAAACATTTTGGAAATAACGCAAAACTTTAAGTTCGCTTGATAGAAAAAAAGTACGAAGTTGCCTCTAAATTTCATGTTTTTCGAGGGCCGTTCTTATATTATACAGCCTTGAAATGTTTATTAAAAATATATGAATAATCCGTCTAAACATTTTAGAACAATTTGTAATTCCATCTAGAAGCGGTTTTTCATGAGCGCGTGTTTCTTGGTGGTCGTAACAGCTACGGCTGAGGGCGAAACGTCATAGACTTCAGTTCTGATTGATGTAAAATGAGGTGCTCAATCTGACTTTATACGCAGCCTTAATAGTAATAGTAACTTTTATTGATCGTAGCTTAGAGCATGTACCGAGATCGCAGTTTTGATACATTTAATTTAGCGCAGCAAAAGGGAACTAAGATATTTTCGCAAAAAAATTGGCCTTTGTTAAAATTTAAAAGCGTATGTTCCTATACTTGTATTCTTGTAAATTATGTAAAAACTATTTTGATATATAGCTATGTAAAACTATTTTGATATATTCTTATCATCATAATTTAATTTTATTTTTTGTATATTTAAAACCGTATAAAAACGTATTTTCGAAATATATTTTGGGGCCGGCATCCGGCATACTAATGAGTTTAAATTAATGACATTTGAGTGTGAATAAAATATATATATACACCTTATGACATAATTATGAATGAGTTTAACCTACTTTAACAGAAAAAATTAAAAATAAATAAAAAAATATAGAGGCTTTCCTGCGGGTACTTCTTGCGCTACCCCAAAGTTTATTTACAATATTAAGCGCACTTAAAACCCGCAAGAAGGCATCGCTGCTCAAGGTACCCTGATCTGATGGAAATTGTTTTTCTGGTCTGGTGTAAGTCATAATATTATCATCATAATATTATATCTTGAGATCTAGGTTCGATCCCTGGTAGGGCATGCACCAATCTTCTAATTGTCTCAGAATTTACGTATTTTATAAACTTGCTTTGTTGGAAACGTTGTACTTTGACTTTATGTTTAGATAATAATAAATCAATTTGATTCTATTTTATTTTATTTTATTCATTCATTAACTTGTTATCTTGTTCCTTTTGTAATTTTTCATCCTAATGTTTAGTGTAATTATTTTTATTTTTAATGTTATCTTTAACGATTTTTTGTTCTTATTTAATTTTGCATGCTTGTATACATGATTTTGTATGGCTTTATTTGCAAAATAAAATGAATATGAATATGAATATGAATGAATTTTTCGGAATTTATATCGTAGTATTTGTTCTTACTTACCACTTGCTGAACGGTGAAGGAAAATATCGTAAGGAAACCTGTATGCTAAAAGCGTGTATTTGTGCCCGAAGTACGGCGATAGGGCTCACCCATCATGTTGGGACGTAAAATTCGTCGGTAACATACGGATATCCAGAGTGTGGACTGTGACTTGCATTTCACAATTCAAACCTTTTATACCCCCTCGGGAATTTATGTCGGGATGATACACTTATTTATTTTATTATATATTTTGTTCTAACTGACGTGCATTCGGCACAAATTAATTCGTCTCTCAATAATAAAATTAAAGACGTCAGCCATGTCAGCGTCTTATGCAAGGTGAATTTCTGAACATCGTCCAAATTCGTACTTGAGCCTTGGTAAGTGATCAGCATCATTTATTTTTGCAAAGTTCATAAAATAAAATTTAGACTCAGGGCTGGGAGTGAATTAATGGGAAATCGAAATTTCATTATACGAATTTCACAAAAATTGTTATGGATTCGTGATACTGATTACTTACCAAGCCTCCGGTATGAATTTGGACGATGATCAAAAAGCCATCACCTTGTATAAAAAGCTAAATATTTGGCAGCGTCGTTTTTGACCCCCGCTAGGTTAATTAGTATGAACAGGTGAACATTTTTCACATATGGTTCTTTGTGCTTTTGTACAATAAAGTATTTTTCAGTGCACTGAACCTTGCATGATGACTGCGTGGCGTAATGCACCATTGTTCCCTTCCACTTGTAATTCATGTGGAATTTTAATTCGAAGAAATAAACGAATGAAATTGTGGAAGGTTTTTAGATTTACAAAGTTTTAAATGAAGCTGCTAAAATTGCTTATACCTGTAAGCTTATATTACAAATTACAATACTTATTGTTTTCATATTAAATGGTGGTGGGTGGCCACCGTAGGCCGTATATTGTAGGTATATATCTGAAGTCTTCAATAAATTTAGCAATAAGTAACCCCAGTAGACTAATATCAATTTCAACGCCGACATGCTCCCATTGATCTAAAAACATCACGACTTAATAACTTGAAATCAAAGTTCGATTACCAATGAATGAAGTATCATGCTTATTCTCATCACTATTAAAATGGCAGGCTCAGTCAGTGTTACTCGGTCTCATAAACTCGGATCGAATATTGCTCCCATTGATCTAAAAACATCACGACTTAATAACTTGAAATCAAAGTTCGATTACCAATGAATGAAGTATCATGCTTATTCTCATCACTATTAAAATGGCAGGCTCAGTCAGTGTTACTCGGTCTCATAAACTCGGATCGAATATATTGTAAACAACCATCAAGAACCAACAACGACAAGGTATTGGTTTCTCATCGAATAACTAGATGGCAGCACTAGTACTCTACATCGCGATAGCGTTTGTCTTAATAGTCTAGTAATAAGATCGGGGTACTTTTGACCGAATCGAATTGCCCATACTACACACACGTGTAGAATTTTTGAAGCGTCCTTTAAAACCAAAGGATGTACAGAATTAATTGTATTGCATATAAATTTGAGACGGTAGATCCCTTTTCTTCCATTCTCTTCTGAGTATTTGTTTGTTTGTGTCGATTCGGCGCAACACGACTTGGTTGACTTAACTTATTTGATTGACATTGGTACCGATTCGGTGAAGCACATCTTAACTTATTTGACAGAACTAAACTAAATGTAAGCGTTCTGTCCTTGTCTTTTCGATAAAGAAAGAAAAAGACAGGATACTTAAAATAAGCTTAGTCCTGCCAAATAAGTTAAGACGTGTTATGCCGAATCGATACCATTATTGACAGGACTAAACTTAATTGGAGCGTTCTGTCTTTTCTTCCTGTATCGAAAAGACAAAGACAGAACGCTCAAGATAAGGTTAGTCCTGTCAAATTAGTTTAGTTGTGTTGCGCCGAATCGACATCGGTACCGATTCGGTGAAGCACATCTATGCGCTCTGTGGCACACTTATTTGACAGGACTAAACTTAATGTAAGCGTACTGTCCTTGTCTTTATGCGCTCTGTGGCACACTTATTTGACAGGACTAAACTTAATGTAAGCGTACTGTCCTTGTCTTTATGCGCTCTGTGGCACACTTATTTGACAGGACTAAACTTAATGTAAGCGTTCTGTCCTTGTCTTTTTGATAAAGAAAGAAAAAGACAGGACGCTTAAAATAAGGTTAGTACTGTCAAATAACTTAAGATGTGTTATGCCGAATCGATACCATCAATTGTCAATTCAGTATCTCATTTCAAAGACAAGTCAAATATATTATGGTACAATAGAGGATATACTCTAAATACAAGTAGCTCTGAGAACGTAATTGAGTGAATTTCGCTCTCAGAATAATAATTATTGTTCTGAGATTTCGCTCTATACAAAATATCGAATACATCGTCTTTATTCGTCATTCGTCTTTAGCAAAGATGTTCAACCGAGAGAATGAGAGTTACTATGTATTTCAGCACCATTCCCTTTTCCATAGCTATCTGATATTTGAAAGCCATATAAAAGTTGGGGTATGGTCATGGTCATGCTTGGCTTCCCAATTTAATATTGTGGTATTCGTACTTTATACATTTAGGCTATATGATCCACATGTTCATCAATTATCGCCTCTACTGTAAATTCAATAAGAGTTAATAAAACTTGAGGTGCCTCAGTTTTGCCCACTGCAATTGGATCAAATAACTGTTGTAAAACCCGCTCTATTATCAAGAATGAAGAGTTCACAATCATCGTGGTTATTAATATACGTTGGGGACACCATCTGGTACGTTCAAAGCTTCTGGTGCGTGAACTACCGACGACGCGTGTGCTTGACGAGCAGGGTTCCTCACGATTTATGAAGATAATAATATATAAAAACCAGCCAAGTGCGAGTCGGACTTGCGCACGAAGGGTTCCTGACCATTATCAATAAAAACGGCAAAAAAAAACATGTCGGTTGTATGGGAGCCCCCTTAAATATTTATTTTATTCTGTTTTTTTATATTTGTTGTTATAGCGGCAACTGAAATACATCATCTGTGAAAATTTCAACTGTCTAACTATCACGGTTCATGAGATACAGCCTGGTGACAGACGGACAGACAGACAGATGGACAGCGGAGTCTTAGTAATAGGGTCCCGTTGGTTTCCTTTTGGGTACGGAAGCCTAAAAGGTAAGGAACCCAGATAGTAAAATAATAGTACCTAGTTTATGAAACTGGCACATAAAGAGGTAAAATGGCGAGTTTTTTAAGGGGATCGAAAATACAAACAGAAATAAAATGTCAGCTTTCGGATGATTTTGTTGCAATAATTAGGTTACGTATAGCCATAAAAAAAATACATGTTTTTGGTTGAACTTTAAGGTATTCATTTTCCACAAACCACGTTAATCGATTCATATTTGTACTGTCAATGAATTTTTTTGTAACCCTCTATTGCACACTTTTTATCGATTTTGTTTCAGGTATCGCTTTCGCGATTTTGTTGGTTTTTTTTAAATAAAATTAGTGTGAATGATATCTATTCATTTTCCAAATACCACGTTATTCGGGTCAAAAAAAGCACCCCCTTTTTCCAAAAATACGTAAATCCACTGATGCAGTCAGCGGCAGCAAGATATTGTCAGTCTACGCCTAGCGTTGGCGCCCGTAAGACGTGGAACCTGTGCCCTTTTTTGCAAGCTATAAATATCTCCCAAAACTACTTCAAAACACATTGAAATTAATTTTATAAAGTAATATTTCGAGGAGCATCATATTCCTGCCGTTAAAAACTCAACAAAATATGCGTATGAGTGATTTAGCTACATCGTGCCATAGTCATAACAACAAAACTGAATGAATTTGGAATGAATTCATACTTTTATGCGGGAAAATAATATATGTTACTCTAAAAGAATAATTTTGTAATCGTTATTGAAACCCAAATTAATTTACTTATACTTACTGAGATCTGTAACAAAGGTCAATGACCTTTTCGTGAAATTACCCTGTAGTATTGGCTCACTATTTCAGGTCCAAATAAGTGAAGTTTTTTGCAAATTATATAGGTACACTTACTTGGGATAAATCGCCAAGCATTTAAAATATAGAAATTTATTTTGAAATATTTACAGTGCATGGCAAAATTACTAGATCGTAGATAATCCTGTCGGTACATGTTCAGGTTCTGTTACGCAAAATGAAAACAATGAAACTCTTTTAGGATTAATTTGTTATCCCTATGTTTGTCTGTCTGTCCGTTTGTCTAGACAATTTTTTCTGGGTAAAATTAATAAATACCAATATAAACGGCCCTCTATAGAGCTGTAAAAACATACTTTTGACGTTTTTATTTATATTACGTTTTAGGTTTTTACGTTTTTTTTTTACGTTTTTCATACAAATTTTCTCACTATGAAAATGTAGGGATGAACACTTGAGATAATATTTTGCATTTAAAAGTCAACACAGAAAGGAATTGTTGAACAAATAATGTAAAAAATATGAAAACCATGTTGTTCTATTCTAAAGGGATTAATTATCTACTGTTCAATGTGGCGATAGCTTTGTTTATTTTTTTCCTTGAATTATTTTTTACTAAGATAACAAATAGTTTAATACAAGGTTTTCCTTAAGAGGTCCCTTTACCCCTGTATTTTTCTTAAAATTCATACAATAGTTATAAACCGAATGTGAAGTCTACAGCTTATTTTCTTCATATCTTTTTTCATGAGTATATTCTAGTGACATCTAACTACGTCTCTATACAGCCCAAAAAGCAAAATTTGGTAAAACACCATCATAATAGCTGTCAGGATATCGTCAATATTGCCTCGTTTTTACGCAAAGTTTAACAAGTTTGTATATTTTTATCTATACCGGAAATAAAAAAGACAGAAATACAGGCGTCGTTCATGTTAAGATGACTAAGTTTACACACTTTGCTAAGTATAAACAATTACCGTTTCATGGAAAACTGTTTTGACCTGAAACCATTTCACAAATTCAATTAACTTATTTTGAATATCTTGTCATTTTGCACTTCTTGATGAGAAATACAATTTCAATAAGTAAAAATACAACTTTTAGTTAAGAAAACTTATAGTTAAAAGTCTGCTGTATGCATTAACATATTTTTAATTATATTACAATAGTAATAAAATAATTGGCTTATCCGTCGTCGTGATACCAGCCGTAAATTTCTTAAATAATCTGATATCACGCTTATGGAAAACCCAATTATTTTGAAGATACCATAATATCATTAAAATATGTTTATGCATATAGCAAACTTTTAACAATAAATTGTCTTAGCTAAAAGTTGTACTTTACCGTTATAATTATTTCTTAATATTTTGTTACAAATTCGGAGAAATAGCCCTTAAGGAAAACGTTGTATGAAAATATTTGTTATCTTTGTAACAAAGAAAGAAAAAAATAATAAACAAAGCTATCGCCACATTGAACAAACAGTAAATTATTAATCCCTTTAGAATAGAAAGATATGGTTTAATATTTTTTACATTATTTGTTCTAGAGTTCCTTTCTGTGCTTTCTTTCAAATGCAAAATATTATGTAAAGTGTTGATCTCTATATTTTCATAAGGAGAAAATTTGTATGAAAAAGTTAAACAAAAGGCCATAAAAACGTTATAATATGTATATTTTACAGGGCTGTAAATATTAGCATTTATTGATTTTACCCAGAAAAATTGCCTAGACAAACGGACAAACAGACAAACATAGGGACAACAAATTAATCCTAAAAGAGTTTTGTTTTTTCATTTTGCGTAAAGAGACCTGAACATTTCAAACACTTGGCGATTTATCGCAAGGGTAAACAGGTGTCCCAAAAGTCAACGCTTTCCCTTGGAAGGCTGGTAGGCCAGCTCATGACTGACCAGAATATCAAATTATGACCTCAGCAAAAAGTAGATAGTCTTCGAGTTGATGGTACTTTTATAAATTCGAATAGATTTTTGAGAGTCAAAGCTAACCAGTTCTAAATTCTAAGAATAAAATTTTTGTTGCGCAACTCTGAATAGTCATGCTATTGATAAAGTCAAAAATAAACCTTGAAATGCTGTTACATCAGGAAGAAAAATAAAAACCCAATTTATGAGCAATTTTTTGTAATTAGGTTAGTTCGATACCACACCCTGAAAAAAAATGTCCTATGTTAGTTTTGCAAATTGTCTTAAATAACGGCTCATCAAATATTGTTTTTCAAATGATCTGGCAATTTCTGTGTATTACTTTTGAAAAAAAAGTTATTGCTATTTTACTACCAAAGGAGCTGCGTATTTTTTAAAATAATTAGAATTTAGAATGAAAGAGTGGCGGGCAGTAAAAATATTTGACGTTCATTAGAAATGCTATTTAACACGCGTTAGAGTGAGATAAATAGTGACGCTATTTAAAATGAGTTGGAATGAGATAGGAACGCAGTTAAACGTGGTTGAATGAGAGAGGCATAATTGATATAGGCTACAGTGAGATAGGTAGTGACGTGGTGCATTCCTTCCGAGAATATTTGTTAGTTTCCACTTTTTGTAATAACAACTTTAGTAAAAATTTTTTGTAAAGGAATTTTTGGTCCAATTTATTTTCCCGCAAGTGTAAAACCAGCTCAACGGGCGAAAAATATTTAAAGAATGGGTAATGGTGACAATCAACCGCCACAATATTTTTATGTATCTCTAAAGGAGTGTCTGAAATGTTCCGAGGGTCAACTGATAAATCAAACACTCAAAAAACCACTTTTAGCCGACCATAATAAATTTACGTCCCGACGTGATAGCAAGTAGGATCAATGCCGTGTGACGATGATCGAAATACAGTAATAAATTAGATAAAATAAAATACGTATTACTTTTGACCCTGCCTCGTCCACTCTATTCGTATTTTTGCTATGGTGACGCGAACTTAGAGACCGGGACGAATTTCCCCCCACGCGCTATCGTAAAATAGAATAAGCCACGCCCGGAACTGGTTTTTGTTTTGGCTATGTCATATTCTTAACAGTATACACGAGTGTTTTAATACCTAATTATGTGTAGTTTCATACACTACTTTATCTACACTCATGCATTAGGTTATCTATCTACCTTTATTCCAATCCATAAGATCTTAGTAAAAATTTATTGTAAGTAAGCTTTTCTCAATTTTGCGGGTTTGTTTTGATTGTTCATAATTTTTGTTGCCCAGTCAGACGTTTTTGCCCAGAATAAAACTTTAAATAAAGAAAAAAAAGGGTAAATATTAAATTATTAAATAACTCATAAAATCCAGCAGTTCACTTCACATTTGAGACAATGGTCCGGTCACAAGTTCTACTATCATTAAAATCAATCGCAGTCTACCACGCATGGGTTTGGTTGGTCACAAGTAAACTATTTATTATATTTATAACACTTTTTGTACATTCATACAGACAAACATAAAACAATCAAACATGGTGATATTATTCAAAACTCAGACATTGCTGTATGGGCTAAGTTCCCTTTGCCTTCCTACTTCGTGTAATTGTACTTTTATATCAGAAAAAAATATTTTAAAGCATTATCTTGTTGAGAAAACTGTACTTTAATTGAATATTTTTTTCTGTATTAGAGACGTTCGTAAAAAAAAATTTCACACTATGCACTTCTTGCTTGAAAACCTTTTGAGTTTTACACTCAATACCGCTGTGGGAGGTGGTAGCAGAATATTCAAATGCAAAATAAATCTACACCAGAGGAAAACCGCAATGTCAAAATGTCTACTCCTTTGTGACAAGTTTATTTTTGCAATACATTCTGTAGGTATTACTGAAGTAAGTGTAGTTGGTTTGTAACTACACAAACGAGTCGGTCGGCAGACGCTGCGTGGCGCACACGTTGTCGGGAAACGCTCTTCTTTACTATCCTACGTCATTATTTACTACCCATTCAATATGAAACTTTATTCAGTGATTATAAGAGTCATTTGGTAGATTTGCATTTGTGTGATCGTCTAGTAAGTAGTCTAATTACTGACACGTATACGGAGACGAAGACGGATAGAGACGCGTGCCGTGCGAAATGCCTGTGAAATGTTTTTGTACAAATTCACCAACTATTTTCTGCTGCCACTGCGACTTTTATTGAGACAGGTTAAGATCTATTTTTACGTGTTTATTAGTAAAGATAGTTTGCGAAAAGTACGACACTGTTCAGTCTAGTTTCATACATTTAACGGATGTCATCTCTAGTACTCGTATATCTCTGCGTCTGCCAACTTTCATCGTGCGTGGTTTCTTTTTGTTTTCTAGTGAATTGTTGCCGTGTTTCAAGGTGAACCAATTGGTTGCGATGAGTACCTGTTTTCTGTGAAAGTGTGACTTTGTGATCTTTACTGCTCGGATTTAGAAAACCACGTAAGTTTAGAGTATTGTCTTTCCTTAATGAAAAAATAAAGAACAACTACTCACTAAGAAAATCTCATATAAGAGGCAGTAAGTCTCTTATGGAATATGTGATAAATTATTTGTTTTTTATTTACCATATTGTTATAGCTGTAATATACATAGACAAACAAAAAGCCGCAACATGTCGCTTTACCTATCAAACAATCAATTCCATTTTCAATTGTGTAATTTACAAATACACAAAAGCCACATCGACAAACAATTTCTATAATTTATGACGTCAATAAATAAACCAAATTCATCTGTATTCTCTTGCACCATTAGTTTTATTGTGCCGTTATTACTTACCCTATCCATTACTACAATATACCAGATTTGATTAGTTATTGTTTATATTAAAGAAACAAATATAATAATTATAAGTAGAAGTGATTTTTCTAAAAAAATGTGATTCGTTTACTCATTTTTCGTGCATTACTACGCCGTAGCATGAAAGAAATATCATTGCTACGCGACGCGCCGCCGTGGTCTTGATACGACACGTTGTGGTCAACCGATAACAATAAATACTATATCAATTAAAACATTAAATATACCTATTAAAAAGCATATTTTCAGATTGTTACTTACATGTATCATTTGAACTTCGGTTTCCGGGAGAGCTCTCAAGTTGCTTTTCGATTGTACGCATTTTTTGTCAGGATATTTATATATTGTGAAATTAATATTAAAGTATAAAATTTAACCAAGTGTTTCATAATTCAAAGTTCTCGACCAAAGCCACACCACAGGCTGTCATAAAATCAAGAGTACAATGCTGGACACATATAGAAGAAATGTGTTTTTAGATTTTAGTTAAAACAAAACTTTTACAGTAAAGTTTCGAGGTAGGCAACCTCTAAGTAAACAAAACAGGTAGTTTATTTAAGGTGATATACCGTGCTAGCAAAGGTCCCCGTTACTCCAGGCAGAAAGACCCGCAGTGCGAAAGGGACGGAATCGGGGAAAATTGTTAAAAAGTCGGTTTTAAATTAATGCAAAATTAAATAAAATAGCTACAAAAAATTCCATAACCAGTAATTTAGGTGTAGTTAAAACCCATCTAAATAAATTTTTTTCAAGTCTGTATGCTATCCTAATTTGTCAGAATATCAAAAAAAGTGTAAATTTAGACCTGATTTCAATAATTATTTCTATCGAATGAAATTCCTCCAATCGTGTTTCTGATAGACCAAAATCTAGTAAAAGGTCCCAAAATTGTTATACCAATTTATTTTACTTGGAACTTTATTAAGAGAGCAGATAAATAACTTCAAAAAGTGTCAGTTTTCACGGTATAGCCCCTTAAGCGAATTTGAAACTAAAAAAGTAACTGCAACAAAACTTACGTATATTGAACTATATTGTGTTTACATTACATATACCTAGGTAACGATTAACGATATGATAATTCCATTGAAATAATTTTTTTTGATTGATTTTGTAGATTTGATCTTTGTTGTTTTGTTAAATTATTTCGCTAATTTTATTTTGTTATTTTAGTTTGTTGTTATTAACTCTTTATTTTGTTAACTTCCGATGCATTTAGGGTAAACAATAATTTAAAGCATTTATTTTTACTTCTTAAGATATCGTTTTATATGTTGGAGATCTTTTGAAGTTAAAGTTTTATTAAAACTGATAACACAAGCCTGCAAACATCTTGAGCAATAACGTAGTGGAGGAAAGCACGAATTTCACTCTTCGGTCCGCCGAAGAAAGACCACGCACATTGGTAATTTTTCAAGAGATTTGCCGACGTCTGTATATACTTTTATTTTACACAGTATATTAATTACCCTTATATTATTTACGATGTATTTTTAACAATGGCACTTTACATTTTTTTTTTTTGAAAAGATCTACAATACATATAGGTCATGTACATGTACCCGTATGTGACAGGTATATCAATTTCCTTTTCTCTATTTTGTCATTAAAAACAGATTTCTCCTTGATTTCTCACTTTGCGACACCGATAGTGTGTCACTTGACTGATTGGGGATAAAATTGACTAACCATTGCGTCACAAGAAGTAAGGAAAAATGAATGTCACATAGTAAGTTCCAAGGAGATTTATATGCTTGTAGTTTTGTATTTATGTTCCATAGCAAGTACCTCACTTAATTCCATTAACATTGATGACCAAAATTAATTAAACTCCATTGTTATGCAAACCTAATCCTTAGTACCATTAATATCTTAAACACTATTCTCGTTAGGCTACGTTATGTGACTATGAAATTCACCAAAAGCCTTTAACCCCTTTCAGAGGATTACCTACCCTATTGCTCAAGCTATTAGACTTATAGACAGGTATGGATAAAGTGGTCTGATAGACCAAAATACCCTTGCACCCTTAACAAAAAATAACTGATCTTATTTCCAAAGTCATTAGAGTTATCAGGTACTTTTAGTTAAAGTGGTAATTCTCTAGGTTGAACGTCGCTGAGACGTGATACCTTGTCAAATATTTTGACGGTTTTTGTTAGAATATAAAAAAAAATCGTCATGATCACATTTTCCCTATAAAACTGACGTTAGCAGGACAAAAAGGAAATCGAAAGTATCAAGTTTTCCGAAGAATATTTAATATTTCTTTTTCTCAAATGGTTCTATAGAACAAGATAACAAGACTCCTTGACGATATTTCCATTTGAAATAATAACTTCTAATAATACTTATGTTTTATTTACATTGACATTACATATGTCAATGACATATAAATAAAGTTTCCCTCCCCATTGAATTGTCAACATTACATGGAACTTTTTTGGAAATATTGATTCCCAATTCGTATTAACATAGACAAATAATTGTCTACGGTATTAATGAGTGAATTAGGGTGAAAACGCTTGTATATACTCGTAGTTCTATGAAAAAAAATTAGACAAAGTTGTCCATTTTTGTCCTGCTGACGTCAGTTCTATAGAACAAATGGGAATCACCCGAAAATTGGTTTGGAATTCGTACGTGAAGCCTACGAAGTCCTTATAGTTATCAAATCCTCATGCTGTTTTGTCTTATACTACACTATTTTTATGTACATTTATAATAAAGCTATTGTTAAACTGGAATTTTTCAAGTATTATCCTGTGTTTTAATTGAAACCCTAAACTGTAGAATTATGGATGATTTTTGTTTTCCCGCCAATTTTATTTTTGGCTCCTAAAGTAGTTGTCAGAATCTAATGCGGTTTTCTTTTTCTAAAACTACATAAAATTTTCTACATTAAAATAAAGAGAATGTTTTTTTTATGTACGGGAGAAAGTAAATAGATTATTATATATAATATTATAAAAAATATATATGTTTTTTTTAATATAACTGTAACGGGGCGTAAATTAACAACAACTCACAATATATTTTTTTATATTTGTATTTTTTTTATACATTTTTTTTGTTGTTTATTTTTCTAGCTTTCCAGCGACACCCATATTGTATATTATATCATATCATAAATACTACTCATACTTAACGTTTGCCACGATCTTGCCTTACCTGTGCCGATCGGCACAGTTAAGCTCACGGTTTAACAAAACTATGAACATAATTAAAATACTTGAATATAATTCCCTGTTACGGAGAATTCTAGTATCGGAGCACACATATTCGAATTTATTATTATGTGCTAAGTTGTTAGTTTTACAGTCTAAGAAAGAATCTGTTAATGTGTCGGAAGCCTGCTTTGGGTATTACTCCCAATTTTATTTTTATACACAATTTTTGCATTTTACTAACCCTAGGATAGGCCTAATTAAGTTTTTTCTGTAATACTAACCATTTAAGTAAATAAATAAATAAATAAAATAATTTACCAAAAACTTGGTGTACGCGTTATTTAACGTAACTTTTTACTAACAAACCATTTTATTATTTCAGGTATGTTACTGAAAACTGCAAGGTGTTTGAGTAAGTGAATAATTTTCTTTTGAACTTTTTGAAGAAAAACAAAGACAGCACTGAAATTAAGTTTAGTCCTGTCAAATATGTTAAGTCGTGTTACACCGAATCGACACCATTGTCTACAAAATAACGGTACAAAACACACATCTTAAGGTTAAGGCCCTTAATATCGCCAAATGGGTACTTTCTAAAGCCTACTCCTCTTTTATGGCCAAACCAAAAATATTGAAAAAATGTATTATGGATTATCAACTCTAGGACAACATATGCAACATTTTCCTTTTTCGTACCACCAAAACTTCTATATGAAAAATTGTTACAACTGAATGGTGTTTTTTTGGCTTGAATTTCCTACTGCTCCTAAGCGGCTTAGGTGATTTAATTCATTTATGCTTTGATAAATAGATAAACTTGATAGCTATAAATATAACATAGAATTATTCAATCGAACAATGATGCCATGTGAAAAGTATTATTTTCTCCTATTTTGCCCTTTCAAGGACGCAGCGAGCGTCGTAACAGCCACCACGCATTGTGCACTGATTTGAACGTTATTTCAATGTCGTTTCCGTCGATATTCATACAGACAAACATCGAGCTGCTAATTTGGCGACGGTAATCGCCTTAAAGGTCAGTTGCTTACCGCAAAATGCATGACTTAACTTTGTATTCCTTGTTTAGAAGTTAAAATTGAAAAACATTTTGTTATGTAGCAATTGACGCAAATAGTTCAGTATTATTGAGGTTAATAAAGCATACATTTGAAATTTAATGCACAATTAGTCATGATCTTGTCCAAATAAAGCAAAACAGCATTTTAAGTTGGTTTTGAGAAGATCATGACTAATTGTGTATACAATTTTAAACTCTTGCTTTATAAACCTCACTAATACTGAACTATTGTAGCTGATTCTGAAGGTTTTCATTTTAGTTTTAGTGATGTCAAAACTAAAATGACTCCAAAGTAATTTAGCTTTTGTTCCTCTCATTTAAAGACTAATTGCAATAAACAAAATTTAGTTTTGACAGCACTTAAGCTAAAATTAAAGCTTTCAAAATCGGCTTTATCCGCGTCAAATACGACAGACCTAAATGGTTTTAAATTTAAATTTATTAACATAAAAAACAAAGTTACGTTATGCATTTTGCGCTCAGATACTGACGTTGTTTTCTTAACATTTGATTCAAAAGTATGAGATGAATGCGTTTTAAAGCAATTGGCGGAAATGACTTAGTGATAATTAGGTTTTCACAGGAAAATTATGTCATTTCATATTTTGATCGCATCCAATTAACAAACTCAAGAGGGTTTTTACCACAGAACAGAATTGTAATTGAAGGCAATCGAAATGTAATGTATAAAATGACATAATTTTCCTGTGAAAACCTAATTATTACTAAGCAGTTTCCGCTTTTGATTCAAAAGTAAACATAACATTATTAGGTCTTTACATATGAAATTGCCGTTTTCTATAGAAAATTTGAAGGAAACTCAATTTACAGTACTAACACTTTTTAATATTTTTTTTTAGAATCAAATCGTATCATGGAAATGGATGGCATTTAGGAAGAATTGTTTTTGAAGACTTAATTTTAGTTATCAAACTGAAAAAAAATAACAAAATTTAATGCGTAGATAAAAAACGTGAAATCAACCTTCAAACAAAAAACAAATAATTGAAATAGCAACTGAATTACAGGATTTATGAACTCTAGAATCTATAAGAAAATTTCGGCAATGTCATATATAAGGACCAATTATTAAGATGTGCGTTACTGTTATTCTGTCTTACCCCTTAATTACCTGTGATTGAAGCATTAAACGTAAATGGCGAAATTTATAGTCAAAAAGTATAAATCACTTTCAGCACCAGTCAAATTGTTTGCCAGATAAATTACAAATATTTCCATTTTAAATTATACCCCAAGACAGCTTTTCCAACACAATGTATCATACTTTGTACTATCGTTGAAATTCAACAGTTTCAACCCAAAGGCTCATTTACCATAAATATTTGCAATTAAAATTAAGGCTCAGCACCCTATCCTTGCCATTATTCAAATAGGGCCACGGGAGACCTCAGAAAGTTTCAAATTAATTAAGAAGGCCATAAGACGGCCTGTTAAGGAAACAACAACGAAGATACCCCTTAACTGGCATCCATATTTATTGTAGCCCTGAGGACGATTAGGGCCCTTGTTGTCATCATCTTGTGGCATCTTGGACCCCTTTTAGGTTTATCCTATTTGGTAATGCATCCCTTGCCCGCAAATGTGTGCCTTAAGATTTCAGGGTAGCAGCAGTAACTCAGAATAAGGAATACAAATAGAAACCTGGCTAAAATAATACGCGGAGAAAGACACCTATCCTTGATTTTCTTACGACATTTTAGTGCGTTAGAGAGAGATGGATATGTATTAGTTTTTTCTTAATTAGGTAGGTTGTCACTAGTTCGTTGCTTTGCTAGTGATGTAACAATGTCAATTTTTGACTACGATAAATAAACCAAATCGAAATAAACCGCGACCAATCTCCTTACCACACATCATATCGTATCAAAGTGTGAAAAAAAAGAGAATGCAGGAGGCACCGACCTTTCTGGTGACATCCTCTTGCTTTGGAAGGAGGCCAAGAGAATTAATAGCAAAGTGGTCTCTGTTTACCCCAGTGGGACACATGTTATATTGTGTAAATAAGGAATTAATAAAAGGATATCTTTCGTTTAGCATAATATTTTTTATTAAGTACAAATTACTATATCGTAGGCAGGTAGGTACATAAGTTAAGTCCAAAATTGTGCTTGTTTCTAGTACAAAAAATGCTGTAGCTTGTATCAGAGATACAACCGTAAACTATTTAAGTGGATACTTTTTAAGTCGCCTCTTAACTCAATCAAATAGATGTTCGTTGATGTCGCGTCTTTGTTCAATCAAGGAAGAAGGAATTAATCGCAACAATAGAAATCATAATAATCATAGACTTATAGGATTCGTAATGATGAGCGATGACAGCGCAATTACTACAGAGGTAATTTCATTTTTTTTAATTTCTATCAAATAAACATCAACTTATCTTGAATAAAAACTAATAACAAATAATGAACGATTAAAATACCTAATAACCTGTAATAAGAAATCAAATTATGCGCAGTTCAAGTCAATAAGCATTCCCAAAATTCATTTCACGATAGAACTACCCTGTCAAAGTACTTTTATTGTCAAACCACTAAGTACGAAAATGTCTTGATCTGCGGAATTTCTTCGTGAAGTCGATCACGGCAGTAACGTGAACGAACAGGCCTTTCAGAACGATTTGCGAACATAGAAGTATGCACTTTTCTAAACCACAGACATCCATAGGTACTGGTTCTGTTGCCTAAAATTGAAAAATTATCGAGTTAATATACTATAGTATAGTACAAGCACGTACCTATAAACAAGATTGATAATGCAATTATACATAATTATTTAAAGGTTACCAATGTGTCTCTATCTGGTAAATATAACGTTGGTAAGGCATCTGCTTTTAAAAGTCTCCATTTTAAATTTTCGTTTGGTCTAAAAGAATCCGACGTAAAGTGTTTCGAACAAATATGACCGCTTTTTTTAATTGCCCAATTTGGTCAAATTATTCGTCTAAGCCATTCACTTTTTAATTCTTCCCTTTTTGGAAATCTGTAACAAAAAATATAGCGATATTTATTCGGCATTATTTTTCTTTTAACTCGCGCTGCAATGAGGGATTTTCTTTTCTTTTTTTTTTTACTCTTCCCTAGTCGCTGGATAGATGGCGCTGAACTTGGTAAGTTACTGCGAGGAACGGAACGTCACATAATTTTTTGATTATTGCACTTGGATGTAATTTTGAGATCGTAAAACGAAACGTACATAAAAAAGTAATTAATGTCATTGTCACATCACATCACAATGACATTTTGAAAATAAATAAATAATAACAACAAGGAAAAAGAAAAAAATAATTAGCAGTCTTTTTATGAGTTTTCTAAGCCAGAAAGAAAATGTCCCAAGAGAAAAAGAAGAGAAGTCTGTGCCTTGTGGATTTGTATAAAGATGGAGGCATACATCTTTTTCCTAAAGATGAAAGTCGTAAAGCGCAATGAGTACAAGCCATGGTACATTTTAAACCTGGACGGACCATAACAAAGCATTTGCACATAATATGCTCAGCACACATGTCATCAACCAACGAGCGTATGTGACGTGACGTGACGTGACGTGACGTGACGCAATGTTTTTTTTTCAATCGTTTTGGCTTTGGCACCTAGCAACGTAGTCAGTTCAACACCATCTACAGAGTTCTGGGAAACTATGTTTTTTTTTAATACTCAAAAAGAAAACCTCTCATTAATCTATTATCCTTTATGCACAGCTGCCGCAGGAACCAATGTTCGATAGTTTGCCACACGGACTTTAGTACATCACTATACGAAAAAACATAACCTCTCGTAGTCGGCAGAAAATCTATATAAAACAGGCAAATATCGGTGTAGAATTGAACACGAGTATGATTTACAAGAACTACTATTATTGTTACTGAGTTTTAGGTATGATCCTGCAACTTATTAACATAAAAACTATCAGAACTCACCGATGAAATGATATTGCTTCATTGTTGTTTTCTTTTCGTCCTGTATGCGATTTACAGCCTTCAATCGCACAAGACATTTTATTATAATGTTAAAAAAACAATCAACACAAACAATAATAAATCACACTTTCACGAATTTTGAGAGGAAGAGCACCAAAATATTTAATTTCTCTCGGTGAAGCTGTAAACTTTCGCAAAATGCAATAGACATTGCGATGCCACCAAATTAAGATGTGATGCACGCAACGTACGATATTACAACACAACGATACAATGATGAGACATATTTAATTTGATGGTGTTATAATTTTTAAAATACATCCAAATTACATCCATCTGACATTTGTTTGGTTCAATCTAGTGACACACCAGGAAAAAAGATAAAGTAAGTGCGGTTCGTCGTTTCATTCACTCGTACACAGGAGTAATTTACGTTAGATGAGTACAATGGCTAATGCCCAGTTCTTATTTTAGTCAGGCTTCTATTTGTATTCCTTATTCTGAGAGCAGTAACACATAAAGCCATAGACAATTTGTCTATGCTTATAGCGTTTGGCGTCTCTGTGCTCATCAACAGCATAATTAAATTTCAAAACGACTTGGTCGATTATGTCGAAATTTGGTATGCAAGTGGAGAATTTAACTGGAAATTTAATTTTAAAGAATTTAACCGTAAATACAACGTGAAATTTTACAACTTTTAACTGAACTATGTTTTCGATATTGTAAGTCCTTGACGAGATATAGCCATAAAACCTCAAAAATACTCCTTTTGGGAGTACATTTTCACCCCCCACCACTTAAACACAACTTCGCCGAGGAAGAAAACCTAGGGTAGTAATATTTGGCCACAAATGAAGCCATTAAAACAATAAAACCTTTTGTTATACAACTTTTAACTGAACTATGTTAGCGAAATACATTGTTTATAGGTGGAATCCCTAGATAAAAGATCGATAAATCAAATATATTTTCTTCAATATGAGGAGAGACCTAGTTTCTTCCAATGAACCCTTGAAAACCTAGTGTTGTTGATGTTCTAGCGTCAGGTGTTCCGTTAAATTATACGAATACTAGTTACTCTGCTCGTACAAACGTCACATAACCTAAAAGATAGCTAATAATAGCAAAACAATGTCCCCGCTACACAGCGCCCTACTTTTTATGCATACTTAACTAAACTCAGACATGTTGTTAATTATCTAATGAATTACGATAAAATTTAGCTCACTGATTCACACGTTTATGCAGAAAAAGATAAAAACAAGTCTGAAAAGTGAAGATAAAATCTTGGTTTAAATTCATGTTGTGTTTCACATGTTATTATTTACTGCACATAGCAATACAATTTCTTGAATTGTATTTCTGTATGAAGAAGATCTCATACTTTTTCCAACTTTTCTTCTTTGTGATATTCTCTTTTAAAGCGATATGCGAAAAAAATACGAGTGTTTCTTTTCTGTGTATTTCATGAAATACACGGAAAATTATAATCAGTTTCTAGTATATGCATTTTGACTATATAATCTAGGGTTTTGAAATTGGAAAAACATGTTTGGATAAGTTTTCCTCGATAGAAATAATTGGTGAAATGAGGTCTTCAAACACACTTTTTCTCCTCGTTTGACGAATAGGAACCATATACAGAACTCAAACATATTGTATAAGGTGTGTTTTAACAATATCTAGAGATTTGATATTGAAATTATGCTAGCTATTTTAGTTTTTTAATAAAAATATAAAACCAACTTTTTTCCCTTTTGCCCTGAAACCATCCCTCTCGAACTGCGCGATTTTTCGCTTGGAGTGACAGTGACAAAAATAAAATTCGAATAGCCTCTTAAGAGCCGGGTCCGCGACGACGACAGTTTTGATGCAAAACATTTTGTTAAACATTTTTCTGGCCTTTATCGCGATGTTTTTGGAAAAACCAAGGACATACACCACTTCATATTGGCCTTTTTAATAAATGCCTAAAATTATTTGATTGAATTGTTTCTCTTTTGCAAATTATTTTGGTACTTACGAGCCCGTTCCGAATAGTTCTTCATAACGTCTAAGTACCAAAATAATTCGCAAAGGAGAAACAATTTAATTAAATAAATTTTAGGATTTCATTTAGACGGCCAATGTGAATTGGTGTATGTCCCTGGTTTTTACAAAAACATCGCGGTAAAGATGAGAAAAATATTTAAAACATACTTCGCATCAAACGGACGAAAAATACGGAGCGGGTTCTTAAGCATGTGCGAAAAATTTCGTATTCAAAAAGACGCCTTGGAACATTTTGGCGACAACGAATAGATATAGCTGCAATCGAAGACGTTGCATTTCTTATCTTGGAAATGGCGCGATTTATCTAAAGTGCCTGAAAGGCGATGACATTTTACAAATCAGGTCATAGATCAATGCGCTTTGTACTCGTCCCTGCACTTTGAGGTTCTATTTACAAGTGGCATTTTGTGCGATTTTGCTTGGTATCAGCTTTCTTCGCTTAGTTTCACTTTGCTCTATTTTGGACCTATTTCTCTTGTTTTTATTTTAAGTCTGAAAACTGGCGTATTCTAGAAATACAATGTACTGAAATCAAATCAAATCAAATAAGTATTTATTTACCATACCAACGATATTAATAAACGAATACATGAACTCACACAATCAATTAAAGTATTATTGAATGAGAGAGTGAAGCGAATGAAGTTCTTCAAGTCTACTTGAACAATCCAGCGTTTGTATGTATGTGTGTATGTGTGTTTGTCCGACGATAACTCGAGTATCGTTAATCGGAATGCCATGAAATTTTGTAGGCGAGTGACTGAGGCAAGAAGAATTTTTTATTTCAAACGTGAAATAAATCGGTCAAGATCAAATCGCGAGTTCAAAGTTCGGAGCGAATTTCGTAAGGAATGGACATGAATAAATAATGGATAAGTTACGAGTTAAACTCAGTCAAGCTCACTAAAGTAGTGAGCTTTAAATGGAATTTATGAAAATTCAATATGATTCCTAAACTCACATTTACTACAAAAAACTTTATTCAAAACTACGACAATATATGTCACGTCTACAACCTCGTGTCTAGTGCAAATGAGGGTAGAAAGACAAACTGCATTCTTCTTGATGCCTCCTCCGCGTCTGAGAAGTTTTATGGAATATAATTTTAGAGAAAATTGCCTTTGCACGCTTTTGTCATGTGACCCCTCAAGTGCTTTATCAAAACACTATCATATTGCATTTTAAATTTTCATGACTTTTTTTGCAAGTATTCGTCTTTCTACATTGGAAAGAACCAACAAACTGAGTATTCATTTTATCTTCTTACAGTATTTCTTTCCTGTTGATATCTTTCCGGTGAAAAAGTCATGGGAATACAACTTCTATAGAGTGATAAAAGGGAAGGTAGCAAAATCGACTCATTACTTATTTAGTTTATTTGTGTCGATTAACTTAGATTAAGTTAGGTATGTTAAGGTGTGTCAATTCTAAAACCACTTCGAGATTTAGGTTTTTAGAACTTGTGATTTAATTAACCCCATGATGATGAATATTTTTACGAAAAAGCTGCAACTTCCATTTGCTTTCGTGTGACGTCACTTGAGAAATAGTTGTTTGTCCTTTGCTATCAAGATAAATTTATAAAAATTAGGTACCTTGATACATTGATGAAAGATGAGTAGACAGACAAAGGCAGACTACTTTTTTTATAAGCAATCGCACATCACAATCAGTATAATGTCTAAAATTCTCAAGTGACGTCAAAACCGACAATTCTTAAAAAAATCATAAAAAAATAATGGTTAATTTTTATACCAAAATAATGAAAACTATGTCCTAATAATCCCAGGAAAAAATTTAAATTAAATCTTTTTGAAATTAAGCTATGGGAAATGGCTGGCTCGAACTTCAACAGTGAATTGGTGTCTAACGGGATTTAGTACATACCAAATTGGTTTGATTCATTGTCAAATTTTTGTCTTATTGTCAAATCGTGGAGCCAGTTCAATTTGTATCACTTGTTCAATTACTATTGTGAATGTGCCAATTTATATGACAACTAATTTATTATTTTTATTTGGCACAGTTTTTGCTCGCTAGATTAAAATTAGGGGCAAAGTCGTTTATTCGTTAGTTATTATATTTATAAAGGTGTTCGACTTTTAACTAATAGTGAACCTATAGAACAAACTCCAAAAAGACAAATAAATACTCCAAAATGTTTTCATGGTTCCATACGTGCAGTTTATCAATTCTAGAAAACTATGCGGCGTTGTATTCTTTGTTTGATTTATGTTGTCAATCCGAAGTAAGCTTTATTGTTTCCTTTGAAGATTGAAGGTCAAATCGTGGTTCCTATGACACGAGACACTTGCGGTAGTTATCATAGCCTGCTGTGCCACCCACTAGGCGCCCTGAGAAATTATACATTTATGTCAAGTGTGTGTTGTATGAAGTGTACGGGTTCAGTAAATGCTTAAAATATAACGTACATTCTCGTTCACGCTCACCATAGGTAAATAATGTTTTTTTTTTAAACCAAAATTGGTAGCATATATGGCTATGTTTAGGGCGTGGATGTCATTCACAGGGAAATATTATTATGAAATATTATTCCAGTTTATACACGACCAATCCACGCGCCAAAAGAACCTTGTCGCACTGTAGTACTCGTATGCTAGACACACTATTTTTTTTTATTAAATATATTTTAATTAGTTTTGCATCTTTATCTTGCAACTTTGTACCTACACAAAAATCAAATCAATTTATTCCTAGCTTTGGACGGATAAAGAGATATAAGTAAAGCTGGCAGGGTTTACATTTTCAAACGGAACCTTAGAAGTTGGTCATCTTGTAACCGACACTCACCCGACACTAAACAGTTAGTACTTCAAGTGTTTGACAGTTAACATTTAAGTGCAGAGAGTGATAGTCACAATAGTGGTATGGATCATTCATGATGAGTATGAGATATTTTGTAATTCTTTGATAATGTGAGTTTTATGTTTTTAAGTATGAAACAAGATCTACTAACTCGTTTTTGTTTCATCTCTATTTTAAGGTTCTTCTGTGTTTTTGTTGATTTATGCTTTTATTTGGGTTAATTCACTTGCCCTCGCATGCGACTCGCTCCATAATCCTGGATAATAAGGATTTTCAGCGGAAATAAGGATGTGTGCATGAATTACTGCAAATACTCTCTGTTGTAAAACAAATAAACGATGCGGTCTTATTTAGAAAACATATTTGCTTTTCGCGCTTCGTTTGAGCAAAATTAAATAGCAAGCAAGGGCAAACTTTCAGAAGATTAATACCTGTATATATAATTTATTATGTCTTATTTTCATAACTAACCCATAGGTACCTACAGGTCGCGGTAGTAAATAATACACATCGTATCGTAGCGTCATCTCTGTCGCACGAAGCACTAACAGTCCGGTGACAGTGACGACGCTATACAAAGCCGACAATAGCCGATGTGCATTATTTTCTGCCGGGTACTGTACTTATATAATCTTATTATTATCTACTCTTAGATTCTTACCTAAGATTTTCTTTTACTATTATTAATTTCCTTTACTAGATTCCTATCGTATCAAATTACCCCAGCGCGTAACAAACAAAATGATTAACTTCCATAATACGCCAATAATCTCAACTATGCCATCATATTCGCGGCTTTATCTAGTTTTGGCGAAAGTGATCCCTCTGGCACGCGGCCAGCGGCCAGCCTCCGCGACAGACTAATATTTTGGGGCCAATTCATTTGAACACGATGCGTGCGCCTAGCACAGACCGTAGGGTACGAAATAGTATAGTAGCAACAAAACCCCGACATTCAATACAAGCGAATCGAATTAATTACCTACTACTATTACATGAGCACCACCTGTCCACACACGCATGTGTGTGTGTTCCTGGTCCCTGGCCGGGTCCCCGGTGTGGGTTCGGGCGGTTGATTGGATTTCATCTTATATAATATATATTTTATCTATAATTTTAATCGTATATATATTGCTACACAAATTAAATAAACCTTTAATCTAGTTCATGTACATTTATTATTTTATTGCATATATTTTTTTATAAGATTAAATTTTGACTTGTGAAACGTGTATTTTATATACCTACTTTGCAAAATAAACTATTTGAATTTGAATTTGAATTTGGGCGGCAGCCAAGTAGAGCGTACACCCCAGTCGTATTTACGGGTCACGTTAAACTGGCGGGGGGAGGTGAATGTCGCTACTTTACGTAGTAATAGTTAATATTCTCCTTCATATTAGGTTTTTTAGGTACAGATGTTCTATGCTACGAAGTCTACTTGGTAGATTTCTACTTGGTAGAAGTCTACTTGGTAGACTTCGTAGAATAAAACATCTGTGTACAATACAGTACAGCGCTGTAGCTCATTCGTGCTTAAGTATCGTTTAGCGAATCAGAAACTATCCATTAGTTAGGCAAGCATTTAGCATAAGTTATTGATTAGTGCTCACAAGTTTCAAATGATATATCGTGGTTTAGTATTAAAGTGATTGACGTTTCTCGAGAATTTAAACCATTTCATGATTTGTGTACTTGTGACTTGGTGACCGTAGGATTTTCAAAAAACTGGCAGTTGTAAAGAGGTTTTTTTTGCGAGTGTATGTTTCTTGGGAAAGTGTTTCAGTATGAGAAATATGCTGCGTGGTTTTATTTAAAGTTACTTGTCCATTTACACACGGTATAAAGCCGACGTTCAATCATTTTAAAAGACCACGTAGCATTGTTATCTGATGCATTTAATAAGCACGTCTAACAACTGACCTTTATTGTCATATATGGTCAAGGTACTCCTTACCATAATTACTGTATTCATAATATCGTAACATTTTACTACTGGGTATATCTTACTGCTTGTCAAGTAAAAAAACTTGCTCGTAGTTTTTCAATGAGATATTACGTTAATCCGTGAACTCACTAAAATCTCTCTACTCTACACGAGCCGCGCGACTCGCTGGACATAAATTCAGCCACTATTTATATGGGGACTAAACTAAATATAAACATTTGACTTTATTGCGCTGACCAAATTGTGTTGGGCATTCCTGTGTTACGTCGTCGCGAAGCGGAAATGGCCAATTTTGTAGGTCGTGTTGTATAATATTTTTTGTATCATATCTATAGGAAAGGTTATTATTGTCTTGTTATTACTTCTCGTAAACCGTGCCAAGAATAAAGTTTGTCCGGTTTTTTCGTATTCGACATGATCAGTGTTAAGCTAGGATTCAAATGCAGATTTGGGATATGTTTGTTCAAAAGCCAAAATTTTTAATTCATAAAACGTGAGGTTTTAAGAATCTACTAAAAAAGTTTTAGAAGAGCTGCAAAATTTCACTTTACGCAAAATACTTTCAGCCTCCGTTAAAACACCAGAGAACCAGTAACGTGACGCACATTCAGGTACGCAAACACCCGTGAAATTTACGTAAACAGCAGAAATTCTCATCGCATAGTGTCGCGTAAACGTCACTCGTATACCGCCGCCGTTAAAATGGCGCGTACGTGGGAAGAAAAATGCCCCGTGATGCATTATTCACATGCACGGTGATACAAAAGTTGCTGTGTCATTCCGTAACATCCCTACAAACATAATTGTTCAGTTGATAAGAGTTTTATGGTGTTATAAACAAAGAGCAGTTTAGCTGGTTTTACTGGTAAAGTTGCTCTGCTTTTGCCGTGCGCTGCGTAAATTGTTTCTCAACAATGCATGGTGTAGTCGGAGTGGATTACCGTGGCTGTTTACACAGACTGGTAAATATGCAGTAGCATTTTTGCATGCTTAAACAAAGATATAAAATTATTGCACTCGTCTGGCTGTAGCGAGTAATTTAAAAAAAAAAAACCTTTTACCAGTTTCTCGACTGATTTGGTGAATAATCATAATCACTAAAATATGAGTGGGTGTCCAACATAACGAAATAGAAAAATCAGAGAAAGTCTAAGGCCCACTTGCAGCATGATCGAGAAAAAATCCTTAACCCAAGGGAAGAGTTAACTAACCCGACATTTCATTAGGCCTATTTCACCATGATAATATCGAAGCGGGTTAGTAATCCCGAGCTAAGCGATTGTTTGACATTTGACATTTATTTAGAATGTTACCATAAAGTAATTAGTTGCAACCAATGAGGTATAGTATCTATATAATGTCATTGGAAACAACACAATTTAAGTCAAACTGCATTCTTCGCTAACCCGAGTTTAACTCGAGATGAGAGTCAGGTTAAATTCTCATGACTTTCTCTTAGTTTAACCCTAGTTTAACCCGAGATTTTGATCTTAACCTTATTTTTTGACTTAACCCGAGTTAAAGTAGAGTTAAGAACATGCTGCAAGTGGGCCTAAAGGTCTAAAAAGGCCACATTGTTATCACAATTTAATTTATTTTTGGTGATTTTCATGGTTTGGTGACTTAATAGTTTTCCTCTATGGGTGATTTTGACCATTTTGGTAACGTATAACTTTATTAACTTATTTTTAAACCCTCTTCCTATTGACGCATTTTACGTCCCAACGTTAGCCTTATCGCCTCACGTCCTCGGGCATAAATACACGCTTTTTAGGGGTTTCAGGTTTACTTCAGAAACCGTTTAGAAAATAGTAAGTATGTATATATACGTATATACATACTCGTCGTATGCACATAAATTTCGAAACGTTCATTGCTGCATCCTCATGGATTCAAACCCAGGTCTCAAGTCCTATAATATTATTAAAACTCGCGTAAGCTGACATACTAAATTATTATTACATGCAGCTTGAACAGTGCCCGTTTGAAAATGACGGTGAACGCCGCGTCGTCGTCTTAAGAACGACACCTTGATAATGCCGAAATTTTATCGGTGAAACGTTTGGCATATAGTCAACAACAATCACACGTGAGTGTTCAAGCCGCATGTAATAATAATTGACAGTTCTATCGACTGAGCTACCATCACCATGAGTATATCTGTTATATTATGTCCAATCCAATCCAATCCATCAGCCAATATCAGTCCACTGCTGGACATAGGCCTCTCCAAGGGCACGCCACATTTTTCTATCCTCGGCCATCCTCATCCAGCCACTACCGGCAATCTTTTTTAGATCATCAGTCCAGCGAGCTGGCGGGCGTCCTACACTGTCGCGCGTGTCATTATGTCGTGCGTGTCAAAATAGGCACCCTAGCATTACGTAATTTGAAGGTTTCTGCACAGAAACAAACGTAAACAAAGTAAATAATTATGGCATTATTCCCACGACTAAAATAACCTGGTATTACTAACCGACTGAGCTAGTAAATAAATAAATATTTTTTTTTTATAACTTTTTCCTTTTTATTAGATTTTAAGTTAGTACCTAAAAATTTGTAAGAGCGTATCGTCAACAAACTGTGTAGCAGTTTGGCGAATATTGAGTACTGTAAATTGTGTAAAATGTAATAAAAAAAATAATTAAGGCGATATGCGAAAAAAATATGGGTGTTTCTTTTCTGTGTACTTCATGAAATGCACGGAAAATTTTACTAAATTTGTGGTATGTGCATTTTGACTATATAATCTAGGGTTTTGAAATTGGAAAACATGTTTGGATAAATTTTCCTCGATAGAAATAATTCAAACACACGTTTTCTCCTCGTTTGACGCATAGGAACCATATACAGAACTCAAACATATTTTATTAGGTGTGTTTTAACAATATCTAGAGATTTGATATTTGAAAATTTGCTAGCTATCTTAGTTTTTTTAATAAAAATATAAAACCAACTTTTTTCCGTTTTGCCCTGAATCTGCCCCTCTCGCACTTTGCGTTTTTTTGCTTAGAGTGACAGTGACAAAAATAAAATTCGCATAGCCTCTTAATAAATAAAAATAATACACTCTTGTCGGTCAGGGCGACGACAATTTTTATTGGCTGCGTTTTTGTCCCGCCGTTTGTGAGTAATGTCGCAGGCGGACCTGACTCGCAGTCCGTATCGTTTCGGATCTAATTATTTTTCAAGCTTTTCGGAATTTATGTGCATAGTATTTGTTCACTTACCACTTGCTGACAGGGAAGCACTGTAAGGTAAACCTGCATGATAAAGCTATAACGTAGGCACGTTAAGGTGATATGTGAATGTTTTTAGTGTCCCTGTTACTCCGTATGCGAAAACACCCTCAGTGCAAGAGGGATGGATTCGAGAAAAAGTAGCATTAAGTTGGTTTTTTATTAATATAAAATGTAATCAATTTGCTATCAAAATTTCGTTTAACCAAATCTGTTTAATAGCTCTTTAAAAAAAGATTCCAAAAATATTATACTATTGTTATCAAAATAATACATTCTTCACTGTAGTAGATATGGAAGATCTAAAAGTGTCGATTTTTTTTCCGTAGCGCCTAAAATGTTGGTGAAAATGAGGTGTTACGACTGTTGATTATTGAGTGACAGACTAGAAACATCTCCGTTAAGGCCCTTAATACCGCCAAATGGGTACTTTCTAAAGCCTACTCCTCTTTTATGGCCAAACCAAAAATATTGAATATATGTAATATGGATTATCAACTCTAGGATAACATATGCAACATTTTTCTTTTTCGTACCACCAAAACTTCTATATGAAAAATTGTTTTTTGGCTTGAATTCCCTACTGCTCCTAAGCGGCTTAGACGATTTAATTCATTTATGCTTTGATAAATAGATACACTTTATAGCTATAAATATAACATAGAATTATTCAATCGAACAATCACGTCCATGTGAAAAGTATTATTTTCTCCTATTTTGCCCTATCAAGGACGCAGCGAGCATCGTAACAGCCACCACGCATTGTGCACTGATATGAACGTTATTTCAATGTCATTTCCATTGATATTCGTACAGACAAACATCAAGCTGCTAATTTGGTGACGGTAATCGCCTTAAGTGATAGCCCATTGGGGATATATATGTCATGAAGATTTTTTTTCAGTGTTATGTTTACTAAACAAGTTATATTATGTATACTAATTAGGGTGTCAAGAAATCAATGAACCGACACTGCACTCATCTCAATGTCAAGAGTTGCATAGAGCATTGACTTCTTTAATCGCACGGTCTGATAGGTACAATACTATATGTATACTGTATGATTGTTGAATCAATATTGCATGATGCACGACGCATACAAGCGTGACAACATTATAGTGTTCTTCATATAGGTATATGTTTATCATCCAGTTACCGTAAATAAGCACGTGGTGAGTGTGAATAACGGTTTTATTTATGTTCTTGTACCTTTATAATTGCCTTCAACCTTAGATTTATATGAATAAACTAGCTCGCCCGCGGTTCCGCTCGAATTTATTCAAGCTTTGCCCCGTTTCCGGCTTATTGTTTATTTTATCGACACACCTATAGCCCCAAACTCACAGCAGTTCCTAGTTATACCTTACGGTTTACAAAATAACATCGATTACGAAAATTTTAAAATCATTCAAGTATTAAATTAGTTCATTTAATTTATCATTTTAAATTTCATTCCATTTATTACTAATTAATTCTTATGTTATCTATCTTATTGTGTTATGTCGTTAATATGATTGTTTGTTAATTAATTATATTTTATTTTTGTGAGTATGTACCTACCTGCAATATGAATGTTAGATATACTCGTAGTGTGAAACGGGTCAATGTGAAAATCAGCGCTGTTACGTTCTTAACTTACAGCAAATGCTGACCTTAATCCATTTTGCAAACAAAATAATAATTATGTTTAAGTCTAACATAATTTAATTAACCTTCATTTTTGTTTTGTGGCAAATAAAATGTTCTCTATTATGTTGACCAAAGGTCACTACGATAAAGAAAATAAAAAAGCATACATACATATACTCACGCCTGTCTCCCAAAGAGGTAGGCCGAGACTGCAGATTTTCATCTGCTACGATCCAGACACACCTCTTTTGCCTCTTCCACATTCATCAATCTAGTCATACAGGCTCTTCTATTCCGGGTACCTTTGACTTGGCTCTTCCTCAGTATGTCGCCAATTTGATGAGCATACGTCTTTCTAGGGCGGAGTGGTCGAGCTGTACCTTCCACTTGCGCACCATAAATTTCTTTCGTCACTCTACTTTCATTCATCTTCTCTACATGTCCAAACCACCGAAGCATTCCTTTTTCTATTCTAGTCACTACATCTTCTTTCAGGGCGCAGCGATCCGTAGCCTAAGCATGAAAACACCTCCGTATAGTTGCGTTTGAAACAAAACTTAGGTTGCCATACGTAGCTGTTAGTACCGCTACTGTCCGCTTAGAGCGGTTTCCCAGATTACATACGATTTTGATGTAGTTTGAAACGCAACTATACGGAGATGTTTTCAGGTTTCAGATGTGTTTTATTAAGTTATTCACTTTAAACTAAGTTTATTAATGTATGTAATATACCATTTATTTATTTGCTTAAATCAAAGGGATAGTAACAAAATTATAAACCTTTAAATTGTTGAATCCACTTTTGTACGCATTTTAGTTTTTTTGTATCAGCTCGCACTGACTGTATAAAGCAAACAAAACCGGATCTTTCCATCAAAATCAATGGACCTCAAAATGGCTTTGAAGCTCAATTTCTTGCGGTCTATTGGGCCTAAAACCTATTTTAGCTACACCTTTAAACCTTGGCACACGTGCTGCTTCTCTCAGATTTTGTAGGAAAATGAGGTACGAAAGAAAATAGAGCTGGTATTTATTGTCATGATAGTAAAATCATCAGGGGTGCAATTCGCTCAGATTAAATTATGTTAAGGTGTGTTAATTCGAAAACCATTTCGAGGTTTAGGTTTAATTAGCCGTATTTTAGAACTTGTGGTTCAAAAAACCTCATGATGATGAAATATTTCTACGAAAAATCTGCGACTTCCATTTGCCGTCGTGCGACGTCACTTGAGAAATGGCTGTTTGGAAATGTGTCCTTTGCTATCAAGATAAATTTATAATAATTTGCTTCCGACTGATTTGATAGATGGATGGCAGATAAGTAGACAGACCGAGAGAGACCACTTTTTTTTATAAGCAATCACACATCACAATCACTATAATGTTTAAAATTCTCAAGTGACGTCATATCGGAAAATTCTTTGAAAATTCATAAAAATAATTGTTAATTTATATACCAAAATACCAAAATCCTACTTCAAGAAAAAATTGTATTTACGGTTCCGTACCTCAAAATGAAAAAACAGAACCCTTAGAGGATCAATTTGTTGTCCATATATTTTGCGTGTGTATAATATATGTCTTGTCATTCATTAATTCATTAATAATTAGATTCAATATTCTTAAACAACAATAAACAATAACTTTATTTGAACCAAAAAGAAAAGTGTAGCAACAGGTTTTATAATTAAAGTTAATAAGGTTTTATAATAATTAACATAATTAATAAGAAGTGACTTGCATACTTTTATTGTTATGGATCCCAACCTAGCTAAATACTTCAAACTACGTGTATTGTAAAACTATACCTGTATTTCATAGCTCCTTGAGCAGCCCCACAAGAAAGCCAAGGATTTGTCGGGGGTTGATAATGAATCCCTTTTCTCAGTACATCTTTCTCAGGAAATGACTGCAAAGTGTTTTTCTATTCTCCGTCTGAAAGTTGGGGTGTAGACATGTAGGGACTAACGTAGAAACATGAGTATCTGGTTGTATGGCAGTTTCTAGTAAGTAAGGGCAATTTGTTGACGAAAAAAGCGAAGAACTCTACCTGGAAAGAAAAGATTAGTTACAGGAAAATGCACTTTAGGTCTGTCGGTTTTATTTGCGAACTAAAACATTTTCTATATTTTTTCTCTTTTATACATGTGTATAATAAGCAATGTCATTATTAAATTCTCGTTTGCAAGCTGGTATCCATTTTATTCTAATAACGGACAAAAATTTCCTACTTAAAATGTACTTAGGTTAGTGATATTAATTTATTTTTGTTTGTTTCTTTTTTTTTTCTATTTTATTATCTGTGTTTTTGCTTAAATAATTTGAAACAATGTGTTTGTAATATAGTTTTATTGTGTTGTGCACTGTATTGAATAAATAAACGTATTTTCTTTTCTATTCTATTCTATTCTATCCTTTTTTTCTCATTCTATATCCGTTTCACATGAAAATGCGTTTTCCATTAAAGAAGTTGAGACATTTGTCGGTGCAATGGGGCGCAACGCTTTATGTACTGTAAACTGACGCATCCAACCCTGTAGGGTTAGAAACACCCCTTTAATCTTAATCCTTGGGAGAGAGGCCTTTGAATAACACAGAAAATCTGTCTTTTCGGTTGTTTGCTTTATCTTAGACGTACGTCTAAAGTACTTAAATTGAATTCAAAATACTTTATTGCAAACAAAAAATTATAGTTTTTTGTGCAACTGTAACATAATTTTGATATACACAGTGTTTTTTTTTAATTATATACATTAATTAATAGAAGCAAGATATATTTCGAGTCCTCTTGGACACTGCATCAGTTGCATTGATTGATATTATATGATATAATGTGATATTATAATTATAAAAGACAAAAAGTAAGTTTTTAATTTTTTTTTATTTTTTGGTTGTGTTAATGTTGTTTGTTAAGGCCTGGTCCAAAGTGGGCACCAAGCGACCAGATGAATGAAGCTTCTCACGTGCGAAGCTGAATATCTGTGAGTGCTGGGTGAAATGACTTAATGATGCGAACTGTGAAACAATGGTTGAAAGGTGAATTGTGAGTGCGTGTGTGGGTCGGTACTGGTAGAGTGTTGTTGTTTATAGAGTCACATGTATGGCGATGTTGATTGATGCGTATGTGGAGTGACTCTATAAACAACAACACTCTACCAGTACCGACCCACACACGCACTCACAATTCGCCTTTCAACCATTGTTTCACAGTTCGCATCATTAAGTCATTTCACCCAGCACTCACAGATATTCAGCTTCGCACGTGGGAATCTTCATTCTTCTGGTCGCTTGGTGCCCACTTTGGACCAGGCCTTAACAAACAACATTAACACACCTAAAAAATAAATAAAAAACATATTTTTTTGTCTTTTATAATTATAATGTCACATTCTCTATTGTCAATCAATGCAACTGATGCCGAGTCCAAGAGTGACGAAATCTGCAATATTGAATTTGAAACAAACTATAATGGGTTGTTCATTGAATAATCAGGACCTTATGGAGATACGGATGTCTTTTCGCACCGAAATCTTGGGACATCAAAAAACCAAAATTAGATGTAATTGTGCCTGCATTGTTGCATTAGGTTTCCAACCTGTAATAATTGTGTTAGTTGTTAAAAATAAATAAATACATAAAAGTTATGTTAAATTTTTCCTGTGTACCATAGATGTTATACTTTTTTTTTCCACTGTTTAACGGCTCTGGATACAATCCTTTTGAGCCAATCATAATTTAAAGTTCACAAGATTATATTTGTTTTCATTTCCTCACACTATGCATTGAAAAATGTAGTATGATACACGGACGTAAAAGCAATAAATTACTCGGTTACGTTTAAAACACTCGCTAGGCTCGTGTTTTAAATCGTCCTCGTAATTTATTCCTTTGCGCCCTTGTTGCATAAACTACTATTATATGACTCTACTGTGATATGTTAACCCTTCCCCTCCCCCCCACCCCGAAGCCGAGCTACGCACCTGTATATATAATGCAACCATTCAATAGATTGTCGAATAAAAGTGATCTAATCTGGCGGTTATCTGCATAATCTATGACCTAATTTCGACAAGTAGATACGTGATTGTACAATAGTATTAGTACCTACCTATATTCTTGTTTGTTTTACAATGATATTATTATAATCCAGCGAGTGTTCAAAGAATTCCTAACGATATTGATACAACAACGTGAGTTACTCATTAAAGACAAACTTAGAAGATTTAAATGGAAAATCGAATTGATACTTACAAAACAGTTTGGAATTTAATTGCTTTTTAAAATTGTATTTCACCCCACAACTTCAACTTAACATTCTGTATATTCATCGCTGGGTTTACAATAATGTTTAACTTATACTTTTTCTATACGATAAAAAAATATATATTCACAGAAAAAAAACAACGTTACATTTCTGATTGTTTCCGCCAAACTTTAAAAAAGTTTTTATCTCTATTATGTGCCTAAAGTCACATAATTTTACGAAAATTATGGACAGAACCTTTTATTTGTAGTACATAATTTTCTAAAGCCTACAAACTTGTACAAAATTAGCTCATATTCAAATATGACATTAGTTTGTTATTAATAGCCCTTTACAAATTGGACAATAACCTTCCTTCAGGTAGCCTCCAGAGCACCCGAGGTATACCATGTGTGATTTAAATGTGGGTAACAGAGTTACTGGTAACACAGAGATTTTCTTTTTTATTTTATTTTATTCATAAACAAAAATCCACAGCAAGTACATTCAGATTACTTGAATATGATATCTTTTATTATTTATTCGTTAATTGTTCAGTAAACTAGCGATTATAGAACAATTCTGTATTAAAAAGATTGTAACATATTAGGTAGCCAATTTTTTTGTAGACAACGATTTTTAGGAAATATAGTCTATTCTGGCACTGACCCACCTTTCAATTGACTTTGATTCAAGATGTCACCCTTCGTTATAGTTTGAACTACTTTTTGTACAGAAAATATTACCTTGCCATGAGCAATGTCTTTGGGACAAAGCAATAGTAGATTGTGTCACAAGGGATCAGAGTAATGTAATGGGCGAGAGGGATTGTTTGAATCCAGAGCGAAGCGGAGTAGCGAGGGATTCTAGAGTAGAATCCTAAGGGTAGCAAGGGATTCAAAGTACGTAGTTCGAGGTTAAATTATATTGGTACCGTGTGGCAAACTCTAGTTTTCATACCCCTCTATGAGAAACTTTCTGGTGTTAATATTTCACTTTCACTGCTAGAACTCATCTTTTATTCAATTTGTGTGAATCAAATTAAAATTGTCTGTAATATTTTGTTAAAAAGTAATAAAAAAACGAATAATAAGTTTCCGCGTATTGTTTTTTAAATTTGGTTAACCAATGCAGAGTCGGCAGGCGCGCTTTTTTTTATCACTGGTCAGGACTTTGTCAAAGCGAATTGCGTTCATACTTCTTTTAATAAATAGTGTTCTAAATTCAAAAGTCATTTCGTCACTGTTAATAACAGCGCCGGAATGACCCATTTAGCTCGCACTTATCGATGAACCTTTCGCCTCTTTTCGAATAGATGGGATGAAAAAACGTTTTTCGACGCCATTGATAAAGCTAGTGAAATAGGAGTAAGATACCTACTTTTGTTTTCAAGAGGTTTCATGGGACGTGGCAAGCCCTATTTCTGCTCGAGCCAACTCGTAGTAACAGCGCGCAGCGTTTAAATAGTATTTTACTTGCTACGCTTTAGCAAGGTCTACAGCGAAAAAGTTTTGATTCGTCTAAATGTTTGTACTTTAGATACTCACTTTATTTGTTTACACTATGCTACGAGAATATACTACGTCTGCACAGTCCCTTTGGCGCAGAGGAAATTATGTTGTTTTGTCACAGAATTTAGATAGCGATACCGCTTGCCAGCTGTCGGCCGTTTAAAGCAGGATTTATCGTCAAGGTTTAAATCGTAATTATGCGGTTATTGGCGATATTTTGCTGCTCATGTTCAAAAATTTTTATAAGACCCCGTATAAAGCAGGTAAACTGTGTAGTGTACTATATTTAGCAACGTATATTTGTCGCTGTGGACTTAATGGATACATTTGGAAACAGAATATGCAAGTAACATAAACCATGGCTTGGTACCTAGTTAGCTAGTTGAAAATATAGGCGCAATGAAGTGTAATAGTGCTAAAAATGCACAATTATGTCAGAATGGAACACAACTTTTAAATTGTAAAATAAGTAGTTGTTTTTTTTAAAACTGCGTGTCTATTTTCTATTTTTTTCTCACTTTACTGGGATTTTTCTTAATTAAATATCGCGTCACGTGCAGCGCATTCATTTAATCGCGAGAAACGATAAACAACACAACAGCCGCGAATACCAAACATTCTAAAATTCCATATTTAAAATTTTAAACAAAATCTGCGCTCCCCGTTTTAATAAAGGATAATGGCGGGAAAGGCAGCCGCCATATTGCATTTGGGATGCAAAATGGATGCATCGGGTCGACGAGGCGGGTTGAGAGCTTACTTGCATAGAGTGAATTTTTTCGTACAGATTTAAATAATGGCTGAATACTTTATGGAAAGGGTTATGGGTTTGAGATGAAGACATTTTTACAAAAAATTAAGAAAGTTTTAAAGAGATTGCGGTATTTTAGAGTTAACATATTTTGAAACACTCGTAAATGTGAATTGAATAAAAGTCACGTACATAAGTATCTAAGATAGGTATTATTTCAACATATGTCCCTTTGACTTCCTTTGTATATTAATATTAAAGAACAACAATTATATATAATTTACAATTAAATATATTTAGTGTGGACTTGTTATAAATTTATAATATGATGCGTCTTCAGAAGTTTAAAACAAAATGTGTAAGTCTTGATGGTTAAATGCCTTATTACCATTACTAAACAAAAAAAAATTGAACTTTTATGCTTTATATTACTTCAAAAGTATTTAAAAGTTTTAAACTCTCGCGTTTTGTACACATTATAATATATATAATCGGGTCTACCGCGATCAATTTTTACCTTTTTTACGAAAAGGGGACGCCCGACGTTTCGAGACAGTTGCATGTCTCGTGGTCTACGGGAAACTGGCAAGTATGGCGAGGCGCAGTGATGAGATGCAGGTGACGACCGAAGTATTTTCCTTGTACCCGCAAAAACACTTTAGTCTTTAAAATTAATTGTTATCTTATTCACGCACGGCACACAACACTCACAGTATCCGGAGATGCACTAAGAGAAGAAACCCGCGATTTAAATTTCCCGATGACTGGACTCCATGTGGGAGACAATTTGAAACCATCTTCCCTATTGAAATTATTTGGATGTTTCTTGATTTCAATCGCTTCACGCACAATTCTAGGGTAGTAATGGCGATCGGTGGAGAGAATTTTCGGGTTATGCAGTTCTATCCAGTGGTTGGTCCCGGATTCTAAAAGATGTTCTGCTATCGCTGATTTGTACATCTGCCGGTTTTTCACAGCTGCTATGTGTTCCTTGACCCTTTCCTGTACGCTACGTTTTGTTTGGCCAATGTAGGAACTTCCGCAGCTGCATTTTATCTTATAGACACCTGTAGCCTAAGCACGAAAACACCTCCGTATAGTTACGTTTCAAACTACATTCAAAATCGTATGGAATCTGGGACACCGCCCCAAGCGGACAGTAGCGGAACTAGCAGGAGCTCATTTTGCTCCGTTAGAACGCAACGGAGGTAAATTCACAGTCAGAACGAAACTGTACTTAGCAAATCGGCAGCAAGAGCGTGCTTTTTTGACATTAGCCTAAGTAACAGTACAGTTTGAACGCGGTTTTTCACTCACTGTGGAAATTGCAAGTGACTAGACACGTTTGGAACGAAAATTTTCTATTTGTGGAGAAAATAAGGAGAAAATGCTTTGGGCGACGAGAGGACACCGTAGGCCGAATTATTTTCTCGCTTGACAGATGTTTCAAGAAGGAATAAATGAGGAGACACCCATAAGCCGGTAAGCTAACCTAGTTTTAGTGTTTTCGTATATATTTTATATTTGGCTGATTGTGACTACAAACAATGGCTATTAATGAGGTGGAATTCATCAAGCAATATCGCCTCAGCAAAGATGCTTTTTTTGCGCAGGACTTGTAGAGAAAACGTCTTTTTTTTCATAGGACTCCCTTATCATAGATAGGTATCATAATAATTATTAATTATTCACACCCGTGACCCCAACCGTATTGTTACTTGACAGTCAGAAAATATGCTGTTGTTTTTTTGCTAAAAACTGCAGAGCTAAAAGAATACCTAGGTACTTACCACTGTTTGTGTAGATAGATAGGTATGTACAATGTAGGTACCTATTTTAGTAATATTTCTCTTTTGCAGGTTTTTACAACAGTTGGAACAAACGACAGCTTTAGCCTATAAGTTCCTACTGAAGTAACAAATGCCCTCAATCATCTGCTGCAAATGCTATTACAAACAGCTTCATAAAATTTTCAACAACAATAGCAGCTACACTAAACAAAGAGGGGTATGCAAATTCACTTTCCTATTAGAACCATTCTTATGATTATAGAATAAAATGAAACTCGAGGATAATTTATGATGTAAACAAAGGGCTCCATAACATAAAAATCATTTATTGCCAGAAAAGGAAAAAATATAATCTTAATTGGGGGACCCACAGGCTAAATTACACTTAAGTAATAGAAACAATTTTACCTAAAAACATAACTCCTAAAAATACAACAATCATTTATTTGAATTCCTTGATTATTTTTTTTTACTCGTGCCCAAGTATTTGAAGTGTCATAAATAATATGTTGAATACTATAACAATAAATACTTAAATTGGATAGCCGGCCAGTCTCAGACTGCATTCTTTTAGGCGAGTAAAGACATTATCCCGATCACAGTATTTATTGAGGTGGCCCTTTTGTTTACAGCATTAAGCTTCTTTGTATTGTATTAAAAATATATAGGTTCTCATATATGATAAAGAAGTCAATGTCTGTTGAACAGCTTTTAATAAAAAAATTGGGTTCCCTAAATCCACTGATCCATCCATCAGCCTAGTTTGTCCACTGCTGGACATAAGCCTTTCAACTCACGGTAAACTCTGGGCTAATACTACAATGTCTTAATCAACTGGAAGAGGTAAGTCGTCATAATAATGTAACCCTCCAGTGGATAAAAGGACACAGTGGATCGCTGGGCAACGACGCAGCAGATGAACTGGCGAAAAAAGGCGCAAGGTTAAAACCAGTAGGTGCTGAACCCCTGGTTCCCTTGCCCTTTAACCAGATACGAACATGGCTGCGTGAAAGAACCAGCTCTCAACATGCTGAGCAATGGGCAAGCATGACAGCCTGCAGACAGACGAAAGCGGTTTTCCCTACCGTGGACCGTCGTCTGACAAAGAAACTACTACGTCTTAATAGATCCAACCTTCGCATGATGGTAGGGCTAATCACAGGACACAGTAACCTTAACAGACACTTCTATATTATAGGTCTAACGGACAGCCCTCTATGCAGAGCTTGTATGGAGGTCGAAGAAACGCCGACCCACGTGACAGTAGATTGCGTAGGAGTCAGCACACAACGGGCTAAGATCCTCGGTGAACCGAGGACGCTCCGCCAGTCCTGTGGCGACCTAGGTCGCCTCTTGGGATTTTGGCGTGAGCTGGGCTGGCTAGAATAGACGGCCCCACACTTTTCCATGCACAAAGGTCCAAAAAAGAGACTAGGTGCGGAAACCGAGCCCACCAAGAAGAAGAAGAAGAAGCCTTTCAAGGACTTTGCCTCTCCCGGCGGTCATCCTGGAAGAATTGCCCATACTCAAACACGCTGGGCAATGCCCTGATTGCCCCCATTTAAACATAACATCAGTCTACAATCTTAAGCAAATTGCATTCCTTGATTGAAATCAAAAATGAATATGCTAATATGTTTTGTATTTACAGGTGACTGGATATTCACTTCGACCTTGGGTACTGATGATATGCCAATCTATTGAAGCCAATCTACCACTGTCGATGAAAGAACAAGAGTTGTTGATAAGAATGCTTTTAGAAGGCTCAAAAATGTACATGTTGATGTGTTGGGAAGGATAAAGTAAACCAGAGATAAATAGTAACAGTACATTTTCGTTTTTTTATTAAATACCATGTTGATACAAAATAAAGTTGTTATTCTGAGAAAAGTATCAGTTTTACAAGATAGTACAAAATTGAATAACTTACTAAAATCACAACTTATATATATATTTTTAATCTAATAACTATTATGTAGGTACTGGAATCACATTTTTTTTTAAACTTTGTATAAGTTTATTCAACCCAAGAATTAAATCTCATTTCAATCCACCACAAAGTTGTTGGGATAAAAATATAAGAATGCAAGAGGTCAGAACTCATTTATTATTTGGACTGTTAAAACATATCCTACATAACTTAATACACATAATACTGATCTATTTAGCATAAAATTAACAACGCAATACCTACAAACATAATTATCTCTAAGACTTTTTAACACTAAAAGATTTTATTCTAACAAATCACGAGTACTCGTGTTATAGTAATTATCTCTAGTCCTTAAATATTCATTGAAGAAAAGGTTCATACAATTATAGGCTTGGTAAGTACCATCATCCTGGTGGGTCTGCCCCGGTGCAGGGAAGAATTGGAAAATAAGTATCATCATCCCCGGAGATACCCAGAACGGGGATGTTGCGATGAACAAAGTGACATAGTACCCCGCGGCGTCTCCAATGGGGATTCGGCACACTTGATTTGTGCCAACATACCCACTAGAACTATCACCTGGGATGATGACACTTTTCTTCAGCACCGGGGCAAATCTGCCGAGAGGATGGCATCAAGCTCAATAATAATGTTTGTAATAGCGACATATTGGTTAATAAAATAGTCTGAATAATTTGAATTAAGGAGTTAGGTGAAGGCAGCGGTGGTACCAGAGTGTAGTGTAGACTCAGTCTCTGCTTGGTCCTTTAGTGCAATGTTTGTATCCATCGTTCAGTGTCAATAAAGGGGCACGCTGCACAATCCAGGACACAAATAAAACATAATAAAGTTAGTTCCACTGACAGTCCTTTGCATATGACAGGTTTTTGTCCAGCATTTGTATCATTCAGCTCCTGTAATAAAGTTTTTTATAAGATTAGGTTATGTTCAGCAAGAAAAGGATCACTTGAATTTTCTGCAAAGATTGCATCTATGATATCGGTTTCTTTTTACAATCGCAGAAGCTGAGATTCTGATCAAAAGTAGATAAGTAAGGGAAAAAAGACTCCGGAAAGGATTATCGTTCATGCCCTCTTATCGACATTTTCTAGGTTAGTATATAAGTACTTACGTCTCCGCAAGTCCAAGAATCATGTCCATCTGATTATCACTAGTCTTCTTGATGAGATGAGACACAAAGTCTATTATGTATGAGGTCTATTCTATTTCTTTCACAGGAAAACAGTAACCAACTAACCAACCGAGATATTTTTTTGCGATTAGTGATACCAGAAAATAATTAATAATTATCGACAATACTCGCAAAAAACTTTTTTTTACGAAAAAATAATCAACATTCATATCCCTGTAACACATTTGTATATTGACTATAAGCGAGAATAAGTAAAAGAAGAATTTAAAAGAAGTTACCAATGAAAAATGCCACTTTAGTAAAGTTATTTGCCAATCTATTGTAACAAAATGCATTCTTTTTAAGTGTTTAATAAATCAAGCAGATTTAAGATGTTTTTTTAAACCTTGGATCACCTATGTAGATAAACTATATAGATTTTAATAAATATTATCTTTATGATTTAAATTCACAAAATTCCTGAAATGTAGGTATAAAATTCCTAAAACAGCAACATTAAAAAATACCATTTGCAGAAAAAGCGCATTCAAAACATATTTTTTTTCGATCAATGTCGTAATTAAACAATAAAAAAAACGATAAATATCAATGAATCAATGCAAATATAGACGTAAAAACATGTTAATTTATATTTGTTTACATGTTTCAGTATGTGTTGGGCTTTTAGCTAAGATAAAATGATATATTTGTACTTAGACTGCGTAAATATAAATTTTCAGAATGCGCCAACGTAGTTATTTCCCGAACGCTTCCACAGTTTGATCTCCGAGCAAACGCAGGACCGAACGCGGTTCTCTTGCTACGTATGACATCTAAGTAACAGTTCTGTTTCGTTTCGAACTAAACTATACGGAGGTGTTTTCATGCTTAGGCTACTGGATTTTGAAAAGGAATCACATCCTTTGGTGTGCGTAAATGGCTTGCCACTTTGGATAACGGAGTATATACAGTCTTAATGGAGTATTTATTTAATGCTGTTCCAATCTTATCCGTAATACCTTTGATATAGGGCATAAACGCTGGTTTTCTGTTAACCTCAGGGCACTTTTCCTTTTTTGGTCTTGGATGTCGCCTCTTCATCTGATATCCGTTTTGTCTGAGTACCTCCTGAACATGTGACAGCTCATCCTTAAGATGGTCAGGGTCACAGAGATCATGTGCTCTGTTTGTTAGTGATGTCATGACGGATTGGATGTGACGAGGATGGTGGTGTGAAGAGGCGTGCAGGTATCTATCTGTGTGTGTTGGTTTTCGATATACAGTGTGGGCCAGAGAACCATCAGATCTCACCATTAATTTGACATCAAGAAATGCCAAAGTTCTGTCACATTCCATCTCATACGTAAAGTTTATTTTTGGATGGATGGAGTTAAGATGATCTGCATACTGTTTTGCTTCCTCGTTACCCCCCTTGAGAATGCTAAATACGTCATCAACATATCTCTTCCAGAGTCTGATTGTTGAGGGACCGGTACGTAAAGCCTCCTCCTCAAAATATTCCATCCAGATATTGGCGAGCACCGGAGCCACAGGACTTCCCATCGCCACACCATCTATCTGGAGAAAATATTGACCCTGGTAAAGGAAGTAGTTGCCATCCAAGCAACGCTGTAGCAAAACAATGTATTCTTCTGACAGATTGTTCATCCTCAATTTTTGTCTGATAACATCAAGACACTCTTTGATTGGAACGTTAGTGAAAAGGGATTCCACATCGAAACTTATCATAATCTCATTCGGTTCCAGTTTCAAATTCTTGGCAATATCTACGAAATGGCGAGAATCTTTCACGTAAGACGAAGTTTTACCAACTAGTGTCTGCAGTACTCCCGCAACATGTTTCGCTAAATCATACGTGGGTGAACAAATCTGACTCACGATTGGACGTAGGGGCACGTTGGATTTATGTACTTTCGGCAGACCATAAAGTTTAGGTGGCTGAACGTTTTTCGGTCTGTGTAGATTTTGAAATTCATCTTCAGTGAAGAGGTCCTCATGGTTTTTAATCAAGGAACGTATACGTTTCGATGTGGAATCCCTTTTCACTAACGTTCCAATCAAAGAGTGTCTTGATGTTATCAGACAAAAATTGAGGATGAACAATCTGTCAGAAGAATACATTGTTTTGCTACAGCGTTGCTTGGATGGCAACTACTTCCTTTACCAGGGTCAATATTTTCTCCAGATAGATGGTGTGGCGATGGGAAGTCCTGTGGCTCCGGTGCTCGCCAATATCTGGATGGAATATTTTGAGGAGGAGGCTTTACGTACCGGTCCCTCAACAATCAGACTCTGGAAGAGATATGTTGATGACGTATTTAGCATTCTCAAGGGGGGTAACGAGGAAGCAAAACAGTATGCAGATCATCTTAACTCCATCCATCCAAAAATAAACTTTACGTATGAGATGGAATGTGACAGAACTTTGGCATTTCTTGATGTCAAATTAATGGTGAGATCTGATGGTTCTCTGGCCCACACTGTATATCGAAAACCAACACACACAGATAGATACCTGCACGCCTCTTCACACCACCATCCTCGTCACATCCAATCCGTCATGACATCACTAACAAACAGAGCACATGATCTCTGTGACCCTGACCATCTTAAGGATGAGCTGTCACATGTTCAGGAGGTACTCAGACAAAACGGATATCAGATGAAGAGGCGACATCCAAGACCAAAAAAGGAAAAGTGCCCTGAGGTTAACAGAAAACCAGCGTTTATGCCCTATATCAAAGGTATTACGGATAAGATTGGAACAGCATTAAATAAATACTCCATTAAGACTGTATATACTCCGTTATCCAAAGTGGCAAGCCATTTACGCACACCAAAGGATGTGATTCCTTTTCAAAATCCAGGTGTCTATAAGATAAAATGCAGCTGCGGAAGTTCCTACATTGGCCAAACAAAACGTAGCGTACAGGAAAGGGTCAAGGAACACATAGCAGCTGTGAAAAACCGGCAGATGTACAAATCAGCGATAGCAGAACATCTTTTAGAATCCGGGACCAACCACTGGATAGAACTGCATAACCCGAAAATTCTCTCCACCGATCGCCATTACTACCCTAGAATTGTGCGTGAAGCGATTGAAATCAAGAAACATCCAAATAATTTCAATAGGGAAGATGGTTTCAAATTGTCTCCCACATGGAGTCCAGTCATCGGGAAATTTAAATCGCGGGTTTCTTCTCTTAGTGCATCTCCGGATACTGTGAGTGTTGTGTGCCGTGCGTGAATAAGATAACAATTAATTTTAAAGACTAAAGTGTTTTTGCGGGTACAAGGAAAATACTTCGGTCGTCACCTGCATCTCATCACTGCGCCTCGCCATACTTGCCAGTTTCCCGTAGACCACGAGACATGCAACTGTCTCGAAACGTCGGGCGTCCCCTTTTCGTAAAAAAGGTAAAAATTGATCGCGGTAGACCCGATTATATATATTATAATATTTAAAAGTTTCAAAGAATGAGAATGAAAATTAGAACTCAATTCAAAAGTTTCAACGTTCACAGAACTCAATTTCACAAAAAGTGTGAATCCAACAGACGCGATACGACAATCAGTATCGCACTCGGGCGCTTATTGCATCAATAAAACCATTCGGAAAATGCACCGAGCACATCACTACTGCATTCAACAGACTTTTATTGCTGACCTAAAACTACCCTAAAACTATAACGCTAGAGTTTATATTCAATTGTATGGAGACTAGGAAGCCGTGGAGTCTGACGGGAAAACCAAAGTTATTTATGCAGTTGGAATAGATTTTCAGTTCTAAATATTAGGGTGCAGATTCAAATGTTTTGTTAGTGGATAGTTGTAAAGTAAAAAGCAAGAGAAACTGATTTAAATGTCCATCGTTTCTTTGTAAGCGATGTAAACGGTTTTGCTAGTCAAAGAAGTCCTTAAAGTAACAAATCTACTTGCTTAAATTATATGGAGAAATATGGAGAGATTCTGTGTGGAGAAATATTTTTAACCACTTTATATGGAGAAATTCTGTAGGAAACATCGATGAGGTATGGAACCCCGTGTGAAATTGTATGAAACAAGTTCCATACACTCTAAAGCTACACTAATAATAACAAAACATACAGACATACACAGACAGACACAGACACACGCTAATACAACAGCGCCAAGATACTTGGCATAAACCCGTTCTCCAAAACTAGGTTCTACAAAACAGACTCTAGGCGAGATAAAAAAATAAAATATAAATAATAATAATCATCTACACCAACATTATACAGAGGTAAAGATTGTTTGTTTGTATTTACGATATAATATCTTGAACTGGTGAACCGATTGTCATAAATATTTTAGTGTTGTATTGTTAAGGTTAGACTCTTTACTTCTGGGTACATAGTAGGTCTTTACATATGAAATTGCCAAAATTTTCTCACAGATTCATAAGTTCATAACTCCTGTAATTGAGTAGCTATTTCAATTATTTGCTTTTAGTCTGAAAGTTAATTTCAGGGTTTTACATCTACGTATTAAATTTCGTTTTTATTTTCAGCTTGTATATAAAAATTCAATCTTCAAAAATAGTTCGTCCTAAATGCCATCCATTTCCATGATAAAATTCGTAATATTTTTTTACAGCTGACAGTTTTCAGAAATTTAATTAATGTTTCTGTTAGCTTAATGTTGTCTCATTCAAACACAAAAGAAATTACATGATCTGGATACGTTATCCAAAAAAAAAAATATGCAAAAATGTTAGTATTGAAAATTGAGTTTCCTTCAAATTCTCTAGAGAAAACGGCAATTTCATATGTAAAGACCTAATATATATAGTTATTAATTACATACACGCGGATGAAACTTCAGGTAAAATTCTAGTATAATGCATAGTTACCTACCTAACATTTTAGAATACGCTAATAACCCGACCATTGCGCTTGCCGCCAAGCTCCCCAATTATCGTCATTATCCGAGCACATTTTCATTTATTCCGATAATAGCGTCTCTTTCGTCGAGAAAAGTCGGGAAATTTAAGAGGACTCTATGATATACGTGGCTATTTTGGAAATTTCAATTTCAGAATACAGAAGACTATTAAGAAAGAAGAAAGAAAGAAAGAAAAGTAATTTATTTTAAAATACCACAGACACGAGAAAGAACATACATAACAAACAATACAAATTAACAAACAGGACGAGTAAATATAACATTACGAAAACAGTGGTAAATAAAAAAGGATTACAGCTCAGCTTAATGCTGCAGTAGGGGCTACAGCGCTGGTATTCTGCTGAACCCTGACTTAAAATTAATATTAAAACTTAACCTATACCTATGCTAGGTGGCTTATATTTAAATACACATAAAGACAAGAAGAAGAATGTGCAGGAGCTATATGTAAATAAATAATTATATTTATATAAAACATAAATTATATACATATATACCAAAATAAAAATACATAAAATAAAAAAAAATTTCATTACAAGGCTTAATTCATTTTTGTAGGTCTAAAAGGTACTTTTTTCAATTTAGTTCGGAATGTTGCCTTTGTTTTGCACTCTCTAAGGGTTTGTTGCATTTAAGATATAAAATAAAACATTTTCAGTTATGATTGATTTGATTTTCAGAATTCTTTATTTTTAATAATGTTAACAAATGGCACACAACAAGACAGTCAAGCAGGTACTTAATCTAATTTAAATTTACTCCGTAGGCTTACACACCTCTTAAAGCTTATAACATAATAAAAATTAAAACATTACAATAAATTCACAATATGAAACCTTTGAGAAGATTTCATTTATGGCCTTACATACTTAAGCTAAACAAGAATATTGACATCACCTGAGATAACAATCCTAGTCACAACAATTTATCAAAGAACCAAAATTTTAAGGGTAACTTGATAATAAAATATTTGTACATTTTTCGCATTGGGCGAACATAGCAATTCACATTGTAAGGAATATCTTACAAAGATAATAATTCATATTTTATAATACAAACAAATATAATACAAATATATTGCATTTAAGATATAAAATAAAAGATTTTTAGTTGTGATTAATAAGCAGCACATGCTATAGCTTAAGTGTTGTAACACATCACAGTTGCATCTGCTATATATTGGGGATTGAAAGCACCTGTTTATGTTTTAGGGTTTAAAGAATAAGCTTAAAAAAAAACACTCTAAGCCTTTCTCATTTCGCAGCAAACCTAGAATTCACTTTCAGCCAGCTGTGTGGTTAATCTAACGGGTTGAGCCAGACAAATTGCTGTAATCAAGCCGATCCAAGCCACCGGTAGCGCGGCTTAAAACGTGTTATCTAACGGAAGTTAAAAACAATACGTAATGACGGATGATGTAGGTGATTTCTATATGTGGGACGATAACAGTAGCAGCTGATAAATGATGGCATAAAAAGCACTTTAAAAAGCCTTGCTCATACTCTTATTGATATTATTAGAGTGCAAACTTCAAGTTAACAAATATTTTGAAAAAATTCCTCGGGCCAAAATTCGAATCTGCGACCTTTTCCAAAAATAAAAAATAAAATCGTTTCTATTCAATTTTTAGTTTGTAATGCATTCTAATAATAATCAGAGTATCCAAAGCGATGGATTTTGCTTTAAAACATATAATCGTGCTTATATTTACTGTTCAGAGTTAGCAAATGAATTCATGCATGTTGTGGAACTGGTGTGTGTGATGCTTATTGGGATTGCTCTCTATACATTGCGTTCACCATATGTTGCTGAGTGCGTTCTGTTTGGGTATACCAGGCAATGTATACGAAACAAAGCTACGCGTAGCAACATGTAGCACGTAGCATCATAATATCGCACCGCGTGAAACAGCGTGCAGCGTGTGGACGAGATTGAGTATGTTCCAAGTCCATTCTCTCACCTTAATATACTCTGATTTCCAGAATAATCGTAATCCACGTATTAGTATACATTTTAAAACCTTCATCCGATTACAAATGTAAGTAAAGATTTTCATTTTTATTATAAGTTTTTAAAGCGAAATCCATCGATTCGAATACTTAAATTATTATTAGAGTGCATTACAAAATAGAAATGGCGGTAGCGCAGTCGGTAGCGCGTCTGTCATGTAAGCATTCCTGCTGAAACTTTTTCAAAAACATTTGTGATTTTAAATTTGTTTCTGATTGATTTCTAGTTTGTAATGCACTCTAATAATGATTTTTATTTTATTTACTGTACCTCTTTCATGCCAACAAGACTTATACCATCTTAGTTCACACATCAATTTTAAATTATAAAATCTAGTAATCCCGAATTTTTATTAAACCCTGATTTCATAGGCCGACAGCCAATTCTCCTAGCATATACAACAGGCGGGTAACGTTGCCAGTGCGTGCCAAATTGAGGCTGTAAATAAAGCTGACTGCCTATAATACCATCCTCGACTAGTGAACCAGCAGTTTACATGCACTTCAATGATAACTGAGGCAGCAAGTGTTACAATATGTAGGCCTGTAGAATCGGTACTGCAGGCATATTACTCGTAAATGCAAAATTTGTTTCCTACAAGTACTCGTATGTATCGGTGTACTGTACTAGTATTTTTTACAACTGTGACATAAATTGAGACATTGGGACACGAGTGCTTCGTTCGTTTCGTAATAGTTATGCACGAGTGTCCCAATTTCTAATTATATTCAGTTGCACTCAATACTTTATCTACAACCATCAAAAATATCGTCTTCACTTATAATATTTTCAACCAATAATTTCACGAAAAATTAGAAGAAGCACACTTGTTCATAAACCTCGGGTGCGTCGTCTTGGTAATGCTGCTTTGAAGGCCAATTAGGATAAAGGGAGCTTGACTAAAGCACGCGGAGTTGAAGCCCGGGCAAAGATGTTAGCATCAAGGCCCGTACCTTCGACCGCCCTTCGGGCGGCCGATGACGACCCACGCTCGTGCTTGACTAAAGAAATATGGTCGGAACTTATTTCTCATCCCTGTTGTTGATTGGCTCTTTGGTGTTATAATAAATTGGGCTAATCGCAGCGCACAAATTATTATGTAATATTATGACATTGGATAAATAATATAGGTACTTATAAAATTGCTTTTGATGTTGCAATTACCTTATTGCAGTATGGGAGTAGATAAAATAACGTAGATCCCGAAGATTGTAAAACAATTATTAATAATACTCTCGTTTCAATATTATCACTTTTTATGTCTTTCTTAGCTGGGTATTTAAATTTACGTCAACGCTCCCTTGGTGTTTATGAAATTTTGAAAGAGATTGGGAAATAAATCTTAAAAAATGAATGGAGAAACTAAGCAGGTATGTACAAGTGCTTTAAATTCAAGAATGCTTTAAATTCAAATAAAACTGCATTTATAAGAACTTTTGTTTTGGTTTTGTAAACCAATTCCTTACAACATAAAATCAATTGCCGTTAAACAGATAAAAACAGTCCACTTGAAAAATAAGACAATTGAAGTAATAGTAGTTTATGCTACAAGGGCGAAAAGGAATAAATTACGACGACGATTTAAAACACGAGCGTAGCGAGCGAACTTTATATTCGTAGTTTTACAAAATGTATTATTAACACCTTAAATACAGTGCCTGATGATGTCGTATAACGACGAAACCAGTAGCAAACCCTTAAAAGGTAATAAAACATAATTATATTTGTGGAACAGAGTACCAAGGAGTTTTATTTAATTACAAGATGTCGTTCCATCAAGAAGCAACAACATTCACCGTCAACTATATCGTCAAAATCGACACTTTTTGAAGTAATTTATCTGCTGTTCAAAAGAAGACCCAAGGTTATGTTATACCAAATTAGTAGAACAATTTTGAAACCTTTTTCAAGATTTTGGACTATCAAGAATGCGATTAAAAGAATTTCACTCGATAGAAATAATTTTATTGAAATGAGGTCTAAATATACAGTTACTTTGATATTCTGACAGATTGGGATAGCATACCGACTTCAAAAATATTTATTTAGATGGGTTTGAACAATACCTAAATTACTAATTATGGAAATTTTTATAGCTATTTTGTTAATTTTGTATTAATTTAAAACCGATCTTTTGTAAATTTTCCCCGATTCCATCCCTCTCGCACTGCGGGTCTTTCCGCCTGGTGTAACGGAGACCTTGCACGGACGATATAATATTACCTAAATAAGTTTTATAGTTGTTTTTGAACAACTAGAGCATAGGTATGTTTTCTTAGATGTAAACAAACTTACTTGAACGTATAAGAAAGTATCATTAATTTTACATAATTTATCTCGTATTTACTCATTTTGACATTGTAAACAAGGTTCTGTAAACGGCGAAAACAAATTCGTAGCATTACTTCAACATTGCCTAAAATTAATTCCCTTTATTTACTTGCAAAACACCCCTAACAAAAATTAGCCTTTGTATTCACCGTAGACAGTCATTTTTAAGAAATAAGTAATTTAAGCAAATTAATGTAAACAGCGAAGGCACTAAAATGAACGTGTTCTTCATTAAATATTAACCATTTAGGGTGTAGTCATTTTAGCTCCCTTTGATAGTCCCTTGTACTTAATCCATGGGATTAAGGAGGTGGGCTGAGGGTTAGCTTGGTATAATTATCTGATTTGTCATCTGCAAATAGGTACCTGTCAAGTGATTTAACATTTCACCTATAAAGTTGGGAGGTAAAATTTTTTATTTGTCTTATTTATGGAAATTAATGAAAATGCCGACTCATAATAAATTTAAAAATAGTTGAACAAATAAAAGTGAAAAAAAAAAACGGGGCCAGTGCCAAATTAATAAACTCGTGTTTTTTTTAATACCATTAAATGCAATGTTTTTCTGTTTTATTCAGATGCCATTTTTCAGATTATTTTGATTTCAGAAATAAAAGGAAAGAACGTGTTTTACATACATAAATTTTCTTAAATTACTTGAAAAATACGCAACAAAAAATGTAATCAAAGTAGGTTAAGAGTCTTTAAGCAACGCATACCTTGCATTCTCAAACTTTGGCCCCCGTTAAATAGATAAAGAAAATAGATAGTGATCCCTGAACTAAGTGTTGACAAGTAAGTTTTATGACTGTTCCAAATATCAAGGTAATAGCTTTATCCTCTTCGGAGAAAAGTGGCTGTGGCAGACAGACAGACATGTCATACCACGAGAGTTCCGTTTTATTATTTTTGAGTACAGAACCCTTAAAAGTGTACAGAACGAATATTATCTACGGTCACCAGCCCCCCTATTCTGTATCTTTAGTTGCCAACTGTACTAGGTGCCTATCATCAAAAACATAGATAAAAACTGAAATTTCAAAATTGCCTTTAGTGGGTATTGAACTATTAACGAACTGTGTCGTCACTTCAAGTGAAATCGGAATTCGATGGTATATCTATGTTTTTGATAGGCACCCCGTATAGAAGGCAACTAGAGATACATAATAGGCCCGCAGTACCTCAATGGTTTATATTGTTCTCATGAAAGTTAACTACACATTAAAATTATTAGCTTGGCAAACTATACATATATAACATGCCTACATACTCGTATAATAAATCCACTCGATAAGATTTTAAACTTACACGGTCACTATAAATATTATTAGGAGTACGGGACAGTAAGGGACTCACCGTGTTTGGTTTTTATATTTTCCTGAATTATCGGCAGAGTTACATCTGCCATGGTCGCGGGATGACTGGTTGATGCAGCGATGACGACAGGCTAGGAAGCGTAGCGAACTACCCTCCGTCTCTGCCGTTTATTGTTACTTGCGGCGACGACTGGATTTTCTTCACCTATCGATCTACACACTACACTGACGGTGTCTGTTCGAGCACACGATGTTTTACGAGCCTTGTTCTTGCACAACTCAATGACTGGATTCCAAGTACTCGACAGTTTGAAGCCATCTTCTCGGTTGAAAGTTTCATGTTTCTTGATTTCAACTGCTTCCCTCACTTCATACATACATATATATACTCACGCTTGTCTCCCAAAGGGGTAGGCAGAGACTACAGATTTCCATCTGCTACGATCCAGACATAATTCCCTTATTAGGGCGCTACGGAAAAAAATCGACACTTTTAGAACGTGCATATAAATGTATTATTTTGATAAAATAGTACGTTATTATTGGATTTTTTTTCTAGGGATCTGTTAGAACAGAAACGCAATTGGAGAAATTCGGCTCGATAGAAATATTTATTGAAATGAGGTCTTTTTCGACACCAATTCTCCTGGTTTGACAATTTGGAATGACATTAGGACTTCAATTATATTTTATTAGATGGATTATAACAGTATCTATGACCTGGTTAAACGAAATTTTGATAGCAACTTTAGTATATTTTATATGAATAAAAAACCAACTTTTTGCTACTTTTCCTCGAATACGTCCCTCTCGCAATGAGGATTTTTTCGCATATGGAGTAAAAGGGACGCTAAAACTTTTACATATCGCCTTAATCTTGGAATATAATGACGTTCGGTCGACAGAATACTTGGTTTATCCAGCTCAATCCAGTTCCAATCCAGAAACAATAAAACTAAACTCTGATAAATATTTTATAAAAATATACAAGTATAATTAGACCATGGCTATGAACAATATTAGTAAGATCAGAGGTCTAATTATTTTGGAAATTATAAAAAAATATATGTTCTTCCCGGGAGTCACAATAATATGGAAATATTATTATGTCGAAGTCATTTTACTAGTGTATCTTTAATTCGGCCTCAAAACTATCATTTTTATACTGGACTATTATGGTGTTACAAGGTTCTTGTATGAATTTTAAAGTAGAAAACTTAATTTTAAGTCGATACCTACATATACGGTGTTACTACAAAACCGTGTTTAACTTTAAATCTGTTGTTTTCACTCTTTTACAATATGAAAGAAAACGCGACAACAACAGATTTAAACACTGTCTAAAATTAAACACCGTTTTGTAGTTACACCAATGGGTTGGAATATCATTGAGTTACACCGATAATGTTTGATTTTAGTGAATAAGTCATATCAAAGTCATATTAAATGGACATCCCTGAATTAAGTTCAAACCTTGATCGATTCCGTTTACTAGGTTAATTAATAAACAACTTAAATATTCAACAATTACCGTTTAATTTTATGTGCTCATATACTAGAACAAGTCATTATTATACAAATTTAATATTCATAGGCATGGGTAATTATCATGTTTATTAGATAGATAATAATTATCAGAAACAGTTATTAATGTTAATAACCTGTCGTAAATGCCATATTAAATTCACGCACTTCCTGTGGAAAGCTGAGATTTTCCCGCCTTTCATATGTAGAAAATGTAAAGGAAATCCTCAACATGAACATGTCCATAACGTTATAGGGAAACCTATGGATCCAGATTAATTAATTTATATTCACATAATGCTACATAAATGTCTTATATCTCCAAATCCGTAGCATCAGTGAAGAGTCAAGAATTATTGAGCAAGTTGTGTAATAAATTGTCGTTAGAAATGCGGTCGTAAGAGCTTTTGACCATTCGTTCACAAAACAACCGAGTTGTCAACTTTGGAAATGAGTTTTCCGGGATTTAAAGGAATTAAAATCGGGACAACTAAAATAAAATTCTTAAAAAAATATTTTTATCATAATTAAATAGAAAAGCTGGAAAATTTCAGTTTGAAATTAAAACATTACACAAACTAAAAATATGTCAATCAATAACATAAGTCCCGTTTTGAATTTTCTTGAATAATAATCGTGAACAGATTTAACTACTATAATAATTACTTACATTAACTAAAATTAAATTATATCTGATACTATTAAACTAAACTAAATACGTAAAATTTTTGTTCTTAAATGAATATTTGTTTTGGTATGAGCCGCATTTAAAAAAAATACATTTCCGTACGTAATCGAAAAATTCAGAACATGTTAGTTGAATGAAAAATTGGTACTTGTTGAAAATCGGGACAATTAGCGTCCCGCCAGCCCCGTCTTCGGGACACGGGACGCAAGGGCCTGAAATCGGGACAGTTGGCAAACCTACTTGGGAGATACAATCATAAAGAGATACTATATCATATAATATTTATTTTGTTTCCGGCTGAAATATGTTCATCGACAACTTCAAGTAACTTGCTACCAACAGTCTTTCTTTACAAGCAAATTTAAAATATTTACTACATCAACTACACCTTACGTACCTAATTCTTGGTTGGGGACTACAGTAGGGCCTCGCTAATCCGGATATGCAAAAAACAGGCCCTTGGCGGATTATCGAGGCGTCCGGATTGTGGTCTGCAATATATGGTATTAAAATACATATTCAAATACATTTCAAATACAAAATAAATGATTCGACTGATGACGGCCCCATACCGAGGGCCGAAATATATCGAGTTATAATTTTTTTTATTGTTTTAATAATAGTACTAATCAAAAGCTCGTAAAAGTTAAATATAATATATTTATAAACATTAAAATACATGGTTAACCTTAAGTTTATTTAATTAATTATCGTAAAACAATAAGTAAGACAAACAAAACAGACAATACATTCATACAAAACTATTAGAGAATTACATACAAACATGTAAGAAATCTGCACATTTAAAACGAAGTGTGTGTGATACTCTTCTGATTATAATTTCCTTTAATTTCAAAAGCACTGTCTCTAAGTCGACGGAGAAACATTCGGTGCTATCAAAGTCATTATCCTCACCTCAAAGCTCCCAATGCTTCTGAATTTGCAACTTTTTTTGTAATGATAACTTCAACGCCCCACTCGCCCGTCCGGATTACAGGGATCTCCGGATAAGCGGGGGTCCGGATTAGCGAGGCCCTACTGTATTAAGATGCGTCATCACGCAAACCTCTATACAAACTGATATTTTAGGCTGAGTCCATTAACATTATCTAGATCTATGTTTTAGTCGAACTAAAAATCGTGAAATTTGAGTAATGTCTTAACAACAAACCCCTAAAATACGTAAATTTTACTTTTTTTTTAAACCAAAATTGGAGCTGAATGAGCTTTTATTGTTTTAGATAAAATCAAAAAATGAATACGAGCCAAATATCGAAAATGTTATCTAGATTAATAATAACTAAAAATAATGCTTGAAAACGTCCAAAGTCCATCCAAAATCATGTGTCTCCAGAAACAAGTTTTCAATTTTAGGTCCGCGACAAAATCGGCAGGACTGTATTGTTTTCGCAAGCTTCATGGAACGTGCACCTTATAGCGAAATGAAACAACATGACATTTGGCCACGCCCACAACTGAGTTGGTCGCGTCATGATTTATATTCTTATTCTTATGGACATGATACATACTTAATACATATGCCTAAAAGAAACATATACGTACTGGTTTAGATACGATAAATTTAAAATTGTCAGTTTCATAGGGGCTGCACAGAGCACAAGTGCACAATTACTTACTTTCGGTTTACAGGTGGGACAAGTTGTTAAATAGCAACACAGAGGTAAATCCCAGAGGAAAATGGTGAAGACAGATGTTTTACGGATGCATATCGTTAATACCTTCACCTTACAATTGGAGAGGAAACATTAATGCAATTACTATTCCGACAGCGGCTGGCTTCGGGAGGATGTCTCTTTGTAGAGTCTGTATAAGGATGTGTCGGGATGAGACGGATTTCGTTCCCAAACGCACAGCTTATGATTGTTTTTATTATTTTTGAATAAAAGTATCAAGAGCGGTTTCGCAGTTGGATTGTGAAAAACCCGGCTTTTTCTAATTAATCGAAAGAGAACACTAAAATTTAAAATTCACTTAAGAGTTATTCAACAAAACCTTATTACCTAAACTGCTGCCGTTAATTCGAGAGAATGATGACAGATGGAGTGTGGCGATATCTCAAAAAAATACGACAAGTCAACAAGAGCTTCTTCACGACAAAAATAAATAAAGGCACGTTAAAAAAATATCAACGGTACAACAAATAGGACGAAATAAATCCAAATCATGTTTATTTAAACTTTTTTTATAAATAAAAACCCTGGAATAGAATATATATACGATCTTATTATTTGGTAAGGTATATCAGTTTTATAATACGACAACACTGCCTTACACCGCAGATATTATAAACCTTTTTCTGAAATGTCGATTCAAAAAGTCGAGGATTCATACTGAAATAACTTGACACATTTTATTGATTAAACAAATAACTTCATTCGGCTTCTATCTTTGTCCTCGAATGTTATATGTATACAAGGTGAATTTTTGATCATCGTCCAAATTCATACTGGTTGCTCGGTAAGTGATCAGTATCATGGATCAATAACAATTTTGGTGAAATTCGTAAAATGAAATTTCGACTCCCCATAGTGATTCACTCGGGAGTGGAACTGAATTTCTATGGGAAGCCGAAATTTCAATGTACTTACTAATTTCACATAAATTGTTACTGATCCAAGATACTGATCACTTATTAAGCCTCCAGTATGAATTTGGACGATGATCAAAAAGTCACCTTGTATATGCGATCCGTGTTTGTGTATTAAATTATTTGATTTGTAATTATTTTTTAAATTTTCGTTATTTTAGTAGGTAGTTTTTTTATCGAAATTTACATTTTATTTGGTTGACTGGCACTAAGACATAAAATACATACGACAAAAATACTTTTTATTAACAAATGGGACCTTTTAACGATATACAATCTACCCTTAAATCATCATGATAAATATAAAATATTGAAATGCAAAAAGTAAAAAAAAAGGTTTTATCCCCCGACATTTGCAAACGTCACCATTCTCTCGAATGAACGGCCGGAGTTTATGTATTGTGTCTGCTGCTATCGCAAAGCATCATACACAATCAAGGTTTTGTTGAATAACTATTAAGTGAATTTAGAATTTAAGTGTTATATTTCGATTAATTAGAAAAAGGTGGGTTTTTTACAATCCGGCTGCTAAACGGGTCTTAAACCGCTCTTAAGTTAATGTTATTTATGGCATTACGTGACTACAGTTTAATGTCAATTAGGCTTTTCTGGCAAAGTTTCGTTATTTTATGCATTACTTTATAAATGATCCTGCACATCATTAAAGCGTGTTTATAGTTGTTGTACAAGATCATTACAAATTATTGCATTAAATAACACTATTAGGCTATAGAAGCCTAATGGACATTAAACTATTGTCGCGTAATGACAAAATAAGAAAAACAACCTTAATGCTTTAGCGGTTTCGATTTTGAAAAATTACCCTGAGCATACGGGTCTTAGGGAACAAGGATAGGAAAGTCCGAAACGATACGGATGTTATGAGATCGGCCCGAGGGAAAAGAATGAGCACTCAACCTCTTGTAGTTTTCGCAAATTATTCCCTTCTTTTTAATAATATTTCATGTAGTTTTTTCCCAATTTTAGTTTCGTTTTTTCTTGTTTTCTTGTCCAATTTTTGTTTTCGTTTTTGTTAAGTTAAGTTGTGCGTTTGGGAACGAAATCCGTAGCCCACCTTAATGCAATTACTCTTCCTACAGCGGCCGGCTTTGGGAGGATGTCCCTCTTTAAAGCAAGCAGTGGATATGACACACTGCGATAGTATGAGGCGACTAATGTTGATGCGTTGGTACAGGATTTCCGATTTTAAAGGACATCTCGGCTAATTGAATTTTTTTACCTTTCACTACCTATCTGGCAATATATACAGGTTGTTTGAGACATCGATGTAAATATTTTGAGGGATGATAAAGCAAGGGATTTTTAACGTTTCTTAATGAATTTTCTATTATGCAAAGTTTTTTAGTTTTTGAGATATAGATGTTTCTCAGTTTTGCCTCCTTAAAATTAGGTAACTGCATTTAAAAAATAATAAAACACTTTTAATGGTTAAAAAGAATTATTTCTGTTTTTACTCAAATTTAATTAAAAAATCTGTTTCTTCGTGCCGTATTTAGTTTTATGTTTTATTTTTACTACTTTTTGAACACATTTACCTAGTTTTTTTGTTCAATAGAAGAAAATTAAGAAATTATTTAAAATTAAAATAAGATTTTTAGCTGTAAATAGTGTTTTATTGTTGTTTTAAGTGGACAAAACTAAAAAATGCCTATATCTCGCAAACTACAAAACTTAGCATAATAGTAAATTCAGTCAAAAATGTTCAAAATCACTTCCTTTATCATCCCTGAAAATATTCACATCGATGTCCCAAACAGCTTGTATATTTTCGAAATCTTGGTGTGACTTGAAATATCCTAAAACCACTTTCAACACAGCAGTCCCACAAGCGACGAGACGCGTATGATATGTCACTTTTCATTATCCTGCAATACCACTTTCGCTGAGCAAAAGCTGTGATAAAGCCAAGTCATAATAACTGCTTTACGATCCCTATCTTCATAGAAGTGGTATAAAATATACGTGTAGGTGAGTCGCACATAGATATATTGGATAGATATTCATTGCGAAGTGACTAAACCAGGGATGGACAAACTTTTTCCTATGCGGGCCAATATTTACATACAGTATATATGAGGGGACCAGGTTTTGGCTTTAATTAATTTATTCTTTAAGTATTAAATTTAAATATTATTATTTTCCGAAATAAAGTTATTTATTGACGTGGTGAAAATCTCTTATTTGTGCAAAATTAAATGACATGAATTATAGATATTCAAATTAAGCACACTATGAAATAGGGAAATTTTAGTAATCTTTATAGGTAAAATAGAAACAAAAATTCAATTATGTTATCAAGTGCATTATTCAAGAGGTCAATGGTCGCGGATCGCGGGCCGGATTGCAACCGTTTGCGGGCCGGAGAAGGCTCGCGGTCCGTAGTTTGCCCATCCCTGGACTAGACAGTGCGTGCACACACAAAACACGTGCGTGATTTTGCATATTAAAATGGAAAACTGAATAATAAAATATTAGCTCTTTGATTTATTTTATTACACTTTCATCTAGTTTTGCGTGCTATTCGCCTCTTAATTAAATGAAAAATGCAGTACTGGGAAATGAACATTAGAAAATGATAATTATGCTTTTAAGATGTCAGTTTTACCAATCAAAATGCCAATAAGCATACTCGTTATTTGCCGTGAATCGTAAATAGAAACGTCTCAGGAGTATGAAATCTTAGTCATTCTTACAACATCAGTGCTGCCAGATCAGCGCATTTCGCACTAGATCTAGCGCTTTTTTTGACCACTTAGCGCTCAAAATTCGTTTTTAGCGCCTAGCGGAAAATCTAGCGCTATTTCGAAATGAGCTTTGTTTCATTATTTTTGGCGCTTTTTCGGAATAATTCTGGGAAATCTAGCGCTATTTTGGAATGTATTTTGTTTCAGTGATGATAATTCATTTAATTTGGTATAACATTTCATTATCTTTTTTTTATAATTCTTTACGGTTCTATAAATGACGTATTTTACTGAAAAGCCAATCAAATGCAATCAGGTAATCAATAAATAGAGCTTCTTCTGGCGCTTTTTATAAAAAATTATGTTTAGCGGAATCTAGCGCTTTTTTACATCGGAGTTAGCGCGCAACAATCGATTGGAGGTGGCAGCCCTGTACAACATTGCCTTTCCAATGTTCTCAAGTTCTCTGTAACCTGAACCGTACTGAGGTAACTCTACAAAATACGATCCGTATTTCAACGAAAAATTGGCATCTTGCCATTTCATTAACTGTTGCCGCTTGTTATTTCACTTTCCGTAAATTTTAAGATCGAACTTAATTGTAAATCCTTGTTTTAAGTGATCAGTTTGGTGGTATTTTGGTCAAGTTACTGTAGAAATTGAAACTTTATTGACACGAAATTACCTGATTACCTTTATTTAATTTTGGCTTGATCCTTGGTGGCACTTGTACAGCTTAAATTTAAACCTGACAGTTGAGATTTTAAAAGGATTCAATTTTAGGTTTTCTTTATTTGAAAAATCTATGCATAGAAGGAGACAGTACTTATAGATACGTTCTATTTAGCAAGATTAATTTGATGTCGAGTATGTCTCTTTACGACGTCAATGAAACATATATAAAATTTGTATACACATATTCCGGGTGTAGACAGACTACTACGTTTAAATAAAACTACATATTCTACCGATCATACTGAACCACTTTTTGCAAGCAACCATTAATTCAGGAAATATTTGAGTTCCAAACAAAAATGCGTGAACCCTACCGCAACGACATACGGGCGTTTTTTGAGGCGGCGTCGTCCGTGAAAAAGCTGTTCAACTGCGTTCTAAAGTAGACCTTCCTCTTGCGAGTTAAAGTCTTTAAAGTTAAAGTCTTTAAAGTTAAAGTAAATAAATATTTTTATTAAACAATATAAAACCTAAATAACATTAAGAAACTAGACTACCTATACATTAATATAAATATAAAAGATAAAACTAAATTAAAAAAAAAACGAAGAAAAACTTACCTATAAATTAAACCATAAAAAATATTTTTTCTAAATCACCGCCGTCGATCGGTAGGGTCCCCAAAAGGCTGGAAGCATTCTCTCGTTGGATAGCTAAGCTAAAAAATGTCGACCAGTCGCGAAGATATTTCCTTGAACATCTGCTTCGCGGCTGGACCCCACGGCCCTAAGGTTTCTTAAGTTAAAGTTGAATATCTTCAACTCTGATGATTTGCGCGTGTATTTTTCTTCAGAGAGTTGTTCAGTGTGATCATTAGATTATATGGTTTTATTTAAAGGTACACCCTGTGTAATCTTTAATGTGTAAGCCGGTACATTCTGGCCGCTGACCACGGGCTGGTGGAAGCCACTAATAGGATTACAACCGTCTCACGGGTCCACTGACTCATCGGCTCACCTGCCCTGCTCACGCCTTAATGCTTCCATAGGTTCAGGGTAAAACCGAACAAATTGACTTCTGAAATCCTAATAATTACCAAAACTGACTTATTAATTTAAGAATAGAAATACACTTACACGAAAAAGCTCTCTAATCACATAAATAGATTTGTTAATTTTTTTATGAGTTTTGAAATTGTAGCGCTTACCTATAAAATACCAAAGTACCTATTTCCAGAAAATGTATATTTAATACTTAGTTTAATCCCCTAGTTCTTAGAAATCTGATTATTTAAGCTTTCTCGGTGATTCCTAAGAACATTTATTTCTCTGATTAAAAGAGCAACAAATTTATATAAACAGAGAGAACCAATCTAGGTGAGTAACTGATCTATAAGATTAGAGTTGTAACTTATAATCAAGAGTTGGAAATCATAACTTTCCATAACCAGACTTTCCATAGTCTTACATAATATATTACACTTAAGACTTCCTTTTCCAGCTACTATCCTTTAGGTAGATAGTCATGTGCCTCTTATACAACTTTTATATAACCTGGAAAGTCACTTAACCGTGTCTTCTAACTAATAGCCCAAGTCATAAGAGCGACGGAGCTGTAATGTTATTAAAGGAGATGAAAAAGCGACTTTACCTGAACGTTTCTTCAAAAAGGTTGGTTCGTATCTACGTACATATGCTGCAATTTATTAATGGAGATTTGGTTACAATACATATTTTAGTGGTTAAATGGATAATATAGTATATATTTATACTAAAATATTATATTATATATAAAGTCAACAACAATCACACGTGAGTGTTCAAGCCGTATGTAATAATAATTTAGTATCTCAGTTTTAATAATATTATTAATATTTTTGTACTAAATCCAAAGAATCAAAAATTTATTTACGAGTATGGAACGAAAAACCAAGACAAAACCTTTATGAAAAACGGTTGCATATTAAAATTAATAATGAATTAATATATGAGTGGTAAAAAGTTTTGGAAAATCCACAGAAATATAATTTGCGGGAAAACCAGAAAAAAATTATTAAAAAATTTGGTATCTACACTAATAATTCATATTAAATACCTATATAATGATCTTGTTACAAACAGCGAACGAAAATGTAGATATCGTTCGCTGGTTATACATAGTATATATATGTAGATATTATAAGTATCAAGGCCATGTCAAAAGCACTTGGATATTTGACACGATTTATGAACGTGGAAAAAGTAAAATAGGTGTGTCAGGATATATATATATATATATATATATATATATATATGAAAGTATGGACAATTGCATGTTATCTAAGTCGAGTACTGCAGTACTTATTATATTATCGATGGAATTGCTATTATATTTAAAATTAAAACAATACCGTTTTCCTTTATTTCTTGTATAAATGCTACTTGTATAAACTCTAAACTCGTACGTGTAAGACATGCACTTGGCCAGCTATAACATGATAAATATTACATTTGCTGTAAGAAATCTCTTATTAGACATAACCTCATCCATATGTACATTTACTGTAACTGTTTGTGTTCGCGTTTCTGTGTACAATAAAGAATAAAGACAAAAACTTGAAAAAAAAAAGCAATTCCCAAAAAATACTGGCCATAATATATATGATATTATGGTTGTAAAAAAAAAAGAAAATTCGATAGCGTCTTGCGACCGGCTATTGTTTTATTTCTACTAGCAAAGCAAGTTTGATGAAGCATTATTTGATTGCATTCTTTGATTAAAATACTTAATCCAGTATTTATTCCGGTAAAATTTTCACAAATTTCAAGTATTTATCTACGTCTACACAATTTCCGCGTTTCATAAATATAACTCGCATAAGTCTGTATGTAAGTCACCAATATTTTCTAACTATTGAAAGTTTTCAGCACATTTTCAGCATTTTAATTTCACTTAGTGAGAACTACAAAATGAAAATTATTACTGAATGCAAAGTCACCCATAATCATAAGCTAAAAGCTTAAAGGCAGACACAAGAGCAACTTTAATCATATTAACTGAAAAGGGTTTGCTGCAATATTACGAGGCTTTACCGGTGAAATCTGATTACATAGGAACTGCGTTATTATGGAGCAAGTACAAAGTTTTCTATGCTATATAATATTACGAATATAAGTAATAATAATAACAGTTTTATGACTGCAAAATATTTATTTAAAACAATAATTCTCCAAAAAAAACGTACTTAACTTAGATAACAACGGTACTGGTAAGTTTAATATTTATATTTTTATATTAATATTCATACATACCTTAACTTGCGTTTGTTTTCCGACGGGATTGGACAAGGTCTCCATATGGTACGATCCTGACACCCATCTAACACCATATCATATACCATATTGATATAATATATATTACTAATTTAAAAAATACAGCCCCTATTATTTTAAACCACTTAAAATTCCAATCAATAACAGCATGTCGTTAGGTTATGAACGTAACACCAATGTATCTCGTTGGACGCAATTTTGAAGGGTCTCTCCACTATCGAACATTACAAACTCCAACACGCTTATCCAACATTGAATTTCTAAAACCTCACCACGAGAACAAACAAATGCTATTTGAAAGTCAGTCATCAATCACCATGAACTAAAACAATTTTACGCATAAAATTGTCATTCAGGTTTGATCAGCACGGACTGACGTAAGATACATATCGCCACACTGAGGATTAAGATGTGTCATTTACACATACATTTTAGATGTGTCCAACTATAATCAAATGTATACTTTTCGTTAGTCTTTTCAATTTGGCAGCCTTGCTCTTGTCGGTGTGCTGCAATCTCAGGTGCAGGTGATAATGCAGATTTTTCTTGCCAAAATTACAATTCACAGTTTACAAAACAAGATTGATGTATTCAAAGGAAGACTAGAATTTTTACCGTATCATGTACTCCTAAAGTAATAATGCGCATACAAATCTATAGCCAAGCGACCGGACGTACCACGTGACCGTATTGATTGTATCGAAATAGTGTAAGGAAATAAGAACTTTGACAAACAGTGGCGAAGATTTGTATGCGCATTATCACTTTGGGAGCACTGTCCTCGATTCTTCCTCCAGCACAACAAGCACTGTTGGACCGTGGTTGGACCATGTATGTCAGCCATTTACATCAAAATTCTTAATAACGTGTCCGGTGTTAACTTGACACTCAATTTGTTAGCGCCCGGAGTGATGGGTTGTTGGACGGCACTTGACTTCTGGTAACGAGAATATTGAGTGGCACCGAATACTGCCACCCTGATGGACGGACGTTTGAAGGGTTGTAGATACGGTTAAGATTAACTATATAAGGTTAGATGTAATTAATAAACTTTGGAAAAGCTTTTCTATGTAGCAAAAAAAATTGTGCTAATAATAAGCATATTATCCGGATTTTCGTCTGCTCAATCAGCTGAGTTGAAAATTACTATTAAAATTGTATATTTTTTTAGTAACAAAAATAGATCTTTCTTCAAATCTTTCTTCTATCAAAGCCACATTAAATAAACTCTGATAGATGTTCAAATGCTCATACTGGTAAGTCATAAATAAAAAAATATATATATATATATAGTTTTCCAGTATCCGGTATTATTTACCTTCTTTTAACTGGACAGACTGGACGTCCCTGGTTACTTCCATCATTATAAATACGGGATAATGATGAGCGATTAATTTAATCCTCATATTTCCACAATATAGGCCTTCCTTAGGCGCACAGCGGCTTTGCAATTATAACCCGTAGACTGACTTTCATCAAAATCGCGTGCGCCAAAATGCGCGCGAAACGATTCAGAACGATTTTAAGATTAAAATCGACCAAAATTACAATAATGCATTTAAGTCATTTTTGAACTTACAACGATTGATAGTAAAATATGACACATAAAAATCAAATGGATTAAACACAAAACCAAAAAACACTCAAAAAGAGACTATTTTCAAAAATAAAATCTATCGAGCGAAAGTTTTCCGATTAGGTACCGTCACAACGTAAAGGTGTTGCCTCTGTGGTAGATTCAGTATAATCGTTCAAAAGCTGTTGAAAAAGGAAGGCCTCCTCTTAAAGGATCCTCAAATAACCTTCTCCAAGTGTGACATCAGCTATCCCCTGTCCAGTTTACAGATGAGTGACGAATCACGGAGCGTCACATGTCACGTCTCTACCCACCCCCATCGTTACACGGGATGATGATAGCCAATTAATTACAAACTCAAATTCACTCAACCTGTGCGTATGATAATTACCTACATACACAATTTCAATTAAAACTTGATATTTAATGCAATATGAGTTTGTCCATTGAGGGGTAAAAACATTTTTATTAAATAAAGGGTTTGTCAAAACAAAAGTGAAAACTTTACAGTGACCTGCGATTGATTTTGTTATATTAGGTACATTTATTATTGATATGTTTATTTATTTTTTATATATTTTTGTTTTGTTAATGTTTTAGAGAGTCCTGTATTCAATTGTACTTATTATATTTGAATTTTTATTTGTGTAATTTCACCAATACAACTGTAATAAAAAAAAAATGTATATTTTAATTTTTAAGTAATTGTAAGTGTAAATTTTGGCTTAATAAATAACTTTTTACTTTTACTTTTTATTAATATATATATTATGTAGGTACACTTTTATATATATATATATATATATATATATATATAACGTCACGACAGGAATCCCCGAGGGGGTGTCAGAGGTGTTCCGAATGTGAACTGTGAAGTGCAAGTTACATAATAATAATAATAATAACAACATAAATCACTAATTATAGGAACTTTGCACTAAATTTTATTCCATGTAAATCGGTTTTATTGCAGTAAATGTAAGGAAACGACTAAATGTTCCCCATCATTTATAGCAGAACTAATTACTCGGCCATACCATAATAAACACGGCCACAAAATAATAACAAAAGCAACAGATTATTTACACACGGTGCGCCATTGATTAATTGCAGTATAGTCTACACTTGTACACAAAAGTATCACCTCAGTTTTAGCTTCTATATCTAGCTCTTTAAGAATTACATTGAAACGTATGTCGACTGTCGACGCACTTTATACCTTTATACAGGAAACAGGAAATTTCCTCCTACTGCCCACTGTTTGTTAGCATTGCTTACGTCTTTTACAAAATTCAGCGCTAGCAGTGGAATTCAGTGGACTGCCTCCACGATGTAATTTTCCCAAGGTAAAACGTTGCCGAGTAGCAGTTCAAAGTCTCTAGCAAGTCTAGCGCTTTGTTTTCCAGGATGGTCTAGATACAAGCATTGTTTGTCATTACCGGAGCCAGCAGGGGTTTTTGTTTTTCTTCATTTAGTCACCACTCGAGGGAATTGATGATATTTTGCTACATAAAGACTGGTCCAAATTTGTTAGGAGCGAATATGGATTGTAAGAATTTAATTCCCATAGCTTGATTTCTAAAACGCCATACTCCAACGAATATACGCTAGTTTAGTACCTAGTATTCATAATTTTGGTATATAAATTAACCATTATTTTTAATGTTTTTTTTTAAGAATTGTACGATATGAGGTCACTTGAGAATTTAAGACATTATACGGATTGTGATGTGTGATTGCTTATAAAAAAGTGGTCTGTCTCTGTCTGTCTACTCACTACTACTACTAAGAAAATTATTATAAATTCATCTTGATACCAAAGGATACATTTCTAAACAGCCATTTCTCAAGTGACGTCACACGAATGCAAGTGGAAGTTGATGCTTTTTTCGTAAAAATATTCATCATCATGAGGTTTTTTATAACACAAGTTCTAAAATACGGCTTATCAAATTTAAATCTCGAATAATACACCTTAACATAATTTAATCTAAGCGAATCGATATAACATTCTTCATTCATTCATTCATTCATTCAGAACTATAAGAACTTAGGTATGTTCTCAGTAATGATAGTTAATATAATTTATAAAAAGTGGATATTTATCATATTCAAATTTTAATAGCAAAAGTGATTATGTACTCAAATAATGAACAAAATATTACATCCCTGACAAAAAACACTGTGAATCTGACGTCCGAAAAATACATACACGCAACAAGATTTTCTACATTTCTTTCCTGTTACCGTTATATTTCACAACTCGCGGCGTGTAGTGGTTTTTAATTAATACGTGGAGGGTCCCGTAGGTACACAGACTGGGAATAAATCTTGGTTAATGTCCCAGTGGCCAGTCGTGCCCCACGTGTGATCTCCTATCACACAACTGCACATGTGGATGTACTGGAGGATTTTGATCTTTATGGCTTTAGGGATGATAACTTTAAGGTTTTAGGTGCTCTCAGGTAGTAAATTTGACAAGCAATTACCTACAAACTTGACATCATCTGTCTTCAAAACACTTTTATCGTTATCTGTCTACTTGATACAAATTAATACCCGGACTGACTGTCTGACTGACTGCCTGACTGACGGACTGACTGACTGATCTATCAACAACCAAACGGCTGGACCAAGGAACAGGAAATTTGGACTGTAGATTCCTTTCTCATACATATTTTCTTTTGTTAAGAGACACTAAGATCAAAATCTCATGAATATTTTCTTTTGTTACAGAAATGCATCATTCCTCGAGCCCCACATCCAAGGCGTGAGACGACGCGACAGCCGAAGCTCAGACTCCGATCACGATGAACGATCAACAGAAGACGACGAGCGGTCACTCCTGCGCAGCTCACCCCCCACAAGACTACCGCCCCCACCACCCCCGCCGCCAGACGACGAGCCACCTCCACTGAGACCCAGAGAGTTCTTCGAAAGACTCCAAAGCCAAGCGATGAGGGAAGCCCAGGACAGAAAGCAGCGACCAATCAGGGACTCTAGCAGAAACGTGTTCCGTTCTGTCGACACAGACGGAAGCCTCGGTGACAGCCTTAGCCAGGTAAGTGATCTCAAACTTCTCCTAACTTTTTAAATCCCTCTTCAAGACATTCGGATTTCGAAATCACAGAACTTTACTTGTCTAATGAACCGTTGCACGTCCGACCACTTCCCTGTTTAGTTCGTAGTTTTAGTTTTACAGACCTTTTCTTTTGAAACTTTATCTTCAGTTTTATACGGTTAGCTGTTCGCCATTTGCATGCCGGATTGCATTAGGGTGGAAATGGAAAGCGAACGCAGCGTTTTATAAAGCGAAAATATTGTATCGGGAATTACATTTGGCGTTTGTAGATTTCAAAGCTCTTTCGACAAATAGGAATGGTGGATGGGGTGCAAAGCTGCTGCCTTCTATTTTCCTTCCATTACCGTGCGAAAAAGGGGTACGAAATGTGACGATACATGAACGCAATATTTTTCAATATTTCTCGTCGCGATCGTATTGTGGGAACCGCAATAGGCGTTTTATGACAAGTGCTTCCGTAGACTATTTTCTTTGATTCTATTTATTTCTCAGTATTTTGTTGTTGAACGTGAGATTCGTAAAATGTTGCGAGTTTTATTTTTACAGAACTTCCCTGCAATGGATAAATCGCCAAGGGTTTAAAATATATAAATTTATTTATATCATTGTTTATTTATAGCAGGTGAAATTTATTTATGTATCCAAATTCATACTTTAGAGTCGGTAAGACCTCAGAGTATCAAGTTTAGATGACATTTTTTGCGAAATTCGAAAATTAATTTTTTCGTGGGACACAAAACGCAACCAAAAGTTTGTTTTTCGTACAAACGCAAGCCTAGCCCTCGGTTAATTACTATCATGGTAGGTCAACATTTTATTTAGCGAAATTAGCAAAAAGTGTTATCGATTCGTGCTACTGGTCACTTACCAAGCCTCCAGTATGAATTTTGCTGTATAATTATATGTCCCCTTTTATATATAGTCCTCTCCAATTTTTCTAGTAATTCTAACATTGTTGTTGTCATACGTTTGTCGTTTTATTGCTCGTATATTAAAATAATAAGTATTTTGTATCCCCTGAAGATGGATTGATTTGCGAAACCGGTTGGGAAGTGTGCAACAAATATGTTTTACCTGTGTATATTTTAAATGAACTTGTAGGTTCAACTGAAACTTCAAAACAGTAGCTACTCAGACAGACAATACAAAATGGCAGTATCATATCACACAACTTCACTATCGAGGGGATACAATGGCGTACAGAAGGGTCTGAAGTGCACAAAGCGAGACCGCGATTGTCAAGTGTCGACGCGACAACCAACACTGTGACACTTGTATCCCAAGTGTACAGACGCCAACAGTTAAAGCTCCTTATTTGTAGGGTATATTTTAACGGCTATGACGCCGCAGAACTGCCAATGGGTAGTTTGTTGCGCTGGCGTCAATGCTTATCTTGGATGAAAAAAGCTATGTCAATCTTGAAGATCATTTTTAACTTGACCTGCTGTTTTGTAGAAGATAAATATATATACCATTGCAAATATCAAATACTTATATATCTTTTTATCCAAGGCTCTATCCGCGCGTGCCTGCGTGATATAAGGAACCTACTTGCCATATATTAAGTTTGCAGACTTTATAGTCCTGGAGAATATACCTACCACGATGATGATGATGATGATGATGATGATGATGATGATGATGATGATGATGATGATGATGATGATGATGATGATGATGATGATGATGATGATGATGATGATGATGATGATGATGATGATGGTGATGATGATGACGATGACGATGACGATGACGATTACAATGACAATGACAATGACGATGATGATTGAGTGAGTGTGTGAATACGTGGTATGTTGCTTTTAAACGATTATTAACTTACCTGTATTTCGGAAAAGTGGTATTTAAAACCTCAGAGCTATCTATTTTTCCATGAAGATCTCTGGAAACTTTTTTTTATCATTCTAAAAAGCTCACTCAAGGCTGTCTGTATCTATTAAAATTAGTTTAATATGTGTGATGCTACGTGTATTTCTATCATCAAGTTTTCACCAAAACACCGAGACGGTACTTGCTATTCCTATGAATGTAAAGGGTTATCTAACCCTATATTCATTATACGTTTGCCCAACACTTAGCGGCCCATCAGACCCCACTATTAACCCTCAATTGGTCTCGTTTTGGGTTATTTTACTGTCCATGGTGGGTAAGAAACGACATAGCCTGAGCTTTTGAACAAATAAAGATCAAAATGTGGTGTCGTTTACGGTTGTAAATGAGCTTTTTGATGGGTTTTGTTTGGGACAGGAAAGTCATTCTGATGAAAGTAAATGCCAGTTTTTGAATTGAAAAAGTATGTCTAAGCGATATTTGAGTTACGAATGACTTACTGAAGTATTTATTTATTTTATATTTAGGGAAAACTAACAGCACAGAGTAACTTAAAAATAAACAGATTGAACAATTTACAGCCAATTAAAAGTTCCACTAATAGTAACATAATAAAAAATAAAAAAACACTAATGCAAAAAAAAACACTAACGCAAAAAAAACAAAAACAATTACCAACTGACCCTATTAAAATTTGAAATTTAGAAATTTAGGTTCACAAATAGTAAACAGAAAATTAAAAAAAAAAAGTTTTTAATTGATTAAAGGAGAACAAAAAAAAAACAGAAACAATAACTTTCTCAAACACACCATGAAAGAAAAAAGGAAAAAAAAAGATAGGACATCTATTATGTACAAAGTAGTGCATATTATTATAATAATCAAATATTAAAAATCTTTAATCTTAACTTGAAATAAATATATATATATATTGCAACATAGAGCATTTATTTTATTTTATTTTTTGTTTAATTAAAACATTGTATAAAAATTATTTTCGAAATATATTTCGGCCCACTTTGGGGCCGGCGTCAGTCGAATTAAAAACAGTAACGTGTTGTACGAATTGGTTACCATTTTCAATCTAATTTATCACAGCTTCTCAGCGTGAGATTTTCTTTTGAATAAATTGTGTTCCCTGTAAAACGTTTTATATAAATTAACATACATACATAAAGTCTCCCAGAGAGGTAGGCAGAGACTAAAGATTTTTCCATCTGCTACGATCCAGACACACCTCTTTCGCCTCTTCAACATCCATCAATCTAGTCATACAAGCTCTTCTATAAATAAAAACTCGAAGCATTAAATACTATGCTAGTTCTTTAACTAAATCCCCGAGTCCGGCGCGTCCCAATCGGGCGCTTTTGTCTTTCAGAGGGTCTAGCACGCGCTGTCGATACATTGTCTTTCCATCATACCTGCTCTCTCGCACATTGACAAACACGGTATGCGAGCACAAGCAGGATAGATAGACACTGTATCTCTGGCGCGTGCTAGCCACACAGAAGTGAATAATCGGTGTCGATTAAAAAAAGCTGTAAAGGCTTTATGTGAATACTCTGTAGAAATAAAGAGCTTAAACGGTGCAATGCCCTTCAATGCGGAAACAATGCTAGCATAAAACACTATATTGTTTCTCTTTTCGAACGTTCCGGTTTCAAAAAAGTGAAAACGGAGAGGGTCCTATCTGCGTCTGCCATTCGGATGTGCATCGCGTAGCGCAATTTTAATTACTTATTCATTTGTTTGTAGTAGACAAAACAATAGGTAGTAGAAAATGCCGAGTCTGTTTTCAACGCACGCTGAGTATATTTTTGTCAAAAATGCGTGCGTTGATAGTAGTTCTTGTGAGTTTATTAGTTTCACAGGAATAGAGGTTTTATACTTGCTTAATCTGACTGATATATTTAGATAGAATAGATAGAAGTGCTAAGAACAATTATGTCACAACATACTCGTATATCCTAGAAGGGGTGTCAGATATGTTTCCGAGTTTCAACATAAAAAAACGCATTTTAGGGCATGCAGGTTCACCTCACATATAAGTGGGAATAAAAAACCCATTGGTGTATCTTCGAAGTCCAGGATTCAAACCGAGGACTCAAGATTGGGTCCTACCGCTTCTCAAGGCGATATGTAAAAGTTTGAGCGTCCCTGTTACTCCATATGCGAAAAAACCCTCAGTGCGAAAGGTACGGATTCGTGGTAAGGTAGCAAAAAGTCGGTTTTTATTAATATAAACAGTACCAAAGTTGCTATCAAAATTTTGTTTAACCAGGTCCTAGATACTGTTACAACCCATCTTATAAAATATAATTGCAGTCCATATGTCATTACAAATTGTCAAACCAGGAGAATTGGTGTCGAAAAAGACCTCATTTCAATAAATATTTGTATCGAGCCGAATTGCTCCAATCGCGTATCTGTTTAACAGATCCCTAGAAAAAGATTCCAAAAATAATATACTACTTTATCAGAATAATACATAATTTACTGAAGTAGATATGCAAGTTCTAAAAGTGTCGTTTTTTTTCCGTAGCGCCTTAATGGTACCACGTAAATAAAACCCCCAAAGGCAAAAGTCACATAAATACTCCATCGAGCTTCGAACCCAGATCTACGTCCAACAAGACGTCAATCAGCCCCCGTGCAGTTTCCGGACTCTCATTATTATAATTCATAGGATTCTGGGGTTCGTCCCGTAAGCATATGAGGATATTTTGGAACAAAATTGATTCGCATTTTAATAGTAGTTTATGCTACAAGGGCGCAAAGGAATAAATTACGAGGACGATTTAAAATACGAGCGTAGCGAGTGTTTTAAACGTAACCGAGTAATTTATTGCTTTTTACGCCCGTGTATCATACTACGTTTTCAATGCATAGTTTGAGGAAATGAAAACAAATACAATCTTGTGAACTTTAAATTATGATTGGCTCAAAAGGATTGTATCCAGAGCCGTTAAACAGTGGAAAAAAAAGTATAACATCTATGGTACACAGGAAAGGCTGCAGGTTAGCCAACCGTTGTAAATAAATTAAAAAAAAATTATAATAATAAAGCCCTAGGGCAAAATAATCGACTTTTTGTTCGGTTTTGATGCATAAAAAGTGGGCCTTTACGAGCACATGCATTGAAAAAACATTTAAATCGCCTAAAAAGATTTGTCACTTATACTGCGACTGATGTAATTTGAATAAATAATTATTTATACCTAAGCTGCTAATTAATCTCTCGTACGTTTCAACTCATCAGTCAATATTTTTTTATTGTAGTTAGTTTTTTATATATTATAATTTTACTGCCTTAGGTTAGGTTAGTTTATAAAAAACCTAATAAAAAACTAACTGACAATTTACCAACTACATATATAAGTACCGAATAAAAATAAAATGATAATTGAATGTGAGAGATATTTTGAACTAGGCTGATGATGATGATGATGATGATGATGATGATGATGATGATGATGATGATGATGATGGATGGAAGAAATAATAAATAAGGTAAAGAAATAAAAAAGAATCCCCGTGTTCATTATTAAAAAGAGTGAGTTTTACGTCTGCTATTTCTCAGAAAAGTTTATATTTGCATGGCCAGTTTTGCTTTCATTATGCACGATAAGTCTTGTGCCTATACAACACTAGCCCTGTGGACTTATTGATTTTTAACCTCCCGGGTGAGTCATCTGCCTGCATCCCTGCCTCCCTGCATCCCTACGTCCCTACACCGCAACCGAGTGGCGCTGATTCTTGCACTTTCGACAATAGAGCCAAGATGTAAATTAAATAAAGAATGCTTATGCAGATTAATTTTGTGTCATATAATAATCACACATATGAGTATATTTTATTGTTTCAAATTTTATTGCGGATGGTTTGTTTTTTAAGGGGCAGGTAGCCGCCAACGACCTTGAGTCGACCTGTGTCGGTACAAATATCGACAGAAACATATATGGACGGAAAAAAAAATCCATGAAATTCTAAGCAGTGTTTTCCTTGTATTTTAGTGCAAGACCCACACAAATACCATCAGTGTTTTCAAAGAAATGACCAATTTTACTTAATTTAGTCTAAAAACAGCTTGAATTTGAACAATATTTTCATGCCGTTTCTTATACGCGAGAATTGTTTTTTATAGTTTAACTAACAATATATATCTTTTTCATAATTTTTTAACATACCGTTTAAGATAAATAACTTTATCAATAGAGTCATTTTCGGACGACTCTAGGACGGGGCCATAAGGATGGTTGTCATGACGCGATCAACTCAGTTGAGGGCGTGGCCAAATGTCATGCTGTTTTCCTTTGCTATAAGGGCCTTACTATTGCCAAATGGGTACTTTCTAAAGCCTACTCCTCGTTTATGGCGAAACCAAAAATAATGAAAAACTGTATTATGAATAATCAACTCTTAGACAACATATACAACATTTTTCTTTTTCATACCACCAAAACTTCTACATGAAATATTTTTTTAACTGAATGGTGTTTTTTGGCTTGAATTTCCTACTGCTCTTAAGTGGCTTGGCCGATTGAATTCATTTATGCTTTGATAAATAGATAAACTTGATATCTATAAACATAACATAACATTATTCAATCGAACAATCACGTCCTAGTGAAAAGTATAATTTTCTCCTATTTCGCCCTATCAAGGACACAGCGAGCGTCGTAACAGCCACTATGCATTGCGCGCCGATATGAACGTTATTTCAATGTCGTTTCTGTTGATATTCGTACCGACAAATATCGAGCTGCTTATTTGGCGACGGTAATCGCCATAAGGTGCACGCTCCATGAAACGTATGAGGACAACACAATCGTGCCGATTTCGTCGCCAGCACAAAATTGAGATCAGGAGAAACCACATTTTGGCAAGAGCGTGGGTGTTTTCAAACATAATTTTTGGTTCTAGATAACAGATAATATTTTCGATGTTCGACCTGTATTAATTTTTTGATTTTATCTGGAACCATAAAAGCACATTCGGCTCCAGTTTGGCAAAAAACCGTTAAATTTACATATTTTAGGTGTTTGTTGTTAAGGTATTACGCAAATCACCATTTCAATTCCACTTAAACATAGATCTACATAATGTAATGGACTTAGCCTTTAATATTATAAAAACATTCCACAGACACCCCACAATGTAGTGATAGCGTTTGTATGGAGTTTTGCGCGTAATGATGCCTCTTTAGGCGCTAAGAAAAAAAAATCGATACTTTTAGAACTTGCATATCTACTTCAGTAAATAATGTATTATTTTGATAAAATAGTATATTATTTTTGTAATCTTTTTCTAGGGATCTGTTGAACAGAAACACGATTGGAGAAATTCGGCCGATACAAATATTTACTGAAATGAGGTCTTTTTTGACACCAATTCTCCTGGTTTGACAATTTGGAATGACATAATGTTTATTAGCTGAGTTTTAACAGTTTCTATATAGGACCTGATTAAACAAAATTTTGATAGCAACTTTAGTACATTTTACATTAATAAAAAACTGTCATTTTGCTACTTTTCCACGAATTCGTCCCTCTTGCACTGAGGTTTTTTTCGCATATGGCGTAACAGACACTAAAACTTTTACATATCGCCAATCACACAGAGCCGCGTTCCACGTTCCGCGGTCGCTGTAATCTATGCTTCCTTTAATACTAAATGAAATACCTAACCATACATTAGATAGACTAAAAAACTTAAATAATAATAAAAAGCGAAAAAGTGCCATGAAGGTTTTTTTTCCTTCAACATCAGCAGCCTGTGGCTGCGTGATGTTATATAACATAATATAACTTTGAATTAGTTTAGTTAGTTTAGCATAAAGTTTGCGATCTCGTTTGCGGTTTTAGTCGGATGGCTTTAAATTCTTAAAAATGTAAGTAAATTTAACTATGAAAAAATAAACTAAAAAAAAAAAAAACTTTGATCTTTACACCATGAACGTCTACGTCAAAGCTTTACACAAAGATACCGCGAGAACGCCATTTCTATTGTTTGGACCGCAGATTGCGCTCTGTGTGGCAAGTTTAATTAGTTTCACCAATAATATATTCTTATTTGTAAAAAACATATTTCCATTGCCTCGTCCCCATTCAAATAAAATGTGTAAGTCATGGGTTGTAAGGATAATAAACTAACTATATTCTCGGCGAAAATTTCGAGGGTTTCCAAGCTACAACGCTTGGGTGAACATCCCTGAATCAGGGTGGGAACTGTTTGCTTTCTCTGATTGAACACGACTTGCAAGGAAACTAAAAGGGACCTTGCCGACCCCTAACTTTGTTTAGAAAGTAATAACTGTTTTATTCGAGTCCACTTCTTTTTACATTTCCTGTTTCTAAGACTGTTTGTGTTTTATTCCTTTTCAATTAAAGTTTGTGTGGTGTTTTTTCCAGATTATTTGAGTATTTTCTTCTGTTTTTATGTTTTTAATAAAATTTATAAATATCTACTGAATGTTTGTATTCGTTCATTAAATCATTCAATTACTATACAACGTGTAACAGAAAGGTGTAACCATATTTGAAGAGCTTGTTCAGTAAATGGTATAGAACAACTTTTACTATGGAACAAACTCTGTATCTTAAAAAAAAAAAACTTTTTCATAGAAAAATGAAATGCCGCTTGGCCGAAATGTATGGAAGGGCAGCTTCTTTTTGAGATTTCAGGGTTGGCTCCATAGTAAAAGTTGTTCTATACCATTGACTGAATAAGCTCTTCAAATATGGTTACACCTTGTAGTACTCGTACTTTACACTATTAGTAAGAAAACGAACGACATGACAGCCTACATGTAACATCATCAAACCTAATTAAAAGTTGTGTTCCGAAACCCTTGGCACATTCTCTCGGTCGCAGGTGGCACCATAGAACGCGTAAAACGTTGCAACCATTTACAAGCGACCAGCCACGTGCTACCACTTCGCACTTACTGACGACTTTCAAACTCCACTAAAGCTCAAGTGTTATGCGACACTGCGCTAAAACGTCGTCTTGTTTTTATGATACCCTGGTACAAACGCAGCTGCTACGCTCTAAGAGATTGTCCCTAAGTGAGACTGCACGCTCTTTCCTTGATTATTTTGCGGGGAAGTCATTCCCAATTTTCTTCCCAACTGCAATCGAGGATAAAGACGCGAGCACTCAAACATTCCAAGTCAATTTATGTTGTTTCATATTAGTTTTATGGTCATAGTTCACATTGAAGATGGCGGCAAAACCGCAATGTTCTCGCCTAACGTAATAACATTCCCACAGTACTACGTTAATTTTGCGGAACTTTCTTATTACTAACTTTTCTCATAAATCTGAGGGAACATATTTGAGGTGCTATGAAATTTGGAAATGCTCTTCCTGGGCATTGTGGGCGAATTTAACACCTCACAAGGGCTTTGTGTCCACATGATTCATGGCGGCGTCGCTACAGTTATTGTTGACAACGATTTCCAAATTAAATTCCCGGACAAAACATACAGCGTTCAAGTTATTAAACGGTTTTGTTTAAACACGGCAATTTGCGCGAAATTAATTTGCTTTTGTTGTCACGCAAAACTGAAGGAATTATAGGTTATCATATTTCATAGCGAATTCCATAATTTCAAGCAAATTCTGCGCTAACCAAATGTAAGCTTGAGTGATCTGTTTCAGTGCTAGTGTTGTTTGATTGATGTTCTTGTTTTGGAATATTCATATTCTGAACCGGAAATTAATTTTGTGGAGACAACCTCAACATCTTGCTTGATAATTTATTCTCTTTCAACAGACTTCCTAACGAAGACGAAGCCTTTCGTTCTGTCTTCATTACCGGAGCCAACATTCATTCTTAATTCAAGATCTCGTTTAGTTTGCTCTTCTTCTTTAAATATTCACTGAAACTACACAACTCTAATCCAATTTTCTTGGTGGATTTTCGTTATTTAAAAATAGCTTAAGGCGTATGACTACGCTAAATAAGCAACACGTTGTTTGTCGGTACAAATATCAACGGAAACTAATGTTCATTTCAGCGTGCCTTGAAAAGTGACTGTTACGACACCCACTGCGTCTCCGGCTAGCGCAAAATATGAGAAAATAATACTTTTCACATGGACGCCATGAACGAAAAAAAAATTTTGAACTTAAATTTTTTAGATCTAAAAATTTCCTAAAATTTGGTGAAATAATAATTAAAATCGCTTTAGGCGTTTGGAAGGAGTAAGAGAATTCTTGTGTTAATCATGTGAAACTTTCGATGACTTTCGATTTTTTTGTCAAAACTTACAATAGAAAAACAGTTTATGAAACTTGAAACTTATTTTTGACTTTATAATGCCTATCATATATTTCTATGAAAGTTTTTGGACCACCCGTGTGGGAGGAGTAGGCCCTCAAAGACAGGCCCAAATTGCATTGTTGGCGTATCCATTCGCCTTAATCGGACTTTACTTATATGTAGATATATCACAGCAAAAAAAAAATATCCTCTACAACAGTTTATTCAAACATACCTAAATAAATGTATATAGGAATAAATATCACCAAATTGTTACACCGTATAGTTCTTATTTCACATGCAACAAAACGACGCGGTCTATATTTGCAGGTAACTTAAATAAGTTTGTTTGTTTCTTTGCACATTATCTTCCATTTTACATTATCGTCCACCCAAAAGTTGTCTGGAAGAAATCGCTTTAAGAGGCTTTTATTTTTGTCACTGTCATGTTAGTGCGAGAGGGACAGATTCAGGGCAAAAGGGAAAAAGGTTGATTTTATATTTTTATTAAAAAACTAAAATAGCTAGCAAAATTTCAAATATCAAATCTCTAGATATTGTTGAAACACACCTAATAAAATATGTTTGAGTTCTGTATATGGTTCCTATTCGTTAAACGAGGAGAAAAAGTGTGTTTGAAGACCTCATTTCAACAATTATTTCTATCGAAGAAAATTTATCCAAACTTGTTTTCCAATTTCTAAACCCTAGATTATATAGTTAAAATGCATATACCAGAAACTGATTATAATTTTCCGTGTATTTAATTAAATACACAGAAAATAAACACCCGTATTTTTTTCGCATATCGCCTTAAGACCGCTCATTGTACCCTTTCTGTCAAAAATATTTTAAAACTTCTTTTATTTCGGTGCACAATAAAGAGTGTACATGTTATGTTTATGAGTATACGAACAAGCATACCGTGCAAAATGGCCGAACACTTTTGTTCACTTATTTAATGCCCCTTGCTAATTTATTGACCAATAACTGCGGCTGTTGATAATAACTCTTACTTTATTTCTACTACTATACAGCTATGGCCGTTTGCATGGGAAAAATCTATTGTACCTGCATTTGTTAATTGAAAAGAGCATTTACAGGCGCAAAACATAACTAAGCATGGATCGTTATAAAACTTGATAGTTACGAAGAAAAAGTATGTATGGTATATTTGTGATTTCGGAAATATTTTCAGTTATGCACAACGTTCTTATCGATGTGTTATTTTTAACGTGACGTCGCGGAGAATTGGCACTTTTTGGAGTAATTTTACCACGTTTAGTAAGCTACTAGTTTGATAAATTAGTATAACATTTTCTGAAGCTTTCTCTAAATTTCTGGAGTACAAAAACGCGATTAAAAATCTTTCACTCGATATAAATAATTATTAAAATGAGGTTTTTAAACACACGCTTTCTCATAGTTTGACAAATAATTAGCATTTACAGACCCCAAATATATTTTATTTCATGGGTTTTAACAATACGAACATTTTGGTATTTGGAAATTTTTCTAGTCATTTTAGGTCTTCTAAATAAAAAAGCAAATTTTTTGTCTTTCTCCCTAAATCGATCCCTTTCGCATTGCAAGTTTTTCTGCTTGGAGTGACACGGCCCGTTGAAAACTTGAGGCCTCACCTTAGGTAATGACTCTACAACGTTTCATTCATCACGGCTTCTAGTACCTGAACTCATTGATATCGTCAGAACATTTTATTGGTTTGATCATTTGACCTTTATACAACGCGTAACAGAAAGGTGTAACCATATTTGAAGAGCTTATTCAGTCAGTGGTATAGAACAACTTTTACCATGGAACAAACACAGTATCTTGAAAAAAAAATCGACAATTTCATAGAAAAATGCAATGCCGCTCAGCCGAAATGTGTGGAAGGACAGATTTTTTTTTTGAGATTTCAGGATTGGCTCCGAAGTAAAAGTTGTTCTATACCATTGACTGAAAAAGCTCTTCAAATATGGTTACACCTTTCTGTTACACGTTGTATATACGGTAAAGATTTTACAGCATGAAGACATATTTCTGCGGAATATAATCTGAAGGGTTAATTTTCTTTTCAATTACACTCGAGTTCATTTTAACTTTCAACCATAATTCCGCTCACCACGTCACCACCACAGCCTTGCAGAGTCGACAGTTGATTAGATTTAACTTAGAGAAATTTAATTGGCTATCAACTTTGCTTTCCACGAATTATTGTGTTTCTGGATTCCACTTTCGCTTGAAAATTGCTTAGATTTCAATAACTGTGCAATTACACAATATTTTTGGATCCCATATTTTTTCTGCTGAATTATTTGTTATATTACAAATAGTATGTAGAAGAAACTTATATGTATGTGCTCGAATTGTGAGTACCTAATAAATCATACAGCAGAGAAAGTGGAAATATGAAAGAAATAAGTAATTACTACAGTGAGTTTTCTAATGTAACACAAATGTGTATATAACCATCAATTTATTAACATGTTTCCCTTGATTTAAGATTAAAACCAGTTAATGACCATAAAGTATTGAATGTCATAAAGCAAATACTCTGTAAATCTCACATGTAGTGCTTACGGCTTTTGATTAATGCGCTTAATCAAAACTTTCCCTCTTAGCTTCCTGATCCTGCACCACATCCGCATATTGCAGGGCTGTTCGAGTTGCATATGCAGATTTACCTACGTTAATAACGTATATTAAATACTTTTGAAATTTTGAAGACGAAGAAAATACTGTCTACAGTTCAATATCTTCAATAGACGGTTCTTGTATTTTAAAAAGGGAAATTATTAATCGGGCGAATAAAAATATAATGAGCGACTTCCAGTGTCCGGAATAAATACCAAAGCGTGCGACTAAAAATACTAAAAATACTAAGTGGGCGAATTTAAACTATGAAATCGAAAATATTTCACAAAAAGTCAAAAAATAGGTGCGACGACAAGCGAAGCGACGAGGAGCGTGTTAGGTTTACATGTAAGATAAAATAAGGAGCCGAAAGAAGTGGAGCGGAGCGAGGCGACGTCCCTAGCTTTATGACTTATAATTTAATGGTCACTAAAATAGAAAATTGTTCGCCTGAGAATTATTCAACTCAACTCAAATTTGTATTTTCATGTCACCGTTTTCAACATTTTTATTCGCCCAGAGTCTTTCGCCCACTTAGTATTTTAGTACGCTATATTCAGTAATTTAGAGACCTTCAATTTTAATTTATATTTGCTGTTTTAAAATCTACTCTTTTAAAAATTATATGCGCTGTTTCGCTACAATGTTACATTACTCAAAACCAGTTTATTATTTTTTGTTGTTTTGCTACAAAGACATACTCAAAACCAGTTAATTATTGTTCGCTTTTTTGCTACAAATACATACTTAAAACCAGTTTATTACTTTTTGTTGTTTTGCTACAAAGACATACTTCAAATCAGTTTATTATTTTTTGTTAATACGAACACCCGTATTATTTGATATTGTGGTACTTGTAGCTCTGCTAAGGTCCTATAACTTCTCCCCCAGACTTTGTTCTTTGTTGAGACTTGTACCAAATCTTAATATATTATACAGTTTAAATTCTGCTAACATATCATCAACCTTATATGCTTTGATTAAAGTTGGATTTCCTGTGACAAGTTCCTGGGTTGCCTTGATTTTAAATGCCTTCTCTAAATAGAAACAAATGGCAAGCAATTTTAATTTGTACGTAACTATGTGGAAGCTAAATAATGTCCCCATTACATCAAATGTCATGCAAAGGATTTTGTACCAATTAACATCGAGGGACCGACCAGACCACCCTCTGATGAATATTAATGTACCCGCGAAACGCTAAAATGTGAATTTAATGTTTACAGAAAGCTGAATAAAGCTTGAAAATTGGACTTCATATATTAATTTTAAACATTCATTATCGTGTAGACAGTATGTTGAAATATTATGGATATCTTTTTTCAACGATGAATAAACAAAAAATACTTTTCCGGGATAAAAACCGATCCCGCCCTCGGGCGCTTTTAATTTAATCGAAATATTGACAAAAATCTGGAAAGATCAGACCTTTCATTACAAACGCTTCGTAAAATTGCCCTCTTTTTAAAGGTCAATTTCCATAACATCAAAAAGAAAAAGATATGCTTATAAAAAGCTAAACAAAAAAATACGATTGTATAAGAAATTGCTTGCCTTTCCTGGCTTTGTAAAGGCAGACGGCGAAAAGTTGAAATGTTTGGTGCAGAGAACCTTTTGAGGGAAATCGGGTTATAATATTTCCAAGGCACTGAGTAGAATGTGCGGTTTTATTTGATGTCAATGCCGAAGAAATTCCTGTTGTACGTATGCTTTCATGGAAGTCAGTAATAAAGTTCAGGTGCTTTCAAAACTTTATTATAAGTTTTTACTGTATTTTAATAAATAATAAATATTTGACTTTTTTGTATTTTTAAATGATAAAACACATTTAAATAAAATTTAAGTGGGATATATTTCGGTTCATTCGGGCCCGGCATCAGTCACAATGAACTAAAAAAGAATTTGTAACAGATAGGTAAAAAAATAAAAAATAAAACCTTTTTACATTTAACCTATTTACAAGATATTAAAAAAGAGTAAATGCGCCATTGCGCCATTGGAATGGGTGGGATGGCGCAATGGTGTATTTACTCTCTTTTTAATATCTTGTAAATAGGTTAAATGTAAATAGTATTTATTTTTTATAATTCTTTTACCAATCTGTTACTATATTTTAACAACTACAGATTTCAACTTTATTCGTTACTTCACGGAAGATAATAAATTTGTGTAAAATCGATTGAATAAATAAAGCCGTTCAAACTTTTAATTAATTGATATGATGCTAAAATTGTTAACAAATCGAACCTTTGTTTACAGTACAACCATAAAGAACCCTAAAAAGCTTATTTAAGACTTCTTAAAGACTGTATGTAAACATACTGACAGGTAGGCTATGAACGAATTTCGCTCACCACGAGTGGTATTTGAATTTTATTCAGACAAATCCTCACCGCAGACTGATATAGGGTCTATCTAAGCTCCCCTATTCTCCCTCAGAGGGGCTTAATAGTATTTGTATGATTTTTGTCGGCAAAACCGACATAATTAGACGAATTTATTTTCATTGCAGGAAATATAATTTAATTTCTTTTCTATAAGTACCTTTTTGTCATAAATTCTAATACGAAGAAATTGTTTAAATCTATCATGCTCCAGCGCTTTCATTTTACACTGTCCAGTGGAAGCGGGCCTGTCAGAAAACTCGCAATTTCGAAGTGTTTTTATTTATTATTTTGGAATTGGTTTTAAATATGACGGCCATTTTTAAGGACATTTCCCACGACGTTTATTTTGGAACAAAATATACGTAAATTGTTTGTCTAAAACCTAATAGTACTGAAATGAAATTATATTTAGATCATAATTTAGTTCTACGAGTATATTTGAGATTTTATGGGATGCAGGAAAATACAAGTAATCGTAAATCGAACGACCAAATATTAAAATCAAAGAGTGAAATAAGACATCTTTTTCAAAATGTATGTCTTTGTTATTTACAAATAAAACACTTCGTTTCAATTAAGAATGACACTATGAATTTGAACTTTAAATAACTTAATACCAACTTGGATTAAAAAGTAAAAAATCTCATGTTATTTATTATATTCATCACAATGAGCAAATATTTACAAATTAACATTATATCATTGCGTATAGAAACGCAGAAAGAAAAGTAATATTTACAAATACCAACTTGGATTAAAAAGTAAATAATCTTATGTTATTTATTATGTATTCATCACAATGAGCAAATATTTACAAATTAACATTATATCATTGCAGTATAGAAACGCAGAAAGAAAAGTAATATTTACAAACATTGAAACAAAAAAGTACAATTTACGATTATGTGTATAATTCTGTGATATCATCCGTAACAATGAAATGATGATGAAATGAAATACTGTTATGGTAACGACAATCTAAATAATAATGTCATATCAGTTTACGATTACAACCCACATTGTTCTAACCACACATTACTTTCTTTAGTCAATATTAATTCGCTGTACTATTAACACACCTTTATACTACTGGTTCAAATTCCTTCATCGAAGGAAATAATTTAATACGTTCAAAGAACTATCAGCGCGCTTGGTCAACGTTCTAGAGACCATGACTGGAGCTTTCCTCGGTCGGAGAATCAGTCTGGCGATCCAACGTGGTAACGCTGCTAGCCTCTGGTACCATAGCCAACGATGTTGATTTAATTATTTTAGTTTTATTAATATTGGATTAATTTTTTAGGATGTGCTTCAAACTTTTATTATTTGTTGAATATAGGTTTCTAAGACGGTATTAATTAAAAGTATCTCTATGTTCTGCCTGTGAAGGTGAAAAAAGCTAATATCATGCAGAATAAACAAAACTTAAAAAGGAAAACAAAAAATATACAATATCTATTTACAATTTAAATGTAAATAATAAAATGTCATTATTTGTAAAAGTGTTGTTGTAAATGGAGAATCCGACACATTCCATTGAAATTATAAAATTAAATAGAAATAAATATTTATATTTGGCTATATAAGCTATAAGCTTTTAATTTTTTTTAAATACTTTAAAATAATTTAATTGTGATTTTTCTTGTGTTGTTTACAAGTATCAAATTAAATACGTAAATTTAAGCTTAGAATTACTTTAGTTTAGATTTCAAAGGATATTTAAGGTGTTTTCGTTTAATCATGACCCTTTCTTTTTTTCAGAGTCGAGAAAGTCTCTCATCAGGCGAGGAAGGTGCTAAAGGGGATTGTTCATCCGTCGGATCCTCCGGGTCGGGGTATGAGGAGCAACCTCTCTGTGACGTTGGAACATTAGAGAGGCTGATCAGGACTCATCCTGTCTGGTTTTTACCTGGCATCCAGAGGGCTGGTGCCTTCCACTTGCTACAAGGGAAGGAGGAAGGGGTAAGTTATCAAATCAAGATATTACTGAAACATGCCATAAAAAAAAGATTTTATACTCAGTAAATAAATATTAGCAGACGTTATTCTGAAAAAAACAAAGTGACAAAAAATCAGGTCATTAACTTTGAAATCGCCGAAATTTTCTTACAGATTCATGTGTTCATAGTTCTTGTTATTCAATAGCTATTTCCATTATTTGTTTTTGTTTGAAAGTTGATTTCAAGGTCTTACATCTACATATAAAATTTTGTTTTTATTGTCAGTTTGATAACTAAAATTAAATTTTCAAAAACAGTTCGTCCTAAATGCTATCTGTTTTCATCACGAATCGTTTCCATGATAAGATTCGTAATAATTTTTTACAGCTGACACTTTACAAAAATTAAATTTATGTTTCACACATAATAAACTATATAATTTAGATTTGTCATTCCTAAACAAAATGCAAAAATGTTAGTACTGAAAATTGAGTTTTCTTCAAATTCTCCATAAAAAACGGCAAAATCATAGTTAATGACCTAATAGTAGTCTTCGAAAACCAATCACGAGGACCACGAACAATAAATAACGTGATAAAAGGTCACAAAACCTGCAGATTGGCCTAAAAATATCTGGTCGTATTTTTCCCTGAGCACGGCCATAGGCACATTTATAACTTTCGGATGAAAAACCGAGTGATTTTAAGTGATAGTCTGCACTCGGAAATACCTTTGACACCCCAGTTATACATGTCATGATAATATAATATTATTAAGAATTCAACCTTACTTCACCCCCATTTCCTCGATGTCAATTAATTTCCAGTTGTCCAGCTTTCATATCAAAATCCAAATGTTTCTCTTTCCAGAACTTTGTAGTCCGACAATCGAGTCAAGCGGACACAATGGCTATCAGCGTCCGCCTGCCAGCGGACAAGGGTCCCTATATCGAGCACTACCTCATCCAGGCGACTGATGGAAGGATTGGACTGGAAACTTCGCACAATCGCTTTGACAATATACCTGAACTCATCGCGCATTACTCACAGTGCTGGTAAGAAGATAACAATATCATTACATTATAAGTAGAAACGCTGAAAGTAAAACTTGATATTAGGATCTTTGAATTAGAAATGGATCTTGGAAATTCTCGCTTACCAGGCGATTGCTCCATCAAGTAAACTAACCAGATCGCAACACAGAACACAACTTGCGAATTTCCATACCGCAATGATAATCTACATCATAGCACCTAAAGTACAATAGTTTTATCTAAAAGAGCACTACCTCTCTCTGTTTTTAAGTAGGTAAGCTATGTATTTATTTATCTATAGAAGTATATATCTAATGCTAATGGTAGAGATGTATATATAGTCCAGTAGATTTAAATTTATATATTGTTATTTTATTTGTATGTTAATAGGACCTTACTTGTAGTACACGTATGTATGATTACTTATTTTTTATTTTTACCTCCTCCTATATAGTGTCCTCTCCCTTAGTTTGCTGCATGGAATCTCTTTCCAGAGATAAGTTCGCCTCTGTACATGTATTTTACTGTAAATAATTCTATGTAATGTATCTGTGTACAATAAAGAATAAAGAATAGTCTGTTCAAAGCTAATTAATTAACCATAATGTCCTGACATCGCCTGTTAGAGCATCAGGTAATTCAGAAAATATTATATCGGTAAAATCCATTTCTAGTCATGTGTTGTTAAGATTTATGAATTTTTATTACCCATGATTTTCAGGTAAACAATCAAAGATATTATATTACAGACAGGTTTGGTGTGACTTTGTATATATATTTAGTGCAGCGGCATTTAGCCTATTCAGTAGAGCGAAGCTAGTTCCAAGGTCTGCACTAATGACCGCTGCCATTATCATTATCACCAGTTCTTATTTAACATTCAGCAAACAACGAGCATTTATTCGGTCAATGAATTTAGGACGGCCTTAGATACGACTAAATACAACAGCAACAGGCATAATACAATCAGATATATATTAATTTTGTTTTTTTCGTTTCAGTGATGAACTACCTGTCCAGCTTCAGTTACCAAGACCTCTTCGGGAAGCAAAGAGCAGACATCAGCTCAGCTCCTTAGCTCTTCTCGGTCAAGAGTTTTGGGGATATCCGATGGCAAACCCGAGAAATAACCCGCAGAATCTGCTCTCTCCTACTCAGTTGGTAAACGGCATTGTACCAATGGCCGTGACGCCTTCAGATACGGGATCTAGTCTTAGCAGTTTTAATGCGAGTAAGTATTATTTGTCTATGGCTAACAGCTAGTTAACAACTGTCATCATCCTTTTGCTCTTTTGAATTGCTGTTTTGGTATTACAAAACATAAAAACCACATAATCAAGATATTAATCCCCTCACTTTTCACCAACGAATATTACGTCCCAAACGTAATGAGTGGTGAGCCCCATCGCCGTACTTGGGCACAAGTGAAGCAACATCTAAATGTACCTTCTGGAGCACGCATACCAAAAACAAATAAATAAAATATTAATAAATAAACAAACAACTGTGCACCGTGAGGATTGAACCCAGAAATTTGGTATGCGAGTGCTCTACGAGTCGGCCACAGAGGCGGTCCTTACAAATATTTCAAGTTAACTCAAATGTGTGATTATGTTCCTTTAGGTACCACGGGAACGATTTCGCAACAGATACTTAGCCCAGATAAGGACAATGTAATATTAAAGATGTCGCCGATAGACATGTCAGGGTCGCCACCGAGTCAGAACCAAAACCTCAGCACGTTTAAAGGCAGAACTGCTCCCTCACCACCTGCCAAACCAAATGGAAACTTTGTAAGGGCTCCTAGGCCTACTCCACCAAATACATTGAATCTTATGTCTAGCACCGTAAGTATTCTTTTAAAGGTAGCTAATGCTTTTTTAGTGTTGTATTTTTTATTAATCGACCACTCAATTTTTCAGGCTAATATAACCCAACCTCATACCTTTCCAACGACAAACACGCCAAACTCTCCTACTCAAACCAATAGCGTAAAAATGACTCCTCCTCCCCCTCCCCCTAGATGGGCTAAGCCACCATTCACCAAAGCATCCAGTGAGCAAGCTTTCTGCCCCATTAACAAGACTTCACAAAATGGAAACATAACAGTTACGACAACAGTAACATTCAGTGTCAATAACACTCAAATCCATAATCATCAAATAAACGAAAACATTCAGAGTGACCGGCTGCAACTAACGCTTGCGTCTAATGCCATCAACAATAATAACAACAACGCAAACTCCGTTTTCAATATCACGGACGTAGCAAAAAGTTTAGACTCTAGCGGAGACTCACAGGTGAGAAATATCACTATTAAAATCTGCATGTTCTTTGTGAGAATGTGGCATTATGCATGAAGTAAACGCTGTGAATGGCATAACTTTGTTCTTACATTAGAATCGCTACGTAATCATGTAATTACGATCGTTGTGATAAAAGTTTGTTGTACTAATCCAGATCTTATTATTCCTCTTCTCGTATAGAACATGATGCACCGTCTGTCACCAGAGGGAGAGTGCATCAATGCGATCACTAGTTTGCACGGCAGCTTCAAAAGGCATATGACTGAAAACAACGCACCAGATCCCAGCTCACCGATGGACCAACAGTCTCTAAACACCTCAGAATCAGTCGATCCTGTTGTCAATAGCTTTACCAAATCCAGTAACAGCTATGCCCCTAACCAGTTGGTTTCACCAAACGGTACAAATTCTGTAACAAGCGGAATATTCTCTCCAACTAGTCAGATTAATTCTCCAGTTTCAAACGATACGATATCGTCTAAAAGCGGTGTCTTTTCTCCAATAAGTCAGAATAAGAGTGAATTGTTTTCACCATTGTCAAGAAGTTCCCCTGTATCTGGCAAGAATGTATTCTCACCGACTTCTAATCAGTCAATTGTTTCACCACTAATGGGCAAAGACCGTGAGAAGCTATTGTCCCCTAACACGAACACTAGTAGCACCACGCCTTCAGGAAGGTCAAGGAGGAGCAAACACTCCCTAAGAAAGGAGTCCAGACATTATCAGGTAGGTTGATGGTGGAATTTGAATGCCACAAAACAATTTACCAATGTCATACATAACTAACCGCATGACATAAAGAATTTGTAAGCAAAGCATAGCAAGTAAAATAATAATTTATAGATCCGTCTTTTAACAGAAGCTATAAATATGTCCTATTGCTTATTTCAGGAATCCGATATCCTTGAATCCCCAGGCGTGTATTACAGGAGTTCTCTAATGGACAAAGTGTCAGACTATGAGGATATCTGGGGGCCAGAAAACAACAGCAACAATTGCTCAACTTTCAAACCACTTAGGCCAGAAAACGAAAACAGTTTAAATAATGGTCTGATGAAAAGCAAAAGACCTGATCTTCTACCGGATACATTGCGTAAGTTACTTCAGATAAATAACTAAACTTTACGTAGTACAATAGGTACCATCAAAGGATTTTTCTAATACAGAGATATAATACACTAGTAATACACTAATATAAAATAGCAAAAATACGCATATGTTGTATCTTTTACAATTTCCATAGCTTAATTTCAAAAAGTTCTTTTTTTAAGACAATGTTTGCCTTTTTAGGACATAGTTTTCATTTTTATGGTATATAAATTAACCATTATTTTTTAATGATTTTTTTTAAGAATTACCTATCACTTGAGAATTTTAGACATTATACTGATTGTGATCATCACAATCAGTATAATGTCTAAAATTCATCACAATGTGATGTGTGATTGCTTATAAAAAAGTGGTCTGTCTCTGTCTGTCTATTCATCTGTCATCCATTTGTCAAATCAGTCGGTAGCAAATTTTATAAGTTTATCTTGGTAACGAAGGACTCATTTCTAAACAGCCATTTCTCAGGTGACTTCACACGAAAGCAAACGGAAGTTGCAGTTTTTCGTAAAAATATTCATCATCATGGGGTTTTTTAGACCACGTGTTCAAAAATACGGCTTATTAAACCTAAATCTCGAAATGGTTTTTGAATTAACACACCATACCATAATTTGATATAAGCGAATTTAGCTTTTGTTAATATGGGTGTTTTTGTTATAGCAAAACTTAATGCTGCCAAAAGCACTCAGTCAATATTGGAGAAAGAAAATCTGCACATACTCGATTCAAATGAAAGCCTGAACGAAAAGAAGAATTTCTCAGATAGTTCATCAAAGAAAAGTTTTAACGGTTCACATGAAATCATCGCAACTACAAACAGCAAAGGGGAAGTAGTAGCCAAGAGACCTGACAAACTTAACATTGGTATGAACATTAACAAGAAACTAACTGAAGAAATCGAAGCTACGTTCAGGAACAAAGAGAACTTAAACACTGAAAGTATGGAAACAATAAAACTTGAAGATGACTGTGTCACTGGTCCGATCATTGATGATCCTGAGAAAGATCATGCTGGGAGTCCATTTTATGCAGATCCTGTGGATACTATAAAAGAAGTGAGTGAAATTATTTTTCAATAGGTAAATGATTTGATGAGCATTGATTTGTAACTACGGCTTCCAAACGCACTCACAAATAATGCATTCCATGCTGAATGTTTGCTATTTTGTCAACAAGCAATGGGGTGTAGCATTCTAGGTGTAAAACGGATTGATCGTAGTTGAAATAATCAAATTGATTTTTTATATTTATTTATTTTATTTGATATTTTTAGGTTTTTACTCGATATATTTTGGCCCACGGTATGGGGCCGTCATCAGTAGAATGCAACAAAATATTGACAGATAAGTTAGGTATATGGAAGAAATAAGTAAAAGTGACACTTGTTAATAGTTTTAACAATTAATAAATTTTATAATTGATAATCTATTACCTATTTTATGAAAAAAAAAAACAAGTTATCTCTTAACCGCGTTGTTAAAACAAACGTTTGAAAACCAAAAAAAAGAGGGTGGAACACATTGTTTTTTTGACAAAAGTATAAATGTTAATACATTGTTTATAAGTAGAATCCCTAGATAAATGATCAATAAATCAAATATATTTTTTTAAATAGAAGCAGAGTCCAAATTTCTTCAAACAAATCCTCGAAAGTCTCAATCTTAATTTATGTAGGATTTAATTACGAGGATTTAATTGTTTTTTTTTTTTTCACTTATAGGTTTTAAACTGTTTTTTGTGTTTGTGTGCACTTATGAAATACTCACTTTTGTTTAATCGATTCTATCACCAAAGGTTTGCTGGTAGAAGTCTCTTTCGGATATAGCTCGCCTTTTGCTTTTACTGCAAGATTACTGATACTTGATACATTTTATTTTGAATTGAAATTATACTCTTAATTGTCTTTTTAGTCTTTCTACAATCAATCGGTTTTACGATTTCGTTTTTCTATATAATTCCATCAAGATAATGGGCCGTGGCCTTAGTTCTCTGAATGGCACCTTTAAATTGAATACTTTTTCACAGGCTGCCCAATTACCAGTTCAACGACGAAAGTTGCTCAGGGTGGGAGTGAGCCTCGCACAACGGTATTCAGAGCCACCAACTCAAAATCACCCTTATTATCCTCTAAGAGACATGCACAGCATTGAAGAATTGTCCCGTAAGTTATTAAATATTTTTTTTATTTCTCTCTGTGTGATAATCTGTTTGACTGTCTGCAACTCAACTACTTATTCATCATTCTTTTTCATCCAATTTAATACATAAAGTGGACTTTTGGAATGCGTTACCCTAACATAACTCTTCATTCATTTTCACAACATACCAATTTAATTGTAGCATCATCACCAAACACATCAACTTCGGTAGATAACTTGGTTTCGCTCAGAAGCAAACCCAAGATCAAACCAGTACAGCCACCAAGAGTTGCCAACAAACCACCTCCAGGAAAAGATACTACGTGGACAGTTGACTCAAGTTGGGAGTTTATAAGTAAGTGATCATCATCCATTGCAAGTATTAAAAATGTATCTTTATTGTTACGTGTATCATTTATTTCTTCTTTTTTCTCTTTGTCTTCAATTAACTTTTTTTTAAATAGTATTTTTACATTTAAGTGTATATTTCATGTTACCTTTTCAGATAAAAATGACGAAGGGTCTAACAGTGAAAGTGGAACATTCCCGTCACTGGTTGAACAGGAGACAAGATTAAGTGGTGTAGAAGATGGGGCACAACATCTGACTGTTCATCAAATTGTTGCTCAAAGGTAACATCAGCCACTTCACTAAATACTTTGTTGCATTTAATGTTGTTCTTTAGCAGTAAGACAATCTTAGTAGTGCTTATGCCAAATATAATTACAAAACGCTGCCATTCTTTTTCATGAAAATATTGTTGTTCTCCCAATGTTTTTTCTCATTACATTTATACGAGTATAATAGGGGCCAAAATTGAGACAGGTCAATTTTCTCTAGGACCTATATACACTCAATTTATCGCCAAATGCTGCTTCATAAAAAGTTTCATTAGCATTATACATATCGCCGTTTCCACTATGGATTCATAATGATCTGAAGTTAAGTATTCTTAGCCGTTTTCGAGTTGTGACGTAACTAAACGGACAGATGGGTACCGATATTTTATAAAATGACACTATTTCATATCAGGCTTCCAGAACTAAAGCTCAACCCAGAACCAGCCGCATTGCCTGAAGAAGTGAGATCACCTCCTCGAGCTTCTTGCTACGACAACGTGCATGATTTGAGACCTCTGTCTGAACAGGTATAATTCAGTTATGATTTCTTAACAATTTGAGAGTACTATTTCGAAGATAATGGGTTCATGATGCTATCAAGAGATTAATGATTGTGGTGTACTATTTATCTTTCATGGGCCTGCAGTCTTGACAAAGATAGCGATCGCTTTAAGACTGATTTCTTAAATTTTGTTGAGACTGCAGGCCCTGGTAAGCTACCTATGATCAAAACTCAACATCTGTCACTATTTTTACACAGGTACGCGTGATTGGCTAAAAATTCACGTCATTCCTAGCCAATCACGATACCTTCGAAAGCGATAGCAATTGATGTTGAATTTAGATAATAAGGACTCGGTTTATATTTATTTTAAAATTATGAACGATTTTTGTGCTTCAGGCGAGTGATGACGGCACGGTGTTTTCTGAACCTTGGGACAGCTCACAGTGGGATGGACTATTACCACCAAATGGGAATCAACCGTATGATGCTGTAAGTATTCTTTAACTAGTATACCCCAATTTATCTGTTTGACTAAAGTATTTTTCTTCACGAAAGAGGAAACTGACAGTTCGTGACAATTGCAACATTCAAATGATCGCAACAATGTGAAATGGCTCATGCACCATAGTTGTTAAAGCGCATTTGCCAATAGCCAGTTTCCATCTTAGTGCAAAAAAATACTTTATATATTTCTTTCTATCGATCTGGGGGCACGGCAGTGCCCCCGCAAAGTCTCGCATATACATTGACAGATCTCGTGAACGTATACTACGAATACGGCTCTTCTAAAAACCACTAAATAAAATATAGTTTGTGATTTAATAGTATATTGTGCCACTATGACATAATGTGAGACATTAAAACACGAGTACTTGTGTATGAAACGAATGAAGTAAGTTTCATAATTGACTTGCACGAGTGTCCCAATGTCTTATTACGTCCTAACAATTATTTATATACGACCATCAAAATCAGTTTCACGAAAAAACACTCGTTATGATATTGTAGTTTTAAGCAATTATAATAATTAAAAAATGATAAACTTTATATTTTTTCGATATATTTCGGCCTCATCAGTCGAGTGACTCGACTGATGACGGCCTCACTGATGAGGCCGAAATATATCGAAAAAATATAAAGTTTATCATTTTTTAATTATTATAATTGCTTAAAACTACAAATAAAAAGCTAATATAGCTAAAATTATATTTATTCATATCGTTATGATATTGTTGACTCGTGATACTCATCATGATACCTGAGCCCATGGAATTTGCATGTAGATGCCTGAGACCAATCAGAAGTGAGAAGAGTAAAGAGGGCGTGGCTTAAGAAATTAAGACAGACCATTATCGCTTCTGATTGGTTCTCTAGTGGTGTTGTAATAAATTTGGCCAATCACGCAGAATTGCGGTGTTATAATGTAATATTATAACATCTGTCTAACAATGTAGGTACTCATTAAACAGATTTTGATGTTGTGATTACCTTATTGCAGTGTGGAAGTAAATAATAGTAGTTTATGCTACAAGGGCGAAAAGGAATAAATTACTAGGACGAGTAATTTATTGCTCTTACGCCCGTGTATCATACTACGTTTTTCAATGCATAGTGTGAGGAATTAAAACAAATATAATCTTGTGAACTTTAAATTATGATTGGCTCTAAAGGTTTGTATCCAGAGCCGTTAAACAGTGGGAAAAAAGTATAATATTTATGGTGCATAGGAAAGGCTGCAGGTTAGCCAACCATTGTAAATAAATTGAAAAAAAAAAATAATAAAGCCCTAGGGCAAAATAATCGACTTTCTGTTCGGTTTTGATGCATAACAAGTGGGCCTTTACGAGCACGTCTTGCATTGAAAAATTATTTTTTTGCCCAACTACTGATTTAGATGGATGACGATGGTCCTTGATTTGATTAAATGTTGGCAGCAGGAGGAGCCGTGTGAGTGGGAGTCACCGCTGCCACGACGAGGGCCAACTGTGGCGACGAGAGCCAAGAGCTTCAGGGACAGACTGGATCCACTACTTGGTAAGTCTATTATTGTAACTGAAGTAACTCTTATGTTTCCTAAAGCGTGAGTAATTTAAGTTAACTAGCAAATGATATACGTTGTAAGTTATCAAATGATATAACCAAAGCTTGGACGAATAAACCAGAACCAAAGTTAACATGGAAAAAAGAAGATACGTTCAAAAAGTCCCAAATGACCAACAGTGCCTTCTAAAGCATTCAGAAAGAACACAAATTAATGTACACTACGGAGAACGAACGCACTACCTATGGGTTAGCAGGCGAGCGCTTTACCACTCGGCCACAGAGACCGAGGAGAATACTCGATGTAATAAGTATACTTACCGCAGTCCAACAAAGTCGTAGTCGGAATGAGTAACAATATACACAAATTACCTCGTGAGAATCATAATGATGCTCTTGGCATTGAACTAGTTATTACCAGATTAATGTCTAATACGTAGAATGTCTCATAAGGAAATGTTCTACTACCTACAAATACACTCATGGACATATTTAGGGGAACGCAAGAAAAGTTTCGATTTAAGTTTTTAGTGACTAAGATTTTTTTGTTCCTATTTTGTGATTTCCTTTCGAAGCAGTTTCTTTGCTAACTTTAAGGCAAGATTAGGGTCTTTTGTGAATCAGGTAACAAGAAATGCTTGTGAAACACAGACGCACGAGTGAAAACACGATTTCAAAATTGCACCGATATTGCACAGATAGCACAGAAAAAGTTAACTCCTTAGTGAACACTTTAGAAAAGAATATTGTTTCCAAATAAAATTTTAATTGACTCAACTAACACAGTGGATTATCCCATGAGGGAATTATTGAAGAAAATATTGAAGAAATGTTGCCCAATACTACTCGATTAATTGTAAGTAATTTGTGAGTCCAAAACTTTCATAAAGTTCCAAAAAATATTACTTTTGCAAGAAATATACTTACAAAAAAAATTCTAGTAACTTTACCAGTTTTTTGGGTTTCTCTTATTTTGTCCTTGAGTGTAGTTACTATAATTTCAACATTCACGATGATCTAACTCAGGGGTCGGCAACCGGCGGCCCGCGGGCCGCATGCGGCCCGTGAACCACTTCGGTGCGGCCCTCAAGGTACCCAATCGCTGAATGATAACTGAGTTTGGTTGATATTTGTGTGAGCAGACATTTTCCATTCTGAACTAAAGCAAGCATTGTTTTCAGTTAACAGACGCACATTTAGACCTTATACTGCGCATTTACACGTCTAAAATGCAAGTCAAATCCAGCCGCAAAAATTGCATTACATTTTAATAATAAATTGTGTTTTAAACTACAAAAAATATGACATGAAATTGACTAATGCGTTATTTATTAAATGCGGCCCTTGCTGATCCCCTGGTAACATTTGTGGCCCTCCTATGTCATAAGGTTGCCGACCCCTGATCTAACTGATAGTAATCCAGAAAATACAAGTTATTAGAGCACCGACATTGAACTTTTCCATATGGCACATGCAGTCATGTTTACTGATATAATGATCAAACAAAGTCTATTCTGTTATGTGATGCAAGTACAAATACAGGATGCGAAATTGAGACGGAGCGGTAGAAGCAGCTACATAAACCATTGTAGCTACGGGAAACGTTTTTACTTTGTGGAGTTACATATTTCCATCGGCATTTACAGAATTTGAGAAAATTGTACCATCAGCAAGAAAAATTTCAATTATTCTCATTTTTTATTTGTATAGCGTTTAGAGACCTTGTTTTTTTACTATGCGTGACGAACTGAGTTTAGACCTTTTCGATACATTTAGAATGAATATCAAATACTTCGGGGGATTATGAGTTTGGTTATTTTGCAACAATTTGAATTTGGAACGTATACACCGTTTTTGGAACCCAGTGGAATAAGTTTTGCCATTTATGAATTTTTCTAATATACGGAGGGATATTGTATTGCCTTGGGCTACCTCTCATCTCATGACCCCTGATTAAATCGTCGTTGCTGCTTACACAGGAAACCACGTGTGTCAGTGATTGTAAGTACTGTCGTTAGTTGACTGTCACTGTCACCCCGGACCCTAATGTAATTATCCAACTGTTCATACTGGCTTCTTATCAGCACATTGTGCAATGTTATTTACTTTATATAACCGAATAAACAGTATTATTAACATCTTCATTAACATCTATTCTACCTCTATGTCACTTAAAGAATGCAAGACATATATGAACTTGCATCGCGTCTGATGGATGCCTCAGGGGACCCAAGGGCCGGAGCTTACCTCGGGCAAGGAATCAGCCATGCCATCCAACGAGGTAACGCCGCGCCGCCAGTGTCCTGGCCCGGCGATAGCGATGACTTAAATAATGTCTTTTATTTGTTTTAAATCATTCGCATTTGTATTTTGTTTGTTAGTTTAGTTTGTAATATATTTATTTTTAGGTGTTTAGTTTGTTTAAGTTTTAAGTATTTTATAGATTTATCTAGTTTTAATGCAAAGTTAATTTTTTTTATTTAAGTTTGATATATTTGAAATCATTGTACACTGTTTTACATAAATTATTCATATAAGAAAATTAAGTTAAATATTTTATGTACCTAGATAAAATTTGTTACGAATATAGTGTGCAGTCACATTCTTATAATATATCTATGTATGGAATTATGTCACTTCCTTGGTTGAAACTACATAACAACGATGAAACAGAAAATATACAAACATGGATTACTTAAACATATAGAAATAAATAAAATTAATGATAAATAAAGTTACACATACAGAAATAATTAAATTTAACTCAAACTTACCTTACTGCTAAGTTTTAAGTTTATTAGAATTATTTATAAGAGGATACTTAAATTTATGAATTTAGTTAACAATTATAAGTTTATAATTGTTTACTAAATTCATAAATTTAAGTATCCTCTGATCTTTAACTTCACGTTTCTGTTAAAACATAAAAAAAAAGCAGTGTGATACTAATAAACTATTAACAGGATAAGGATTGGCCTTAGGTAATGTAAAAACCAAGACTTGTTTTTTCGAATTATTTTGATTTTTTTTCGTGTTGACGATTGTTATTGATCTGAACGGTGCATAACGCAATTCTCAAGTGGGAAAGTAAACAGGTACTCGAATTAAAGTTTACGCAAATTCGATTTTGAGTTACAGATGACCTCATTTCAGTCGATATTAACACCGATTTGGCGCAACACAACTTAACTTAATTGACAGGACTAAACTTAATCTAAGTGTTCTGTCCTTTTCTTTCTGTATCGAAAAGACAAAGACGGGACTCTCAAAATAAGGTTAGTCTTGTCAGTTGTGTTGTGCCGAATCGGTACCATTGGCGATTTACAAACTGTATAAAGAAAATTAACGCATCAGTCTAGAGTGCTGATTCAAGTCCAATAATCGTAAAAAAATAACAAGATTTTGAACACTAGAATTTCAAGAAACTAACCTTATTTTAAACGTCCTGTCTTTTTCTTTATTTATCGAAAAGACAAGAACACAACGCTTAAATTAAGTTTAGTTCTGTCAAATAAGTTAAGACATTGCTAAACTGCTACACTGAATCGACACTACTGTGTTTTTTCTGAAAAACCATAGATTTTGTATATAGTGTGAAAAACATTTTACGTCGTAAATTGTCCATTTTTATTTTTCATTTTATTGCTTATCTTATAGAAGGCCGTAAAAGTAATTTGTGACTATTTGATATTCTTACGAAATGTATGGGAAAAGCTTTGCGGTTTCTGACACTTCTAGTTCTCTACCCTCAGTTAGTCTCATAGAGCCTTTTAATCTTTATATGAGGCAGGATCGGTTGACGCCATAACAATAAAAACTTAAAGTTGATATTTTTTTTGCTTGCTGTACCAATTTTTTTCAAAATCATTTGAAGCAGATGAAAAATTTTGTACCAGTAAGAGACAGTCGCTCAAAAACGCTGTAACTATTATAATTAACGTTACTGCTCCGTCTCAAATTTCCATCCTGTATAAGTAAACTCCGTAGTTGTAAACCAAACAAAGGATTATAAATAAACAAGGAATAAAGACATTAAGATAATAGTATCATCCACGTGTACAGTGACACCAATAGAAATACTTTTACGTTAGACGCAATTAATGACCTAAATCCCTAAGACCTTGGCAAATATCTTTTATCCAATATATTTCAAACAAAAGCTAATAAATCAACATATAATTATGTTTCAAGTAATTACTAACCAGTTGTTATTAATAAACATGATCATAAAATAAAACGGAAGGAGCAGAAACGCATTGCACATGTGTTATCAGTGTGAATTTAACTTCTACAAATAAATTAGCTATTACCAAAGGGTAAAGGTCTACGCGTGCCTAGTTAATTAATAATTTACTGGAACATTTACTTACAATGATAAAATCACAACATCAGTTGCCTGACTGACGTCTGACAGCTGGGTAGCACTCGTATTCGCGTTTATTTGAATGAGAAATTATCGTTTCAAATCTTTTGTAGAAGCGGGGAAAAACCGCAAAGTGATCAGAATCAGTCATGAAGTGGTTCAAAAAGTTATTCCGAGGAAAATTTTTAAGGAAAAGTGAGCCAAAATCGATGAGCAACAAAATGGATTCGATCAGTCACGTCACAAACAAAAGTGAGCCAAAGGCAACGTGCAGCAAAATTGACTTTAAAAGTAGTTTTTCGTCTCCAACTACTGTGAAACAGAAACCTCCTGAGGATGTGTTTGCTTTGACGACGATAAAAAAATTTCACAGTGACGAGCTAAGTGATTTCGCTGTGGATAGTGAATGGGTTCTCATGAACCACGAGGAGTTACACCGTCCAAACTTCCAACACAAATTAACTGACCCAGATTTGCTGACACAACATTGCAAAAATCTGGCTGAGAATTCGAGGAACAAAAAGAAGGCTGTGGTGGTGACACGACCACCTTCGTGCCATTGTGATGAGTTGAAATTCCAAGAAAGTGTGCCAGAAAGAACTGAAAGATTTTCTGTATGTCTATTACGTAAAATATTTCACGCGATATCGAAGCTTTGGTGTCGTTTCTGTAAAAAGAGAAAGACCGTGAATGGAGAAGCAACGGCTATTAACGGAGTTGCTGTCAATGCAAACATTAGTGAACCCAAGTGTTGGTACTATTCAATGAACTAATTTTTACATCATGCTTTTCCAGAATAAATTTTATTGTAAGTTTGTGCCCGAATTTTTGGTAAATTCTGAAAAACCTTTTTTTAATTTAGAACTATTTCCATGTTGCATCCAGAGATTTTAAAATTTTACTTATGTGCCTTTTATTTTTGGATTATTACGTTTTAGGTGGTGGCGACGGGGCTCGTTCTCAAGCGCACAACTTATGGTTGTTTTTCTTATTTTTGAATAAAAATTATCATTAAATAGTATTTTGTGCGACTGTAACATAAACATATTGTGAGACATTGGGACACGAGTGCTTGTTTTCGTTCGTTTCGTAATAGTTTCTTATTTTTTAATAAAAATTATCATTAAATAGTATTTTGTGCGACTGTAACATAAACATAATGTGAGACATTGGGACACGAGTGCTTGTTTTCGTTGGTTTCGTAATAGTTTCTTATTTTTGAATAAAAATGATCATTAAATAGTATTTTGTGCGACTGTAACATAAACATAATGTGAGACATTGGGACACGAGTGCTTTTTTTCGTTCGTTTTGTAACAGATTTGCAAATGTTCAATTATGTTCAGTTAGTTGCACACAATACTTTATCTACGACCATCGCTGACGTGTCATCTAAGCGGTGTTATAATAAATTAGGCCAATCACAGCGCAGAAAAGCGGTGTTATCATATATATAAAAAAGAGAAGTCCTGACTGACTAATTATGTAGGTACTTATAAAACCATTTTTGATGTTGTAATTACCTTATTGTTGTATGGGAGTAGATACATGTAATTTAAGGCACTACGCGACAATATTTTAATCTCAGCTTAGATTTTTTTAGTAAGTTATGATATTTTATACATAAAATAACATTGTATTACTTTGTAAATTATCCTGCACAACAACTTAAAATTTGCATTAAAATTTTTATAATTCATATATAAATTAATTAATTAAAATATTTAATAATTTATTAAATTCTAAATTATTAAAGTCTATTTTTATTATGTTATTTTATAATAATAATTAATATAAATAACATAATTAAGATATATATTTATATAGTTACATAAAATAAATAAAATAAAATTGTGTCATTTGCAACGTTATGCATAAAATAATACAACTTCGCTATAAAAGCCTAATTGACATTTGTCGCAAAATGCTATAAATCACATTAATTTAATACCTTTAATTTAAAAATAAAATAAAAAACAATCATAAGTTGTACATTTGAGAACGAAACCCGTTGCAACCACCTTAAATTTTATTTAAGTATAAATATATTAAGCTACGAGTGCGATATGGTGTTAATGTTAGTTTCCCTCTTTACAGCAGCAAGTCGAGTGCGGGCCCTGCGGGGCAGTCGGGCAGTGAGGGGTGGCGGCGCAGGCGCAGCCTTGAGGGCGTATGCTCTACACTTAGCACAAGATAAGAGTACAACCTTCGCTCAAAACGTGGACAACTTTATCGCTTGTACTCTAGACTCCAAAGAAATTTGCCCGCAGGTAATATAATACACTTTCCAGTCTTTTTCTCCCAGCAAACCAAATCAAAGGTTTTTTTGCCTGGAAATCTTTATTGAGGTCGTTTCTCGTTCTATTTGAACGCTACGTAAATACCCAGTATTTTTCTCTAGCGCCAAAATAAAGAGCGTGATCGTTCATTCCACGAGTTAAACACAAAGGTTAAGGCGGACGGAAAAAAATTTACACTTTAAGAACTTGCATAATTATCTGCTTCAGTAAATAATGTATTACTTTGATAAAATAGTATATTATTTTTGGAATCTTTTTCTAGGGATCTGTTAAAACAGAAACACGATTGGAGAAATTCGGCTCGATAGAAATATTTATTGAAATGAGGTCTTTTTTGACACCAATTCTCCTGGTTAGACAATTTGGAATGATATATGGACTGCAATTATATTTTATTAGATGGGTTTTAACGGTATCTAGGACATAGGTTAAACTAAATTTTGATAGCAACTTTAGTACATTTTATATTGATAAAAAACCGACTTTTTGCTACTTTCTACGAATCTGTCCCTCTCACACTGAGGGTTTTTTCGCATATAGAGTAACAGGGACGCTAAAACTTTTACATATCGCCTTAAACTCAAAATTCACTCGCTTCGTTTGCTGGATCTGTACGCATGCAGCTTTATGTAACTCTGTAACACATCTTATTTAGACTCTTTATACAAAAAAATCTTGATCTAATAACTATCAGTTACCAATTTGTAACCATCGATCTGTCATCATCGATTTCTAATCTAAGTTCCATAAAGTAATCTGCTTAGCTCACAACGAGTTAAAAATGTAAGCCTTCTTGTAAAACTAAGTGCAACTTCATGACCAACGATCGATATTGAAAAATAAATTACCAATTTTTATAATTTCAGATCGTAATGCGAAACATCAGACAATTCATGTCCGGCATGAAGAATTACCTGGTAAAGCATGGAGAGCGGGAATTCGAGAAGGAAGTAGAGAAAGAGAGACTAAAACTCAAACCTACGGAGTTCCTGAACATTGATGCTATTCTGGAAGGCGTGATGCATCGGCTGGTGGTTAGGCCTTTGAGGGCAAGACTGTACTCGTTGCTGGCTTCGTGGCATGCTTCTGATGTGAGGCAGCTACATGCAGCTATAGAGAAGGCCCAACATGCCACTCCTCTGCAACTTGGAGTTAAGGTTCGTTAAGAAATATTTTCACTGAAATTTATATTATTTATAGCGAAATCAATCACCTGGGAAAGACTAATTAATATGAGTATTATAGTGTATTACAAGATGGAAAAATCTGATGCGGCTTCGAACCCAGTTTGATATTTGCTTTGCTTAAAGAAATTGTTTCCGGCATGATTTTCCCATGTTGTAACACGCTCTAATACACTCGGCGTCAAAAAATCGCACCTTTTGAAAAATTTACTTCAATACTTTTTTCAACACCACTTACTCGAGAGATTTGTTTTGTTATTGAAATGAAACAATTGTTTATTTCAAGATCGTTAATGTTTGTCTGTCCTGTCAATTGATACTAAATAGTTCCCTTTTAATTGGTTCCAAATATGAATTAAAGATGTTTGATGTAACATTTTCAAAAGGTTTTCTCTTAAGGTGGAAGCGGCGGATCGCTTTAGATGGTTTTTCTGAATAAAAAGTATTATATAAATGTTATTAACGGCATTAACGATGTCAATTAGGCTTTCCCACCAAAGCTGTGTTATTTTATGCTTTACATTTTAGAGTGGGTTTCGCAGCCGGATTGTGAAAACCCGCCTTTTTTTAATTAATTGAAAAGAACACTTAAATTCAAAATTTACTCAATAATTATTTAACAAAAGCTTATTACCCATGTATTGTATATGTTGCCATCGCAAAGTTTCCATTGGTTTCTGTAAATTAGAATTTAAAAACTATTGAATTACAAAAATTTTGAAAATCTAATTTTAATGAAAATGTATTTCCAGGAATCAACAAAAGTACCATCGTCGGCTGTCTTGGCAGTGATCTCAAAACATTTTCTCAAAATGCAAGAAGCTGACTCGCCCCTGGATAAATTAGAGAATCTCCTTGCTGCCATATCTGTTATTTTTAATTCGGTAAGTAGAAAAAGTAATACTTAGATTTAACAAGCCTCTATAAACTGTTTTTTTTTTCATTTATGATATTATACAAATTATACTTTAAAAACAGATATATATTTTCGAAAAGGTAGTATGTATCTTTAACCACACTTTTGCCATTCATATGAATTTTAAAATTACACGGTTATTTTTCAACTTTTCCATTGAAAAGTTTACTAAAGGTTACATAGTCACTAAATATGTGAAAATGTATATTTTCTGAAAAGTAAACATGTGGTTGCATTTTCGTAGCAAATTTCATCACTCAATTTATTAGCTACGCACTTCCCCTTCCAGATTACATTTCGGAGCCAATTACACAGACAAAATGTTTGCCTTTAGTATTGTATTAGTATTGTAATAAGAATGAAACATTTTTCTGCCTGCCACTGGCCTGCTGGATTCTAACTTATGGTACTTAATGATAGAAAAATAAGTGGTGACAGAGATGTATGCCATCATGTTGTATGAATAATGGTGTATGCCATCAAAAACAATGATAATATGATGAAAATATGTAGATGGGTTATCTTATAACAAGCGATTGGCTAGGCTAAACTGTGGTTCACAGTTCAGTAGACAGTATTCTATCTTCATACAAACGGGCCGAAACGAACCTCTCCCAAAACTCGGTTCAACTCAGTTTACGACGGTCGTGGTCGCCCCGCAGTTACGTACACACGTTGTCGCGTTGACACTGTAAGCCGCTCCCGCGCATTTTCGCAAATTATGGCACGAAATTAAAGAATATTGCGTGCATTGTATGGCTGTTTAAATTTAATAATGTGACAATTTAATACAGCATTATCAAATACGTAAACAGTCAGTTGGCAGCCCTAGCGCGTGTTTAGGTACCGAGCGGCCGTATGTATTGATTTTAAGGACACCGCCCAGTTAACCTACTGTCTACTTCCTTATACTGTGGCTGAACTTAACCCGCACGGGACTACGCACAGCAACATATAGTTCTTGTCTCTTTTTCGCTCCCGATAAGTATAACTTCCATGTGTCAAAGTGACATTGCAACACTAAGTAATTTACTTGTGTTCTTGGCAAAAATCAGGGTAAGGGATCATTCCCTATGTGAGTGTGGCTTAGACGAGGGTACAGTTGACCACATATTTTTCGATTGCCAAAAACTTCGTTTCTCTCTGTATGATGTTCTCCCTTCTGAAATCCCCCGCCCCGTCAACTTCAGCTTTTTATTGTCCCTTGTTTACAGTCCATTTGTATATTTATTATGTAGATTTATTAAATTAAATAATATTAAATTATAATAGGGATAATCCTATTAGCAATATTTACTGTAGGTACCTAATTCTAGTTCTTTCCTGTTTTTTTTTTCTCTCTATTTGTCTTTTAATTTTATTTATTTTTTATCTTTATTTTATTGTACTCGCGGAAGATCGATGAGATTATAATTTTCGTTTAGTTGTAGGTACCTAATTGTTATTTAATCACTGTGCGTCTTTTTACTTTAAAAAAAATAAATAAAAAAACTAATGTGCGGAGTCCACATTATTGGAAGCCAGATAAAATGGCATTGAATTGAATTGAGGTTATTTATTTTGTGTGCCGTTCATAGATAAGAATAGTTTAAACCGTAATTTGAATTTCGAATCTTGTGTATCTACTTCTTTATGTCGTTGACTTAGTACACCTTTAAATATAATATCATTGACTTAAAAGCCATTCCAATAAAATGGCAACACAAAAATAACATTTCCTTAATGGCATCGAGAAAATATAGACCGTCCGTAAATCTATCACCAATGTCTACAATTGCACTCGTGCGGGGTGGATGAAGTTTTAACACCGTTGGCACTCCGTTTATTGTCTAGCGTGAAAACATGGAATATGCTTTAGTAATTTCTCTGAACGTGAAAATATGTCCAAAAATTTTACCCCTCCCGCAAAATACCGCTTTTTGCCTGACTATATCGATAGGATTATAAAAATTAAAACAAATTTCAGATCCGTGGCGAACGGTCCTTGGGCGCCGATGACCTACTTCCAGTTCTGGCGTGGACAGTCGCCCGATGTCGACTAGTCTGCGCAGAGCTGGAAGCAGAGCTGATGGCAGGACTGCTACCAGCGGCGTTGTTGGCCGGAGAGGGGGGGTATTACCTGACGGCGTTATTCTCAGCGGTGGCTGTGTTGAAGAGATTGGCGCCGGATCCTGCACCTGACAGTACTGCTCCTGTAAGTTGTAATACTACTTGTAAATTAAAAAAAAAATGCCTCATTGGCTCTGCAAAGCGGAGTTATTATAGAGTCGTAACGCTTGCTAATAGCTTGTAGCAAATTATGTTATGCTCCTGCGGCTCACTTATTTGTAAGCTAAAACTGTAAGTTAAACTGTTATGTCCCTACGGCTCACTTCTATTTAATTAAAAAAAAAAAAAAAAAAAACTTTTATTTACGTGACAAAAAGACAACAAAAAAAAAACACACTTATCTTATTTAACTTATAAATATAATTTCTTACTATTAAGTAACGTTGGAGACCAATGTAGGCGAAAACCTGAGTTATGGCCTCCAGCGCCTTCTCACAGGCCAAGTTAATTTTTTTTCGGCATTTAGTTATTTATTCTAAAATTTTACTGTACCTATTTGTCTGTTAATCTTCCTATGAGTAAATGAATTAAAAAAAAAAAAAGAATGTTAGCAGAAAAAAAGTAATTTACAATTCGTCTCAGTTCCATGTCTACGCACACAATTTAAAAATTTAAATCTCACTCAGTCAGCACTTACTGTACACAGTCAATTTATTAATACGGTACGAAAACTCGTTATGCATAAAAATACGTAGCTCTTTTAGCATTCTTTAGAGGTTTAATTCAATGATACATGGTTTTGTAAGACTACTTAAAGACTTAGAAAACGAAGCAAGTGCAAGATCTACCGCGCTCTTTCATTTGACTTCAGAGAGAAAGAGTTAGACTGATTTAGGTATATCAGGTTCAGAGCTCCTCACAGCAAAATAATTGTTCGCTCGCTTTGTAAAGCAACATGTTACTTTCTAGAATGTTTAGTAAAAAGCAAGCCATTTCTATCATATATGTTAAAGATTTGAATCTTAACCCTGTTGGTATGAGCAAAAGGCACCAATGGATAAAATAAACCCATACACTTATTCAAAGTTTTACCCTCTTCAGTGGCGTCGTGGGTCCCTAGAAAGCGGTTCTTCCAGTGGCGCGTGCGCAGTGGTGCGTGTGGCGCTGCCAGACGAATGCCGAGGGTCCATCAGACGAGTAGCTCTGCCGTGTAGACCGGGAGCGAGGGCTCGCGACCTGTGTCGAGCGCTCGCTCATGCAGCAGCGATCACCAACCCACAGGACTATGCGCTGTTCGCTTTACATGATGGACAAGGTAAGCTTTATTCCTTCAAAGTGTTTTCTATTAGTATTTAATTATGTTATCTTTATCATAGACTAAGTATTACGTAGTATTAGATTATATTACGTAGTAATATTTAGTCTGTCTTTATGAAGAATGGGGGTTGATTGCACAACATTTCAAATCGTAACTAATATTGACTGACAGATAACTAATCTTAATTAACGTAACGTGTTGGGTTTTCTTGTGCAAGCGGTCCCAAGAACGTAAAAATCTAACTTGTATACATGATAAAAGAGATGAAAGCCGCCGAAAATGTATGAACCTGTTTGTGTATATTGTATCAAAGATTTCAAAAGTTTAGATGAGCCCTGGCACCTAAAATCTATTGCATTGTTTTTGAATGTGTGCATTAACATAATGCCGACGCGCGCACGCGCCGAGTGCGCAATCTGTCTACCTACGGTCAGCAAACTGATCAGACTACTAAAGTTGTTAAAATGATTAACTTTAAGTACACTTAAAGCGTCCAACTATCACTGTGTTCAGACGTAGGTACGTACATAGTACGGTAAGGGCTTATCTTTACTTTTGAAATCTTTGTATTGTATAGAATAGTTTTATAATGGTGTTGATTCGTTGTAACACGACTTAACTTATTTGACAGGACTAATCTTATTTCAAGCGTCTCAACTTCATTTGTCTTTGCGTTACTGAAAGAAAAAGACAGAACGCTTAAATTAAGTTTAGTCCTGTCAAATAAGGTAAAACGTGTTACACCGAATCGATACAATTGCCTGCCAAATTATTTTGCGGGTGTGAAATTGGCTGTCCAACAACTGCGCATCTCCCTTCTTTGATGATGGTCCATTTGACGTCATTTGAGACTATAATTATTACCATTGAAATTTCAAAGGGAGTGACGTTATTTTGTACGGTCAATATAAACGGTCTCATTTTTGTTTAATTAATGTTATGACATATAATATTATGACATATATATTTTAATTTATATTATGACAAATGTGGTTAGTTTTATTCTGTTGGTAAATTTTGCTTAGAATGCTCCTTGTATTCATTATTGAAATTGAATATTTTAATCGATGAGATTAAAACATATAGAAACATGGATTAAAGCAAATATATTAATTCGTATTTTTATGATATTTTATTTTCTTTATAATTTTTAGCCAGATATAAAATTACAAAGTTTATTTATCATAATAATATTTCTTTTTTTTGCAACGTTACACTAACAAATGTCATAAACATTTATCTTGATAAAGACCCTGCCCGTATTGGTAATTGAAATGGCTCATAAAGTCATAACACCCGCAAAGTTATCTGACGAGCATTGTAGCTAATACGTTTACTTATTACGTAACTCTATGTAAATACACAATGACCAAGTGGCCTGTCTAGAGATTGTCATAACTAATTATGACAATAACCCAAACAGTGTATACTTACCTAATATTTTAGCACTAAATAAGACTTTGTTTAACTCGCGTGACGAACTTTCTCATAAATATAAAATTTTCTTAATGTTTTGTCAACAGAGACCATGCTGAACGAGAATGATTGCCCAAACGAGGTGATGTCGGAGAAAAGTGGACAGAATTTCATCCTTGCTTACAAGAGAATAGATGCTAAAATCGCTTGGCCACAGCAGGCGCTCCTTTCATTACCATAAACTGGAAATCCGAATTGGAAGGTAGAGTACAATGAATCGAACTGACTTCTATAAGTTGTGCGGATTAATGCGGATGTTTTATACTGGCTGGTATAATGTTAATTAAATCCGCATTATTTTACAAAATTCCCACAATATTTGTCATAACTGTAAAAGGACTTAACTGAGATTATATTTTTATCATGTAAAGTGATATTTTCTAAGATAAATAAATACCCAACTTGAAATACCTATCTATAACGTACCATCGCTCTCAATAGCTTAACTTTTAAGTACATAAATCATAAGTATTTTAATATTACTCAACCAGAAAACACAATGTCATTTTTTATAATATTGTAGCTTTTCTACCTAATTCGTAGTGAATAAGTAAGTAATTCTTTTTAAATAGTCTGACTGAATTTTGTAAATTTGTACAATGTGTGTTTTTGTATTCGAGTTTTTGTGTGATGTATGTGTTCCTAAATTTCGAAGTGTTATACTTGAAGAAACTCACCAAATTATCGTTTTTTGTTTTAAAAAATTTATTATTCTTGAATCTAGAACATTCTTCTTTCAAAGGCTTTTGTTTAATGTTTTTTTATAATATTTAATTCTTTATATTATACTAAAAACACCTTGTTTATGAACTGTGATGTAACTCGTATTAATAATTAATAAGGATTTATAATTTTGTATAATCGTAGACACGTTTCTTAATATTATTTATTTATACGTAAATCGTAAGGAGATGTGTTAAATGCAATAATAATCGGTTTTCAAATAAATTGTAGCGTCAATAAAATTCTTGACAAAATTAAGATCCATTTCTCTGTAAACATAACAAACTTTTCCAACAGAATTGCAAGACCTCTCTAATGGCCTAATTTTTAGCTAAGTACTCAAAATTATTGTCTTATATTATTTGTCGCTATAACTTATCAGAGTTATCAGAAACTTATTCAGATTTACTTTGTTGAAAGAGCCACAGAGCAAAATAATTTACTTTGTTGAAAGAGCCACAGAGCAAAATAATTTACTTTGTTGAAAGAGCCACAGAGCAAAATAATTTACTTTGTTGAAAGAGCCACAGAGCAAAATATTTTTCTTACAACTCAGACAACGCATAGCACAAAAACTTTATTAGTCTGTAACCAAGGCAAGGCCTTCTTGTGCAAAGCAACATACCTGCCAGGTTAACTTACTTTTTAACCTAAGGTTTGGTGTGACAAGGACAATGAGCTCACCTCCTACATGAAGATTTTTATGAAAATCAATTGTATTTAAAAAGCTAAGAACAGAAGTAAAATATTTTTTTCGCTACCTCGAAAAATTACGAAGTTATAAGCAATCAAAGTGAGTCTAACGGCATGTATCGTGATGACATCTGACACGATTTCATACTAAAATATATCACTAAATATCGCCATCGCTAACTTCGGTAAGAATTGAAAGGGTTTTGTGCTTCAGTTACCATGAAAAATATATTGATATTTCACAACAGAAGACGAGCAGGTTAACGCGACTCACGCAACTCACACTTGTTTGGCTTCGGCCGAACCGAACCAAAAGAGTGTCAAAACCATTGAAAACCAAAAATGCGTGTCAATCGCACGTCAATCAAAATTGAGCCATGCAGCAATGACATACGATTCAGAGTAAAATATTTTGTTTCTTAATATTTTGACACTTCACTAAAGACACTTTTTTCGTAAATCTTAAACTAGACCCGAGGTCCATGGTTTGTATGTCAACGGCTTCAATGATGTAATCTGTGGTCCAATGCACATAATGAAATCTGAATATACTGATGTATCGTACACAATCTTGTATTTATTACAGTCTCGTATTTTATCGTTAATTATATGATAACACGTATACTGTGTTTGATAACCATTTCAGTCACTTGTGAAATAAAAGAAGTTTTACCAAATTTTACTCAGTTTTTTATTTTATTTTACTCAATATTCCGATGTTAAGCTCTTAAGGATGGTCGTCATGACGTGACCAACTAAGTTGTGGGTGTGGCCAAATGTCATGCTGTTTCATTTCGTTATAAGCTGCACGCTTAATGAAACATGCGAGGACATTACAATCGTGCCGATTTCGTCACTGGCGCAAAATTGAAAACTTTTTTCAGGAGAAACCACACTTTGGCAAGACTATGGACGTTTTCAAACATTATTTTTAGTTATTATTAATCTAGATAACATTTTCGATGTTTGACTCGTACTAACTTTTTGATTTTATCTAAAACAATAAAAGCACATCCAACTACACGTTTGGTAAAAAAAAACGTTAAATTTACGTATTTTAGGGGTTTATTGTTAAGATATTACTTAAATTTCACTGTTTTTAGTTCGACTTAAACATCATAGATATCTGAATTAAATGGAATATATTATATTATATTATTAAACATAGATCTAGATAAAGTTAATGGACTCGGTCTAAAATATTTTAATAACATTCCATTAGATTTGAGCGTAACGAAGTCTCTTAAATTTCTAAAATGTTGCATCTCAATTTGCTCGGCTTTCAATTAGCTTAAATGTGAACAACAGGTAGAACTATTTTACTGCGACGACAGGTAGAACTATTTCACTGCGACGACAGGTAAAACTATTTCACTGCGACGACAGGTAGAACTATTTCACTGCGACAACAGGTAGAACTATTTCACTGCGACGACAGGTAAAACTATTTCACTGCAACGTAAGGTAGAACTATTTCACTGTGACGACAGGTAGAACTATTTCACTGCGACGACAGGTAGAACTATTTCACTGCGACGACAGGTAGAACTATTTCACTGCGACGACAGGTAAAACTATTTCACTGCGACGACAGGTAGAACTATTTCACTGCGACGACAGGTAGAACTATTTCACTGTGACAACAGGTAGAACTATTTCACTGCGACGACAGGTAAAACTATTTCACTGAGACCACAGGTAAAACTATTTCACTGCGACGACAGGTAAAACTATTTCACTGCGAGAACAGGTAGAACTATTTCACTGCGACGACAGGTAGAATTATTTCACTGCGACGACAGGTAGAACTATTTCACTGCGACGACAAGTAGAACTTTTTCACTGCGACGACAGGTAGAACTATTTCACTGCGACGACAGGTAAAACTATTTCACTGCGACGACAGGTAGAACTATTTCTCTAGAGCAAACGCCTGCTAAATGAAATAAAATATAATATCGCCACAAAAGTCTTCAACATTTATAATTTTAAAAAGAAAAGAGAGAATCGGTAAATATTTGTGACAATCATATAAAATTAATTAGTAATTTATTTTCCTAAATTATGATTCGAGCAATAAATCAGGATTGGCTCCATATTAAAAGCTGTTTGCATAGACGGGTACTTACCATGGCTAGGTTCCGGCTCCGAATCATCACCTTAACAGGTACCGCCTATAACATTTAGATACTTAAGTATAAGCGTTCCTCAACGCCGGGGTAAAGGTAAACCACCCGAGTGAAAACGAACAGCTCGAAGTCTTCCAAAAAACCTTGTCAGAAACGTCAAATTTACTTTGACAGTTAAATTTTACATTTACCCAGACGTTTAGGAACGCTACCTAAGTGTTATTAAAAGTGCTACGGCGTAGAATTGCTACGAATATTTGCTACAAAATTTTCACTAGTATTAGTTTTACAGCTTGCTGTTCTAATAAATGGAAGTGGTGAAATCACAAAATAAATTTTAAGTCAATATTTCTATCTACTATTACTATATAATCTATTACTTACTACAACTATGTATGTACAGTCGTCTGCAGTTCAAGCTCTCTATACAAGGACTGCTAATAAGTATTCTGTCATGCTGGCATCCGTTAGTAAATATTAAGGGGCTCTACAATGCTAAACATCAGTTTTGCGATGGATTCAGTTCCGTCAATGGAAATGGTAAAATTAAAAAAAAAAAATTTGGCTTGCTTTTTGACTTATTTTCTTGCTTTAATTAAATTTACTTTAATTAAACATTTTAATTATAATACTCCAAAAAAACATGAATTTCACGAAAAAAGCGATGCAGTTTTCATTAAAACGAATCTAACACACGTAGATACTTACTAAAAAAAAACGTTTTTATTACAAAAAGAAACGGCCTAATGTAGCCGCGATTTCAAAATAACTGAAGTTTTGCGTGCACAGCATCTGATTAGAGCAGTATAGACAGTTAAGGCGATATGTAAAAGTTTTAGCATCCCTGTTACTCCATATGCAAAAAAACTCTCGGTGCGAGAGAGACGGATTCGTGGAAAAGTAGCAAAAAATCGGTTGTTTATTAATATAAAATGTATTAAAGTTGCTATCAAAATGTCGTTTAACCAGGTCTTAGATACCGTTAAAACCCATCTAATAAAATATAATTGCAGTCCATATGTCGTTCTAAGTTGTCAAACCAGAAGAATTGGTGTCTAAAAAGACCTCATTTCAATAAATATTTCTATAGAGCCGAATTTCTCCAATCGCGTTTCTGTTTTAACACATCCCTAGAAAAAGATTCCAAAAATAATATACTATTTTATCAAAATAATACATTATTTATATCTAAACTAAAACACAATTTAAATATCAAAAAAGTAACTTAAGTTTAAAACCAAATAATCCTATAAAATTAAATTATTTATATTAATATTAATATTAAATTAAATATACATTATTTACTGAAATAGATATTATGCAAGTTCTTAAAGTGTCGATTTTCTTTCCGTAGCGCCTTAAAAACAAAAGCGTTAGAGCAGGACTGAATTTTAGCATTGTGCAGCACCTTAATTGTTCCCTTTTCGTATGAACTGTATTGATCAAACTACCATTGTAGAAACCTAACAACCAGTTTAAATGAACTCCATGTAAACACTACTACCAATTACAATCATGAATGAAGCACACGTGGAATATCCGAAGAAGACCAACCCCACACATTGGGATACGCTGAACGTTCAGTACCCGGTTCGGAAGGACATTGTCACTGGTGAATCCAGCAAGACTCTCTGTCACCAATGGAGAGGACAGACCGAAGTTTTGCGAGGGCCGGTAAGTGGAAGACTTTTCGAAAGGGCAGGAAACTTTACATACCAGTAACATTATGTGCGTGTTACATGTTTAGTTTATTTTATTTTTATTTCAGCAGTTTTTGTTTTGAGTACTTAATTAATTTTATTTTTGTTTTTACTCTTTAAAAACTAATAAAAAAAAAATGTTTTTGTTGTACTCTATACTTTGCTACTATTGCTATATTATTGCGTATATTGATTTATTTTTTTCAATGTTAGGTTAGCATAGAAAATCCAGTAAAAGTGAAAACAGTAAAAGCTTTTAAAAGGGTAACAATATTTATGGGGGTGGATTTCGTTTTGTACTTTTTTTTTAAGCATTTCAAGCATACGATCATAGTTTAAAGAACCTTGTATGTCGCGATCAGCTCACGGATTGGCGGTTGCCAGTGCCCATAGAGTAACTTATTAACAGTGCCCGTTTGACAACGACGGTGAACGCCGCGACGTCGTGCTAAGAACGGCACTTGCCTTGATAATGCCGAAATTGTATCGGTGAAACGGTTGGCAAATAGCAACAATCGCATGTGGGTGTTGAAGCCGAATGTAATAATAATTTATTAAGTCAGCTTACGCAAGTTTTAATAATATTACATTCAAAGTAATTTCAGTTCCAAAATTCAAAATATAGCAAATTTTCCTAAAACAATATGCATTTTTTTTCTTACTTTTTGCAGTAGAAGCCAAAATTACAATTTTTGCTTTAGTAAATTTTACAGCTGTTATTATTTCTACATTTAGATGATTTCCCATTTTTGGTTTACATTGTTTTAGAAAGCGCTTTATCCAGAAATAAAAGCCTATTCCCGAGACTTCAACGTGACTAAGAAGCTAACCTGCTCGGAGACAACCCGGGACTTCGGGTTCAAGCTACCAGAAACTTGGAGACATAACAAACACACTTCATGTACCGAACAGCACTACAATTATCCTCTCCCCAGACGGGTATACATCCATCCATCCATCAGCCTAGTTCGTCCACTGCTGGACATAAGCCTTTCCAGGACTTTGCCACTCCCGGCGGTCATCCTGGAAGAATTGCTCATACTCACACACGCTGGGCAGGTGGGTTGGTGAGCGCGGTGCCGGAACCCTCGCACCAGTGACGCCGATGCCCGTCACCAGTCTGTTCAATACAAGGCCCGGGTATTAGGGATGGATATACCGCCATCGATCGGTCCCAGGCATGGTGGGCCTCCTGGTTTTTTGCCTGTGAGCTGTCCTCTTACTCTCCCCCGAATTGCTTCGAGGGGGTCCCCAACTAAGATGGTGGTACCTCCACAGTCGAGTCCAGCATCAGCTCTACCACCTGTTGACAGGTATAAATTTAAACATAACAATAACGGTGAAAAGTTAAGAATGAATGTACATTTTTTACGTAGTAATTTTTATCTTTTACATACGTACCTATACACATATATATATACTCAAACCTGTCTCGCTCGGGGGAGTTGGCAGAGACCACAGATCCCCGTCTGCTATGATCCTGAAACATTTTTTTAAAATCATGTAAGCTTTTCTATTCTTGGTTCGTTTTAGAATAAGAATAAGAAGGCATTTATTCGCTGCAATAACAAGTAAAAAATAAAATAAAGTAGATTAAAAAATTAACAAACACAACACTAACATACACAATGATCAGTAACACAATAACAATAAAAACAAGAGATGTTGTGTTGAGGCAGCGAAAAAGGTCTGAATCAGGACAACGCGATTTAAAAAAATCTCAGTGCCCTGGTATTATGTCAGGCCTGTTATCACACAGAAGGCTTTAAAGAACCGATGCAATACTCTTATTTATTATGTTAATAAATAACATTATACATATAATATACATAAATTACTTACTTACATTACAACATGAATATTAAATCAATATTGTTGTGTATAAAGATCACATATAAACATACTATATATATAGAAAAAGAAAAAAGAAGAAACAGCTAACGAATTAAAATGGCAAGAATATAACTTGAATGAATACAAATAAATTGATGGCAAGGGACAACTAAAAACAATTAACATTACAGTATATCAAGTTTTCAGTACAGTATTTCAAATTTGGTCAGTATGTCCCTCACAGCAGCGGCAGTAAATAATGCAAATCGTATCGTAGTGTCATTTCTGTCGCACGAAGCACTTACAGGTATAGTGCGCGCCAATCTTTTAGTCGCCTCTGATTGAGTTACGAGTGCAAGCTTGCGCAGGTACAGTCAAGGAAACAATAATATGAACGGTTGACTATTAAATGTTTACTATAAGTGGGAAGGTGTACTTGTTGTACCTACCTATTTAATATATATTGGTATTTTAGTGCAATCTTAACTGTTTAATTAAAACAAATTAATATAAACACCATTTTTCTACATTGTCGCCTTAAAACGCTATAACGACCGCGAGGCATAACAACAACAATAAACTTTAACAAACTAAATCAACAAAACAACAAATGAAGGCAACACAAACAGATTCAACGTTTAACTTAACGAATCATTGAATTTTTTCCACGAACGTACTTTTCATGCAACGCGCGCATGTGTAGTGTACGGACGTAGCACTAACACTAACGCATAGTGTTGACACCTGCCGGACGGCGAGCGAGGGGTGTGGTGCGGCATGCAGGCGGGTGTGCTCTGCGCCCTCGCTCCTGTAACGTCCCCCTGACACCTTAAAATTGCTAATGCGTCGATTCTTGGGGCTAGCTTCAGAGGCGACTAAAAGATTGGCGCGCACTGTAGTGACGAAGATAGCCGATGTGATTTATTTTCTGCCGGGTACTGTACTTCGTTTCTTTTTGATTTTGATTTTTATTTATTTATTTTTTTTTATTTTTTTATTAAAAAATTATATATACATTATACATAAGAGTGTATCGGAAACCTTTTGAGGTTTTTATGTACACTCAGTTTCAACATTCGTCTAATAACAATATTTCAACTGACTGTCTCCTAGATACTTAAATAACATTGATCAACTTAGCGTATAAAAAACAAAAACAAAATCGAGGGTAGAACTACACACCACTAAGTAACACTGTCGCATACTGTTTGGAATGCAGAATAACAAAATAAGGCACGTTTGTAGATATCAATTACATTCATTCTTAATGCTACTATTTTAAGGACTAGTTGAGATTACCACCAGCTTATTACAATAAGTTTGCCTTATTAGATATGAGATAAGGATTTACACTGCTAACTGCTATACAGGATGATATATTATACTGTGTTTGATACAATTACTTTTACATATTTAATAAACAATAATAGGTATGCAATAATATAAATTATAAGTAAATAAACAATAATAGGTATATAGTATTAGAAATTAAATATTGCGTACAATAATAATATTATAGAGTTTTCCAAATTATGGTTTTTGCTGCAAATCATATGAGAACTGTGTATTTCTCAACTGTCCGAGGCTACATATCATACTTTTCTATCTAAGTCGTACTTGTCATTGTAGCGAAGACAGCCTCGTCTCTGTTTCTTAGAACAAGCGTGAAATACACGACGTCTTTATGAGCGTACATAATTTCATATTATTTTGTGAATTTTAGCTGGTGGACAATTAGTTACAATATTTGAAAGAGTCTAGCTTTAGATCTCGGTGTAGATATCTGCTTTTAACTGATTTTACTTAAGGGCCTTACTATTGCCAAATGGGTACTTTCTAAAGCCTACTCCTCGTTTATGGCGAAACCAAAAATAATGAAAAACTGTATTATGAATAATCAACTCTTAGACAACATATACAACATTTTTCTTTTTCATACCACCAAAACTTCTACATGAAATAGTTTTTTAACTGAATGGTGTTTTTTGGCTTGAATTTCCTACTGCTCCTAAGTGGCTTGGCCGATTGAATTTATGTACTTATGCTTTGATAAATAGATAAACTTGATATCTATAAACATGACATAATTCAATCGAACAATCACGTCCTAGTGAAAAGTATAATTTTCTCCTATTTCGCCCTATCAAGGACACAGCGAGCGTCGTAACAGCCACTATGCATTGCGCGCTGATATGAACGTTATTTCAATGTCGTTTCTGTTGATATTCGTACCGACAAATATCGAGATGCTTATTTGGCGACAGTAATCGCCTTAAGGGTCGGTGTTCCGAGATTCGGGGTTCGGGGTTATGGCTTTTTAAGACGGTAAAAATTCAAATTTCTGAACAAAATAAATACCACTTGTTACCTTACAAGACGAAGTGCAGGTTCATTAAAAAAAATCACGGCAATAATGTATAGTAACTTCAGGAAAATAACAGGAATTTCAAGAAAATCTCTTGAATAGCATTGCAGCGCTACGGGTGTAACCTGAACTTGACATCCTGTTTTTTTTTCTGAAGTTACTATACATTAGTGCCAAGATTTTTTTTTTAATGAACCTGTACTTCATCTTGTAAGGTAACAAGTGGTATTTATTTTGTTCAGAAATTAATATTTTACTATCTTAAAAAGCCGTAACCCCAAACCCTGTTTTGCCCAATCTCGGAACTCTGACTCTTAACTTCCTTAATAATGGATTTCGCTTGTAATCATATAATCATATAAACAAGGATTTCTTTTGGGGGATCGAAAGGATTTTTTATTATATGATGTTTTCGAAACCCATTTCCAGTTATTAGAAAGGGTTCCAGCTGAAACAGCCCATGGTACAACGGAAATGCGCTCGTCTTACAAAGAGCCTACAATTGCCCCGAGACTTGTCACTGATAAAGACCATTTCAAGCATCCCGCCAGTTTACTGTTAGATCCTGTAAGTATCTCACATACCAAATTCAGAAGCTCTAAGAATCCTAGTAATTACGGAGTCCATTTTTACATCAAAGTTTTGTAAGAAGAGTTCCCTAATCGTACGTTTTTGGTCTGCAGCCACCAATAGAATGCAGCTGGCATAAGGATGTTGAGCCTCTGGACACCACACACGAAGGTTATGAGAAGTATCTGGACCCATACCTGACGACCAGCCGACTGCACCATCGACCTTACACCGCTGATCAACTTAGCAAACCCTCGGTCGCAAAGGATATTGTTACTTTCTACACCTTCCATGATACTCCTTGGGTACGTTTTTAAGGCGCTATTTAAATAAAATATGCAGCCCTATTTTATTTCTTCGTGTGTATTTCAAGCAAATTTTTTAAATCAGTTTCGACTATATAATTTAGGGTTTTGATTTCGGAAAACATGTTTTAAATTGAATTGTTCCAGTAAATAGCTGTGTCATTAGCCTGCATCAAGTCTAAGTCTGTTGTTTGTAGAACACCACATAGACAGTTCATGCTAGCATTTTCACCAGTGTTTAAGTTATCCTTGGACCGGCTGACACGAGATCTAAGACGATTCAAGGATTTCTATACTGGCCATTCCTGGTCCTCTAAAAAGGCCATTTTGCATGAATCACATTATGATTCTGTTCTAATGCCGTCTCTTTTGCACGCGTGAAAAAACTCTGAGTCTATCCTTTCAAATCATTTTATGATTCACCCAAGTCGGGCTTTTTAGATCCCCAGATCGTGACCCGGTAGAAGATGTTCTGCGATCAGGGCTCAGATATGGCTGAGGCACTTGATCCCAAAGAGACAGCGTCTCTCTCTGGTGAGACGAGGTATCATCGCCCAGACCGCAAAATTTTTGTAATTATATATTTTAAGCAGAGTTTGACAGTGTATTGACAATGATATTATACCTCTAGATATTAGTTCGTTGCTAGATTTTTTAAAAATAAAAATTAACTTATATTATAATAAAAACTTAAATAACATAAAAAATACTAAATTATAAATAATACTTAAAATATACACTAACTACAAAGCTTAAAATAAACCTACTATAAAAACAAAATTAACTTACAAATAAAACCCTAACTATGAAAAAGACCGCCCCTCATCGTACCCGGCACAAAGGTTCCCATTACGCTCGCTGCGTTCCCGCGTTGGATTGCAATGGAAATCCTTTGCGCCAAGTACGACATTGAGCGGTGGTCTTGCCATCTGTCTTTTATTTTTCTTCCGAGTGCCCTCAGAAATGTCTTGGCCTCAGAGCCCCATACGCCGGTCGTTTCAAATGCGGCTAGTTGCTAGATAGTATCGACTTCATTGCTATATGAACTACGTAAATTGAATACATACAAAATTATTTTTACCATAAATATGCACATCAACGCTTATCTAATGAAAAGCATAACATCATATGTATAATGTATAACATAACAGCTACTCAAAGGGGAACGATTCGTATCCTCTACGAACCGCACAACTTAAGATGGTGCTTCTTATATTTTAATTACAGATATTAAATAAATGTGATTTATGGCATTTCACGAATAAAATTTAGTGTCAGTTAGGCTTTCCCGGAAAAATTTTGTTGTTTTATTTATTAGGTTGTAAATGTATGGGCACACAAACTTAAAACATGCTTTTGAAAAGGCTAACTGAAATTAAAATTTGTTCGCAAAATGCCATAAATCACATTTATTAAATATCTGTAATTAAGAACCCGCTCCGTATTTTTCGTCCGTTTGATGCGAAGTATTTTTTAAATATTTTTCTCATCTTTATCGCGATGTTTTTTGTAAAAACTAGGGACATACACCAATTCATATTGGCCGTCTAAATGAAGTCCTAAAATTTATTCGATTGAACTGTTTCTCTTTTGCGAATTATTTTGGTACTTAGACATTATGAAGAACTATTCGGAACGGGCTCGTAAGCACCAAAATAATTTGCAAAAGAGAAACAATTCAATCAAATAATTTTAGGCATTCATTTAAACGGCCAATATGAAGTGGTGTATGTCCTTGGTTTTTCCAAAAACATCGCGATTAAGGCCAGAAACATGTTTAACCAAATGCTTTGCATCAAAACTGTTGTCATCGCGGACCGGGTTCTTAACAAATAAGAAGAACCATCTTAAGTTGTGCGTTTCGTAGAGGAAACGAATCGTTTCCCCTTAACAAGCTACATTTATTTACACCATAGTAAAGTTTTTGAAACATACGATTAATTTTAGATCCGAACACCAAAACCTACTGCAGGACACTGGTGGTTGCCAAAAAGCCGACCTAAATCTAAGTACGATAGAGAGAAGTTCAGAGAAGGTACAAGAGAAATACGCACTCATAATAAACCGTTTTGGATCCCAGGGTAAGCCAGGGTAACTTTCGTGAAATTTTCACGCAATATTTTAACAACTGGGCCTTCGATTGACCAAGTATAACTAATTTCACATAACATTAACCTTCAATAAACCAAGTATAACTAATCTTACATAACATAAATATGTAGATCATTTCCATCATCCGTAGCGATAATAACAATGCAAACCATTGTGTTCGTTTCGCGCATGACTTGTTCAGAAACTGTTCTATTACCGTTGTGATAATCACTAAAAAAACATGCTGCGCCTGCTTGTAAATATTTTTTATAGATTGGCTGATTGATTTTTACGGTATTTGGACCCGTGACTCCCGGATTAGTAGTACAATACTCCACCACAGAGGCAAGCATGTTTTATTAGATGTAGACATAAATAAAAATAACGATATACGTCATTACATGAATCCTCGAGAGGATGGCAGAGATGTTCCGAGTGTGAACTATGAAATGCAAGTGCATGGTCCACACTTGGTACACCCGCGTTTCAAAGACGATTATCACGTCCCATCATGATGAGTGGTAGAGAGCCCTATCGCCGTTTTTCGGGCACAATACACGCTTTGCATGCAAGTTTTCTTATGATGTTTTCTTTCACCGTTCAGCAAGTGGAATGTAAGACAAATACTATAAATTCCGAAAAACTTATTGGTGCATGCCTGACCGGGGATCGTACCTGAACGTCAAGATTGAGAGGCCAGCGTTCTACCCCTGAGCTACCGCTGATTTTATTAAACTGCTCAAAATATTACAGGGCATTCCGCACAGAAGTACAAGACAACTTCTCTAAACCCTTATCTCAGATACAAAAGTTCGACGATATCGTAAGAAACGACTACCTCAAGTCCGTGGCAAGTCTCCCAACAAACACCGCCTAAGAAAACCTACTCACTAACTATTGCGCCGAAAACGATCATGTTGGTTCCGGGAGACCGATATGTTCTGTTTTAGACCAATACAAGGAGAAAAATAAGAGACTGGAAATGAAGGGCAAGAAGTGGAAATAAAATAACGATATTTTTCAAGTTATCTTATCTATGATTTTTTTGCTAATGTTTTTTTACATATATTTAACCTTAACCTTTTTTAATATTTTTTTAATGACATTTCTGTCTTTTGACAAATTTTATAACAAACAGCTGATCTGCATCAATCAGTCGACAAATAACATGTGCAGCAACATCCGATGGAAATTCTTTATTTTTTGTTATTAATTCTCGTATTAACTTACCTTTTGTACCTAATACAACCGTACTGGATTTTCATCGTAACATTTTTCGTGTTATACTTCATTTATAATCAAGCTATCAGAATATAAACAATATAATCAAGATACAAATAAAGTACTTTTATGTAAAGTACATTTATACTGGAAGTATAGAAATCTAAGCCTTTTAGTATACATGACATGACCCTAGAAGAGATTTCCACATGCATGGATTTTCTACAAGCAAAGAAAAATGTAAGTATTTTCTTAAACCTGGTCCATGGAACACGACAATCCTATTGAGTGATTTTGAACTTAATTTGATTGTCAAAAAGTCCACATTAGAACGCTGGCTTTGTGCGCTGCCAGCAAGCAAAATCAGTTTTCGAGGTATTTCTGGATTTTTCGAAAAAGTATTTGTTGTAGGAAATTCTTCTCTTGACAACGGAAAACAAACCAAGTTTTCGTGTTATAGCAGTAATTTTACACATAAAACTCGAGCAGCTTAGACATAAAACGTATTTATAACTTGTAAAGGCGTCATTTTCAAAAATAAAATCTATCGAGTGAAATGTGTCCTGTAACTAGTCCAGTATTTAGGTAACTGTCTTAACAACGGAAAGATAAAAATTTTAAAAAATATGTATGTGAGTCTAACATCGATCAAGTAAGTAGTTGAATCAGCATATTTAAGCAAAACCCCTTAAAATACCAAAGGCAAGGCCTGAAGGTGATTAGTACTGCTGCACCATGGTGACTCATCTCTCACACGCTTCGTCCCTCATGATCTTTACGTCCTTCGAAGAGGAATCAAGTTGCGAGAGTGCCCAAATTACACTCATTTTAACTAAAAATCAGAGTAACTCCATTGTTTTCAATTTAAGGTATTCATACTCGTACAGTACGAGCCGTACTTAGTACCAAATAAAAAATAGCGTTTCCACTTAGCAGAATAAAAAGTTGCAATTTTGGTTGATGATTTTGAGAAGAGTTAAAAAGTGCTTCGTGCACTGATAATAATAAAATTGTTAGAGCTATATAATTTTACTAGCTTTTGCCCGCGGCTTCGCCCGTGCTCGTTTCGTTTGCTTTTTCTGGGAGTAGTCTATGTTACTCTCCGGCACATAAACTGTCTGTAAAATCACGTCAAACGGATTGGCTCCGTTGCTGCGTGAAAGAAGGGCAAACCAACAAACCAACAACCAACAAACCAACAAACCGGATTGCGGATTGTTAGTTACTTTTTAAGCATCCATTTATAAAATTTCTTTAATGTTCAGAGTAGAGCCTAGTTTTCACTTCACAAGGCAACTTAGTGTGGGAACTACCCAACTAACACACAAGCTGCTTTATTCGCTTCTGTAAATCCTCTTGGACGCAAAAGAGGGTTATAAAAGCGGTGAAATTTACTTGTAGACATAGAAAAACGTTAGCTAATGCTCTCAGGAATTGTTGAAGCTTTGAGGTGCAGAAAAGAGTTAGTAAATGCTATTTTAGCGATTTACAACTCCAATAGGCAGTAATAGTATGCTTAGGAAATATAAAAGTGTAATCATAACGCCAATGTATGGCAGCCGTATATCCGATATTACTAACTCCGATACAAGAATTAAGCACGTACAGTTGAGTTTAAATACTCTCGTAGAGTTACATAATGCTTAAATGGAGTCTATTAGAGTTTATGTTCTCCTAATTCAGTTAGAATTTGCCATTTTAGACCAGTGACACAAGAGCGATTTATATTTCTATTATACGTGACATCGCCGTATAGGTGCGAGTAGGACTCGTGCCTTGAGTGTTCCGTACACACTTTATCAATGAAATTCATGTTTTTTGTTAAATTAGCTTTTCAAATAATTTATAATAATTTAAAATAATAATAATAATAATAATATGATGATGATGATGATGATGATGATGATGATGATGATGATGATGATGATGATGATGATGATACGGTACGATACGGTACGATACGATACGATACGATACGATACGGTACGATACGATACGATATAATACGATACGATACGATACGATACGATACGATACGATACGATACGATACAGTACGGTACGGTACGGTTCGGTACGGTACGGTTTGGTACGGTACGATAAGATACGGTACGGAACGGTACGGTTCGGTATGATACGGTACGGTACGGTACGATAAGATACAGTGTTATTTTTGTTTGTTACAAGTTTTTGTAATAAAGAAATTCTCATTTCATTTTCATTTTCAAAGTGGATAACCCCGCACAAAATGTAAAAAAAAGCATTTGGTTAATTTGGCAGAAACTTTGGGGTAATATACTAAGTTTATTGTTATATAACACGTGGTAGAACTAATGCCGGGCTTGACTGTGGAGGTACCACCATCTTACTTGGAGACCCCCTCGAAGTTATTCGGGGGAGAGTAAGAGGACAGCTCACAGAAACTCAATTTTCAGTACTTACATTTTTGCATTTTTTTTAGGAATGACAAATCTAAATTTTATTATTTCTTTTGTGTACGAATACGACGACATTAAGCTAACAGCAACATTAGAATAATTTTAAAAAAATGTCAGCTGTAAAAAAATATTTCAAATATTATCATGGAAATAAAATAAATAAACAAAAATAAAAAGACATTTATTTAACACACCATTATGGACAAAGTAGCACAATGTTCTTAAACGTAAAGTTGTATGGCACCGTTAAAAAGGACGGTGACTCAGCATATGTTCCTATACCAAAGGCATTAGGAACGCTGTTATTCTGCCACCACCATTAAAAGAAAAAAAAAACATAATTAACTTACTATTTACTTTAACCTAAACATATTCAATAAAATCAGCGTATAGTTAAAATATTAAAACAGAAAAATAATAAAACATTATTGTAATAGAATAAAATGGATGGCATTTAGGATGTTATTACAGGAATTATAATTTCAGGAATCTGTAAGAAAATTTCGCCAAATTCATAGCTAAGCACGCAATATTATTTTCAGTTTCAATGACGATAAAATTGACCCTGAGGTCGTCGGCTTTCAGTAAAAAATTCACTTCTGCACTTACTGCAAAAACTGCGCTTACGGCAAAAACTGCACTGAATTAAAATTTCGCACTATACTCGTATTTTACATTCTGTTTCATAATAATATTTTATCTGCTCTCATACTTCAGTAATAGACGGTTTTAAAAGTACATTTGTTTGTCCGATGTTATAATATTAATAATCCCACGATTCGGCGCTGTGATTGGCCCCTCGAGTCCCTTCAATATCTCTCATTATGTCACAGTTGCACAAAATACTGTGTGACATTGGAAGACGAGTACTTGTTTATACGACACAAACGTGAGGTGCTATAATAAATTGGGCCAATCGCAGCGAATATAGAATAGCGTTGAATAGCGTTGTTATAATGTAATAATATAACATCGGACAAATAATGTAGGTACTTAAAAACCGCTTTTGATGTTGTAATTGTCTTATTGCAGTATGGGAGTACATAAAATCCAATTTTAACTTACATTGGCCTTTAGATAATCAGATTTTGGTGTCTGGAGTCTGAACTGAAGCTATCTCCGATCAATCGTCATAGCACGCTCCATAAAATACCGTTGAGCATTTTCGCGCGTTGTGGTGCGACCTCAGTTATCGGCAAACAGCAACAAATCGGTCTAGGTGCGCAAGAGTCGAACCAGGTGCTGCTGGTGCTGCCAACACAATAAAACTACTAATTGGACATTCAGCAGCTTGTATCGCTATTGACTCACATGTTCACGGAATATTATACTAGTTCGCATTTGACATTTGACGTGTTAACTGCTCTATTTAGAAAAGAAAAATTGTGTGATACTTTATTTTATTTGGAAGTAGAATATTATGGTGGACGTTAATAAATGTGTGTATGTGCTCTTTGTTTTAGTGGCAAATGCAGTGGCTTATGGAAGGGATGAGGCATTTTTACCGAGGGTAAGTTTATTCAAAATTAAAATAAGCATGTTTAGCAAATACGTATATTATATAATACAATAAATACACATAATATACCGGCATCGCTGGGACATGTGTTTTGTTTAAGAAGATTACAAAAAAAAGATAAGTATTCGCCTGATGACGACCCCACTGAGGGGTCGAAATATGGCGCCTAAATTTATGTAAAATAAAACATGAACTCGAGCCCGGCATCAGTTCTACAGGTGGTAGAGCTGATGCCGGGCTCGACTGTGGAGGTACCACCATCTTACTTGGAGACCCCCTCGAAGTTATTCGGGGGAGAGTAAGAAGACAGCCCACAGGCAAAAAACCATGGCATGCCCACCATGCCTGGGACCGATGGATGCCGGGCCTTATATGGAACAGACTGGTGACTGGCAGCGGCGTCACTGGTGTGAGGGTTCCGGCACCGCGCTCACCAACCCGCCTGCCCAGCGTGTGTGAGTATGGGCAATTCTTCCAGGATAAACGCCGGGAGTGGCAAAGTCCTGGAAAGGCTTATGTCCAGCAGTGGACGAAGAAGGTTGATGGATGGATGGATGGAAAACATACAAAAAATAAAAAAGCCCTTAAACGGTATTTTATAAAAATATTTTATTAATATAAAAAAAAGACAGGAGATTTTTGCATGTCGTAAAAATGGTGGGAAAACTTACTAATTCAAAAGTAGGCATATTTAAATATAATGAATACTACTAATAAAGTAGTGAAAAAGTTGTGTCTTTACATTGAATATCTTGTTTATGGGAAACTTTAAATGAAATGGAAGTATTGCTCAGAGACAATTTTTGAAATTTTTGTGTCTATATGTTTGTCTGTTCCTTTTTAACTCGAGAACCACTCGACGGATTTTAATGTGTTTTTTTATTATCATCGCAGTGACACTTGTCAACATATAGGCTATAAAGAGTGTTGATAAAATAACCATCAAGCCGAAAACTATCGACAATAGTTTTTAATTGAAGCAAAGCCGCGAACAAAAGCTAGTTAATTTTTTATTAAATTTTTTCCTATAAATCGATAATCCTAAATAACCTAACTTTGTTTATAAAACAAATTTTATGAAACAAAACTGCAAAATTAAGTTCCGACACATACGTATCAACTTATTAGAATTCTACGGAACCTTAAACGCGCGAGAATTACTCGCACTTGCCCATTTTTATTCCTTACTAAAATCCAAAACACTAGCAAAGTAGTTTATCTTCAACCAAAGGTACATCGCGCGGCTAATATGTGTGCGTGCTAGTACGCACGAACTACAGTACGCACACAACAGCAATATCTCGGTATGCAAGGCCGGTGCTAGTCGGGGTTACGCCGCGGTCGCGCTCAGTCAAGTCTTTCGAACAAGCGCGGCACCGATCACTTCAAATATGTCGACAGCACGCTGTCGTACATATTGTTCTGTCTTCGGATGCCTCAATAATAATTTCTCAAATCCAGAATTATCGTTCTTCTCAATACCAACTCAACAAGAAAGGTGAGTACACAATTTATGGTACATATAAATAATAATGAGAGATGTAAACCGTACTTTCTTTGTTCACATTTAACATAGGTATAGTACATTTCAAATACCATGGCCCGATTCCACTTAAGACGGTCATTAGGTGTTAACAATAGGATTAGCGATAACAAAAGATACCTGGCCAGACCCTTTTGCGGTGTGGTATTTTACACGCAACCTAATGATCTTGATCGTTTAACCAAGTAATCTTTATGAATGTAAACAATATTTCATGTTAGTTGTCATCTGACTACGTTAGTGATTACACGTATACTGTCAATAACAATGTTTCGACCTTGGGTAACATCCATAAGTGACCCGTCTAGTGGTGAAGTTAGTTCGCAGCAACGTAAGAAAAGATTTTTAAGCAAGGACGTAATCATTGGATCATAAACACCTGCGAAACCTCAAGTTCGGAAGAAAATATGTCAGAAAGCGAATGAATCTTATATTTTTTATAATTAATGTACCTATATGTTAAACGTAAATCAATTAAGCTAGTCGTAACTTAAGTTATCTGAATGTCTGTACTTGTTAATTATTAGACGTTACATGTAATAAATATAAAGATACCATAGTATTATAATTAAACATTTATGTAAATAACTAATCATGCGTATTTTTATTTTCAAGTACCAAAATTTCTTAGTCACGCTTTAGTTACATACAGATTGCACTGACGCGTGCCAATTTGAAGTGCTCCAAATTAGATAACAAAAGGCAAACATTATGAGCCCCATTGTTAAGTTTCAAGTGGAATCGGGCCATGGTATTTGAAATGTACTATACCTATGATCATAACTGTGCTATGATTGTCAGTTAGTCAAAGTGTTTTTAAATGTAGAGCTGATATGGTTGAAATCGCAAAGATTTTTTAATTATAGACTAGGAGCCAATGTTCGATTAGATACTTAAATTTTATTATGTACTTAAATGAATTGAACTGATTAATTTAGTCAACAATCACAAAGATTTTTAAGCAAAAGCGTTGCCAGGGGGGCAAGATGACATGAATTGTAGGTAAAATAAACAAATGTAAAGTTTTTAATTGTTCATTACAAGAAACAAAATAATTGTCTTATAAACATAATGTTCTTGGGTTTCTCGCGAATTTTTCGGTTACTTTATTATAAAAATCTCAAAGTTTTTCAAATCTCTAGGGGGGGACAGCTGCCCTCTTCCCCCTTTTGACGATGCCCATGTTTTTAAGGTAAATTCAGGAGCTTATCTTTAATTTTATAATTGATTATTTTCAAGTTTTCTTACTTTATTTAATATAAGCAAGTAAGATTTCTTTATGAGTTATAAGGTCTATACGTTTATTATGTATGATATGAATGTATGTATGTTTGAATGTTTCACTACGTCGTCGATTGATAGCTCATTTGTCATAATCGGCTTCAAAATGTCAGTTGATTTGTCATAATTTTTATTTTGTTGTTTTCAGGCGCTTACAATGGCTACAATTAATATCACGTGAGGATTTGACAGATAATGTTTCAAAATATCGTGCTTCATATTATAAATTGTAAGCATTTTAAATTAAAGAAGTCTTATTTAAATAAATGTGCTTTTTATTAATGTCTACCTCATATAAGGTTAAAATACGGTACTGAGCTCCCGGTCTACATAAAGGTCAATTCGGGTCTCTACGGCGCGGCGCAGCGGCGCGGCGGCGTCTTTGTAGATCAAACGTGCCACCAAAGGGGGCCGCCTTGAGAACAGTTCCGCACCACAAACTTATCTATTTCGGCGACTCGCGGCAACGACGACTGTTACTAATGAATATATAAGTCATTTTAGTTTGGCCTACGGCAACAGATAAGTTGGTAACACGTTCATTTAACGTATCGCTATTCGTACCGGCTGTCGCTGCTGCTGCCATCGAGTTGAAGGCCCAATGTAAATGAATTTAATATTTACAAACATAATACATACCTACGTAGTATTATGTATAATATATGTATTTAAATATTGATTTGTATTAGCTAGGTACGAAAATAAAAGAAGGAACAACCCTGACACAGTAGGTATTGAAGTCTCGTACGGGGCGTGAGTTAATCTACTGTTCTGGTTTTACTATGACACTAGGCACTATACCGAGCTAACCATTCCAAGAGAACCTTGAAAATACTTTTTCAATGCATGTGCTCGTAAAGGCCCACTTTTTATGCATCAAAACCGAACAAAAAGTCGATTATTTTGCCCTAGGGCTTTATTATTATTATTATTTTTTTAATTTATTTACAATGGTTGGCTAACCTGAAGACTTTCCTGTGTACCATAGATGTTATACTTTTTTTTCCACTGTTTAACGGCTCTGGATACATTCGTTTTGAGCCAATTATAATTTAAAGTTCACAAAGTTATATTTGTTTTCATTTCCTCACACTATGCATTGAAAAACGTAGTATGATACACGGGCGTAAAAGCAATAAATTACTCGGTTACGTTTAAAACACTCGCTACGCTCGTGTTTTAAATCGTCCTCGTAATTTATTTCTTTGCGCCCTTGTAGCATAAACTACTATTATAGACGCACGTAATACATAGTACACCTCATCGATAATAATTGATGGGATTTTTTTTAGACAAGTTTAAGATGACGCCTTTAACTGCATGCGACAATGGCGCTTCTTTTTTTTTCGACTTGTGACAATATAAAGCCTTGTTTACATTTGGACGTGTTAAGGATAGTAGACAGTTGGCAAGTTAACTCGTTTCTTGGTCAAGTGGTAAGTAGCAACTTCAAACCAAGCAATCGTTTGATTGATTTTAGTTCCCAGTTACATTAATTTACTGTCCACTACGCTCGTAAAACATGGAAGAAGAAATTCGTTATCAACTTAGGGAAATGAATGTCCATTTTACAACAAATTTCATTAAATCTCGTATTTGTTTATATTTTTCATTAGGGCTTGTACTGACAAATGAGTAGGTGGTCGATTCCGACCACTTCATTTTAAGTTTTTGTTTGTAATATAATAACCTCAAAAAGATAAACGCGAGCGTCTTCTCCTCCGAAAAAAAGAAAGCGATTCTATTCGAGCAGTTTAAGGTGGCTCCGTCGGAATAATTAGCAACTCGATTCGTGCTGGTTGAAATTTCGAACAAAACCATATTAAAATAAAGTCCTTATCGGCTCGCACTGCAACATGGCTGTTACGTAAGTCGCTGCGGCTGACAAGTGCGAAAATAGTGTGTTTTTAATTTATTTTATCCAGAATAAAATTAATTTCCAAGAACTGAGAAAACCAAATCGTTTTATATTATTTTGTCTAGAAGTTTATAAATTTTCACACTGTTTCGATAAAAACTGCAGCAGTGATGGAGTTACAAGTGAACAAAAAATCGAGAAATAAGGGTAAACTTGGAATTTTCTTGCTTCACTTCTGTATGTTATAACGAGATTCAGGAAAAACCACATCACTATTTGTACCATGCAGATTACTATGTATTTTTCTTCTGTTGAAAAATGCTATAGTTACCGTATAAAATGGTTACAAAGTTACTTAGTTCAAGGTCGTCGGCGTTGGTAGAAACCTTAAGGCGATTACCGTCGCCAAATTAGCAGCTCAATGTTTGTCTGTATGAATATCGACGGAAACGACATTGAAATAACGTTCAAATCAGTGCACAATGCGTGGTGGCTGTTACGACGCTCGCTGCGTCCTTGATAGGGCAAAATAGAAGAAAATAATACTTTTCACATGGGCGTCATTGTTCGATTGCATAATTCTATGTTATATTTATAGCTATCAAGTTTATCTATTTATCAAAGCATAAATGAATTAAATCACCTAAGCCGCTTAGGACCAGTAGGAAATTCAAGCCAAAAACACACCATTCAGTTGAAACAATTTTTCATATAGAAGTTTTGGTGGTACGAAAAAGAAAAATGTTGCATATGTTGTCCTAGAGTTGATAATCCATAATACATTTTTTCAATATTTTTGGTTGGGCCATAAAAGAGGAGTAGGCTTTAGAAAGTACCCATTTGGTGGTATTAAGGGCCTTAAGAGGAGGCCTGCCCTCTGCGCACAGCGGCTTTACTGGATATTATAACCCGGAGAGTGACTTTAATATAAAGTTGTAAATTGCGAGCGCCAAAACGCGTGCTAAATGATTCTGAGTCTGATTTCAAGATTAGACAAATGACAATAAATTATTTAGTTTTATTATCTTCTATGCAGATTTTAATAAACTACGTTTTCTTGCTGTGAGTATTTATTTTATACATAAAACTCAAGCCGCATAAGAAAAAAAATTATACATCGAGTAAAAATTATCCAATTCGGTAATGAATCGCAAAGATAAAGGTCTGAAATTATTTAAATGTTACATTGATCAGGTATCTAGTTGACTTAGCATATTTATGCAAAAACTCTGCAATTTAGTGAGCCTGGTCTGGTAATTTGCTACTTAAGGCGCTGTTCATTCATAATCTCGGTAAAACGGCCTTTTTAAAACCAGTATATCTACAAAATGGTGATATATTTATGCTTAAAAAAAATAGCATGACATTTTCAAAACCGTTACGCAGCGACTGTAGGAACCCAAAACAAAATTAAACATACTTCGATGCATTAAAAAATTTTTCAAACTTACCTCTACACTAGTCAAAATTTACTTTCAAAACAGTGTATCTCTTTATTAAAAATTATAATTCACGTGAAAAATATTTTATAAAATTCATAATTTTAAACCACGTCGATTGTCGGTTTAACTTTTATTGAATCGTAAATACTAAATTTTTTAGGGGTGAAAAACGTGTTTTTTGAGAGCGCGTGATGTTTCCGGCTGTTGTAAGCGCCACTGCTCAAAGCGCGCTATTTTAAACAATAATGAAACCTCATAGAGTTCAATTTTATTTGATCCAAAATGAGGTGCTCAATGTCTGCTATAACAGGGCCTTAACTAGTGATTTGCTGTCCAAACGAGGTCGGTAGCTTAACTCACTAAGTATGCTATTTAAGGCGTATGACCACGCTAAATAAGCAACTCGATGTGTGTCGGTACAAATATCAACGGAAACGAAATTGAAATAATGTTCATTTCAGCATGCCTTGAAAAGTGGCTGTTACGACAACACTGCGTCTCCGGGTAGCGCAAAATAGGAGAAAATAATACTTTTCACATGGACGCCATGAACGGAAAAATTTTTTAGAAAAAAAATCCTATAATTTAGTGAAATAATATTGAAACTCGCTTAAGACGTTTGGAAGGAGTAAAAGAATTCTTGTGTTAATCATGTGAAACTTTCGATGACTTTCGTTTTTTTTTGTCAAAACTTACAATAGAAAAACAGTTTATGAATTTTAAAATTTATTTTTGACTCTATAATGCCTATCATATATTTTTATGAAAGTTTTTGGACCACCCGTGTGGGAGGAGTAGGCCTTCAAAGACAGGTCCAAATTGCAGTTGGTGGATCCATTCGCCTTAAGGCGATTACCATCGCCAAATTAGCAGCTCGATATTTGTCACTACAAATATCAACGGAAACGACATTGAAATAACGTTCATATCAGCGCGCAATGCATAGTGGCTGTTACGACGCTCGCTGCGACCTTGATAGAGCGAAATAGGGGAAAATTATACTTTTCACTTGGACGTGATTACTCGATTGAATAATCTTATGTTATGTTTATTGCTATAAAGTTTATCTATTTATCAAAGCATAGATGAATTCAATCGGCCAAGCAACTCAGGAGCAGTAGGGAAATTGAGGTCAAAAAACACCTATCAGTAAAAAAAAAAAAACATGTAGAAGTTTTGGTGGTATGAAAAAGAAAACTGTTGCATATGTTGTCTAAGAGTTGATTATTCATAATACAATTTTTCATTATTTTTGGTTTGGCCATAAACGAGGAGTAGGCTTTAAAAAGTACCCATTTGGCAATAGTAAGGCCCTTATGTCGCTACTAAACTTGTTCAAATGTAAACAAGGCTATGTTGATGACTAAAGTTCACTTATACTCCAGTAACTGATCATAACAATGAGGGCGAAAAAATATTTTGAGCCTTCGAGATTACGTTTGCCTAGGATTTCACTATAAGTGTTCTTTCGCATAGTTTGTTACAAATAATATATCTATTGTATTGTAATCTATAATAAGAAGTCATGGGAATAGCTTTTCTTCATTGTCTCATTTGTCTTTGTTAGTTAATGTCACATGTTACAGTAGATTGATAACCGAGGAACACAAAACCTACACCTACTTAACGAGACACCTGACGCTAGAACATCAACAACACCAGGTTTTCAAAGGTTAATTTTAAAAAAACTAGGTCCCTGCTCATATTGAAGAAATATATATTTGATTTATCCATCTTTTATCCAGGGATTCCACCTATAAACAATGTTTTAAAATTTATACTTTTGTCGAAAAAAATATGTTTTCTGCCCTCTTTTTTTGGTTTTCAAACGTTCGTTTCAAAGACGCGGTTAAGAGATCAACTTGATTTTTTTTTATAAAATAGGCATTAGAAATATGAAGGGATGTTACCTGAATCCAATATTTTTTTCCCTACAAAATATTTCAGTATTAGCTAAAAACTCACCAATTTCTCGTTTCGCTCCGTGATCACTAGTAATACGCGTCCAAGAACAAGAAGCCAGAGAACCAACATGTAATCGCCTCTATGAAAAGCAAATAAGGTCTTTGCCACTAGACTATTGTGCTGGACGGGTAATAAAAAAAGTTGCTAGGGTATGCCATGTTAAGATCTACCAGAATTAGATGGCAAAATGTGAAAATTTAAATTAAATTTTATTTAAGTTAAAGACCTTAGCAAGTTTTCATAGTAAATTATTTGCATATATGATGTAACCGTTTAAACTTTAATACTTGCCAAGTCAACATATTCAGTAGCAAGGACTTTCTTTTAAAACAAATGAAGACGTTGTACAATATTGCAATTATGACTGAAGGAACCTCCACCCAATTTGATCTCAATTATTTTTCCGGCACTGCCTTTGTACTGAACTCGGCCCTTTTTTCACATTTATGTTTTTGGTGGAATCTGATTAAGTTGTTTCCTAATTAACAATAGTGAAAATTAACATGAGATATTTTTTAAACAAAAATGAAAAATATTATTTATTTCACATAAACAGTTTTACATTTGAAACAGTATTCAGTGGCTCCCAGACGGTGGCACCGGTAAACAGATTACAATATAGATGATATGCAGTGTTCGTACAGGTGGCTGACAAAGTGACACTAAGATATTTTATAGTTAAAATAAAAGATCATTAGAAAAGTTGACTTATTAAAACCTAATTATAAGACTAAAATTAAAACTAAAGCTACAGTTACAATCAAAGATTGGGAGAACTATAGTAATAATAAAAATAATAAAATTAAAATATGGAAAATAATTATAATAATAAATATAAATAAAAGACTACATAAATTATATAAAAGGATACATGTATTCAAAATAACTTGTAAAATATATTGATAAATTATATTTAATATATGTTATGTTAGTTTTAAATTATCTATATATATTATTTTTTTGGTTGATTATTTATTCATTATGTTAGTTTGTATATATGTGTTAGTTGGTATGTACTGTTTGTTGTCCATAAATCCCTAAAATATTTTCTGTTTTGTCATAGTTGAGAGTTAGTAGCCATTTTTCAATTTTCTGTTTAGCTTCAGTTATAGAGGAGTGTTTAATATTGCATTCCTTGACCATATTGTTGTAAACATGTGGATGAAGCAAATAGAAGATACGGAGCAAATCTTTGTGCAAAGATTCATTTAAAATGTTCATTTATTTTTAGGTACTTGCAATTCTGTCAGTGTATCCTACATTTTTTTAAACGTATTTATACAAATTGTTTTATAAACAAGTGATCATGGTCAGAAAATTTGTTAGATTGTTTAATTGTGGACTTTACTGAAAAGCGGCACTTTCAGCCTGGTCTTTGAATATATTTCCAAATAACAAGAACAACAAGAGATGAATATTTATTTCAAAAGTACATAGTTAAAGATCTATTGGATCGGTCCCATACAGAACCTTTAAAAAATTTATTAAGCTATGAGCTTCACCACATTTTTTCCTCAAGTAATTCTAAGCATTTCTAGCCCGGGCCACAAAAAAAAAAACTGCTGGCGGGGGGGGAGGGGGGTACAAAGGAGCCGCTCGCTCACCTTTTTTTTTAAAAATCTATACGTTTCCAGTTGGCTACTATGGCAAGTTTGGTATCATTTTTGTATAAACTGAAGGTGTAGAATTCATTTCTCGTATTTACTTTAATCATTTTCATAGCAATTTTTTGAATAAATCATTAAAAAGTGAAAAGTTTCAAATTATTGTTTTGCTTTGAGAGCTAATAACTTTTGAATAAGAGAAAAAAAACGAAAATAAAAATATTATAGTAAAGAGTATTTTATGCAAATTCTAACAATATGAATTTCAAAAAATTGGTACTACAAAAAGTGGGTAAAAAAAATATTACTACCTCGCAGTGGTGGCGACTCGCACTAGGAGGCGATTAACTATATGTATTATCAGCGTAAACAATTATTTTATTATTAATTCCTTTGTAAAAAAAAACCATTGGTAAAAAATACTTGGCTGTACGCTGAATGACTGGCTTCCGAGCCACACTTTTGAGATTCTTGTTTATAAAGTGCGTACTAATTGATAACCGATCGCCATCAGAGCAGATCTTCTGAAAGTGCGATAATATAACAATTATAATAAATATATATAAATATAACAATAAAATAATTGTTTACGCTGATAATACATATAGTTAATCGCCTCCTAGTGCGAGTCGCCACCACTGCGAGGTAGTAATATTTTTTTTACCCACTTTTTGTAGTACCAATTTTTTGAAATTGATACTGTTAGAATTTGCATAAAATACGCTTTACTATAATATTTTTTATTTTCGTTTTTTTTCTCTTATTCAAAAGTTATTAGCTCTCAAAGCAAAAAAATAATTTGAAACTTTGCACTTTTTAATGATTTATTCAAAAAATTGCTATGAAAATGATTAAAGTAAATACCAGAAATGAATTCTACACCTTCAGTTTATACAAAAATGATACCAAACTTGCCATAGTAGCTTATTGGAAACGTATAGATTTTTTTAAAAAAAGGTGGGTGAGCGGCTCCTTTGTACCCCCCTCCCCCCCGCCAGCAGCAGCAGCTCATAGCTTAATAAATTTTTTAAAGGTTCAAACCAGTAGGTCTTTGACTATACAAGCACAACACACAAAACGGATTCGGGTCACAATCTTGCCTGATATCTGTTGTATTATATTAGTTTTAGCGATAATGAAAACTCAAAAGATTGAAAACAAAAACTGAAATTTATATATGTTGCAGTAAGATAGTTATTGCCGTGATATAATTATATCCCTAGGGATATAGTAATATACCGTAACATAGTTATACGAAAGAGGTTCATATCTATGTTATTAGGGATATAATTATGACGCGGTCGCAACCTAGTGATATAAGTATCTTACTAAACTAATCTAGTTAAATGGTTATAAGTTGACTGAAGGATGAAAAATAAAATATTGATTTATAATATTTTCTTCAATTTGCATCACTGTTACTCATTTTAATTTCGTTTAACGTCACAACCGTTAATAACGATAAAAAATTAACATTATTTCTTTAGAAACAGTAATTATATCTATTAATTATAGTTATTATCATATTAGTATCAAGTAATTAAAGTTGTTATCAAAATTAATAAAAACTATCTTTTTTATATTTATTCATAGAATCAACAATATATACGTATAAAGAAATACGTTATCAGATACTTAGTTTTACTCAAATTATTCTCGCTTCCTAAAATCTTTAATTTTGGTTTTGGCAACATCCAGAATCATGACATCTGGAATTACACAATTGCGCTCTTCTTACAGGCGCATCTTCTAGTAGAACACTGTGTTTTAGATTTTTTACATGAACATTTTAAAAAACCTTGGCCTTCAAAAGCTGATAACTTTTGGCATATTTCTCACAGATTGATCTAGTAATATGATTGTATTATATATCCTTTGGTAAATTTATAACTATTTAACTAGATTAGTTTAGAAAGATACTTATATCACTAGATTGCAACCGTGTCATAATTATATCCCTTAAGAACCTCTTTCGTTTAACTATATTAAGGTATATAATTATATAATAATTATAAATAATTATCCCTAGGGATATAATTATATCACGTCACTAACTATCTTACTGCGACATAACATTACTTATTAATATTGCTCGTTATTTTTCATACCTTTACATATACGCAGACGTACAAAGTCAATCAGTGCCGCAATCCGTATTCGAATATGTAATTTTTTTTTTTTACAAAATACAGTATAAGAGCTTTTTTATTTTTGTATGCTGCACTTTACATAAATATAAATACTTAATTAAACAGTGTTAAACGCAATATTTCGATTCCTCAGTGGGGCCGTCATCAGGCGAATCTGAGGGGTCGAAATATAGCGTTTAAAACTGTTTAATTAGGTAATTATATTTGTGTAAAGTGCAGCCTACAAAAAATAAAAATTCTTATTCGAGCTATACATATTTATTCATTTTCTTTTTGATGTAAAATTCTTCGCGCGTTGTTTCACTGAAAAAGTTATGCACCCGTTGAAGGTGACTTTATGGCAATTTCGTGAACAATGTTATCATTATTTGTATGGGTACGTCTAAGATATATTGCTACACCACCCGTATGAGTCAATAGTTGCTCGTATATCATTTATGATGAAGAAAAATTCAAATTTATAATAATTCAAATTGTTATTCTATATTATATTACTACATTTCAATTATACGTATGTATACATATGCCGCGAGGTCACATATGGCCGGCCGGTATGTAACCAGATCAGTAAAAGTTGCCCCGCCAATCGTGACAAGATTAACTGCACGCTATACATAAACAGAATTTTAAGATAAGGTAAAAACAGAGCTCAAGGCAAAAGTCAGAAAATAATTACTTTTATCTACTACCGTACTAAGCTCAAAATCAAATATCAAAATTAATAACATCAAAAACGGTTTTACAAGTATCTACATTGTTTGTCCGATGTTAAAAACCAACATTATAATATATTTATATTATAATTTATAATACCGCAATTCTGCGCTTAGGCCAAATGACTCATTTCGCAATTCATTGATCGCACCGGCTGATTATTGTGTAATTAAGATCTTGTTAATGCCATAAAGGCGAAACCGGTCAGGAAGTACAAGTGATTTTCTGTTCATAATGTATTATTACAAGTTCCACCAAGTGGCAACAATCAACAGTATAAACATTAACAAAGTTTGACATAGCTGGACCGTAGTACATATTTATTGGCCCGACCTATGCTAGCGCCATCAGACCTTTGTCTAAGATCATTGATGGTCGTAGATAAATTATTGTGTCCAACTTAGGACACTCGTGCAGCCTATTACAAATTACTGTGTCCAACTTGGGACACTCGTGCAGCCTATTACAAATTATTGTATCCAAATTGGGACACCCGTGCAGCTTATTACAAATTATTGTGTCCAACTTGAGACACTCGTGCAGCCTATTACAAATTATTGTGTCCAAACTTTTCGTGTCCCAGTGGATTATTTTCTATCTTGTTTTATTAAGTTACATTTGCACACAATATTATTTTGTTTGACTGTAAGACGTAAGGTTATAATTATATATTACGAGTGTAACAATACTTTTATACACCCAGATTCATACTGGAGACTCGGTTCAAAAACAATCTGTCTTTCAGTAAAATTCGTAACTTGAAATTCAGTTCCCATACTAAGCCTCTTTGAGTTAAACTTGGACTACTAGGGTACAAAAATAATGTTAATTTTCTATATAATATTAAATAAGTCTTATTACTTATAAAGCTTACTCCACTATGCGTACCCCAATTATAAATGCAAAAGTGTGTTTGTTGGTTTGTCCTTTCACGCAGCAAAGGAGCAACGGATCGACGTGATTTTTTGCATAGAGATATTTTATGGGTCGGGGAGTGACATAGGCTACTTTTTAACCAGGGAAAATGCAAACGAAATCAGCGCGGGTGAAGCTGCGGGCAAAATCTGGTGAATAATATATTCAAAGTCACCTTGAAAATCTAAAACGAAAAACCACAAGTCATGCATGTCTTTGTGAAAAAAATATGGGATGGTGCGTGAAATTCACATGTTATTCATCGTTTATGAAAACAACACTGTCATTTAATTTAAGTAAATGTAAAAGACTATACGGTATTACGAGTGCGGAGTTTGCTTCTTTGAGAGCGGTTTCGCAGGCGGATTGTGAAAAACCCGCCCTTTTTCTAATTATTCGAAACACAATTTTGAAATTCTAACCTTCAAAAAAAAATTGTGATTGCAGCATACCCAATACATAGGTAATAGGGTTTTTTTAAAATAAATAATGAGTGAATTTTGAATTTAAGTAAGTATTCTGTTTTGATTAATTAGAAATAGGTGGGTTTTTCACAATCCGGCTGCGAAACCGGTCTTTAATTGTTTGGCATTATGTATTTGGCTAAATAATCATGTAATTTATTTAGTAAGAGTATCCACAAGTACCAGTATAACTTATGCTTATGTAAAATGGTATAATGTCCCCATTCAGTTCAGTGTGGTAGTTGAACCGAATTCTATATAAACCTGGATCCTAGCATCTTAAAATATTTTAGTTACATTATAATTTAAGGTCCATTGGGGACCAAAAAATATGAAATGAGTTTATATTCATTATGCTAAAATGTGTTTACGTAATGATTACAGGAAAAATAAAACGGTTGAGCAATTCACGAAAAGCATTGACAAAATTTAATTTATCATCCACAATACGGAAACCTAGGTACGCGAGTCTGACTCGCACTTGGCCGGTTTTTATTTTTATAAGCAATCACACATCACAATCAGTATAATGTCTAAAATTCTCAAGTGACGTCATATAGGACAATTCTTTAAAAAATAATTGTTAATTTTTACACCATAATAATGAAAACTGTACAAAAATAGCGCATATTCTCTAAATAAAATATAAATAAAAAAAACTTTTAGAAATTAAGCTATGGGAATTCATTCGAGTGGGTCTTAACATTATCGATCGTTAGATTTAGAAGCTCTTTGCTACGACAAGCTCCATGGACTACAAAAATCAAAATTATGCAAATAGATGCACTTTCACCCTACCCTCTAACACCTATCTCAGAGGGAGTCACCTCATGTCAATCGGGCTAGATCAGCTCAGAACAACCCAAGGATCAACTGTGCCAAGCGGCGTCTTTATACACAAAGTAGCAAGAAGTCCTATATACGCACGGGGTAGATTATGTACTAGAGTCCCGTTTGTCATCCTTCGGGTACGGAACCATAAAATACTTTTGACAATGTACCTACTAGACCGCAGTCGTTCATTTGCTACGAAAAAACTAGATGGCGCTACTTGCATATTACATCGCGATATCGTTTGATCTTCCTCAAAATACATACATACAGACATGCAGGTCACAAAGCGTAAATTTCATGAATGAGTGTTTTTTTGGAAGGATTTCTCCGTTAAGAGGATCCTGGTGTCATATTCAGAGATGGAGATGGTAATCAAGTTTCCGTAGTACCTAAACAGTACAATAGGGAAACCTTTATTTTATGGTGAGACTCCGTTGTTCGTCCGCCCGTCCGTCATAAACTGATAACTTTACCACCATTCATTTGAAATTTGAAATTGTTCAAAATTTCCAAAACAAAAGTGAGAAAAATAAAAACTATTATCCTAAAAATACAATATGGGTATAAAATTTTAGATATTAAAAAGCTGATTGTAAAAACATATACTTTTACTAAATTTACTGGCATTGGTTTCGAGAAATCTTTAAAAAACCACAAAAATTTGTTTGTCCCTCCTTATCTCCGAAATTGGTAGATCGAAAAATATGAAAAAAATGTCGATTGTTAACTGATCAATTACAGGACAACTATAGCGAATTAAAAAAAAAATTGCACAAATTTATAATCTAAAAGAAGAAGTAAAATAAATTCAAAAAATATTACACTATAAAAATACAATATAGGTATCAAATTGTAGGTATTAAAGAGCTAATTGTATAAATATATAGTTCAGCTATACATTTAGTTGCATCTATAATGTATGTCCCCTCCCTCTTATTTCCAAATATGGTGGACCGAAAAATAAAATAAAAAAATCATCTTAATACGTTGATACTGTTGATTGTTGGCACTTGGTGGAACTTGCTACACATAATGAACAGAAAATCACATATACTATCCCACAAATTTGTTTAATACTTCCTGACCGGTTTCGCCTTTTTTTATTTTGTCTTAATCAATTCTAATTTAATTATAATAGCAATTTTATTTTATATTTGAGTCATTTTCAAAAAAAGTGTACTTAATCTCACAATTTCTTGTCCTCACTGAAAAATTAGGTAATATTTTGAACCTGTCACCGATATCATGAATTTATAATTTTTTACATAATATATATAATATTAACTTATCAAATTAAAACCTTTTACCACTTTTAATCCAATAAAAAAATATATAATTGCAAATTAAAAACGAAGAGTCCTTCCTATACATTCCTTTCCTATACAATTCTGTTTGTCTTACCTACACTCTTGACAACAAAAACATTAATTGACGCCTATTTCGATGAAATATTATTAAACTTAGTACAGGATATATTACCTAAGATACCGATATATCGAAAAAAAAAATATATTATTAAAAATGTAAAACTAAAGCAAAGCAAAATTTAATTTGAACCCATGTCTACTTTTGTAGTACTTTGTGTAACACCTGTGTGTAACGACGAAATCACAGATGTTTGATTTATTTTGAACGCGTTTTTTCTTTATTAAACACTGGCAATACTGTACGCTACAGCCAACCTAATAAAATGACACCCAGCCATATTATTTTGACGCACACTTGGACTTAGTCTGTGATACTCATTTGTGTCACTAAATATTTTCCTTCGTATAACGTGGATTTTATAGGTAAGTACATGTAAATACCTCAAAAACGTATTATATTCATATGATTTTGAACACTAATGAGAGAATCCGCATGAAATTAAACGATTCTAGTGAGATAATTTTCTGTCATTAACTTGACTTCGTTTTGACGCCACGAAATGTTGTTCTTTTGTGTAACATTGTGTAACGTTACACAAAGGAAAATCTGTAAGGCTGTGGCCATATTGCACGATTCAGTGTTTTCAACCAACTTTAAAAAGGAGGGGGTTCTCAATTCGACTGCTTGTTTTATTGACATTTGTTTAAGGGGATAAAATTTTAAGCTAAGAGTAATGTATACCAAAAGTTCACAGTATGCATAAACGTATTTTTAAACATATTATGGTAGCTTCAAAATAATAGGATTTTCCATAAACGGTTGATTTTACGGTTGGTATCACGACTATGGGAATGCCAATTGTTTTATAGCTATGGTAATATCAATAAAAATATGTTTATGCATATAGCAAACTATTGGTAAACATTGCTTTTAGCTAAAAATTGTATTTTGGCCGTTATAATCACGTCTTAATATTTTGTTGCAAATCCGGAGAATCGACCCTTAAGCGATACCTACGTTAACCTATTTTGATGATATTTTTTTATTATTTAGGTTGTAAAGTTTTACTGCGTTTAAATTATTCATGTTGTTGTATTTGTCACTAGATAATGAAAAATGGCCCCAATGACTTCAGCAGAATGCCAACGAAAATACCGGGAAAAATTAATACAATAAATTCTACAATACAATTTATAGTTTTTTTTTATAATTAGTTTTTCTCTCTACGAGTATAATTAGTTAATTACTATTACAAGACGGTTGGAAATCATCGCCAATATGAACTGTTCCTAATAAATTCTTTTGTGTAACATTACAATCCTATGTGTAACGAAAAAAATCCATTTCCATTGTGTTTCTATTGTGTCACGTACACTTTTTTTGAAAATGACTCATTTACATAACAGAGATTAAAATTCCCCACTTTTAGGCAAAACATTTTCGGCTGGTATCTACTATTTGATTATATACTATATAATACTGGTATCTACTATTTGATTATATACTATATATAGATTATATACTAAATAATAATACTATATTGATTTGTATTAGCTAGGTACGAAAATAAAAGAAGGAACAACCCTGACACAGTAGGTATTGAAGTCTCGTACGGGGCGTGAGTTAATCTACTGTTCTGGTTTTACTATGGCACTGGCTTATGTTGTTTTGTGGGTCATATTTAGCTATAAGATAATCTACCTTTTGATAAATAAAAGTATTCATTCATTCATTCATTCATGTAAAGTATTTATTGTGTAATTAAGATCTTATATTAATTCCTTTGATAATACCATAAAGGCGAAACCGGTCAGGAAGTATTAAATATTTTTTGGGATAGTGCAAGTGAGTTTCTGTTCAATATGTTAATATGTGTTTACGTAAAGATTACAGGAAAAATATAGCGGTTGAGATATTCACAAAAAAAAAATGTCAAAATTTAATTTATCATCCACGTTACGGAACCCTAGGTACGCGAGTCTGACTCGCACTTGGCCGATTTTTATCTCTTATAGGGCTTGAAAACATCGATAAACAATGTCGATATAAGTGAAATTAATAAATTCGTTTATTGAAATGAAACTTTTTTATCTGTGTAAGAAAGTTGTTACGTTTCGTAAAATCAACTCCACATGTTGATTTTACGAAAATTATTTTGTGACGGAACGGAAGTAACTAACGGATATGACGTCACCTAAGCCGGTGGCTAATTTTCTTAAACATATTTTCTGTATTTTATCATAAAATATTATTGTCGTTTTCTAGGCTTTTCATTTTTTAAACAAGGACATTTTTTTTTGTTATTTATCTCCATAACTCAATTAATAATTTATGAACCGATTTGAATGATTTATTTTTTGTTTGGAAGAATGTGCTTCCAGCTAGGTTTTGTTTTCAAAATAGTCATGATTTGATGAAGGTCTTCAGAGATAGGCAATAGAACTCTTTAGAAAATGACAGCATAGCACTCGAAATTGAAGCAATCGCTTGGTACTAACTTTTGTTATTACTTGTAAATTGTCATTCCTCCACCTGACCATCAATTTAATGCCTTATCATCATAGAACTTCTCAACAGATGAGAGTACATTACTCGAGATTGCGGCAATCACTGTGTTAGAGTGATATCTGCAGGACAATCCTTGGTAATTATCAGAACACCCACCTGACATTCGATCCTGGCTTCATCATCATAGAACTCCTCAACGGAGCTGTCACAATGTAACTTGCGATTGCTGCAATCAGTTTGTGTTAGGGTGCTGAATACAGTACAGGGCATTACTTGAAAATATATTTATTTAACCTTCGTTTTATACCGACAACAAGTTTACAAGAAATACCCATATTTCACAATTTAATCCATCAACACTAAAAAGGTGAAATAAAATAAACTTGAAAAAAGAAAATAGTAACCTAATTCAAATGTGACAGCAGTCATTCGCTAAAAAGTTGAAGATAATTGAATACTGACCGATGATACCAAAATAACACTTTTGCCTATTTATTTTATTCCTGAAACATTCGACGTATTTCCCTACTACGATATAAAAACGAATATGAGGGCGCCGACTTGCTACAAGGGCGCAAAGGAATAAATTACGAGGACGATTTAAAACACGAGCGTAGCGAGTGTTTTAAACGTAACCGAGTAATTTATTGCTTTTACGCCCGTGTATCATACTACGTTTTTCAATGCATAGTGTGAGGAAATGAAAACAAATATAATCTTTTGAACTTTAAATTATAATTGGCTCAAAAAGACTGTATCCAGAGCCGTTAAACAGTGTAAAAAAAAGTATAACATCTATGGTACACAGGAAAGGCTGCAGGTTAGCCAACCATTGTAAATAAATAAAAAAAAAATATATAATAATAAAGCCCTAGGGCAAAATAATCGACTTTTTGTTCGGTTTGGATGCATAAAAAGTGGGCCTTTACGAGCACATGCATTGAAAATACATTTTACAAATATACATTAAAACAATGAAATATAAAAACTCTGAATACAAAATATGGTGCAGAAGAGTTAGAGTGACAAGTAACAACCCTTGACTAATTTTCTGAAGACAGGCAGTGATGGAGCTCTCCTTATTGGCAAAGGAAGATCGTTCATGAATTACATAGTTATATTAGTTATTTTAATTACATAGTAAAAATGTTTGTTTATGCCTGTAACATCTCAGCATAAGAGTAGAATATTATAGTAAAAACACAAGTGTGAAAATGGAGGATTCCCCATCATAATATTTAAAACACGCTTATTTATTTAATTTCTTGCGTCTTCTGTGGTTTACTCTGTAGAATTATGTCATTTGAAGGACATAAGGATAAAATAAAATATTCTTTATTGTACACCATAAAAATATAAATATCAAGCACATAGTACAATTTGACAGCTTTATTGCTTAAAGAAATTTCTTCCAGACAACCGTATACGAAAAAAATGCTGAACAGATGAGAGAAGGTCGACGCCGATAGTTAATACAATCACGGATACCTATAATAGACATTACTTTAAACTTTAAGTTAATTATAAACAAATGCAAACCATATACAAATATTAAAAATATACAGTAAGAATGATTGCAAATTAGGTAAAATTGAAAATTAATAAGATTGTAAAATTAAATTTTCTCCATCATCAGTCAAATTAAACACCGTTTTATTTAATCTGGTAATTTATTATACTCTTACTCGTTCATTCATTCATTCATTAATTGGTTTATTGGTTTGATCCATTGGTTTATTCGTCCAAGACCACGACTTAACTTGTTTGGCATGACTAACCTTATTTTAAGCGTTCCGTCTTTGTCTTTTTGATACAGAAAGAAAAAGACAGAACGCTTAAATTACGTTTAGTCCTATCAAATAAGTTAAACTACTGGTTGCGAGGTACCTACGAAAATCTAAAGATATCTCAAATTAAATCCTACCGTGTGTAGTTTGACTAGTGCGACGCGCTCGCTCTTCGTCCCTGCCTTCGTCTCTGCCCGCAGGCGTCTTCTACATGAACTTGTAGGCCTATAGTTATCGGCTTTTCAACCACTTAGAATCCAGCCTGTATAAAATGTTAACAATATAAGATATATACTTACTTATATGTATATCATTTCCAGCTAACAATAACAGTGTACTACGAAAGCAATTGTCCGGACAGCAGAATGTTCATACTGAAACAGCTTCAGCCTGCAATAAAGCTGCTTGAAGAGTTTATTATACTTCATTTGGTGCCTTTCGGGAAATCACGGGTATGACCAAAACATATTTTTAGAGTTTATATTTTTTTTTTTTTTAAGATACAAAATATAGAATGGAAATATAAATAAAGAAACGTAGAGATCAGTTAAGTTTCCACAGATAGCAGTATATAAAGCAAAAAAATTTAGTAGCTTAAGAGCGGCTTCGAAGCCGGATTTTGAAAACCCGCCTTTTTCTGATTAATCGAAACTTTGCGATGTTTTGTTGAATAACTATTAAGTGAATTTTGAATTTAAGTGTTCTGTTTCGATTAATTAGAAAAAGCGCATATTGATAAAATATCGAACGAAGCCTACTAAATACTGGGTTTCATTTTGCGAGTGACTAAGGATTTTAGAAATCCTCACACTATCGTAACAGTTCTGTGATCGTAACTCTTTTTCGTTCTCTAATACTTTCTATACTGGAATATAGATCGACCGCGTGGAACCCACAATATCAAATTTTTCATGATCAACTACAATCTGTAAACCAAATATTTCTGAAACACCTTAAATTTAGGTTCTCAAATTATTGTAACAGTACCATTGGTCAACCTCTGAGCATTTGTCGCAGTATTAAGGATCAGATAGTTTTGTTCAAGGTATATTAAGAACCCGCTCCGTATTTTTCGTCCGTTTGATGCAAAGTATTTTTTAAATATTTTTCTCATCTTTACCGCGATGTTTTTGTAAAAATCAGGGACATACACCAATTCATATTGGCCGTCTAAATGAAGTTCTAAAAGTTATTTGATTGAATTTTTTCTCCTTTGTGAATTATTTTGCTACTTAGACATTATGAAGAACTATTCGGAACGGGCTCGTAAATACCAAAATAATTTGCAAAAGAGAAACATTTCAATCAAATAATTTTAGGCATTCATTTCAACCGACAATATGAAGTGGTGTATATCCTTGGTTTTTCCAAAAACATTGCGGTAAAGGCCAGAAAAATGTTTAACAAAATGCTTTGCATCAAAACTGTCGTCGTCGCGGACCGGGTTCTTAAGACGCTACGGAAAAAAATCGACACTTTTAGAACTTGCATATCTACTTCAGTATTATTTATATTCAGATATTATTTAGATAAAATTTAATATTATTTTTGGAATCTTTTTCAAGGGATCTGTTAAAACAGAAACGTGATTGGATCAATTCGGCTCGATAGAAATATTTATTGAAATGAGGTCAAATAAAATTGCCGTTTTCTATGGAGAATTTAAAGAAAACTCAATTTTTAGAACAACATTTTTAGATATTTTAGGAGTGGAAAATCCAAATTTTGTTTCAAAAATTGTGTATGAATGAGACAATATTAAAGCTAACAGTGACTTTAATTGAAATTTTTAAAGTGTTAGCTATTAAAAAATATTACGAATCTTATCATGGAAATGGGTGACAATCAGGACGAACTGTCTTTGAAGATTTAATTTTTGTAATCAAACTGAAAACAAAAACAAAATTTAATACGTAGATATAAAACCTGAACAGCAACTTTTAAACAAAAAACAAATAATGAAAATAGCTATTGAAATATAATAACATTCATGTCATGAATCTGTAAGAAAATTTCAACAATTTCATAGTAAATAACCTATTATATAGGTAGTTTCTTAAAAACTGTTGAGATTTGATTCTCTAAAAATATTCCCACTTAAGATAATAAAATCTTATATGTATAAACTTTACCGACTTTTTGTTGTTAAAATTTCAGAGCCTAGACTACGGCTTAAGTGGGTTTGAATGCCAGCACGGCCCACCCGAATGCCTGGGGAACATGGTGCAGGACTGTGCCCTGAGAAGGATGATCAACCGACCAGATCGCGACAAAGTGGCGTATGTGGCTTGTGAAATGGAGACTCAGGCTGCTTCCAGAGGAGATTTTCTGGTGAATTTATGATGATGTCTTGTTCAATGGTGTGGGATTCTGACGCAAAAAAACTTTTAGATTTTTTTTTTTATTCAAAAACAATCTTATAAGGGGCTAGTTCAATTTGGCCTCTTCTTTTTTTCGTCAATATTTACGATTCGAAAATCGTTTCGACGGAGAGCTTTCCATAACCGTTTCTGATATACAGATATTAAAATAAGAATGGATATCGTTTATTATATGCAGAAAAGCGATGTCTTTCATTCGACCTCCAGTGACGTCATCATCACACATTTCAATACGAAAATAGTAGATTACACAACAAGTGAAAAAAATAAGAATTCCCTTCGAGGTATAAAGTTGGATCCCGAGAGCAGCGAAGGATTCATTCTAGAGTACTCGTAGAATCGTGAGCGGAACGAGGGGTACAATAGCCGAGACGGAAATTTTTTTCACCAGTTTACTCTGCTTTTTACCATTGAGTACCAGAAAATAAATAGTAGTACATATATAGTAGATGCTAGTGATTGTTGGCACTTTGTGGAATTTATAAAACATTGTTTTAACCCTTAATTAGGCGCACTAAGAAAATTACATAATTACTCGCATGGGGTCACAGGTGACCCCAAATTGTAGGAATAATTTTTATTATTTATGAAATATATAAGTAAATAAAACTTTATTATTATTAAAGTGCTTTATTAATTCTATTATATTTAAAAGGAAACAACATGAACTAAATATCCAATCAAACAAAAACAAGCTAAATTAAAATTATTATCAAAAATTATCAATTTGTACTTATACTAAGATCAAAGTTAAAACTTTAGAAGTATTTGAATAATTTCATTTTATCAAGCTGTAAAAAACATATTTATAAAATAAATTTACACACTGGACATATAATAATACAAATCGAATTAATAATACACAAGAAAAATACATAAACTAAACAACTCCCCTTTTTCAAAAAAGTAACGTAATTACTCGCACGGGGTCACCGCTCAAGAGCGCAGAGACGCATCCTTCTACTCCCATGACTTGGACGCTACCAGAATACAAACTTCGACGCGGGTTATGAAGCTAGCGGGGGCGCGGGGAAATTCGGGCAGCGGCAAGTGCCTAATTTTTTAATGCGAAACTGCTTTGACCCCATGCGACTAATTAAGGGTTAAAAAACACTTGTACTTATCCACATATTACAATATAACTTTATTATGCCCGACCGGTTTCGCTGTAAAGCATTTTCTAGGGCTTTTTACACATCCTAACTAACAAATAAATAATATACACTACAATCATGTCTAAAATGACGTCCAATAAATGAAACAACAAACAGACTATCACAGACAGAATAAGTAGTACATATAATAAAAATTTGAATAACATTTTATTATGTTTACAAATGATCGGTAAATAAGAGAACAAAACATTAATTGAATGAATAGGTCACCTGGAAAATGTTGTAACCAATATATTGTGCCATGTTATTGTTTTGATAGAAAAACACGTTTCACTTGAGCCCGTGGGCAGTTTAGTTTAGTAAATACTATTCTCGGATTTTTTATAATGTGAATATCACGACCGAAAGTTTGCCAGTTAGACGAAAAACACAAAGTACTCTGCGATAGTCTCCAATCACCCAAATATTAGGTGTTAATATGATGTAGCGGAAGCTGGAAACTGGCAATAGTACTCTTCCATGGATATGAAAAACTTTTACTATAGAGCCAACCCTCGAATCCCCTGTTGCATATAAAAGTCACATAGTAACCAAACCAAAATTAATGAAAGAACTTTTCTTATTTTTTCTCGATTTCTCAACTTTTTTATACGAAAAGTTGTTCGTATGGACTAGTACAATCGTCAGTTTCCGGTTTCCGCAAGTATAAATGAGCGTCATAATGATATATTTTTTATATATTTCCAGTGCGTCCAACAAGCCGGTCTATCCGTGAACGCAGTAGACCAGTGCACCCAATACGGTGAAGGTATGGAGCTTCAGCTAGACTCGGAACAATTGACTGAACGTGTACAACCGAAGTTTGTGCCTACCATCACTATTGATGAGGTAAATATGAAATAACAAAAAACAATACTCATCAAGAAAGACCTCGTGAATATGCTGCCGCGTGATGTGATACCAGCTATAGACTGAAATTGTTTCTTTTAGAATCAACATCCAAATATAGCCATACGTCGTAAGGAGGGCAAACATTTTTCGCCAACATATCAGTGCAATTGCACTATTATACAAATATCATTTCATACCCTCCCCGCGTTACCCCGCAACACCCCGGCATTGGTGGAAAAAATAAAATTCTTACTTGTCCGTGGTTAATATGCGGCCACCAAATATGCGGCCACCAAAATATGGAATGACTTGCCACCTCCCCTACACAATTCTATGTCTGTAACCACTTTTAAGAGGCACCTAAGACGTAATCTTTTAAATCTGCAAAAACAAATAATAATTTAAACCTTGTTCTCGTTTTTAATCGCATTGGTTTTATTGAATTTGAAATTATTTAATTAACAAATTTTATGAAATACAAGAATGCAACACTAATTACATAATAATTGTTAATAATAATAATATATATTGCATGTTATTAATCATAATTTTTCAAAGATATTTATTTATAAAGGTACATAATATAATAATATATTTTTTTCTTCGGTTCTTTATCATTTTATTATTTAGTTATTGTATTATTTTTCATTTTTTTTTTGTGTTCCTCCTACCTGCGATATTTTTGTTAAGTTTAGTGAGAGATGGGGTAATCTGAAAACCAGCGCTGTAACGTTGCCTTCAATTTACAGCAAATGCTGAGATTACTCCATTTTGCCTACAGATAGGGTACTTAAATAATTTATTTTTGTAACTTATTGTAAGTATTTAGTTTGTGGCAAATAAATTTAATTTTCTTTCTTCTTTCTAATAAGATTTGTAACGCGTAAGTGGTCTGTGCCTAGCGCCGTGTATTCATCATCATCATCATTATCATCATCATCATCACCATCATTATCACCATCGTCATTAATATAACAATGTGGATCCACAGGCAAAGCTAATTACAGATGGCGCTAGCATAGGTCCATCCAATAAATACTACGGTCCGGCTATGTCAAACTTTGTTGCTGTGTATGGTCCGGTTTTCCTACTGTTTTTCTCCAATATCTCGCGTTTTTTTTTCTTTCTCTTATCACTTGTTTTCCAATAATATACCTTATTGTTATATATTTGTTTTTGTTATTATGTAAATTAATATTGAAAATTGACTTGTTGTCTTTTAAATGATTATAATAACATAGAAAAACAGATAAAAGAAAATTTTTTGTGAGATATATTTCGGGCCATTCAAGCCCGGCATCAGTCACAATGAAAAACATTTTTTTTTTCATTGTGACTGATGCCGGGCCCAAATGGCCCGAAATATATCTCACAAAAAAGTTTTGTTTTTATGTTATTTATTTTTAATATAAGGGTTTTTCGGGAATAAATTGAAACCATCATTAAAGCAACCTGGTATGTGACACAAAAGCGTATTTTCAAGAAAAATAATCGAATTACTCGAAAAACTACACAAAAACCATAAAAATTTACTGGAATGACAGATTTTCATGGCCAAATCGACGATACGCCATCTACAGGGATAATTTGACATTGTGAATCCCCATTGACTTACGCTTGGCTTTTATCGCGCCTGATGAAAATCATCGGTAAGACGTAGGATAAAGCGCGCAGCCCAGTAAGTGTGACAGTAAAAAAAGGATGGAAACCCACAAAATCTATGACCAAATGATTGACTCTACGTAACTCCCTGTTACCACTCTCCCAGAACGTCTTGCAATTATTAAAAGATATCGCCTTCAAAATATTTTGTTTCCTTCCAGCAATTCAACAAACAGATCCAGGAGCAGGCGTTCGTGGACCTCATCGGCACCCTCTGCTCCATACTAAAAGAGACCCGCGCGTGCGCACAGCACTACAACAATATGGCGCTACACCATCTCTGGGGCCTCCGTACGTTAATATCGAACAATAATGTAAATAAAGTATAGATTTTTACTACGGAATTTTTAAAATTAAATTAACTGTCACCTGGGCAGTTTTCCCCCCTTTTCCGTCACAGTTCCGAGAATGCGCAGTTGCGTGCGATGCAACGCTATGCCATCTGTGACCAACTTCAAGCCTGTCTTCTGTACTGGTCCACACTGTACGAAACATAAAATAGTGCAGGTCAGATATCCTAAATCTTCGGTACTCTAGCTAGAGTCTACAGATAAGATAAGAGATAGTTTACGGTTATTGACCACACATTCTAGTTAAAATACTTAAACTTTTCCAAGGAAGAATACGTTCAAATGAAAAATATTTGTTACCTCCTGACAATTTTTTTTAATGCTTATGTGTCAGTAAAATGTTTTTCATAACACCTATTCGAAAAACGACAATTGGCTTTAGAGGATAGCGGGAGCCAAAGTAAATTTTACTCTCTTGGGAGATTGCGGTTTCTCTCTTCTGATTGGTCCGCGTTCGTGCTTCTGAGAGATTAGCGTCATTTACCCAAAGAGGTCGAACGCATTATTTCTGAGGAAGCTACTAGCCGGTTAGGCCTTGGCGGTAATGCGCGCTGAAAAAAAAAAACTATATGTGTAATCTTTTCCTTGTCATTCGTTTCTCTCTGTATGATCTTCTCCCTTCTGAAATCCCCCGCCCCGTCAACTTCAGCTTTTTATTGTCCCTTGTTATAGCCCATTTGTATATTTATTATATAGATTTATTAAATTAAATAATATTAAATTATAATAGGGAATGTAGTTACCTAATTCTAGTTCTTTCCTGTTTTTTTTTTCTATTTGCCTTTTAATTAAATTTATTTTTTATCGTTATTTTATTGTACTCGCGGAAGATATATGAGATTATAATTTTCGTTTAGTTGTAGGTACCTAATTGTTATTTAATCAGTGTGCGTCTTTTTACTTTAAAAAAAAAAACTTGACATTGGCGGAACTAATGTGCGGAGTCCACATTATCGGAAGCCAGATAAAATGGCATTGAATTGAATTGAATTCCTTGTCATTTCTTTTTTCTCAGAAAATTTCACGCTAGTCTTCGCTAAGTTATTGCTAATAATAATAACTGAATACATAATAAATGCTGCAGCTAATGTGGAGCAACAAATTACTACCACAAAATACCAGGTACTCGTAGCTTTTTCTTTTTCTCATAGGTAGTGATGAAAAATAGCGTGTATCACTCGGGCCCAAGTAATATTTTGTTCTCGGGTGACGTATATTGAATTCCTCGGTAGGCTCAGGATACTTCTTTAGATACCTTCGCTTCGCTCTGAATTCAAAATAACGCCCTTGATGACCAAAATATTACTCATGGGCCCCTTGTAACACAAGTAACTATTGTACATGTAAACTCTCTTTTGAAACTTTTATAGTTTGGGCTAATCCGGCGAGACGGATATAGAGAAATAGATGAAAGTGACAGATAGACAGACACAAAGACAAACTTTAGAGCTCAGAATAAGAACTACAGTACTCCCAAAGCAATAATACGCATACAAATCTGTAGCCGAGCGACCGGACGTACCACGTGACCTTAGTGATTGTATAGAAAGTGCTTAGACAAGAAAGTGTAAGGAAATACGAACTTTGCCGAACAGTGGCGAAGATTTGTATGCGCATTATTACTTTGGGAGTACTGTACCTTATTCTGTGCTTCAGAGGTGCCATTATATTTGGTGCCGTCTCTTTTTAATTGTTTACCGAGGAAAAAAACTTAAGGATCAATATCTGTTTCTGTATTTTTATTGTTTTATTAGAAATATTATTGATATTAACGGAAATACATTTACTATAGTAATATTTAAGTCTAAGAAGGTGAATTTTCCACTATCCATCGATAATAATGCGCGATGTTGGTGTATACGCTTGGGACGCCCTCGCTGCCGCAGTTTTCTGATCCAAAAGACACGATGCCAATCTGAAATTATAGAAAAATATTGCTCACACCACAGACTGATTAGGCATTATAGTTGTTAGATTCAGCCCACGATCTGGACTGCAATCTATTGTTTTACACTAAAATTGTTTCATCATACGACAGATAACAAATCTGTACAGTGATAGCGAGCATTCATTGTTTTTACTAATCATAGACAACTCCTCAGCCGTGCACTAAAGCATAGACTAAGTATTACTACGTATAGACTAGCAGTTCCCATACGTCAGTCTGTAGCCACAAAAAAGGTGTAAAATTCTAACGAATAAGGACTTATCATGTAAATGTTCAAATACTTATTTTTATTTTTATTTAGGCGACCTGTTTTGTATGACACATCCTCGGGCTAACAAACTATTAATTTTAATAGGAATTTAGAAATAATAGAAATACAAACGCAAGTTATTAATATATAAAATTACGTAACCATCTTAACTCTCATTGTTGGTAAAGATATCGTGGGGTAGGTTCCATTTTACAGTAGGTTCCATTTTACAGTAGGTTCAGTCGCATGTGGAAACCTAGGCTATGTGGCTTTACCTTAAAACATTATAATTTTTGTAAGTACTGTGTCACTTTAGGTTTTAGTTTAGATCGTTCTTTATGTCAACAGGTATCACATCTTTTATTTTCCTATTACGTCTTCTTCTAGTTTTAAGGTGGTTCCTACAGCTGGTGACCGAGGGTTCTACTCAGATGTTAATTTCGTAAAAAAATAGAAAAAATATATGATATCTTACAGAATATGTGGAATGATGTGCATTGATTTATACCAAATCAGGGTCCAATTTAATTAATTAAGTATGCAAAGAAACAAATTGAAACTTAGTCAAATTGACGGTATTATGAATTATGAACAAATGAGTTTCTTTGATTATTTTTGAAGAAGTTTAGGTAAAAATTTTGTTAAGTATTTTAAAACGCCTACTTTGCGCTATCCGGAGACCTAGCGTCAATATAGTTATTTCAATATAGTTTCTGTCGATATTTGTACCGACATAGGTGGACTAAAGATCATTGGCGACTACAACAGCCTTAAAGGGATCTTAGTGCTGTCACTTATTATCTTTCTTTTCATTTAGCACATACTTCCCGTTTTTACTCAATAACAGGGGTGCTTCTCTAAACTCTAAGCACGCGTTTTTGCTCTGCTCGCCTCCATTCTATAACTAACCTTTGCGTCCCAGCACTAAAGCCTTGAAGATAAGCTCGAAAGTATCTCAAGGAAACAAGGAATCTCCCGCACAAACTTCTCGTCTCTTTTCAACAATAGTGGTCCTCTTCCGAACTCTGAGCACGCGTCCCTGTCATGCTTCTTTCCAGATTACACCTAATCTTCATGAAAAGGAACTGACTGCCCAAAGACACGCTTGCAAGTTCGAAAAGAAACAAAGGACTCTCACCTGCATATACTTCCCGTCTCTATTCAGCAAGAGCGGTGCTCCTCCAAACCCTGAGCACGCGTCCCTGCCCTGCTCCCCTCCAGCACAGAGCTGACCTTCGTGCACCGGAACTGACTCCCCAAATATACGCTCGCACGTCGCTAGAGGGACCAGGGGCACGTGGAGTAGCTGTTGCCTGCTTACCTGTGGGGTCAATAAGTTGACAGGGATTATTCTGAAATCAAAACCTATAGGAATAGCAACATATTGCAGAATCTGTGCTGAGACTTAGTTTTTTCGAAAGCGTCATTAGCCGTATTAACACATATTTTATCAGAAAAAGAAGTGACAAGCTAGAGAAGGAATTGCGCATGTCTGGTAAATTTATATGCACCTCATAAAGCTAAATAACCAGATAGTTATGATATCTTATCTAAAAATTACTGTCTACGAGTCTACGAAATCATGTTATTTTTAATTCTAGCAATATTATAAAAACTCGAAACATAACATCATCCAAATCACCTACTTTGACTTTAGCATTGGAGCAATTCCAATGTCACCGTCAAAACACTCACCTGGCTGTTCTGACCGGATAATTTGCCCCATCCGACAAGAGAAGCTCGCTCGTTCAGAACGACTTCCGGCTTGTCGTTCAAGCAGAGCGGCGCTGCTGTCACTGGAATGAAGAGTAAAACTGATTAGTAATTTGTTTATTACGAGTACTATTGTACGTTATTTATTACAAAAGATCTAAAATATTATGATCGATTACTAAAAGAGTCTACAGGTGGTAGAGCTGATGCCGGGCTTGACTGTGAAGGTACCACCATCTTACTTGGAGATTCGGGGGAGAGTAAGAGGAGAGCTCACAGGCAAGAACCAGGAAGCCCACCATCCCTGGGACCGATGGATGGTGGTATATCCATCCCTAATAGCCGGGCCTTATATGGAACAGACTGGTGACGGGCAGCAGCGTCACTGGTGCGAGGGTTCCGGCACCGCGCTCACCAACCGGGAGTGGCCGCCGGGAGTGGCAAAGTCCTGGAAAGGCTTATGTCCAGCAGTGGACGAACTAGGCTGATAGATGACTGAAAGAGTAGACAGTAAGTAATGATTTAATAGAAAGGCAGAAAGAAAGTATATTTATTCTGCCACACAACACAATTAAATACAATTACGAATACCAATATTTCCACATGATTTTAAAATGATTGCATGGCAAAAAGGAACAGGCTCAGCATAATGTTGTGAGCTAGAAGCAGCAATACAATGCTGTTGTTCAGCCCGTCTCTTTTCATTCGAAGAAAACATGAAAATTGCAAATAGACTAAACTATGCATGAAGAAAAACGGTACATAAACAAAAACCAAGTCAAATAAGGATCAACACAACAAATAATAAAATTAAAAGAGATAGACTAAGCCAAACAGAAGAAAACAGTGCAAAATAAAAAAATAATAAAATTGTAAAAATAAAATATGGATATTAAATTGTAGATATTAAAGAGCTGATTGTAAAAATATATACCTTTACTATATTTACTGACATCGATTTCGAGAAATCTTTGAAAATAACAAAAAAATGTATTTCCACCCTTATCTAAACTGGTAGACCCAAAAATATAAAAAAAAAATCGTTTACAGGTCATAACTCGCTTATTACAGAAAAATTAAAGCAATTCTTAAAATGTTGAACACAAATGAGAAATATAAAAAAAATAAAATAAAATGTATTTTATAGAAATCCTATCAAATATCATCAAATAGTAGTTCATAGTAAAAATATGTACACAGTTGGGCTATATTTATTTGCATATGTTTCGAGAAATCCTCGGAAAAATTAATGTCCCCCTTTATCTCCAAATCTGGTAGTTCGAAAAATATTGAAAAAATTATGGTAATATGTGCTTACGTAAAGATTACAGGAAAAATATAGCGGTTGAGAAATTCAACAAGACAAAATAAAAATATTTAACTTTTCATCCACGATACGGCACCCTAGGTACGCGAGTGTGACTCGCACTTGACCGGTTTTTTTTATTTATAGATCTGCGTTTCAGAATATACATATCTTAAATCATGACGATAATTTCATGAAAAGGCAGTATTTTCCATTTCAAGGATAAATAACTGACCCGAGTATTTGATCTCATCCTTGAGCACGATGAGTGCTATATCGTGCCTGAAGATCTTCTGCTCGTACCCAGGGTGCACGACCACGTGCTCCACCTTAATGGCTTGAGTGGGGAGGGCGCAGAAGAAGTCGCTGCAGTCAGGGCTCCGGCTTATGTCCCATTCTCCTACCACTACTGTTGATCTGAGAAAAGAGATGATGGGGCAATTTAGTTCGTTTGAAAACCCACCACAAAATATTTGGTTTTGTTTATGCTACTCGTAGTAAAATGGATGCAGTACTCATACTTATGCCTGTCTCTTAGAACACGTGGCAGAGACCACAAAAATCCACCTTTTTCGCCACTTCCATATCCATCAATCTAGAAGCTTTTTGATTCCCAGAGCTTTTGACCTTGCCCATCCCAATTTGATTGGCATACATTCTTATACGATAACGTAAAGAATGACAATAATAATAGATACGGAATTGTCAGTTATGAATGTAGTATGGTGGCCATTGCCAATCCCATTATTGTATTCAGGTCGTTATATTGTACTTATTTTGTATGTGTATCCACATCAATCTGTAGCATAATTCAAAAATGACTTACCCCCGGTTTATGAAAGGCCAATCAAAGTTAACAGTAGATTAAAAAAACTTTAACCGCAAATAACGGTGAAAATAAAGCATATATGAAGTCTGAATAGTGATGAATCAATAATTAACTTAGTTAATTTTTGAGTTCAATGTAAAATTCCCACTTTTTCTGGCTTAATCCGCAGATAATTATTTTTTTATCTACTGTTAACATTGATTGGCCTTTCAGAAACCGGGGGTTAGCCATATATGTTGTAGTCTGTAGGGAAATAAAAATATAAACAAATTTTCATCAAATAAGTCATGATTCTTCAAGACACGCTGACCTTTTAAATAAACACTACACAATCAATCTTAACAAAACCACAGATTATTCTTAAAGTTACTAACAAAACCTAGACTGTAGAATTCCCATAGCTTTATTTCTAGAAGATTTTTTAAAATTATTTCAGAGAATATACACAATTTCAGTTCAAAGGTTTCATTATTAAGGTATAAGTATAATTTGATCATTCTTTTTTATGATTTTTATATTTTATTTCTGATATGACGTCACTTGAGCATTTCAGGAATTATACTGACTGTGGACTTTTGCCTTGCCTATAAAAAAGTGGTCTGTCTCTGTCTTTTTTCTCATCTGTCATCTATCTGTCAAATCAGTTCGAAGCAAATTATTATAAATTTATCTTGATAGCGAAGGACACATTTTTAAACAGCCTTTTCTCAACTGATGTCACTCGAAGTCAAATGGAAGTTGCAGATTTTTCATAAAAATATTAATTATCATGAGGTTTTTTAGACCACAAGTTCTAAACTACGGCTTATTTAACCAAAATCTCGAATTAACACACTTTTACATAATTTAATTTAAGCGAATTGTAACTCTCAAAATGTAATATTATATCTTTTTCAATGCATGTGCTCGTAAAGGCCCAATTTTTATGCATCAAAACCAAACAGAAAGTCGATTATTTTGCCCTAGGGCTTTAAAATTTTTTTTTTTTAATTATTTACAATGGTTGGCTAACCTGCAGCCTTTCCTGTGTACCATAGACGTTATACTTTTTTTACACCGTTTAACGGCTATGGATACAGTCCTTTTGAGCCAATTATAATTTAAAGTTCACAAGATTATATTTGTTTTCATTTCCTCACACTATGCATTGAAAAATGTAGTATGATACACGGGCGTAAAAGCAATAAATTACTCGGTTACGTTTAAAACACTCGCTACGCTCGTGTTTTAAATCGTCCTCGTAATTTATTCCTTTGCGCCCTTGTAGCATAAACTACTATTTTAAACTTACAACTTGTAGCCTTCCGGTTTCGCCAAGGCGCAGTGTGCTGCTGTAATAATTACTCTCTTGGCTATGATGGACCCGGTGCAAGCAAATCTTACGTTTCCAGACTCTTTATCTGAAACAAATACAACACTATTTTACAAACTGTGTAGACTTCAAACTTTCAATGAGCGTTTTTCCTTATGTCAAATTTAGTGTTAAATAAGATTCCTAGATGGCACTGTCGTATTGTTTAGCAACAGAATCAAAGACAAAATTTGCACCGATTCCAAATAAACCTCAGACCAGTTTATTGGTCTGAGAAATAAACGAAAAATCACTTTGACATTGATTGCTACGAAACACATTTTATCTATGGTGACATGGACAGCGCCATCTGGGGCAAAGCTAAGAACTAAATAAAAAAACAACCAGAAAACCGCTCATTAACAAAAATGTCTGCACAGCTATAATTAGCGTTGTGTTCAGATAAACCTCTAGGCTCTAGGTATGAAACTATTACGTCTGAAGTTGTGATGACAAAAAGTTACACTAAATACTGTTTCTGTCTACGTCTGAGAGAGGAGCTATTGACACGAATTTGTGCAAGGAGCGATGGAGATTTAATTAGGCGATATGTAAATGTTTAATCATCCCTGTTACTCTATTTTGTCCGTCTGTCCGTCTGTCACCAAGCTGTATCTCATGAACCGTGATAGTTAGACAGTTTAAAATATCACAGATGATGTATTTCTGTTGCCGCCAAAACAGCAAATACTAAAAAAACAGAATAAAATAAATACTTAAGGGGCTCCACAATGCTAAACATCAGTTTTGCATTGGATTCAGTTCCGTCAATGAAACTGGTAAAAATTTGGAAAAAATATGGCGTGTTTTTTGACTCACTACAATCATTCATTACACTTTATAAAAAAACATACTTTCAATCTTCTTTTAATTATAATACTTTTAAAAAAGCATGAATTTCACGAAAAAAGCGATTCAGTTTCCGTATTTAAAAACCGATTGAAACGAAACCAACACACGCAGATACTTACTAGAAAAAAAACATCTTTATTACATAAAGAAATTATAGTTAATGTCCTGATGTAGCCGTGATTTCAAAATTACTGAAGTTTTAGAGCAGGATAGACAGTTAAAAAACCAAAGCGTTAGAGCAGGACTGAATTTTAGCATTGTGCAGATCCTTAAGGGGCTCCCATACAACAGACATTTTTTTTGCCGTTTTTAAAGATAATGGTACGGAACCCTTCGTGCGCGAGGCCGTTTTTTTTCCGTAGCGCCTTAAGGAAGAAGGCGAACGCGTTGATGTCTTTTGCAACTAGGATTTAGATTACCAATCTTGTTTGTTTTGTAGCCATATAAGCCTGGTTTTTCTTCAACTTACCAGATTTATGGTTTATTTTCTAAAATATCAGAATATTTCTTAAGGTTCCTTACATCTAATGTTGACAACATAGGATATATAGGATATGAAAATCATAAACATGAAAATTAAATGATGATTGGCAAATTTTAGTCATCAGGAAAACGCAAGTAGGTGAGGTGAGCTGAGTGTGAGGCATAACGTCGTCGCGTAAACGTCTTTACTCGCCCAGATGAAGGCAGTCTAAATCTGCTGAAACTGGTCGGCTTTCCCGATCATAACACGTATTGAGGTGAGCCGTTTTTATATAAATCATGAATTATCCTCAAGTCTCATTTAATTCTATAAAACGCAAGTAAATAAGCATTGGCCTTTAAAAAAAATCATGCAAGTGCTATCATTTTCGCGTTTACGCCGTTTTTAGAAACAATTACGTACTTTTAGGATTTGCTGTGAAACGAATTCACGTTTAAAATAAAACCGGCCAAGTGCGAGTCAGACTCACATACCTAGGGTTCCGTATTGTAGATGATAAATTTAATTTTGTAATTTTTTTCGTGAATTTCTCAACTGCTTTATTTTTCCTGTAATCTATACGTAAACACATATTACAATGATTTTTTTCATATTTTTTGGTCTACCAGTTTTGAAGATAAGGGGGGACATAATTTTTTTATGGTTTTTCAAGGATTTCTCGAAATAGGTGCAATTAAATATAGCCAAACTTAAAAAATTAAATATATTTTTACAGTCAGCTTTTTAACTACAATTTGATACCCATATTTTATTTTATAATTTTTTTTTCCTTTTTTTTCTCATTTGTACTTAATTTTTTTTATCGTTTTAGTTTTCCTGTAATTGGCCAGTTATGATGACAAACATATTTTTGTGGTTTTTTAAAGATTCCTCAAAACCAGTGCCAGTAAATATAGTAACTGTATACAGGGTGAATTTGCGAACATCATCCAAATTCATACTTGAGCCTTGGTAAGTGTTCAGCATCATTAACCAATAACGATTTTTGTAAAATTCATAAAATGAAATTTCGACTCCCCATAGTGATTCATTCAGGACTGGGAGTGAATTACTATGGGAAGTCGAAATTTCATTATACGAATTTCACAAAAATTGTTATCGATTCATGATGCTGATCACTTACCAAGCCTCCAATATGAATTTGGATGATGATCAAAAAGTCACCTTGTATATTTTTAAAATCAAATTTTTAATATATCTACAATTTGATATCTATATTGTATTTTTAGGATAGTATTTTTTATTTTTCTCACTTTTGTTTTGGAAATGTTTTAAACAATGTTTTTTACACCGTAATATGTGGGCAAATTCATGCTATTTTTGTGCCAAATTTCAGGTCTTTATCTGTAACGGTGCTAAAGTTATAAGGCTGTGACATACGGACGTACAGACAACGGAGTCTCACCATAAAGGTTCCTTTTGTACCTTTTAGGTACAGAACCCTAAAAATGCTACGGATGTTAATTTTTAGGAACTTACTGTATCTACTCCTATACTGCAATAAAGTAATTGCAACATCAATAGCAATAATATAAATAGTTATAATATTACATAATAGCACCGCGATTCTGCGCTACGATTGTCCCAATTTATTATAACACCGCTAGAGAGCCAAGCAACAACGTAGTTACTAAATAAGTATCGACCTTATTTCTTAAGCTACGCCCCTTTATCCTGATTGGAAAATAAAATATTATAAATGAAAACGATGTTTTTAATGGTCGTAAATAAAGTATTGTGTGGAACTGAACATAATTAGACATTGGGACACTCGTGCAAAACTATTAAAAAACTCATTTCGTTCGTTTCCTAAACAAGCACTCGTATCCCAATGTCTCAAATTATGTTACAGTTGCAGAAAATACTATTTCATTATTGACATACAAAAGGTCAAATGATACGTTATGTAATTAAGAGTTTCTGAAATGAAAAAGCCCCTGAAGTCTTTAAGAATTTCCTTGAAAACTAAACAGTTCTTACGTGTAAAGCCGATCCTAGCCACCCAAGGATGAGCGCCAATGCCACTGTAGTCCACTCCTCGGACCATACTCTGTCCACACTTCTCCGTCCCCTCGTGGTAGACTTTACCACAGTCACAGGACGGACAGCAGACGTAGTCTTCGCCATTCATGTTGCCACAACTCAGCTGGTTCAACCGATGGAAGTATCTGTCAAGTCATAATTTATTACGCTTATTATATATCATATACAATTAATACAATGTGTAACGGAAAGGTGTAACCATATTGCAAGAGTTTATTCAGTCAATGGTATAGAATTTTTTTTAATATGGAACAAACACTGTATCTCAAAAAAAAATTGTTTCATAGAAAAATGCAATGCCGCTCGGCGGAAATGTATGGAAGGGCAGATTTTTCTTTTGAGATTTAAGGTTTGGCTCCATAGTAAAAGTTGTTCTATGCCATTTACTGAATAAGCTCTTCAAATATGGTTACACTTTTCTGTTACACCTTGTATTTCTTTACGTATGAAATTGCCGAAATTTTCTTACAGATTCATGAGTTCATAGCTCCTGTACCTATGTTGTCAGGTGTTATACTTTGTACCTATATGCGGTCAGGTATTTTACTTAATATCTATGCTATAAGATGTAATACTTAATACTCATGAAGGTGTTATGAAATTGCCGAAATTTTCTTACAGATTCATGAGTTCATAGTTCCTGTAATTCAATAGCTATTTCTATTTATAGGTTTTACATCCACGTATTTTATTTTTATTGTCGATTTGATAACCAAAATTAAAGTTCAAAAAAAGTTCGTCCTAAAATGTCATCCATTATCAAGATTACTCAATTATATACTCAATTTCATACTAAGGTTTTGATAATTGATCGGAGATGTTTGCAATCTCCAATCAATTCTCAAAACTAAGTATGGAATTACACTTACGTGTTCAGAATCAAGACAATGATATTTTTACTTAATACTAGCTATTCTTTAGTTAAAACTATCCCATTCTACGTCAAAGAACAAGACACTTTTTATTTAAGAACATATATTATTTTATTGTCATTAAAGAATATCCTACTAAAAAATATCATCCTTGAAATAAGAATGCCTGTTTTCAGAAACAAAACAAGCAATTATTTAATCAAAACCCTCCCATTATACATTGAAGAACAAGACATTTTTGATTTAAGACTATATTTTATTGTCATTACAGAATATCATTCTTGAAACAATAATGCCTGGTTTGAGAAACAAGAGCAGTAATTCTTTAATCAAAACCCCTTCCATTCTACATTGAAGAAAAAGAAATTTTTGAATTAAGAATAGATTATTTTGTTGTCATTAAAGAATATATTATTCTTGAAACAAGAATGCCTGTTTTCAAAAACAAGACAAGCAATCCTTCAATCAAAACCTTCCCATTCTATATTGAAGGACAAGACATGACCTTTTTGATTTAAAAAATATATTTTATTTTGAAACAAGAATATCTGTTATTAGAAATAAGACAAGTAATTCTTGAATTAATACTATCACATTTTTCATTGAATAACAAGATATTTTGGATCAAAAATAACTTATTTTAATCGAGATATCCCCTTTCTTGAATTAAATATATAAGGTTGATTCAAAATTCAAAGTGTTCAGTATAATATATGAATCAAAGATTATCTTGCATCAAAACAACGTGTTTTGGTTCAAGAATTCTTTTTTTTTCTGTGCAGTGATCACACTTGGCCGGAATCGAACAGGATCCGATTATGTATACGCTGCTGGCTTTAAATAAAAAATAAAAATAAAAAAGTAAATCCATTCATACTTATCAGACGAAAAACAGGAAAGGTCCAATAAATCTCCCAAAAGTTCGCAAGAGCTTATTGGGACACATGACGTGTTCGCTGGACACGATGCCTGTAAAAAGTACAATAAACTATATATTTTTTTTTATACAAATTTTATGCATACATGTTTGAAAAATCTAATAGATATAATAATTTTAAAAGGGTGTGATTTTATCAATTACCTCATAAATGCATTTTCAATGACCTAATAAATAATATTTGTTCCTAAATTAGTAAATCTGTCACCTAAATTGAATCACCAAATAATATCAAAAAGCTTACCTAAATATTAATTGAAAATTACTTGGAAATAATATCAATCATCAAATAATTGTATTGGGTTTCAAAATAATAGAAGTGTCACCTAAATTGAATCACCAAACAATGTTAAAAATGTTAATCTAAAAATTAATGTATCCTCAAGTTTATCATATTTCTGTAAAAATAAAGTCGCCTCGCTCCGCTATGCTTCGCTCGGCTTCCCAAATATACGTCGTCGCACCTTTTTTTAATTTTGGTGAAAGATTTTCGATTTCATACTTTAAGATCTGCCCAATTCTACGAACGTTTTACGCTTTTTGTTGTAGAATTAAGAAACTGATATATTTATTTGATGCCGGATCTACCATTTTGATGATTGAACGAACTAAACGAATTTTTTGAGCGCAGACGTTTTATTCAGGCTACAGGAAAAAGTGATCAAATTATCATTTAAGATATATATTTATATTGATTTAATGATACATACTTAGACACCGTTTTGATTAATATGATGACTAAGTTATTTTTTAGGAATAGTTTATAAATATATTATATAATATTTAACTTTTATGAGCTTTTTATTAGTATAGTGTTATTAAAACAATTAAAAAAATTATTACTCGATATATTTCGGCCCTTTTTTCGGAAATATTTTTAGGAATAGATATTATAATAAGGGTATCGCAGATTAGTTACAAATCTAAATTTAGGTGACAGAAAATATTATTATCATATAAAAAAAATATCAATTGATCGTCTCTGTGACCGAGTGTTAGAGCATTCGCCTACTAACCCAGAGGTCGTAGGTTCAATCCACGGGGTGCACAATAATTTGTGTTCGGTATGCGTTCTTTGGAAGGACGTTAAGCTGTTGGTCTATTTGTGCCCAAAGTACGGCGATAGGGCTCACCACCCATCACAATTGAGACGTAATAATCGTTGGTGAAAAGCGGGTGCACCAAATTTAGACTTTGTCTTGCAATTTAGGGAACGCCTCTGACATCCCCTCGGGGATCTATGTCGTGACGATATGCTATATAAATTCGTTTGAATATAACTGTTTAACATTTCTGCTCCCAAAATAGAAGTTTTTTATAGAAGTCAATATCATCCCCATATTTGGCCCCAGTATTTTTTTGCTTAAAAATTATTATATCTTTCTGTTTATTTTTTTTTTATTCAAAATTTTTGATATTCTGATTTACAGAAACCAATGGAAACTTTGCGATGGCAACATACACAATACATAGGCCATTAATAGAATAACTATTGAGTGAATTTTGAATTCGAGTATTCTGTTTCGATTAATTTGAAAAAGGCGGTTTTTTCACAAATCCGGCTATGATACGCTCTGAAATATTTTTTTATAGAATGCACTTACTCTGTAATCCAAGCCGTTGCTAGGGTCATCATCATTTCTCCCATCTTCCAATGCAATACTCAGCGATATACCTGAAATAACATACAAAAATAACGTTGTTAGTCACCGGAAATAACCACAGCTTTGGGACATCTCTAGCAGCCCAACCACAACGTATTGTAGAGTGCAGTTTTACCAACAATAATTACAATACTAATAATATAAATAAATAATGAAGTTTATAAATAAATATATAACAAATACAATTTTCTTACTTCTCAACACGCGCAACAAATATAAATACAATTCTTTTGTCATCTCCGAAAACCACGTTTTCCTCAAAACGAGACGGCAAACAAACTAAATAATGTTCATGGAAATGGCATAAAAATATTTTTTTTTATTTTTTTTATTATAGTCCATTTACCGATGACCTTGGTAACGATACAATCGAATATCGGACTCGTCCACTTTTCTAATCGAGGCCTGTCATTGTAGTATCGGTAATAATTATGATTATGGGTATTATGAGGTACTGATGCACATTTTCATGGTCAAACCAATGGGATGAGGTGTCATTGCGCACCGTGGTATTGGTATACTAGATATGTTTATACATACAGGTTTTTAAATAAAAAAAAACGAAAGAAGTTAAATAAAATTATGTTTTTTTTTATTTTTGCGAAATCCATCGCTATGAATACTCTAAATATTATTAGAGTGCAATACAAACTAGAAAATATCAATCAGAAACAAACCCAAAGACAAGAATATGAAAAAATTCCCCGGGCCAGGATTCGAACCTGCGACCTCTTGTTATCAAGACAAGCGCGCTACCAATTGCGCCACCGGGGTTCCTACCTAAACCGGCGAATTCTTCCATCATACTTGTCCACTGTTATTTTTGCTTCTGCCTGATATACTAGCTTGTACAACACATATAGAACGCTCACGAGGGCGTTATGTGATTTCACGCCTTGTTCTTAGAAACAGATGGCGCTGTCGTCGCTACAATATTGTTGCTTCAGACAGTTAAGAAATTCACAGTTCTCATTAACTAAGATTATGTTTTTTTTTATTTTTGCGAAATCCATCGCTATGAATACTCTAAATATTATTAGAGTGCAATACAAACTAGAAAATATCAATCAGAAACAAACCCAAAGACAAGAATATGAAAAAATTCCCCGGGCCAGGATTCGAACCTGCGACCTCTTGTTATCAAGACATGCGCGCTACCAATTGCGCCACCGAGGTTCCTACCTAAACCGGCGAATTCTTCCATCATACTTGTCCACTGTTATTTTTGCTTCTGCCTGATATACTAGCTTGTACAACACATATAGAACGCTCACGAGGGCGTTATGTGATTTCACGCCTTGTTCTTAGAAACAGATGGCGCTGTCGTCGCTACAATATTGTTGCTTCAGACAGTTAAGAAATTCACAGTTCTCATTAACTAAGATTATGTTTTTTTATTTTTGCGAAATCCATCGCTATGAATACTCTAAATATTATTAGAGTGCAATACAAACTAGAAAATATCAATCAGAAACAAACCCAAAGACAAGAATATGAAAAAATTCCCCGGGCCAGGATTCGAACCTGCGACCTCTTGTTATCAAGACAAGCGCGCTACCAATTGCGCCACCGAGGTTCCTACCTAAACCGGCGAATTCTTCCATCATACTTGTCCACTGTTATTTTTGCTTCTGCCTGATATACTAGCTTGTACAACACATATAGAACGCTCACGAGGGCGTTATGTGATTTCACGCCTTGTTCTTAGAAACAGATGGCGCTGTCGTCGCTACAATATTGTTGCTTCAGACAGTTAAGAAATTCACAGTTCTCATTAACTAAGATTATGTTTTTTTATTTTTGCGAAATCCATCGCTATGAATACTCTAAATATTATTAGAGTGCAATACAAACTAGAAAATATCAATCAGAAACAAACCCAAAGACAAGAATATGAAAAAATTCCCCGGGCCAGGATTCGATTTTTTCATATTCTTGTCTTTGGGTTTGTTTCTGATTGATATTTTCTAGTTTGTATTGCACTCTAATAATATTTAGAGTATTCATAGCGATGGATTTCGCAAAAATAAAAAAACATAATCTTAGTTAATGAGAACTGTGAATTTCTTAACTGTCTGAAGCAACAATATTGTAGCGACGACAGCGCCATCTGTTTCTAAGAACAAGGCGTGAAATCACATAACGCCCTCGTGAGCGTTCTATATGTGTTGTACAAGCTAGTATATCAGGCAGAAGCAAAAATAACAGTGGACAAGTATGATGGAAGAATTCGCCGGTTTAGGTAGGAACCTCGGTGGCGCAATTGGTAGCGCGCTTGTCTTGATAACAAGAGGTCGCAGGTTCGAATCCTGGCCCGGGGAATTTTTTCATATTCTTGTCTTTGGGTTTGTTTCTGATTGATATTTTCTAGTTTGTATTGCACTCTAATAATATTTAGAGTATTCATAGCGATGGATTTCGCAAAAATAAAAAAACATAATCTTAGTTAATGAGAACTGTGAATTTCTTAACTGTCTGAAGCAACAATATTGTAGCGACGACAGCGCCATCTGTTTCTAAGAACAAGGCGTGAAATCACATAACGCCCTCGTGAGCGTTCTATATGTGTTGTACAAGCTAGTATATCAGGCAGAAGCAAAAATAACAGTGGACAAGTATGATGGAAGAATTCGCCGGTTTAGGTAGGAACCTCGGTGGCGCAATTGGTAGCGCGCTTGTCTTGATAACAAGAGGTCGCAGGTTCGAATCCTGGCCCGGGGAATTTTTTCATATTCTTGTCTTTGGGTTTGTTTCTGATTGATATTTTCTAGTTTGTATTGCACTCTAATAATATTTAGAGTATTCATAGCGATGGATTTCGCAAAAATAAAAAAACATAATCTTAGTTAATGAGAACTGTGAATTTCTTAACTGTCTGAAGCAACAATATTGTAGCGACGACAGCGCCATCTGTTTCTAAGAACAAGGCGTGAAATCACATAACGCCCTCGTGAGCGTTCTATATGTGTTTTACAAGCTAGTATATCAGGCAGAAGCAAAAATAACAGTGGACAAGTATGATGGAAGAATTCGCCGGTTTAGGTAGGAACCTCGGTGGCGCAATTGGTAGCGCGCTTGTCTTGATAACAAGAGGTCGCAGGTTCGAATCCTGGCCCGGGGAATTTTTTCATATTCTTGTCTTTGGGTTTGTTTCTGATTGATATTTTCTAGTTTGTATTGCACTCTAATAATATTTAGAGTATTCATAGCGATGGATTTCGCAAAAATAAAAAAACATAATCTTAGTTAATGAGAACTGTGAATTTCTTAACTGTCTGAAGCAACAATATTGTAGCGACGACAGCGCCATCTGTTTCTAAGAACAAGGCGTGAAATCACATAACGCCCTCGTGAGCGTTCTATATGTGTTGTACAAGCTAGTATATCAGGCAGAAGCAAAAATAACAGTGGACAAGTATGATGGAAGAATTCGCCGGTTTAGGTAGGAACCTCGGTGGCGCAATTGGTAGCGCGCTTGTCTTGATAACAAGAGGTCGCAGGTTCGAATCCTGGCCCGGGGAATTTTTTCATATTCTTGTCTTTGGGTTTGTTTCTGATTGATATTTTCTAGTTTGTATTGCACTCTAATAATATTTAAAGTTAAATAAACATAGTATAGAAAGAGACAAGTAAACAAAAAGATAATAATTTGTTCCTGAAATCTTAATTGCTTTCATAACAAAATTGCTTAATATTGCGGTATTTTTTCTGTATAAGCCAAAATTCCAGATGCTTTTTATTGCTTTTATTTAATTTAAGTAGCTTATGACTAGAGATTGGATAATCGGATGCATATTAACCTAAAGTTCAGATGTTGGCTAACATGGAATGCACTTTTGTATCGAAGAAATACCTCGATTCTGGGTTCAACAAATTTAGTATTTTGTGGAATAGAATTATATTTACCTAGAATTGAATGCATTTATTTACCTGCATAAAGTTGTAAATTAAGACAAAAATAATATTTTCTGAAGCCGCTTTCATACTTTCGTAGCGAAAATTGCATCCGATTATTTTATCTCTTCTTATGACTTATTAAAAAACTTTCTAAAACTAAAGTTACAGGCTACAAAATTGCTATTCTTAGCGTAATTTTCATTGTTTTCAAACCATCATTGTGACTTTATTTCTTTAACTGCTATTCTCACCAAAACTGTTTTATATTGTTTCTTAAAGTTACTGGAACTGAAAAACTGAAATTTTTGCCAATATAGCAGAAATATACCACAACATTTAACAATTTTTTTAGAAAAGCAAGAAGATTTCCGGAGCAAATATCTTTATTTTTTTGTTTACTGGTCCTTTTCCTTAAATACGAGTGGCAAAAAAGCCATTAAATTATGTTTAGTAATTTCATGATATCCCACATGTTTTTTTCAACTTCAGCTCCCTTGCGGCAGTTAAAAACAATAAAATAGGTTTTTATTGGTATTTTTTTCGTTCTTCTGTTTACTTGTAGTAACTTTTCAGTATTCCGCCCAAATGAAAATCCGAAAAACGCAAAATTCCCTCTACGCAACTGAAAATATTTAAAATAAACATGATTAGGTTTTTTATCCTCTGAGCATTAAAAAAACAGGCCAAGTGCGAGTCGGACTCGCGCACGAAGGGTTCCGTACCATTATCTATAAAAATGTCAAAAAAAAACATGTCTGTTGTATAGGAACCCCCTTTCATGTTTATTTAATTCTGTTTTTTAGTATTTGTTGTTATAGCGGCAACAGAAATACATCATCTGTGAAAATTTCAACTGTCTAACTATCACGAATCATGAGATACAGCCTGGTTACAGACGGACAGACAGACGGACATTTTGACACCCTTTGGGTACGGAACCCTAAAATGAGTTATTTGAAAAAAAAATTATATATGGGACCACTGACTGTAGACCAAAAAATGTATGACTAATTTATTTAAATAGATAAATTGGGCTACGATTACAAGCTGGGTCCTTAAAAAAAGTAAAATAACCTAACTTTTCTATATATTTTTTTATTAAATTGGAAAACAAAAATCTACAAAACTCTGTGATCGATTATAAACTAAAAAAAAAAATATTAAATCAGTGAAACACCCAAAATAATGTATCAACAATTTTAAATAATCAACAAAAGATAACCGAATTCGAAGGGTCAAACTTAATTGAGCTTTGTTATTTAGTTAAGGAAGTTTTTGTTGAAGCTACTTTGTTTGTGTTTAATTGGTTAAAAGATATTTTTTAATCCTACATTTTCACTGTGGATAAAAGGTCTCTATAAAAAAGAGGTAAGATTACTCACTGCCAAATTGTGCGTAAACAGTTCCCTGAAGAAAGCATAGAATGAAGATTGTTAATTCCACTTTAAGCATTGTTTTGAACGTTTCAACTGAATTCCACTCACAAAAAAAAACACCTTGAATTTTTAAAACCGTAAACACATCAGAGTTATTTTTAAATAAACTATTTAGTATTAAAGTTTAATATCTACACAGCGGTATCGACTCTAGCGCACAACCACAAAAATGCCACGGTACAAAGCTTCTGTATCGTCTGCCTAAGGCCAGGGGCTGCAAACCATCATGCACTATCCATCGCTTTGGATACTCTAAACATTATTATATTAATAAAGATATATTTTATTCTGTTTTTGAGTTTCATTTGTTTATAAGGGATAAATTGATTATAAAAAACAATAAAACCTATTATACTCGATATAATTCGGCCCGTGGTTTGGGGCCGTCATCTGTCATAATAATTATTATGTACTCTTAATTATGTTTAGAGTATCCAAAGCCATGGATTTCACTATAAATAATATAATCATAGTAAATGACAACAGTGATATTTTAACTGTTAAAGCAACACTTTTGTAGCGTCGACCACCATCTCTGTTTCCTATAAACAAGGCGTGAAATCACATAACGCCCTCGTGAACGTTTTGCATGTGCATCAAGTAGTTACAGAAACTCGGCGGCACTGTGGTGGTTGGCCCGAGGATTTTTCTCACAATATTTATCTTACTTAAAATTTGTTTCTAATGCTTTTATTAATACCAGTAGCTAGACATGATCATAGCACGCCCTCTGTTTTAAAAAAGACCTGTGTCTGTCTCACTACAAACACGTCTTCTACATTTTTTTGTTTCAATATTTATTAAAAGTTTGCCAACCGCTGCTTTTACGGATAGCATGATGGTGTGAATCACCGCAAACCTTTGATACAGATTGTCGATGTGCAGGTATTAATTAAGCACATTCAAACGCAAAAGTACAATGTAGAGTCGTAGGCACACCGAGAGCATGGTATGTCATATTTCTAAACTTTGCTGATTTATGTTCTATGTGTGTAAATATTTGTTTGATTCCCAAATTAATTTCCAAATTCCCAATATTCAATAAGTAATTATGAAACATCGAAAACACGTGAAGTAATTAATTAAGTAACAATGTTTTTAACGTCCGAGTATTAGGTACACAGGTACACATATAATAGCTGTAATAATCAAGAAAATCACATCGAATTTAACACAAAAATATGATACCGGTATAAGATCTGTTATGTTCCAAACTTTTTCTTTATGTTAAACTAATTTATAAGCACAATGCTTTTAATTAAATCGCAAAGGTCGATTGCTACAAAAAATAACAAACATGGTTCACGAAACGAACGAACCGCATCAATTTAATCTTGGTACAAAATCTGTGTTTTTTTACACATCTGATGTCATTCACACCTCGACTTTTGCGAGCGTTTGTACTTGTTCATTTTGGGATCTCGTCTACCTTATGGTTAAGTATTTGTTCATGTGAGAAAATACATGGTATTAGACCTTAAGCTGAGTTAGATAGTACCTAATAACTAGTTATTTGGTTTATAGGTCAGTACGGTTTGACGCAAAAAGTTTGTTAAGGCGATATGCAAAAAAAATACGGGTGATTCTTTTCTGTGTATTTCATGAAATACACAGAAAATTTTAATAAATTTCTGGTATGTGCATTTTGACTATATAATCTAGGGTTTTGAAATTGGAAAACATGTTTGGATAAATTTTCCTCGATAGAAATAATTGTTGAAATGAGGTCTTCAAACACACCTTTTCTTCTCGTTTGACGAATAGGAGCCATATACAGAACTCAAACATATTTTATTAGGTGTGTTTCAACAATATCTAGAGATTTGATATTTGAAATTTTGCTAGCTATTTTAGTTTTTTTAATAAAAATATGAAACCAACTTTTTTCCCTTTTGAAGTTATAAGAGGGGCGGCCCTCTCACACTGCGCGATTTTTCGCTTGGAGTGACAGAGACAAAAATTAAATTCGCATAGCCTCTTAAGGGGTTTACTAGCACCAAATGGGGACTTTCTAAAGCCTACTCCTCGTTTATGACCGAAACAAAAATATTGAAAAAAAAATGTATATGAATAACTCTAACACAACGTATGCAACATTTTCCTTTTGCATACCACCAAAACTTCTAGATATATGAAAAAAAAAACTTTAACCGAATGTTGTTTTTTGGCTTGAATTCCCTACTGCTCTTAACTGTTTTAGTCAATTTAATTCATGTATGCTTTGAGTAATAGATAAACTTGATAGCTATAAGCATAACATAGTATTATTCAATTGAACAATCACGTCATGTGAAAAGTATTATTTTCTCCTATTTCGCCCTATCAAGGACGCAGCGAGCGTCGTAACAGCTACTATGTATTACGCGCTGATATAAACGTTATTTCAATGTCATTTCCGTCGATATTTGTACCGACAAATATCAAGCAGCTAATTTGGCGACACTAATCACCTTAAGGGCCTGTTTCACCAATTGCAGTGGCAAATAAATCGAAAGATGTGACAAAAACAATGTATTATGTAGAAACTTACGATCTGGATAACTAATCAGCAAGTAGCGATATAGGCACTAAGTGTAAGTAGGTATATAATGTTCATAAAGCTGTATTTCTGAAATCATATACCTTTCAAGTTTGCATCTACGTTTCAAGTAGATGAAGACTTAGATATAGGATATTTTAAAAAAATATAAATATACTGATAAATAAGATAAACAAATACAAGGAAATCTCAAGATATATTTCGGGTCCGACCTGGACCCGGCATCAGTTGAGTATCTTAATTAAAATAAATAGACATTGACATATATATAATAAAAGTACATGACATGACAGGTTATGACCTAGACTACCTATTTACAATCTATCTTAATATTAACTTATTATAAAAGGAGAGAATATTAACTGTAGTGCTTTCCTGGTTTCTTGCCGTGTAGAAGCTCTTGATGTCTTCTTACTTAATATGATATATAATCTCGCAGGGGCGAATAAATTTTTAAAAAATATACACTATAACAGCTTTTAAAGTTTTTAAAAAAATATATAAATATACTGATAAATAAGATAAACAAATACAAGGAAATCTCAAGATATATTTCGGTCCAGGTAGGATCCCTATTCAAGATTTTTGTTTTGAGGTTTTTCGATATATTCTGAGGACCGACGAAAAGAAAGGCAGACCGAGCCATGAGCTTTCCATTTTTGAACAGAATTACTTTTTAAACCACGGGCATAATCCAATGTTCCTGTTGCCAGGAACAATCAACCACCCATCCCCGTTTCCACCATATCTTGGTATCAAAGGGGGAAGCCGGGAGAACATGCTGAAGGCGGGCCTTTTCTCTTCTTTTGCCCGCCGGCTCTTCTTGAGTCCCCCTACGCTGGATACTATTTTGCTGGACTAAGTCCCAGCCACCTCTCCCCCTTTCAAGAGGGTGTGGCCTACTTCTAGCACTGCTGTTTTAGCAAGAAAAAGAGCCGATAAACAAAAAAAATGAAGCGCGTTGTGCCAGAAACACAGCCGTAAATAATTTAAGTGGATACTGCTTATGCCTCTTTACTCAATCGCAGCGAAAGGAATCAATGGCCAAATATAATATGAGCACACGTGTCAATAGCGGCGCATTCTCTTACGAGGTCCTTTTAACATTTTTATTATTCCGATTAACTATTAACAAATAATAAACGATCAAAAATCTTAATAAACTATAATCAGAAATCAAATTATTCTTCGTTGAAAATTTCGGGCGGCTATTCTGGCGAGTGCGAAAAAATTTGCTACGGCAGATTTCGGGTGATTTTACAAGGGATTTTCTACGAAAATGATTGATTTTTCTGCTTATGCAACACGCCAGAATCGCCGTTCAGACGTAATTTACAAGTTCTGAACATAGAATATACGTATAATGCCCTTACCGAGATGCGAACAAAGATGTACCCACATAAAAAAAAAAAACAATAAATCAATGACCCTATAGGTAAAGTCAATGCAATAAATACATCTTTTAATATCACTTTCTGTATAGTAAAATAAAAATGACCTTTTTTTTATGGAATCAAATTCAAAAAAGGCGACTTCATTTTTCAAGCCAATGATGTGCGACTTTTTAAAATTTTGTTAGCAGTACCTATTATAATTCCCTAACCTAACCATTAATCACTCCTATTTAACAGTTGCTAGTTTCGTATACAATGCGGTTTTGGGGACAAATCTGACAATGGCGCGTTTATTTCCGAAATTCCACTGCGTATAATTGTACGAAGTTATCCTATTATCTGATTAGGAAGTAATTTTTCACGTGCTCCAAACAATGAAGCTGTCACCGAAATGAAACGCACGCGCACCGGCCTGTGACCCGCTTTATGCGGACGTGTCTTTCTAGCTATAATTCATTAAGGTGCCTCTTCCCGGGTCATCCAAAAATGACTCCTATTGATAAAGTCTTAAGCGGTTATTTAAACTTTAAGAACAACTTCATTGCAGAGAATCATTCTTGCGTATAAGGAACAGCATGAAAATACTGTCCAAGGTCCATACACCGTCCCCGACGTAGGAGACGGGTCACTCCAAATGTCATTGAATCCCCGTTAAACACGAGGCCCTCAACCTCGGTCGTCACTGTCACTAAGATCTCAGCAAACACTGCGTCAACCACGCCTCTACCTCAGACAACCGAGTCGCTTCTTTCCAATAGAGCACACACCATCAACGTCTTGAGCCGAGGTCCCCCAACTGGGGGCCCTCAGCGATTGTTGATTAAGAGGCTATGCGAATTTTATTTTTGTCACTGTCACTTCAAGGGAAAACACGCTCAGTGCGAGAGGGGCGGATTCAGGGCCAAAGCGAAAAATTTTAGTTTTATAATGTTTATAAAAAAACTAAAATAGCTAGCAAAATTTCAAATTTCATATCTCTAGATATTGTTGAAACACACCTAAAAAAATATGTCTGAGTTCTGTATATGGTTCCTATTCGTCAAACGAGGAGAGAAAGTGTGTTTGAAGACCTCATTTCAACAATTATTTCTATCGAGGAAAATTTATTCAAACATGTTTTCCAATTTCAAAACCCTAGATTATGTAGTCAAAATGCATATACCAGAAATTTATAAAAAAATTTTGTGTATTTCATGAAATACACAGGAAAGAAACACCCGTATTTTTTTCGCATATCGCCTTAAAATTCCACAGGAGGTGAACATTCTCGGCGTTCCCTCCTTTTGTCCGGGTAAATGTGTAAAGGCCAGATGGCCAAGAGCGTAGTAAGTCATTAAAAAAAAAACTGTCCAAAGTCTGTTTTAGACTAAAATTGGTCATACCTTAGAAACCACTTATGTTATTTATATGGTTTTGTTTATTACAATTATTGCTAGAAGTGTAAATCTAAATAGTTTTTACCTATGTACCTTTTACATATATCAATAATAAGGGATGTTGCGAGATTAGTGGGTGCCTGCGCAGGAAGCAACGACACGACGACGGGAGACAGTTTCAAGGTCATTTGGGACTACCTGTGCCTTAATATGCAGCTAATAGGGATAAAACAAAAGCTAGTAAAAGGAATTAAAGGAATTAAGAAGTCAGCCAAATTGTTCTTTTAGGCATGTTTTAAAGTTAGGCTATGAATTAGGCATAACAGAAAATGTTAATGTTATTTTTATTAATAATTGAAAAGTTAATACTTTTTGCTGCTTTTAACATAAAATACATACTACAAATTTTTTGTATAAATTCAAAAGGCAAAAATTGCGATCAGGAGCATTGTTCGGTATTGTAAATAGAATATGTGACTTTATTTTCGTAGCTTGCATACCTAGAGTTATTGATTCTCAATTATGTCGCCATAAACTTCCTGGATGGATCTATGGTTCAGGTCCCCTGTACGGTGTACGGGTTAATGGAATAAAAAGCAAAATCAAAAACTTTCGGTTGTTATTAAAACGCTTTAACAATGTGTTACACCAAATAGTACTCTACGAATAAATTAATAATAAACAACACTCTGAACTTATCAACAAACATAAATAGACCAACATCCCATCGTAAAATTCTGAACCTATCTGTTTTTTAATCGAAATTGTGATTTAAATGAAAGATTACACATGCATTACTCCGCCGCGGGAATCTGCTGAAACTGGTCGGATATCCCGATCAAAAATAGTGAGGTGAGCCGTTTTGTAATAATCATATTGTAATTCATCATTTTAATGAATTCTAACCAATTTTCGTTAAAATTAATGAATTACAACATAATTGCGGTTCCTAGTTCCCATTCGTAACCCTTATTACAACATCCTAACGGCTTAATTTGCGTCCTTCGTGAAATGAACGGAGTAAGAAGGTACTTATGCCAAGATTTTGCATGGCAACCCTATGGCGGTGTATGACCCCAGGTGTAATCTTTCATTTAAATCACATTTGGATTAAAAAACAGATACATGCAGAATGTTACGGTGGGATCTTGAGCTAGAAGTAACCTTACAACTTATTAAATAGAATATAAACAAAAGTCATCTTGTATACATAGTTGTTACCAGAAGCTAAATTACTCCTTACATTGAAAGTTAATTGAAAATATTAAGCCAATTTTTTTGGAACGTATCTAGTCTTGAATTCAACTGAAAAATAACAGGTGGATCAACAGATAGACTTTGACTGCTACTCCTTAATGCTTAACACCATTTCATGCACTTGTGTGCGACACGTATGTGTGAGCGTTATTTGTTCATGAAACGAATGGCTTTAGGCAATAATACTACATAAATAAATTCAATATAATCTCATGTGTTTGTCTATATATCCAGTGCATAAATTGAAACATTTCAGTTTTTATGGGCTAAACTTATCACCCCAGTTTTACTTATCAATCTATCTAATGTGAAGATACAACGTGTAACAGAAAGGTGTAACCATATTTAAAGAGCTTATTCAGTCAATGGTATAGAACAACTTTTACTATGAAATAAAACCTGTACCTCAAAAAAAAGATCAACTGTTTCATAGAAAAATTCAATGCCGCTCGGGCAAAATGTATGAAAGGACAGATATTTTTTCTGAGATTTCTGTACCATTGACTGAACAAGCTCTTAAAATATGGTTACGCCTTTCTGTTACACGTTGTATATGTCGTGGGCAGAGCGTAGAATTGGGCAGATCATAAAATATGAAATCGAAAATCTTTCACCAAAAGTCAAAAATAGGAGCGACGACAAGCGTGATAGGTTTTCATGTAACTTACATAAACTGGGAAGCCGAGCGAAGCATAGCAGAGCGAGTAAACTGTCCTAGTTTTAACAGAAATATTATGATCTGCCCAGACAGATCATGATATGCCCAATTCTACGATGTGCTGGCGACATCTATATGAAGTCTTTTCCTCGAGAGGTTCGCAACAGTAGACATGTCATGTATTCACATTAGTGCAGTCGGACAGTCGTCTAAGAAGGCTGCAGCATGGAGTTTCCACCAGTAACGATAGCAAGATGGCTCCGAAGACAGAAACCAGCGTTATTCCAGTGTAATATGACCACTGAAAACAAGGAAATGAATTGCTTTAAGAGGCTATGCGAATTTTATTTTTGTCACTATCACTAAAAGCGAAAAATCACGTAGTGCGAGAGGGGCGGATTCTGGGCAAAAAGGAAAAAAGTTGGTTTTATATTTTTATTAAAAAAACTAAAATAGCTAGCAAAATTCCAAATATCAAATCTCTAGATTTTGTTGATACACACCTAATAAAATATATTTGAATTCTGTATATGGTTCCCATTCGTCAAACGAGGAGAAAAAGTGTGTTTGAAGACCTCATTTCAACAATTATTTCTATCGAGGAAAATTTATCCAAACATGTTTTCCAATTTCAAAACCCTAGAATATATAGTCAAAATGCAATTTTCTGTGTATTTTATGAAGTATACAGAAAAGAAACACCCCTATTTTTTTCGCATATCGCCTTAATAACTGAAATAGGGGATAGATGGAACACGCGCGAAGTTCATAAAATGCCTAAAACAATCAGTCATGTATGAGACCCTTCTCCCGCTGAAGATAGTCTACCGACTGTAACAGGCCTCCTAAAACATAATCCTGTATTTGTCCCTGGAAACTGATGTAGATTTAGATAACCCTGACGCTAACTTTTGAGCAAATAATTTTTAAAAATAAGAAAGTAGATATTACCAATGAAACTGAATCCATAGACAAAGCAGTTTCAGTGGACAGCAGAAGATATCTAGCTATTACGCCATGTAACAGCAGCATCCCGTAGCTGAGCCTGCTCAAAGCTGCCACGAAGCTATTGTTCAAAAATTGCCGGGAAATATCTGGAACAAAAACAGTTGGCTTTCTACTTTTCAAACTCAAAATAATAATTTATTATTATAAGTGTAGTTATAAAGATATTTAAGAGTCTGCCTAATAGTAGTCATATACCGCATAAATAAAACGTTTTTCACCTCGTATGATTTAAGAGCGGTTTCGCAGCTGGTTTGTAAATAACCCGCCTTTTCCTAATTAATCGAAACAGAACACTTAAGGCGCTACGGAAAAAAATCGACACATATCTACTTCAGTAAATAATGTATTATTTCAATAAAAAAAGTATATTGTTTTTTTAGGGATCTGTTCAAACAGAAACGCGATTGGAGAAATTGGACTTTTTGAAAATTGGAACTTAAAATTATTTTAAATTCAAAATTTTTGATGTTCTAATTAACAGAAACCAATGGAAACTTTGGTATGGCAACATACACAATACAAAGGAAATAAGGTTTTATTGAATAACTATGGAGTGAATTTTGAATTCAAGTGTTCTCCTCCGATTAATTAGAAAAAGGCGGGTTTTTACAATCCGGCTGCGAAACCGCTCTTAAGATGTAATCACCCAGCAACATGAAAATAAACTTCATTGGCCTCACGATTTCATAAATTTTACCTCGGTGTAATTTAAAATATGCCGCCAGCTGATTGGAAAACACTGAAACATCACCAAAAATTATTTAACGGAACACTAAAAATAATAATGAAGACTGCTTTATTTAGTGTAGACGATAATATAACATAGACAACTATACAAAAGTTATTTGTCAAAACAGACAACTCTTCATATTCCATGCTTTAAAAGAGCCTGATTCATAACAATATACTCACGGGTGCACCTAGTAGCTAAAACAACTGTCGGCCAAACAAGAGCTGCAGTCCAGAAGCCGTGGGCTAGCGCGGATAACGCCACGTTCAGAACTCCAAAACTCGAAGCGAGCCAGGGTCTGACGATTACAGCAGGGATGGTTGCAGCTGACAGTGTCCATAGGCAAATGGATTTGGACTGAAAGACACAAACATGCAACGTAAATAGAAAAAACAACAGGTAAATTAAAACTGGAGTTTGAGTCAGAATTGCACCTAGACAGAGTAAATATATTTATAGAGTAGTGAATCTTAGTACAAACACTCAAATTCAAACTCACACAAGCAGACGCGTGCTCTACACGCCGCCGCCGCCGCGCCGAGATTTGTTAGGAGACTCCCTCGAACTTCGCTTAGGCGGTGTAGAGCACGCATCTGTGTGCGTGAGTTTGAATCTGAGGGTTAATTAATAAGATTTACTACTCAATAAATAAATTTACTCTGACCTAGGGTTAATTTACTCACGACACTCGCCTTGATAATGCCGAAATTGTATCGGTGAAATGGTTTGCATATTATTATAGTCAACAATAATCACACGTGAGTGTTCAAGCCGTATGTAATAATAATAATTTACTATATGTAAATTGTCTGCCCCTCCTAATTTAGCTATAACTACGAGTAACTCCACAATTTAGTACTCTTAACATGTCTTCGTTTGTAATATGAAATTGCTGTTTTCTATAGAGAATTTGAAGGAAACTCAGTTTTCAGTACTAACATTTTTGAATTTTTTTAGGAATGACCAGTCCAAATTATGTAATTTCTTATGTGTATGAATGAGGCAACATTAAGATAACAGCAACATTAATTTAATTTTTAAAAAGTGTCAGCTGTAAAAAATTATTACGAATAGATGGATGGCATTTAGGACTAACGGTTTTTGAATATTTAATTTTGGATATCAAACTGACAGTAAAAACAAAATTTAATACGTAGATGTAAAACATTGAAATCAACCTTCAAAGAAAAAACAAATAATGGAAATAGCTATTGAATTACAGGAATTATGAACTCATGAATCTGTAAGAAAATTTCGGCAATTTCATATGTAAAAACCTATTATTGTTAAGTATAAGCTGTTTCTTATTCTGTGATATTTAAACTTGTACGTACCTTTGAAACGGATAAACTTTCACCATACTTGTGAACCAGCCACCCAGTCAATACTCCTAGGAAATATGGAGTTACCCTCGCAAAAGGACGATCAATAAGTGTCGCGTACGCAGCGTATGAGCTACTCCAACTGAAATATAACGAATATAAAAGCCGATTCAATAATAATAAAATTCTTACTGAAATTTAACAAACATAAAAAGCCGATTCAATAATAATTAATTAATTCATTGGGGGCTTGTCCAAATAAATGTTAATGACATTACTAAATTAATTTGATGAGATTCAAATATGTTAATATGATACATCGTAAAGCAAATAAAATAGCACTTAAGGTTAAACTTCAGTCGCTCGGTACAAAGTGCACAACTTAACTTTGATTTTCTTGTTAAGAAGTTAAAAGTGAAAGAGATACAATTTGTGGCAATTTACGCCAATAGTTCTGGATAAGTAAGGTATATAACATGCACAATTAGTCATGATTTTGTCCAAACAAGCTTAAAATGCTGTTGTAAGATTGGTTCGACAAAATCATGTCTAATTGTGCATTAAATTTCAATTTGTTCATTCATAAACCTAACTTTTACTGAACTATTAGCGCGAATTGCCGTAGACCAATATATAACAAGAAAAACAATGTTAAGTTGTGCACTTTGTGCCGAGTGACTGATGTTTAGCCTTAATAAATTAAAAAGCAATATTTCTGTTTTCATCTCATTGGTTAATAAGTTCAGAAAGAAAGACAAAGTATTTCATGACCAGTGAAATATATATAAAAAAAATACTTAAAACTAACAAAAAACTAACAACACACTTGTATATTAAGCGACCCAAGAAACCCCATTTCCAAGGCTAAATAATACTTTAATATTTTTTTATCATCTTCATTTTGGAGCACGTTGGGGTGTTCAAACCCCCGCAAATGTTACAGGGAGTCCTGAGAACACGCAAATGATGGAATATTATCAAATCGCATACATTTTTTATTAACAGTGTCTTTTTCAAAAGTCAAACCCACTTAACTTTCTCATTTTTCAAAGGAAATACTTTATATTTTATATTCCTTATGTGTCATTAATTTACACTCTATTCGACTGATGACCACTCCATAGAAGGAGCCGAAATATATCGTATTAATTGTTTTTTTGTAGTTTATATATTATATGTATTACATAACTCAAAGGAATTTTTTAAATTTTTGAACATTTTTCTTACTTACTGGACTATAGCTACATACGCGTAAAACTTATCTAGTAGCTGCCATTATTGCCCCATATTAATCTACTGCAGATAGATAAATTGACAAACCAAAATAAAAACAGAAGGTCGGAGGAACAAACTAAAACAACTGATGATTGATGGATAGACAATACACATAGATATCTTATAATATTATTATATACAGATCAATGACAATATAGCAGGAAACGGAAGTCATAAAATAAACCTTCGTTTATGTAAATGAATCCCATTACTTGATAGACTATGGGCACATTGTAATTTAAAACAACTGAATGAGTTAACTACAATTATCACATAAAATAAATACCCATATCGTTACGATATGTAGCTCTGAGGGAGTATCAGGTTTGATTCGAGTGTCAGTACACTCTTTTCACTCGTAAGCTTATAACTGTGCCGATCGGCACAGGTAAGTCAAGGTCACGGCAACCGTTCAGTATGAGTAGTATTTATATTATATTATATACAATATGGATATCGTTGGAAAGCTAGAAAGACAAACAATAAAAAATTTAAAAAAAAATACGACACTAATAAAAAATTAAAAATTGAGGGTTGTTGTTTCTGATCTAAACTTTATGCCCCGCTTCATTTTTAGGGTTCCGTACCCAGAGGGTAATCAACTGGACCCTATTACTAAGACTCCGCTGTCCGTCTGTCTGTCCGTCTGTCACCAGACCTGTCATGAACCGTGATAGTAAGACAGTTGAAATTTTCACAGATGATGTATTTCTGTTGCCGCTATAACAACAAATACTACAAAACAGAATAAAATAAATATTTAAGGGAGCTCCCATACAACAGACATGTTTTTTTTGCCGTTTTTATAGATAATGGTACGGAACCCTTTTTTTAAAAAGGCCGGTTTTTTATTTTATTTGATGACCATAAATTAAAATAAATCAATTTTTATTGCAGACTTTATGAATTTTTCAATTAATTTTATAATATCAGTTAATTTTATTATACTGTTATCAGCGCAAATCTATTATAATAAATACAAACCTATGTATTTGATACTTAATAATATATCCCGATGATGATACATTAATTATTAAGACATTGTTTTATATTGTTTGTGACTACATTTTGGCGACAGATCTACCATTTTGCGGGCAAACCCTATTTTTAAGAAATTCAAAACTAATTAAATTGGCGACAGCTTAAGTCATACCCATACATAAAATAGTACGATTAGCACATATTTTTGACTATTGATGCCTCCTAAGCTAAATACATAAAAGCATTAATAATCCAAACGCATGTTACAAATTACGTTATTATTCTTAAATCTGTTTTCTGTACCTATTAGTTAGATTATGCTAGTTAAAGTTAAATTACATAAGAAAAAATTTTAATTAGACAGTTTTAGTTATCGAAAATGATCTAGTTAATTAATTACTGAGCAAATAAATTTAGCAAAAGTATGCAGTTTTACTTGATCAAATTAAATGATCGAATACTTACATCACTGCCTGGTTCCTCCAGGAAGTGATGAGGTCTGTAGCAACGGCTGCCATGGCAACCGCTACAGCAACTGCCCCCCTCCCTCCTCGACCAGGCAAGAAGCTAAGAAGCAGTGCGCCTAGACAATGGAGCTGAGTCTCCACCGACAGATACCAAGAGATCTGCATGCACTGGGGGAACATAAAAGTGGGACACGATGTAGTTTTAATATCATCATCAGTCTATGCACTGCTGGAAATAGAGCATTACTCTGACCTTAAGACTGTACCTGAGCCTAGAGCATGACCAACTCCAGGCTATCTAGGATTCGTATGAAGAAATTCGGACTCTCCTTGTATTGAAAAAAATATATTTGGTTTATTAATCGTTTCTCTTAAGGATCTTACGTATAAACAATGTTCTATGATTTATACTTTTGTCAAAAAAAAATGTTTTGTACCCTCTTTTTTTTTCATAAAATAGGTAATAGAAATATGAAGGTATATCACCTAAATTCAATATTTTTTTCCCTACAAAATATTTCAGTATTAGCTAAAACCACACCAATTTGTTGTTTCGCTGCGTGATCACTAGTATTACGCGTCCAAGAAAAAGAGGTCAAAGAGCCAACAAATAATCGCCTCTATGAAAAGCAAATAAAGTCTTTGCCATTAGACTTATTGTGCTGCGGGCCTATTGTGTATCTCTAGTTGCCTTCTGGACTGGGTGTCTATCATCAAAAACATAGATATACTATCGAATTCCGATGTCCTAAGGATATTTTCGCACTTGAAGTGACGACACAGATTGTTAATAGTTCAATACCCACTAAAGGCAATTTTGAAATTTCAGTTTTTAGCTATGTTTTTGATGATAGGCACCTCGTGCAGTTGGCAACTAAAGATACAGAATAGGGGGGCTGGTACCCGTCCAGCCCCCCTATTCTGTATCTTAAATGTAAAAAATGTAAATGATCCTGTACAACTTTAAAGCATGTTTATAGTTGTTGTATAGGTAGGATCATTTACAAATTATTGCATAAAATAACACCACTAGGCTAGAAATGCCTAGTGAATATTAAGCTATTGTCGCCTAATTACATAAATCATATTAATTTAATAGGTTTTATTAAATAATTAGAAAAACAATCAAAAGTTGTGTGTTTGGGAACGAAATCCATCACCTGAATACTCGAATTCGAATCGAGTTACAGAGGATCTCCTTTTATGACCTCGAGACGATTCCACTATATCTTAGTAGTAACTAGCGAATTGTTCTTGCATGCATGATGTTTCGTCTTCTGCATCAGTCAACACTTGTGACCTTCTCATCGCTCACAACGCCGTTTTGTGGTCGACCTCGCCTTCCTCAATAGTTGTCGATTCTTTGGCAGATGACTATTTTAGAAATAATTTTCCAAGTCGGCACGTGATATACTCAAAGATAGTTGGTATAAGCAGCTCGAAATCGTTTCAAATGTATTATTTCGAACTAGATATGCTACTTCCTTACCCTATCGGCCTCATTATAGAAGTTGTTTATATATAGGATGTTCTTCCACCAATGAGAGTCGCAGGTGGTGTGGTCTCTATCTGGCAGCTCCATTGGGAAGATCCTGCTTGACGCTCTCGAGAGAACTGCTCCCAAAAAGATCGTGTAGGCGTATAGTGGCAGCAATCTGACAGAGAGATAATAGTTAGTCATAGCAAAAAGAATGATTTACTTTTGATTTACTTTAAGTAATTAAAACGGACAATTCAATTACAATAATTAAAGATAGTACACAAACACAAACACAAAACGGTACAATCAAAACAAATAAGAATAACACATCAAGTCAGAAACAGTCCCTCTCACAAAAGCAGTCTGAGCTTTTAGTACGTGTATAAAGTCACTTTATCCTCTATTTTTGAGGATGATCAGAAGTGTCTGTCTCAAGAAGCTATAAGTTGTATAAACTTCTTGGTCTGTCCTGTCTTTATCACTGTACTGTCAGTTTGCCCTACCGCCCTGACTCCATGCAGAAAATAGGTCGAAACTGTTCCAAAACCGAATTAGAGCACCCCGACTCAACGCAGTCTTGTGGTGTGTACCCCTTGTAACCCTAGAGTGTATACAAAAAGCTGGTGGCGCGAAAGGAGGGCAGCCCTCGCCAAGAGTAACAAAGTATAGGCACCCGTGCAAACCATAGCGGCTGAGGCTGGTCGCCGGCAGCAGCAGCTTAATAAAAGTAAGTAAGCAGGTTTGTCCGTTTGTCCAGATAAAACTCAGAAACGAAACTCTGCAGCCCTATAAGGGTTATATGGTATAGTAGTCCTTACCCCCCTCCATGAATGAGGTTTCAGTTTGTAACTGCAGGACTTGGGTTCCGAGATATAGGTGCCAAAACATAAATGTCTTGAGATAAGCGCCTTAACCAAATTGGTGAGCAAACTTTTCTTGGGATTTCTGCTTAGCGCTTTACACAGGCGTTCTACACGTTCTACACAGGCGTCCACTAGTAATAAAGAAAACGTTACATTTTTGTGATGGTGGTGAACAAGTTTCACAAAGAAAAAGGAAAATAAATAAAAAATTGGGCCCATAGTAAATATGTATAATTATTATTTGAAAAAAAGTAAAAACATAAACATTTGTATGCTATTACTTAATTTTCCGGATGTTTTTGAATGTATGTAATTAAATGGTTAAAATCAAAACAATCACCGTTATGAAAAAGAAAGATCCTTATTTCAAATTATGTACGGACACTATCACGACAGGCTCCCAACTAGCAGTTCTTATTGCAGCGTCATAGCCGTTAAATTGTTTATAAATCGGGAGTTTGAACTGCAGGCGTCTTTACATTCATCACAAGAATTGCAACGATATTGTATGAATAATTAAATTCCTACCTCACAGCTCTGTTAGTAACAAAGCAGATGAACTGCAGGATGTGCCCACACTTTCCTCCAAAGCTGACCAGCTCTTTCAGGGTGTAGTGACTCCGGAGATAAAAAAAATGGTGGGAGCTAAGGATACCACTGGAAAAAGTAAACTGACCAATAAATATTTGCTGCACTATCAAACAAATAAAATACTATAATTTTGTTTACCAATAATAAAAATAATGACTCACCTTACGAAAATTAAAGTATCAAAAGCAAGAGTTCCAGTAGCCAAAACGTTGAAGGCCTTCTTATGTTTAACTGGATCACCACCATTTTCTGTAAAAGCAAAAGATTTACGTCGATATGTCTTTTCAACTTATTGGTTTATTTCACAAAGTATGCTATCGTAAAAATATACACATCTATATAGGTATTACCTGATAAATAAAATACTATCAACGTGACATGCACAAATATAATCCATAAGGTAGAAGTAATTTTCAATCCATGAACGATTGACAAATTTCTATTGGTGAGATTTGTGTTAAAGATACTGTTCCAGCTATACCTTAGAGAAAAACAACACAAGACACTTTTCAAGAAGTCTTTTCTCTTACATTTACTCTTCTTTTCTATACTAAAACTTGCATATGAGCTGTTGAATTTCATCCTAGGGCATGCTGGGAGATTTTCAAGTTTCTGAGGGTTTCTACTCTGGGTACACTGTTTTCTGTACTTCCCACACCGATTGCAGCAGCTTTCAATTTTCCTCTCATCAACAGCAATTACGTCCAAGGTAATCGAGGGAGGATTTGCATCAGGTTTTAGTACCTTTTTCACTGTAGCTAAGTTTATATGATTCGAATTATTTATATTGTTTATTGTTAATGTTTCCAATCCGACATTCATTTCTGACTTTGGCATTATTGCTTTTGGTACTTCGTAATTTCGTTTTCTATGAACTTCTATGTGGTTGTTAAACTTTTCGTTTGCATCATGTTCTTTTAATGGTGTATCAGCATCTAGCTTTTGTATATCAAAACTCATTGTCCGAAGTTGACTTGGTTTTAGCTTTATTAGATCAAAATCTACGGCCGAGGCTATTACTATTACTATCAACAGAGAGACCGTAAAAAAAATGAGCACTAAGGCTGTAGCATCATTTTTTAGATCATACGCGTCGTCGATTTTTCTCACTGAAGATATTTGAAGAGATCTTGGGACGGTTTTGTTGGTCCTCAAATGATCTGTGATCATAATAGAGAAATCCAAGATAGCATGAATATCGTCAGGTAAGCAGGCTGTAGGTAGACATAAGCCTAGCGTGATGCTGTGTGACTGGAAAACGAAAAGGGACATCTTGATGTTTAATTATTAATTTGAAAGTATTAGTAGATGTACTTGTCGCAGTGGATGTTCGAATTCATAAAAAAGAACGTCACTTAACATAAAATACAAACATGTTTATGTATCTATTGACTTACCTTAACCATGGCAGGTTTAGTGATATTTAACACCAACCTTACGGTGTTAAATGAGAGTGAAAAAGGGGGTGTATTTTCTTGTATAATTTGATCAGTTTTTTTATCACGTTGGCTCAAGTGCCAATCATCTTCTGGACCTGTAAAAAATTAAAAGGTCCTGGTATTTTACAAGAGTAAAATGTAAAAATATATCTAGAAAGCTCAGAACAAATCAATGCTAGATAGCTACTTTTCTGAAGAACTATTATTTAAAAATTATTAAAAAGGACTGAGAAAATTATTAAAAATTAAAAAAAATTACAACTTTTGAATTACAATTGTTAGCCCAATAGTTTTCATTTTATTCTAATGACCCATCGAAGACAAACCAATGCGCATCTAAAATGTTTTATTAAAGTGCAAAATCCCACTTGTTGCCCCCATTGCAAAGATAATAATAGCGAAAAGTGGGTCAGTGAAACTTTCTCCGATAATTTCTAATCCCTTCATTTAAATATGAAAATACCGATTTGGTATTCAGTTACGAAAAAATGACTTACTCGCAAAACTGAATTGACTTATAATCTTGAGGCAGAAAAGGTGTTGTGTGTAGCACAAGTACGGAAAAATCAGAAAATCAATTAAACCCTAAACCATTCATATAACAAAAAGAGGCAGATACGGTACGTCCTTATATCATCAACTGAAAAAGGGGCCTGCTGTGTGAACAAGCGCCACCGAACGACAGAGTTACGCCAGGGCCAGGCCACAGCTTCAGACTTCTGGCGGCGCTTCTTGCTGCGCTTCCAGGCGGTTTTTGCGACGGGCTTTACCCTGCCACGACACCCGTCGGCGCCTTCATGTATAGCGCGCTCGCTCGCTCAAAGCGCTCGACACTAGGTTTGTCCTGTGCGCTCGATCACTGTTTCAACCGCCTGCCTCCCCGCACATCGCCGTCCCGAGAGCGCAAATCACTCGAAGCTGGACAAAACGCGCGAGCGGCGACCCATGGCCAACTCTATACAACTTCATACATTTGTTCTCTCCGCCGGCGCTGTCGCAAGAAGAACCGCTTGGCGCGCCTCTCAAAGCCTGAAGCTGTGGCCGACCGGTTAGAGCGACGAGCTTCGAAAGTAGCGCGAGCGCGACAAACGAATCGAATCATTGGGCTTGGTTTTGTAGGACCACGCTCAGGAACCCTGTACTGTATCTTCCTCCTTTTGTTTTTATTTAAGCATAGGGCTTAAATATCTATACGGTAATATTCTTACGTTCATCAAAATATTTTTCTCTCCTTGAAACAGTTCTTTCTCCATCCCAAGTTCCATTGTCGTAATTAATTAAAAAGGCTTTATCCTAAAATAAAACAAGTCAAATTAATTAGGTTATTTTCAAATAAGTTAACATGCAAGTTTATGGTCTAATCTTACCAGCTGATGACATTCCTGTCTTGATCCGATCCAGAAGTGGTTTCCATCAAATATTCCCGATTGATAATGTCCTGATGCGTCCAACACTGGAAATAGAACACGGTTCAAAAGTTTGACAAAACTGTTATAATATAGTATATATCCGACAAAATATCGCGATGGCTTGTCAAGCTAGGCTGTGGTAGTGCGGGCACGTATACGTTTCTGAAGCGCGCTCCCGCTCACACACATTACGCACGCCCACAAGTTAGAGCGGGAGGGCGTACTACAAGTCGTGAGATAAAACATCTACCTACTTCTATGACTACACGATATGAAAATTATCAATTATCTTAAAGAATCAAATGCACAAGTCAAGGAACATTGCTAGTTCAAAAAAATTATATCGATTTCATTTTGCACAAATAATTTCTGAATAATAACTTCATACTTAAAATTCTTAGTTTGTAGCACTTGTTAAGGGTCAATCCGTGGTAACTCGCGTTACTTCATACAAACAATTCTGTCATAATAATCTTCAGTTAATTTATTGACTACTGACCAACTAGTTAAAAAAAAAGAGTAAGTCGCGTTACGGAAAATGGACAAAGTATTTTGAGCCTTGTGTATTTTTAGATTCTCCGTGAATCTATAACGTTCTACGAATTGAGAGTAAAGGAACAAAGTAGAAAAAAAAAATTAATACGAACCAAAGTGAAAAATAACAAAAAGGTCTTTGTTTGACAACTCGCGCTACACCGACATGGTAACACGCGTTACTTGCGATTTTTACTTGTATGTTGGACTTTTCTATTTATAAATCATTCAAATGCAGTCGAAATGAATGATTCAGACTACTTTTTGTCGTTTCTCAGTTCAAACAGAGGTATACTATCCTCTTCACTATTTGTACCAGCACCATATGTATATCAGGTCATAAAAACTTGGTTTTTCTTGAAACCGGGACTCAGCAGAGTAAAAACATAGAGATGCACTTGTGGATTTCGTATTTATTTACTATGTAACTTAAACTCAATAACAGAATAACAGTAACCATCAAAACTGCAAGCACATGGGCACATGGAGAAGAGAAGACGGGAACCAAAGACAATATAACCACTTCACGGGAACAAGATGATAAGCGAACACAGAAGCATAGACAAACTAGAGCTAGGAATAGACAAAGTTAAATTCTGGGTTGCCATAGAATAATAACAGGACCAGCAAAGGAGTTTCAATTTTATCTTGAACAGTTTTTCTTTGACCCTTTGCCAAATTCTTTCAAAGTTTAACCGGCTTGCCAATATAAAATTACGTAATATACTTACGTAACATATTACGTAACATTTAGGATTCCCAGAAATTATCGGGAAATCAATGAAAAACGTCGTTATTTTGTCATCGATTGACTTATCAATTGGCCAATCTTTGAAAACATTGTTTCCTACCTTAATTTGTTGGTTCTACATTTAATAATATTTAAATGGTCTGGTTGCCATGGATTGGCCCTTAATCATAAAATTAAATGACAATTTTGGCAGACTGAAATCTACTTTAAGTAATTTTTTTCATTGTATTTGAAATGGCTATTTTCCAATTGCCCCTTTACCGTTAGCACTTGATTGGCCATGTTATAGTCCATTGCTGTTAGTAAATTTATTTATAATTGCTATTATTGTCGTTTTTTATTATTTATTATTGTTCTAAGATGGAGGCAAACAAATTATATCTTGATAAAAACACTTGTACTGTTTCACAACATCACTTTAATAACTCTAACCGGTTTCGCGTTACGGTATTATCAAGGAACAATAAGTAAAACAATTAAATATAACGATGAATAAAATAAATATAATTGTTTACATTGCAAGTGGTAAATAATAATTAATAATACAAGTTAATAACAAAAGTCGAGGTGCCAATAAAAATAAATTACCTGTGAGTTATTGAAAATGACTATTATTTACAACATGCGAAGCAATTATTGTTTTTTTTCTTCACATGTCCGTGAATGACTTCGTTCTCGTTCAACGTGGTCGTTTTTTCCAATAAATCTATCAACACAATCGAAAATCATCCGTGATATCAAGTAATAAGATTGATGCAATTTCATACGCATAACATGTTTATTTTGTTTCATGCGATCGGTCATCGACATAGAAAGTTGCGTAAGACACCGTTAAGTACATTATAACAAGTAATTACACGTACCTTGTGCTATGAATGACAATCGAGAATATTACAAGTTTTTTTTTTACATTGCTTTTGCATCTTTACAACTCATCGTATAGACATGCATACAATGTAAAAAGAAAGGTTCGAGTAATAAAAGATTTAACTTTCTAATATAACTATTATTGAATAAGACGAGTCTGGTAACTGTGAATGTATCATAATAATGTTAAAAATGAAAATGATCATATTTTTCGTGTTTTACGAGTAGAATAACTCAGGGGGTCCATTAACGTCCATTATGTTTATAATGTTAATTTTAATTTAATTTAATTAAATTGAATGGACAAACCATGTATAACGGACACTGTTTTATGGAGAATAAATGATTGTATTGTATTGTATCTAAACGCATAAAAACACTTTTCATATTTTTCTTTTATTAGAAGCCAAATTGTGACTGTAAAGGCACAGTGGTCAGTTCATAATTTGAGTGTTCGCTCATATACACTTAAGTATGATAGTGAATGTTGAGTATGGCAAGATTAACATAAAAGCAAAGTGAATGCAGTGGAAATGCGTTCTTTACGGAGTATGTGTGGTGTATTTACATTGAATGATACAGTGTAAAATATCGAAATAACGGGATCGTTATGGCCTAAAAGAAGATGTAGTGACTAGAATAGAAAAAGGAATGCTTTGTTAGTTTGGATATCTCTACATGTACAGGATGAATGAAAGTAGAGTGACGAAAGAAATGTATGGTGCGCAAGGAAGGTACAGCTTGACCCCGCCCTAAAAGGATGTTGAGCAAATTGGCGACATACTGAAGAAGGGCAATGTGAAAAGTACCCGGAATGGAAGAGCTTGTATGGCTAGAATGGAAGAGCTTGTATGGAAGTAGAAAAGGAAAAAGAGATCAGGATCGTAGCAGATGGAAATCTGTAGCCTCTGCATAGATTCTCACTTATCCAAAAAAACTGGTTTGACAGATTTATTGCTATTAGTTATCGACCCTAATCTCCAGTGCACTAGTTATTGTCATGTTAAACGAAGCGTAGCTGAAATAATGTAGTGTTACTAAGTAATTTTTCGTGACAAACATCTGTGACTTCAAAAGAAAATATTGTTTTTAATGATACCCTGTAAAGATATCAATTTGTATTTTTAATTTATAAATTTTGGATAAGTGAAAAATGTCGTTATTGACGGTATTATTAGGGCTCCGTTCCCAAAGAGCAAATCGGAGCCCTATTAATGTCACTCCGCTGTCCGTCTCTGTCTGTGTGCCAGTATGTCACGGATCTCTAGCTCTTAGATGGTATGAGATAGACACTTGAAATTTTTATATTTTGTGTAAAATGTTGACCCAAAACTGAATTTTGAATTTAAAATGTAATTAAAGATTTTTTCAAGAGGGCCTCAACCTCATACATGAAATGGAGCCGAAAAAAAAAAGTTATTTTAGCCCTATCATGTGGGGTGTCATTGTCTAGAGCGCATTAAGTAGAGTATAAATATATATATATAATTTTTTTTATCCTAAAATTAAAGAAAGGGGGGCAGTCAAAGTTTCAATTTTTAGACCATTTTTGTTACGGCGTCTATCTCAAAACCCGAAGCAGTTAGGAATTTGAAATCTCTATATATTATGTACCATATATACTGTATTTAAACAAAACATACTAAAAACGCCGATTTATAACATTGTTTTAGGGTTACATCCCTAAATACTCAACTAACTTAATTTTGCAGTTTTTATGTCTGACAGAATTAGAGCATTACTTAAAATTAAATAAATATCTAGTTTGAAATAATTTGTCATATGTACGGAACCCTAAAAGAGCGAGGACCGAGTCGCACTTGGCCTGTTTATTGATTACAGATAATTAGCCTTGTTTGATAAATTAAAGATAAACTTGTACAAACAGTCTGCTCACCAGATTTTTTTATCAAGGTATTTCCAATAATAATAATAATAATAATATTCCATTTATTTCATATATCAATGATCCATAAGTGTTAGTAATTATCTTAAAAATTATGTTAGTAAAACAGAATTAAATTGAATTAAATTAGTTGTACCTACAAAAATAATAAATAAAGCAACGATACTTAGTCAGTAAGGCATATTTTGACATAAATTTCAAAAAAGGCAAAACTTGCACACTGTGCGTAGAAGACGATTATTAGGTTGGACAAATTGTTTCATAAGTTTTGGAAACGATCCATCAAAAATAAGTAGACAAAACTTCCAGCTCACGAAATTACGAGTATGAGTTTCTAATTAGACTATGTATCGTAACACTTCTAATATAATACCTAGATTACTTGCTTGGTTACATTTACTACAGCCTACTAAATATAATTGTAAAACCGGCTTTCCTTCCGCCTGTCACCCCAATGTTTATGCATTAACCGGGCGTTATTTACATAACTTTGAGGCCGAAAGCTGCTGATACGAACGACTTTTGATCAGCCGCATCTATGGGTATATATTTTTTTAATAGATAGGTAGACGTGACCCACGCGAAAATAAATTAATCCCAATTCACAAAACAATACAAAAAGACAGGGAAATACCGAAAAAGAGAGCGCACCACATGATGTTACTGATGCTAATTCGCCATGCTCACCAGGAAAATCAAACTTGATTTTCATTATTTTTCGTAAAATATATACAATTTAGTGACCTTAATTTCAAGCAATTTCAATTTTATGCTGATAGTAGTTTTTAATATTTCTTATATTTACATAGCAAGTGACGCCATTTGTTTCCTTTAGACATACTAACCAAGATCCTTTGAATTGGAACAAAAAAACATTTACATGGATGATTATGTTTATGTCAAAGTGTATATAATTTATGTGTATAATCTATGTGTCAAGAGAAGGAAGAGACATGAGACATTACATCCGTGACAAATTCCTCTGTTCAGCAAATTCTAAAAATACGTTTTTTTTTTTGTGTACAAATAAGTTTATTAATATATACAGGCTGACTTTTAACCTAACCTTAATATTTACGCAGCCCTCAATGACGTCATCCGAAGGGCCCTCGTCTCCGTAGGAGCTCCGGCTACTCTCGAACCTCCCGGACTGGTTCGTGACGACGGAAAGAGACCCGACGGTATGACGTTAATACCGTGGAAGCATGGGAGGCCGCTCGTGTGGTATGCAACCTGCGTGGATACGCTGGCGCCCTCTCATGTTTCCCAAAGCAGTAGGGCTGCTGGTTCGGCGGCGGCCGCTGCTGAGCTCTCCAAGAGGCGTAGATATGTGGCAATAGGTTCAAGCTACATGTTTGCGCCTTTTGGGGTCGAGACAATGGGGACATGGGGTCCGGAGGCGCGTCAGCTTGTCACGGACCTCTCTGTAAAGCTTGTGAACACTAGCGGCGACCGGCGAGCTGGCTCTTATCTAGGCCAGCGTATAAGTCTTGCCATACAGAGAGGTAATGTGGCAAGTATTTTGGGCATTCTCCCGCAGGGCAGTGATCTAGAGGCAATTTTCTTTTTATAATTATTTCTTTAGGATTATTTTTGTATTAAATATGTATAATCTTAATAGTTTGCTGCAGGGACAATGAAATATTGCCAAAAAATGTATTATCTTAATACGGTTTTTCAATCAGCATGTATTGGCATAAACTGCTTATACCCAATTACATTGAAGATACGAATCGAGGCAGAATTTACAAAAAATATTTGGTCTCTATCTATAAGTTCTATAGGAAAAAATAGCACTGAAATTTCTTTGAAGATAATAAGAGCTAAATGCGATAAGTGATACTTCCACACATAGTACATTTTTAGGGCTCCGTAGTTAGTCACCAACAAGGAACCCTTATAGTTTCGCCATGTTCGTCTGTCTGTCTGTCTGTCTGTCCGCGGCTTAGCTTAGAGACCATTAGTACTAGAAAGCTGTAATTTGGCATGGGTATACATATTTATCACGCTGATAAAGTGGTACAGCAAAATTTTGAAAAAAAAAATTTTTTTTAGGTTACTTCCCCTACACGTAAAGTGGGGATTTTTATTTCTCCTCTATCCCTTAGTATGGGATGTCGTTGGATACATAATTTAAAAATATTGGGCGTGTGAAAAGACCATTTTTCGATCCCGGGTACCGTTTACGAAATATTAAGCTTAAAAGTGTTAATTTCTGTTAGAGTCAAGTGTCCCCCCCCCCCCCCCCTGCCAGCGAAATAGTTGTATTTCAAGACGTGAAAAAAATCACGGCAGTTGGATACGTAAATAAATTAAAAAGAAAACTATTACAGCTAAGTAGGCTTTACAAGTACAGATCGCGCCAAACTTTTAGTCCCCTCTAAACACGGGGCGATTCGCATCATCCATCCATCAGCTTAGTTCGTCCACTGCTGGACATAAGCCTTTCCAGGACTTTGCCACTCCCGGAAGTCATCCTGGAAGAATTGCCCTTACTCACACACACTGGGCAGGCGGGTTGGTAAGCGGTGCCGGAACCCTTGCACCAGTGACGCCGCTGCCCGTCACCAGTCTGTCCCATATAAGGCCCGGCTATTAGGGATGGATATACCGCCATCCTGTCCTCCTGTGAGCTGTCCTCTTACTCTCCCCCGAATTACTTCGAGGGGGCCTCCAAGTAAGATGGTGGTACCTCCACAGTCGAGCCCGGCATCAGCTCTGCCACTTGCAATATCAGCAGGAACAAAATGGGCCGTTCTTAGGAAGAGCAACTTCCGAGCGTACTAGAAGTTTGGCGCGATCTGTATTGTTTGACACACTTATAAAATGTACTTAGAGAAGAAGTCCGCATATTGTGCAGGGCAACTACGGAACCCTACACTGCGCATGGCCCGACATGCACTTGGCCAGTTTTTTAGTAATAGCCTTTGAATTGGCTACAAAAGTGTAATATTACCCAGTTTTTACCCAAATGTACGTAACTTGACAAGTCAGATAGTGAATTGAGAGGCACTTTTGTCTACTCTTTTGGAATGGTACAGTAGAGACCGCATCAATAAGACACATTGGACTTTGTACCTATCTTATATTCTTCTCTATAGGGGCTAATGTCGTACTGCAAGTGTATAGGTTGATGTGGACTCCACTGTAAGTGGTGACATTAATATTAGGTGTGAAATTTTATTAATCAAGTTAAAATAAGAGCTCGTTACTATTGTCCCACGCTTTCATTTGGTTTAAAAGTTGACTTAGATTAGATTAAGAATTTAGTGAAATTATTAAAAATTTAAAAGTATACAGTTGTACTTTAATTTTAAAAATAAAATACTAACTTTTTTGCGTGCCCTCTTCAATATTATCAAAATTATCATTGTATTTAATGTTGAAAGGGCTAGAAAAGAAAGACTAAGTTTTTTTTTTAATAGTATTTTATTTTCAAAATCTGAACCTAGTTACATTAATGCACAAAACAATCAACAATAACACATAGGGTTTATCAGTGATTGCGAAGTTCGGTACTTATATTAAATTATATTAGCAGTAGGTAAGCATCTCAAAACCATAGCTGGGTGTGATCGTGGTTGGTCCGCACACACAACACAGTTCCGCCTGCCCGTGTGTGAGGGCCGCCTGCGATCCATATACATACAAAAAAGACGAAAATTTAGTGCTTACCTAATTAGACTTAATGCTAATCTAGGTTGGTATGTTTTGTTTACATGAGGTAACAATTAACAATAAAAAGTTAGCATCTAGCAATAACAATAGGTAGCAGTGGTAACTCAATTAGCAATAATAAGGAAAAACTATTGTATCTTTTAGTCAATGACATTCCGTATTTGTCATTGCGTATAGTTAAAGTTGCTAATCTTACCTTTGTAAGCCCACGGCCGTCCTTCCAGCAGCTGTTTATAAAACACACTCACATTATCCCAACACAAAAACCTAAGAGTCAAATGTATACCATTCTTTAACTTTGGCCACACGAAAGCCAAAAATGTGGAGTCATACACGTTAAAAAAATCCTCAAAAACTTGCGTGCGAGCGCGAACTCCTTTCGATTTCGATCGCAGCGTAGATTTTCCGAGATTACTTTTTTGGCGGGACAACTCGGCAGCTGTCAATGTCACTGCAAGTAACAGAAGCAAAACTTTTAATTTCGACATCGTGTTTTTTATTTACATGTTTCTAATGCGTGCGGCCACGGTGCCACAAGTCAGTTTATTGAAAGAATGCTCACTTGTCAAGCAAGCGAGATTATAGAGATAGTCATGTAAACGCATTTGTACTATTAACTAAATAAATGGTGGCGCGAATCCCTTTCACCGTACGCGATTTCATCTGCAGCTCTAAGAACGTAGCTGGCATGTAAGCGAATGGTCAGTTCGTGTGGATTCAACAATTCTTATGGTGACTGTACAAGATGTGTTGTATTTTATGTTTGTTGTATGCGTACTCCAAGTTCAAGATACTTAAACCAAGATACTTATGAGTTCTAGGAACTTTTTTGTTGCTGTGGGCTGTTAACTAAAATCTCGAGCTTTGTTTTGAATTGACTATGTAGGTACGTTAAGTTCAGGAAGGTATAAATTAACATTATATCATTGCAGAAACGCAGAAAGAAAATAAATCTGTATTTGGGGGTCTCTGAACCGGGGCTCGAGTTTATTTCTATCTTAGTTTTAATACGGGCAGGAAAAAAAGCGATTGGTGGAAGGAGATACCTTATTTAAATATAGATAACACATTCTAATTTAAGGAAACATTATTTTAAAATTTTAAGTTATTAAAATTACCCTTAAATAATGTAATGAAACAACACTTAAGTATGTGAAGTTGGCAATTGGGTATGTGTTCATATGATTGTACTAGGTTTGTCACTAGGTCAAGAGAGGCCTCGAAGTCCTCAAATCGAGGAAACAGGTAGGTACAGCAAAACCAGTTATGAGTTTTTACGTTTTTATCTACAAGTATATAGATACAATGGACTTTGGAGAAATCTTCTGCAGACGCAAGAAACAGTGGTATCAACAGCTTATGGTAATTTTCGAGGCACGAAGATGAGGCACATACCGTGCTCCGGCGCAGTGGGGTTAGAACACGCAACGGTAGACCGTGAAGGAAACAGCTGAAATATATAAGGTGAAATTTAATCAACCACCTGAATTCATACTGGAGACTCGGTAAGGGATCAGGAATAATGTTTAATGACCCGTCAGGTGAAATCCAATCAAAAAATTGTTTTGTTCCTATACTGCCTACATTAGGATTTGTATTTGAACTAGTCCAGTGTGAATGGGAGCAAACATTTTTTTTTATTTCTAAAAAAGGGAAAATTGTTTCTGATCACTAACCAAGTCTCCAGTATGAATTCAGGCGGTTGATTAAATTTAACCTTACGTATATATAAAGGTCTTTGCATATGAAATTGCCGAAATTTTCTTACAGATTCATGAATTCATAGTTCCTGTAATTTAATAGCTATATCCATTATTTGTTTTTTGTTTGAAAGTTGATTTTAAGGTTTTAACCTACGTATAAAAATTTTATTTTACTGTCAGTTGGCTAACTAAAATTAAAATTTCAAAAACGGTTTGTCCTAAATGCCATCCGTTTCCATGATAAGATTCGCAATATTTTTTTACAGCTGCCACTTTTCAAAAATTAAATTAAGGTTGCTGTTAGCTAAATGTCTCATTCATACACAAAAGAAATTACATAATTTAGATTTGTCATTCCTAAAAAAAATGGAAAAGTGTTAGTACTGAAAATTGAGTTCCCTTCAAATACTTTATAGAAAATGGCAATTTCATATATGTTAATACCTAATATATTTAAGTTATTTATTATATACGAGTATTGTGTATGTATATATGTATTTGAGTATATATTTTATATCTATTTTGATTTGATGTGTTAATTTGTGTAATGTGTATTTTTGTCATATTGTTTTGTAGTACACGCATTTATGATTATTATTTTTTTATTTTCTCTTTCTTGCTAAGTTTTGCTGAAAGAAATCTCTTTTTAGAGATAAGCTCGACTATGTACACATCTTTTATTTACTTGTGTATTATTGATCATCTCTGTGTACAATAAAGAATAAAATATAAAGATACAAAAAGGATACATGAAAGAAATAACGCTTACCTCCTTCAAGAACTGATCATACTCGTTGAAAGCATGAGCCAAGAACAGAAGAGAGAAAAGCATCAATCATTTGTCAATCAAATTATGTCAACAAATGTCAAAATTATGTGCATTCCATTTTATTTTGTAACCATCTCATCCTATTTTGAAGGCATGGAAGCGAAGTAAATTACAGTGAACCCTTAATTATTATTAGAAAACGTAAGTTTAGTTCATTATAATAGGTTTTTAGACAAACATTAATTGTGCCACAAAATTACATAAAAAATACGACATTGTACATTGTTTATTAAGAGGATGGATCTTTAAAACAAAACATACTGATCGCACATTTCTCAGCACCATACGCGCCGCAAGCATTTGCTAAAATACTGAAATGAAATACGGCGCGTATACGGTGCGGGTGTAAGTACCTATGCGAGGATGCATAATAAATAAAAATAAAATGAAAAAAATACGGGGCGAATAAAGATGTTTTCAAAAGCAATCTGCGAGGATGCATACTTAGTCTTAAATACGGCACGTTTACGGTGCGCGTATAAGTGTGCGAGGATGTGTAGTCTAAAATACGGTGCGGGTATAAGTGTGCGAGGATGTATAGTCTAAAATACGGTGCGGGTATAAGTATGCGAGGATGTATAGTCTAAAATACGGTGCGGGTATAAGTGTGCGAGGATGCATATACTTAGTCTAAAATACGGCACGTTTACGATGCAGGTATAAGTGTGCAAAGATGCATACTTAGTCTGAAATACGGCGCGTATACGGTGCTGGTATAAGTGTGCGAGGATGCATACTAAGTCTAAAAAGCGGCGCGTATACGGTGCTTGTATAAGTGTGCGAGGATGCATACTTAGTCTAAATTGCAACGCATACGATGCTGAAAAGTATACGATCACCTTAAACTAAATAATTGTGTCAATCATGAAACGTCCGCCGCAGACAATACAGACCTTATTTCTTAACACTAGAGTGGACGCGTGGGCTACAGGTGTAGACCAGGGTACATTATTCGTACCTCTTTCTCAAACGCGTCACACTACTGCGCTGTTTTTCCGTGTATTCCTCGACTATGGACCCCCGCGTCGCTCAGCAGCGTGTCGCTACCCTCAGCACACGGACTTCAGAACAGAATGACTAATAAAGTGGATGGGCTGCGTATGTAGCCCGCACGACCTTTCAGGGAATGTGATAAATCCCTATTATTTATGCAAAGATTGTACTAATATTTTAAGGGTACTTTATTTCAGTGTAATTTTTGCATTTTAAATACTGTTTTATAACAAATATACTTATTATTAATATCTTTTTAGGAAATCATGGCGGCGTCTGCGTCTCATGTTGATTTTTCCAAAATTTCTGTTGTTTCGTTAAAAACTACCTAAAAAATTTATGATTTTTATTTTTTTATTATTAAACGATAAAAATAAAGATGTTTATTCATAAAATTAAAATCTTTTTCATTCTTCTTAAATATGACCCACAATATTTGCATTCAAAATGGGCTACAGATGTACCCCGCGCGACCGTTATAGGAGTCAATTAGGGCGCGCTTACTGTAGTGTTAAATGTATACCGTACGTACACCTGTACACAATTAATGAACGAGTTCCGTCAGTATGGATTTAATCTTTTTTGAAAATAGGCCCTTATATTTAAAATTTGTATTGCTTCCAAACGCATGTAAGCAAAGTCTACCTACTAAAGTTTTAATACGAGTACTATCTCTGATTGGTTGGAAAACTCTCTTACTGGAGTTTGTTTTGGGGGAGTTTGCAGGCAAAATCCACAACGGGAGTTGAAAATCAAGAATTTTTGCGTATATCATGATTCTGATAAAACTAGGGTAGTTACCTCGCTCGGCTCCCAATTTTTATTTACATGTTAATCTAACACGCTCCAGTATTTTTGACATTTTGTTGAGACTTTCGTAATTTTTTTAACTCCGGTAGTAAAAAAAGCAAAAACAGAAAAGCTTCTCTTGTGGATTTGAATCCCTTTACATGGTATCATAACCTAGTATCCTACCACTGCATCAACGAATCGATATCTGAAGTGATGAAGCGAATATAAAAAAATCCCGTAGGTTTAACCAATCAGAGATCGCATTCAAAACTCAGTTGGCCGACTTTGCTTATATGAATTGAGTTTTAATGATAATTTTTCCTAACATTTTTAAGCAGATGACAAAAAGTTAACAACATGGCATCATCAACCCAGGCTCACCAAGAAACCCAATCAGAAACCCAAGTATCAAACTGGTCAATATCAGAAAAAAAGACTAAGTCCGAATCCAGCCTCTACGGCACATTTCCTTGGAAAATCGGCTACGAATATCAGAACTACGTCTGCTTGGTTGACAACACAATGGGCAACAAAAGTATCCGAAATACTAGTAATCAATGTGATATCAATAGAATTGAGGAAGAGGTTTGTAATTTATAATTCGCATATATTAAATAACGTTAAGGTGTGTTAATTCGAAAACCATTTCGAGATTTTGGTTTAATAAGCCATATTGTGGCCTAAAAAACCTCATGATGATGAATATTTTTGCGAAAAAGCTACAACTTCCATTTGCCTTCGTGTGACGTCACACACGTCACAGACGACGTGTGAGAAATAGCTGTTTAGAAATGTGTCCTTTGCTATCAAGATAAATTTATAATAATTTGCTGCCGACTGATTTGACAGATGGATGACAGATGAGTAGACTGACCATTTTTTTGATAAGCAATCGCACATCACAATAAGTATAATGCCTAAAATTCTCAAGTGACGTCATAACCGATAATTCTTTAAAAATCATAAAAAAATAATGGTTAATTTATTTACAAAAATAATGAAAACTATGTATTGCGTATTTTCTCTGAAAAAATTTTTAAATAAATCTTTTAGAATTGCATGCATTTTCTAATGACCGTCACCAATTCAAAGAATTAGAATTTCTTTGCGTCTACAATATGGAGCACGAAGTTCATGAATATCGTACAAAAAACATTCTATACTTATCTACAATAATAAATATCTTCACGACATGAATCCCGATGGGGGTGTCAGACGTATTTCCGTGCATAGGCTGTGTAATTCACAGAGCATATTGTACACCTACGAGTACGTTCCAACGACGATTGTTACGCTCCAATGTGATGGGTGGTGAGCCCTATTGCCATACTTCGGGCAATAGCAGTGATTACTAGTTTACTATTGTTATATTTATACAGTAGTGAATCTTACTACAAACGCTCAAATCGAACTCACACACGCAGACGCGCGCCGCGCTGCGCCCAGATTTGTATGGAAACTAGACGGCGTGTACAGCACGCATCTGTGTGCGTGAGTTTGAAGCAGAGCGTTTTACTAAAATTCACTACTGTATAAATATATATTATATACTCTGCTTCGGCCACAAATATGGACCCGTGCCTCCCGAAGCACGAAGTGCTTGAAATATTGTTTTTATTGTTTATTTATTTGGGATAGCTAATAATTGTAAAAAAAAACAGATTTAAACTTGATATAGGTATCGATTCGGCGCTACACAACTTAACTTATTTGACAGGACTAACCTTATTTTGAGCGTTCTGTCTTTGTCTTTTCGATACACAAAGAAAAAGACAGAGCGCTTAAATTAAGTTTAGTCCTTTCAAATAAGTTAAGTCGTGTTGCGCCGAATCGATACAATAATGTATTTTGGCTAACGATATAGAGCCGTTATTAGCGGCCGCGGTACACCGACATATACCGAACAAAAGACCCCTAAAGTTAATTTAAAATTCAAAATATAGAGCAAAAATTACCTCCATACTGATTGAAATCAAAGTGACCAGAGAACAGTCGCAACAGAAAATAATGGCCCATATTGCTAATCTGACATAAAATGTAGAATCAACGTACTCTAAATAGTAATAATCCATACTTATAACGATATATCCAATGAGTTTCATACGGTCTTACAAAACAAATGCACCCAACTTCCGAGAAAAGTGACTCCACACAGTCGTAATCAAAATACCAAAAACAGTAATAATCGACATCAAGAACGACTGTTTAGGTCTCCATATCAAATTTTGTCAATTAAGCGAGGCGCTACATTCTCCCCCCCCCCCCCCCCCAATTTCCCCCCGACAGACAAATTTCAAAATACGTCAGATCAAATCAACTATAGGGGCCTTGCCAACAACTGTGCAAAGAGGCATGTTTTTATCATCAATGCAGTTTTTGTTTTCATCAGTCGAACGAAATATATCGACTTTAAATATGTTTTATCGTTTTATATAATTATTATTAAAAATAATAGTAATCTATAAAAAAATAATATAAAATAATAATCTTTACTATCTTTTGCCCGCGGCTTCGCCCGCGCTGATTTCGTTTGCATTTTCCCGGGATAAAAAGTAGCCTATGTCATTCCGGCCCATAAACTATCTCCATGCAAAAAATCACGTCGATCCGTTGCACCGTTGCTGCGTGAAAGAAGAACAAACCAACAAACTCACTTTGCATTTATAATAGACCCCCCCATCCCTATTCTTACGGATATTTTTATTGCTGGTATGTATTCTAGGTGGAGTCTGAACCAGTTTTGGATAGATCAGAAGCACGTCATAAGCTAGATTTAATTGAATCTGAAGAAATGACCACCGATGTAAGTTATATACGTAATTATAGTAGTTTTAACGGTCTCGTTCCCAAATGCAACCTCATTTACACAAGAAAAGTTTCTCGAACATGATCGACGAGAAATCGTAAGCAATTATCCCATGCGAGAACTCTCCAAACGATTCTCAACCTGCGATTGCTTATATTGTGATGAAAAATCGTATCATTCGAGCGATGCACTAATTCAAACGAAAAAGGCAAGACTCGCTTCTCATAAAATGTTTACACTACAGGCGAGAATTACGAGTTCGATATATGCATACGTGTCTCGACTTGTCTTAGCATTGCTTAGGCGCGAATCGCAAATATCGATGCGAGACTTGAACAAATCACTCTATAAAGCCTTATTTACACAAGAAGAGTTTCACGAGTGAACACGAGCGGCGAGAAATCGTAAACGATTATCCCATGCAAGAACTTTTCTAGCGATTCTCGCCTGCGATTGTTTAAATTGTGATGAAAAATCGTATCATTCAAAGCGATGTTTGAATTCGAATGTCAAAGGCGAGACTCGCTTTTCTTAAAATGTTTACACTACAGGCGAGAATTCATATTGTTTATTAAGAAACTGCAACTCGTGTTCGAAAACCTCTTTTTGTGTAAATGATACGAGAGTGGCCATTCGTGACCAATATTTTGTTTAGCGAGAAGGTCTAATGTCAAAACGTTGTAAAATTTGGCACCTACGCAAGACAACGCCTTGCTCCTTTGCGCTTGCGCCTTGCGCCTTTCACGCCTTGCTCATCCTGAACAGAAGGCGCTGTCGTCGCTACAATACCTGTTGCATCGAAAATCACAGGGTTCATTATTAGATAACTAAGATTATATGTTTTTATTGCGAAATCAATAGCTTTGAATAAATTATTATTAGAGTGCATTCACAAACTTACAATTAATCAGAAATAAATTGAAAAACACAAATATTTTTGAAAAAATTCCTCTCAGTATCTTGGCGAGATCCACGTTTGAATGGCGAAACTTGTAGTATTTGTTTATTCATGCGGTGACCGAGGAGATTCAAGGAGGCGATAAATGATTTCGAGAGGCGAAACTCGCAGCATTTGTGTACACCACGCCATCATATTATTGCCTAGCAAGAAACTCTTTTTGTGAAAATGAGCCTAGGGTTGTTTTTTCCTATATTTAAATAATAGTAGTTTATGCTACAAGGGCGCAAAGGAATAAATTACGAGGACGATTTAAAACACGAGCGTAGCGAGTGTTTTAAACGTAACCGAGTAATTTATTGCTCTTACGCCCGTGTATCATACTACGTTTTTCAATGCATAGTGTGAGGAAATAAAACAAATATAATTTTGTGAACTTTAAATTGTAATTGGCTCAAAAGGACTAGGTATCCAGAGCCGTTAAACAGTGGAAAAAAAGTATGACATTTATGGTACACAAGAAAGGCTGCAGGTTAGCCAACTATTGTAAATAAATAAAAAATAAAAAAATAATAATAAAGCCCTAGGGCAAAATAATCGACTTTCTGTTCGGTTTTGATGCATAAAAAGTGGGCCTTTACGAGCACATGCATTGAAAAAAGTATTAAATAAATGTAATTTGTGGCACTGTAAGCGACCATAGTTTAATTTAGTTTAATTAATTAGGCGTTGAAATACTCTACTTAGATTGAGATTGCATGTATAAAAAAAGTCGCAATCTGGGTTTGTCTACTCGATTGTAAGTTCTAAACTTCCAAGTGGATTTTAATACATTTTTCACTATCACTTACTACATAATGGTGTCGATTCGGTGTAGCACATCTTAACTTATTTGACAGGACTAAACTTAATTTAAGCTTTGTGTCCTTGTCTTTTCGATAAAGAAAGAAAAAGACAGGACGCATAAAATAAGGTTAGTCCTGTCAAATAACTTAAGTCGTGTTACGCCGAATCGACACCATTTTCACGAAGAAGTTTTATGTGTATGGGTATAACACAATCACATAATTTATTATATAGAAGAAGAGAAATAAGAAAAAAATTAAAGTTTCGTAATCAAGTCAACAAAAAACCGGTCTTAGGACGTTTACATCTGAGAAAACAATAAGAATTGATATATTATTAATCCTTACACTCGTACATACATAATTACAAATACTCACGCCTGTCTCTCAGAAGGGTAGGCAGATACTACAGATTTCCATCTGCTACGTTCCTGACACACCTCTTTCGCCTCTTCCACAGATGTAGTGACTAGAGTAGAAAAAGGAATGCTTCGGTGGTTTGGACATGTAGAGAGGATGAATGAAAGTAGAGTGACGAAAGAAATTTATGGTGCGCAAGTGGAAGGTACAGCTCGACCAGGCTGGCCTAGAAGGATGTATGTATACTGACCAAATTGGCGAGATATTGAGGAAGAGCAATGTCAAAAGTACCCGGAATAGAAGAGCTTGTATGACTAGATTGATGGATATTAATCCTAATCATTAATTTGATCCCGTGCGTAGCGGGGGTGCAGCAACACCTACTGTCAGTGTATGCACATTCTGTACAGGCCTGACAACTCAAATGTGACGTCATCACTAGTGTTACAAGAACGACATTTCTCTAGGGGAGTTTGGCAGATTTATCTATTTTTATTTTATTTGACGTTTCAGACTAGATGAAAAATAGAAGGCAATTTCACAACTTTTTTAAAATTTAATTAATAATTAATACAAAAAGAGTAAGAACTATAAAATAATAAATAAATATGTAAACAATTAAAAAGTAATAAGTTTCTTAATTTCTTAATTCTTAATAGTGCTTAAAAATGAAATGGGAATGAAAAATTTGTTGTTGAAAATCCTATAGTAAAATAGCATGTACCACTAGTGATGACGTCATCACTAAAAGCCATTTCAGTTGTAAGGCCTGATATAGAGAAGGTGTTGGGATGCGTTGCTATTCTTGAATAATTGAAAATAATTGCCTTACTTTTTATCACTTTCAGCAAACTGACAGCGAAGCGAATAAAAACGAAGAGTCAGATTCTAATGATTATAATAATTCTAACATGGTGAAATTAACACGCATGAAGTGGCTTACTGACAAAAACAATGGATTTCCCGAGTTAAGGTAAAAACCTTTGGTGCATTATAAATCTAACGCAGTCTCTTTAAAAGAACAAATTCAAAAATATACGGTCAATTGTGAGTGAATCGCGCCCTGAGGGTACCGTACCATTTATATAAGTTAATATATTTAAATAATTTAAACAGAAATTAGAAACTTATTGACATTAATTGTATGAAACCAAACTTCAAAATTAAGTTGATTGAGTTTGTGGGGTCGTAACCTTAAAACTACATTATAAATAGGCGTTCTAGTATAAAATATACAGAAATTACAAATTCCTAACTATTTTGGTCTTTGAGATAGACCACGTAAGAAAAATGGTCTGATAATGACAACTTTGATAGGACCCATTTCTTTTTTTAAAGATAAAAAGAAAAAAATACGTTTATATTCTAGACAATGACACCCCATGCTAGGCTTTTCGACTCCATTTTCGTGTATAAGGCTCGGCCCCACCCTGAAAAATAATTTAATTACATTTCTAATTCAATATTTGGTTTTGAATCAACATTTTACACAAAATATAAAAATTTCAGCCCCCTATCTAATTCCGTCTAAGAGCTAGAGACCCGTGACGTACCGACGGACGGATAGCGGGGTGACATTTTAATACCCTAAAAAGCAAGGCCAAAGTCGGCCCAATTATTTTGTTTTATGAATCCATCATAGAAAATTAAAACTAAACTTGGAGGAAATGCAACGGATAGCCAAAGTTTTGACTTTATTTCTGCCTTTAAGTGTGTTTGCATCAATTGTTTCAGCCCGTCAGTATCCCCGACAATCTCAAGTACTAGTTCTGACTTCAGCCAAGAATCACTAGATGATCTTAGAGATATATCTGAGAAGCCTCTCACTACAATCCTAAATCTGGACAGAGAGCACAAGATGTTCGGTATATCGGATATATTCATCGTAGGAGCCTTGGGGAAGACTAGGAAGAGTGAAGATGATGGTCCAGTTTTCCCGCAGACGGCTATCGTTCAAGTCTGTATGGAGTGCTGTAAGCATAAGGTCAGAAATGCAGACAAGACTATGAATGAACGAGGAAGAATGCTACAAAAACAGCTACTAAGCATAAAAATGTAGACACCAAACAAAAGCACCAGCGGCCATCTTGATTTTTTTTTTTTTTTATTTTCGAATTCACGGAATAGACAAATTGTTAACCATTAGGACACATATTGTATCAAATCTGCGGATATAAATTCAGGATGACCACTAGTGCCTATCAAAAATGAGACTATATGGCGCAAAAATATCTGAAAAAGGTATGCCTTTGTCAGCCGCTATAAATACCCTTATGTGCTTGTGATGCATTCTGGCGAGTAATGGCTGTATAGCAAGTACGGACTAATAATTGGTGTTCTGGCCCAGCTTGGTGATTAAAAGCAAACCCTTCTACAATAGTACGCTTACAAAAGCCGTCCACAGTAATATGGTAAGTCTTGAAGACCTATATCCAGCGGTGGACAGGTATATAGATTGAGGTGGCGATGATGTTCATAACTTTCAATTTCAATTTCTTTATTTACAACATTGACAGCATTACACAGGTATATAAAAAAACACAAATTCTTTCTTTGCACAAAGCCAATAATAGGTATTGCTAACTTGTTCAAAAGGAAGTTTTTCTTTTAAGAGGCAACTCTGCCTTTACAATAAACAAGAAAATTTAGTTTTACAAAAGTTTAATAAGTAGCAACTCCGCCATAATATTTTGCGCTTGGCGTTTCGTCATGCAGACTGCAAATATGAGTACTTTACATCCGAAGCCAGTTAAAAAGTTTGTTTTTTAGAACTTTCTGTAACTAAAGTAGAAAACTTTTTTCTTTTGTAATTTTCTAAAATATTATAAAAAACGTGTTTTTTTTTGCAGAGCGTTACTGATATGCCTTCATCACTAAAGGTAACTATGTCGTTGAATTTTATAATTAATCCATATGAATATTTAATATTAGCCGGATCGCCCGAAATATATCTCACACTATTTAATTTCCTGTGTTTTTATTTGAATATTTATATTTAAAAAGGATATTACTTATATATATTTTTGCATATATTTATAATAGGTATTCTTTATTCCTTATTCCTTTATTTTTATTTTATTCAAGTGTATTTTTTAAATTAAATTTAAGTAAACCCAACCTTTATTATTTCCCTGTCTACCACCCGATATTATTATTTATTATATACAACTATTGCACACACAGATTATTACTTATATTACATTAAAACCAACCTGTAATAAGTGTATGTAATTAAATTAAATAAATATATTTTATTTCATTTCTTTTCATATTCATGTGTGCACTTTAATTTTTCAGTGCGGGAGGTGCTATAGTTGCACCAGTTGCGCTTATCCACTTTGCCCCCCCTACCCGTCCGCTTGTGGTTCCTGCATATCCACTCAGGTGAGTTCTTAGTCCTGCACTCCAAGAGTATTATTCCCCAGGTCTAAGAAATTTTATCTACATTCTAATTTAAAAGGGTCAGTGACAAAACATAGAACTTTCTATATACTGAGTAGTATAAAGAAAGTAAGTAGATAAAAACCATAGAGGAACTAAGCCCAAAGAGACGCAATGACACTTGCTTTGTTCAAAATAAAGTCCGCCAACTTTTGACGGGCTTTAACGCAGTCAGCATTGTTTAATCGCAAAAACATCGTGTCACGCTCCTCGCACTTGTTATGCAACTAAGTTATGTCGCGCGCGATTAAACATTGTGCTATGGGTGCTGATTGGCTAAGATAGCACCAGGCGGTAATAAAGATAGAGCATCCCTGGTAAACGGGAGTGAGATGGATATAGTCAGGTCTATGCAAAAACGCTGATTAATTAGCGGAATCGGCCGGACGGGCATTACGTCTCTCGGGGGTAGTTGCTCGATGATATTAATCCACCCGCGCACCACCGCGTCGTTAGCCTTCATCTGCCAGATACCCATAATGCGCATAGAAATCAATAGGTACGACTGGAGGTACACTATTTGTCATGGATTGTATAGAAAGCATTCGGAAGAACGAGCAAATTTGAATGGTAGAGTGCTACAAGAATCTGATGGCGCGTGGATGACAGTAACAAGGGGGTGCAGCTGCGAAACAAGGAGTATGGTAGCGGCGTTAGTTCCGATTTTGGACACAACCAATCCACGCGCCATTGGTACTATTGTACAATTCGGGCAGAGAAAATAAAGTATTATTCGGGCCAGTGCAGAAGGCGGCCGGCTTTAAGTCTAGTCACAGTTGGCGTCGCGCGCATTCTCGGGCCTTCAACGAGAAAGGGGAATGCGCGGAGTCGTGCTACTGCGCAGGCACAGTATAAGCAAAGACAGTAGGGAAATTACCTGCAAGCGCTCCGATTCGAGCCTCACACACACAGACGCGTGCTCTACACGCCGTCTAAGCAGAAATAAAGCGTCAATCGCTGGGGTCGCGGCGCCGCGCCGCGCTTGCCTTGCCAGTACGCGCAGACGTAAGCAGGCGATAGGACGCGACCGTTTGTAAACTTTGTGCCGACCTGATCACGATGTCGCAAACATATTGTTGCGCATTTGGATGTCTAAATTCATCACGAAAAAAAGAAATCACCTATTTTAGACTTCCGGCTGATGCCCAAAGGTAAGACTAAAAAATATCACTCAAGAGTAGTATCTACCTACTTACATTATAAATAAAATTTTTGAAATTGTCGCGTTCTTTTTATGCACGTTCATACTGTTCATACTGGGCAAAATAAAGAGTTAATAGATTTAAGTACGCTTGTCAGAAGAAAAACCTATTTGAATTTGAATTTGACTTTTTTGTCGGTTGTCGCCGCCGTCACCGCCGCCGCGCCGCCGCAAGCAAGTCTAGCCAACCAATCGGTGGAGCGGCGCGCGGTACTTTCAATCAAACGGCAGAGTCTTATCGTATTTCGAAAAACCCAAGTTATGATATGAGTGAGCGACAGCCCTAACGCTTCGCTGGCGCGTAGGTTTTTAACTCGGGAATTCGGTTTAAATTCCCTACTGTCTTTGCTTATACTGTGGCGCAGGTGACTGGTAATAGTGACTCGGACCCTTTGTACTGGCCCCGAACAAGAAGTTTATAACCAGTAATATTTAATCTTAAAATATTATGTGAGCGATCACCTCCATGGAAAGCCGTACAGTGCTCCCAAAGTAATAATGCGCATACAAATCTATAGCCAAGCGATCGGACGTACCACGTGACCTTATTGATTGTATAGAAAGTGTAAGGAAGTACAAAATTTGCCGAACAGTGGCGAAGATTTGTTTGCGCTTTATTACTTTGGGAGCACTGTACAGTAAAATAAATTATCTTTGTCTACTCCCATACTGTAATAAGGTAATTACAACATTAAAAGCAGTTTTATAAGTACCTACACTATTTTCCGATGTTAAAATATTATAATGTTATATTATAACACCGCGTTTCTGCGTTACGATTGGCCCAATTTATTATGACACCGCTAGAGAGCCAATCAACAACAGATACGAGAAATAAGTCCCGGCCTTATTTCTTAAGCCACGCCTCTTTATCCTGATTGGCTTTCAAGGCAGCATTAACGTACGACGCACCCGAGGTTCATGAATGAGTGTTCTTCTCCCCATTTTTCGTGAAATTGTTAGTTGAAAATGTTATAAATAAAATCGATATTTTTGATGGTCGTAGATAAAGTATTCTGTGCAAATGAACATATTAGACATTGCGACACTCGTGCAAAGTTATTACGAGACTCACTTTATTCGTTTCGTAAAAAAGAACTCGTGTTCATTGGAACATTGGTCTCAAATTATGTTAGAGTTGCACAAAATACTATGATGTATCTCTTATCTATGAAACTTTTTTCTGTTCAGTCGCTATCGACCAGTGGCGTGCATAGAACTTTTTTCCGGAAAAGCAATCAGAACGTCAAGATTGACAATAAAAAAAATATGAAAAAAATTATACAACACTTTGAAAAAAAAAGTTGGTATGAAAGTGTTCGCTCTAGGGTAGGCAGTGCCTACCCTGGCGTCATACAAACCTTTCTTTTTTCAAAGTGTTATTTAAATTTTTTCATATTTTTTTATTGTCAAACTTGGCCTTCTGATTGCTTTTCCGGAAAAAAGTTCTATGCACGCCACTGCTATCGATGTATTTTTACCCTTAAAAGGTATAATGAATTTTTGGCGTGGCCTTGGTTTAGAAAGTTAGCACTCTAGTCTGGTTAAAAGCTTCTTGGGCGCAAACAAAGTTGGACTAATATTAAATTGGAGTCTATTCAATAAACTAAAACCTTTCTATCAAAACTTCGGAGTCTGTCCGTCCATCCATTCGATGCAACTCAGGAATGGCTGGGCCGACTTAACTTGATTTAGCTAAATGCTATGCTCGTAGGTGTAGGATAATAGCAGAATCTCGTGAAAATTACGGAGAATCGTCAGTGCGATTATTATCATCATGTTATTATGCCTTTATTGGCTTTTTTGTTTATGGTTTTTCTTTTTTTTTTAGGGGAAAGCTGTTCGGCCGGTAAGCACTGTTTTCTTCCTAAAAAGTGGTTTAAGATGGAGAATACCAAATATGTTCTGTTTTGAAAGTCTTCAAAGTGAGTTATTTACGAGTATTTATCACTGAAATTTACTGTATTTTTGTATATGTTCGTTTTCCGTAAGTATCAAATAGATATGAAAACAAACGTTCACTCAGGACGGAGTGAATCACTGTTACTTCAGTAAATAGAGCTCAAGAAAGAGGGTTTACCCTGCAAAAGGTCGGGTAGTTTTAGATTTTTGATATATTACATACAAAAATACAAATTCAAAAAATGCAAAAATGTTCATTTACGCCAACATTATTTCAAGTTACAATATTATTGTTGGGACTTCCTTTTAAGTATAAAAATACCTGTAACAGGAAGTCCCTATACGTAATCAGTCGAAAGAGTTATGAAAAATCCAAGTTTGAGTTACCCCAGCCGTTGTTCTCCCTCCGCCATCTTGGAAAAACCAGCGAAAATTCAGCTTTTCACCTATAACTAAGTTTAAAAGCGTTTTAAGGCAAATCATATTGAAGCAATTTTGTAGAAATATTTTTTTTTTCTATGATCACTAGGAACGGAGCTACGGAACGCGCAAGAATGGCTAACCTTACGTACTTAGTATTTATTTGTCCCTTTTCAATGAGGTATTCGCAAGGGCACCAAATCGAATTAGTACGCGGCATTCTCACATCTTCCGAAATGATTTTCAACCCGTTAATGTCACAGAAATGTTACAAGCAGGGGAAGATGCTGACGTATTAACAGTCACCACAGTAGCTTCAAAGTTCATAGGCTGTGGTGATGATTGGTGAAGATGTTTACTTACTCGTTTTACTAACCTGAACTGTAGATCCGAAATGTCTACCTCATAAAACCCAGGGAGAGATAATTCACCAGAAGTTATCCTCATCATCATTCAAGTAGAATTCATAAGAGAACGTTCTGATCCTTCACATAATAAGTGACTGCGACACTACCTCCACGAAATAAATACTACAGAAGACCGACTTCATACAACGAGGGAAAACAGACGCACACATGCATAGACGCGTACGTATGATGATCTCGCCAGAATTTCGTATTGGCACTCGACCGACTTCGACCGAGATCGTCGTACGTACGCGTCTGTGTGCATGCGCCTGTTTTCGCTAGATATGCGGAGTGAACCTTCTGTAAGTGGTTATTTTGTGCTACCTCTTTGGTTTTGGGAAAACAAAGTTTAGAAAGTTGGATTTTCAATAAACCGTTCCGAACACAACCGTTTCTTGCCATGTTGTGACATAATGTTAGATGTGAATACTTACACAAACAATACTGTACCTTATCGTAAGCGCTCAAAGTTTAATATAGGTTGAATAATCAAAGAGTTTAGGACGTTTCCGCGTATTTATGTAAAGTTACAGTTGTGTATTGTTGATCGAAGTGCCGCCACTATAAAGGACGATGATTTAAAAGTTACCTTGTATAGGTGGTTCTACTGTAAATAGTTTTCTTTTTCAGATATGTAGATCAACATTGAAATGTGCACCAGATTGCCCTCATTATATTGGATTTACTGTAAGAAACCATTTTTTACCTGTACAATTTTGTTGTTTTAGTTATCTGTCTGCTTGCAGTTTATCTAAAAATTATTCTAGGCCAATTGAGCTGTTCAATGTAAGTATGTTATTATTATTGGCTTATTCGACGGTATTGTACATATACAAAGAAAAAGCACTTTTGTAAAGAAAAGACAATCCTTGTTTATCTACTCACATACTGCAATAAGATAATTACAGCACAAAAAGCAGTTTTATAAGTACCTACACCGCGATTCTGCGCTGCAACATAGTAAAAGGTTTTAATATGGCTGCGATTGGCCCAATTTATTATAACACCGCTAGAGAGCCAATCAACAACAGCGACGAGAAATAAGTCCTGATCTTATTTCTTAAGCGACGCCCCCTTTATCCTTGCGGCTTTCTGATTGGCCCTCAGGTAGCATTCCCAGACGACGTGTTCGAGGAAGCCCGAGGTTCATGAACGAGTGTTCTTCTTCTCATTGTTAGTTGAAAATATTATAAATAAAGACGATATTTTTGATGGTCGGAGATAAAGTATTGTGTGCAACTGAACATATTTAATTAGACATTGGGAAACTCGTGCAAAACTATTAAGACTTGCTCTGTTCTAAGAACACTTTCTTTTTTATTTCTTTCTTGGCTACGGTCATTTCTTAGAGCGTCATTTTCCAAGATCTCTTGCTGTGACAAGACAAGCTTATGAGCTGTCAAAATGACTGATAACTCGGACGCTATAAAGCAGCGGTACTGTAGAATACAACAAATATATTCTCATTTCAGATAACAGTGGACAAAAAGACAAAAGTCGAGCCTTCCTATGTAAGTTAATATCCAATGGGTGATGGATGAAATCATTAAAAGTGCCTGAATATTTTTTTGTTGATAGGAATAACCTTCCCCATACGAGGAAAAAAAAACTAAATTTTTTAGGTGGCTTTAATTACATTAAAAAACATAAAAACTTTTAAATTTTAGATATACGGGGCTATACAGCTGCATACGAATACTTTCTTTGCCTGCATATAAAAAAAACCGTTATTAATCTATCTATGGTAACAAAATGACACCAAAAAATAACCTCTCGTGTTTTTATTCTTTTATAGTATTTTGTTTAATTTTGCGACTGCTTACTAGATTGCTTAATAGATGAACTATTACCCATTGCCTTAAAAACCAAAATAGGTAGCAGGATTCAACATGCCAACAAATATAATTTAAGTAAAATAAATTAAGTTTGTGTGCCTATTTATTCACGGGTCGGTGGCTATTCGCTCCCCAGAAATTCGTCCCGAAAAGTATTTATTTTGGTGTAAATTCGTTCCGCTTCAAAAAATAATTCAGTGTTAATCCGTCCTCTTTTTTGGTGCCCATTCGTTCCCTCCGTCTTGACAATGGATTTTATACCTTTTATATAAGAGTACTATCACTCTTAAAAGTTAAAAGGAATATTAATTTTGTAAAGTTTAATGATACTACTACATAAGTAGGGAGGGACTACTAACATGAAATATTTAAGTATTTGTTAAATCAGCTCGCTCCCATTAACTTGTCATTGGCATTAGAGTCTTTTGTGTGAGTCAAGATTCTGGAAAGTCATAGGTGTGCGGCCCGCCACTCTTTACAAAAAATACACTGATGGTATGACAATTGGTAAGTTTAACAATTACATCTGGGATAATCATTGTTTCACTTTATAATACAAGAACATAACGGTTATGTATCTTATGGGTTGCGGGACGAATTTACCCCGGTCGAGGCAAGCGGGTCAAATTTTCCCAAAAATAGAAAACGGGACGAAATCAACGGAGCGAATATCCAACGACCCTTATTAACAATGTAATGCATAAAATAACAAAATGTTGCCGGAAAGCCTTCCGAAATGCCATAGATCACATATTTATTATAATTATAGAATTACATTATGATATACCTATCTTTAATATTTAATATATTTTTCATTCAAAAACAAGAAGATGTGCGTTTTGTAGCGGACACGAATCGTTCCCCCATTAAAAAAAAATGTTTTCGTTGTAACCGCCATGTTCTGACGTCAGAATTTCTCCCATACAGTCCGTGCGCTTTATGGAGATCATACTAAACGCGTTGACAGTTCTGTGCACGCCACTGCGCGTTGATACCAGATGACACCACATCCGAGATAATTTGAACGGAAATTTCTGACTTGAAAGAAAGTTACTGAAAAGTGGGTATATGAGAATATGATAGTTTGACCGTTTAGTAAGCACTCGGAACGCCTCTGCCACAAAATAACCACTTACAGAAGGTTTACTCCGCCGCATAACTAGCGAAAACAGGCGCACGCACACATAGACGCGTACGTACGACGATCTCGGATGAAGTCGATCGAATGCCATATGCCAATACGAAATCCTGCCTAGATACGTACGCGTCTATGCATGTGTGCGTTTGTTTTCGCTCCATCGTCGTCGAGTCGGCCTTCTGTTAGTATCTATTTTGTGCCTCTGCCCTCGCTCGGCGATACATGTCTTAAATATGTACATATGTATATCGTTGTTGTATTTGTGTGCAGGTTGAAATAACTCCTCGTTCGAGCTGCGTCCTTAGTAAGGTTGGTTGGTGACTATTATTCAAACACAAGAGCTCTTTGAGAGGTTTGGGCACATGTATGCAAGCTGACATTAATTAATGTAGGCAAATTCATGCTAAAGACTCAGTATCAAGGTTCAATGTCATTTTTATAAAATTAGTAGATCATTGTTTGCGTGTTCCCTACATAGTACGTAAGCCCATCCCCGAGTCAGATACAATGGAAAATCAACATTTTATTTTGTAAATGCTACTAAAAGGTTTAATGTTTTTGAATGATAATACTATTTAATAATGTTTACAAAAAGAACTCAGATGTTTCAGTAGGCATCAAAAGTATGCCTGAGTCTCGGACTTTGTTGATGTGTTTACTTGATACACCATCTTCTAGTAAGGCCCATATAGGACGCTCAAGACGGCGTTATCTGAAATTCATGCCTCGTTCATAGGAACAGAGATGGCGTATTGCACTCTAAAGTGTTTAGAGTATCCAAAGCCATAGAGTATATTGAATATCCAAAGCGATAGATTTCAGTATAAATATAATATAATCCTAGATTTGCCATAGTTGTAAATTAGCTGTTGAGATAGATTATAGGGAGAGAATAAGTCATATAGGGACAGCGTGAGACATGAGCACTATCACACAGTATTATGATGATGATGATGATGATGATGATGATGATGATGATGATGATGATGATGATGATTCATCCGACCGAGTTCGGTCACGGCGACTGTTGCGGCTGTGGAGAGCGTCGGTCATGTGCCCTCATGTGACATATGTAGCCTATCTTGTTTGTGAAAGTGCTGTTGCAAAGGCTACAGGCTACATATTATATATACAGTATTATAAAGTGTATACGAATATACTATAATATCTCATTGCATGAAGGGTATTTTACAGTGGATTACCGTAACGGTGCGTCATTCATTACATGTAACGACAAACGTATTTTGGCTAGCAGTAGAAAATATCACTATATGAATCATTGCAGTCTATAGCCAAGCGACCGGACGTACCACGTGACTTTATTGCTTGTCTAGAAAGTGTAAAGAAATACGAACTTTGCCGAACAGTGGCGAAGATTTGTATGCGTATTATTACTTTGGGAGTACTGTATGTTATAAAAGTTCAATTCTTCCAGCCTCTGGCAGCTCGCTCCTGTCACCACTGCCCACCTTGCACGCCTCCCTCCTCCTGCTTCCCCTACCTCGCCCCATGCTTCTGGCCCACCCGCCCGAGTGCCCCGTGTCCCACGCCCACCCGCTGCTTCCACAATCCACCTTGTCTTCCGAAAAGGCAGAAGAAATCACCTAAGGATCCGCATACTGCATGTCCAAAGGTAACTCCAGTATTTTGCTTTCTACGTAAATAATTGTCCCAGCCTTTGGCCGTCTCGCCTCAATACCGTGGACAATAAGACCAGCCACGGTTATTCTTTTATAATATCCCAATTCTTCTCTTCCAATAAGGATCTACCTACTGCACATATCTTGAAGTAGTCACGGCATTTTATATTAAAAATGGGAAGTTCTTAGAAGTAAAAAAAATTGAAAAACGTTTCTATGAAGCTCGATTTTTTTTATTCTTATATTTTCTTTGAAAATTTGTGTACAAAGAGTGCAAAACGGAAACCTACGCCGTCTGTCTGTTCATCTGTCACAGGAATCTACAGCTTCAGCCATAATAGGTAGCCTGTTGAAATTGTTATAGAATACGAGATAAAGATTTCTTGCCTTGGCTACTAAATATCGTTTTTTTTTTTTTATTTACCGAGCCCGGCATCGGCACGGCGCTGCGACGTTACGGCCCGGAGCCGGGTTTGCGTTTTTCACTACAGCCAGCAGCGTCTGTCCTTGCTTGCTTGTAAAACAGCTGACACGGACGAAAGTTTACTTCATAGAAATGACCTCGTCAAGTGATACTTGTATTTATCTGCTCTATGTCTTACATTCAATACGTAAATTATGATATTATGATGTTGTACTCATCATGATACCTGATACCATAGAATTAGTATATACATGTACATGCCTGAGCAGTGGCGTGCATAGAACTTTTTTCCGGAAAAGCAATCAGAAGGTCAAGTTCGACAATAAAAAAATATGAAAAAATTTAAATAACACTTTGAAAAAAAAAAGTTTGCATGAAAATGTTCACTCTAGGGTAGGCAGTGCCTACCCTGGCGTCATACAAACTTTCTTTTTTCAAAGTGTTATTTAAATTTTTAACCGACTTCAAAAAGGAGGCGGTTCTCAATTCGACTGTATGTTTTTTTTTTTTTTTTTTGGCGTTGTTACTCCATAACTCCGTCATTTCCCAACCGATTTGAACAATTCTTTTTTTGTTTGAAAGAGTATACTTCCAGGTAGGTCCCATTTTGGGTTTGGTCATGATCTGATGAAGGTCTTCAGAGATAGGCAGTGGAACTCCTCAGAAAATGACAGCATATCTCTCGAAATTGAGGCAATCGCTATGTACTTGGGTGCTGATTACAAGGTATTACTTGAAAATCGACATTCTTCCACCTGACCTTCGATCCTGGCTTCATCAACATATTCACCATAGAACTCTTCAACGGATCAGAGCACATAACTCGAGATTGCGGCAATCACTGCGTTAGGGTGCTGATTCAAGGGTATTACTTGGAGATTATCAGAATACCCACCTGACCTTCGATACTGGCTTCATCACCATAGAACTCCTCAACGGATGACAGCACATAACTTTAGATTGCGGCAACCAGTTTGTGTTAGGGTGCTCATTGCAGGGCATTGCTGAAAATTGCCAGTGTACACACCTGAATTTCGATCTTGGCTTCATCACCGTAGAACTCTTCAACGGATGACAGCACATAACTCGAGATTGCGGTAATCATGTTGTGTTAGGGTGCTGATAGCAGGAAGCTACTCAAACATGGTGAGCACGCGATATGACGGCAGTGCTTTGTATCACCATAGGTTTTAAAAATAGCGGGAAGTGAAGAGAAATAATTACGAAGATGAAAGATCTGACCTTGGGAAGGAGCTGCATGCACCACAAACCACGCTTCGCCTGAGCCACCAAGTCTCTGGTGTTCTCCAAGATGGTTTTCTTCTTCCTCTTCGTGCCTGGTTGCGCTCTTCTCGGCTAATTTTCTTCGTAATAGTAATAGATGAAAATGAGGCGCACAGCGGGTGCGATCTCAAAATGGCGGGCGGTAGGGTCGAGGTAGGACCTAGTCGAATGACAATCAGCGTATACCTCCGGCGTGAAAGGCTTCTGATTGACGACTGATTGATTTGCGTCCAAAACTAAGCGGGTGGAGATGCAGCGAAAATGACAGTTGAAAATATTAATTCACAACTACCCCGCAGTATGAGAGCCACAAGAAGTGGCGCGAACATTTGCCCCCGGCGTTAAAACCATTGGTTTTAAAATAAGAATAGAAAAGTAAAAATAAGACAGAGAATAACGAAATTTTGAAGCGGGGCAAAGAAAGGAGTTATTGAGATGGGAGAGGGCAAAGACGCACGACAGGTCGTTTGTAAACACCTGTCGTCGTTTTGACAGAAGCTACCCTAATGACATTATCTTTGCCAGGGTATACAGCTACAATAACACCGAGCGGCCATTGAAGCGGTGGAGTGTTATCGGTAACTACAACGACAACAGATCCAATTTTGATTGGGTTGGAAGGTGTATTCCATTTTCCTCTAGACTGGAGAAGATGGAGATAATCATTCTTCCATCGCCTTGCGAACGATTCTACCATTTGATCAAGCAACGCGTAGCGACGTAATAAATTAACTGGCTCATCAGCCACCTTACAAGCGGGTAATTCTTTTAAAGGAGTTGACATCAGAAAATGTGCAGGAGTTAACGCGCTAAGTTCAGATGGATCTTCACTCAGCAGCGTAAGCGGACGAGAATTTATGACACATTCTATTTGCGTAACTACAGTTAATAATTCTTCGTAGGTCAACAGTTGAGTACCTACTACTCTATGCAAATGCGTCTTAAATCCTTTGACATATATCTCATAATGTCCCCCAAAATGTGGGCTACGTGGAATATTAAATTTCCATTGTATTCTATGATCGGCAAGTTCATTCGCGAAAGACGTTTTAAATTCTTCGGAGTTTGTCAAATTGTAAGAACATTTGTTTGATATCCGAGGTAAAAGCGATTTCATACAAGCGGAAGTCAAGTAAAATTAAAAACAAATCGTTTTGCAAATTAGCACCTGTGTGCAGCGTGTCATTTAATGAGACACGAGTACCATCAGCGGAGTCAGTCTTAGTACTGGCATTCATACAAATACGCACCTTTGTCGTTGATTTATCAACACGCACTACGGGATGATGCGGAATATAATAACCAAGAGATAATTGGTCATCATTATGAAGCGGGGATATGTAACCTTTAGTTAGGTATTCATTTATTATATTGTTATACTCGGAACGTAAATCTGCGTTAGAAACAAACCTACGCTCAAGAGACATAAAACACTTTTTTGCGTGATGGTACGAGTTTCCTAGTATGTTAGGATTCCGTGCGAACGGTAAAGAAACCGAATAGCGACCAGCGGGGTCACGTGACACATTGTTAATAAATAATTTTTCACATTCATCATTTGCGGGACTAGAAGCAGGTTCACAATGCACCTCTTCTAATTGCCAAAATTTTTGTAAAATAAAATCTATTGGCGGTTCAATCTCCATATAAGAGCATAACGAAATTGAACATGCGGTATTTTGGTAAACAGGCGTATTACCAATTAGCGTAAAACCGAAGATGGTCTGAAATCCCGTCGGCGTACCCGGGGGACCAGAGACGCGGCCTGATAACAAGATATCCGCGAATAAAGATGCACCGATAAGAATATCAATCTCGCCCGGTAAGTAAAAGGTTTCATCAGCAAGTGTGATACCTTTTAAATATGAAAGCGTAGACAAATCGACCTGCACCGATGGTAAGTTGTCGGTAATACGGTCGATTACATAAGTGTCAAGCGAAATTGAAACCGAATCATCAAATCGTGAAAACAATTTAAGGTTTGTCGCACCCTTAATTGGGTTTGATGAAGAGCCGATGCCCTTAACAAAAGCGCGGGGAATTTTCTCATATTTTAAGTTAAGCTTCTCACAACAGGAAACCGTCGAAAAACTGGATTGTGACGCAGGGTCGCAGAGCGCACGTAGACGGACAGACATACCGTTAGAATCTTTCACGATCACTTGAATTGTACCTAAAAGGCATGTTTCATTACGCTGCGAGTTAGGCTGTAAGTTACATAAAGAAATATTATTACTCGCAGTTGGTACGGATTGAGAATCATTAGTCATATGTTCTGTGTTAGTCGCCGATACGGCAGGATCCACCAACCTCGAAGATTGCGTATGTGTGCGTGGAGACACGGTAATATTTTGACCAAGCGCGGTGTGAGTATTCATCACATTTTGTTTGCGGCACAACATCGAATGGTGTTTACAATTACAATGGCGGCAATTATAAGACGATTTACAAGCGGAATTGTTATGCGTAATACTTAAACAATTGGTGCAACCGTTATTAGATTTGATGAACTGAAATCTTTTCTCGATATCTAGTTTCACAAATTCGGGACACTTATATAAATTATAGTGTTTTAATTGTTTACATAGCGGACAACAATTATTATTGGTCGAAGCGGAGACAAAAGCATGGGTTGACTTGGTACTGTACCCGGTTTTGTTGTTATTATTTTTAACGGAGCGGTTCGGAGCGGGAGCGGTAATTGCGGGTGCAGTGCGGTTCAGTATCTTAGTTTGTTCCCGTAAAAATGATATTAATTCATCATAATGGGGTAAATCGGAACCACGTTTAAACATTTCAAATGAACGAGCGGTTTCAACATCAAGTTTTTTAAGGGCCAAATACATAAGGATAAAATCCGAAAGATCTTTAATATTCAGCGATTTTAAACACGAAACAGCGGAACAGAACTTGTCTAAAAACAAGTCCAAGTTTTTTGAACTAGCGGTAGTTAAAGGGCGAAATTCAAACATTTGATCCAAATAAGTAGTGGCTAAACTACGCGAGTCTTGAAAAGTAGAAACGAGTGTTTTCCAGATTATGTCGTAGTTAGTTGCGTTCGGTGTGATTCCAGAACAAATCGAAAGTGCCCGGCCAGAAAGTTTACCCATCAGGTATTGTACTCGTTCGTTGTCGGTCAAGTCCGGATTATCGTGAATCGTGGTTTTAAATGTTTCATAGAATGTTGGCCACATAGTAGCTTCACCAGAAAAACCAACGAGTTCCAGTTTTGGAAGCTTGATAGTAGGTTTTTTGGGACATTCCATGTCAAGTGGAGCTTTAACTTTAGAGTCAGCCGATTTCGAAGAATGTGATAACTTCCGGTTGATGTATTTGCAATGGGAGTAAAGATCCTCAAAAGCTGACCAACTTTGATAATTTGGTTCAAAATTAGGATTTATCAATACCTCTGTGTCATTAATTTCATCTATGATTACATGAATTTCTGAGCGTACAGTATCCAAAGTTTCGACATTGGCCATAAACAATTCTGCCGAAGAAACATCCTCTAAAGCGGTTTTAGAAAAGTCATAAACTCTCTGAAGGCGATTAAACAATTCTTGCCTTTTATTTTTAAGCTTCTTTAAACTATACGACATCTTTAATTTTGCAGCTTCTGCGGAATTTGGCATGTTATATAGTACAAAGTTAGGCAAGTACCAGAACTATTGAAAGTTTTATACTGACTACAACATAGAATAATGCTAATGAGTTAGAGATAACACGGGCGGCGGACGAACCTGTGTACGAGTACCTCTCGATAATATTAAGAATTAGCAGGTAGGCAGATAATATTTTCTGTGAAATGATCAAATGGTATAATCGCAGCGGATAAATTAACAGAATGGCGTATTTCACTGTAGATAATTTATAATTTCCAGTATATAGGAAATGGAATCACTAATATTTTGACGAATGCGGGGTTTTAATGCATAGATAATGCAAATAAGAGCGGGAATGCGGGGTAATACTGCGGGCAGAGTGAAAATTAGAGCGGAATTCACGTGTTCTTTAGACAAAGAACATGAAGATAGCGGTTGGAAATACCAAAAAATGGTTATAGATCGCAGATCAAAGGGCCTAAAATGGATCTAGATCCGGCTCGAATGGCCAAAAAATGAGCACGCGATATGACGGCAGTGCTTTGTATCACCATAGGTTTTAAAAATAGCGGGAAGTGAAGAGAAATAATTACGAAGATGAAAGATCTGACCTTGGGAAGGAGCTGCATGCACCACAAACCACGCTTCGCCTGAGCCACCAAGTCTCTGGTGTTCTCCAAGATGGTTTTCTTCTTCCTCTTCGTGCCTGGTTGCGCTCTTCTCGGCTAATTTTCTTCGTAATAGTAATAGATGAAAATGAGGCGCACAGCGGGTGCGATCTCAAAATGGCGGGCGGTAGGGTCGAGGTAGGACCTAGTCGAATGACAATCAGCGTATACCTCCGGCGTGAAAGGCTTCTGATTGACGACTGATTGATTTGCGTCCAAAACTAAGCGGGTGGAGATGCAGCGAAAATGACAGTTGAAAATATTAATTCACAACTACCCCGCAGTATGAGAGCCACAAGAAGTGGCGCGAACACATGGCTACTTATACTCACTTGAACTTCGTTTCATATTAACACCACGTTTGCAAGAACTACCTATACCTCACAGTTTAACCTAGCAACACTAAAAAATGTGAAATAAAATAAACTTTTAACAAAAAAATAGCAACCGACTTCAATAGTAACAGCAGTCATTCACTAAAAAGTTAATAATAATTCTATAAAGACCGATGGTACCGAAGCAACACTTTTGCCGACTTCTTTCTTCCTGAAACATTATGTTATCTAGAAGTCGGCGTATTTCCTACGATATAGCAACATAGAAACCAATATAAGAACGCCGACTTCTAGATAACATAACGTTTCAGGAAGAAAGAAGTCGGCAAAAGTTTTGCTTCGGTACCATCGGTCTTTATAGAATTATTATTAACTTTTTAGTGAATGACTGCTGTTACTATTGAAGTCGGTTGCTATTTTTTTGTTAAAAGTTTATTTTATTTCATATTTTTTTTATTGTCAATCTTGACCTTCCTTGAATTGCTTTTCCGGAAAAAAGTTCTATGCACGCCAGTGTGCCTGAGACAGATCAAAAGCGAGAACGAGTAGAGGGCGCGGCTTAAGAAATTAAGACAGACCGTTATTGCTTGATAGGATCTTTAGCAGTGTTATAATAAATTTGGCCAATCGCAGCGCAGAATTGCGGTGTTATAATGTAATATTACAAACAAAATATATCAAACAATGTTAACTAATAAAACCGCTTTTGATGTTGTAATTAACTTATTGCAGTATTTAATAATATATTATAAACCTTCTTCCTGAAATGTTCCTACTATGGTGAAAACCGCAGCATTGAAATCCACTAAAAAGTTAGAATTTAAGAACAAATACACAGACAAATGCGAATTGCGACCTTATTATATACAATGTAGAGACAGAGGAGAAGAATTTATTCCTGTCCGTGAAGACATGAAAGCTAAATAAATATACCTAAAAATTCCTTCGTACTGTCGCGGTCCGTGTATATCCCGTAGAATTGTAATTTTTGTAGCTCCGTAAAAACTAATAAAATAATTCTAAGTACTGAACCAAATTTTTTTCAGCATGGTTTATGCACGGACAAAATTAACAAGGCTCCTGATCCACAATGTGCTAACGTTAGTAAATACATGTTACTAAGGTGGATTTTTCACCAAGTTAAGTATTAGCTCGGTAGCTCAGGTGGCCTCTCAATCTTGAGATCCAGGTTCGATCCCCGGTCGGGCATGCATCAATGAGTTTTTCAGACTTTATGGGCATAGTATTTGTTCTTACTTACCACTTGCTTAGCGGTGAAGGAAAACATCGTAAGGAAACCTGCATGCCCTAAGAAGCGTGTATTTGTGCCCGAAGAACAGGCGATACACTTTGGGACGTAGTAATTGTCGGCAGAATGCGTGTGGTACCGAGTGTGGATTGTGACTTGCATTTCACTTCACACTCGGAACACCTCTGATAACCCCTCAGGGATTCATGTCGTGACGATTTAAATATATAGATATGTATAAACATTATTAAAACTAACATAATTTTTCAGAAATTTAATAAATCAAGAAAGGACGGATGCGCAAACCCTATCTGCCCAGGAGTAAGTTTAAAAAAAATATATATATGTATAATTATGTTTTATAGACCCGCAATTTCGATACAGTCACGCTGAGTGACTTTGAATGTAAACCCAATAAGCAAAATAGTCTCAGAACACATTTGTTATAGGAATAAGACACTTATAATGGGGAAAATTACTAATGGGGAAAATTTTGTTATTTTCAAATAATGAATACGCATTGCATATTTTAAGGGGGCTTTAAAGTTTTAACCAGAAACTTGGTATGTTGCACGAAAAATACGAGTTCCCTGTACGTTTTTGATTAACAACATGAAATAACGAACACTCTGAAAAATTATAATATAACTTACCTTATTAATGTCCAAAATATTATAAAGTATTTTAATAAAGTTTTCACTATTACACGGAGCGTGCAAAACTTCCATTATATTTATAACTGAATGATTGACTGAACGAAATTAATGAGTAAGAACTTGTAGGAGAATTGTAAAGTGCATAACAATCTAGTTTAGTTTTATAAGAGACTAATATAGATTTCGTAGGAGTATACGATTTTACAAAATGCCGCTACACGGCTGTTACAGTCGTGAGTCGAATTCCATGAGGGTACTATTAGACTGTTAATAAACTGAATACACTAATAAAGTGGGCCCTTTTCCGGGCGTGTAAGCGCTTATAAGTTCGCTATAAGTCTATTGAAAACTGGTCTTGGGATAATTATAAAACCGCTTTTTGCTCGTTGGGAGGGTAACTTTATGTAAATGGTTAAATTCGGTTGTTTTTAAACTTGAATGTGATATTTTTGTCTGCTTTTTGGAATAAATATTTCAATAATACGTTTTGTCGTCCTTTTATACAATTATCCAAGTACTATTTCAGTACTTACAGAAAGTGACGTAATCATGTCAAGTTGAATAGTCGAATCCTTGTCGTCACATTTTAGGATGAATTCAAGAAATATATTTTTAGTATAGAAATGTGCGGTCACTTTTTTATATCATTTTAATATCTGTCTTCTAGAAACGGTTAAGGGCCCGTTATCTCTCACCTCATTTTGCATCTAGTAGAACTGAACTATATGATATTTTCTTATAGTTTAAAATAGCGCGCTCTGAGCCGTGGCTGTTACGACAATTGAAACATCGGGCGCTCTTGGAAAACAAGTTTTCTGCTCAAAAACCATTTTTACGGTGAAATTTTCAGAAAACTATCCACAAAAACACATACTTAATTACATTTTCCATAATTTCCTGTAATTTTCCTACGATTTGGTAATGTAAATTTTATATAAAACGAAAAAAACGATATTCAAACTCAAATTCAAATCGTTTATTTTGCAAAGCAATATGTATATATCATAATGTATATATCATACACTTTTTACACGTCAAATTTAATCAAATAAAAAAATATATGTAATAAAATAATAAATGTACATGAACTAAATTAAAGGTTTATTTAATTTATATAGCAATAAATATATATATATATATACGATTAAAATGATAGGTAAAATATATATTATACGAGGTGTAATCCAATCAACCACTCGAACCCATACCGGAGACACGGCCAGGGACCAGGAACAAGGTTCAATGATCACCAACCGAGCCCCCAGCACGAATCCAGGCGGCCGACCAAATCCCATCCTATATACTACATACTAATAGGTTACATATATAAATACATGCCTGCCTCCGCCCATTCGATTAGTCTTGCTAAGAAGATGGGCAAGAAACTTAGCAAGGTCATGTCTTTTTTTTAACATAAAACTTAAACTATAGAAAGCCCCCCTTAAACGGTTTTCAAATCGTTAATATGGGCGGAAAAAAGAGGCTATAAGGTTCCTCTAGGTTTAAGTCTTCTAACTACATTACTTATACTCAAAGTTATTCAGCGTGATTGTAATTGCCTCACTTTCATACTCGTATTACGCTTCTAAATAAAAACATAATAATAGTATTAACAGAAATAATTATTTATTTTCAGAAAATCCCGGGGTTAAAAGAAGCTATAAAGAATAAATACGAGATTCATGAATCCTCTGTCCATTATACTTCATCAACCTTAGAAAATAAATAGTAACTCAAAAATCAGTAATAAAACATTTCTTTTTAATAATAAACACAAAAATGGGTTATCCTAAATTTGCTAAGACGTCATTTGACAATTGCTGCTCTTTGAATTCGCAATACACCTACAGCTCCCTCGCAAGCTGGGTAAGTATTCCTACATTTCTTATGTATTTCTTTTTTTTATTTATTAATAGTAAAACAATAAAAATAAGTACTCGATATATTTCGGCCTACAGTATGGGGCCCTCATCAGTCGAATGTAACAAAATATTGACAGATAAATTAGGTTTATACAAATACAAATTTCTTTATTAATCCACAAGTAGTTAATGCTTAATATTATTTTATCCTAAAGTAGCATGCACACAGAAAATTAAAAAATACAAATAAGAATTACATAGACAATAATAATAATGGAGATGTTGATCGTACAGGAATATTTAAACTGTTTTTATATACCCTCTCACCTGCACTGGCCTGAAAAAAGACCGTCCCGCAGAGAAATTTTATTATGAAATTAAAAAGTAAAAGTGGCACTTGTTAAACTGTTTTTTTTAATTTTTTTTTTATTGTGCTTTCTAACTATATTATAATTTATAAACCGAAATAAATTATTGTTTAAACTAGATAGAAATCATTCAAACAAATTGTATAAAGAAACAACCAACTAAATCTTCAAATCAATCAATCAAATTTTATTTAGTTCGTTCTGAAACCGATACTGAGATACAATCAATATAAAGTCTAAAATGTTGTAAAATATTTTATTCGCAGCAAATATATGAATTGATTGATGTGGTTTGTTCAAACTTACTCTATAAATATTAGGAGAACATAGGAGTTTTTTTTTGACTGTGGGTTTCCTGATTATTGCAAAAAAAGCATCTATACCCATAAGGCGATACCAAAAAAAAATGGGGTTTTTTCGAATCCATTTACTTCACTATAACGTCATCTACGTATTTCATTTTTGGGTAAATGTTTATTGAGTATTTGATTAAGATTCTCACTGAAGGAAAACGTGATTAGATGAAATTTTCTCGATAAAATTTAAACCCGAAAAGACCTCTAATTTTTTTATTTTTTCCTGTTATTCTGAAATCCTAACTAATTTCATTGTGAAATTGTATTAAAAATTTGGATCTTATGTATTTGTAAAGTCTCTTTGAAAATCTTTTTGCCAAAATAGCTTAGTACATTTTATATTAATAAATAAAAAACGAGCCAAGTGCGAGTCGGACTCGCGCAAGAAGGGTTCCGTACCATTATCTATAATAATACAGATCGCGCCAAACTTCTAGTACGCTCGGAAGTTGGTCTTCCCAAGAACGGCCCATACATTTTGTTCTGCTGATGCGAATCGCCCCGTGTTTAGAGGGGACTAAAAGTTTGGCGCGATCTGAACTCCTTAACTTGTAAAGCCTATAGTTTTCCTTTTAATTTTGTTATGTATACTACTGCCGTGATTTTTTTCACGTCTCCAAATACAACCGTTTCGCTGGCAGGGGGGGACACTTAACTCTAACAAAAATTAACACTTTCAAGCTTAATATTTCGCAAACGAAACCCTGAATCGAAAAATGGTCTTGCCACACCCCCAATATTTTTAAATTACCTATTCAACGACACTTTACACTAGGGGATAGACGAGAAAAAAAAATCATCCCCAATTTAAGTGTAGGGGAGGTACCCTAAAAAAAAATATTTTTCAAAATTTTACTGTACCCCTTTATCGGCGTGATAAATATGTATACCCATGCCAAATTACAGCTTTCTAGTACTAATAGCCTCTAAGCTAAGCCGCGGACAGACAGACAGACGGACATGGCGAAACTACAGGGGTTTCTTGTTGTTGACTACGGAACCCTAAAAACAGACTTTTTGCTACTTTTCCACGAATCCGTCCCACTCGCACTGAGGGTCTCTTCACATATGGAGTAACAGGGACGCTAAAACTCTTATGTATCGCCTTAATATGCTTGCATTCATTGTTTTATACGTCTGTCGCACTAAACTGAACGAACAGAACACAGTGCGTACTCCACGCATGCGCGGTCCGTATAATAATACATAACTTTACGTAACTTCATCTACTTAGCCCCAAAAAGAAATTAAACCTTTGACTTAAACAAATTTCTGCATTTTCATTGAAATTTTGAAAATGCATTTTCTTTTAATAGGCAAGTATGATTCTACGTAATAATTGAAAATATGCAAGATGTAGGCGGCCAGTATTTCTTATGCAGTTTAAAAATATAATTTATTTAAATAATCAATCTTATTTTCAAACTGTTTTCTTAGAAAACCAGGTATTTTGAAACGAAACCAGAACAAAAACCGGGTTTTAATTTTGGCCGGTTTTGCATTCCCTATTTGAAATAGCTGCCTTTTTTGTGATTTCGGGTTTGGCCCTAATCAAAGTTTGTCGTTAGTACCTACTCAAGCTTGCGACATCGATGGGTCGACAACGATAATAAGTCAAGTGTCTATGTCGTGGACAAATCGTAGAATTGGGCAGATAGATATGAAATCGAAAATCATTCACCAACATTCAAAAATAGGTGCGACGACGAGCGGAGTGATGCGGAGCGAGGAAGAGCGTGTTAGGTTATGTAAAGAAATTTGGGGAGCCGAGCGAAGCGGAGCGGACCGAGACGACTAGTTTTAACAGAAATCGATGTGCCAACGACATATACGACATAGTACTTGCTATAGTACCCGTTATTATTTATTTGGTAGAATTATTAATATTAGAACAATAAAAAAAATCTCGATATATACAATGTTTTTGTTGTTTTAATATTAATAAATGTACTTCATAAATACATAAAGCTTAAAAAAGGCACAATATATATAATTATAAAGCCAATATAATAACGAAAAATGAAGCGTAATCTCACCAAAACCTTAAGAAAATTATGAATAATCACCGCTTAAAGTGATTAATTACATTCACCAAATGATGTGTTAAGTAATACTCACCGATGATTATTAATAATAAGCTAATTTATCACTTTCACCGTAACATTTATACAATTATAGTACCTATGTATAGATGTATAATACAACCCACAAATTATTTTAATTCCAGAGTTGCCAAAGCCACCAGTTCAGTGGATATAGAACTGACAACAGCTGTTTTTCTGATGGATATTACGGAAATACTGACTTTTCGGAATGTGAAGAATGCCGTCGCTATTTCGTTAACTCAAAGCCACAGTTGTTGCGATGCCCTACTTGTTCACTTGTCATAAGTAAATCAGAGCCAAATTGCAAACCATACCAACTTGTAGGAACCTCCTTAGCACAATTAGTCTCGATCAAGAATGTAGCCGTATGTAGATCAACTTCTGTTGAGACAAAGAATTCTATCTGGAGCAAGGTTTCATCAGGAATCAAAACAATTCCAAGCCTCATAGTAAAAAAGGTTGAATCGTTTCCAAGAAGAAAGCAACTAGGTTATGGAACAAATAGAAAGAAAAAGGCACCAGGCACGGTGCACTCAGTTAAAAAAATTGGATCAAAATCAAGTAACAAAGCTAAATCAAAGACGAGCTTGTTCAATACAAAGTTAAAGAAGACTCGTGGTTCGAAGAAAGGTCATAAGATATCTAAGACAAGCTTAAAGCGTAAAAATAAATCAAAAAGCAAAGTAAAAATAAAATCAAGCATAAAAGATAACGCCATATTAGCAACAAAATCATCACAGGCAAGTAATAAAACAGTTCACAATAAGGCTGACAAAAAGGGAAAAACTACTAAAAATCCGGAAGTAAAAGATGAAATAGATAGTAACAAACCGTGTGTGGATTGTAAATGTGTGCCAAGAAAAAATGTGCCTTGCACAAAGTTTGAATTTAATGATACATGTTGTGGCGCCTGTACGGATTGTAAGTGCACACTGGCAACAGAACAACCGGATTGTAAGTGCACACCGGCAATAAAACAAACGGATTGTAAGTACACACCGGCAACAAAACAAACGGATTATAAGTACGGACCGGCAACAAAACAAACGGATTATAAGTACGGACCGGCAGCAAAACAATCAGATTGTCAAGCGAAAATAGATAAAATCTTAGCTGAATTGCGAAAACTAGATGGAGATGAATCCAGTGACAAAGACAAATCCAATAAGCAAATTGAACCAGAACCAGATGAATCTTCTACAGAGAAATCTTCTACAGAGAAATCTGAGGGTGAATCTGAGGAAGAAGAAGAATGCGAAGAAGAAGGAGAAGAAGAACCAGAAGAAGAAAAAAAAGAAGAAGTCCATGATGAAGATGAAGATGAACGCAAAACCACCGTGAAAGAAGAAGCACCACCCGGTAGAGGTTGGCATTCCAAAATAGTGATCCCCAAAAAAAGAACAAGATTCGATTTAATGTTTCGCAGAAGACCACCATGTAAAAAAAAGATAAAGGCATTAATGGGAGCATCAAAGGCAATAGCAAAGGCAAAGCCTGAGGTTTCCTGCTTAGAAATGTTTTGCAAAAAAAAAAAAGATGAAGATAAAGATAAAGATAAAGACAAAGAGGTAAGTAAATTAAGGGGGTATAGCATACAAACTTCAAAAATATTTATTTAGATGGGTTTCAACAATTCCTAAATTACTGGTTATGGAAATTTTCATAGTAGATTTAGTTAATTTTGTATTAATTTAAAACCGACTTTTCGTAAATTTTCCCTTTTTCGATCCCTCTCGCACGGGGACCTTTGCAAGAACTATATATCACCTTAAGGGCGCGTGAATAAAATAATGCTATAGTTTGATTTAAGGTCAGATGCACAACTTAGAAAGAAAGAAAAGAGCTTTATTTCAAACACCACAGTCAAATGACCATTTCACATTGTGTAACGTGGTCAATCGGTTTCAGAAAAATATTACATATAGGGCTGATCTAAACATTTAAGAAAAAACGCAAAAGCTTTTAAGTTCGCTCGATAGAAAAAAAATCATGAAGTTATATACTTACATGTATGTGCTCGTCCGCACTCCCGTAATGCCGCGTACTTGACCTCTAAATTTCATGTTTTTTGAATGTTAAGGCGATTACCATCCCCAAATTAGCAGCTCGATATTTGTCAGTACGAATATCAACGGAAACGACATTGAAATAACGTTCATGTCAGCGCGCAAAGCATAGTGGCTGTTACGACGCTCGCTGCGTCCTTGATAGGGTGAAATAGGAGAAAATAATACTTTTCACATGAACGTTATTGTTCGATTGAATAATCCTATGTTATGTTTATAGCTATCAAGTATATCTATTTATCAAAGCACAAATTAATTCAATCGGCCAAGCCACTTACTAGCAGTAGGAAATTCAAGCCAAAAAACACCATTTAGTTAATGAATTTTTTCATGTAGAAGTTTTGGTGATATGAAAAAGAAAAATGCTGCATATGTTATCTAAGAGCTGATTATTCATAATAATTTTTTTCATTATTTTTGGTTTGGCCGTAAACGAGGAGTAGGCTTTAGAATGTACCCATTTGAAGGCCCTTAAAGGGCTTTCCTTAAATTATATAGCCTTAAAATTTGTATCAAAAATAAGTGACTAGTAACTCCGTCTAAAATTCTAAGAATCATTGGAGAAAAGTAATAAAAATAGAAAGGGGGTGAGTAAAGAAGAGTAATAGATCACAAATCAGCGATTTTTTGAATTCTTTTCTATCTGTCTGTTTGTTCACGCAAACTTCTGCGGAACTACTGAAAGGATTTGGATGCGGTTTTTTTTTATTATCATCGTAGTGACCCTGTTCAATATATCGGTGGTTAAGCACCAAATACTGCTATCTTCCATTTTATCGATTTTGAGGTTTTAGTGGGAACCGATTTAGCAGGAATCGTTTCATAAGTTGGCATCTAAAATGCTTATTACCATTAAAATTGTTATATATTTTTGATTAATATTACCATTATAGCTCATTTCTCTCCTGTAAAATTTACTTTTTGTAGACTGCAGTATTTTGTACATGACACTCAATATAGGCTATAAGGGGTTTATATAAAATAACGGCCAAGCTAAAAACGGGGCAGACTTGAATAAAGGCGGATGGTGTACCTATATTATGTTTATTTTGCGAAATCCATCGCTATGAATACTCTAAATATTATTCCTTGCCCGGGGAATTTTTTCAAATTCTTGTCTTTGGATTTGTTTCTGATTGATATTTTCTAGTTTGTAATGCACTCTAATTAATATTTGTGCAACTTAAGTTTATAAAGTTCTTCGCAGCGTCGCAGAAGCCGGGTGTATGTATCTAGCGAGGCCGAAGGTCGAGCTGGGCGTATTCGTAGTCCAAACATGCGAGTTTTTCTGCCTCGCTAGCTTTGTTTGGGATATTGTCAGTTTGTATATTCAATTGAGAGGCAGTGAGGGTGCTTTTAATGTTTGTTTCTGAAAAGAAAAAAAAACTTTTGTTTCATGTAGGCCACGCGGGTTAAGCCGCGGGCAGCAGCTAGTATTTTAATAATCTCATATAAAAGCCGAGTTATTAAATAAATTCGCAGTTTTTAGTGAGCTCGTGTCTCTTGGTGGTCATAACAGCTACAGCTGAGAGCGCGCTATTTTTAACTAAAGGGAAGCATGAAGGGACACTTTATTGTAGATACACAAAAGACATTTAATAGTAGTTTATGCTACAAGGGCGAAAAGGAATAAATTACGAGGACGACGCTAAATAAGCAACTCGATGTGTGTCGGTACAAATATCAATGGAAACGACATTGAAATAATTGAAATAAGTTCATTTCAGCGTGCGTTGAAAAGTGGCTGTTACGACAGCCACTGCGTCTCCGGCTAGCGCAAAATAGGAGAAAATGATACTTTTCACATGGACGCCATGAACGAAAAAAAAAAATTGAACTTAAATTTTTTAGATCTAAAAACTCCTATAATTTGGTGAAATAATTATTAAAATCGCTAGAGGCGTATGGAAGGAGTAAGAGAATTCTTGTGTTAATCATGTGAAACTTTCGATGACTTTCGATTTTTTTTGTCAAAACTAACAATAGAAAAAAGTTTATGAAACTTAGATCTGTATCAAAGGTCAATGATCTTTTCGTGAATTTACCCTCTAGTATTGGCTCACCATTTTAGGTCCAATAAGTGAAGTTTTTTGCAAATTATATAGGTACACTTACTTGGGATAAATCGCCAAGTATTTAAAATATAGAAATTTATTTTGAAATATTTACAGTGCATGGCAAAATTATTAGATCGTAGATAATCCTGTCGGCACATGTTCATGTCCCATTACGCAAAATGAAAAAAATGAAACTCTTTTAGGATTAATTTGTTATCCCTATGTTTGTCTGTCTGTCCGTTTGTCTAGACAATTTTTTCTGGGTAAAATTAATAAATACCAATATTAACGGCACTCTATAGAGCTGCAAAAACATACTTTTGACGTTTTTATGGCCTTTTATTTCACGTTTATTTTCTCACTATGAAAATATAGGGATGAACACTTGAGATAATATTTTGCATTTAAAAGTCAACACAGAAAGGAATTGTTAAACAAATAATGTAAAAAATATGAAAACCATGTTGTTCTATTCTAAAAAGATTAATTATATACTGTTCAATGTGCCGATAGCTTTGTTTATTTTTTTTCTTGAATTAGTTTTTACTAAGATTACAAATAACTTAATACAAGGTTTTCCTTAAGAGGTCCCTTTAACCCTAGATTTTTCTTCAAATTCATACAATAGGTATAAACCGAATGTGAAGTCAACAGCTTATTTTCTTCATTTTTTTTTTCATTAGTATATTCTAGTGACATCTAACTACGTCTCTATACAGCCCAAAAAGCAAAATTTTATAAAACATTATCATAATAGCTGTCAGGATATCGCCAATATTGCCTCGTTTTTACGCAAAGTTCAACAAGTTTGTATATTTTTATCTATACTGGAAATACAGGCATCGTTCATGGTAAGATGACTATGTTTACACACTTTGCTATGTATAAACAGTTACTGTTTCATGGAAAACTGTTTTTACCTGAAACCATTTCACAAATTCAATTAACTTATTTTGAATATCTTGCCATCTTGCACTTCTTGATGAGAAATACAATTTCAATTAGTAAAAATACAACTTTTAGTTAAGAAAACTTATAGTTAAAAGTCTACTGTATGCCTAAACATATTTTTAATGATATTACAATAGTAATAAAATAATTGGCTTGTCCGTCGTCGTGATATCAGCCGTAAATTCCTTAAATAATCCGATATCACGCTTATGAAAAAACCCAATTATTTTGAAGATACCATAATATCATTAAAATTTTTTTATGCATATAGCAAACTTTTAACAATAAATTGTCTTAGCTAAAAGTTGTACTTTACCGTTATAATTATTTCTTAATATTTTGTTACAAATTAGGAGAAATAACCCTTAAGGAAAACCTTGTATGAAAATATTTGTTATCTTAGTAAAAAACAAAAAAATAATAATAAGCAAAGCTATCGCCACATTGAACAAATAGTAGATTATTAATCCCTTTAGAATAGAACGATATGGTTTTTATATGTTTTACATTATTTGTTCTACAGTTCTTTTCTGTGCTTTCTTTCAAATGCAAAATATTATGTCAAGTGTTGATCTCTATATTTTCATAAGGAGAAAATTTGTATGAAAAAATTAAATAAAAGGCCATAAAAACGTTATAATATGTATGTTTTACAGGGCGTAAATATTGGCATTTATTGATTTTACCCAGAAAAATTGCCTAGACAAACGGACAAACAGACAAACATAGGGACAACAAATTAATCCTAAAAGAGTTTTTTTTTTTCATTTTGCGTAAAGGGACCTGAACATTAGGGTGGTCCAAAAAATTTTTTTATTAATTTTGCTTTCTCCACAAGCTTCTTTATATTCAATTAGACGTTAAACCCCCCTCTGCAAAATTTGAGCGAAATCTAACAATATTTAGGGGTAGCTATGATTTGACGATTTTTTGGGTCTAAAGAAAAATAAGGCATTTTTGTAGGAAGTAAGTTTTAATACAATATTAAAAATTAAACTATCCATGTAAGTAAAATTAAGATGAAATGACATGAAAATATTTATGGTTAATCACTGTCCTTCCCTTCCTTATCACCCGAATTCATTTTCAGGATATTTGATTTTGAGGCTACTGGATATTTTTTTCTGTGAAGATCGACGACGTGGAGAAGATATTGTTTTTGTTCTTCGCTTTTTGTGATGCTGGAATTATATTTTTGAATTAAAGCAATACCTCGCTCTGCGCAGTCATTAACAACTTTCATTTGGCGGGCTGCTTTCTGCATTTCAACATAAATTTCGTCAGTATGCCATTGTAAAGGATCTTTTACTAAAAATGCTTCCGATTTTTCTTGACCACCACTAATAAGCAAGTCAAAAAGTGCTTTGGTTCGTTGCGTGAAAAAAATATGTAACGGAAATGGGTCTTGTAATTGAAAGGTTTTGCCCTCTGGTCTTTTCAGAGCCTTTTTTGTTGGCGGTTTCTGAAGGTTTTGAACCATTATTCTTTTGCTGTTGGGAGTGATTCTTGGATCGAATAAAGAAAGATCAATCAAATGCTCGGAGAAGTACCAAAGATGGCAGCGAAATGCTTTCAGGGCGTTGGTGCTGATCGTCTGATTTGGATAGTTTTTGATCTGTGTTAGGAAGTTAGCATCGTTCAAAGGGGCTTTTTCAGCCAGCGGGGCTTCATTCCAATATCGTCCAGTCATCAAACAGTGATAACTCTGTAACAGATCGCTTTTCTGCTGCAGTCAGGTTAAATTGGTCTTGAAACAAATACATTTTCAAGCAGTAGTTTAAGGCCCCGGGCGCACGAAACTTAGCTTCAGCAGTTGCTTCGGAACTTCCAAGGAAGATGCGACACAAATGCAGCAATTCGAGGTAATCATCTCTGTGCTGTTGATTTTTTATTGCTTCCTTGTAATAATTTGTCATTTCTTGACGGAGTGAAATAAGTTCCGTAGTTTTATACAAATTGTCACTACTAACTGTAATTTTCTGTTGATCTATTTCTGACCATTTCTTTTGGAAGCGTTTGAACAGACTGATATCCGGTCCACTGCTTGATCCGAACAACGCTTTGAAGACATCGGACAGAATAACTTCGAAAGCATGGTGTCGGCAAGCAATCCAAACCAGTTCCTTATCTAGAGCTTTTTCAATCAGAGAACAAGCTCCTAAATTCATATCGGTGTTAGAAGAGGTCGTGTCAAAGCAGAGGCCACGCACCTGATCTCTTAGCTGCCACTCATCAACGATCTTTAAGCATGCGGTAGCTTGTTCCTTTCCTGTGCCTTTTTTGATTGCTGGAACTGCCAAGAGTTTTTCTACTCCACTTTCACTTACAATAACAGCTACACGATCTACTTTTTCTACGCCACTGACAATATCGGGAAGCAATTTACCATCCCAGTGTAAAATAAGAGGATTTGATGGATCATTTTCGCCTTGTTGGATTCCGCTACAAACTCACGAGTTTCGTTTCTTTTGCGACGGATTGTGCTTCTTGATAAAGAAATGTTTTCCACCGATGCCGATGCCAACCGCGCACGCGCACACCGCATCTTGCTATATACACAGTTACAGGATAGACAGCGCGCGCGTTGTAAATAATTGGAGCCTTTTACTTGGCTTTTTGTAAAATAATATTTTACTTGCAAATCATAGCGACCTCTAAACGTGGTCACAGAAGGCTCAATTTTGGTATATAACCTTTTTGTTGATAACCGAACGAGAAAAGACTTGTGGAGCAAGTATAAAATAGCAAAATTTTTTTTTCATACAAGCTTGGACCACCCTACTGAACATTTCAAACTATGATACAAATAAATTTCTATATTTTAAACACTTGGCGATTTATCCAAAGGGTAAACAGGTGTCCCAAAAGTCAACGCTTTTCCTTGGAAGGCTGGTAGGCCAGCTCATGCCTGACCAGAATATCAAATCTCAGCAAAAAGTAGATAGCCTTCGAGTTGATGGTACTTTTATAAATTCGAATAGATTTTTGAGAGTTAAAGCTAACCAGTTCTAAATTCTAAGGATAACATTTTTGTTGCGCAAATCTGAATAGTCCTGCTATTGATAAAGTCAAAAATAAACCTTGAAATGCTGTAACATCAGGAAGAAAAAATAAAAACTCAATTAATGAGCAATTTTTTGTAATTAGGTCAGTTCGACACCACACCCTGAAAAAAAATGTTCTATGTTAGTTTTGCAAATCTCATCAAATATTGTTTTTCAAATGATCTAGCAATTCTGTGTATTACTTTTGAAAAAAAAGTTGTTGCTATTTTACTACCAAAGGAGCTGCGTATTTTTTTTTAATAATTAGATTTAGAATGAAAGAGTGGCGGGCAGTAAAACTATTTGACGTGCATTAGAAATGCCATTTAACACGCGTTAGAGTAATATAAATAGTGGCGCTATTTAAAATGAGTTGGAATGAGATAGTTACGCAGTTAAACGTAGTTAAATGAGAGAGGCATAATTGAGATAAGCTGCAGTGAGATAGATAGTGACGTGGTGCAGTTAAATGAGAGATATAGCGACATAATTGAGATTGGCTACAGTGAGATAGATAGTGACGTAGTGCATCCCTTCTGAGAGTATTTGTTAGTTTCCACTTTTTGTAATAACAACTTTAGTAACAATTTTTTGTAAAGAAATAATTGGTCCAATTTATTTTCCCGCAAGTGTAAAACCAGCTCAACGGGCGAAAAATATTTAAAGCATGGGTAATGGTGACAATTAACCGTCACGATATTATTATGTATCTCTAAGGGAGTGTCTGAAATGTCCCGAGTGTCAACTGATAAATCAAACACTCATAAAACCACTTTTAGCCGACCATAATAAATTTACGTACCGACGTGATAGCAAGTAGGATCAATGCCGTATAACGATGATCGAAATACACTAATAAATAAGATAAAATAAAATACGTATTACTTTTGACCCTACCTCGTCCACTCTATTCACATAATTTTGCTATGGAAGCTTTGAGACCGGGACGAATTTCCCCCCGCGCGCAAACGTAACAAGAATAAGCCACGCCCGGAACTGGTTTTTGTTTTGGCTATGTCATACTCTTAAACAGTGGAAAAAAGTATAACATTTATAGTACACAGGAAAGGCTGCAGGTTAGCCAACCATTGTAAATAAATTTTAAAAATAATAATAATAAAGCCCTAGGGCAAAATAATCGACTTTCTGTTCGGTTTTGATGCATAAAAAGTGGGCCTTCGAGCACTTGCATTGAAAAAACACAAACATAGTTCCGAAAACATAATTTTGTACAAAGGCGGACTTATCACTCGAAGCGATTTCTTCCAGCCAACATTCGTAGATTTCAGTTCTGATTGATACAAAATGTGGTGCTCAATTTAACCTTATACGGACCCTTCAGTGACGCCGTGCCATCCGATTCGTAGGTTGGCAAATTTCAAAAAGACGCATAAATACGATTTTGGCTGTGGGTGTATTTGGTATCAATGCATTTAGTAAGATCTCCTGAATACAAAAATATGAGATGACGAGCGCACCGACTGTGGGGTAGAAACTCTGACGTCATGAGATGGCGGTGCAAAAAAAATCATTTTTAGGGTTCCGTAGTTCCTAAAAGGTACAAAAGGAACCTTTTTGGTAAGACTCCGTTGTCCGTCCGTCCGTATGTCACAGCCTCATAACTTTAGCACCGTTAAAGATAAAGACTTGAAATTTGGCACAAAAATAGAATTAATTTGTATTATGTATGAATGTAAAAAAATACTTCAAATTGTTCAAAATATTTCCAAAACAAAAGTGAGAAAAATAAAGAATATTATCTTAAACATACAATATGGGTTTCAAATTATAGATATTAAAGAGTTAATTGTAAAAATATATACTTTTACTATATTTATTGGCACTGGTTTCAAGAAATCTTTAAAAAACCACAAAAACATGTATGTCTCCCCCCTTTATCTCCGATACTGGTGCACCGAAAAATATCAAAAAAATTTCGATTATAGATTATAACTGGCCAATCACAGGAAAACTATAGTCATTAAAAAAAAGGTGAGCTCAAATGAGAAATATAAAAAAGAAATTAAAATAAATACAAAAACATATTTATTATTACAATACAACATGGATATTAAATTGTAGATATTAAAGAGTTGATTGTAAAATATATAGTTTAACTATATAACCACAAAAAAACGTATGTCCCCCCTTATCTCCAAAACTGGCGGACCGAAAAATATGAAAAACATCATGGTAATATGTGCTTACGTAAAGATTACAGGAAAAATATATTATATATAATATACTATGAAAATATATATACGAAAACAAAATGGCAACATTCCCAAAACTGTCGCATTACGGAACCCCAGGTACGCGAGTCTGACTCGCACTTGACTGGCTTTTATTTTATGTTTAAACATATCATGAGGGGGCTCAAATGAAAGGGCTTCTTGAGAAGATTACAAATATATAACACACTATTACATTACAACTACATGGTCATACAAATTTTAGGAAAACTTCCAATAATGCTACAATTCGCAGTTTACTTTGAACTGTTGTAGATTGAAAACGACTAAATGGATTTTTGTAAAATATATTTGAAATGACTCACGATATCCTCTAGATAACTAGTGTTGCAAAATAAATAACCAGAAATGTTTATAAATAGGTAATTTTCGTAATACAAAAGATATTTGTATAACGTTATGTTAAATCTACCCGTCGTCGCTGGGTGTGGAAAATCAATGCGTTTGAATAAGAGAATCGAGAACCGGAGCTGTTTTTCAGAACCGGGAATTTCGGGAACCGGAACATCCCGGTATTTTCGGTACTTTCGGTACCAGTATTTTTCTTCTCTTTGGTGATATAGGAACGGTTTAAGGCGCTCTTATCCCAAAATCAGTAATTTCAAAGTCAAATAGAACTTTCAAAAATCGTCTAAAACTTCCAAAAAAAAATGTGCAATATAGTTCAAACCTTTATCTAGGTCTTCCACGCATGTGTTACACGATCAGATAAACTTTGCTCGATAGAAATAATTCACGAAAAAATTCATGAAAAAGACCTTTCAAATCATGCCATCTCCATAATTCCACTTTTTTATTTACGAAACATATCTGGTAATATTGCTTTTTAAATTTTCTAGGTCGAGCACGTAAGTGGGTTTTAATAAACATATCCCTTATTTTAAAACAATTTAAAAACCGATAAAAACAACGAAAAAGTACAAAAGTGTAGTTATTTTCTTTACTCCTTACACGTAAAGAAAAAGACAGAGAGTCACTTTTCTGGGATAAGAGCGCCTTAAGGTGACGATTTACGGGTCGCTCAGCGGGTTATCGATTATTTTTTTATCACGCACCACAGTTTCTAAACCAAGTTCAATCGATTTTTATAATTTAAAAGTTTTCCAGACATTATTCATATTCACATCATAGAAACACATTATAAACTATACTCTTTCTTGAATTTTAGGTTATGTTTAGTCCGATGTTATTTGGAATGAAGTATAGCCACTTAATCTTGCTGAAAATCGTCATTTTACACCATTTAATAAATTAATTACACTAACCAACGTTATTTTAGTTGTTTTCTTGTTTTTAGCTTCTGAGAATGTATGTGGCAAATGTATTTAATTCCGCAAATGTCACGTCATAAACCGAAGCATTAATCCACTGTACAAATCCAAAATCGTTATACAACGTGTAACAGAAAGGTGTAACCATATTTGAAGAGCTTATTCAGACCATGGGAAAGAACAACTTTTACTATGAAGCCAAACCCGAAATCTCAAAAAAAAAAATCTGCCCTTCCATACATTTTGGCCGAGCGGCATTGCATTTTTCTATGAAACAGTCGATTTTTTTTTCGAGATACAGGTTTTGTTCCATAGTAAAAGTTGTTCTATACCATGGTCTGAATAACCTCTTCAAATATGGTTACACCTTTCTGTTACACGTTGTTTGATTACCAAACACACTTACAAATTAACATTATATCATTGCAGTATAGAAACGCAGAAAGAAAAGTAAATCTGGATCTGAGGAGCTCTGAACCGGGATTCGAACCCGGGACCTCTCGCTAAAACACACTTACTGCATGCAGTCCACAAACTGACAGTGACGAACAAGCGGGGTGGCATGTCATTCAATATTACATAAAATACATATGACATAAAATACTTTTTTTTTTAAATAATGCCTTCCTGCCCGTTCATATGTCATATTCATTAGCTAATAAATTTATTACCTACAAAAAAAATATCGGCTTCCTATCAAATAACATTAAAATACAACTATGCTATTTTTTTCCTTTTTTTTTATTGTAACGTGCATGATGAACAAACGGCGTCTGAAAGTCTGAAGAACTAACCATGTCAAAACCTTACTTGAGACTGGCAAAAGGTGGCGCTTAAAATAGCAGCCATCGCCAAGAAACAAAAAAAAAAAAACATTGAGTAGACTGATAAAGGGCTCTTTGGCGTCTGGAATTCTAAACGTCAAATGTCGTCGAGTTTTTCGCCATGGCTCAGACGTGGCTCGGAGGAAAGAGCGGCCAACACAAAATTGAATGAAAAATTCAAAGAAAATATTTATCCCATCAAAAACATTTCATGTTAACTAGGTCGCAGAGACTCACAAGCTCATAACGCTTTTACTGTTAAAAAGTTATCAGATTTCATGTAGAGCAAAGCTCTTAACTCTAAATGGCCTAATTCAACAAGCCCTAACTCTACAAACATTTTCTTGGTCAAAAAGCACGGCTTGGTCGTTTCGCGGGCGTCCAACAAACACTCTCATTATTTCTAATATTATGTCATGCAATAAGTTCCATGAAACGGCCACGGCATATTAGGGCTTGTAAAGTTAGACCTAATAGAGTTAAAGGCTTGGCTCTACATGAGATCTGATAACTTTTTAACAGTAAAAACGTTACGAGATTGTGAGTCTTGGCGACCTAGTTTACATGAAATGTTTTTGATGGGATTTCATTTCTTATTGTAAGGTGCTCTGCTTCTTTTTATTTTTTCAGGCTACATTTCTTGCGCCTCAGCCATCAATGCGAATGTAGCACCATACGTATTTATTATTGAGCATAGCTTGTGAATAAGACTCAGAAATTCAGAATCACGATAGGTCTCTCCGTCCTCAGCACAAGAATACAGTTGCAATGTTCTACAACATAGAGAAATATATAATTACTTAAGGCGCTTAATATCGCCAAATGGGTACTTTCTAAAGCCTACTCCTCTTTTATGGCCAAACCAAAAATATTGAAAAATGTATTATGGATTATCAACTCTAGGACAAAATATGCAACATTTTTCTTTTTCGTACCACCAAAACTTCTATATGAAAAATTGTGTTTTTTGGCTTGAATTCCCTACTGCTCCTAAGCGGCTTGGTCGATTTAATTAATTTATGCTTTGATAAATAGATAAACTGAATAGCTATTAACACAACAAAGGATTATTCAATCGAACAAGCACGTCTATGTGAAAAGTATTATTTTCTCCTATTTCGCCCTATCAAGGACGCAGCGAGCGTCATAACAGCCACCACGCATTGTGCGCTGATTTGAACGTTATTTCAATGTAGTTTCCGTCGATATTCGTACAGAAAACCATCGAGCTGCTAATTTGGCAACGGTAATCGCCTTAACTTGCAACGCCACCTTAAAGTAAATTTTGCCATACAATAAATATGTTAAGGAATGAAGAAAACAGGAACCGTCTCCCGGCATGGGAACTACACAATTACACCGATTCGGTGTAACTGACAGGACTAAACTTAATTTAATTTAAAAGACAGGACGCTCAAAACAAACTTAGTCCTGTCAAATAAGTTAAGTTGTGTTGCACCGAATCGACACCAATGGGGACCCCTTACTTCCAGTGAAGTTATTTCCCAACTCATGTACCGGCACCCTGTCTTTTATATAGAAATAGCGGTGTATTAGGTGTTTCTTCCAAAAACAAACACTACCTCTGCTGGTAGACAGTACAGTAGACGTGCGCCTCACTCGTACAACGTACTAAACAAAGAATTAGACATATCCTAAAGTATCACACGAATGTAAGAAAATTATTACTGCATATGATGATGTAGAAGATTTGCTAGAAAGATAATGGAAGTTTCATTGATGGTACTACCCACACTCACACACACACACACATCCACAGCACACCCTCTCTCTTACTCACATCAACACTCACACAACCCTCACATACGTGCACACTGACATATATACGAGCATGCCTAAATAAAACATAACCTTAAATATAACTACTTTAATGTATTTCCTATATGCAGCTTTCAGCGGAATATTGTTTTGTTATTATTAGTTATGTTTTAAAGAAGAGCGGTGCCTGACGCAGGCCTTTTCAGGCTTAAAAGGAGTCACCAGCTACTTTTACTACCTTTGTTATTTGAAACTTTTTGAAAGAAATAAACCTTTTTATTATTTTTATTTTATTCACTTTAGATTATATATTTATATAAAAACACTTATTAAAATAATTATTTCCAGATATATTTCGACACTTATAGTCGGCGTCAGTGAAATTAGATACAATTAATATTCTATGTGAAAATGTCATAAAATGAAGTGGATGATTGACAGACAAATGTGAGACTAAAGAATAAATAAAAAAAAATTATAATAATAAAAAATAAAAAAGTATATTAAAAAACTTAAGGGCCCTGGAGGGGAACTACCTTAAATCCTTTAGTTAGCTCATTTTACTGAAAGGAAACATTCCTTTATTTTTTAAAAGAAACAAAACTGCATTCAAAGATATTCTGAAATTCGCTTGTGTCACCCGGGAATCGAACCAACTGAAAATTAAAAAAATAAACCCTCGCTATTTATTATACGAATCGGCAGGATAAAATTTGTCTAATAAACATTTGGTCTTACACTCATCTGTTGTACGAGATACCCATGAAATTTAATATTTATTATAACAATACCTAGTACTGTTCACTTGTAATAAGTAAATGCAAAGACATCGTATGAAGTACAAGCCTGCTAATGTTATATATCTTAAGAACCTTGTTGAAGACTTCAATAAGAAAATCGTTAAATGGTAATAATAAATCTATGCACAGCACAATTCCTTCTTGCACTAGGCGTACTGACGAAAAGTTTAAAAAGGGAACGTATTTTTTTTGCAACGCGGCGCAACAAATTTAAAGTTCGAACGATAACTTTTAACACTTTTAAAATCGATAAAAGTATTCGTTCGAATTTCAAATTTTGTTTTGTTTTGCTTTCATTCCGTGCTGTCATTGTGTAATAATGGCGTATCATTATTACTTTACAAGTGAACAGTACTCGGTATTGTTGATAAAGAACTTGTAATAAATATTCAATTTCATGGGTACCTCGTAAAACAGATGAGTGTAAGACTAAATGTTTATTAGACAAATTTTATCCTGAACAATAATTCTACCGATTCGTATAATAAAATAGCGAGGGTTTATTTTTTAATTTTTATTTGGTTCTGTTCCCAGGTGAGACAAGCAAATTTTACACAATAACCCTACATTCGTATAATAAAATAGGGAGCGTTTATTTTTTTAATTTTTAGTTGGTTCGTTTCCCGGGTGAGACAAGCGAATTTTAGAAGATCTTTGAATGAAGTTTTGTTTCTTTTAAAAAATAAAGGAATATTTCCTTTCAGTAAAATGAGCTAACTAAAGGATTTAAGGTAGTTCCCCTCCAGGGCCCTTGAATTTTTTCCATCCTGTATATCTATAATTATATATACATTATAATATACATTATAATATACATTATAATTAATAAATTTTAGTGTGGAGACGGGTAGATGATCACTTATCTTTGTCTGTTAAGACCCGGACCGTAATGGGCACCAAGCGACCAAATATAGGACTCCTCCCATGTTCTGACTTGGATGTCTGTGAGTGGTGGTGAAAAAGATTTAATGATAATTTTTATTATTTTATTATGTATATATTTTTTATTATTAAGTTTATTTGATTGATAAATTATTAAAGGTAGTAGTATTTTTTCTACGTAAAAACTTATACCTGCACTACAAGCCTATAAATCTAAGAAGTACCTAACCTAACCCTTTAATTAAGTATCTAATAAACACACACCCGATACTCGAATACTATGTATTTACAATATTAAGCAATATTAATATTTATCTGCGCGCGCAATAACACGAGCAATTCTAGAAAATTGCTTCTAGTCCAGGTACAAGAAGACCTTCGATTTCGACGACGATGTCTAGAATACAACTTAATTAAGAGCCGGGGTAAGTATGAGGTGCGAGGAGAGAGCAACGTTGACAGTCGATAATGGCGTCGATATATCAACTTGTTGATCGACCAGTCGACAGACATAAATTTAAGTACATTCTAATAACTAATAAGTCACTGTGACACGTGTGAATCTCTCAATTTTCAAACTAGTTGTGACAAATTTAACGACAAATGAAACTGAAATCGAACAATTTTTGATATAGTTGTAACGTAAAGTGAACTGCTTTTGTATTTTCTATATATTATAGTACATACACTGAACAATACACAAAAATATGTCACTTGCCTCAAATCGGCTGGTCTACCACGTAATTCTGATTTTCATCAACATCAACTTGAGATTGAAATTTGACGTGCGTGCGACGACGCCCGCCTAACATGCCATCTCTTTTGTACGCGTTGAATTTCACATGCATTTGCTTAAGTTGATACAAATTAGAATTACGTGGTAGGGCCGCTGATCAGATTCAGATTCAAATCAGAAAAACGATGAATAATAATTAATGAATTAACGTTTCTGACAGATTTCATTAGATGTCAAATTTGAAAAAGAGGTCAAATTGTTGGTTTATCGTGAATCGTGAATTTGATGGTTTTCGTCAAATTCTTTCAACCTGACTTCTCTGAATTAGGCCTTTCTATAATAAAAAAATGTCATTGCAAAATTTTATCGGCATTATATATTTATTTGTATAAACACTTAAAAAACCGTCGTCATATCCGTTAGAATTTCCACATGATTGTATTGGCAGCACATAGCGGAGCATGTAAACGGGACACCTGACGCTAGAACATCAACAACACCAGGTTTTCAAGGGTTCATTGGAAAAAACTAGATCTCTCCTTATATTGAAGAAAATATATTTGAATTAGCGATCTTTTATCTAGGGATTCCAACTATAAACAATGTTTTAAGAAACGAACCTTTTTCAAAAAAAAAAAAAATGTTTTCCACCCTCTTTTTTTTGGGTTTCAAACGTTCGTTTCAAAAACGCGGTTAAGAGATCAACTTGTTTTTTTTTTATAAAATAGGCAATAGAAATATGAAGGGATGTTACCTAAATCCAATATTTTTTTCCCTACAAAATATTTCAGTATTAGCTAAAAACACGCCAATTTGTTGTTTCGCCGCGTGATCACTAGTATTACGTGTCCAAGAACAAGAGGCCAAAGAGCCAACATATAATCGCCTCTATGAAAAACAAATAAGGTCTTTGCCATTAGACTTATTGTGCTGGACGGGTAATAAAAAAAGTTGCTAGGGTATGCCATCCTCTTAAGCCTGCTTTCCGACACTCACACCAGCATTGACATCCCTTCTTACATCCACAACTGATCAGATGTAGAAGTTGTTCGGAGCTTGGTCTGTTGGAATCGGAACAAGTGTTCGTTCACGCTTGGTCCAAACTCACTCACATGGTGGGAGATCGTTTCCCATCCATGCAAGTACATGACTGCTGCCATGTTGCGTCTTTGGTGGGTGGTAAAGTACAAAGATAGAAATCATCCCTTATTGATTGCCGAGCAACTGTCTATTTGTATAAATAATATTTGAGCTCGTTTAAATCAATCTTTAGATTGGATTTATCATAGGGTGCAATACAAATGTATTCTCCGGCCGTTGCGAGAGTTTATGTTTTTACTTCACTAAGATGGAAAATGTCGTCTGAGCAAGCTATCGTTGCTCCAAATTTTATATTTTTTATTATGTACCTTTAGTAAAATTTTAGACTCAGTCAATGCCTTTCAGATTTTGTAAAGATCAAAAAAATCCTATAAATACAGTCCACTTTTAAAATCTCATGTTGGAGTTTATTATTTACAAAAGGACCAGCGACGACGCTCAAACAGTTTCTGGTACGTCTGCATACGACCACACAGTTCTATTTTTCTCTCATCATTTAAATTTCTGTCTACTTTAAGTTCTTCAGTGGATTCATCTTATGGTTTAGCTATTTTTATTTATCCCATGTTGTGAAATGTGTTGTTAACATCAATGTTTGTAAGTTAAAATCAGCATTATCAAATGTAAATTGAGTAAAGGCGCCCAATGTCTGTTTTATAGAGGCTGCCTTTAAAGTTTGCTCAAGCTTCTGCATTTCTGTATATGGCACACAAAAACCTACACTGCTCAAATATCTATTACCATGCGAGAAACATAATGGCGATGAATGTAGACACCAAGTCCTAAGGGAATCGGAGATACAAATAATCTGGGACAACAAGCTGAAATAAGAGCTTCACTTGTACTTTGATTTTTTGTATGCTGCACTTTACATAAATATAATTAGGTAATTAAACGGTTTTAAACGCTAAATTTCAACCCCTCAGTGCGGTCGTCATCAGGCGAAGAGAAAAAATATTATATGACATATGTAGTTATTTTAAGTTAGTTAGAAAACTTGTACTTTGACGTTTTCTTAGGGCATTGTGATAATTTGTTTTTGATTCTATCAGTACATCGACGAAACATTGTAAATTTTAAAGAACAATATCTTTTTGCAGCGGAATATGTTGTCAAATCTTAGGCTTGAGAGCATATTTCTTCTTTTATTATTGCTGCTGCTGGCAGCGAAGTATGTTATCAAATCTTAGGCTTGAGAGCATATTTCTTCTTTTATTATTGTTGCTGCTTTTACTATCCTGAGAAGCTCTTCGGACTTATCAGAGTTTCTCTCTTCATACCATTTTGTGGATAATTTTATCAACACTCTCACGAAAAGAAATAATTGGGGAAGGTCCGTGCAAACTTGATATGATAATATTGTAACCATAATGATTCAGCAACTTCTGTTTTAGACATTCTGTCGTACACCCGCATTCACCACCAAGGATGGTAGGTAGACATCATTAAGTATCTGAAAGTGTGTACTGACATTCCTCGCCTTGATCAATTTCTATAAAAAGCTTCTGAAAATCTTTTTGTTCAGCACTCGGATCATTAGATCTACTTGGAACTTGTAAGAACTTAGCATAGCAATCTTTATGGTTACGACCTTCAGCTGCTACTAAATCAATGATACCTGATATTTTAGTTTTTATGTCTCTACAACAGTCATCGTTGCGACTTTCAGCAACAGAATTCAAGTTATTTATTATATCCAGAGTGCTTACCTCATGAATAAGACGTCTGCATTTCTGGGGAAGCTTTTTTTCTTTGATTTCATCTGCTAAATTTCCGCAAATAATACACGATCTTCTAAAGTCAAAAGCTATTACTTATGATCGCGTTGACAACACATCAACACAACTGAATTTTGTGCGTGCTTTAATAGAAGAAGGTCGAATGTAGTTTTTTGCATTGTACACGAAGGGCACAGGTTTGCTAAAGTACATATTGCATGTTGTCTCCACGAGTTATACTAGCTTTTACGAGGGGCATGCCAAAAGAAGTTAGATACTCTTTACTCCTTTGATTGACACTGGAAAGTTATATATCATCTTATAGGCTGGTTGTTTGTTGATATATCTGAAAATAGAACGCACTTCATTTCTTTTTTTTTTATTTGGATGAGCATCATTTTTCCGAGAATCTGGCGGGAATTCGCTTGCAGCAATGGAGCTCAGTCGAAGTGATTGTCGCGCTATGATTTATTATGACTATAAAAAAGTTTTAAGCCTCAAGAATGTTTTGAACTTTTGGCTACTACTTTTGGTGAGTCTGGTTGCTCGCGAGCAATAGTATTTAATTGGTTCGCTGAATTTAAAAGAGGACGGGGATGTCTCAAAGATGAAGCGAAGACAGTTCGGCTGCCAACCGCGGTCACAGAAGAAAACGTTCGTGCAGTCGAATACTTATTCGCGAAAACCAACGAATTATGTATGTAGAGCTGGAGCGAGAACAGGGAATTGGATCAGCAGCAATGCAAACCATAATTCACGACCACCTTTCTCTCCGTAAATGTTGTTTGAGATGGGTGCCGCACAAACTTACCGATGAACAGAAAGACCGTCGGTTGGATTGGTGCCTGTTCATGATAGATAAATTCGATGGTGGCGAGAAAAAAAATGTGTATGATATACTGACTTGTGATGAAACATGGCTTTATAACTATGATCCCGAAACAAAGTGACATTCGACTGTATGGTGCTTTGAAGATGAGCCAACTCCAACGAAATGTCGCCGTTCACGAAGCACACAGAAACAAATGGTCGCCTCGTTTTTCAGCAAAACGGATCATATTGCTACTGTAGTGCTAGAGAATCAAAGAACGATGAACTCCGAATGGTATGTGACAGTTTGTGCTCCAACAGTAATATCAGCTTGGTGTGACAAGCGACCGAAGTCAGGAATCCGACGCCTTCTCGGGCACCACGACAATGCGGCGTCGCACACGTCTGCCAAAACACTTGATTTTTTCGACTCAAAAAATGCGTCAATCCTCCCTCACTCACCAAATTCCCCTGACCTAGCACCTTGTGATTTTACCTGTTTCCAAAAATCAAAAAAAAAAATAAAGGGGAAGAAGTTTGAAAGCAAAGAAGATGCACTGGCTGCCTATATTTTCGAGATTTCTGAGGTGTCTAAAGAAGAGTGGTCAGTGGTATTTTCCAATTAGTTCAGACGTATGGAAAAGTGTATACGTGCTCAGGGTGAATACTTCGAAAAGATCGATACTTGTAATAAAGAATAAATTTTATAATTTTCGAGTATCTAATTTCTTTTGGCATGCCCCTCGTATAAGCGTATCAATGCCACAATTATTCACAGTCACAGCTTTGGCATTCTCAAAGGAAACGTTACACAAGACATATTCATATACCAAGTGCCAGGGTACATATAATTGACCACGCGAACACGACGCGAGTGCGAAGAGCGGAGGGGCGGGGGGGGGGGGGTAAACAAACATACGTGTCATTCCGTTAATTTCAATATTTTATTAACAAATAATAACTTATCTTGAATAATTATTATTTGTTCAGAGAATAAACAAATTAAAAACCGTAATACTCTGTTTGAGAAATCAAGTATCTGTCAAGAAATGTTTTCCTGTATCAATTTTATGTAAGAACTCCCCGGTTCAGAAGTACCTATTGTCAAGTAGTATATACGAAAATAATGCCTTGACCTGCGGAATTCTTTCATGAAGTCGATCACGGAAGTGACATACAAACAAAGAAAAAAAACAAACAAAGAAATATCCACTTAAAAATTGTAGAATTGAGAATCTCCTCCTTTTTTGAAGTCGGTTAAAAAGTAATTAGCTATTTAAAACCCTGCTATCCTGATAAACACATTTAGCCGGCTTCGAGACTGTTATATTAGTTTCAAGGCCCAAATTTTTATTGCTTGCCATGATTTTCGCCGTCATCTTGATTTCTAGTCTTCATAGGCACCCTACGCCGAGGTAAACCTCGTTGACACCGAGCAGATTCGTATTTAGCAGGGTCAAATTAGTAAAAAACCCCTAGTGTCCAAATATAAATATTGATTTCTAGACGCCTTTTTGAAAAATCCAACCCGCCTACTACCGTTTTAGCGCCTTTTTTTTTGTCGCCTTGATGTCGCTATGGCATCCATATTGTTATTATTTACCAAAAGGTTTTTGGGTTCCGTGCCCCATATTTTGTATTGGTCGGTCTTATTTATATTTATCCACATGAACCTATACACACTAAACGTATTTACAGGATGAATATGAAGACGAAGACGGAGAAGATAAAATATATACATATGAAGAATGTAACAGACTGAATAAATTTGGAACAAGAATATTTCAAGCCAAAATATTAGAGATACCTGACTGGGAAGCTACATGGAATCCTGTAAATCCTTCCATTAAAAAACCCTTGAGTGCAGGGCAAAATGGTGTGTATGGGTCAGAGAAACCACAGTCAATCCATGTATTTGATGATTTAAAGGTGTTGGCTATACCTGAAGGAGGTCCAACAGCTGCACGCACTAAACGATGGTATACGATCGAAGAAGAAGAAGCATTGCGTAAAGTCATGTGTGAAGGTGACGTTCTTGATGAAACTACAGGGCTTATTAAAACCGCTGATGATATAAGAATAGAAAAATATCTAAAGCAAAACATAAAAGAATTAATAGAAGGAAAGGTAAGACCACCAAAGCCCCCACCAACTGATTCAGTTGCAACACAGACGTCTATGATTATTTGCCAAGAATGTTACTCTCCGAAAGCAATACAAACAGATCCTGTAGAAGAAGGAGAAGAAGAATGCGAAGGGGATGAAGAAGAGAATGAACACATTTACGAATCAGTTGAAAAGTCAACTGGCAAGGAAAAATTACCTCCAAGCATCTCCATACAGACTTCGTATACAATTAATGCAGTAGAACTAAAGAAAACGACCATAAAAGAACAGGGATGTGATTGCCAACTGTTGACTTCAAAATATGACGAATTACTTCCCTCAAGTGTTAAATTACCGATGCCATGTGTTGAATTACCGGCACCGAGTATCGAACCTTGTATCAAATTACCATTACCATGTGTCGAAGAACCAGTGCAATCTCTTAAATTACCAGTACCATATGTTAAATCACCGGAATCATGTGTCAATATACCGGTTCTATCTTACGAAGGAATTGAACTGCAGACTTCTCTATCATTTTGTTGCTGTCCGCCAAGAAAAGAACAATATAAAGTAGCGCATTTGCACATAATTTCTGCTTCAAACTTAGAATCGCTACAAACTACGTGTCCACAGACAGAGAAACTAAAAATATCTTCAAATTTTGTTAAATCTCGGCAAGTTTTTCCACCTTACGCACAATATCTGGAACAATTCACAGACAAACAAAGTATATGTTCAAATTTAGCAAAACCTAAAAAAGATAACTTACCGATCTCGCAATTCATTCAAACTAAAAGCTCATGCACAGACAAAAAAAGCATAGATTCAAATCAAATCAAATCAAAAACTCAAATATTTCGCCCATCAAACACAAAATTGAGTCAAACTGAAGAGAACCCTAACACAAAATATTCCTTTCTAAAATCAAAGAGAGCTTACCCTTCAGACTCATTAATGGTTCAGACTGATTCTATTAAATCAAAGGGAGCTAGCCCTTCAAACTCAACAACGGCTCAGACGGATTTTGTTAAATCAAAAGGAGGTAACCCTTCAGACTCAACGACGGTTCAGACTGATTCCGTTAAATCAAAGGGATTTAGCCGTTCAAACTCAACAACAGTTCAGACTGATTCCGTTAAATCAAAGGGAGTTAGCCCTTTAAACGCAACAACGGTTCAGACTGAACCCGTTAAATCAAAGCGAGCTAGCCCTTTAGACACAACAATAGTTCAGACTGAAGACGAACAAAACATATCTTTAGGCTCGGAAACATCTAAGGTAGCAACGCCTCCAGGCACAATAATTCTTCAGTCTGACAATAAACAAAAAATTTCATCAGATTCAAAAAAATGTAAAAAAGCTTGCTTCCCAAAAAAACCTTGCAGAACCAAAAAACAAAAATGTTTAAAAGGTAAAACGAAGAAAACACTCTCCTTAAAAACTCTTCAAACGAAGAGTTCAACGACAGTTAAACCAAAAACAACTTCAAAATTTACAAGTACAGACGACCCTTACATATCTTCAGGTTCAGTTAAAACAACCCCTTCAGAATTTGTTATTCAGACTGAGAACGAACAAAAAATAAGTTCAGGTTCAGAAATTTCAAAAAATTCTAGCTCCATAGACTCAGAAATTATTCAGAATGAGGACGACCAACAAACATCTTCAGATACACCAACAGATAACGAAATCATTCAGACTGAGGATGACCAAAAAATAACTATAAATTCACCAAAATCTGAAGAAATTATCTTCAAATCTATAGATGTACCAAAAGCTAAAAGCTCTTCAGAGTCAAAGGAAAAGAGTATTAAACCTTTATCACCAGAAACATCATCTAAAATTAAAAAAAAAACTGAGTTATGCATAGAGACTTCAAAAATTAACAAATTAACACTAACAACAAGAGAAAATAATGAATCAGAAACTCTTTCTTTGTGTTTTTGTTCAAAAGAACATAAGCACGGGTGTCGCTGTCCACCAATTACCACATGTCCAGGAATAGGGGGAACTACGGTAACTTGCTCTTCAAACTCAGATGGACAAAGAAACAGATGTCTCTGTTTACCTAAGCCTTCTGAAGTGAAGTCGTCAAATACAGACATAACTTTATTGACAAAACAAGATCCTGAATTTTCAATAGTGACACCAGGTGAATCTATGAAGGCAAATGATACAAATAAAGTTCAGACTTCAATTTCATTCTGTTCCTGTCCAGAACGTAAAGTTGTAGATGAATGTTCTTGTTTGCCAATGACCAGATGTACAGGTTTAGGAAAAACTCAAGCAAGTTGCTTTTCAGACTCAGAGGTACCAAAAAGAAAATGCAATTGTCTGGCAAAAACTAAAAGTCAAAGTCAAGTTACGCCAAGAGAAGCAAAAATAACACTCAAAAGAAAACTTGAAAATGATGGCCGACCAATAAGCAAAAGTAACGCTGAAACTGTTGAAACTCGCTCTTTAGATCAAGAGGAACAGAACGAAAAGCAGACAAAAATAACGCTCATTGAAAACCAAGACTCTAAAATAACAGTTATAACATCAAAGAATAATGAAGTTACAGTAATGTCAAGAAAAATGGATGGTAAAACTACTTCTTCACTAGAGCAAAAGAAAAGTGATGCATTTTGCTCTCCACCAGAGCAAAATGAAAATGACGCTACTTGCTCTCCGCCAATAAGCCTAATGAAGCCTCCAAAAATATCAAAATTTTTTCAATCACCAGTAAGCAAATATAAACGTAAACCAAAAAAATTTACTTCACCTTTAGAGATAACTAAAGAGCCAAGGAAATGTGTCTGTTCACCAAAAAGAAAAGTAATGATGAAGTCATTACTTGCTCCAGATGCTCCAGAATGTCGTATACAAACATGCGGTCATTCAAGTATAAATCAGACTCCTTCCTCATTCTTTATCTATCCACTAGAGCAAAATAAAATAGACGGATGTTGCTCTCCGCTAATAAGCAAAAGTAATCATCCGTCAATTAGCAAGTGTCGTCTTCCACTAGTAAGCAATTGTTGTCCTGCACCAAAGGGCATATGTTCCACTCCATCAAAAAACAAATATCCAGCTTTAGGGGAACCTCAACCTTTCTCATTAGATTCAGAGGCGCAATTAAAGAAATGTTTTCCTCAGCCATTAAGCAACTGTTATCCTCCGCCAATAAGCAAACACTGTCTTGCACCAACAAGCAAATGTTATCCCCCACCGAAAAGGAAACAATCAGATTCACGAAAAACTAATTTACGTTGCTCTTCAAGTATAAAAAAACAGAGAGAGAAATGTTCCCGTCCACCTAAACAAAAAAAAAAGCCCATTAAAAGCCAAGAATCTGAAATTTCATTAGTAAATTCAGGTAATAATTAAATAAGTATTTGTTATAAAACGATAGCTTTTAAAAACAAAAATCGAGTAACCTTAGGTAAGCCCAGCTTTCTCACACTTGTAATTCTTAGTTATGTGAAGAACAACTTTAGGCAACTTGAAATTCATTTCAGGTCGTAGTTTGTAACACACAATTTGTAACAAAGAGCAATGCTGATTGGTCGGGTCTTTTCGCTGCTGCCGGATCAAAGATGCACTTTTTTTTTAAAGGTAACTTTTAGCTACACGTATGACAGTTTTTAGTTTTATATCCTTTCAAATATTATCCGAAAACACCATCTCGCTTGGCCGGGTCCATAAATATAAAACTCATAGATTTATAAAGCCAAGGAAACATCGTGCCTATGTGTGTGACACCTTATGTTTGGGTGCGTATGTGTGTGTAACACCCTAATTAAGTTAAAAACAAACTATTGATATCGATACATTTGAGGATGAAGGAAATACGTTAAGATTTTTGTCTTATCTTCGTGTCGCTACTTCATTGTGCCTTTCAAAGTTTTTGGGTTTCTTATTTCGTAGTCTATAGTTATACCACTCTAAAATGACGGATTCATTGAAATATTCGGTGCTATAGTTAGGTCGCGTTAGCAAGGCGATACAGGTCATTGACCCGACAGCTACTGTGAACTCCATGATCGCTGCCCATACTGACTGGCGATAAACGTCACAATACTAGCGTATCATAATAGCGGTCGAGTTTGACTTCGCGGTCGTTGCAGGGGTCTCAAACCTAAATACTTTTTGCAATCAACCCTGTAAAATATTAATGTGTATATTGTGTAAATAATTATATATATATAGGTATATATTAATGTGTATATAGTCAAATGCAGTAACATTAGTAACAACAAAATAAACTAATAAAACAAGAAAAGAAAAAACAAAACTTAACAAACAATAACAAAAAACTAAACAAAACTAAAAATAACACGAAAAATTCCAAATCTTCCAATAATTATTGGAAGATTTGGATTTTGGATTGGATTATAATCGACCGAAAGCAAACTGTGACTTTGACACGAAATGAGTACAACAAAATGGCGGGAACCAAAGATGTTGTGCAGATCTGCAGCGTCGAAAAAGTTCAAGTTTAAATTTTGAATTTTATGAAATTTTCTTTAAATTAATATGTTATTGTTACTATACATCTTTACAAACACATGAAACATTAATAAAACAGTAATAAGAGTGCAGTTTCATCGTTTTTAGGGTTCCGTAGTCAACAAAAAACCCTTAAAGTTTTGCCATGTCATCCGTCCTTCTGTCTGTCCGCGACTTAGAAACGGTAAAATAAAACCTTGAAAAAAATTGTTTTAACCTCACCTAATCGTAAAGTGGGGGTGAGTTTTTTGTGTGTGAAAACCAGTTTTTCGATTCAGGGATTCGTTCGCGAAATATTAAGGGCTGGTTATTTCGACTGTAAGTTTTCAAATTCATTTCAAGCCATGTAATTGCAACATTTTACGTCTGAAAATAATATAATATATGTTTTAAATAAATCCTTCCCATAGATTCTTCCGCGGTTTTATAAAACTTACTTAATACTCAACAAAATTATATAAAAATTGCAGGATATTAAAGAAACAGTACTTTTTTATGTAGTTTCGTAAATACTTTCTCTAAAATTTCACCGCGAAAACGTTTTTTGATATCAAGTTGAAACTAATACTTCCTACAAAAGTCTACGGCCCCATGGTGCTGTAAAAAAATCAAGCTTCTAACTCGACGCGAAAAAAAGTTATTGCACTTTACATAATCATATATAGTTTTTACCTTTTGTATGAATCTTAAGGAGAATCCAAGTATAAAGACCCTCTTAATAAACAATAACGAACAACTGAACAAACGTAAAATAACAGGCGAGAACGACCGAATGCAAGCTGAATTCGAATTTCGACACACGGAATGAGTAAAACAAAATGACCGAGGAACCAAAAATGTTTTGTACCGCTGTAGCACACCGTCGCGTCGTACCGCGCAAAACGAAACAGCGTAAGTTTAAGTTTAGAATTTTCACTTTCTATGATAGGCAATTTCTGTAAGAAAAATTTTCAATGTAGTTTTAGTTTACCGAATGTTAATAATAAAAGGTAAAAATAAAAATTGGTACCACTGTCTATCAAAGGTAAAAAAATTTAAATAACATATAATGAATGAAAATTAAAAGTAAATAAACCTTCTCTACTTTTTTCTTCTTTGTAAATAATTTATATGTCATATTTAATTTACGTCATTGTCAGATTCTCAACTGATTCTGGGCCCAATGGGGCCCGAAATATATCTTGAGCAAAAATTTTTATTTTTAACTTTTATTTTTAACATTCAGTAAACTAAAATTACTTTAAGATAAATTGTTATTCAGCTTCAAAAAACTTATGAAACATGTCTAAAACAGTAATAAGAGTGCAGTTGCAACGTTTTTAGGGTTCCGTAGTACCTAAAAGGTACAAAAGGAACCATTATTATGGTGATACTACGTTGTCCGTCCGTCCGTATATCACAGCCTCATAACTTTAGCACGATATCCTGACAGCCAATATGATGGTGTTTTTCAAATTTTGCTTTTTGGGCTGTATAGAGACGTAGTTTGATTTCGCTAGATAATACTTTTGAAACAAAAGAATGAAGAAAATAAGCTGTTGACTTCACAATCAGTTTTTACCTTTTCTATGAATGTTAAGGAAAATCCATGCGTAAAAGGGGCCTCTTAAAGAGCTGATTGTAAAAATGTATACTTTCATTATATTTACTGGCACTGATTTCGTGAAATCTTTGAAAAACCACAAAAAATGTATGGTCCCCGCTTATCTCCAAAACTGGTGGACCGAAAAATATAAAAAAAAAATAGTAAAATATAGCGGTTGAGACATTCGCGAGAACAAAATGACAAAATGTTTTTTTTCATCCACAACATTGTTCCTAAAACTGTCGAATTACGGAACACTAAGTACGCGAGTCTGACTTGCACTTGATAGGTTTTTCATACATGTCAATAATTATTATATCGCATAAATTTCATTCCGCTATTTTTCGAATTCGTAAATTTTGGAGATATGGTTTTTTGTACTACAATGAAGTATTATGATACGACAGAATTGTGACATTTATCGCCAATCAGTATGGGCAGCGATCATGGAGCAACAGTATCGTTTAGAAATAAGAGTTCACAGTAGCTGTCGGGTCAATGACCTGTATCGCTTTGCTAACGCGGCCTAACTATATAAACTAATTTATTTTAAGGTTAAACACTAGTGCCTGATTCTAAGTTTCCTGTCAATAGATGGCGCTGCGGTACTATAATTACTATAATTTGGTTTTTGTATTTAAAAATAGTAAACAAACAAAATATTTCGCTCCGTTGTATGATGCGACAGTTTTAATGTGTTAATTATTTTATAAAGGCAGAATTGTGTCATTTTCTGTTGTATGTTTCTACATCGGGCCCAAACAATCTTAAAATTTGCTGTTTTGTCGTAGCTATGCACGCACACATACACAATAAAATTATATATAAAGTAATTGTTAATTTCAAGGCGCCGTGTAGAGATTGATTGGTCTAATGGTTACACCTGTAGAATTTCAATCTGCTCGAGCAAGGATCGGTCCCACATCACTACAAATGTTTTCTTTTTCCATTTTTGAGAAATATTTCAAAATTACCTACTTGTTTTTTTATTTGATCCATCAAAATGATTATTTTCCATCAAATTCAAGAAAATTATTCGATGATGTGACTTTCTGAAGAATCATGTAAGGTGTACTTACAATTACATCCTTTCAAGCAAACTACTTTTAGATTGGAAAAAACATTGAATTATGGGAGAAACCCGCGAATTGAGAGAGATGATGTAACAAACTTTTTTTTTTTAAATTCATAATATTTACAGGTAATAAACAAATTATTTTACATAAATAATGCTGTTGATATATGCAATGATATAAGCATAATAAGAGTATAATCACATTTTTATCCATTATAAAATCATACAAAAATAAAAAAGCTGTAATGAAGCTCTAATAAATTTTACGAACGAATGCTGCAATTTTTTTAAAAATACTAAATAAACTAGCGCCATCTGTTAGAACCTATCATAACTTCGTCGTAACTGGGACGACTGCATCTCGCTAAATAAGGTGACTGATTGATATTTGAGTAGCCAAATTCATACTGGAGACTCTCGGGGTTGTTCTTGAACAACATAAACATCATAATGCACTCTAATTTTCATAATACAATGCGTAAAAGTACATAGACCGGATTGTAAGTAATCAGTATTACGGATCAATAACATATGCGAAATTTAAAAAAAAAGTTCGTGGCGGTATCTAGGGGCAGAAAGAACGCTGTCCTCTCAGTCTTGCTTGAGAATAATAATCCGTCCAAGACAATTAGACAAATGGGCCAACTAATAATCGCCTCTGTCAAAAGGTAATAAAGTCTTCGCCATTCGACTAATTAGTTTAGACGTTAGTAGATTCAATCCCCGGTCGGGCGACATATATGTATGTGCATAGTATTTGTTCTTACTTACCACTTGCTGAACGGTGAAGGAAAACACTGTGAGGTAAACCGGCATGCCCTCAAACATGTGTTTTTGTCCCCGAAATACGGCAATATCTTTATACTGCCCAAGCTAATGAGACGAATAGACTTTATTGCCTTGTTACAGAGGTGATTATTGGTTGGCCAGTTCATCTAATTGTTTTGGAGTCTATGTGTCTATCTATATACTTAAAAGTATAAAATAATGTTCGATGAAATGCGGGTATACCGAGTGTGTTCTGTGATTTGCAATTCATAGTTCACACTCGGGAACACCTCTGACACCCCCTCGGGGATTCATGTCGTGACGATATGTTGTTGTTGTATAAATCGCTGAAGTTACCGGGTCTTCATTATGAATTTGCCTGTATAATAAGGTGAATAGGTGACTTTGTTTTATACATGAAGCAACAAGCCAGTGGAGAACGCAGAGACACATTCTCCTTCAAAACACAAGTCACCAATATACGGCGGGGGACGTGACAGCTTAGCGAGCTGTGATTGGACAGCTCAAGGTCAAAATTTGATGCGTAATTTGTGTAGGGATGTCATACAAGTGAAACGAAAAATTATCGATATCGGTAACATGGTAAATCATTCCACTTGCATTTGTGAATGACCAACTTAACTTGACACTTACAATCTTTTAAACTCCATACATCTAAAGAGTCTAATTAAGTTAGTAATAATAACTACCTTCATAACTAAATATTTGTAATTATTAGTATTTGTTGTTATAGCGGCAACAGGAACACATCATCTGTGTGATTTCAACTGTCTAGCTATCACGGTTCATGAGATACAGCCTCAAGACAGACGGACGGACGGATGGACGGACAGCGGAGTGTTAGTAATAGGGTCCCGTTAGGCACCCTTTGGGTATGGAACCCTAAAAATGGTATCAGATGCACTGACAGACACTACTGATAAACATAGGCACTTCTGACGCTAAACAAACGCGTATAAAAATATCCCTACATTAAGTACTTACCTTACATACATTACATATACTTACATGCATACAATGTATGTAAGCAACAATACATTGTTCGATAAATTATTAAACACGTAGTAGGACAGCACTATCGAAAAAAAACGAGACAACTGTTGTGCATTTCACCGTGCGACAGAAAGAGAGGACGTGAAGACATCAACGCAAAGCGCAAGTTCAATTGAAATATTTAATTGTTATATTTTGAAGATTAAAAGTATACGAAAAACACTTACTTATGAAACGTTACTCCATCTTTTGTGGTACTTGAAGTAGAAGTATTCTTTCCACACCATTTTATTGCACAAGTAGGCATATTTACTGTAAATTTCGGATTTTTTCTACAGAAACACGCTATGTTTTCACGGACACAGCCAAACTCTGACTAAAACCAATGGCTTCGCTTCAAGCGCCTAAACGCTTTGGGAAGCGGCTGTTTGGCGAGTCGCGTTACCCCCGCATGCGCTCTCCACTGGCTTGTTGCTTCATGGTTTTATATGACCAAATGCATACTGGAGACTTTATAAGTGATCAGATCAGTAACAAGGTTCGATTACTTACCCTACTTTCTGTGAAATACAGAAAATACAATTTAGGCTTTCTATACTGAGTCGGGGACTCGGGACTCGGGGTAGACCATGAATTTGTATAGGAAAACAAAAAATATTTTTCGTATTTCGTAAAACGGGTCATTGAACCTTGATCTTGACGACTTACTTATCGTGTCTCCAACAGCGATATGAATAAAAAAAATATTTATGATAGGTACTTTACATCACTGGTCTCCAATATGAATTTGGTCATATAAATCATAGTTACTTTATATATATTTATAATATAAAATAATATATAAATTAATACTCGAGGTTTGGTAAGTAAGTAATCAGTCAGTATGACGAATTTCGAAAAATAAAATGTTAGTAGGGATTCGGTCTGTGTAGGGTCCGTGCTGAAAGATAGTAACTAACTACCTACCTACTTACTTACTAGCCAAAATGTGGTACCTAAAACCTTTGAATCGGAAACAAAAACGAACAAACGTAGCGAAAGCGTACGAAGTTAGTGTTGCCATACTCATACTCATTTATTGGTAAAAAACAAACTTATTAATCGAAAAACTTATTAATCTGACTGACCTAAAAATTCTGTACCATAGAAACAATATTTATACGAGTAAATAACTATGAAATCTATCAAGATTAGCGATTATTTTTAACAAAAAAACTGAAAATAATGTTGAAAATACTACATTTAGGTACAAAAAGGATAATTAAAGTCCCTACCTCTATGAAGCGTCCGAATCTCTTCCAAAACTTTTAGCGCTAAATAAAAAAACCTCCGTACAAACTCGTTTCTCCGTACATAACTGGTCCAATCTGTTTTCTGTAAATGTTCCTAAATCCCTACAAGTACAGATAAATCTATGTTTATGGCAACACAGAGTCGTCGCCGGCCGCGCGTGCCGTCCCTTTGATATTTGCCGACATTGCTCAATAATGGCGGCGGCTTGAATGAAAGACGATTGTCCCTGCTGCATGTAACCAGGCTCGCCGCTACCTATTTGAACACCCGTGTGGATACCGATTTGCCGCCCTGTTTATCTGCGAATACCCTTCTCCCTGTTACGATATACCTAGGATATAAATGCGAAATAAAGCGTGATAAGTAAGTATTTATCCTGATGAGAGAATACCTAGTGAACGTTATTTTCAGCTAGGAACGAAAAGCGTTCGTTTTGGACGCAAGAAGCCGGAAGTTCTAATCTCCGAGGACAACGTCACTTTTTGTGTTTTTTTTATTTTATTTTATTTATTCATAAAATAAAGCCAAAGCCGAAAACGGGGAAGAGTTGAATAAACGTGGGCGGAGCTACGGGCAAAAGGCTAGTGATAAAATAAAATATAAATCACAATATTAGATTATTTTGCAAAGATTGCAGGAAAAATGTAGCGGTAAAGAAATTCACAAAAAACCTTTTTTCTTTTATTACCTATATATTTTTTTATTATTTAAAAACTTAGCCGCGGTTTTTTTTCTTTTGTAAATATAATTGGTAGGTATGTACTTGCAATCAATTCTTTTTTTGTCTTCATAATCAGTTACTGGCAAAACTTTAACTACCTACCTACTATTTTCAATACGGAACCCTAGATACACGAGTCTGACCTGCACATGACCTTTTTTTTAAGGTTCATTATTTCATCACGAAAAACTGAACCCTTATATGTAAAATCACTTTGTTGTTCATCTGTCGGTTTTTAATTAGGCACGAACAGCGCCTGGGCACGAAGGAATTTATTTTGGCACAAGTGAAGGAATAAATCCAATAAATAATTTTTATTTATATTTACAATTCTGGAATCAATAATAATAGACAAAACAAAAACAAAATAAATACATGTGACAGGAATCGAACTCTGAACCTTATGATTTGTAGTCAGACAGTATATCACTTATGCTATTGAAGTATTTTTTATTGGTGTGAAATTTAAGTACAATTTAGTACGCAATCTAATCATGCGAAACCGCCATGTAGTTAAACCGCACACACGTAAAGCATATTCACACACATCTAACAGTTTTATAGTATGACATCCACAACTACACACGTAAAATGATGGACATTTAACTGAACTTTAAAAGCTAAAATAACCCAATTATTGTTGTAAAATATAACTTTTATTTAAATTCGCGACATTCTTGTATTAAAATGTAATAAAATACAGTGATAAATACAAGCTAAAATTTGTACTTCAGCTGATCTTGGTTAATTAATTTTGTATGGAAATTGGCACTACCGTTTAACCTTAAGCTTGCGATCATTTGCCAACGTAAGTTTGGTGTCGGTAACTACATATATCTCATCGAGTACCAACATGACAGTCACTGTGAGAAGAAGAACAAAAAGTTATTCCTGAAAAAGCCGGCCAACCTTAGCGAAACTTGGCAGGTTGTTAGTCATGAAAATATGTAGGCCTTTTTTCGTATCAAAATATCTCTTATGGTATCAGCATCAAACTTTGTTTATACGATAACACTCGTTAAATATAGCTAGAAAAACGTTTGTTGCCGCGAGACGGCCAGGTCATTTAGTCTGTCCAACCGATTTTAGGGGTGCATTCGGGGGTAGTTTTTATCCATCGAGTACCAGCATGCAACTACTGTATTATTGTGGCCTTGACCAATCTAATTATGAAATACCCTGGTAGTTTTCTCTGTAAGATCAATTCGCATAGATTAAAATATGTTAAGGTGTGTTGATTCGAAAACCATTTCGAGATTTAGGTTTAATAAGCCGTATTTTAGAACTTTTGTTCTGAAAAACCTCATGATGATGAATATTTTTACGAAAAAGCTTGCGACTTTCATTTGACCTTCGTGTGACGTCACTTGACTGAAGGCTGTATAGAAATGTGACGCTTGCCATCAAGTTAAAAAATATTACTGTCAGAGTCACAGAACAGAACATGAAGTCCATGTCTGGGTCACAGTATAAACATAACTGAACGCAGTAAGTGTTGCTGTCTTGTTACGAAATCCCAGATTGATCGGTTAATTTTATTTGTTATGAAGTAATGCATTATTAAAATAAATATAATTTTTGATGACAACAATTTCTGTGATGGATTAATATTGACAATCATACATGAGAGATACCAAATATAATTATGTATGTATGTATGAATTGTTGTGTGTTTGTCCGACCATAACTCGAGTATCGTTGATCGGAACGTCATGAAATTTGAATTTTTAAGTTCGAGCCAAATCGGTCAAGATCGAATCGCGAGTTCATAGTTCGGGGCGAACTACTAGTTTATTTGCCTTTTAAAATTTAATAACCGAGATGTAGGGCGTTAAATTTCAGCCAAATATACGTCACGTGATTAATAGGCACCTCTTGTGACTGACAAAGTACAGTTTAGGGGTTTTTTTTGCAGACGTTGGTAACACTCAACATAGTTTCGTTGTTGTTGTTGTTTGATTTTTTATTGCCAGATGTAGCAATAAAGTACTCTGCGGATGACAGATTTTTTTTTTTTACAAGCAAGGCAAAAGTCCGCATTCAGTATCAGGCCTAAAAGGAGTCATGTGACGTAACATCCGGAAATTCTTTAAAAAATCATAAATAAATAATGACTAATTTAAATACCATAATATTGAAAACTATGATCTAAAAGAGCGTAAATTCTCTAAAAAAAAATTTAAAAAAAAACCTTTTTTTAATTAAGCTACGCGAATTGTATATTGTTGTCTTACAAAAACCTTTCAAAGTAATTATTTTCATTTTATTATTTATTAATTTAAACTAAAATATACAACTATCTTTACAGGGCTGAACCTAAAACGATAGTGCAGTTAAAACATGAATAATACTTAATAAATTATAACAATAAAATAATAAAATAAAGATATATACCAAACTAATTGCAACATATGTGATACAAAGCTATCCTGGTGAATTCACTCAGAAAACAGACAAAGAGGCCGAGTTGTTCCGCTATTTGGTTGAGGGTGCGCAGTGCTCGCGTAAACGGCACAGGCAAGCAGGTTGGTTCTGGCTGGCACACGGCACCGACAGTAGCCGTGGTCGTCGCCGCCGTCGTTGCACGTGTCCGTCGGGAACACACAGCCCTATTTGGGCTAGTATATCAATCACTATTTTGGATCTTGCCTATTAGGATAGCCTCATATACAGGTACCTGGATTCTGGATCCTCTCCAACATGAGACTATATTTTAGTCTCATATGGGGCCCAAATCACTGCGTTGTATTCTATCTGACTCCGCACTAGACCATTGTACAAAGCGACAATCGCTTTAACATTTGTAAACCTGTGAACTGTGCGAATTATAAAACTCGAGTTTATATATGCCTTTTTACAAATATTAGTAACATTCCTAAATTCCTGACTTCCTGTACTTCGAACTGTAAAATTCCATCTGATAGGAGTATGTAGGTACTCGGGTAAATGTAATTATTACACATTTTGACATGTTAAATTGAAGCAGATGGTCCTTCTTTGGAGAACCACTATGTCTATATCCTTCTGCAACCTCTCACAGTCCTCTGTTCTTCTTATTGCGAGAGACAATTTGAGATCATCAACAAAGAGTAAGCAATCTGCGTCTTTGGATGAGCTTTGGTAAATCGTTTATCCCTGGCTAACTCCAGATCTGGTATAATATGGGTTTGACATTTGTCTATTATATTTAACATATTAAAATAAAAATAAAATATGAATATGCTAAATTGTCCAAACGCGAGAGCATGTTTGGCGAAATCGACCCTTAAGTACAGTCACCTGCAAAAATGAAGTAATACCATCTAGGCTGAGAAATGAGTGCTCTCTAAGGGTATGTGGATGGAAAAGTCGAAAGCAGGGTCTTTGACTTAAGAACTTTGTTTGGACTAGTTAGGAAATAAACATACTAAAAGTCCTTATCCCTCCGAGTCGAGCCCGAGGGGGGGGGGGGGGGCACAAAGAAGATCCCGTTTTTTGGTTTTTTGCTTACATCTCAACAACAGCTGGTTCTATAGACTTGAAATTTTGCATATAGATACCTTATATAGTGAAGGCGTCCACTAAGAAAGGATTTTTCAAAACACACCCCCTAAGGGGGTGAAATGGGTGTCCAAAGTTTGTATGGGGAAACAAGATTAGTTAGACTATTTTATTCGAAACTTCACAGGAGTACTCTTATCTATAAATGTGTTTCAAGTTTTTTCAGAATTCAACCCCTAAAAGGGGGAAATGGGGTAAAAATTTTGAAAATCAACATGGGTATTGTTTGAATGGTTTATCGGGTCGCTGATTACGAAAACAACAACGATTTTAAAATCCAACGTGGTTGACGTGAAAAAGGCTTTGAAATTCGACCATTTTTCGAAGCTCATAGCTAGGCAAAGATTGGAGATAGATAAAAAGTGTGAAAGCTAAAGTTGTAGAAAATTTTATCAGCTTTCATTATGTAGCAAAACAAGATTTCGTACAATGCACGGTTTTCGAGATGTAAGCAAAAAACCCAAAAACGGGATCTTCTTTGTGCCCCCCCTCCTCGGGCTCGACTCGGAGGGGCAAGGACTTTTAGCATGTTTATCTCCTAACTAGTCCAAACAAAGTTCCTAAGTTAACGATCCTGCTTTCGACTTTTCCATCCACAAATTATTCGTTGCTTACGCTAATCAGGGAATAATTGTTTGATATACCTCTTTATTATTAAACAAAGAAAATAACATGATGTTTTTTTAGATTCTATTGTCTTCATTGTAAAAAATAATCAACAAACAATTTAAAGTATAAATCAGTCTTCTTTTAAAATAATAAATCAACTATAAAAAATGTTCTGTATACATTTGGTCGAGTTCCGTATACATTTATTCTGTTTCTGGTCCTCTAAAAAGGCCGCTTTGGATGAATCATATTATGATTCCGTTCTACTGCCGTCTCTTTTGCACCCGTGAAAAAACTCCGACTCCATCCTACTTTCAAATCATTTCGTGATTCACCCAAGTCGGCCTTTTTAGATCCCCTGTACGTATTTCGTTTTAGCTAAGTAAATATATATGAGTAGTGTAGTAATTCTTATTGATATAATGATATTTATGATAAAATATAATATTACCAAATGTTAATGAATTCTTTAGGTGACTCTACCAATTTAAAATGTTTATTACCAGTCCATTGGAACGTAGTCGATTTCAATTTACGTTTGAAGGAACCGTAGTCCATTCGATTCGGTCCATTCAGCCGTAAGACCCGTCGTACGTACGCGTCTTTGTGTGCGTGCGCTAGTTTTCACTAGTATGCGGAGTGAACCTTCTGTAAGTGGTTATTTTGTGCAGTGTTGTATCTCTTCGTCACCTGTACTTGTATTTGAGACGACGACGGTGGCGAGATGTAATAATAATAATAAGGCGTAGGGATGTGACGACCCCATCGCCCTCTGGTACGTCCAGTACGTCCAGTGCAATCAGTTACCGCAGGGCTGCTTGTGGCGAGCCGATGGTGAGTGGCGACTCCACGGACCCTACCTCCAGGGGACACTATCACACATGCGCTTACACACACACATACACACAGCAACACACCCCCGCCTCTGTGCTTGCTTTAACCAGCCGGCCAGAGTGGAGATGCAAGAGCGGAACCAATGCTTGGAAGTGTAAAATGTCATAACGACGGGGGCACTTGACTGTTTAAGGATCTTGCGCCCCGCAGACTCACCTCTCGACAACCTTAGCTGCTTACATAGTGTTGCTCCCTGGCCGCCCCATGGTGGCTAGATAGGGGGCCCACAACGACTATTCTGTTGGATAGTTATCAAGCAGCAAATCACCATCTGCCATACTTAAATTTGTGAGAGATTTTCAAGGCAGATGTCCGTTATCTCACTCCATAGCCCTGTTCCCATCCCATCCTCATAGCCCACTCCAAGTCGCTTCCTTCCTGGCAATAGTTTGGCAACTGTGGGGGACTGTCCATTAGTGTATCACAATGATACATTGAGGGAGAGGCCTCCGTGGGTGCAGCCATCTCACATTTAGATTAAATGGTACCAAAGACCTCTTCAATGTTGGCTTCGGCCCCATGAATGCCTTTCAAATGACCGGGTCACTATGGGCCCGTGACTGAAAAGTATACCTACATAATAATAATAATAATAATAATAATAAGCACTTTATTGCACACAAAACCATAGATAAATACAAATTAGAATTTAGAGAAATACAGGGCAAAGGCGGACTTATTTCTGAAAGAAATTTCGTCCAGTCAACATTAAAATCTTCTATTACTAGTAGTATTATACAATATCTGTTAGAAAGTTGTTCTTTTATCCTAAATAATAACATGTATTCATTTTCGCTACTATTTGGAGGAATATAAATTACGCAAACTTAAAACAACATGCGATTTTTTAAAAATGCCATATACATCATTCTGTAACTTGTAAGTGCTGTTTTTAGCTACATAAAATGAAACTTGAATAAAACAGCTTTTATTGCAGCAATTATAATAGCATCTGAAATACATTATTCCAGATAAGATTAGATAGAATTAGGTTTTAAGACTGTACCTGAGCCTAGAGCATGAACAACGCCAGACTTTCGAGGATTCATTTGAAGAAATTCTGACAAACCTTGTACTGAAAAAAATACATTTGATTTACTGATCTTTTATCTAGAAATTCTACTTATAAACAATGTATTAAGATTTTTACATTTGTCAAAAAAAAAATATTACACCTATATTTTTTTTGGTTATTGAACGTTCGTTTCAAGAACGCGGTTAAGAGATCAACTTTTTTTTTTTTTTTCATAAGGTAGGTAATAGATTAGGATCAGGATTCTATTTAAATCCAATATTTTTTTCCCTACAAAATATTTCAGTATTAGCTAAAAACACACCAATTTGTTGTTTCGCTGCGTGATCATTAGTATTACGCGTCCAAGAAAAAGAGGCCAGTGAGCCAACATATAATCGCCTCTATGAAAAGCAAATGAGGTCTTTGACATTGGACTTATTGTGCTGGACGGATAATAAAAAAAGTTGCGAGGGTAGGCCATCCTCTTAAAATGTAATAATTCCTTTATAAACCAAAATTAAAAGGCTGTTCTCCTATGTACGGAGCAGACAAATGAGTAAAGCCTTTTGATTTTGATTTATATAGAGTTTATTAGATTATATTACGTTTTAAAAATTCAAATTCTTTCTAATCCTATCTGGAATAAAGTTACTGAGAGAAAAAGTAACAAAAAATTAGCTATCTGACACCAAAAAAATGGCTTTATCTGCGTCAAAATTGTTCGGATTTGTTTCTATGCGGCGAATGAAAAAAACATAGAACTAAGACGAATTTTTAACAAAGTGTCATTCGAAAATGGTACCACAGACTGTAAAGGGCAAAAGGCTCATGATTGGTTCGTACTGTTGTCATATGACACTAAACCAGCCGTGATTGGCCGATAATTGGTCACTATACAAAATCGTGTTCAACACAATTTATCGTGAGGTAATTTTTCAGCTCTAATCGTACTTTTATATTTTTAAATATGTTGTCACTTCGTGATGGAACATTTTAACAATGATAGAAAAATTAAAAAATACGTGTACTATGTTCCACTAATATATTTAAGCACGATTACGCTACCGGTTTCATCGATTTAATCGACATCTTCAAGCGAAAACCTGAAAACTGAAAACCTGGCCTGAAGATGTCGATTAAATCGATGAAACAGGTAGCGTAATCGTGCTTAAATATATTAGTGGAACACAGTACACGTATTTTTGAATTTTTCCGTCATTCTATGTTTTTTCGTTCACTGTTTCTGTGCATGAATGTGCGTTGATGCACTTTGACAAAACGGAATGATCAAATTGCGTTAAGAGGCTATGCGAATTTTATTTTTGTCACTGTCACTCCAAGCGAAAAATCGCGCAGTGCGAGAGGGGCGGATTCAGGGCAAAAGGGAAAAAAGTTAGTTATATATATTTCACATATCAAATCTCTAGATATTGTTGAAACACACCTAATAAAATATGTTTGAGTTCTGTATATGGTTCCTATTCGTCAAACGAGGAGAAAAAGTGTGTTTGAAGACCTCATTTCAACAATTATTTCTATCGATGAAAATTTATCCAAACATGTTTTCCAATTTCAAAACCCTAGATTAAATGCATACAGCGGAAATTTATTGAAATTTTCAGTGTATTTCAAGAAATACTCAGAAAAGAAACACCCGTATTTTTTTCGCATATCGCCTTAACAAAATGATGCATTTGTCGCTCATTACGGTACGCGGCCATAGGGAAGTAACTTAATTTTTCACGACATTTACAATAACTGTAATTTTTTATACACCATTCACCATATATTTATACTCCTATTTTATGTCTTTGAAATGATACCATTTTTCTTACTGTAGCACTATTACACAGAAAGTTGTTAACGAATTAATGTTCACATGTGCGTACAGCTTGTGGAAAATGATGAATGAGTCACCAATACTCACCACTGATGACGTCATCACACGATATAATATATAAATATAATATAATATAATATGATATGTTCTTAATGTTGAGGGTTCCGTACCCAAAGGGCAAAACGAAGCCCTATTAATGTCACTCCGCTGTCCGTCTGTCTATCCATCCGTATTTCATGGGTCTTTAGCTCTTAGACGATTGATATTGTGTAAAATGTTGACTCAAAACCGAATATCGAATTTAAAATATAATTCGATTATTTTTCATAGGAGACCTCTTACATGAAAATGGAGCCGAAAAAAATAATGTTTTCTTACCCTAGCATGTGGGCCTTCCGGGGCGTAATGACCAAGGTAGGTGCTAAAATGTCCGTAGTACTGAAATGACAATAGTGCTGAAATGGCCATAGTGCTAAAATGTCCATAGTGCTGAAATGAATATAGTGCTGAAATTACCATAGTGCAAAAATGTCCATAGTCCTGAAATGACCATAGTACTGAAATGAATATAGTGCTGAAATTACCATAGTGCAAAAATGTCCATAGTGCTGAAATTACCATAGTGCTGAAATTACCATAGTGCTAAAATGTACATAGTGCTGAAATGAATATAGTGCTGAAATTACCATAGCGCAAAAATGTCCATAGTGCTGAAATTACCATAGTGCTGAAATTACCATAGTGCTAAAATGTACATAGTGCTGAAATGACCATATTGCTGAAATGACCATAGTGCTAAAATGTCCATAGTGCTAAAATGTCCATAGTGCTGAAATTACCATAGTGCTGAAATGGCCATAGTGCTAAAATGTCCATAGTGCTGAAATGACCATAGTACTGAAATGAATATAGTGCTGAAATTACCATAGTGCAAAAATGTCCATAGTGCTGAAATGACCATAGTACTGAAATGAATATAGTGCTGAAATTACCATAGTGCAAAAATGTCCATAGTGCTGAAATGACCATAGTACTGAAATGAATATAGTGCTGAAATGACCATAGTACTGAAATGAATATAGTGTTGAAATTACCATAGTGCAAAAATGTCCATAGTGCTGAAATGACCATAGTGCTGAAATGACCATAGTACTGAAATGAATATAGTGCTGAAATTACCATAGTGCAAAAATGTCCATAGTGCTGAAATGACCATAGTGCTGAAATGACCATAGTACTGAAATGAATATAGTGTTGAAATTACCATAGTGCAAAAATGTCCATAGTGCTGAAATGACCATAGTGCTGAAATGACCATAGTACTGAAATGAATATAGTGCTGAAATTACCATAGTGCAAAAATGTCCATAGTGCTGAAATGACCATAGTGCTGAAATGACCATAGTGCTAAAATGTACATAGTGCTGAAATGACCATAGTGCTGAAATGACCATAGTACTGAAATGAATAAAGTGCTGAAATGGCCATAGTGCTAAAATGTCCATAGTGCTGAAATGTCCATAGTGCTGAAATGACCATAGTACTGAAATGAATATAGTACTGAAATTACCATAGTGCAAAAATGTCCATAGTGCTGAAATGACCATAGTGCTAAAATGTACATAGTGCTGAAATGACCATATTGCTGAAATGACCATAGTGCTGAAATGACCATAGTGCTAAAATGTACATAGTGCTGAAATGACCATAGTGCTAAAATGTACATAGTGCTGAAATGACCATATTGCTGAAATGACCATAGTGCTAAAATATACATAGTGCTGAAATGACCATATTGCTGAAATGACCATAGTGCTGAAATGACCATAGTGCTAAAATGTACATAGTGCTGAAATGACCATATTGCTGAAATGACCATAGTGCTAAAATGTCCATAGTGCTGAAATGACCATAGTGCTGAAATGACCATAGTACTGAAATGAATATAGTACTGAAATTACCATAGTGCAAAAATGTCCATAGTGCTGAAATGACCATAGTGCTAAAATGTACATAGTGCTGAAATGACCATATTGCTGAAATGACCATAGTGCTGAAATGACCATAGTGCTAAAATGTACATAGTGCTGAAATGACCATAGTGCTAAAATGTACATAGTGCTGAAATGACCATATTGCTGAAATGACCATAGTGCTAAAATGTACATAGTGCTGAAATGACCATATTGCTGAAATGACCATAGTGCTGAGATGACCATAGTGCTAAAATGTACATAGTGCTGAAATGACCATATTGCTGAAATGACCATAGTGCTAAAATGTCCATAGTGCTAAAATGTCCATAGTGCTGAAATTACCATAGTGCTGAAATGGCCATAGTGCTAAAATGTCCATAGTGCTGAAATGACCATAGTACTGAAATGAATATAGTGCTGAAATTACCATAGTGCAAAAATGTCCATAGTGCTGAAATGACCATAGTACTGAAATGAATATAGTGCTGAAATTACCATAGTGCAAAAATGTCCATAGTGCTGAAATGACCATAGTGCTGAAATGACCATAGTACTGAAATGAATATAGTGCTGAAATTACCATAGTGCAAAAATGTCCATAGTGCTGAAATGACCATAGTGCTGAAATGACCATAGTGCTGAAATGACCATAGTGCTAAAATGTACATAGTGCTGAAATGACCATAGTGCTGAAATGACCATAGTACTGAAATGAATATAGTGCTGAAATGGCCATAGTGCTAAAATGTCCATAGTGCTGAAATGACCATAGTGCTGAAATGACCATAGTACTGAAATGAATATAGTACTGAAATTACCATAGTGCAAAAATGTCCATAGTGCTGAAATGACCATAGTGCTAAAATGTACATAGTGCTGAAATGACCATATTGCTGAAATGACCATAGTGCTGAAATGACCATAGTGCTAAAATGTACATAGTGCTGAAATGACCATAGTGCTTAAATGTACATAGTGCTGAAATGACCATAGTGCTGAAATGACCATAGTGCTAAAATGTACATAGTGCTGAAATGACCATATTGCTGAAATGACCATAGTGCTGAAATGACCATAGTGCTAAAATGTACATAGTGCTGAAATGACCATATTGCTGAAATGACCATAGTGCTAAAATGTCCATAGTGCTGAAATGACTATTTTGCTAAAGTGTCCATAGTATTGAATGACCATAGTCCTGAAATGACCATAATGCTAAAATTCCATGGTGCTGAAATGACCATAGTGCTAAAATGACCCTAGTACTAAAATGTCCATGGTCCTGAAATGACCATATTGCTAAAATGTCCATGGTGCTGAAATTACCATATTACTAAAATGTCCATGGTGCTGAAATGACCATAGTGCTAAAATGTCCTTGGTGCTGAAATTACCATAGTGCTAAAATGTCCTTGGTGCTGAAATGACCATAGTGCTAAAATGTCCATGGTGCTGAAATTACCATATTGCTAAAATGACCATATCATCGTCTAGAACTCAATGAGTAGGGCATAAATATACATGTACATATCTTTTTATCTTCAAAAATTAAGAAATGTTGCCCATCAAAATTGTCATTTTTAGACCATTGTTGTAACGGGGTCTATCTCAAAGACCAAAGTTGTTAGGAAATTGTAATTTCTGTATATTATGTACACTTGCTGTATTAATTTAAACAACAAAATACTGTAAACGCTGATTTACAATGTAGTTTTAAGGTACGCCCCCGAATACCCAACCAACATAATTTTGCAGTTTTGTTTTATACAATTTGTATTGAAATAAGTTTGTAATTTCTGTTTAAATTATTTAGGTATTTTTAAGTACCTATTTAATTATTTAAGTACCTATTCAAATGGTACGGGACCCATAGGGCGCGAATCCTACGCGCAATTGACCAGTTTTTTATTGTTGTTGTAATTGCGCAAGCTTCTCGCTATATACACATGTGTCTTTTATCACATCACATCAGCATCACGGGCCGATTCTAAGCGATTTTTTGATCGAACGATCACTTGAAGTCCCCCGTACCGAAGTAGAAAAACTGGGTTCTCTGTCAAAAATAATACTGAGAAAGCTGGGTTTGATAGTCGCTATAGCTCTGGGGCAATTAGTTCAACTCATAAAATTAATAAAGTTCAGTCTATTTCCCATTGCGTTGCCAATGTTGCCATCCACTAGGCCAAATTTAGTTGTAATTACTGCTGCTCTCCATCATGAGCAAACGTTGCCTCCACCAAAAAGCAAAAATGCAGTTTTAGAAAAAATAAAATACTTTGCTCTACAGATTCAGAAGAACGGAAAAAGAGTAATTGCCATCCACCAAAACCAAAAGCAACACTTATAAAGAACCAAGAATCTGAAATGTCAGCAATATGTTCAGAAAATAATGAAATGGTTATTATGTCAAGTCAAGAAATTAATAAATATCAGACACATTCCTCAATATGTTGCTATCCACCAGGGCAAAATAAAAATAACGGGTGTTGCTCTACGCCAATAAGTAAATGTAGCACTCCGCCAAAAAGCAAAGGTTCAGATTCAAATAATACTAAATTACTTGAAAATAATGTTGACGTATGTTGCTCTCCGTTAAAAAATAAATGTTGTCATGCACCAAAAAGCAAGTGTAAGACACCTTCCTCAATGTGTTGCTATCCGCCAGGGCAAAATAAAAACAACGAATGTTGCTCTCCACCAATAAGCAAATGTTGTCATTTACCAAAAAGCAAATGTTCAGATTCAAGGAATACTAAATTACTTTACTCTTCAGATTTAGGAAAACAGATTGAAGGATGTTGCCGTGCATTGAACAGAAAAGAAACGCTCTTGGAAAGCCGAGAATCTGAGACGGCATTACAAACTACAAATAATAATACAACAATTGTCAAGACAAGTCAAGAAAATTATAAAATTGATACATCACCCTCATTGTGTTACTTACGGCCAGACCAAAATAAAATTGACGTATGCTGTTCTCCCGCACTAAGCAAATGTATTCCTCTACCAAAAAGCGTATGTCAGACACCTTGCTCTATGTGTTCGCCAACAAAAAATATCGAATGTTGCTCTCCGCCAATAAGCAAATGTTGTCATTCACCAAAAAGCAAATGTTCAGATTCAAGGAATATTAAATTACGTCACACTTCAGATTTAGGAGAACAGACAAAAGGATGTTGCCATGCATCGAAGACAAAAGAAACGCTCATAAAAAGCCAAGAAACTGCAAATAATAATAAAATAATTGTCAAGGCAAGCCAAGAAACTAATAAATTTCAGACTTCTTCCCCGTTGTGTTGCCATTCACCAGATCGAAATAAAAATGATAGATGTTGTTCTCTACCAACAACTAAATTGTGTCTTCCACCAAAAAGGAAATATTTAGAGTCAAGAAAAATAATTGGAAATTCATATCAAGAAAATATAAAATCTCAGGAAACTTCCTCATTGTGTTACAATCGGCCAGACCAAAATAATGATGACGGATGTTGCTCTTCGCCAAAAAGCAAATGTTGTCTTCCACGAAAACAAAATTGTTCAGATTTAAATAAAACTAAATTACCTTGCTCGACAGATACCGATCAAAAGAAAAAGAGATGTTGCTATTCTTCAAAAGTAAAGTTAACGGTCCTAGACACTCAAGATTCTGAAATATCATTACGAAATTCAGATAAAATTCAGACTTCATCCACACTGTGCTGCTGTCCGCCAAACCAAAACGAAAATGATAAATGTTGCGCTGCGCCAAAAAGAAAATGTTGTCTTTCACCAAATAGCAAATGTTCAGATTCAAAGAAAATTAAATCACCTTGCTGTTCAGATTCAGAGGAACATACAAAAAAATGTTGCCATCAACTTAAACATAAAGTAACTATCATGAAAAATCAAGAATCCGACATATCATTACAAATTTCAGATAGTAATAAAATAGTTGTCAAGTCATGTGAAGAAAATAATAAAATTCAGGCTGATTCCTCATCATGTTACTGTGCGCCAGAGCAAAATAAAAATGACAAATGTTGCGCCCCACCAAAAAGCAAATGTTCAAATTCAAGAAAAACTAAATCACCTTGCTCTTCAGATTCAGAGGAACATATAAAGAGATGTTGCCGTTCGCCAAAACATAAAGTTACGATCATTAAAAGCCAAGAATCTGAAATGGCATTACAATCTTCAGATAATAATAAAATTTTTGGTAATTCACACGAAGAAAGTAAAAAAATTCAGGCTCATTCCTCATTGTGTTGCTGTACGCCAGGCCAAAATAAAAATGAGAGATGTTGCGCTCAGTCAAAAATTGTATGTTGTCCTCCACCAAAAAGCAAATGTTCAGATTCAAGGAAAACCAAATTACCTTGCTCTTCAGAGTTAGAGAAACATATAAAGCGATGTTGTCGTCCACAAAAACATAAGGTAACTATCCTAGAAAGCCAAGAATCTGAAACGTTATTACAAACTTCAGATGATAATAATAATGTTATTGCTAAATCAAGTGAAGAAAATATTAAAATTCAGACTCATTCCTCATTGTGTTGCTGTCCGCCAGACCAAAATGAAAATGACACATGTTTTGCTTCGCCAGAAAGCAACTGTTGCCGTCCACAAATAAACAAATGTTCAACTTTAAAAAAAACTAAATTACCTAGCCCTTCAAATTCAAAAGATCAGATACAAATATGTTGTCGTCCACTAAAACATAAAGTAACAATCATGGAAAGCCAAGAATCTGAAATGTCATTACCAAATTCATGCAATGAAAAAATTTATGTACCTTACTGTTTAGATTCAGAGGAACAGAAAAAGAGCTGTTGCTATTTAACAAAACGAAAAGTTACGCTCATAGATAGCCCAGATTCAGAAATGTCATTACACAATTCAAACAATAACAGATGTTGCCCTCCACCAAAAAGTAAATGCTGCTATGTACCAAAAAGCATATGCACAACTTTATTTAAAAATAAAGTACCTTGCTCCTCAGATTCAGAGATACAAATAAAGAAATATTGTCATCCAACAGTTATAAAATGTTGTCTTCCACCAAAAAACAAATGTGCAGCTTTGGGGGAAATAAAAGTACCTTCCTCTTCTGATTCAGAAGAACAAATGAACAAATATTGTCTTCAACCAATAAGCAATTATTGCCCTGTAGCAAAAAGAAAATGTCCAGCTTTAGGAAAAACTCGAGTGCCTTGCTCTTCAGATTCGGAGATACAGATAAAGAAATGTTTTCCTCCGCCAAAAAGCAAATGCTCAGCTTTAGAGAAAACTAAAAAACGTTCCTGTTTAAATTTAGAAGAACCAATAAAAAGATGTTGCTTTTCACCAAAACCAAAAGAAACTCTTTTGTCATTACCTACTTCAGATAATACTAATAACAGGTTGCGTAAAGAAAATGATAAAATTCAGACTTCATGTTGCCGCCATTCAGGCCAAAATCAAAATGACAGATGTTGCTTTTCGCCGATGAGCAAATGTCACCATCAGCTAATAAGAAAATGTTGTCCACTATTGAAAAACAAAGAGGAATCTATAGGACTAAGCTCTTCAGATTCAGAAGAACGCTCAGAGAGATGTTGTTCTGCAACAAAAAGTAAACAGAATAAAATTGAATCAACTACAAAAACAAATGTACAATTAGAAACGTCAAAACAACATGTTAATGATATTATATTGCAAACTTCTTTGTCAATCTGCAATTGTCCACCAAAAATAATAATAGAAACAAATAGTAATTCTTGTTCAAAGTCAGAGATAATGTTAGCTCTTGAAGGATGGCAGGAACCGCGTTTTCCAAAAGAATTTTCAGAAAGCAACTATGAATATATACAAAAGGGAGTAAGGAGACATAAAAAGTGTCGTAATATAATTTATGACGATAATTACAAATGTGAATCAGATGATAAAGCAATGATTACCAGTGAGAACCCATGGGATCCTCTTTACGAGGCTGACATGAGTAAAAACTATTGTAAAGAGATGCGCCCTACAACAAGAAAAAAAAAAGTAGACATAACATGGGAAACCAAACAGGCTGAACAGCAAACGGATGAAGATGAAGAAGACAATGCAATCTATAGAGGGGGTAGAGAAACAATAGATAGTGAAAACAAAAAACGTAAAAGTTCATATTCAGAAGTAATGTTAGCTCTCGAACATTCATCAAGTTTTATGCAAGAAAAAGGAATTGACGCTAATCAATATAGATATTGTCGATCAGATGAGTTAGCAGAACCTGCCGATGACTTATACGACGACCCTGTACTAATGACAGACTTAAAAGATGACTATTGCAAATCAGTGACCAATTCTAAAACTAACACAGATTCAAGCAGTCTGAGTTCGATAATAAATCAGTATAGAAAAAAATACTTGTGTAATACAAGATTGAAAACTGTAGATGAGGGATCAAATACAATTGAAAAATTTAATGAAAATGAAGATGTATCTTCGAAAAAACTTTGTCGAGCCGATGAACTATTAGAACCCATGCCTTATACAGGTGATATTCCTAATTTTCCTGAAAGCGCGAAGACAAAAGCGAAGGACAAGGAAATTTATAAAAAACGAAAATATATACCACCTTGTTTTGCAGATGACTTTGCTATAATCGATGATATACCTGATGAAAACCTTAAGATTTATGACAAAAATAATAACTATTGTGAAATTCCCAATAGTACTAATAGTATCATCAAGAAAATACATAGAAGATATAAGCTGATGGGAACTTTGAGGCAAAATAATACCTATAATGTAGGCACATCAACATGTCGAGCAGATGAAAAGTTAGCAGACCTTCAAGATATGGGTGGCGTTAATAAATTAATTGAAGAAGCAATAAAAAAAGACAGAGCAAAACATTATTGCCAACGAAAGATGATCGATCTGTTGACATCAAATCAAAAGAAAGATTTAAAAGAAAAAGGATATTCTCTAACAAGATTAAATAAACCTATTACAATTAAACAAAAAAGAGCTTTAAGAAAACATGGATTTGATTCTGAAGACTTAGATCAAGAAATAACACCAGATCAAATAAAAGTGTTACTAGAAACTTCATCTGATCCTAAAATAAATAGGCCATTAGGACTAAAAATTGCAAAAAGACATAAAGAGATAAACAGACAATTAAATGAAATAAAAGATATAGAGAAAAAAGAATTAGAGTATTTGGACTTATTTACAGATGAAGAAATACAAACAATATTAGCAGCTGATAAAGCTCATGAAATCTTAGATGCAATTGAAAAAGAAAAGATAAGTAGACTAAACAAATGGGACCAACTATGGACAAAGCATTGGACAAAATATGGTAAAGATGATGTATTTAAAGAAAACCATTCGTGTACAAGCAAAGAAAATAGAGAAGTTAATACGCAAGTAGGTAGGTTTCTAGATTGGGAATGGATGATGAAAACGGACAAAGATAAAAGAAAGAAAAGGCCTATTCAAGGGGATAAATTAAGGGACATTTCTCGAAGACAGAACAATAAAATGAATGAAAATACAAAACCATTTATACCACGCAGTCAACGCATTAAATGCGGAGCCGATACAATTTTAAAATATAAAAAACCTATATGTAATTTTGACCCAGAAATTCCAGATTGTCCTGAATGTGAACAATTGCCAGAAGAGGTGGAAGAAGAACAAGTTGAACTAGAAGAAGATTTAGAAGATGAGGAAGTATTTGAAGGAACATCAAAGCTATTGGCCAAGGCCAAGAAAAAACGCTAAAGAACAATGCATAAATTAAAATAAAAAACATTATTTGTGACTAAACTAAGCTTAAACAGCATAAAGATATACTGTTGGTTTTGGGCTATAGAAAAAAGAATTAAAAGGGTTAAAGCGTGAAAGCGTTCAGCGTGACAAATATGAATTAATGTCCACTCACTTTTTACCTAACAACGACATATAAATTAAAAAACGATAAAATTATTTAGCCACTTCGCTCAGTAATCAAATGAAGTTGTGTGTTTATAGTTTTGCAAGCCGTCTAAGTTGCAACCAGATATCGTAGAAAAATATACCAACCACCTGTCAATGTCAATCTGTAACAACTTGGAATCGATTTTTACCAAATTATCAACAGTTCTCTCAAGAGCACATTTCAGCAATGACTAAACCATCTGACCAATGTGCCAAGCCACTGAAATTGGACACTTTACTCATCAAGAATGTAAACACTTGGGGTAACGTGCAGTACAATATCCCTATGAGAGTGTCGAGCAATGAAATCAGAACTGGAACCAGCATCGCCCTCCGGCACATACCAGATATCTCGTATAGCATGGATTGTGTAAGTTAAAGCCAACATACAAAAACATCATTCTTATGTGTGGGTTTCCGTGTCAAGTTTAAGTTTTTTGGAATATAAAATTAAGTTTTAGGAGGAAATCTATTGCCAACGTTACTATAATACTGTCCTGTTATTACAACGTTGCTATACTGTACTGTACTATACATATATTACTATACGGGTTATAGTATTACGTTACTATTATGTAATTACTAGCTTTTGCCCGCGGCTTCGCCCGCGTGAATTTAGTTTTTTGTAGTTTAAAATTATTTCTTGATCTCTTGTTTGATTCTCAGTCTTTGACGAGGCCGAAGGCCGAGCTACGTTTCCTCACGAAATAATTTCTCGATCACTTATTTGATTCCCAGGTAAAATTTGTAAATTCATAATTGAAAATTTAGGTAAATTCTGAACGAAATTATAATTTTTTTCTCTGAATTAAACTTCGGTTAGTGTGTTAACACTTTGAAACACAATATTTTTTTCTTAAATATATTAAATCCTTAAACCCAACCCTAGTAACAGAAGCAAAATTTCAGCTCTATAACTTCAAAGCAACTGTATTTCGAAAAATATTTTTGTCCTTATGGAATGATTTTCCGAATACCCTGAAAAATGTCATCTTAATTTCTAAAGTATCTTTGGTGGTCTTTGGCGAGGCCGAAGTCCGAGCCGCTTTTCTAAACGAAACAATTTTTTGTTCTTTGAAATGTCCTTTGCTAAAGTGTTTTTGTTCAGGCCGTAGGCCGAGCCGCGTTTCCGAACGAAATAATTTTTTACTTTTATTTGATTCGATTTTATTCATTAGAGATATCCCACGCATAGCTCGCTCCATAGCTCCTTAAGCGACCTTAAGTCGGTGGATCAAGCCCGTGGTAAGAGATAACTTATCAGTTAAATACTTTTGCCTTTAAGCACTGCGGAAAGTCATCGACATAATCTGCCGAATCAGTAAGTTGAAGTGGCAGTGGGTAGGCCCATATTTGTCGCCGACGTGATTGCCGTTGGGGTCAAAAGGCCTAGAATGGACACCACGTGCACCAAAGCGTAGCCTTGATCGACCTCGTGCCTGCTGGCCCGGCGGACTTCGCGGGTAGCGGCTGGATGAGCATGACGGAGGAGCGCCAAGAGTGGCAAAATTTTAGAAAGGCCCATTTCCAGCAGTGAACAAACACAGGCTGATGGATGGCTAGATATTTTATCCCCAGATAAAGTGTCTTTGGCGAGGTCGAAGGCGTATCAGCGTTTCTGAACGGAAAAGGCACGATTGCTTATAAAATTTGTTGTCGCACGTTTACTAATTCAAAAATGATTTTCAATAAGTTGCGCATTGAGTTCGCGTAGTAGATTGTAGCCGTAAGTACGCTAATTATTCCTGTAATATTTGACGAAAAACCGGTCAAGTGCGAATCAGACTCGCGTACCTAGGTTTCGTAATTCGACATTTTTGGGAACAGAAAAATTTTATTGGTCTTTTTTTTCGTGAATTTCTCAACCGCTATATTTTTCTGTAATCTTTACGTAAGCACTTATTGCCGTGGTTTTTTTTTTACATTTTTCGGTTCACCAGTTTTGAAGATAAGGGAAGGGACATACATTTTTTGTGGTTTTCTGAGGATTTATCGAAATAGATGCAAGTTAATTATCAAAACTATATATTTATACAATCGACTTTTTAATACCTATATTGTATTAAAAAAATATGTATAAATTTATTTAACTTTATTTTTATTTTTCATTTGTATTAAAAAAAAACGCTATAATTATCCTGTAATTGGCCAGTTATGACCTATAATCGGGGTAGGTACATACATTTTTTTTGTGGTATTTCGACGATTTCTTGAAAAAGGTGCAAGTTAATATAGCCAAATTATATAATTTTATAATCAGCTCCTTAATACTTATAATTTGATACCCATATTTTGGTTTTAGGAATATTTTTTTTTCCTCTTTTGTGCAAAATTCTAAGTCTTTGTCTTTAACGGTGCTAAAGTTATGAGGCTGTGACATACGGATGGATGGACAACGGAATCTCACCGTTAAAGTTCCAAAAATGTCAAAATTAAATTTTCTATTCGCAAAACTGTCGAATTACGGACGACTTGCGAGTCTGACTCGCACTTGACCGTTTTTCTTTTTATTTGGTACAATTTTTTTTGTACTTTGCGCTTGTGCAAATTTAAAGGAGCTTGTGCTTGAGCTTGTGTAAAACACTTCACTTTTCTAAAGGAATTTGTCACCCCATTGCCATCCCATGGGGACTGATATATGGGATAAAAAGTAGCCTATGTCCTATTTCAGGTGTAGAACTACATTTGTGCCAAGTTTCAGCCCAATCGGTAGGTACGGGGCGTGAAGGAGCAAAACGTCACTTTTCTAAGGAAATTTGACACCCCATTGCCATCCCATGGGAACTGATTTATGGGATAAAAAGTAGCCTATGTGCTATTCCAGGTCCAGAACTACATTTGTGCAAATTTTCAGACCAATCAGTTTGGTAGTTACGGCGTGAAGGAGTAACAAACATCCATACATACATCCAAACTTTCGCATTTATAATATTAGTGGGATTTTAGTGCTATGTGATTATTCATATTCATATTCATTTATTTCATAATATTCATTATATGTCACATTAAAAAATACTTAAAATTAACTACAAACTAACAACTTATAATTAATTACAATGTATTTAATTACAATTAAATTAATTAGATATATCTCTAAAGTTGTTCTTGTGAACAAGAAAGTCTTTAAAAGAATAGAACGCTTGCTCAAGAAGCCAGCACTTCAACCTGGATTTAAAAATAGTTAAGTTGGGTGACTCCAAAATGTTTTTTGGTAATAAATTGAACACTGTTGGACCCATGATATGTATTATTAATACTTGCAATTGTCGGCACTTGGTGAAACATCATCATAATCTTGATAAAAGCACTTGTACTGTTTCTCAATATCACTCTTTTATTAATCCAACCGGTTTCGCTTTACGGCATTATCAAGGAACTGTTAAATATTATAAATAAACAATAAAGGAATGTGTAGTTGTTGTTTACATTGCAGATGGCAGTAGATTAGTGCTATGTACTTACAAAATTTATACTTGCGATTGTCGGCACTTGGTGAAACTTGAAACACATCTTGAATTAAAACACTTGTACTGTAGTTTCACTTTATTTTTGGTTAACTCCCAACCGGTTTCGGATTTTACTCCATTTTCAAGGGAAGATCTTAAATAAAAATATTTCACATGATTCCAGGCACTAGCTCTGAGCAACGTAAACAATGATAATCAATTTATTAATGTTACATGAATTCTTGCAGTAAGTACATAGTGAATTAAAACACTTGTACTGTAGTTTCACTTTATTTTTGGTTAACTCCCAACCGGTTTCGGATTTCACTCCATTTTCAAGGGAAGATCTTAAATAAAAATATTTCACATGATTCCAGGCACTAGCTCTGAGCAACGTAAACAATGATAAATTAATTATCATTGTTTACGTTGCTCAGAGCTAGTGCCTGGAATCATGTGAAATATTTTTATTTAAGATCTTCCCTTGAAAATGGAGTAAAATCCGAAACCGGTTGGGAGTTAACCAAAAATAAAGTGAAACTACAGTACAAGTGTTTTAATTCACTATGTACTTACTGCAAGAATTCATGTAACATTAATTAACTTTGAGTTTTGAAATGACAAGATTATTTAGTTAGAAACACTCTTTTCAGAAAATTAACGAACCCCTGCCTTCCCGTGTCTGTGGTCGCGACATGGTGGTCGACCAAGAAACATACAGAACCACTACTGGTGAATACAGCGTGAAGCCCAACCCTAATAAAGCCATGGAACGATCAGATCGTGCCATCAACTGTCAACACGTTTTTTACATGACTGGCATTGAGAAACGGGTACGTGATGTCACTGGCGGCGCATGCCGGGGGGGCAAGCAAAATTGTAACTCATACTTTTTTTCTCTTTGTATGAAATCTTTAACTTCTGAAAGGCATTATTTTATCTTTAAGACATCTGAAAATGACTCCTATTAATAGTATTATTTCTCTTTAACGGTATGTTTAAAAATTATGAAATAGTATTACTTAAAGAAAAACCTCCTTGTAAGAAATTATTCTCGCGTAAAATAAATAGCATGAAAATATTGTTCAAGCAAATTTTAGACTAAAATTGGTTATTTCTGTGAAACCACTAATGTTCTTTGTATGGATCTTGTACTAAAATACAAGGAAAATAATGCTTAGACAAATTATTGGTGTATATTTTGGTGTTTTCCGCCCTTCATGTCCTTGTACGTATATTATTTAGTAAAAGTATTAGTTTCTTCTATTTTACACTATCCGGAGACGCATCGACGTCGCTACAGTCACTTTGCAATGCGCACTGATATGTAATTATAGTTTCTGTCGATATTTGTACCGACAAAAGTCGTTTTTTATTACTAGGGGCATAAAGTGATCATATCAATTTCGTTTGTTTTTTTTTTCAGAGATATAATGGGTGGCGCAAAAGTAATGTCATAATTTGAATTGGCTGCTTATTTTGATATTAATAAAAAATAAGAGCTCTGCTTTCATAAAAAGTTTATTTGAAAGTGTAAAATTGATGACATTAATTGGAAAAAGTTATATCGCTCAAATGGCCTCCCGAGTCGATGCATAATTGCGCTCGTTGTACGGCATTTTGATTTGTTGCTCGCAAAACATCTGGCTATCTGGCTCCAAATTGACGATTTCTTCTTCAACGTTATCTTTAAAGACTTGCAAGGTTCGTGGTATTTTGTGGTAAACGCGAGATTTTAAAAAGCCTCAAATGAAAAAGTCGGTGCTGTTAGATCTGGCGATGTGCACGGCCAGTTCAAATCTCCGAAACGAGAGATCAAAATTTGTCAAATAAGCAGTAACAATAATTCCACGTTCTGGAGGTGTTTATCGCTCCATGGCTTGTTGACAACTATAGCTTGACCGTCCTACAGTTGGCCTTTCCTAGTTTTGCGGGACGCAAGGGAGCGGGTGCGCGCGGTTACACACGGTATTTCCACGTCATGATGTGTCTAAAGACAAATTTAAGAAATATGACTACGGTGTGAGAGTTTGATAATAAATAGTAAACGTATACATACACTGAAACACAATATATACCAATAATATTTTTAAATATACACGATAAAAAGAACAATGAAAATTGGTATTGAACCTTTTGGTAAGACATTAAGAATGATTTGTTTCAGAAAATCATCTTCCAAGGAGGTAAAAAATAAAAAAGATCGGCCAAGTGCGAGTCGGACTCGCGCACGAAGGGTTCCGTACGATTATCTATAAAAACGTAAAAAAAACATGTCTGTTGTATGGGAGCACCCTTAAATATTTATTTTATTGTGTTTTTTAGTATTTGTTATAGCAACAACAGAAATACATCATCTGTGAAAAGTTCAACTGTCTAACTATCACGGTTCATAAGATACAGCCTGGTGACAGACGGACAGACGGACAGACAGACGGACATACAGACGGACAGCAGAGTCTTAGTAATAGGGTCCCGTTGGTTACCCTTTGGGTACGGAACACTAAAAAAGGTCTCACAAATAAAATTACAAGGTACTATTTTTTGCCCATGTCCCATAAATTAGTACTTGCCATCTCCTCCTTCTTTTTTCTTTATAAAATAGTTTGCTACATAATTTAATAACATTATTTTTGCTTGATAGTTTAACTTTTTACTACGCAGAGTCGGTAAATCCATGTTTACAAAATGTGTGGCAGGCACATAGCTTTATTTAAAAACAAAGCGTTGCTTAGCAACGAAACGGATACTGCAATGCCTTGTGTATCCGTGCGCACATGCGCGTGCAAACGCGCTGGGTACTTCCGAGATCGTAACAAAATGTTCAACCCATGACTCATAAGTACTCACAACCAAAAATAATTATTCCGTTTCTAACTTCGACTAAATTCGTTCCGATTTCTACACATTTCGGCTGATTGAGATAGTAATGATAGCAAAAAAAATCTAAAAATATTTATCAATTATTAATTTTTGTGTTTTCTTATTAAACTTAGTATGGGATTCACAAAAAAAATTCAAGAATACATACAGGTATCTGTTATCTGTTACCAATATTGCAGTCTGGATAAATTACCCAATAATGTTAGGCAATAAAATGAACACGCCACAAAATTTTCGAGGGTTGACAGTCGTGGATCGAGGTTGGAAGTACCCAGCGTGTTCCCCCTCCTACGTCCCGCGAACCTAGGAAAGGCCAACTTTACGGCGGTCAAGGCTTTAAATCTCTACATTAATAATTGTCAAAGCACAGTGACATTTGGTGCCATCTGCAAAAATGGCAGCCAATTCAAATTATGACATTACTTTTTTTGGTCACGCTGGTCAGGCGGGTTGGTGAGCACGGTGCCGGAACCCTCGCTCCAGTGACGCCGCTGCCCGTCACCAGTCTGTTCCATATAAGGCCCGGCTATTAGGGATGGATATACCGCCATCCATCGGCCCAGGCATGATGGGCCTCCCGGTTTTTTGCCTGTGAGCTGTCCTCTTACTCTCCCCCGAATTACTTCCAAGTAAGATGGTGGTAACTCCACAGTCAAGCCCGGCATTATAGGTCCATGATACTACTATACTGTCTATACTAGGATTTGTATTTGAAATAGTCCAGTGTGAATGGGAGCAGATTTTTTATTTTTATTATTATTTCGGAAAAAGGGATCGTTGAACCTTGTTCCTGGTCTCCAGTATGGGTTCGGGCGGTTGATTAGATTTCACCTTGTAAATAGATTTTACTTATCATTTGAGTCGTATATAAGGTCTTTCAATTTAAATGGAAAGTAATTTAAGAGGTGATTCAGTATCGTTAATACATCACATTCCACTGCAAAATATATTTTTTTGCGCGAACTTTTTCTTCACTTGTCCATACAAACTGAGTCAGCTGATCGGACCACTTTGTACTGAGAAGAGAAAAAAAGTTCGCGCAAAAAAAAGTCCTTTGCAGCGGAATGTGATGTATTAACGATACTGAATCACCTCTTAATAGTAGTTTATGCTACAAGGTCGCAAAGGAATAAATTCCGAGGACGATTTAAAACACGAGCGTAGCGAGTGTTTTAAACTTAACCGAGTAATTTATTGCTCTTACACCCGTGTATCATACTACGTTTTTCAATGCATAGTGTGAGGAAATAAAACAAATATAATTTTGTGAACTTTAAATTGTAAATGGCTCAAAAGGACTAGGTATCCAGAGCCGTTAAACAGTGGAAAAAAAGTATGAAATTTATGGTACACAGGCAAGGCTGCAGGTTAGCCAACCATTGTAAATAAATTTAAAAAAAATGAAAAAAATATAGCCTTAGGGCAAAATAATCGACTTTCTGTTCGGTTTTGATGCATAAAAAGTGGGCCTTTACGAGCACATGCATTGAAAATTAATTTCCATTTAAATTGAAAGACCTTATATATTGCTGCGTAGAGTAAATAAACCTTTAATTTAGTTCATGAACGTTTATTAAAGCCGATTCTGAAGGCTTTAATTTTAGTTTTAGTGCTGTCAAAACTAAATTTTCTTCCATACAAAATAGTTCTTTTATTATTTTATTAAATATATTTTTAAAAGATTAAATTTGACTCGTATAAAGTATATTATTTGTACCTACTTTACAAAATAAACTATTTGAATTTAAATTTGAGTTGTGACTATTACCGAAAATGGAGTAAATTTAACATCGATTAAAAATTTTAATAGATAAATTATTAATATTTGAATATTTAAATATTGGAAAAAAACATTAAAGTATATTTTTCCTAACAAAGTAATGCTTTAAGGTTGTACATTATGATGATACAAGTTCATTACACACAAGGCTCGATTGCAGCCCGAGTCCGAAGAACGAGGGCGTAATGGAGCCGAGTGTGTAATTAATGACCAATGCTCACGTGTTTCATACGAAGTTTTTCAACACATTTTCATATACTGTTGAAAATATATATTAAAAACAAATATTACGACGATGTAACTAAACGTGCTAGTTATTATTGCAGCTTCAAGGGCAGCCGATCGCCAAGGCTCGACTAATATCAGAGATGAAAGACAACTTCAGAGGACTGACAGCAACTCCCAACGCACCGTCTGATATATCCGTGAACCCTCCTGACCCTGAATACATTTTTGATGTAAGTTATAAGTACACTCGAATCAATTTAAGTAAATCTAATAGTCCGGGCGGCGAACGGTGGAACCCATCCTCTTTGTAAGGATGACCTTAGCTTTGTTAGCTTAGTAGTAGCTTCAAAAATAATGACTGATTTGATAGACTACACAAAAACTAATACGAGCTAAAATTAAGAAAAGCTAGTAAAAAAAAAAACACAATCCATCCACCCATCAGCTCGGTTCGTCCACTGCTGGAAATAGGCCTTTTCAAGATTTCACCACTCTTAGCGGTCTTCTTGGAAGAAAATGCTCATACTCACACACGCTGGGCAGGCGGATTGGTGGCCGTGGTGCAGAAACCCTCGCACCAAAATAACAACGTACAGAAGGTTCACTCCGCATAACTAGCGAACACAGGCGCACGCACACATAGACGCGTACGTACGACGATCTCAGATGAAGTCGGTCGAATGTCAATACGAAATTCTGCCGAGATCATCATACGTACGCGTCTATGCATGGGTATTCGCTCCGTCGTCGAGTTGGCCTTCTGGTAGTATCTATTTTGTGCCCTCACACCAGTGACGCTGCTGTCCGTCACCAGTCTGTCATATACAGGGGCGCGTTCATAAACTAGGGGTCGCGACACGGGTTCTATTGCCATCTCTATCGCACGCGTTGAAAATTGTATACGCTATCCTGCTGTTAGTGTTGGAACCTGACGAAAGTGTTAATTAATGAACGGGGGTCTGAGTGCTCTGAAATTCGACCTATTCCTTGAAAGGGGTTATATATACTAGAGATCATTTGCAATAAATAATGCCTATCAACCAGGGGTCGAAAATGATATTTTTTTTCAATTAAAACAAGTCGATATTTCAAAAATTACAAAATAAAAATGGTTTTCTTTCCACTTAAGGGAATCATTGAGTTAGCGCCCACGGTTAGTTAGATTTTGAATGATAAATATAACCTTTCTGGGCTTGTGAGGTGAAAAGCTTATTTAGTGTATCATAATCATAAATCATTTATTTGCTTTGAATAGGGTAATACATATGATGGAACAAAGTTATGCACAGAAATCGCCTTATTCAGCTAATAAGAAGTTAGCACGCAAATATAAAAAAATATATATCAATAAAATTTACATGTCACATACTTAATTATTCAAATACCAAATTCATTTTTTTACATTATAATCATAATTTAATAAACAATACATAGTCAGAAGAGAGAAGATAATGCAAAATCACAAGCAAACACAAAATATTACGAGTACTAGCAATCTAAAAATTCTTTGAGCGAATAGGAGGTAATAAAGCCGATTCTAAAGGCTTTAATTTTAGTTATAGTGCTGTCAAAACTTGAAATTTTCCAAAGTAATTTAACTTCAGTTCCTAAAACCTAAGGACTATTTTGCAATGAAGAAAATTTAGTTTTGACAGCATTAAAACTAAAATTAAAGCCTTAAAATCGGCTTTATTTTCTAGAAGCCATTTTTGTAATCTACTTTTAAATATGTTCAATGTTCAAGGACGGGAGATCGAGTATATTTTGTGGCAGTTTGTTGTAAATGGTAATACACATGACGTAACAATTATTTTTATAAAGTTCAGTCGATAACCAATCTATTTGGATTTCGTTTATTTCTGGGATAAATGTCTTTAGCCTTTTTAAAATATGTGAGTATTTTGTCTGACAAAAGTGGCAATTTCAAACACATATAGGCAAGGGAATGGTAAAAATTTTAGCTCAAGAAACATGGGCCTGCATGAGACCATTTGAGACACTCCATATAAAGCGCGTATTATCTTATTTAAAAAAATCTGTCATACTCGTAGGTGGTAGCATCAGGAAGGAACGAAGCTCCCGTTATTCCCGAACACGCCACAGGGTTTCGTCGGCTGCTGGATCCCTACGTGTCAACCTACAGAAGCTTCCACAAGCCCTTCTCAGTCGAAGACCAGTACGGCCTCGGCGCGAAGGACCACATAACCATTTACTCTGAGTTTGATGAGCCTAAGGTAAGGTGTGATGTTCTAAATTATTATTACTGATTGTTGTTGACTATATGCCAACCGTTTCACCGATACAATTTCGGCATTATCAAGGCGAGTTTCGTTCTTAGGCCGACGACGCGGCGTTCACCGTCGTTGTCAAACGGGCACTGACACTCACCTTGATAATGCCGAAATTGTATCGGTGAAACGGTTGGCATATAGTCAACAACAATCACACGTGTGATGTTCTGTTATGCTTTAGCCACTCAATAAACCAATGATAATAAAACCGCGGAGTATTGTTACATTGCCGGTATGTTTTCCGTTGTCATAGACAACAGCGCTTAATAGTTTATTTAGGTAATTATGCTAAGTATATTGGGAACGTAAAAACTAAACTTACAAAAAAAATTGGCATTTAAAATGTATATAATCAATAATCATCATCAAAAGTAATATATTTTTATTTTTATTATTTTTTAATCAAGGAGTCACAATGAATCGTATGGACGCTACTAGAAGCATGAGCAAGCATGAGTATGAGTTATTAGAGCTTTTTTTTACATTTTTACATCTACGTCACGAGATAACGCAGAAGCCTGGGTGTCTGTCTCATGGATTTTCTTCGTTTTTGGGATGATTTTGACTATCAGCCCCAGAGGCAAACATGATTTAGAAATTATAAATTTTTTTCACAAATGTTACGCCCATAACGGCGATTCTAGCGCGTGCGCTAAAATTGCGAAAACAGAAAAATGTATCATTTCCTTAGAAAATCCCTTGTAAAATCACCTGAAATCTGCCATAGCAAGTTTTTTCGCACTTGCCAGAATAACCACCCTGCAGAGCAAAAACGCAGCGACAATTAGGACCATAATTGACTGGACCAAATCGATTTGTATTGGTCTGAACTTTAATCCCTACTAATTTGGAACATGAAATAATCATAAAATTTTGCTCGCCAGCTCCTTAACCACTATTACTTATTTCATATGGTTTTAAAACCTCTATAAGCAGATTAAAATACTGTTATTTGGGTACCTTGACGTGCAAACGACTATATATCATTAGACGAGCATTATTTATATGCACAAAAATAACAGCTCTTGTAGAAATAAACGAGTCTTGAGTTAAAAGCAATTGTACACTTGTACAGTAGTTTCACTTTATTTATGTTTTCTCCCAACCGGTTTCGGATTTTACACCATTTTCAAGGGAAGATGGTAATCATTGACAAATGTATTTTAATTAACATCTTCCCTTGAAAATGGTGTAAAATCCGAAACCGGTTGGGAGAAAACATAAATAAAGTGAAACTTCTGTGCAAGTGCTTTTAACTCAAGATTTGTTTCAAGTTTCAACAAGTGCAAGAATAAATTTTGAAATAAACGAGCATTACTTACATGCATACACGTAATAAAGAGTCTTAAAGGGACCACATGACGCTATGACCTTCAGGTGCGAGGCTTCGGTCCAAGACACAAGGAGTTGTGGATGCCACTGACTTCCAAGCCCCACCGCGCTGTTTACGACAGAAGCTTCTTTGATAAAGAATACAAGGAAGTAGCGGCTTGCCATAACCCTGTTGCGTGGATCAAAGGGTAAGAGAACCTTAGCTTTTTCGTTGCCGTGAAGGTTTTGGAAACGAAGACTGGTGCTAATACTCGTCTTTACGAATAAATTTTACAGCTAGCGGCTGAAAATGGCTCTTCCATATGTTTTGGTAGAATTGGTGTTGCACTATTGCAGTTTGGATTCCACGGGGTAGATTGGTGTCCCATGCAGTATTATTTCCTTTGGGGTTGCCAGCCGGAAAAAAAAACAGTCCCTTTCGTTAACCAGACTTTATTCGAACTTTCTCAATATAATTACTTTCAGAGTATTCAACACGGAAACCAAGACAAAATACAAAGTTCCATTCGCTCAATCCCAGCTCGCATCTTGGTCGCACGAGGAAGACTTCGACTTAGCTCCATTCCCTCCAAACCCTTTCCAAACTAACATGGCTCCCTTCATGTACTGCAGCGATTACTGCCACATAGCTCAAGGAACCCGACCGGATTGTGTTATCGATCAAATACGCTATAAAAAGCCGAGGAAACCGTGTGCGAAAAGACATATTGTTTCTCGTGATTATGAGCAATAAATTTGTTTTAATGTTTATATTATTGTATCATTTTGAAATTCAAACTAAAACTAAGTAAAAATATATTTCCAAAAAACTAAACCTAAAATAAATAAAATCATATAAAACTATTATTAGAAAAGGCCGCTCTTTATCCTTTCCGGCATTAGCGCAACGCAAAGGCACAAAATAACCACTTACAGAAGGTTCACTCCGCATAACTAGCGAAAACAGGCGCACGCACACATAGACGCGTACGTACGACGATCTCGGTCGAATGCCAATACGAAATTCTGGTAAGATCATCATACGTACGCGTCTATGCAAGTGTGCGTCTGTTTTCGCTCGTTGGATGGAGTCGGCTTCCTGGTAGTAGGTATCTATTTTGTGCGCAAAGGTTCCCATTACGTTGGCTGCGTTGCCACGTCGAATAAATAGACAAGGAGATCCTTTGCGTCAGGTAAGACCCGCCCCCTTGTTGTCTACCTTCAACATCTTATCGCTTTCAAATATATCGTGAATGGCTAGAAATGACGTGTGGGGTCATTTCTAGCCACATAACTATTAATAAGGAAATGCCATGAAAGCCGTGATTGCGACGCACCGCTGTGATCAATACGTCAGGGCATAACCCGCGGGCCTCTCATTTCTCAACCGAACGCGTTAGAACAAACATATTGTAAAAATGGTGTATTGCAGCGTGGCAAATTGTTCTACCTCTTAAATAACGCAAATAAGACATCCAATGGAATTGCATTTCACTCGTAAGTAATTTAAACATGTATCTATGATATTTACAGAAAAAACCTTGCGGTACTTAAATAAAATAATATTTATAGCGTAGCGTTGAATTTAGACAATATTTTGTCCATTGCAGTTTATAAAGAGTGTCACACATTGAGTTAGAATATTAACGCCGCAATGTATATTTTTTTCCCAATCAAAAAATAAAGCAATTGTAAGGTTTAGAAATTATAAACCTTTTTATATCATATCTTCGAATCCACATAATTGTTCCCTAAACAATTCAAATCGGAAAAAGCTAAAAACAAATAAACTTCCAATATTAAATAAACATCACTGTTGCGTAAGCATATAGAAATCTATTACTAACTCTTTGCTACAGCTCAAAGCAATTGCTGAGAGCATTTGCTAACGCATTTCTATGTCTTCAAGAAAATTTTACCGCTTTTATAACCCTCTTTTGCATCCAAGAAAATGCCTGCTTGTCGACCGTACCGAAATCACCGTAGGTCAGAATAAATAAACAATAATACAAAATACTGGTGAAATTAAAGTAGAACGTAAAAAACAGTAAAACGCAAATGATATGTATAGAGAAAAAATATTAATTTAATTAATGTATCTCAAAATACAACATGCTTCGTTTTAGTGAATTGTTCATTCTTCCAGTTTCGCCAACATAACCCTAAAACGGTGTTTCTTTCTTTTAAAAACAGGGTTAGTCCGTAAATCGCGGCGATAATCGGCCCCTTGCCAAGGTTGCATATACATTGGAAGCAGTATATCATTCTCTGAAAGCCATTCAATAACAAATGCTGTGATGGATTCTACATAAGGCGATTTTTCAAAGCTGTTGCGCATATTGAATTTCGTAGTTTGTTTGTAAGACTGAAACAGAAAACACGCTAATATTAAAACCTCAATAGAATGCAAAATAAATAAAATTATATTACAATAATCCCTAACATTTTGGTTATAGTTTAGGACTACATTTTGTCCAACTACTTCTGTTTAAAAAATATATTTTCAATAGGATGTCTTAGATATGTTCTTCACACTAAGATCCTCTGACAATGCCTCTAACACACAACCACTTTCGAAGAATACTGAAAACAATATTGGTCCTCCCAAAACTAGACACTCTGATTGAGATCCTACCGACTGAGCTACCATACATTACCGCAGAGACCAGTAAGTGAGCTCTCCAGGCGGCGTAGCATAGTGTTTAATCGCGCGCGACGCCACTAGTTGAATCACAAATGCAAGAAGCGTGACGAACTATTTAATCGCAAAAACATCGTGTCACGCTGCTCGCACTTGTGATTCAACTAAGCTGCGTCTCGCGCGATTAAACACTATGCTACCAGCACTGGACGAGTAAGTAGTAAGTCCAGGAGGGCTACTTAATGGTTGACACATGTACAGTGCTTTTCTCAAAAATAAAACGAGATATTTTAATAAAGGATGAGGAGATTATGAAATTAAATGAAATTATAAAGTAATATTGAAAGTCACGTTGCTTATACTGGGGCAAAATTTCGTCAGATAGTTGTCAAATGTCAAAAACTGTCATCGATCAAAATGAACTAGTAATACCGTTCATTAGAGCCAAAACACGGGGAATCTAATATCAACTTTTCCTTAGATATGGTTAATCTATGGTTAAAAAAACTGTCAAAAAAAACTGTCAGTTATCAAAAACTGTCATATTTGAATACGGGACCGTAATTAGCGATCCCCAAATGCCCCTTGATACCGAGTTTCATGTGAATCGGACCACTTTTTAGTACCTGTCAAAAAATGGTCAAAACTTAACAAATGTATTTTTTTTGTTTTGGTCATATAGCCCCTGTCAAAACGTTCATTACAGTCTAAATCCGGAGTCCCTAGAACGAGCCGTTCAGACGATATGGCGTTTAAAAATTTGGATACATCTCGTCAAGCCTTTTTCTTAGAGTACCATGAACATGGATCTAGCTTCGGCCGTTTGTTAGATATGGGCTGGGTATGGACTCCCTATGGTGCAACCCTTAAGAGTCTAACCTTCCGTTCCGAAGATTTGGCCGAATAAAAATTTTGGGACATTTTTTTTGGCACATCCTTTGTTTGAGGGACATCCCTACTGTGAGGTACATCACCATGTCAAAGTGAAAAAAATGTCAAAGCCCATCTCTAGTGTCAGGGACATCACTATGTCAAAGTCAAAGAATGTAAAAGCACATCCCCCCACAGTCCCGGAAAGTTTAAAAAAATAAACATGGTATGTATGGATTTTCATATGAATTTACTGGACACTTATTGAGACAATAACTGAAGACTACAATTGACTCTCTAGGATGAAGTACGTACTGGCTTGTCTTTACGGTATGAAATGACAACATTACAATATATTTTTGGGAAAATAAACTTACTGGATCGCTAAGTCTGTTTGTAACCGATGTAAGAGCCTCCCTCAACGTTATTCCAGTACCGCATCCCTTAAATTTAGAACCGTATTGTTAATAAAAACAGAATTATGGATGAAATGTATAAGAATCATTGGTTAGAACATATCGAGAGGATATATAAAAGAAGAATGACGGACGAAATGTGGAGCGCCAGTTCAAGGTAGAGCTGGCCCAAGAAGTTTATAACCAAATTGGACTGCTAAGCTGTATTGAAAGCCGCACGCTAAAATAAATGACCTTTATGTGTATCTGTCTCTTTTACTCATGAAACTTTTTTCTCTTCAAGATTTTTCTTTTTTCTCTTGTCTCTAATACTGTTGAAAATAAAGACTTTGAAGGGTTTTTTTTGGCGTGGCTTTGTTATAGGAATTGACTAGGAGCGTACAGTCGGTAACACTATGTATCAAGTAACAAGATGGAACCAATTTGTGGTTGTGTAGAAAAAATAACTACATCAAAATAAAGGGTTGATTGAGCGCAACCTGGAGCATTATGTTTTTGTTGACTAAACATCGTTAAATCGATTTTTTTCATTTAAATCGGTCTTTGATAAAATCAGGCTGACCCACGTTAAGATGCGCAAACCTTATTTTATTAAGCACCTTTTGATACGTTCTATCGAAAGTAGAAGAGCCTTACTTGTTACCTAGAAGTGATTTTTTTTAACAAAAAAAAATTTTTTCTTACTCCATTTTTTGTGCTCTAAGTTGCGTCCAGCCAACCCTGTCTATTTTGATGAAGTTTTTTTTTACACATCTCCGAATTGGTCACATCTTGTTACTCGATACATAGGGTTACCCACGGTGCGCCCGTAATCAAGAAGTAAGCGCTCCGGTATTATAGGCTTCTTGAGCTGGCCTGACGGCCGTAGAAAGTGACGTACTGAAGAAGGGCAGAAGGCCAAGTTAAAAAAAACCACCCAAGCGCGAATCAGAATCGCGTACCTAGGGTTCCGTATTGTGGTTGGTAAATTTAATTTTGTCATTTTTTTTTTGTTAATTTCTCAACGGCTTTATTTTTCCTGTAATCTTTACGTAAACACATATTACCACTTTTTTTTTGTTTTGATATTTTTTGTCTACCAGTTTTGGAGATAAGGGGGGAAGACATACAATTTTTTATGGTTTTTCAAGGATTTCTCGAAAAAGATGCAATTAAATATAGCCAAAATATAGAAAATTATAGGTCATCACTGGCCAATTAAAGCTAAACTATAGCGATCAAAAAAAAGTTGAACACAAATGAGAAATAAAAAATAAAAATAAAATATTTTTATAAAAAATATTTTTTTATAAAAATGCAATACTGGTATCAAATTGTAGGTATGAGAAAATTTATTGTAAAAATATATAAGTTGGCTATATTTACTTGCATCTATTTCGAGAAATCCCGAAAAACCACAAAAAAAATAATGTCTCTTATCTACAAAACTGGTGGACCAAAAAATGTGAAAAAAATCACAAGTGCTTACGTAAAAACAGGAAAAATATAACGGTTGAGAAATTCACGAAAACAAAGTGACAGAATTAAATGTTCTGTTCCCAAAACTGTCGAATTACGGAATCCTAGGTACGCGAGTCTGACTCGCACTTGACTGGTTTTTTTAGTTTGACCATAGAACAGATTGGATGTATTAGTCAAATTTATTCTACTCTAATAGTATTTTGTATATATCGTCACGACATGAATCCCCGAGGGGGTGTCAGACGTGTTCCGATTGTGAACTGTGTAATGCAATGCAAGTCACAGTTTCACCGACGATTATTACGTCCCAACATGATGAGTGGTGAGCTCTATCGCCGTACATCGGGCACAAATACAAGCTTTTTAGGGCATGCAGGTTTGCTCACGATATTTTCCTTCACCGTTCAGCAAGTGGTAAGTAAGAACAAACCCATACAACCATTTTGGTTGCAACGTCGTAACTGCTACATTTCTGTGTTACAACCCAAGTAACAAATTTCGCCGCTCTGACCGCTTAGTTTCGTCGTTACGTCAACAAGTGGGGAAGTTCCGAAACATACATTTGGTTGTGGTATATACACCATGTTGTAAAGTTGTAGAAGCTTGGTTACCAGGTTGTTACGAAATTTTGGTGAATATGTTGTAAAGTTGTAGAAACTTTTTACCAGATTGTTACAAAATTATGCTCGCATGATTGAATGACAACGAGAAACGAAAAATCGAATTGTGTGCCAATGTTTTATTTACTAACTGTCATGTCAACTTTACCGCAGCCATTTGTTATTTTCATTGTTATATACCTATGCCTGTTTTTAAGTTATTTATGCGTTTGACAAAGTGCGCAATCTAGTTCATCGCCTAATTTGGAAAGAAAATCCCAAAAAACAGGAGCACCCGTGAAATAATGAGAGGTAAGTCTTTTTCTTTAGTTATTTTTCATTATTTTGCATAAATAAAAACATGCAATAAATATGTATGTTGCTAGCAAATCGTTCAGTATAATGTGTTTGGATCTGATTTCATTATATTATAAAGTATATAGCTGTAAATTTGGTTTATTTTGATTTCATAAGGGAGTTGCATGCCTTAGTAACATAGTGCACACCAAAGTGTATTTCAGTAACAAATTCTACTATGGCTGCCGTGCTAATCCGATGTCAGTGGCTCCAAACATTTTATTTGCCCCAATATTTACATCTGTGGTTAAATGTATTACTGTCTGTTGATAGTAAGTTGATTACACTACTTGATTGATTACATCAAGAAGACCATTAACTTTTATCTTCTTTGTTGTTTGTATTTTTGAAAAAAAAGCTCTTGTTTCATTATAATATATTCATTAATAGGCCCTTTAAGAATTGCAATATACGTACGTTGATTACAATTTATCGTTTATAAGTTGGAAGTGCTCCGGCTGCCGGATCCAGCACTTGGGGCGGGTGCCGGAGCCGGCATTTGGGACAGCTGCCGGAGGTCACGCAATAGGGTGCTTTTATAATTTTGCACGGTAACGGCACGTTTTTTTTTACACAGTAATTTTATATTCGAATATTTGAACCATTTCATTATTAGAATATTCAAATGCAAGCCCTAGCTATCAGGGTGCTCCACGTGCAAGTGAGGTTAGCATTTGGGGCTTTTGATTTTTGGGGCTCAAGTAATTAAAATATTTTCTTGATATTTTTTCAGATCCACATCAGCCACGAAGTTCAGCCAAAGCCACACACAGGAGAAGTTCCCCAGAATTAGAGGCCACAAAACCTTTCGTAATTTTTTTCAAGTGTTCGAGATATGATTCACAAAATTGATTGTTTCGCAAACAAAACGTGCTTACTTAAAAAACTTGATGAATGAAGGAAATATTAGTATAATTATTTCAAAAGTGTTTTTAGAAACGTAAAAGAAAATTAGTTTCCCATAATTAGGGGTCACAAACGGGATTGATTTTACGGTGATTTAACAGTGACAAGTTTTCGGTAAATTGTATTTTGTTTCAAAATAAAACTGTATTTGAAAGAATAAGTCTTTTATTTTCCACTTTCTTAAATCAGTCTAAATAGGTAATAATATATTTTGATGCTAGTGCGAGATGGTTGATATTTCAAGTCGAGGCAAAAAATAGGACAAGAGATATCTACACTCGCACGTGTATCAAACGACGTTTTTTAATACATCTGTGAAAATAACATAATAATAATAAATTCTACGATATATTTAATTTATACTCTACAACAATTATAAGACGGTTTAGACGTGGACGTTGTTTCAGTTTGTTCTTTCAGTCATAACCCGTTTTAAATTAATCCGGTTACTTCCAGAAATACCAACAAAACGATATGCAAAACCAGTCCACAGAATGCTTACTTAAACGATGCTAATGTTATCCTCTAGAATCTAGATGGTGCTAGTGATTGAAAAATAAAACACTGCGCATTGGATACAGGCACAAAATCAAGCATATTTTGAGCAGGTGCACTAAAAATGAACTTTTAACAAAAAAATAGTAACAGACTTCAATAGTAACAGCAGTCATTCACTAAAAAGTTAATAATAATTCTATAAAGACCGATGGTACCGAAGCAACACCTTTGCCGACTTTTTTCTTCCTGAAACGTTATTTTATCTAGAAGTCGGCGTTCTTATATTGGTTTTTATGTTGCTATATCGTAGGAAATACGCCGACTTCTAGATAACATAATGTTTCAGGAAGAAAGAAGTCAGCAAAAGTGTTGCTTTGGTACCATCGGTCTTTATAGAATTATTATTAACTTTTTAGTGAATGAATGCTGTTACTATTAAAGTCGGTTACGAATTTTTTGTTAAAAGTTTATTTCACTTCACATTTTTTAGTGTTGCTGGGTTAAATTGTGAGGTATGGGTAGTTCTTGCAAACGTGGTGTTAAAATGAAATGAAGTTCAAGTGAGTACAAGTAGCCATGTTTGAGTAGCATCCTGCTATCAGCACCCTAACACAACATGATTACCACAATCTCGAGTTATGTGCTGTCATCCGTTGAAGAGTTCTACGGTGATGAAGCCAAGATCGAAGGTCAGGTGGGTACACTGGCAATTTTCAGCAATGCCCTGCAATGAGCACCCTAACACAAACTGGTTGCCGCAATCCAAAGTTATGTGCTATCATCCGTTGAGGAGTTCTATGGTGATGAGGCCAGGATCGTAGGTCAGGTGGGTATTCTGATAATCTCCAAGTAATACCCTTGTATCAGCACCCTAACGCAGTGATTGCCGCAATCTCGAGTTATGTGCTCTGATCCGTTGAAGAGTTCTATGGTGAATATGGTGATGAAGCCAGGATCGAAGGTCAGGTGGAAGAATGTCGATTTTCAAGTAAAAGCTTGTAATCAGCACCCAGGCACAAAGCAATTACCTCAATTTTGAGAGGTATGCTGTCATTTTCTGAGGAGTTTTTCTGCTTATCTCTGAAGACCTTCATCAGATCATGACTAAACGCAAAATGGGACCTACCTGAAAGTACATTCTTTCAAACAAAAAAAGAATTATTCAAATCGGTTCAGAAATGACGGAGTTATAGAGTAACAAAGCCAAAAAAGAAATACAGTTGAATTGAGAACCTCCTGCTTTTTTTGATGTCGGTTAAAAATACTCCTACTTACACAAATTAAAAGGGATTTTTAATTTTTATCCAACTTTGATTTACTTTTGATACATAAAGTGACAATCATGTGGTAGGAAGGAAAAATTCATTTTGAAACTACTGTTGTGTTTATAATATAGGTAAATCGGTAATAAGTCGTTGAATGCTCACAAAATTTCCTCATGGTAAATCCAAACGTAATTCAATCAAAGATTTCAAATGAGTTCAGAACAAAAGGTTGGCAAGAACTTACTTTTTTGTAAAAGAAATCGAATATTCTTTGATCACCTAACGGTTACGACTCAGTTTCTTTAACAAAACCTAGTTTCCACATTTTTAAAGAACTATTTAAACACAGCTTAGTAGTATAAACAGGAACAATGTAGTTATACTGTGAGCACTTTCGGATAATGTAGTAGCAGTGTAGAAGCATAATGTGAACTAGTTTACACATTTTTAAAGAACTATTAAACACCGTTTAGTAATATTAACAGTAACCATGTTGTTATTACGTAGGTATTACGTTCTATTACGTAGGTATGTAAAATATCCTAATAATTAAGAAAAGTCAATTGTTGTGTGTAAATTTGTAAAACATTACAAATCTTAAAATTAGTCTATACTTACTTGTATTTTATTTAACAATCTAGATGTGTTAAGTTGGATTATGTTTGTTTTTAGATAAGACGGGAATCTCGGTGTACATATAAACCCTGACAGGTTTTTGATACACCTTTATGCTATAAAATGTATTTTTTTGGTTATAAAATAAATAAATAAAAAAAAAAAATAATACTGTGAACACTTTTGGATAGTTTTGTTCTTGTTATTACGATGTAGTAGCAATGTAGAAGCATAGTGTGAACTAGTTTACACATTTTTAAGGAACTATTAAACACCGTTTAGTAATATTAACAGTAACCATGTTGTTATACTGTGAACACTTTCGGATAGTTTTGTTCTTGTTATTACGATGTAGTAGCAATGTAGAAGCATAGTGTGAACTAGTTTACACATTTTTAAAGAACTATTAAACACCGATCAGTAACATTAACAGTCAACATGTAGTTATACTGTAAACACTTTCGGATAGTTTTGTTCTTGTTAATAGAATGTAGAAACAATGTGATAATATTTACGGAACATCGCATCCAAAATTTGTCTCACACAATTTTAGATGCATAGTTAAGACTATACTTCTACATTTTGCGGCTAAAACTTCACACAGCCGCAAAGAGTATTAACTATTGCGACTCTACGACCATATTCCAAGTGCAGATTTCTATGTTACCGAAATTTCAGCCGCCGCGGCCGAGTTTGGTTGTATGGGAATACTATGCACATAATTCCGAAAAACTCATTGTTGCATAGACCGGGGATCGAATCTGAATCTTAAGATTGAGAGGCCAGCGTTCTACCCCTGAGCTCCGCCGCTGTTTGATGTAACACAGTTTAGTTTATATTTTCTCATCAGAACTACGGAACCCTAGACCCACATTAACTTTAGTCACAATGCTACTAACTTTAGTCACAATACTACTAACTTTAGGCAGTATCTCTTTGATGGTAGCGAACAGTTCGTCTCGATGCTCGTGGTACAAAAAAAAAGCCCAAGGAGATCTGAAGAATGTGAAGAAATTTTCTATTTTCTTTGCCTGAAAAGAGAAGTTATTATTTTAAATAGAAAGTAGAAATTTATTGAATTAATTGAAAAAGGCGTTACTTTGCGCAAGTCCATCATAAATTTGTGGATATATTAATAATTTGCTATATTCCGCTAAACATAGCGGTATATTGCATAGAAAGTAGAAAGGCTCTAGAAAGATAGCTGGATAGATATAATCTTTATTTACTCAGCACAATCAACAAAATAATACAAATACATTTTAGGTACTACACAAAACATGAAGTGCTGGTTAAAAAGGCCCGACTCAGCATGTGTTGCAGCCAGTTGACTACAACGCTGTTATTATGCCAGAACCATACTACTATTTTATTTATTTAACATTAGTAATAAAAATATGTTGTACAATAAACATACATGGATAATAAGCGAGTAATCAATATGTGGTCATATGTACTAACGAAGAAAAATCCGCAGGCCCACTTATCATTATCACCCGTATTGCATTAGTAATAAGTGCGATAAGTAGGTCAGTGGCAATTTCTTTGATGACACATACAAGTTATAAAGTAGGCAGATCATTAATGCTCTAATGAAAAACTATCTCCACAGATATCTGCACCTCTTGATGAGAGATGGGTCGGAGTGTGGTGTGGGGGGAAAGGAAACATATAAAGATGTGTGCAAAGTTTCATTGAGATCAAAGCCATCAGGACGCCACAAACATCTAAAGCATTTGTATGGCAGCTGAGCGGGATGGCCCACGTTAAGTCTTATTGTATATCACGTTAAGTATAGCGAAGTACAAGTTAGTGTCGGACGTTCAAGTGAAACGACTTCTGTTCCCGATTACTGTTATTTGTGGTTATCTGTGACTGTTTAAATAAAGTGTCAAGTACTTATTTTGGTGTTAATTGGTATAAATTTATTTTCAATGCAAGTGCTCGTAAAGGCCCACTTTTTATGCATCAAAACCGAACAGAAAGTCGATTATTTTGCCCTAGGGCTTTATTATTTTTTATTTATTTACAATGGTAAATGTTGAACTCGGAACGCGGCCGCGTCGGTTATAGAATTTGAGAAAAATTAATTAATTCGTGTTTTGTTTAGTTTTATCGTGCTTAAACGTCGTGAAACATAATAGAACCGACTTATTTAGTTGTGCATATGTTATTCAGTGCTAAATTAAAGCAAAACAGTGGTTTAAAATTTAACTGACAATAACCTAAAAATAACAAAATTTTTCTTGTTTTTTCGGCAAAAAAGAACACTTTTACGATGTATTTTGCAATAAACCTGGAAAAAGGATAACAATCGTTAAATCCACATCCTGCACTATGGGTAAAGACGAAGAATTATCGGTCGAACCCGGCGAAAATGCACCCGCTAAAACAAAGAATCTTGTCCAACAAGTGTTCCACAAAGGCCTTTTTAACAACTCAGGAAGGCCAAGAAGTAACTCGCTTAGTGATATATCTACATCACTATCGGCAGACGTGACCACAAAGCCGCCTGGCCATCAAGAAAGTACAACGAAGCAACTGCCCCACTTTGATTGGCAGACCATTCCACAACAGAGACTACCTAAACGGTTAAAACCCTCAGAGTCTCCACCCTCTACCCCACTTCAAAACAGGTTTGCTGGATTACAAGTGAATGATTCTTCTGTTACTGAACAAGTTAAACCCCGAGATAAAAAGGTCAACAAACCACCACCAGTTATATTGCATGGCATAAAAGATGTTAACAAGTTGTCTGATTTGATACAGACAGTGATAAGGAAAGAAAACTATGTTCTAAAAATCATTACCAAACAGCAACTCAGAGTTTCCTTCAATGATATAGAAACCTACAAAACATTCATGTCCTTGGCACGTGAAAATAACCTTATTGGTCACACCTTTACACCAAAGTCTGAAAAGTGCTACAGAATAGTAATTAGAAAACTACATTCATCAACGCCAGTTGATTCTATAATAGAAGAAATTGAAAAATCTGGAAATAAGGTCCGTGGTGAAATCATTAATGCCAAATACGGGCCAAAGAAAATTCCCACTGACACCTTCTTTGTGAACCTAGAACCGAGCTTTAACAACAGCAAGGTGAAGGATATAAGGTACATTTATAACACCAGTGTAGTGATTGAAGATCCTAGAAAGAAGACCTCAATAGTGCAATGCAAACGCTGCCAACAATATGGCCACTCTAGGAATAATTGCTTTAGACCGTACCGCTGTGTGAAGTGTGCAGGAGCACATAGTCACACTGACTGCCCTATTAAGGACCATAACACACCTGCAACATGCGCTTTATGCCTTGAAAACCATCCTGCCAGCTACAAAGGCTGTGCTGTATACAAAGAAATCCGTGAACGCAAGTTAAACAACAACCATATCCACAAACAAGCTAGGCATACTGCATCGACAAATATCGAATTGCCAACTGCACAGAATACACCCCAAGAAAATCCTATGTTACCTCCTGGTAGGAACAAGACATATGCGAATATAACTAAACAAATGACAACATCTAAACCAACCAGCCAGCCTGAAATAAGTGAACCTGTGAATTCAAACAACTACAGTGAATTTACAAAAATGCTTACTAATAGCTATAGCGAGTTGACAAACATGCTTACAAAACAAGCCGAGAAACTTGACATGCTCATCACACAACTTAGTTCACTCATGAACATGATGACCATGATCGTTGGGCGCGGGCGTGATTAGCCATATTAGCGCCAGCGACTACAGGTCACCACTTCACGTGGCCACTTGGAACATTAATGGACTAACGTCCAATAAAGAAGAATTAAAACTATTGATTGGCACCCACAAACTAGATGTTATTCTTTTGTCAGAAACACACCTCACTGATTCTAGTGGCTTTAGACTCCCTGGCTTTACAACTCATGTGTCAAACCACCCAGATGGAACAGCACATGGAGGAGCTGCTATCCTAATCAAAAGTACCCTAAAACATTACTTGTTGGTACAATATAAAAGTGATCACCTTCAAGGAGTTGCTATTGTTATTGAAGACTGGTGCGGCCCATTGACTATTGGATCGGTTTACTGTCCGCCTAAACACAAAATTACGCATGACATGTTTACTAACTTTTTTAATCCACTTGGCCATAGATTTTTGGTTGGGGGTGACTTTAACTCGAAACACTGCAACTGGGGTTCCCGTCTCACAAACACTCGAGGCAGACACCTGAAGATTTGCATAGATTCACATAACTATGGATTTCTCACTACAAGGAAACCAACGTATTGGCCAACAGACCGCAACAAGTTGCCGGACTTATTGGACTTCTACATAACCAAAGGGATAAGTGACTTATATGCAAGTGTACAAGGGTGCTTCGACGGATCAAGTGATCACACTCCTGTACTGGCGACTGTCGGCACAAACGTTATACAACATTGTAATCAGCAGAGCCTGACAAACAGAAACACCGATTGGGATGCATTTTGTAAATACCTTGAAGACAAAATAGACCTGAAAACTAAGTTGAAAGATGCACAGGATATAGAGACAGCAGTTGTGAAGTTTACAAATCTGATACAGGAGGCGGCATGGAAGAGCTCACCAGTATTTGAAAAGAAAACTCATGTTGGGCACAACTTCACAGCAGAAGTAAAGGGCAGGGTACTAGAAAAAAGAAGACTCCGTCGAGTATGGCACACTAGTAGGTTACCGTGTGATAAAACTGCTTTTAATAAAGCTGCTGCAGAATTGAAGATACTCCTAAAAACTATTGATGATGAGACTCTTCAACAAAGACTGGAAGCCCTAAATCCTCACTCAAAAAACCATCATTCATTGTGGAAGGCTACCAAAAACTTTGATCAGCCACAACTAGCTGTGCCTCCTATCAGAAAACCGGATGGGACCTGGGCTAAAACAAATGAAGAGAAAGTTGAAACATATGCTCAATTTCTCAAGGAAGTCTTCACTCCAAATAAAAGTACCGAGCAGGATGACTGGCAAAAAGAAGTTAATAACTACCTAGCGAGTGACTTGCAATTATCCCTCCCAATAAAGCATGTGTCACCAAAGGAACTGTATAGGGAAATTCTTGCTTTAGAACTTAGAAAAGCTCCAGGTTTCGATCTTATCACTGCAGAAATACTTAGACATTTGCCAAGAAAGGCAATAGTTCACCTTACCGCCATATTCAATAGTATACTCAGATTATCCTATTTCCCAGGTCTTTGGAAAATATCTGAAATAATAATGGTACCTAAGTCTGGCAAACCACCCAGTGAAGTAAGCTCTTATAGACCAATAAGCCTACTCCCAGTACTGTCAAAACTGCTGGAAAAAATACTGGATAGAAGATTGCAGCTTATAATTAATGAAAGAAACCTCCTACCAGATCATCAGTTTGGATTTAGAGCAAAACACTCAACCATTGAGCAAATTCATAGAGTGTGCCACAAGATAAGGCAATCCCTTGAAAAGAAGGAATACTGCTCTTCTGTGTTTCTCGACGTACAACAAGCCTTCGACAAAGTATGGCACGAAGGACTTCTCTACAAGATAAAACAAACATTACCTCACCCTTACTATGTACTACTCAGGTCCTATCTTGAAAACCGCAGATTTAGAGTGAAGCTTGATGACAGTCATTCCAATTTATATGACATCAAGGCTGGTGTACCACAGGGATCAATTCTCGGACCAAAACTGTACAGTCTGTATACTGCAGATGCACCTGAGTCTGATGATGTACTCACGGCAACATATGCAGATGACACAGCAGCACTGAGCAGCAGCACCAATCCAGAGCAAGCATCAGCCCAGCTACAGACTCACCTTAATAAAATTAACAGTTGGTTTAGACAATGGAGGATAAAAGCAAGTGCTACAAAATCAATGCACATAACATTTACTCTTCGCAGAGGCAACTGCCCAGAAGTAAAACTGGGTGACGAGACTCTCCCACACACAAACACTGTTAAATATCTAGGAATGCATCTTGATAGAGCACAGAATTGGAGACACCATATCCAACAGAAAAGAAATGAGCTGAACCACAGGATACGAAACTTAGAATGGCTCCTCAGCCCGAGGTCGAGACTTTCCCTCGAAAACAAACTCCTCATTTATAAAGCAGTTCTAAAGCCTGTGTGGACCTATGGGATCGAGTTGTGGGGCACTGCAAGTAAATCAAATATTGAGATCATGCAAAGATGCCAAAATGCCATCCTCAAGAAAATTGTAAACGCTCCCTGGTTCACAAAGTCCATGGAAATTCATGAATACCTTGAAGTACCAACAGTGATTGAAGAAATACAGGAACGCAATGTGAAATACAAAGCCCGCCTTTTGTCTCACGTAAACAACCTAGCAACAGATTTGCTTACTAGTAATGCTGATGTGGGACGCCTGAAGAGGCACACAATCCTGGGATTGCATAACAGGAAGTAGACCGATAAAGGTTGTTTGATAGCTGTATCAACCAACCCACAAGCTCTTCACCCACAAAATACCTGCTTATGGTCAAAAGACCGATCGCAAGTAGACCAAAAATAGGAAAAAAAAAAAAAAAAAAAAAAAATTTACAATGGTTGGCTAACCTGCAACCTTTCCTGTGTACCATAAATTTTATACTTTTTTTTCCACTGTTTAACGGCTCTGGATACAGTCCTTTTGAGCCAATCATAATTTAAAGTTCACAAGATTATATTTGTTTTATTTCCTCACACTATGCATTGAAAAACATAGTATAATACACGGGCGTAAGAGCAATAAATTACTCGGTTACGTTTAAAACGTAATTTATTCCTTTTCGCCCTTGTAACATAAACTACCATTATCCCGTGCCCCAGGTCGTAACAATATATTTAATTCAAAAATAAGAAAAGCCATCTGAAGTTGTGCGTTTCGTAGTGGACACGAATCGTTCCCCCTTAAGAACCCGTTCGAATTATGCCAGCCGAACATACAGCAATTAGTTTTTTATTTCTGTATACTTACCACTTGCTGATTGTGGCGAAAAACAATGTGAGGTAAATTTGTGAATATATTAATAATTATAGAATTAAATGAGACTTGAGGATAATTCATGATTTATATAAAAACGGCTCACCTCAATACGTGTTATGATCGGGAAAGCCGACCAGTTTCAGCAGATTTAGACTGCCTTCATCTGGGCGAGTGAAGACGTTTACGCGATGACGTTACGCCTCAAGTGTCAGTGTTTTGCCTCAAGTGAGGCGTAACGTCGTCGCGTAAACGTCTTTACTCGCCCAGATGAAGGCAGTCTAAATCTGCTGAAACTGGTCGGCTTTCCCGATCATAACACGTATTGAGGTGAGCCGTTTTTATATAAATCATATTAATAATTTGCAATATTCCGCTAAACACTCTTACCATGCTATTCAAAATGCAGACTCAAGCACCGCCCGCCCTCCCGCATAAAACAAAACAAAACAAAGCAAATCAATCAATCAATTTGATTTGCTGTCGAGCGGTCGGGCGGACTACACATCCCGAGGATGCCTCGTATTATAAGTTTTCTTGCTTGTTATTTAAGATTGCTTTATTTTATGCTCGTACTGCTTGCTTTGCTTGTGCATGTTTTATGCGGGAGGGCAGGCGGTGCTTGGTCTGCATTTTTAATAGCATGGTAAGAGCAGAGAATATAAAGTATTTCTACGTAAAGAAGCGACACTCACCTCCCCGCGCGAGATTATCGTCCCCCGCGGTCCCCTGCAAGTTAGTGGCAAATCTGGTGGCACGCAGAGCTCGAGTACCACTCGTTCACTGCGCGCGTATTTTGTTTTATTACGATACTGATTTTTAATTAATATGGTTCGTTTTTAAGGTGTTTATGGATGTATTGAAAACGGAGCAAAAAATAAAGAACGGAGATTTTTTTAATTTCCTGCCGATGAACTAAAGCAAGGCATTTTCTTTTATGTATTGGTTTAGGACGTTAGCTGCAACTCTCAAACAGTTGGTAAGAATTTTGACATTAAGTTGAAATTTTAAAAATCGAATGTTTTTGTGTGACCGTTCGAGCGGAGCAAATTTCAACATGTCCTAAAAAATGTGTGTTTCTGCCCGAAGTACGGCAATAGGGCTCACCGCCCATCACATTGGGACGTAATATTTGTAGGTGAAACGTGGGTGTACCGAGTGTGGACTGTGACTTGCATTTCAAAGTTCACACTCGGAACACCTCTAACATCCCCTCGAGCATTTGATTCAAGTCGTATTATATTTTTAATACAAAAATAATCCATGGGGAACCAGAACTAGGACCTAGGGATTAACCACGCTAAAATTTAGGAAGAGAATCATATAAGTTGCTGAATTATAATGTTGTCCCTCTCGATCGACGACACTCACACGCTTGCTGCCAGCCCCTTGCTGCCAAGACTAGCTTGTCTGCACACACACAAGCGTGTGCAGACAAGCTAGTGCGCACCTGAGAGTGTAGGTAAATAACTTGAGCACTCAGTATGGAGTGTCGGGGGTGTGGTAAGAGTGTTTAGCGGAATATTGCAAATTATTAATATATCCACAAATTTATGATGGACTTCCGCAAAGTAACGCCTTTTTCAATAAATGTTAATGTGAGGTAAACTTGCTTGTCCTAAAAATCATGTATTTGCATACAAATACACCTTTTCAGGCGCAAATCAATTGTCGGTGAAAAGACAGTATAACGAGTATTCTAGACATATCTATAGTTCGTAAGTTTTTTCAATAGGAAGAACGAAAGAAAAGTAAAGAAAGCAGATCACCCGCGGTACCAGGGGCGCCTTAGGCAGCGTGGGGGTAAGAGTCGAGCGGGGTGGGGTGGTGCAAGCACAAAATTGATACTACCAAAAGTCCGACTCCAACAACGAGCGAAAAAAGACGCACTCATTCATAGACGCGTACGTATGATGATCTCGGCAGAATTTCGTATTAGCATTCGACCGACTTCGACCGAGATCGTCGTACGTACGCGTCTATGTGTGCGTGCACCTGTTTTCACTGGTTATGCGGAGTGAACCTTCTGTTATTAGTTATTTTGTGGGTGACAGGTGATTCCGCTAATAATTCCGCGGCGCTCAAAACTCCGCTCGCATCAAATTGTATGGTTTTAGTATAGTTCCTGTTTATGTTCTTGATAAGGGTTTTAATATTGTTATGAACGACGGGAGTACACCAGTCTTTAGTACAACAAAATGGAAATTATCAACGAATAACTCATTCCGGACCATTATGTTGAATTCCAAGGATGTTGAATTCCAAAAATATTAATTTCCACTAAAGTTGAAGAGATTTAATTTTGCATTTTCAAGGTCTAAATCTATATCTATACCCATCAAAATCGGTTCAGCCGTTTTGACGTGAAACATACACATTTTTGTATTCAAAATATTAGTAGTGGTGTAAAACCTCTTTACAGATACATTGATAATGACCACTTATAATAAAATGAAAAATTATAATATAATATAATAAAATATTACCCCATATCTCAAATGAACATTATTCAGCACTACCGCAGACAACCCATAGAGGTTCTTGAAATTATCCAAATTGTACTTATCGGTTGTCAAACACGTGATGCCATCGACGACCAAGTCATTGTTTAGGCGCAGCTTGAAGTAGCCTTTTTTGAACGTTTCCATTACGAAACCCTGGAAAAAATTATTATACATCATGCCAGCGTCAAGGGTTTTGAAAGACAATCATAACGACAGACACATCCACTTTTTGTTAGCCTTTTAGACATTTTAACTTATTTTTAAACAGAAACCCTTCTTGTCTGTCATATATGTGTCGACATCTAGTGTACGCCATTTCAAATACAAGGAGTAAAGCTAAGTATACACGACGACACTGACTTAACACAAATGTCGGCACTAGTGTCGATAGCGTATATAGTGCTACATGGCTCTTTTGGCACGTGGAATGATTGTGTCTAAAATTGGAATTAACGCCGCTACCATACCCCTTGTTCCCCTGTCACAATCATCCACGCGCCAAAAGATCCTTGTAGCAGTGTACACGATAAGCAATTTTGAGATGTCGACATCGATCCGTAAAGCACGTGTCCCAGCTCAAGTGTATTGGGTGTCTACACGAAGACTTGCGACACCATTTTCAATTCAGTCGTACATTCCGCCACTACCGCATGGATCGACGTGCTGCCACGATCGTAGCTTTATGTATTTGTATTAAAAGTGAATTAAACGATTGGTTTGTTTATTTTTAGATTAGCTTATAGTAGCCATACCATAGGCTATTTTTAATCTCGCAAAATTGTTTTGTTCCCTAGAAACTGCACAAATACAAGAGCAGCGTGGGCGAAACACTAGTTTATAATATTATACATAGAAGGAAGGGTGTAGAAGTTAAAAACTATAATGTTATTAATATACTATTTTGGTTTCAGAAGATTGATATCTTTTGCTGTCGTTCTTGTTCCGAATACCGGCCCATAGAATTTAAAAAATACGATTTGACGCAATTTTCAAGGTTGGAGCTTGTCATATGCCAAAATTCTGGCAGTGCTTTCATTTGCCGTATAAAGTTTTTGTTTCTTGTGGTAACCGCGCTCTCGATACTATTTTGCTCTAGCAATAAGTTTCGCACATGTTCGAAAGGCGAAACAGGGCGAAATACTCGTGTCAGACATCCACAGCGTCCTGTCTCCACGGCAGCGACAGCAACACCGAAGCTAGAACTGCAACTCGGTGTCGCGGCGATGTCACTTCGACACTCGGTCTATAGATCGAGTGTCTGGTGTCTAGTATCGTCGTGTAGCTTAAGATACCATATTATCATAGCTTATAAAAAGTACGATAACGTGACAAAAAAGGACTGACATTAAACTGCAAGGACTGTATGTATTGATGAGGCGTCTTCTTCCCCGGAGGGCGCACTTCCAAATATTGCAAACCACCGGGTAACTGGCAATGAAACACTAGCGGCTTTTTGAATTCTGGAAGTTTGCCTTCTGGCGGTTTGTAGCTGTGAATTAAACGGTATTTTAATGTTACGTAATGGCCTTCATTTTGCACTCCCATAAAGGAGGCGCTATAGATAACTCCTAAATATATTTTTTATACTTCTTCTAAATTGAAGAAAGACACGCCTATTCTCGATTACATGGGCTGGGCCTAAAAGCAAAATAACTTTTAGCTCTGCAGACGTCACGACATCTGCAAAACAAGCTAAGTAATTCATATACTACAACTAATAATAGGGTTAAGCCTAAAAACCATGCCGACAAGCCAAAGTATCCGGGCTAAATTACAAGCCTGCAGCACAGAATAAATACCAGTTGACAACAAGTTGGCAAAGACCAAAACTTGAAACACAAAATGACAACTGAGGCAATGGGATTGAAATAAAAGTAGCAACTGTATAAATAGATCTCGTAAAAAAGTTGCCCGTATCTGACAGATACTATCTGTGGTCTAGGGCTACAAACGTCTCAATTTTCTCATCCAGAGGTCATGGTTTCAAATTCCGTAGATTCGGTCTGCGTGCTACGAAAGGCTCGAATTACGGCGTTAGGGTACCATTAGAGTTAAGCTGAATGTGGGTTTTGCCGAACATTCGGTTCAAAACGATACCGAAGCCGAACTTCAGCCGAAATTCGTTTGTTTTTGGCGCGTTTGTCAGTACATGTTTACGCATTGACTTGCCATTTTATTAGCCTGTATTGTCGCTGTTTCAGTAATGCTTACAAAAATTTTAAATTGTGTTGAATAAGGAATTCTAAAATTTTGTTTTTAAAAAATTGTACGTACATAACTGTAAGCCTGTAGTATAAGTAGTAAATTTTGCCTATTTTAGGTACCTAGTTGTTGCGGTTTGTTTTTTTTGCGGTTTGTTTTTTTGTTTTTTTATATTCAAAATTTCAAATATTGAGATATTTAGTTTCCCGATAGTAGTATTATATGACAAACGCTCCAAGTATTATTTCAATTTTACCGATTTTCGGCCAAACCCAAACTTCAGCAAAAGGTGCCGAACTTCAGTAATACCGAATGTGAAACGAACTTCGGCCCATCCCTACTGTCCCCGCTGGGACATAAAAATTGTATATAAAACGTTAAACTGTTATACAGGTAAATATAATTATATAAATGAGGCACAATTATTATAAAATATCACGATAGAGTCCAAGATATATTTCGGGCCCCACTGGGCTCGGTATCAGTTGGAGTAATAATGATGACAGGATGACTGATTTATATATATTTATCTATATAATTATATATCAAAAATAAAAGAAGATAGCTGATAAAGGCAATATAAATTTATTTAATTATATTCGCATCACAGACGTTAAACTGGCATTTTACATTTATACTTGGAATCATCTCTGACAATCTCGGGAACTCTTGTCGTGTGGATGCTCAGAATAAGATAATCTGACCCCGTTCATTATATAATTAACACTTTCATCAGGTTCCAACACTGAGAGCAGGAAAACGTATACAATTTTCAACGCGTGCGACAGAGATGGCAATAGAACCCGTGTCGCGAACTCTAGTTTATGAACGCGCCCCTGAGTGTGGATGATAGCACTAAGTGACCAACTTACTGACAAGGTTTGGATTCGTCGTCATATTTGAAACTCGACGAATCAGCGGCAGATTCGAAACTAGTCTTCTGGAATTGGTCCGATTCTCGCCCACAATAATTATTTGAATCGGATTTTTTCTCAATCATGAGTGGATCTAGTTGATTCCTTATTTGTGTTCCTAACTGAAATAAAGACGATTCGCAGATAATGTTTTCAGTATTAGCAAGCGGTCTCGACTACCGCTACTGAAAAATGTACCTTTGCGCCAACTTCATAAGAGTCATAATACTTTTGCCTTTTACTGTCCGCATAGTACTTTCTGTAGTACCTAGTGTTAGGCCCAGCGGCATATATATGAGGGTCTTTGGTCTTAAAGTTGTGGTCAATGAGAATTCCTCCGTCGTATGCCATGCCACTTTTGTTTATAGCTGAAAATGACAACATTAATTGTCTTGTTAGTATGATTCTTATAACTTTGAAAAAAAAACACAAGACACAAAAAGTTTTTTTTGATTAAACAGTTTCTTTAACGGCTTATGAGCTTACACGAAAAACAAACTCGTAGTAAGAACACATTGAAAATCAGTTAATATTACTTGTATTGTTTAGTTATCAAATTCATTAAACCTATTATATAATTAGGTATAATAAATTAGATCGTTAAGGCAATACATAAATGTTTTAGCGTCCCTGTTACTCTGTATGCGAAAAAACCCTCAGTGCGAGAGGGACGGATTCGTGGAAAAGTAGCAAAAAGTCGGTTTTTTTATTAATATAAAATGTACTAAAGTTGTTATCAAAATTTCGTTTAACCTAGGTCCTAGATACCGTTAAAACCCATCTAATAAAATATAATTGCAGTCCATATGTCACTCTAAATTGTCAAACCAGGAGAATTGGTGTCGAAAAAGACCTCATTTCAATCAATATTTCTATCGAGCTGAATTTCTCCAATCGCGTTTCTGTTTAATAGATCCCTAGAAAAAGATTCGAAAAATAATATACAATTTTATCAAAATAAATGAAAGATCTTTATACAATAATTATACAAATCGATCAATAAATAGAAATGAAATGAAATAAAATGTATTTATGTAATATGGGTACATTATATACACTCATTACAGGTCAGGTTCAACGTAAAATAATAGGAAAACAAATTTTACTAAATATAAAACTGGGGTATACAATTAAAATATATATGTGTTCGGCTTACTAAGATTTAATAATATTATATACTTAACAAAATAAAAATATGGGAATAAGTACTACATAGATGTTATAAAAATAAATAAATACAAATACGTTAAATAAATGAATATTATAGCCAACTTCGCCTATTCGATTAGTCTTACTGAGTACTGGTTGCACAAGCTTTGAATACGTGTCATGGGGGAGTGTAATCCTATGTTGGTACGACTCGTAGAAGGTGAGAAGGTAACTCGATTAATCAACCTGCTGCATTGACGTGGAATTGTAAATTTTACCCTTTCAAGAAGTGTAGGGCTATCAATTTTATTTACCGATACCTATCTCCCGGTACAGTTTCTTCTGACTAAATGCCAGGACACAACTACCCAAGGGCGGATCCAGCCTGCGAGCCAGGGGGGGGTCACAGGCTCTGAATTAGTCCAAATATGTCATAAAATGTTGTGCAATTTTAGGTAAATTTAGCGTGTCTGTATAGAAAAAAAAAGTTCAAGTAGGCCCAAGAGGGGTCATGACCCCCATGACCCCCCTGGATCCGCCGTTGCAACTACCTTATCAACTAAACCTGTGTGCTCACCAACAAAACCGTTCACGTCAACACCCCGCTTCCCATAGTAAAAGAACGTTGAACAGTCCAGCCTCAGCCGATGGAAGTCAGATACGAAGTCGATGTGTGTGACTACGCCTTCTTTCACGGTCCAGGACTCGAAATAATACGACCGGTACACCGTTATACCGGAGTTGGCCAGAACTTCACGTATTGTTTGGTCTACCTTGAAAAAGTAATATAAAATCTCTTTATAAATCACTACTATCCTTTGTCCTCATCTGTTTTAGTCCAGTTTGACCAAAATGGTTACTTGCTCAGCCCTCTTTAGGCACAGCGCAATGTGCATGTCTTGACACCTTTCTTATGAATATTTGTATCTAAAAGTAAAAACTGCATCCAATTCCGTGTATAACCCCATTCCACGAGTCGAACTCCTAGAAAACAACAATAAGCAAAGACGGTTTACATGCCCGCGATATTGCTATGCATTATATTTTTTTCATTTTATTTTAAATTTTTTCATTATATGTATTGCAAATTGTAGTTTTTTCTGTTGACGAAAAAGGGCGTATTTTACGTTTTCCCACTTCTGAGTTCACAACATCAAACATCTTTAATTATTTTTCACTGACACGCACGTCCGATCACTGCGAGAGCTACGAACGTACTTAAAAAAATCCGACGTGGTAGACAAATATATTGGCTAATGAACGTGACGTGCATAAACCAATGGGCGCACATGGGCGATTTTCTTTGAGAGTTCGACTCGTGGAATGGAATATAGTACTTCCCGAGTCTCGAAATTTTTGCCAGATCATGGCATTTCCTAGTTATTGCATTTGGCAAATTCAATAGTTTAGAATTCTGTTTGAAAATAATATTTACCTTTACAAATACAGTATTTTGTGCAACTGTAGCATAATGTGGGACATTGGGACACGAGTGCTGTTTACGAAATGAACGAAGTGAGTTTAGTTGCACACAATAATTTATCCACGACGATCAAAAATATCGTCTTCGCGTGACATTATTTATAATATTTTCAACTAACACTTTCACGAAAAATGAGAATAAGAGCATTCTACATACTCTACCTAAGAAATTAATATTACATGCCTGAGACCAATCAGAAACGAGAACAAAGTAGGCGTCGCTTATTTCTTAAGCCGCGCCCTCTTTAATCGTCGTCGCTTGGTTCTCTAGCGGTGTAATAATAAATTTCGCCGATCATAACGCAGAATTGCGGTGTTATAATGTAATATTATAACATCGGTCAAACAATGAGTTAATAAAACCGCTTTTGATATTGTAATTACATTATATTATATGTATGTTATTATTGCAAAACGGATCACCTCTATAATTACTTTTAATCGGGATAGCCGACCAGTTTCCGCAGATTCAGACTGCCTTCTTCTGGGCGAGTGAAGACGCTCCGCGAGGACGCTGCGCCTCGCACTGCGGGCTAACGCTCGCGTTGCGCGGGACGTCATCGGTGCAGTTGGCGTGGGTGATCGGACAGGTTGGGCGTCCGTACAATTTATTACTAACGGGCTTGCGTTATCTAGACTGTCACCGAACAGCGATAGACACGCAGAACTCACGGTATCTACGTCACTTTCAGTATATTCTGTGCGTGATCTAGTTACTGTTACTGCACAGGCCTGCACATCGAGGGCAGGGCCCAACCACTATCTCTATTGAAATTGGGACGTATTATAAATAGGTCGATAAATAAAGTTAAAAACTTGACTTACATACAAATTACAGAACACAGGAACCCTCGCACGTTTAGGGTTCTCCGGTGGGAATGGTTCGACGAATATAAGATGTTCTGGGAGCACACCGTCCTCCAATAATGCGTTCAGGCAACAGTATGCGTGCATCGTCTCTCCATACACGATTATTTTATCTGTAACATCAACATTTATTAGCAGAGATTGGAATTAGACAGTGAGATTTTTTTGTTTGGTACTAAATGTGGTTATATAATATTAACAATGTCCATCCATCCATCCATTAGCCTGTTTTTGTCCACTGCTGGATATAGGCCTTTCAAAGAGTACTCCACTCTTGGTGGTCCCCTTGGAAGATAATGCCCATACTCACACACGCTGGGCAGGTGAGTGAGCGCGGTGCCGAAACCCTCGCACCAGTGTCACCGCTGTCCGTTACCAGTCTGTTTTCATAAGGGCCGGCAATTGGGGATGGATACTGCCATCAATCGGTCCCAGGTATGGTGGGCTACCTGGTTGTGCCTGTTAGAGAGTGTTCTCTTACTCTCCCCCGAATAACTTCGGAGTGTTTGCGAGTAATATGGTGGTAACTCCACAGTCGAGCCCGGCATCAGCTCTAACACCTACTGACAATATATATTCCTTTGAATATCAGTTCACCGGAGATCACAAATTCTAAGCAACGAATAATAAAAACTTAAGTATTAAAATCTACATCACTTTGCTTAATGGAATGTCACATAGCTGCAGATCGCCATCGATAATAGTGAATTTAATAAATAATGTTAAGAGAATAAAGTTACGACAATTAATTAATATGTATCAGCCGATGATACAATTACAATATAACAAAAACCAGCATAGAATTCTAATCCCTGGGATTTCCATATTAAAATCTACATAGCACAAGTAAATAAATCACACCACCTAATTCCGATCTCTGCTTATTAGTCCACTTTTATAAAAGAGCGCAACAAAACATTATATCGTCTCTAGCAGAATTGCGAGTGCGTTTTTTAATTATCAAGTATTTCTCAAAAATATGTATTATATTTTTTTCATTATTGTATCATTTCATACCATAAAGACAAGACAGTAAGTACTTCTTCCTGGAGAGCTATTTAAAGTCTCCAGTAAGTGTCTCAATAAGTGTCCAGGAAATTCGTATGAAAATTCAATATATACCATTTATGTTTATTTTTTTAAACTATTTGACGAAAATTTGCGTATTATTGTCTAAGCTTGTCATTTTTCGTATTAAAAACAGAAAACCGTTACTTCCCCGGCCGAATGAAAGCTTGACTAGGAATTTTGAAAAAAATCATTTTGCCATTCAGGCCCCTTAGGCCCAGTCCGACGCTGAAGACGACAGTAACAATTTTATAATAAAACGACTTACAGTTCGAATCAATCCACAGAATATGATGCACGTAGTTCAGTGCCTTATTCGCGATGGCAATGTCATTGACAAGGAAAACGTTGTCTGGTATATCGAGGTTGAATATCTCGTCCTCTATCGCACTAACTCTGGGCACGTCGAGTCGAGTGTAGCAAGAGGCAGCGCCCGATCTGAAACAGATTTTCAGGGGGCCATTGCAGATACAACTCGATACAACATGTCTATCCCTCTCGAGTTAGATCAACAAAGTGAGAGAGAGCACTGTATCAATGAAATGAAATGAAATGAAGTATATTTATTTTATGTACTGTAGGTATATCAGATACACTTATTACGGGTCGGTTTTAATGTAATATTAGGTCTGTCTTTACATATGAAATTGCCGTTTTCTATATAGAATTTGAAGGAAACTCAATTTTCAGTACTAAAATTTTTGCATTTTTTTTTAGCAATGACGAATCCAAATTATGTAATTTCTTTTGTGTATGAATGAGACAACATTAAGCTCACAGCAACGTTAAATTAATTTTTGAAAAGTGTCAGCTTTAAAAAATTTTTACAAATCTTATCATGGAAATGGATGGCATGACGAATTGTTTTTGAAAATTTAATTTTGGTTATCAAACTGACAATAAAAACGAAATTTAATACCTAGATGTAAAACCTTGAAAACAACTTTCAAACAAAAAACAAATAATGGAAATAACTATTAAATCACAGGATTTATGAACTCATGAATCTGTAAGAAAATTTCGGCAATTTCATATGGAAATACCTACTATAAGTAATTAAATAATATATGGGACATGGGTGTAGGTAATAGTTATATGTAATAAATAATAATATGGGACATGGGTGTAGGTAATAGTTATATGTAATAAATAATAATATGGGAAATACACAGGGAAATAATAAAGGTTGGGTTTACTTAAAAAACACACTTGAATGAAAAAAAATATAGGAATAAGAAATAAATAATATTATAAATATAATAATAGATATATGCCTAACTCCGTCCATTCACGCGCTATCGAGCTCGATATGGTTTGTTATGCTAGACTAGTTGTTCTTTTGCTGCGACGCCATGTTTCACACCTCTTTGACGCGATTTGTATTAACTTCTCACGACCTTCTTTAACTCATTTAACTACTTACATATTCTCACGCCTGTCTCCCAGAGGGATAGGCAGAGACTACAGGTTTACGTCAGTGTTCTCTTTCGCCATTCAGCAAGTCACACATCCTATGCACATAAATCCCGAAAAGCTTATTGGACCATGTTTGACAGACAAGATTCGACCACAGGAGGCCAATTGCAATGATATGAAAATGGTCTCCATGGTCTAAAATAGTCTAAATATCACGCGAAAAACTGCTTATATCCGGTGCTTATCTGCTTTAATCCATTGCAATCTGCCGTAGCAAATTTTTTCACACTTGCCAGAATAGCCGTCCTGCCCCTCTATTTTGTATCTTTAGTTGCCAACTAGACTAGGTGCCTATAATCAAAAACATTGCTAAAAACGAAACTTTCAAAATTGCCATTAGTGGGTATTGAACTACGAGTATTTACGAACTGTATCGTCACGTCAAGTGCGAACATATCCTTCGGAATTCGATAGTATATCTATGTTTTTGATGATAGAGACCCAGTTCAGATGGCAACTAAAGATACATAATAGGCCCTCTGGTCTCAAAACTAAAAGGTTCGGCGTCCTACCATCTGAATAACCGCTGCTATTTAGTAAAGATTTTTCCATATTGTACAAGAGCTGCCAAGCAACAACAGAAAATATATCCAGCCAAAGGCAAATAATTACTACGGACAAAGGACAAGAAGATACTTAGCCCCTAAAATATGTAACAATATCACACTATTAAGAACTGCTGAACATTGTTGTAAACCTACATTAAAATTTAAATTAAAAAAAATATTTTTGTCTAGAAAATTAATGCGCTTAACAAATTATAATAAAGCCAATTCTGAAGGCTTTAATTTTAGTTTTAGTGCTGTCAAAAATAAATTTTCTTCATTGCAAAAAAGTCCTTAAATGTTAGTATTAGAAGCTAAATTACTTTGGAAAATTTTAAGTTTTGACAGCACTAAAACTAAAATTAAAGCCTTCAGAATCGGCTTTGATACTTACTATATCATAAACACAAACCTAATTATTAAGTATATAGTATAAATAAATGTGATGTAAGCCTGTACTGTAAGTAGCTACCATAAGTATGTAAATTGTAAGTAATATCTAAGTTTACTAAGAGCTCATCTGCCAACAAACTGTTACGCCAGGGCCACAGCTTCAGGCTTCTGGCGGCGCTTCTTGCTGCGCTTCCAGGCGGTTTTTGCAACGGGCTTTGCCCTGCCACGACACCCGTCGGCGCCTTCATGTATAGCGCGCTCGCTCGCTCAAAGCGCTCGACACTAGATTCGTCCTGTTGCTCGATCACTGTTTCAACCGCCCGCCTCCCCGCACACCACCGTCGCGAAAGCGCAAGTCACTCGAAGCCGGAAATCACGCGCGAGCGGCGACCCAGCTCTATACAACTTCATACATTTGTTCTCTCTGCCGACGCCGTCACAAGAAGAACCGCTTGGCGCGCCTCTCGAAGCCTAAAGCTGTGGCCGAGGGGTTATGCAGTTTGGCAGAAAATAAATTGTAGTAGTCTTAAGTTTTCTGATAAATAATATTCTATATCATCAGTAGTAGAAATATATTGTTTTGGTACATGGTATACTCACTTTATTTGCTTGTCTCTTTCGAACACGACTTTCAAATAATCTGGGTGTTGGTACTGTTTACCAAATAACATGAATAGCATATCGTACTCATAAGTCGATCCATTAGCTAGTTTAACGTATTTCATTTTCCTGAAATAAATTTTTAGGAACACATCATAATGAACAAAACAAGATGTTCGGGCCAATACTTGTCACCAAACACCATCCATTGACGTCACAGCGGCGGCGTGTGCCGTGTCGCTGTCGATCAGTGTGCATTCGGACAGCAGTCGAGTACATTCGTACAATTAAATTATCATTATATTATCATCATTTTATCATTTACTCTTTCTGCACAATAACTCCAGCTATCACCAGACACAAGAAAAGAAAATAGAGGGATCAACAAACATGAGAAAAAAAACATCAAGAAAGGGTCAATATTACATTTATTTATTTATCAAAAACTATTGCACAGCATTACAGACTTATCCAATTCACTCTACAATTAAAAAGGTAATAATAATAAATAATAATAATCTACATAAAATACAAAAAATCAACAAAAAGTAAGCAAGATAAAAATACATATTTTAGTCTAAGGCTTAGAATCTAAGGACATCGTCATTGGGGCTTCACTCTCACAGAATATCAATCATTCCCGCACCACATCCGTCATTCTGTCAGACTCAGAACATTTGATTTAAATGTTCTGTGCTGTCAGAGAAAAGATCACACAGTGGTTCTGATCCCATGCAATAGATAAACCATACAATGGATGCGTGTTATGTGGGGAAATATCAGTATAACTGATTAACTAGTTACAGCAAAGCACAAAACTCTTAGAATTTAAAAAGAATTCCAATAATTACCGAAGTTAGCGATGGCGATATTTATCACGTTTAGTATGAAATCGAGACATAACGTTAAGCTCAATTTGATTGCCAAAAACTTCGTAATTTTTCGAGATATCGAAAAAATTATTTTACTACTGATTTTAGCTTTTTAAACACAATTGATTTTCATAAAAATCTAAATGTAGGCGCCTAAAACTTACTTTTTTTACTTTGTGATAAATTTTGTCAATAATCTTGCCCCCTAAAATCAAATCCCAGATCCGCCCTTCTTTATCATGTATTTTGTGATCAGCGCGGACAAAGGCGTATGCAAAAGCAAGCAAAAGCGGGTATTTCAATTTATTGGCCTGAAAAAGCCACCATAATTGATTGCCCGGCGATTTGCTCTATGTACAGTGGAGACCGCATCAAGTAAGACACATTGGACTTTGTACCTATCTTATATTCTTCTCTTTAGGGGCTAATTTTGTTTTGCAAGTGTATAGCTTGATGTGGTCTCCACTGTACACGAGACGTCAAGATCACGCTCTTCCGAGCTTAATGTCAATGATTTTACTCGAGCAGCCTCTGGTGTAAATACTAAGCTAAGCTGTAAATACAGGGCTAAGCGCCCTGCGCGTCCAGTAAAATAATGCTTTCAGGGTGCTGTTGAGGCTGCCTCGTTTTTGCAATGTTTGCCGAAGCATGCTCGGAGGGATTCCCGGCCATAATGCGTAAGCGGGCTGCGTCGCTGATACGCAAAGTGCGGGCCAGCAACAACGGCATCCTGCAGTTGGTGGCGGACAGCTGCGACTGTCCTGTGCTGTGGCACTGTGTCGTGCTCAAATTAATATTTAACTTTAATTTAGTTTTACTAACACATAAGTAGTTTATAAGAACATTGTTACTAACACAGTTATCTGAAATAGATGGAATATCATTATTATTATAATTATTTATAATTCGTATCGATCATCCATCCATCCATCCATCAGCCTAGTTCGTCCACTGCTGAACATAAGCCTTTCCAGGACTTTGCCACTGCGATCATCCTGGAAGAATTGCCCATACTCACACACGCTGGGCAGGCGGGTTGGTGAGCGCGGTGCCGGAACCATCGCACCAGTGACGCCGCTGCCCGTCACCAGTCTGTAAAACATCGATACTAACTTATTAATCTCGACCATGTTCCCTTGCACCACATTCACATAGTAAGTGTAGGGCACAGTCTTCAGATACTTGTCAGTATCTGTCCGGAACTTAAGGAACATTTCTTGAGCCGCCACCTTCGTGTTACGTACGTATGAGAGGCCGTTCTTCGATATTAGAGTCACGTTTGTGAACGTCAGGTACGATGTCGCGTCACTGGAACGGTATGAAATAATTTATCTTTATTTATTTATTGTGTATCTGGGGGCACGGCAGTGCCCCCGCAAAGTCTCGCAGAAAAGACGCGGAACGGCCGTACCATCCTTTTCTCGAAGCAACTCACGGCACTTTCAACCCCCCTGTATCTTTGTTGTGGGTGAAGCTAGAAGTCTGAAATTTCAGGAACCAAGAGTACTTACTGATCCTATATCTGACCCCAAATTACAACTTTGTACCTATATTCGATTACGAAATATCTCAAGTCAAAGTTGCCTTATTTTGTCACTGACTGACTGACACATCATCAAAAGTCTAAAGGTGTTCTAGCAGGCCTACAAACTTGAAATTTTGCATGCGGTTAGTGTTAAGTGTACATTGCAACAAAAAAATATAAAAATGTTATTTGCGGTTGGTAATTTAATATTTCCATACAAAGTCTATACAAAATGTATGTTTCCAGCTGCATCTATAAATTTGTATGACACTAGATGACGTTGGTGGTATGCTGCTTTGCATTAAAGACGCCTAAAACGAAAAATTCGACGTTAAAGTTAAAGTGCGAAAACTAAAAAATGATAATGATAGTAAGTTATAATTTAATTAAATAGTATAATTTCTTAACTTATGATTCCTCTAAGGTGTAAACATTAATTGACTACAGACTGTAAAAGGAAAAGGACTATATGAGATAGGTAGACAAAGATATGTATGTTTTTCTTTTTTTCATTAACCTGAATTCCTGCTGTCTTGTATTTTCTTATCCCTTGGTTAAAGTAGATATAAGTCATATATTGTATATATGATATATTGTATATAATAGTATAAGTTTTATGTTGAAAAAAAGACATGATCTTGCTAAGTTTCTTGCCCTTCTTCTTAGCAAGACTAATCGAATGGGCGGAGGTAGGCATGTATTTATATATGTAACCTATTAGTATGTAGTATATAGGATGGGATTTGGTCGGCCGCCTGGATTCGTGCTGGGGGCTCGGTTGGTGATCATTGAACCTTGTTCCTGGTCCCTGGCCGGGTCTCCGGAATGGGTTCGGGCGACTGATTGGATTTTACCTTGTATAATATATATTTTACCTATCATTTTAATCGTAAATATATTGCTACATAAATTAAATAAACCTTTAATTTAGTTCATGTACATTTATTATTTTTCAATGCATGTGCTCGTAAAGGCCCACTTTTTATGCATCAAAACCGAACAGAAAGTCGATTATTTTGCCCTAGGGCTTTATTATTATTGTTTTTTTAATTTGTTTGCAATGGTTGGCTAACCTGCAGCCTTTTCTGTGTACCATAGATGTTATACTTTTTTTTCCACTGTTTAACGGCTCTGGATACAATCCTTTTGAGCCAATCATAATTGAAAGTTCACAAGATTATATTTGTTTTCATTTCCTCACACTATGCATTGAAAAACGTAGTATGATACACGGGCGTAAAAGCAATAAATTACTCGGTTACGTTTAAAACACTCGCTACGCTCGTGTTTTAAATCGTCCTCGTAATTTATTCATTTTCGCCCTAGTAGCATGAACTACTATTATTACATATATTTTCTTTATTAGATTAAATTTAACGTGTAAAAAGTGTATATATCTATACCTGCTTTGCAAAATAAACTATTTGAATTTGAATTTGAATAAAAGTAAATAACAACAATAAAGATGCCATAGCAACATTAAGGCGACAAAAAACAAAGCGATAAAACGGTAGCGCCTGACAAACAATTCGGTACCTTTTTAGTACGGAACCCAAATTTTCATTATTTTACTTTAAAGTATTTACTACAGACTGCCCAAAGTTTAAACTTTTACTTGTATGTTGTATTACCGTTCTAAATATAGAGCCTTTGTTATAATAATCTGTTCCTTGGGTAAGGCACCCTAAAAAGGGTGGTTTATAATGTTCCACACATTCACAATATTAGTCTATTTAAGAAGAAAATATCAACATTTCGTAATTAAGTCACTAAAATAACGGTAGTTTGCGAATCCGACTCGCGCATAAAGGGTACCCCTACACAATACGGGTATGGAACCCTAAAAGTAAATTGCAACAACATAGATGCCATAGCACCATCAAGGCGACAAAAAACAAAGCGATAAAACGGTAGCGCCTGACAAACAATTCGTTACCTTTTTAGGAAGGAACCCTAATTTTTATTATTTCTTATTTTACTTTAAAGTAGTCTGCCTAAATTTTCAACTTGTATGTATGGGTCATTTTACTTTTAAGGTCCCTTTAGGTTTTGGTGCTTGTCCAGAACGAAAAATATTGTTAAATCTGTCAGCATCTTAATATTGCGAAATCGCATTTAAAAGTTATAAACTTAAAATATAACACTATAATACTTCTATTGCTATTTGCTTGAGAACGGCATTATAATAAGTTAAATTTGATGTGAAATATAGTTTACCCCTCTAAAATGCAGTGTCCCCAGTAGATCGTGTTCTTAGAAACACGAAATTAACTATTATATTTGTATGAAAAACCAGCTATTTAATATCGAAAATAAAAGACTCGGTACATATTTATTTCAATAACAGCAAAAAAGCTAATTTAATCTGTCTTTTTTTTTTACAAGGCGTGACTAAACTTTGTCCCATATATTTTGTATCCTTCGTAACGACATCCATAAAACTAGAATATTCTCTGTTTAAACCATAGCACGTGACAACTATGCGTAAAAAGGAACGTCGTAATGTTTAGTGGCGCGGGGGCAATGGAGGGGAGGTGTGAAATTTGACACTAGCGGCAGTTAGTGTGATTCGCGCGTTCCGCCTAGGCAGCGTGTATTTTGTGTTCGTATCCGAAGTCACGGCGTTTTAAAAGTAAGTATTACTTGTAATTGAATATCTTTCACATATGTTACAGATTGGATTGTTTTGTTTTGATTTGAGTTAAATTTCTGTAATTATGTTATACCAATTTCACCTCAGATTTATAACCTTAAAATATGTATACTTCGTCACGCGTATCCTTCGTCACATTGCTTATCGTTACGAAGGAGACGAAGATGCTACGAAGGGGACTTATGTGCTGTAAATAGCAATACTTTGAAAAAAAAAAACGTTTTGCTTTTATAAATTTCGTTTTGTCTCATAAATAAAATAGTCTTTTTCATTATTTTAGAATAATATGGCGCTAACAGCAGCAGAAAGACAACGTCGCTGTAGGCTCAAGAAACAGGCTGATAAGGAGAAGTATGAAGAATACTTGAGAAAAGCAAGAGAAAGATATCACACTAATAAGAAACTTGTTAAAGACATGAATTGTAGAGAAAAAAGACTGACAAATCGAAAATGGAAGATTAAACAGAAAAAGTATAGAGAAAAGTTGAAAGAACGAGAGCAGCTTATAGAGGAAGACACTCTTTCACCATCTCTAACCGACGCTAGCTCACGAAAAGTTCATTTTAAAACGAAAAAAATGCGTCGGGAAAGAACTAAGCTTTACAGAGATAATCTAAGATTGGAGACAGAAATGACTGAATGGAAACGCAAATATGAAGCTTGTAAGAAAAAATTACAGCGAACTAAATCCCGTTTTGATAAATACGAGGTGGTGTGTACAGCTATTCAAGAAAAATACAAAACTACGAAGTCTAAGAAAGAGAGAAAAATTATCAAGGAAATGCTTGCATCAAATTTTGTAGAGAAAACAGGTCTTACCCAAGAGATAAGAGTTGCAGCACTCGGAATAAAATGCAAAGATAAATTGCGGAGATGTCAGAAAGTCCAGAAGACTAAAGATTTACGAAAGGCGATCCAAGATTTCTTCCTGCGTGATGATGTCAGTCGTGCTACAGCTGGCAAAAAAGAGACAGTGACCAAAAATAAAGTAAAGAAACAGAAGAGATTCCTCCTTGATATAATGACAAATCTTCACCGCTCCTTTTTAAAAGAAAGTGGCATGAAATGTTGTTACTCATACTTTACAATGAACAGGCCATTTTATGTAGTTACTCCTTCCGCTGATGCTCGCGAAACATGCCTGTGCAAGCTCCACACTAATATTCAGTACAAAATACTGGCTTTAAAGAAAAAACGAGCAGTTTTCACCAGCGACTTGAGTCGTTTTCTGGAGTCTGTAGTTTGTAGTATAAATCAAAAGGAATGCATGTTTGAGGCATGTGAACAATGTAGCGGCAAGAATTTGATTGATTTAAATTTGTGTCCAGATGATGAAGTGTCTTGGTGGGAATGGGTGCGTAAAACTGAAGAGATTACTAAAGATCAGAAAAAACGCAAGATTTCCAAAAATGTAAAAGAGCTTCAACAAGCTAAGCTATCGGATCTGATTGTCAGTTTTAAGAAAGACCTCATAGAATTCAAAAATGTGTTTAACGTCCGAATCCAACATAAAGCTTATAGAGACTGTGTTGACAATTTAGACCACAAAAGTGTTGCTGTCCATATCCATATTTCGGGGGTTCTCGTAACCAGCTGTCATTACACACAGCTGTCATCTACAGAAAGCCTGAAGGAGCAGAAACCAAAGAAATTACATCATTCTGTACGGTTTCATCATGTCTGCTTCACAATCCTGCCGCAATATGGGCTCACGTAGACCCGATTCTAAAGTTTATCAATGAGAACTATCCAGAAATACATACTATTCACTGGTTTTCAGACGGTCCCTGCACACAATACCGTCAGAAACAGAATTTTTATCTCATGACGACCAGACTATTTGATGACTATGGATTCAAGAACATGACTTGGTCATTCTTTGAGGCCGGTCATGGAAAAGGAGCAGCCGATGGAATAGGGGGACTGATAAAGAGGACAGCCGACAGAATGGTCGCTCATGGAAAGGATATTGCCGATGTGACTCATTTCTATACGTTTTTAAAAGATGCGACAAAAGTAAAGTTGTTCCTTATTACCCAAGAGGACATCGATCGCATTTCAATGACTATACCAACATCTTTGCTGCCTATTCCGGCCACAATGAGAATGCATCACATTTTTTCCTGTGCACGAGGACAATTAAAATACAGTGAGCAAAGCTGCTTCTGTAAGACTGAAGGTGTTAACGGTTCTTGTTTTTGTATCGCACCTAGCACCCAGTATAACTTTTCTTCAAACACTGTGACAGAAGATTTGGATATTGACGAAGATGTTAATATTGGCGAGGCTGGATGCGTTGAAGCGGGAAATTTTGAAATGGATGAAATGGACATTTTTAATTCTGCCATACAGAACCTCAATGCTGGAAGAAAAGGACTTCTCTTCAAGAACATTTATGAAGGTTCAAGTGATAGCTCTGATAGTGAGACTTTAGCACAAATTCAGGACAAAGAAAATAGAAATAGAAACACCTGTGCCGGTACCAGCGTCGATAAAACAGAAATCCACCCAAGAAATATTCCTAAAGGTACATACTTGCTTATAAAAATAATGAGTGAAAAGAACAAACAATACAATTATGTTGGTGTTACTGATCGTGATTTTGAAGACTCAGAAGTAAAGGTTACTTTTTTAAGATGTGTCGACGAAACAAAGCGTGCTTTTCGTCTTAAAGATGATGATGTATCATTTGTTGATTTTGAGGATATAATTAAAATATTAGATATGCCTTCTATAAAAATGAAGGGGAAAAGAGTATTGTACTGTTTTAAGGAACCTATTGAAGAAGTTTTTGAAAAATAGATGTCATTGCAAATAAATATAATGTCTAAGCAGCTTAATTTAAGAGATGATTTTTAAAAGATTTTCTGTTTTTTTTTTTATTAATAACCATCTTTGATAGCAAATAAAGCTAAAAAGGGGCAAATATGTATTTATTCATACTTATTAATAAGAAATATTCTTAGATTTATGTTCTCTGTTCCTTTAATGATTTTGTGTCTACTTCGTCACGTTTATGTCAACTTCGTAACGGTTCCTGGGATGATGTCCCCTAATCATATTATTTAAAACTACACATTTATAATCGGAGAGTGACCTTATTGAAGACTGATTAAGATTATATAGTGTTATACATACATGCCTTACAGATGTTTATTGCAAATAATGTGATTTTCTTTAAATGGTTTAAAACTTTTGATTTTAGTTTTCATTTCAATGTGACGAAGGAGACTTAGACTGATAATTTTAATCAATATGACTGATTATTAAAATACTAATCGTTAAGGTAAAGAAAGCTCTTGTGTTTCCGATAATAAAGGTAATGTTTCTTTTACAAAAACTGTTTATTTATTTCTTTTATGCAAAAATCAATCTTTGTGACGAAGGATACATTTATTGACACCTGGTGAGACAAGTTCAAACCAAAACAATAATATTATTTAAATATTTTTACTGCTGCATACAAATTTATGATCCACATAAGTCTATCGATAAAATTAATGCCACAGAGAAATTCTATGTTCACTTTATATTTTTTTAAGAAGTGGGGCCTTATTAGTAAAATGACCCGTATAACCGTTCTAACGATAGAGCCTTTGTTATAATAATTTGTGCTTTGGGTAAGGAACCCTAAAACACATTTAGTCTATTTAGGAAGATAAATATCAACATTTCGTAATTAAGTCGCTATTAAACCGGCTAAGTACAAGTCAGACTCGCTCACGAAGGGTTCCGTACTACCATCACACAATATGGGTACGAAACCCCAAATCATTATGGTAAATACCAACAATAAAGATGACATAGCAACATCAAGGCGACAAAAAACAAGGCGCTAAAATGGTAGCGCCTGACAAACAAATCAGCACCTTTTGAATACGGAACTCTAATATTTATATGCCCAAAATTGTTGTTTTATAAAGATAGAGCTGAAACAAATAACATCGAATAATTGGAACCCCCTTGGATTTCCATTTATTGAACTTTTTATGCGGTGATAGGGGCCATATTATTATTTGCCGTGATAGAGGACAATGTAACATATATTATGTGAAAATATTTACGCGCTACCTATAACGGCTAAAGCTGTAGACCCATGTGACAGATGGATAGACAGCGGAGGATTAGTAATAGGGTCACGGAACCTAATGATACGGAACCCTAAAAATCAAGGTAAAAGATTATTTATCAAGTAAAGCTTTAAATATATTAAAGGAAAAATAAAGCGGCTAATGTTGTTTTATTTGTATATGCATCCTCTATGATGTAGGTATATTGAAATGTCTATGTACTCGTGTGTCATTCAAAAAAGACCAGGTTTAGCTCATTATTCTGAGAGGTTTAGACATAATAATGTACTCTGTGGTTTAGACTGACAAGCCTGCCTTTCACTTCATGGTCAAAAGAAATTTTAACCTGCCTGTTGCATCTAATTGTGGATAATAGTAATAATAACTTACAGTAAAAATTAATATTGCAATGGAACCTGAAATATTGTACATAAATGAAAATCCTTGTCCACACCTAGTTGTCCCTATACCTGGAGATGGTTCATGTTTGTTCCATTCTTTGTCATTCTCTATGTATGGGAACAGTGAGTCGTCATATGACATTAGGTGTGCGGTAGTCGAGTATGTGGTAGCGCATTGGGATGAAATGCAACTTTATACGTGTGACGAGCGTGGAGGCACATGTACTCGACAGCAATGATGAAAACTACCACTTTCCGTATCCGAACTTATGGCAGCCACCGCTTTGTATCCATTTACGTTCGAGGTTTACGAAAATGGCCGTTTGAGAGGATCATTCGGTGGCGATCCTGGGATGCCAGTGAAACGTTTACGGTTCTCTGGTAGTTTCTTAGGTGGTCATTATGAAATGCTCCTTCCCGATACTAGTTTCTCAGGAGTATGTCCTAATGATCAGTTAAATGGAGTGCGTTTTAAGAAAATCCGCAGCTGACATGCAAGAAATATTACCCGAGAAGAAAAAAAGGAGGACTACCTACAAAAAGAAATGAGATCCCATCAAAAACATAAAATGTACAAAAATGGAAAGTCTCGCAACGCAATCCTTCCACCGTAAAAAGTTGTGAGATCTTATGTAAAGTCAAGTCTGCTATTTTAGTTTTTATGGAAGCACCTTTTCATTTAAGTTAGTATAGGAGCACCTATTTAACAAATTTATCATTAATTGTTTCCTATTTAGTTACCTACCAACATTAAGTGACTGTATTAATATTAGTCATCTTTATTTCCTAATAAAATATGGTGACTTTGCAATCGCAGAGCACAAATAAAGCACTGATGCGTAGAAATATCTTCTCAAATCGCTAATAAATTGGTATTAGGTAGCTGATATGTTGTATATGTTGCTGTGCGATTGCGAAGTCACTATATTTTATTAGGAAATAAAGATGACTAATATTAATACAGTCACTTAATGTTGGTAGGTAACTAAATAGGAAACAATTAATGATCAATTTGTTAAATAGGTGCTCCCATACTAACTTAAATGAAAAGGTGCTTCCATAAAAACTAAAATAGCAGACTTGACTTTACATAAGATCTCACAACTTTTTACGGTGGAAGGATTGCGTTGCGAGACTTTCCATTTTTGTACATTTTATGTTTTTGATGGGATTTTATTTATTCTGAAAGGTTTATTTCATGAAATACAAGGAAAATTTTTACAAATATACTAAATACTTAAGACTAAAAAACGAAAATTATATACAAATTTTTCACTGCATACATTTCCAGACAACATAAGATTGACAAGCTGCGACATGTCCTCCAGGAGGCTTCTGCCGGTCTGACCAGTGGCTCCACAGATGAGGTCCTTGAAGTGTTGAGAAGATTGACCATCCAGACCTCCAGCTGAGCCGTTCCTGAAGGACATGATCGCAGCTTCCACATCTTCAACTGACGCTTTCGGTGTTGGGTCAGAGGGATGGGGCGGATCGGGAAGTTGCAGGGTTGATGCTGCTGGTGGATGCTTTGAAGCCAGTGCCGAAAGGGTTTCCGGGGTGTCGGGAGCTACCGCGTCGTTGGAGAGAAGAATTTGAGCGGCTCCTCTTATGTCCCCATCGTTGAATTTTAATTCGACTTTTTTTAAGATATTTTGTTTAGTATTATTGGTTTTGTTCGTTTCGATCGAAGGGTTTAATTTTTTGAGTAAGAGAGCCGCCCTTTTTTGATTTGGACACGTGCAGTTTATTTATTTATTTATCAAAAATATTTCACAGCATTACAGACTAATCCAATTCACTGTACAATTAAAAAGGTATATGTAATAATAATAATAAGCATGCGATATTTACAAAAACATACAAACATAAATAAAAACATAAAAACATTATCTACTCCCATACTGCAACAAGGTAATTAATTACACGATCAAAAGTAGTTTTATCAGTAGCTACATTGTTTGACCGATGTTATAATATTGCATTTTTTTAACACCGCAGTTGGCCTCTTCTTTTTTCCGTCAATATTTACGATTCGAAAACCGTTTCGAGGAATAGCTTAGCTTAACCGTTTCTAATATACAAATATTAAAATATCCTTTATTAAATGAAAAGTGATTCAGTGACGTCAAAGGATTCAACAATTCAACCCAATAATATGATTACGTCACTTGCCGTAAATAAATACTAAAATACCTATAAAATCAGTTTAAAAGCATGAAAATATATGTATTGTTGAAATTACATACCTAAATTGATCTATTTATTCTAAAAAGCAGACATTTGCACATTGAAGTTAAAAAAACAACCGAATTCTGCGCTGTGATTGGCCCAATTTATTATAACACCGATAGAGAACCTTGTACTATCACTTGTGGGATAGTACAAGTGATTTTCTGTTCATTATGTATTGCAAGTTCCACCAAGTGCTAACAATCGTTAACAGTATAAACATTCGATAGAGAACCAATCAAACCCAACGGCGCCCGCCCTTATTTCTTAAGCCTTATTTCACTGTAATAATACTGTAATAAACTTTAGTTCAAGCACTATTCACATTTAAAAAAATAATAATAAATAGACATGTCGAACATTCAAAACCATAAAATCGAAACACATTTAAAAACACAAAAAGCGGCTACAGTGAAGATGTGCACCCCATCTCACGGATTTCAAAATAAGTGTTGCCATTTGTTAGTTTTGTTTATTTTGTTTATACTCTTTGTTTGTTTAATCCTGCAAACATTTTTATTTAAATTTAAAAATTCTAATAATTTCTACCGTGAAGATGTGATCGCACCGATTGACCTGAAACCAGTGCCAATCGTTAGTTCTTCGTTAGTTGCCTTTGTTTTGATTTTTTTTTCTGTCGCGAGCCTGAGCTTGCTTCGGCGTGAATTAGGCGCGAAACGAAATCGTATGGCAAGCACATTTGAGGGAAGTACATGAATTGTTAACCGAAGCGTAACTGAAAACGGTTTTCACCGTTTGGTATTATTGCCATTGGACTGGCAATTAGAATCCTGGGAAAAATTTATAACGCACGTATATTATGATTTTATGATATTTCAAGTGAGGTGTCAAATAAATCAGATTACGTGTATTGAGTACACTTTTTAATTGAACAAAATGACAACAATTTGAGGGTTGCCGTTTTTAAAAGGCATATTACAATAAAAAAAAAATCTCACCTAAAAAGAAGATTGTCCAAGAATCCCATTGCAGTCGTCGACGCCCCAACAATCACAATCCTTGTGTCGATATTCACTTTGTTGAGGCTGGTCAGTTTTTTGTTCAAGAACCACGTACTGAAAGCCATTCTGAAAGGATAAAGTCATACAGTGAGACCTGCTTACAGATTATTCATCTGATATTTTTTGGATGTATGATATTGACATTTCAATAAAAGTCCGGACATTTTAGTCACAAAATTAAATAATAAATCCTAAGCGCAGCGCACTTCTTACAGGGATAGCTAAAAAAATTACCTACAGGGATTTTCAAATAATTTTATGCCAAAATTAAACAGTCATTCAATATATTTCAATCTAAGTAAAAAATCCGGACAAATTAGAAAGCCGGACAAAGTCCGGACGGTAGACCTAAAGTCTGGACATGTCCGGACAAATCCGGATGGATGTTAACCCTATGTGCAAGCGGAAGCAAAAGCTCAACCGGGCCGCAGTCGTAGAAGGAACTATGCCGACGATGAATGTGGAGCAAGGAGTTGTGTCACGATCGTAGCAGATGGAAATATGTAGTCTCTGCCTACCCCTCTGAGAGACAGGCCTGAGTATATGTATATTTTTTGTCATACCCATCTGTTACTGCCGCATTATGCCACCAGCTTGAAAAATTCTGCCTTTGGATTTGTTTCTGATTGATATTTTCTAGTTTGTAATGCACTCTAAATAATCTTTAGAGTATTCATACCGATGGATTTCGCAAAATTAACATAATCTTAGTTAATGAGAACTGTAAATTTCTTAAGTGTCAGAAGCAATAATATTGTAGCGACGAGAGCGCCATCTGTTTCTTAAGAACAAGGCGTGAAATCACATAACGCCCTCGTGAGCGTTCTGTATGTGCAGTACAAGCTGGTATATCAAGCAGATGCAAAAATAACAGTGGACAAGTATGATGGAAGAATTCGCCGGTCTAGGTAGGAACCTCGGTGGCGCAATTGGTAGCGCGCTTGTCTTGATAACAAGAGGTCGCAGGTTCGAATCCTGGCCCAGGGAATGTTTTCAAATTCTTGTCTTTGGATTTGTTTCTGATTGATATTTTCTAGTTTGTAATGCACTCTAATAATATTTAGAATATAAATATTATAAATATTTTTTCATTGTACCTAACTAGTTTTGTAACTGTGACATTTGTTTTTATTAATTGACATACCTATACATATTTTATAATTATAGTTATTCTCAATTTGTTTTTTGTTAATGCATGGTTTAAATATACAACCAAATATTTGTACGCCATTACATGGTTGAATTTGTTGGGACTGTAATTATGTAACATCCATTGTAAACCCGAATTCTCACAAATAAACGATTTACTTACAAATTTGATGGTTTTCTATGTTGGTTTCTTGATTTTCTTATTACTTTGTGTTGTCTCAATACCCATAACACTACTTTATCGACGTCAGCTTTATATATGGTGAGGCATACGCCTTAAATTTCTTTTACATAAAATAAGTAAAGGTTCGCTTACTTACAAATCTTTAGCAATGGTATTAAAAGATTTATGCTCTGGAACTCGAACGCAGTCTATCTCGGACTTTCTAGGCATTATCGGTATCATGCCTGACGCCATACTGTTGGCTTTGTGAGCTACCTGCAATGATAAATAATAAGCCTTTATTTTCCAAATTAAATGATTCAATAAATTTATAATCTCAGGCAGATTTTTGCACCTGAATCAATTAGTGAATGTTTTTAAATAGTAATATTATTTTATTATTTCGTACATAACCCTGCGTAAATAAACATTTTGGGTATTTTTTCTTACAGTTCTTTTTAAGAGAGTGAGAAGTATCAACATTAGCTCTTCATAGTTCATTTTATAGTCGTGACCGTGAGTCGTGACTTACCGGTACGTACCTCTATTGTTCAATTGTTACCTAAAGTTAATCCTATAACCCAAATTAGTGCAAATTATATTTCCCGAACTTTACCATTTCGCACTGCAAACTGGTCTGTCCGTTGACAATATGTGGCATTTTGCACAAATGCACACCGACGAGGACGCCACAAAACATGAAATGTAACGAACTGATGAAAAAACGCTAAAATAGACCGATAGATCGAGATGCAACATACCCGTTATATTTTCAGATATTGAGACTATCTGAGACATATTTATCGCATTTTCACTACCATTTCGTGGGGTCGCGTGCGGTGTGCAAAAGCCCTTAGCATTACTCAACATTGAAAAAAGCACAAAAAAATATCTGAATTTTTATGAAAACAGAGAACTACTAAGATATTTTTGCGATTGTCGGTACTTGGTGACATGTACTACTGTTTCACAATATCACTAATGTATAACTCCAACCTGTTTCACCTCACGGTATCATCAAGGAATGCTTGCTTGCTTGATGATACCGTGGGGCGAAACCGATTGGAGTTATAAATACTTATAGTGGTATTGTGAAACAGTAGATACATGTGTTTTTATCAAGTAACGATATATTTTTTGGTAATTACCAACTTATTCCTGTAAGCAGTAAGCCAAATCAAGCACTGACTGTCCGTCAGCCTCATCAGTTCCCTCGCAAAGAATCGGTAATGTACTTCGAAGACCGGGTACATCAGAACGGCTGTCAAGTTGCAGAAGCCAGCCATGTGACCATGTTGCCTTATGTGGTATTTGTGGTTGTGGAACGTATCTAGGTTAAATTTGGCTCGGATGAAGTCGACATGATCTGGAGGCCTGAAAGTGAAGAATATATAATTTAGAAATAGAAATAGAAATAGAAAAAGTTTATTTGTCTAAAAAAACAGATAAAAGTAACACGACATAATTAAACACAAAAATACATTAAACAAAAAGGACAGCTCAGCTTATGCTGGGAGGATGGTAAAACATATCTACAAAGCGCTGATTTTCAGCTGATCCTGTATCATCTACAATTAAACACAAAGTTCGATAGGTGATGCACAATATACGAGTAACTACAACATAACAATAATATATATATATATATATATTTAAGATACTCAACTGATGCCGGGTCCAGGTCGGACCCGAAATATATCTTGAGATTTAATTATATTTGTATATCCTATTTATCAGTATATTTATATCTTTTAAAAAAACTTTAAATATATATATATATACATATATCAAAATACACACCAAATTACAATTTTGAAGAAACAAAAATAAATTTAAATTAAAACCACTATTGAAAAATAACATGAGGTACTAACATAAACAAATTGAGCATAAAAAAAAAATATTTTAACGGCTTTCTTGATTTTGTTTGTCAAAAAGATGTTTTTTTAACTTTGACTTAAACGTGTGAACTGTCACAGACTTGCGCAAAGGGGGAGACAGATTGTTCCAGATTTTTGTGGCCGTGTACTTGAAACTTCCCCTGAAGCCAGATCTTACATGTTTCGGCAGAATCATTAAGTTTAAGGGGGTATATCGTCAATATCGACACTTTTTGAAGTTATTTATCTGCTGTTCAAAAGTAGTCCCAAGTTAAATAAATTAGTATGACTATTTTGGGTCCTTCTTCTAGATTTCAGACTAACAGAAACGCGATTGGAAGAACTTCACTCGATAGAAATAATTATTGAAATGAGGTCTAAAATTACACTTTTTTGATATTCTGACAAATTGGGATAATATACAGACATCGAAAATATTTATTTAGGTGGCTTTTAACAATACCTAAATTACTGGAAAAGGAAATTTTCATAGCTATTTTATTTTTGTATTAATTTAAAAGCGACATTTTGTAAATTTTCCCCGATTCCGTCCCTCTCGCACTGCGGGTCTTTCCGCCTGGAGTAACGGAACCTTTGCACGGACGATATATCACCTTAATTGCCTACTGCGAGTGTCACGACTGCACACTTCACGAGCCCAAACAAACTTTGTGTAAAGATACAACGGTCTTTTGCCATGTACAACCTTATGAACGAGAGTGGCTAGATGTACAGGTCCTCTAAAAAGGCCGCTTTGAATGAATCATATTATGATTCCATTCTAATGCCGTCTCTTTTGCACGCGTGAAAAAACTCTGAGTCTATTCTACTTTCAAATCATTTTATGATTCACCCAAGTCGGCCTTTTTAGATCCCCAGTTCTTCGAGCCTCCATCTTGAGTATTCCTCTCTCGTTCAAGAAGGGTGTAATATTTATTACTCTTTTAGATCCTCTTCAGATCCTAACAGACAAAAAACAGGCTACCGAAGTTTTTCCATCAGCGTGTACATTTTTTACGCAATCTATTTCGACAATACAGCAGCGGGTTATCTTAGATATACAACCGTAAATTATTTAAATGGATACTTCTTAAGTCGCCTCTTTACTCAATCAAAGAGGAAGGAACTAATGGCGGCCATTGATATCATAACTATATGTCAGTGATGGCAGGCATAGCTAATAAGTCATAACAAATAATAAACGATTAAAAAGCCTAATAATCTGTACCAAAACTTGAAATTATCCTTCGTCAACAAATGCGAAGAGTAAGTAAATAAGATTTTAACGAAAGAATTCCCCTTGGACGAAATTCCCCAGCAAAGTACTTATATTGTAAAGTACTAAATACGAAAATGCCTTGATGTGCGGGACTTCTTTCCTGAAGTTTAGAACGAACGAGTTCAGCGCAGGCTCCCGTATACAAGATGCGAACATAGAAGTATCCACTTCAAAAAGAAACTAACTCCACGATCCCAACTCCAACCAAAGACATGCCGCTAAAGAACACATAAGCACTATGGTGATGCTTGTTCACTATGCAACTTTCAACTGTCCACACTGTTTCCCTTCCATCAATGTTGTGTAGAAATATTGCTATTTGTGGGATGTCAAACAGCTCTGCTTTGCGCACACGAAGTTTCCTGCAAATTATATGGTAAATAACTGATCATACTGAACAGCTATCACAAAAGAGGCACAGAAAATAGAAATAAAATTACCTGCCCATACAAAATTCACCTTAGGCATTGTAAATTAAGTAGTAAGGAAGCGTGCATTTCTTTTTCATTTGTATGGTGATACAATCAACATTTACACTGAACACTGGTTAAGGCCCAAGTAAAAAATATTTATTCTTACTTACCACTTGCTGAACGGTGAAGCAAAACATCGTAAGGAAACCTGCATGTCCTGAAAAGCGTGTATTTGTGCCCGAAGTACGGCGATAGCGCTCACCACCCATCACGTTGGGACTTAATAATCATCGGTGAACCGTGGGTGTACCGAAAGTGGACTGTGACTTGCATTTCACAGTTCACACTCGGAACACCTTTGACACCCCCTCGGGGATTCATGTCGTGACGATATATTTTCTGGCATATGGCTATTTCAATGATCACGAGTATTCCAATCTTTCAATATATTACTGGCCAAACCCGATTCTATGACAAACTTGTTTTGCCTAGGCCTAACTAGTGCTTCGGAAATTTTAGAAATCCTTCAGTGCACATGATTGGCTCCCTTAGGGCAAGGGCGGATACAGTAGTTGGTTTTGGGGGGCCCCAAGTTTTATCACGAAGTAAAAAAGGGAAGTTTCGCGATAAGCCCTGAGGTCCTTTGGGCAAACCTAAATATGCCTTATAAACCTATGCTGTGTAAAAGTGCACACAAATCGAATCGAAAAGTCGAGTAAAATAGTCAAATATATGGAATTCCTGGGCGTCCGTCCCTTAAGGGCCTTAAGGACTTGGTATAGCAAATGGGACGATGTGAAGACAAAATGTATGGCGCTCTATGAAACGAAATACAACAAGCGCTTGCCGCGCTGTATAGAAATTCATACAATTTTATAAACACAGCGTCCAGTCCCTTATCGACAGTTTGAACAGTTTGGCCTAGACAAAACAAGTTTGTCAAGAAATCGGGTAACACAATTAAAACCTCGGAGACTCTAGAATCTACAAATTTTAAACTAGAGTTTTTTTATATTATTAAGGGCGCTGTCGGTATAAAACGCGCTCTCACTCTTGCATGTATGGTGTAGACAGAGACACGACGACTTTTCAGATCGCGCGCCCGTTGATGAAGTCCTCGTAAAGGCCCACTTTTTATGCATCAAAACCGAACAGAAAGTCGATTATTTTGCCCTAGAGCTTTATTATATACATATTTTTAATTTATTTACGAGAAGTTGGCTAACCTGCAACCTTTCTTGTGTACCATAAATGTTATACTTTTTTTTCCACTGTTTAACGGCTCTGGATACAGTCCTTTTGAACCAATCGTAATTTAAAGTTCATAAGATTATATTTGTTTTATTTCCTCACACTATGCATTGAAAAACGTAGTATGATACACGGGCGTAAGAGCAATAAATTACTCGGTTACGTTTAAAGTTTTTGAGGGTGTAGTTTTTCGATCTCCGCCACTTTTCGGCGTAGGTCGTATGCCCACTTTCTATATAATCCATGACAGATTGTTCACTTTCAGTCGCCTAGCCAAGTCTAATAGCCAAAATGACACACGTAATTGCTTCCGGTTCCGATTCTTCGCACATGTTCTATAACGATTTAACTCTTATTTTCTCTTTCACACGTTTTTAAATACTAGATAAGTACCTACTGTTACAATTTATGATTCGGCTCGTTTTCGAGAAAACGAACCGTGGCGAAGATTCTGTAAGATATCTAAGAACATAATAGCATAATAAAAACATACCCCAGGACAGAACTTCTATGTGCAATATAAAGAGCATATTTACTGCAGACATTACTTTTCGTTGGAACAAACTGCAAAAGAAACCATGCAGCGCATAAGATCATGCCACTACATTTTTTTTCACCAAAGAAGTCCCATGTGAAAGTACTTACTACTAAATGAACAAATACGAAAATACCTTGATCCGTAGGACTTCTTTCGTGAAAAGAACTCTTTTTCTGTAGGCATCTACATTTTTTCAAACTTACACAAAAATGTTGTAACAAAGGAAAACCTTTTTCAACGCAAGGAACTCGTATAATACAGTAGTCAATCGTTTTCATCACTTCAAAGGCAGCTTCCAATAGGTCAAAAGCTTGTCTGCAAAGATACATTATTATTAAACGACTCTGCAAGGCCCGGGCCTGGGGGCTCAGCCAACCTTGGGGCCCTACCAACCAGCTACCTCGACCAGATAGCTTGCCTGTCTAACGGCAGGCGAAATTAGAATAATAGAGGAAAAATTAAAAAAAAAATTAATTACTACATTATTTATAGTAATGAAAGTCGGTTAAAAGTTATATTTTCTGTATTAGTAAAATAAAAATAAAAATATTTTATTTCGGACAACTTGGAATCCATAGAATATTAGTAGACTTAATAGTCTGCTCATAAGACATTAGTAACATAGAAAAAAAAAAATATATATATAAACACAAAACCCTAACAATACTTAATAACTATACAAAAACAAAAACACTATGAAAAAGGCACCAAGATATGCACACTAGTTTTATTTGCTAAATTTCCAAACTGGCTTCGGGATGGGAGGGCCCCAAATGTCAAATGCCTAGAGGCCCTTTCCGGGCCTGGCCATGGAAGCATGACTGTTTTTAAGTAAATCTAACCTTTGGTCAAAATCGTCGCGTAACCCAAACAGTTCTATGACAAAAGCATTACTTTCTCCAGTATAATGTGCTGTCACAATATCTTCCGGTATCTGTGTTTGGCTATAAATACGTACTGTAAAGACAAGAGAGATAATTTGTTTTGACGATCACAATAACAATTCCCATAGCTTAATTTCTAAACGTTTTTTTTTTTTTCAGTGATTTATACGCCATTTTAGAACATAGTTTTCATTATTTTGGTATATAAAATAATCATTAATATTTTATGATTTTTTAAAGATATGTGCGATATGTCGTCGCTTGAGAATTTTAGGCATTATACAAGGTGAATTTGTGAACATCGTCCAAATTCATACTTAAGCCTTGGTAAGTGATCAGCATGATGAACCAATAACAATTTTGTAAAATTCATAAAATTAAATGTCGACTCCCCATAGTGATTCACTCAGGACTGGGAGTGAATTACAATGGGAAGTCGAAATTTCATTATACGAATTTCACAATTATTTTTATCGATTCATTATACTGATCACTTACCAAGCCTCTAGTAAGAATTTGGACGATGATCAAAAAGTCACCTAGTGATATATGATTGCTTATAAAAAAAAGCCGGCCAAGTGCGAGTCAGACTCGCGTACCTAGGGTTCCGTATTGTGGATGATAAATTTAATTTTGTCTTTTTTTCGTGAATTTCTCAACCGCTTTATTTTTCCCGTAATTTTTACGTAAACACATATTACCATGATATTTTTCATATTTTTCGGTCCACCAGTTTTGGAGATAAGGGGGACATACATCATTTGGTGGTTTTTTAAAGATTTGTCGAAACCAGTGCCAGTAAATATAGTAAAAGTATATATTTTTACAATCAACTTTTTAATATCTACATTTTATGCCCATATTGTATTTTTAAGATAATGTTTTTTATTTTTCTCACTTTTGTTTTGGAAATATTTTGAGCAATTTTAAAATTTTCATAATATTTTTTACATCGTGATATGTGGGCAAATTAATGCTATTTTTGTGCCAAATTTCATGTCTTTATCTTTAACGGTGCTAAAGTTATGAGGCTGTGACATACGGACGGACGGACGGACAACAGAGTCTCACCATAAAGGTTCCTTTTGTACCTTTTAGGTACTACGGAACCCTAAAAAAGTGGTCTTTCTTCTCATCTGTCATCTTCTGTGAAATCAGTCGAAAGCAAATTATTATAAATTTATCTTGATAGCAAAAGACACATTTCTAAACAGACATTTCTCAAGTGACGTCACACGAAGGCAAATGGAGCTTTTTCGTAAAAATATTCATCATCATTAGGTTTTTTAGACAACAAGTTCTAAAATACGCCTTATTAAACTTAAATCTCGACATAATTTTCGAATTAACACACCTTAATATAATTGAATCTAAGCAGATATATAATTTAAGTTGCAGAAGCTGGAAACTGGTAGTACTTATCCATACGAACAACTTTTAGTATGGAACCAATCCGCGAAACGTGAATAAATATCAGCTGTTCCATAGAAAATTTACATAAGCTACCCGACCAAAATGTATGAAACACTTAGTTTTCTCGATTTCTCAATTTTTCACGAAAAGTTGTTCGTATGGAAAGTTCGTTCGCCAGTTTCCGGCTTCCGCAACTTCAGAAGCGCTTGACCACGCAGAGCTGTAATACTCCGCCCCGTAGGGTTGCCACCTCTCCTAGAATCAGATCCTGAAAATATAAATCTCCTACCTCCCTGAACTATTTGGTAATAATCAAAATTCTGGCGGAATCTGAAGTTGGCGCGCTAATATCTCGTGGTCAAACTGTTGATTGTTTATTTCATTGTCTGTTCATATATCAGTAGCCGGCTGCGAGTATAATTTTCAATAAATGGAAATTCAATCAAAGGAAAGAAATCGTTTAAATGAAAAACACTGCAAGGCAGAAGCACAGACGCTAACCAATTTTTAAAATGGACTGTAGAGCTTTCTAGATTTGTCAGTTTCAGGCTAGATATTTTAAAATCGACTGAATGAAAAATACATTTAAAATTAAAATACAAATACAAATATAATTTACACCAATCAGACTTTTAATGTATAAGACGAATCGGTGCAATTTATATTTCCTGAACTACACCTGATTGTTTCATTTTGTGATAGTCTATCTTCTTGAACGAAAGGGCAAGGAGGTGGCAACCCTACACACACACACACACCCCACGTCCCGCAGACGACATGGCATCGAAATTACCGTTTTTTTTTTTTTGGTTCTTATTGTAAGAGTATAAATGTCTACTCACAAGTACTACTTTTTCTTCTAGGAGCCGTATATGATGTAAGTGAAGGTTCTGATGATACTATGTGAGGTTTTGACCTGGATAAAAGGAATTACGGTTAATCATTATAGTCCGGGCGGCCACTGGGTTGTGAAAATAGCCACACAAAATTTATAAAAAACAAAATTTCATCCGATTTAATCCTCCCACTGATAAGGTATTAGAACTCCAAGAAAACGCAAAATAAAATTCCCATAAATATAGTATGAAATAAAGTTTGAATTTGTATTATGTAAAAACGCGCCGCGGCCGACCAGTAGCCTAAGTATGAAAACATCTCCGTATCGTTGCGTTTGAAACTAAACTTAGGTTGCCATACGTAGCTGTTAGTTCCACTACTGTCCGCTTGGAGCGGTATCCCAGATTCCATACGATTTTGATGTAGTTTGAAACGCAAATATACGGAGATGTTTTCATGCTTATGCTACAGGTGTTTTGCCACAAAAGGATCAATAGCTTAAGAACCCGCTCCGAATCGTACTTCATACATATCTAAAAACCATAATAACTCGCGAAAGTGGAACAATTCAATCAAATAAATTTTAGGCTTTCATTTAGACGGTCAATATGAAGTGGTGTATGTCCCTGATTTTTTCACATACATCGCGTTAAAGACCAGAAATATATGTAAAATAATGGGTTTTCGCCCTAAAATCGAGTACTTTTACAAGGCTTCGTTAAGTGACTTATGAACATTTAACAAGCAAAGTAAGCACATACACCACTTAGAAGTATCATCAATATTCTAATTAATTAAAACAGAATAAAAAATAACAAGTAATCGAGGCACAATTAAGGTATTCGGAAATAATTATAATTTCCAACGCAAAGGGCGAGACTCGCTCAGCACAGTTCGAACGGCGTGGGGCAAAGCGTGAGGCGCTATGCGCTTTCTTGTCACGATACGTCTCGCTTCGCATCGGAGTAGGCGTCGTCCTGCACCGGGTTCTTAACGTGCCTTCCAAAGCACTCAAACCGAACACAAATGAGTGTGCACCGTGGGGATTAATCCCACGACCTCTGTGTTAGCAGGCGAACGCTTTACCACTGGGGCACTGGGCCATGTTCGTATTTTATCATATCGTGTGACTTACACGCTCTGGGGATGTTCGGAGGACAGCGGCTCGGGAACCGCGAACAGTTTGGATTCGATGTTGATGATGTCATACTCGAAGGGATCGTCATCTAACAATGCTGACGTCACGGTGTCACTCCAGCTCATTTGCGGTGTTGTGTGTTGTGACTGGAATGAAAATATATAATAATTATTAATTTATATTATTTTATTCCAGATTTAAAGTCCATAACAGATAGTGCACGTCAGGTCAGTTGGCTATAGATTTCTTTGGCCCGATTTGAATGTTTGCCGCGCCAAGCCTGTTGGACGTAATTAAGTTAAACAGTGTGACCACTCAAAATAAACCACAGACCACAAAAATCCGATACGGAATAGGAAACCGACCTAAAGCCGAGGTGCTCAAATCGGTCATAATATGACAGCTATTAAATTACAACCGACATCGCGCTGTCATAATATGACCGCTGCGTGTTTAGGGGCTTTTTAAGATTTCTGTAAAAACACGAAAATCCTTCGGTAAAGCTTCGGAATCTGTGCGACTATCCGCGGCGTAGCACAAGAGGAGAGTGAGCTGCCGTGGCATTTAGATGGATAATTATACTGGATAGTCTTCGATGACACCACTTCACATTTTGAAATTATATGGAAATTGGTGTGGGGTGTCTAATGAAAAGTATTTTCAAACAGAATTTGTCATTTTGGGAAAGTGATCATTGTGAATCGGAAGGATATCTTTACCGGGCAAACTAGCTTTGCCTAGACCAAACTGGTTTATGGGTTGTCATGAAAAAATTACCATGATCATCAACCAAACAACTAATTACTTACCATACTTAACCTTCTAACCTAACGGCTCACTCCTGCGCAGAAGAAATTCTGTAATTTCCGAAGAACTACTCTGGCCTGCAAAACCAGTTAGTCCTAAAATCGGGTATGTGTTATCTACTTACACAATACAACTAACTGCAGAAAGTTATGAAATTACCTTATCTTGTTCAAAATCTGAATCAGAATTAATATGTTGCCTGATATAAAGCTGATCGAAGCTTCGTCTCATGGCCGCATTAGAAATGAAGTTGACATGCGCAAGAGCAAGCTTGCTGGACTTGCGTCGCACTACATTGGTTTTCTCTTTTAATGGCTCCTGTAATAAATATTGTTTTGTAGCAGATTCTGAAGATGACAGCGTCTTAAAATGTCTACATTGCAAAATAGTCTATGAGTACAAATAATAAAAGTAAAATTACCGTGCAATAATTTTAGTTTTGACACCAAATCGATTACAATATTATCATAGACTAATTACTTAACATTTAGTCTATGATATTATGTACAAATATACATATTAAAAATATATACTTTTAGTATTTGAAAGGCTCACATTCAGTCTAGTACCAATTAGAGGCAAAACTTTTTTCATAGAATAGTAAGTATACTTGAACAATAATGCCTAAGATCTCCGAGCAACGACGTAAAGGCAAAAGGAGCGCGGGGGCAAGAGCAGATACTGCGGGGGTCCAGAAGAACATGCCCCCCCTCAAACTGTCGGCCTTAGACCTCGTATCATAGTTTGTAAGAGACCAATGTGATGAGTTCACGGTTTGTATGAATAATATTTTGGGTTGTAGTCTCAGGTTATTTATTTCCTGTGCCTCTAACTCTAAACTCTTCCAAAAATCTCGAGGCCCCGCCATTAAAATCCTAGGTCCACCCTTGACCAACTCATACATTAATAACCCCCGGCCCCGTCCCCCTCAGACCATTAGAGTTTAGGTATCGAGTATAAATTGATAAGAACAATAATTCATAACAATACTTTGATATTTACCCACACTCCTTATTCTTTTAAAAAAGCTAATCTAACGCGTACCTTTTTAGCTAAATATAAAAATATTAGATAAACAGATCATTGAATATCTTTCAGATCAAATAATATTTCATAAACTATTGTAATTTTCAGCAAAACTGAAATACCTGTATACCTCATGTGTCGAGTGCGTATCAAGTTGCTCAAGCTTCTTCAAACTGTGGAATGGACTCCACTGACCTGTTGTTATGGGCTCACTGAAAATAACATCACTTCATTGGCGTTTTGGTTATGAAAAATTAATTGAAATATATTTATTTATGTAATGTAGGTATAACAGATACACTTATTACAGGTCAGTTTTAATGTAATTTAAGTAATTAAATAATCTATGTGTATAGGTAATAGTTTTATGTCATAAATAATAATATGGGGAAATATGCAGGGGAATAATAAAGGTTGGGTTTACTTAGATTTAATAAAAAAATACACTTGAGTAAAATAAAAATATAGGAATATTAATAAATATATGCTTAACTCCGCCCATTCGATTAGTCTTGCTAAGAAGAAGGGCAAGAAACTTAGCAAGGTCATGTCTTTTTTTCATAATATTGTGAAGTCTCCAGGTAACTGGCTGATTTCGGCATACAATATCACAATCTACTATGCCGCAAGTTTATTCCTCATTTGTTATCTTATCAATCCAATTAGATTTATAATTCGTGTAAGTTAAATATATATATAGTTTAATAATACCTACTTGGTCAGTTTATAAAAAGTGTAATTTGATGAATTACATAATTGAGAAAAAGTTCTTGTAAGTTTTGTACTTGCAAGTTAAAAAAAAATTGCCTTCAAGGTCACTGCTGGGCAAAAGTTTTTAAATAATTTGAATGGTTTTGTTGTAAAACAATAATTTATTTTCTTTCGTTATCCTTACCCAAAAGCCTTGAGCAAGGTATTCTTGCGCTTCGACTCCTCTTTCTCGATTGCCGTAGCCTTTATCAACCCGTGATAAGGTTGCATTTCGTATGTGTCTTGCAGCATGTGGTAGTTTACGTTAGGGTTTAGACACATGAGGCCGACAGCATGTTCTTTGAACTGGTGAAGAAAAAAAATCATAATTTTACCTTCTCTAAGTAGTCGGGTAGTAACTAAGACACGATGTCTTTAAATTAAGGTAAAACGCCAGTCGCTTAGCACAAAGTGCATAACTTAACTTTGTATTTCCTGTTTAGAAGTTAAAAATTGAAAAACATTTAGGTATGTGGCAGTTAACACCAATAATTCAGTATTAATGAGGTTTATAAAGCATGAGTTTGAAATTTAATGTACAATTAGTCATCATCTGGTCCAAACAAAGTCTAAACAGCATTTTAAATTTCCGTATTTTAGGGGTTTCTTATTAAGATATTACTCAAATTTCACGGTTTTTAGTTCGACTTAAACATAGATCTAGATAATGTTAATGGACTCAGCCTAAAATATTATAATAACATTCCATTATCTTAAATAAATTAACGTTTTTTTTAATGTTTTTTTTTTTCGTCGTCTGTGTCCTGAATACAACCTACCATGAAACGGAAGTTGCTGACCAAATCAACATCCTGTATAATTACCTCAGCAACAATGATTCTTCGCTGAGATTCAGGATGTCGCCCAATAATTTCGCTTATATAATAGTCTCCGTACAATTCTTTCAGCTTTTTAGATTTCTTGTCTAGAATTTCAATAATGTCGTCGTTATCTTCCTCTCTGTGAAAATGTCATTAGTTTATGACACTCATTAATATTTTATGTTTTGTTTGCCAACAATTAAAGGCATTATATAACTTTAAACTCTTGCGTTTCGTACACATTATAATATATATAATCGGGTCTACCGCGATCAATTTTTACCATTTTACGAAAAGGGGACACCCGACGTTTCGAGACAGTTGCATGTCTTCCTCGTGGTCTACGGGAAACTACGGGAAGACATGCAACTGTCTCGAAACGTCGGGTGTCATCTTTTCGTAAAAAGGTAAAAATTGATCGCGGTAGACCCGATTATATATATTAAAATTAAAGGCATGCACGAATACGGAGGGGGACAAAGGGTTTGTAATTGTCTGAGCAAAATCCTTGATCCATACCCGAAGAGGTATTTTTTTTTACCCCACGCATTACGCCTCGTATCGAAGTTAGTGACTCAAGCATATACTTAACTACATGGGTGTTGTTCAAACTACACTATCAACCAAATACTGCATATACAGGGTGTTTGGGGCATCGATGTAAATTTTTTCAGGGATGATAAAGAAAGTGATTTTAAACATTTCTGACTGAATTTACTTTTGTGCAAAGTTTAATAGTTTTCGAGATATCGATTTTTTTTTTGTTTTGCCTACTTAAAAATAGGTAACTGCAATGGAATAAATCCAACAAGGTAACGCTGCCAGCATCTTGGGTACCCTCTCCAACGGCGACGATTTAAAAAACATTTTTTATTTACTATAGGCATTATATTTGTTAATAATTTTAATTTAGATTAAGTGTAGTATTTAATTATATTAAATTACACTAATATTAGTTAACTATATTCTGTAAATAAATGAAGTAATAAGAGATTTTAGCTATGTGTAAATTTAAAATATTTATGGAACTGTAAATAATAATATGAGCTTAAATTGTGCAAAGACAAATTGTTGTAAAACCGACCGAACGAAAACGTAAAATAGATTGCCTACTTTATTTATATGTGTTTGTGCATATTGTTTATATCTGCCTTATTTGGTGTAAATATAGGGAAATTATAATTTAAAAATGTTGGCACTCTGAGGCCCCGTGAAACCGGGGGCCCTAGGCTAGTGCCCCTGGTGCCCTTATGTAAAAGACGGAACAGCTTACACCGCTCTCCGAATTTTCAATTTAGGGACGAACTCTGTCCTTTCAGCCACGTACATGAAGTGATTCTGGTCGATGGAATCATCATCTCTTTTTGCGCTGTGCTTGAACATTGTCCGACGTCCAAACGTCTTGTATCGCTTAATGACACCTGGAAACAGGGTATATACAACGTGTAACGGAAAGGTGTAACCATATTTCAGGGTTCAATACTACACATGTTGACGATCTTATACATATATGTTGCAGTCAAAACTCATAGCCGGTCAAAAGTAGTTTTGACTGCGAAAATCAGTCAAAACTAGTTTTGACTAAGTTGGTCTGAAGTAATTTTGATTAAAAAGTATTTCTGGGTTGTCATAAAAAAATAACCACGAAGGTCAAGTATGGCGGTCGCGGAACCTACCGGCTCTCTTCTGTGCTGCAGGACATCCGAAAAACTAATTTTGCCTGCGAATATCAGTCAACACTACGTCCTTAGTCAAAACTAGTTTTGACTGACTGTTTTGACTGACTCATTCTCGCAGTCAAAAGTAGTTTTGACCAGTTATGACTTTTGACTGTGACATATACATAGCCAGGCGATTGAAAGCGATAGCGATCGATGTTTTAGTTAGATAATAAGGCTACCCATGGCGCACCTTTCTAAATAATAGATGAGGCTCTCGTACTCGTGACGAATTGTTGGCGACTCCGATCACGTTCACGATTTCCGTTGGTTCACTTCGCATAACTAGCGAAAACAGGTGCACGCACACATAGACGTGTACGTACGACGATCTCGGTCGAAGTCGGTCGAATGCCAATACGAAAGTACATATGCCAAGATCATCATACGTACGCGTCTATGCATGTGTGCGTCTGTTTTCGCTCTTCGTATGGAGTTGGCCTTCTGGTTGTATCTATTTTGTGGTTGAGGGCCCGTCTTCGGCACAAAAGTGTAGCCACAGTAGAGAAAAGTAACAGTATTACATCTGAGCAGTGTCCTTGAAACAACGGTCGGCAGACGCACGCATTTATTTGTTATTTTTTTTTTTTTATATTTTAATGTCAACTGTTACTGCATAGTATCTGTATATGTACTGATTATTAATTTTTATTTAATTCATTTCCTAGTAAATTCATCATTATTTTTAACTTTATTTTTAATTTTACCTAATTCCTCTGACGCCAACTTTACAAGTCAAAATATATCTGGAAATGATTATTATAATAAAGTGTTTTTATAGAAATATATATTATAAACTGAATAAAAAAAACAAATAAGTTCTCTTTAATATTTAACATCTTTATAAAATTGACTTGTAATGCACATTACCTATATACATGTTATATGTTCTTAGGGCTGCCTACATATATGCGCGGAAATCGGGTAGCGTCTCACTTTCCGCGTTCGTACTTAAGGAGCAGGTAGTCGCCAACGACCTTGAGTCGACTTGTGTCGGTACAAATATCGACAGAAACGATATTGCAGTAACGTTCATATCAGCCCACACTGCATCACGACATCGCTGGGTCTCCGGATAGCGCAAAATAGAAAAAAATAATTCTTTTTTCATAGACGACGCGATGTATAGGAAAAAAAAATCCATAAATAATTTTTCTAAACAATATTTTCCTTGTATTTTAGTACAAGAACCATACAAATACTATTAATGGTTCCAAATAAATAACCAATTTTACTTAATTTTAGTCTAAGTTGTTCTTTATAGTTTAAGTAGCAATTATTTTTATCATAATTTTTAAACATACCGTTTAAGAGAAATAACTTTATCAATAATCATTTTCGGATGACGCTGAGAAGAGGCGCCTTAACTGCGGCCCACCCCTGCTACCGAGGTGTAGGTATGCTGCGATTTGGATTTCGGCCTTTTTATATAAAGACATAATACTGTTACTTTTCTCTACTGTGGTCTAGCACTAAGACCGCCTCTAATCGAACGTGCGGACAATAGTCAACAACACCAGCCATAGACTGCTACAAGCTGATGTTAGTTGTTTCCACGCATCGCGTAAAAACTACTGAGCCAATTTTTATGTGGTTTTGAACGTGTTTTAACATAATAACCTAGGTGTCATGTAACACTAACCCACAACAATTATGTAAAGACATCAAAAATGTAAGTCTTGCACTTGAATTACGTACCCGTGATTGTAATGGAGAGGTACATGCTACGGTGAAATACACCGTTTTTCTTCAGCAACCCATAAATAAAAGACCCCACGACTTCGTTCGCTAGTAGACAAATAAAGGCCGATACACACGCAATGCGTGCGCGTGGCGTTGTGCGTGCACAATGCGTCAAGTCTAGTTACATACAACAACTGGTGCTGCCACGCACAACACCATGCGTACGCATCCGGTGTGTATCGGCCGTAAATCTTACTAGTCGGACATCCAGGGGGCACCATAATCACGACGTGATTTAAGTACACGTCGTTATAAAACACCGCCACCAAAGCTTCTTCCAAGAAGAATGGCGTCACTTCGTCAATACAACACATGAAGTGAAGGAACAGGGTGTTCCGGGACAAGTAGTATTTCCTGGAAACAAACATAGCTGCTGGCATACAACACGTATAACCCCATTTATTCAACTGTGCACTTTGAGCAGTCAAAATACTCATACAGGTCTCGGCAGTAAATAATGCACATCCGCTACCTTCGGCTTTGTATAGCGTCGTCTCTGTCACCGGACTGCTAGTGCTTCGTGCGACAGAGATGACGTTACAATACGTATCAGAGGTGTAAGTAATGATCTTATTAAGTCATATTTATATAATAGATCCCAAATAACACAGATTTGTAAAATAAATAGACGTACAAATAACGAGGATATATATTTTCCTCTGATCATCGCAAAGTAGTTCAAGGTGTGCCGCAAGGCAGTATCATGGGCCCTTTGTTATTTTTATTATTTATTTATTTATTTACCTAATTAATTACAACGGTTAAACCTGTTACATTAATTAATAAAGAACAAATAATACAAATCAATATGTGGTTAAACATTACATATTAATTACCTTCCCATTGTAATAAGACTAATAATTAATAAGTCACCCGATGGTTCTCTTTGCAGATGACAGAATGGCCGTTTTAATTAGCAAAGATAAATCTAACCAAGAAGCTGAAATCAATTACTCTTTGGGTAATATAATTGACTGATTTTGATTAATTTGAATAAGATTAATAAATTATATACCGACAAAGGCTACAGCCCGAAAAATTGACATAAGATATTTTTAGGATTTTATATAGACTTTTGGTTAACATGGAAGCTCAAGCGGCACACATTTGCAAAACGCTGAATAAATTTTCCTACGCTCTGCTCATGCTGTGTAATCGTAAAAACAAACCCCAACCTATTTATGAATATTAAAGTAAACGGCTTCAAAAGCTGGTAACATCATTTCCGTCATATTCATATTACCTGTCAGGATATCGTGAATATTGCCTCGTTTTTACGCAAAGTTTTTAGCAATTTGTATAATTTTTATCTATACTGGAAATAAAAAAGGGAGAAATACAGACGTCATTCATGTAAAGAAGACTAAGTTTATGTACTTTTTATAAATAAACAGTTACAGTTTCATGGAAAACATTTCATAAATTCGGCGCCGTTTGAATATCTCGCCATCTCGCACCTCTTGATGAGAGACGGATCTTAAGGCGCTGTTAATTCATAATCTCGGTAAAACGGCCTTTTTAAAACCAGTATATCTACAAAATGGTGATATATGTATTTATGCTTTAAAAAAATAGCATGACATTTTCAAAACCGTTATGCAACGACTGTAGGAACCCAACACAAAATTAAACATACTTCGATGCATTAAAAATTTTTTCAAACTTACCTCTACACTAGTCAACATTTACTTTCAAAACAGTGTATCTCTTTATTGAAAATTATAATTCACGTGAAAAATATTTTATAAAATTCATAATTTTAAACCACGTCGATTGTCGGTTTAACTTTTATTGAATCGTAAATACTAAATTTTTTACGGGTGAAAAACGTGTTTTTTGAGAGCGCGTGATTTTTCCGGCTGTTGTAAGCGCCACTGCTCAAAGCGCGCTATTTTAAACAATAATGAAACCTCATAGAGTTCAATTATATTTGATCCAAAATGAGGTGCTCAATGTCTGCTATAACAGGGCCTTAAGGTTAAACGTCAGTCGCTTAGCGCAAAGTGCATAACTTCACTTTGTATATCTTGTTTAGAAATTTTAAATTGAAAAGCTTTTTGATCTGTGGCATTTGACGCCAATAGTTCAGTATTAGTGAGGTTTATAAAGGAAGAGTTTGAAATTGTATACACAATTAGTCATGATCAACCAACTTAAAATGCTGTTTTCACTTTGTTTGGGCAATATCATGACTATTGCGCATTAAATGTCAAACTCATGCTTTACAAACCTCACTAATACTGAATTATTGGCGTCAACTGCCATGTACCAAAATGTTTTTTAATTTTTAACTTTCAAACGAGAAAAACAAAATTGGATTACAGGTCCAGGCAGTAAATAATGCACATCGTATCGTAGTGTCGCACGAAGCACGAACAGTCCGGTGACAGAGACGGCGCTCTACGCAGCCGAAGATTGCCGATGTGCATTATTTACTAAAATATTACATTATTTATGCACTTTGCGCTAAGCGACTGACGTTTGCAAAGTTTATCAGGACTTCACAAATACCTAAAGCATTTATATCGCAGCTGCGCTGGAAGGGGCCACATAAGCAAATAAATTGATGACATACTGAAACATATTGCGCATCCAAAACTCCCAATCTGCGGGGTCCACGCCTGGCACGTTTGGATAGTCACACAGAGACAGGAACCCTGTCACTTTCTTGCTTTCGTCGATCAGGCATATCGACAGCACCGACAGTTCACTGAAACATAAACCTTAAGACTGTACATGAGCCTAGAGAATGAACAACGCCAGACTTTAGAGGATTCATTGGAAGAAATGCGGACTTTGCTTGTATTCAAAAAAATATATTTGATTTATTGATCTTTTATCCAGGGATTCTACTTATGAACAATGTATTAAGAAACATTATCAGAGTGCATTACAAACTAGAAAATATCAATCAGAAACTAATCCAAAGACAATTTGAAAAAATTCCCCGGGCCAGGATTCGAACCTGCGACCTCTTGTTATCAAGACAAGCGCGCTACCAATTGCGCCACCGAGGTTCCTACCTAGACCGGCGAATTCTTCCATCATACTTGTCCAATGTTATTTTTGCATCTATTGAGTGAATTTTGAATTTAAGTGTTCTGTTCCGATTTATTATAAAAGGCGGGTTTTTCACGATCCGGCTGCGAAACCGGTCTTAAGTAGTTCCAGACCCTCTCTATACAAACAAATTTTACCTCTTTAGTGTAGATTTCAGTTAATAGCCATAGGCAAACACGAATCCATGTAAGAAAATAGCAAAAAGCATATCAAAATATTGAATAACAAAAGAGACAACTTACATAAGAGAACCGAGATCCACCTCCCCAAACAAATGTTCTGTATGTTCGAGTTTATGTATCACTGCGACATCATATTTATCAGCGTCGACTGCACGACGGAATCTCCTGCCAGGCGGACCGACATCAAAATCGAAAAATATCGACATTTTACACGATTTACGAAGACATTTATGACAAATAACGCGAATCGGGTAAGCTATGACCATTATTTAGCCAAGTTAGTCTGAGTACAGTGCTACAAGGACCATATGGTGCGTGGATTGGTTGTGTCCAAAATCGGATCTAACGACGTTACAGTGCGCGCCAATATTTTAGTCGCCTCTGAAAATAGCCGCAAGAGGCGACGCAATAGCCGTTTTACGGTGTCATGGGGACGTTACAGGAGCGAGGGCGCGGAGCACACCCGCCTGCGTGCCGCACCACACCCCCCGCTCGCCCTTTAGCAGGTGTCAACACTATGGGTTAGTGTTAGAGCTACGTCCGTACACTACACATGCGCGCGTTGCATGAAAAGTACCTTCGAGGAAAAAATTTCATGATTCGTTAAGCTTATCGTTGAATCTGTTTGTTATTGTTTTTGTTGCCTTTATTTGTTGTTTTGTTGATTTAGTTTGTTAATGTTTATTGTTGTTGTTATGCCTCGCGGCCGTTATAGTGTTTTAAGGTGACAATGTAGGAAAATTGTATGTATATTAATGCGTTTTATTTATATAGTTAAGATTGCACTAAAATAATTAATAAATAGGTAGGTACAACAAGTACACCTTCCCACTTATAGTAAACATTTAATAATTAACCGTTGATATTATTGTTTCCTTGACTGTACCTGCGCAAGCTTGCACTCGTAACTCATTCAGAGGCGACTAAAAGATTGGCGCACACTGTACCATACTCCTGCGCCACCCTGTCACTGTCATCCACGCGCCATCAGGGTATCTAAAAAGGCGGACTTGGGTGAATCATAAAATGATTTGAAAGTAGGATAGACTCAGAGTTTTTTCACACGTGCAAAAGAGACGGTAGTAGAACAGAATCATACTGTGATTCATGCAAAACGGCCTTTTTAGAGGACCAGATCCTTGTAAAGTCGAGGCCGGATCGATTGAGATTTCAGGATATCGACCCCTAAAACGAGCCAAGAGTAGAAAACGCATAGCTTACAAAATGATCAATGATGTAAAAAAATATTTAAACGTTGATAGTATTCCCATTTCTACGTAATACTAGAAACGCACTGGATTTGCTTGTGTTTAGTTTCGTGAAAAAAGTGCTATACGTATATTTTTTTATTTCGGTTCAGTGCAAGCAACGAAGGAACTCTTCAAAATGGTTTTAAAATAAAGAAAAATGTAGCATTATAACCACAATGAGCACAAAATTCGTTCCTTAAAAAAAAAACGCGACTTACGCCATTTCATTCCAAGAAAACCGGACCACTGACAGCCAGCGGTGCGTCACCTTTTATAGACCCATCCGGTCCGGTCAATTATGTCATCCATTCCGCAAATATAAGGTTAAATTAAATTAGTTGGCAAAATTTTAAACATATGTAGAACATGTCCATATCAACAACTTTTTCTATTAGGATTGTGCAAAATTCTTGAAATTTCTTTTCACCTTTCCATACTGGACCAGACAGCTGATCGGGGCAATTTATATGGGAGGAAGCGAAAAAAAGTTGCGAATTTCGCATAGCTCCCATACAAACAGTTGTTCATATAGACTTGATACCTATGTTTTGAGTTTCGCTAACTAATATTATTTAACCATATAAAATATTTATATTTATTTAGAAAATATTTTACTTAGTTTGTAATCTTAATTTACCTGTTATTGTATTAAGACAACATGTGACAAATTATTGGATATAGAGAAAAATAAATTGGTGATTTCTCCGTAATTTTGTAAACAATACACAATATTCATTTATTTTAGTCTTGCGTTTGTGTCGATTCGGTGTGACACGATTTAACTTATTTGATAGGACTAAACTTAATTTCAGCGTTCTGTCTTTTTATTTCTGTATTTAAAAGACAAAGACAGGACGCTTAAAATAAGGTTAGTCTTGTCAAATTTATTCGTCCAAGCAAATAAGTTAAGTCGTGTTACACTGAATCGACACAATTATCGCTTAAACAAAACACCATTACATTGCAAAATAAATGCAATACCTTTATAAAATGAACCTGTGGGTTTGCAACCCCTGGTCAAATGACCGGAAGGTCAATGTCCTGAAATCTCAATCCATCTGGTCTCGACTAATAGCACTGTACAGATTTTATATCTCACGAAGTCTGTTTGGCTACGGTTCTAGTAGTGACATGTATTTACGTATGTTGTAAACGCATTATTGTGTTTCGTGTTTTGTAGCGCTCACAAAGGTTACGCACACTAGAAAAAACTATAACCATAGCCGACCCGACTTCGTGATATACAACATCTGTAGCTGTAAAGTAGCCTAACATTACAAGTTTACGAAAGAAAATAGAATTAAACTACGAAATGAAAAAGTTCAATTAAAATTGTATGAATATATTACAGCCATAATTTACATAAATTGCTTGAGAAGAATTATGATAGATATTATAATTAAAATATAGTGTCGCATAACATTATTAACTCTATGATGTGCATATTGTGACTTATAAGAAAATACTCTTAAGCACGCATTTTTTTATCCCATCAAAATACTGTTTTCAAATATTTAAGTACTAATAAATGAGCTATAGCAAGCGAGACGTTTGAAAAAGCTGCCTAACCAAACCTTATATAACACTTTCACAAATCAAAACCAGTTTGACTGGAGTAATTATGAACCATCACTGTGAAATTGCTCTGAATAGCATTAAATTACGTGCCCGTTTTAATAACTCAGGTGAAACCGGACTAAACTAGTCTAAAATACGCTAAACGTCTAAAACTTAAATTCAAAAATAAATCATTCAAACTATTCACAAAATACTATTAATTATACAGAAAAATCTTATAAACACAAGCCTTACAGCATATAAAATTGCAAAATACCTAATTATGTCTCAACTTGTGATAGTAAACCTTAAAACATGCAAATATTTACGAGATTCTAATTGAATTTAATTATGTATAAGAATTTAATTGTAAACATGTCCATTTAAAGAATTCAGAGATAAACTTTTAACGTTCCAGAATTAAAAAAACTGCAAATTAAAATTATTAAAAAGATAAGCTCAAAGAAAGTCGATAATTAAAATAATATGTATTTGTCATTGTAACATTAAAACTAATAATAATAAGCTCAGAATCCATACATTTAGATATTTTGCTCCTAAAAATGATAATAAACTTCTTAACTGAAAGTATTAGCAAAATATGGAAATATATCAATTAGCTCAGTCTTAAATATCACATTTTAAATTAGAGGCGGCAGATTCTTAACCCGTGCTAGGTGGGAGTGAGTTTTTGACCTGCTTAAGGCATTAGGGGTGGTTTTCGTTTGCATATTGGTCAACGTGTTTTGTCTCTGCATGTTGACTTTATTAGCACTGAGGGGCGCGCGGGGAGTGGCAAAACCATCATTGTTTAGCTTCAATGCTGATCTAGTCAACCTTGTTGGCGTGTACATAAGGTTGCTTTTAGGAGTATCAGCTATTTCTTTTATGTGCTGAATGTTTTCTTTCCCTGTTTTAGGTGTCATAGGGCCTTGCGACTTCGGGGTTTTTTTTGACGGTGTGTTCCTTTCTTCTATGGTGTGGCAGACGATAGTGGGTATTTGCGTGGATACAGGAGGTCTTTGGCCTGTGGCCAACGAGCTGCGGCTTATCTGGTATTCATTTATGTTGTCCTGAAAGAAATATTACTGTTAGATGAATAAAAATTCAGTTTTGTAGGACTCGTTAGTTGCTAAACATTTTCTCCAGGTACTAAGTAAATTCTCAATTAAACGTTTATGAAATCATGAGACAATAACAATTTTAAAACTTCGGCTGATATATAAAATGGTGTGTAAAAATGTAAGATAATATTGTGTATCAACCCCCGTCCCCCATCAATGACAGGATCGAAAATAGACCAATGGCTTTTTAACTTCTAACCTAGAAAAAATGTATAGCCATACTAACCAATGTTATAAGCATCTTGATGGGATTTTTGTTTTGGTTATTCGATTGACTATAAAGCTCTTCCACCTTCCTAATTGCCAACTGCAAAAAACACAATTAAAAGCCCCCAATAAAGTTTTAAAAAAAACATAACTATGTGTTTTTAGGGTTCCGTACCCAAAGGGCAAATCGGAGCCCTATTAATGTCACTCCGCTGTCCCTCTGTCTGTCTGTCTGTCTGTCCGTATGTCACGGGTGTCTAGCTCTTAGACGGAATGAGATAGAAACGTGAACTTTTTATATGGTTGTGTAAAATGTTGACCCAGAACCGAATTTTGAATTTAAAATGTAATTAAATTATTTTTCAGGGGTAGCCTCATACATGAAAATGGAGCCGGCTTTTTTCATCATGTGCTTTGTTATTGTCTAGAGCTTATTATGTAGAGTATAAAAATATGTTTATTTGTATTAGAATTAGCGGAATCTTAAGATTAGACGGCTAATCCTAAGTTTATCAACAAACCTAACATTAGTCATAACATATATTATAAGATAGATAACAAGGTATTCGATTCTTTGGCTTCTGACGAACATACTTGAATAGACCTAAAAATTTCTAAAATACTGAGAATCACTCCTTTCAATTTATAAATAAACGCCGCGGGCAATCTGTTAAATCTATGGTTTTAGTATAGATTAAAATAGTATTTCAGCATAAATAAATGAATAAATAAAATCTTTAAGGTAACAAACAAACCAACATTCAAATTTATATAAGTGAGATGGGACAAGATACTAACTAACCTTGAAGTCAGTGTAAGTGGTGAGCAAGGTGGTCTCCATGAGTGGGTCCTTTGGGCGAGTGTTGTCCTGCGAACCGGACGTGCTGGACCGAGTCGCATTCATGCTACGACGACCACCGCTGCGGCGCTTTCCGTGAGACTGAGAAAGATATACAACATACATATACCCTCGTCTGTCTCTCAGAGGAGTATGCAGACTACAGATTTCCATCTGCTGTGATCCTGACGCACCTCTTTCGCTTCTTACACAACCATCAATCCAGTTATACAAGCTCTTCTATTCAGGGTTTAATCATCTACCATTTCCTTATCAATAAATGCTATATGAAAAAACCGGCCAAGTGCGAGTCAGACTCGCGTGTCTAGGGTTCCGTATTGTGGATGATAAATTTTTTTTTTCGTGTTTTTTATTAAATATTTTTTTTACTTTTTTCATATTTCTCATTTGTGCTCAACTTTTTTTAATCGCTATAGTTTTCCTGTAATTGGCCAGTTATGATCTATAATCGTAATTTTTTTCATAATTTTTCGGTGTACCAGTTTCGGAGATAAAAAAGGGGGGGGGGGGGGACATACATATCTTTGCGGTTTTTCAAAGATTTCTCGAAACAGTAAATAGAGTAAAAGGATATATTTTTAGAATCAATTTTTGGGCAAATTAATGTTATTTTTGTACCAAAATGTACCAAATCTTTATCTATAACGGTGCTAAAGTTATGAGGCTGTGACATACGGACGGAAAGACGGACAACGGAGTCTCATAATAAAGATTCCTTTTGTACCTTTTAGGTACTACGGAACCCTAAAAAGGTACAACATGTATTTTTTACAGAATTTAGACAGTGGAAGAGCATGAATATAATATTGAGGTCGTACATTTTCTATACCTTCCTAAAGCAGGAGTCGGCAACCGGCGTGCTTTACCGGACATGCAGATATTCCTAATAATAACAATCAGGCGTAGGGATGTGACGACCCCATCGCCCTCTGGTACGTCCGGTACGTCCAGTGCAATCAGTTACCGCAGGGCGGCTTGTGGCGAGCCGTTGGTGCGTGGCGACCCCACGCACCCTACCTCCGGGGGAAAAAAGGCACACATGCACTTACACATAACCACAGCAACACACCCTCTGCCTCTCACGACATATTATAGTGCGTCACATTTATAAAATGTGCACGGGTCGCACTGAGAATACTGGGAGTATGTGCACGGGTCGCACTGAGAATACTGGGAGTATGTGCACGGGTCGCACTGATAATACTGGGAGTATGTGCACGGGTCGCACTGAGAATACTGGGGGTATGTGCACGGGACGCACTGATAATACTGGGAGTATTTGCACGGGTCGCACTGAGAATACTGGGAGTATGTGCACGGGTCGCACTGATAATACTGGGAGTATGTGCACGGGTCGCACTGATAATACTGGGAGTATGTGCACGGGTCGCACTGAGAATGCTGGGAGTATGTTCACGGGTCGTACTGAGAATACTGGGAGTATGTTCACGGGTCGTACTGAGAATACTGGGAGTATGTGCACGGGTCGCACTGATAATACTGGGAGTATGTGCACGGGTCGCACTGAGAATGCTGGGAGTATGTGCACGGGTCGCACTGAGAATGCTGGGAGTATGTGCACGGGTCGCACTGAGAATACTGGGAGTATGTTCACGGGTCGTACTGAGAATACTGGGAGTATGTGCACGGGTCGCACTGATAATACTGGTAGTATGCACCCCTTACTGCCTCAGCAGCCTTCAGCCCAGATGAATTTGCAATGGCGGTGCTGTGCTTGTTGCGATTACGACAACGACGACTCATCTTGTTTTTAACAAGAGTAAAACCATCAATGTCAGTGATCACACTTGGCGAGGATCGAACAGGATCCGTGGCGGCGTTACGGATCGGAGTCAGCCCTATCTGATTAGAGTAAGGAGGCACCGGCTGCTGCGGCGGCTGATGTTTGCAATAAGGATTACGGCGGGGATAATAATTAATGATTCTGTTTTACTTGCAATAACAATCGAGTTTTGTTTATGGCATGATAAATACCATGCCATATAAAGTAGAGTGATTAAACCTTGTCAAATAAATACTACACAGGACTTTCACTTTCGGTTTTTAATCGAGAAATTTAAACACATTAATGCCAATTCTGAAAGCTTTAATTTTAGTTTTAGTGCTGTCAAAACTTTTATATTTCCAAAGTCATTTAGCTTCTGTTCTTAACAGTTAAGAACTATTTTGCAATAAAGAAAATTTTGTTTTGACAACGCTAAAACTAAAATTAAAGCCTTTAGAATCGGCTTTATTCTTAGACTGTTTTAAAATCGCACGAATCTGCCTTCGCAATTATTCCGCACGCGTCAGAATCGCCGTCTGAGAGAAACTATCCCTAAAGATGTGCAATGACACTTGGTTTGTTCGAAATAAATTCCGCTAACTTTCATTGCGCTTTCACGCGCTCAGATTGGCTACGCCAACACCTCGCAGTAATAGAAATAGAGTGTAGCCGCTGGCTACAGAAATGCAGAGATGATGAGATTTGAGGATATGACACGGGAGAAGAAAAGATTGTGGGAAACAAGGTGGGTGCACTGACCTGGTTGGTATGTTTCGATGGGCTGGCAAATCCGCCGTGTTTCGTCTCCTCTCGTTGGGCTGATTGAGTTGGCGGTGATGAGCAGTGATGAGCTGGATGTCTTGGATTAATACACAGCACTGATATATAACACAGGATACGCGAGATTGTTTGTATCGGCGGCGCGAATGTGTACACATGTGTCGTTCTCTAGACGATTCGGACGGAACAGACCGGCCGCGCGAGCGCAGACGTGCGCCTGCGGAGGCGTCTCGAGCCGAAGAGAGTGAGTGAACCGCGGGTTGGCAGCACGCGAGTCTATTGTGTCGCCAGGTGGCGCCAGCGCAGCGCCGCGATATTAGTCATGCACATGTCATGTTCGAACGTCACGCTGGTAACGTAGTGTAGCGTGAACATCCTGGGGGGGCCGGGGCTGCGGCTCCTCTTGAGCTGAGTCCAACGGCAGCCTGGCTATCTTGAACACAGGTCGTCGCAGATTTCCATAAGCTGTGTCCAGATCCACAACTTGGATCACTCCATCCTTGCCAGGCATTGTGCGGAGAATTCTCCCCAACTTCCATTGGAGCGGAGGCAGGTCATCCTCTTTGATGAGGACCAGTTCACCCACTTGAGGAGGGGAAGAAGGGGAGAGCCATTTGGAGCGGGTTTGCAGGGTATGGAGGTAGGATCTGGACCAGAGAGTCCAAAAGCGCTGAGAGAGCGCTTGAATGAGTTGAAACCGTTTAAGAGCAGATATGGGTCTGTCGTCAAAAGACTGCTCAGGTAGAGCGGTGAGCGGACGACCAATAATGAAATGTCCGGCCGTGAGAGGTTCAAAGTCCGTAGAGTCGGATGAAATCGGGCAGAGGGGTCTTGAGTTGAGTATTATTTCGTGCAGAGCGCCGAACCAAGTTATGTGCTGATTCGCGAGCTTGTGAGTGATTGCATCATTGTTTGTGCCGCAGTCTGAGCGAATGAGAATTGGAGTACCGCGACGTGAGATAAAACCTAACAGGGCTCGTGCTGAGTGAAATTGAGTGTGATTGAGTGAATGTACGTCTGCTATTTCAAGTGATACGGTTGGCAACAAAATTGGTGTGTTAGTGACGTTCACTACACGTTGTGCGGAGTTACAATAATTCTCTGTTGGAGTTGAAGTCATTGAGTGAAAATGAACTGAGTGTGTATGTGATGAGTGTGTGTGTGATGAGTGTGCTGAGTGCGTTGAGTGCTGGTTTCATTGAGTGAAAATGAGCTGAATGTGTATGTGATGAGTGAATGTGTGAGTGAAAATGAGCTGAGTGTGTATGTGATGAGTGAATGTGTGAGTGAAAATGAGCTGAGTGTGTATGTGATGAGTGAATGTGTGAGTGAAAATGAGCTGAGTGTGTATGTGCTGATTGAATGTGTGATGAGTGTGACTATATGTGAAAATGAGTTATTAAAACTTGAGCGCTACCAACTCCAACGTGCGGATAGCTTGTAACTTGCGCGGGCCGAAAAAACAAAGGCTATGTTCAAACGGAACACGGAAAATAAACACGACAGAGAGAAAAAAAAAATAATTTTTTTTTTTTTTTAAAAACAACCTGTATATGAGCTGATACACCAACTTGGAACACCCTATATGTGTACCACAAACAACAAGAGCAGAGATGAGTTGAAAAAACAAAATGTTTACTATATTTGTGCTATATATATATACCCGGGTAAAAAAAGCAGACAATAACACAAATAAACGGTCCGGCAATATATTACTGTAACACAAGATATCAAAAAGGGCTGATGACCTTGTTCACTCCTATGTTATTATGTTACTTCCCGCTTACACGAATCAAATGCTATTCTATTTATAGAATAAAATACCTATCTACTGCCTCGAACTCATAAACAACAAAGAATGCGTTTACCTAGCCGAAATCGGATCTAAATGAGCGGACAATCCAATGATGCAGATCAAGCTTTGGTAACGTAATAATACGTAACCGTATAACGTGTGTACTTATGTACTCAACACACGTAACTTACGTATATATGTGACGTATATAAGTGCACGAAATAAAGCAAATTTATACTTGCACCGAAAAAATATATCTCGCAAAATCTCGTAAAATTTGGGTTTAATAAAGAAGTATAGTGGACTGTAATAAACAATTGGGCTGAATGAATATAGTTATATTATCTGAGCTGAATTATAATAACAAACTGAGTTTATTCTGTAAAGGGGCGGGGGGGGGGGCCGGTTCTATACCGATAAATGGAATTTTCTAGGCGGCGGTTCTAATTACCTACCCGCAATAGGTATTCGAGACCACAAAATATTTTTTGCCGGGAAAGGGGGCAAAATATGTAACCGGGTGAAAATGGACTGTAGTAAATCGACGGGGGCTGGTTCAAACAAAGTTACGGGCCGGCGGGGGATAGGCGGGGGGTGATATAAACCAAAAATTTTCTTGGATTGAAAATGGACTGTAATCGCGGGGGCTGGTTCAGTAACGGTTCGAAGGGCCAAAAAATGTAGCCGCTGGCTACAGAAATGCAGAGATGATGAGATTTGAGGATATGACACGGGAGAAGAAAAGATTGTGGGAAACAAGGTGGGTGCACTGACCTGGTTGGTATGTTTCGATGGGCTGGCAAATCCGCCGTGTTTCGTCTCCTCTCGTTGGGCTGATTGAGTTGGCGGTGATGAGCAGTGATGAGCTGGATGTCTTGGATTAATACACAGCACTGATATATAACACAGGATACGCGAGATTGTTTGTATCGGCGGCGCGAATGTGTACACATGTGTCGTTCTCTAGACGATTCGGACGGAACAGCCCGGCCGCGCGAGCGCAGACGTGCGCCTGCGGAGGCGTCTCGAGCCGAAGAGAGTGAGTGAACCGCGGGTTGGCAGCACGCGAGTCTATTGTGTCGCCAGGTGGCGCCAGCGCAGCGCCGCGATATTAGTCATGCACATGTCATGTTCGAACGTCACGCTGGTAACGTAGTGTAGCGTGAACATAGAGAATCCTTAATAGTGAGAGTGAACTAAGTATGGTCAAGTATATGCAAAAACACTGATTAGTTGGCGATATCGAATTGTACGGCATTTCTCTTATCAGGAGCCTTATTTTTGAATCGTTCGTTTTCAATTTACGTACGAAAATATATACCTGTCTCATCTTGCAAATGACAAGTTCTGATGTGCTACGTGAGATGGGTATACACTTTCGCACGTGAATTGAAAACGAACGATTCAAAAATACGGCTCCTGGGCTAGGTGTTTTTCTTGTTAACTCACCGTACGCTTATGCTTTAGAATGTTGCCATTTACGGTGACTTTAGGAGTTTTCTTGTTGTTATCACATTCGTAGTCCAGCTTCCTCTTTATGTTAGAAGCACCGCTCTCCCCTACCACCCGCACCGCCAGCCGCCCGCTGACACGCCTGTGGAAACGTAAAATTGAGTTTTATTTCAAAAACAATAAAAGTAACTTTCTATTGATTTACAATACTTAGTTACGTAACTACAGAATGAAGGCATAAAAATATGTTTAAAACCACCATGCAGCGCATGCACATTTTGGCAGGATTTTGTCAGTTTTCGCTATTCAAGAAGTGCTTGCAAATTCTAGCCTTGGTCATGAGATGAACAACTAAAACGACCAATAAAACTATTACTACGCAGGACTCAATTCCCTAAAACTACTTGCCGTTCGCAGAGACTTCGTTCATTTCAGAAGCGAGCACTGCAGGGAAGGAATGTAAAGTATTTAATTTCATAATCATAACGACATTACATTTTAAGTAAATAAAACTATTGGCAAGCATATTTTAGTTAATTTCGGAAGCAGGTAATAGATATTATGCTGCTGTTTTAACAGCCGGATTGTGAAAAACCCGCCTTTTTCTAATTAACCTAAACAGAACACTTACGTTCAAAATTTGCTCAATAGTTATTTAACAAAACCTTACTACCTGTGTCATGTAAACTAGGCTGTCATCGAAAATTTTCCATTGGTTTTTTCCATTTCCTTTAAATTTCTAATTTATAGGAACCAATGGAAACTTTGCGATGGCAGCATACACAATACATAGGTAATTGTTGAATAACTATTGAGCAAATTTTGAATTTAAGTGTTCTGTTTCGTATATTAGAAAAAGGCGGGTTTTTCACAATCCAGCGGCTAACCGGCTCTTAAAGGGGCCGACTTCGTTTAAATATAAAAAGGAAAATATAGAAGCTTGTTATAGAATTAAATGGGACTTGAGGATAATTAATGATTTATATAAAAACGGCTCACCTCAATACGTGTTATGATTTATAATTTATTTATCAAAAATATTGCACAGCATTACAGAAATATCCAATTCGCTGTACAATTAAAAAGGTAACAATAATTAATAATAATAATATGCATAGCACATTTACAGAAACATAAAAAAACAACAAAAAGTAGGTAACCAAGATAAAAATATTTTTTTAGTCTAAAGCTTAGTATCTAAGGACATCGTCATTGAGGCTTCACTATCACAGAATTTAAGCATTCCCGCACCACAGCCGACCAGTTTCAGCAGATTTAGACTACCTTCATCTGGGCGAGTGAAGACGTTTACGCGACGACGTTACGCCTCACACTTTAAATCTGCTGAAACTGGTCGGCTATCCCGATCATAACACGTATTGAGGTGAGCCGTTTTTATATAAATCATAGAAGCTTGTGTTTGTTTAAAATATTAGAATATAATTAATTGTAAAAGGTTGTATACCTCTTAATGGTGCTAATAGCAGACCGTTTGAGCGCCGAGTGGCTGTTGATGACGGAGACGGCTTTAGTTGCGCTACCGGTGACTAGCTGCCTCTTCGATGGCCTGCAAGTGAAACGTCCTATATTATTTTTTTATTTAGTTTTTTTTGTTTATTTTACTCATAGGAAAATTAACAGACAAATAGGTACAGTAAAGATGTAGAATAAATAACAAAATGCCGATAAAAAATCTTTACCTAATGGATAACAAAATTAAATAAAAGTGAGCCGTAGTAGTAAGTTTGACTTACAGTTTTAGCTTACAAATAATACATATGATATAAAATTTTAGTTTAATTAGAAATAAACAAATGAAATTTTATCTACTCATTTTTAAAGTGTAAAAGTGTTAAAGCTCTTTTGACTGATGATGTGCTTGAACAAAACAAATCTATGTCAAGCGAAATATTATTGAAAAGAGAACTCGCTCTTGATATGATGATGCATTCTGTACCTACATATCTAGTATTGCATGAACATACGTATAGAACTTCAGGGTGTCTTATAGTCCTTTTATAAACCTGAGGTTCTACTGATCCATTGGCGATTCTCATAAGGTAGCAGATGTCTGAGATATCGCGTCTTTTAGATAAGGGAAGAAAATGATATCGTGTGCAGCGATGTTCATAGTCAATAGAAAATTGATGGGCCTTGTAATCAAGGAACCTCAGGAATTTTACCTGAATACCCTCAATACGTGATCTATATTTTTCATATTGCGGATTCCATACCTAAAACGCGTATTCCAGATGACTCCGAACAAAGGCACAGTACAGTATTTTTATGGATTTTAAATTATTGAAGTTTACCTGACGTCCTCATAACAAACCCTAACGCTTTTGAGGCTTTTATGTTGACAATTACTAGACTTTGGATTATTTGCACTATCAAAGAGGTAACATACAAATATGCACGAAAAAACGAACAAATATGCACTAAATATGCGTATCAAAAACTGCGTTTTAGATACATTTTCCATTCTCCAATTCAACATATACATCATAAACTATACAATTTTCTGTACCTTATATAAAAAGTCATTATTGGTAATATATTTTTTTTAATTTTTATGACTGTTATGTTACACTTTTCTAAATGTTAAATATGGAGGGCAAAAGGTTTTCAGCCTGTCCCTTTGCATAGAAAGAAAACATCAAAATTGCAACAAGGCGAAGTTTGACGCGGTTGTCACCGTTATGTGTGTCTTTCTGGTGCTGTGTATATGTAATGCCGAATACCAAGTGCACAAAATTTTGGCAACTCTTTGACTAACCAGTCACTTGAACTTCGAGTGCGCTGTAGGATAAACGTAACTAAAGGAGGCACTAGGGACTTTATTTTTACAATGTACTGTATCAGTATGTATTAGAGATGTGCCGACTATGGCTTCGGCCGATTAGCCGATTAGTCGATTGAAAAAAGGCCGACTAGTCGGCTAAGCCGATCATTCCTTTCGGATTATTATTCTGGTATGTAAAAATAATTCGGGTATATAAAAAATATGTGACGTAATAAGTTCTTAATTCAGTGTAGTAGAAAGTAGTGTTTAAATTTTTTTAAATTAAATGTATAGTCTTCTTGATTACAATTATTTACCATCAAAGAAAGTGTTCCTGTTCCTAGATTATTTTACAAACTGTAAGGCTGATTCTAACTAAAATAAAAATTAATAACAATAAAGATTACGATTTCATAAACATACCTGTTCATAGAAACATAAAACATACCTGTTCTTTTCGGCAGTATTAGCCAGCCCAGCCGCGGTTCGGTTGCGCTTGCCGAGAGGCGAGGTGGCCAGGCTGCGGAAGAGAGCCGTGTTGGGAGTCAGAGCTTGCTTTCGAGCTGACAGTTTATTATGACGTTCCTGGGAAACGAAATGGAAGGACTTATGAAAACGAAAGGACTTATGACTTTCAAGTCCTCAAGATGTGCAGGTACAATGGCAAAGTAGAGTAAATGGCAGATACAGATCGTTCACAATTCATTTACCTCTAACAGCTGTACTTATGTATGTATTGTGTATGTTACAATTGCAGTTTCCATTGGTTTCTGTAAACTAGAATTTCAAAAATTTTGCATTGAAAACATGATGGCAACATACACAATACATAGGTAATAAGGTTTTGTTGAATAACTATTGAGTGAATTTTGAATTTAAATGTTCTGTTTCGATTAATTAGAAAAAGGCGAGTATTTCACAACCCGGCTGCGAAACCGCTCTCAAGCCGCTTTGACGAACGCGAAGTGCTCATACAATGCGGCGTGTTTATTTTAACCGAATCGAAATATATGGTCACTCTATACTACATCTATGTGTGTATAAGCGGAACAGAGCTATGAATGCATAGGATGCAATACCCTACTATTTTAATCTTGTTATTAAGCTTCGGCCTCTACCACTTGGCCACAGAGTGGTCATATGAAAAAGCTAGCTTTATCTGAATGCGTCTATACCATCCATCCATCAGCCCGTATTCGTCCACTGCTGGACATAGGCCTCCACCATAAATCTCTATACGATTGTTGGTAAGTACGTACGTATACAAAACTTCGCCATAAGGTTCATTTTCGGTCTTCGTAAGTTTGACCACATTTCTGATTTTAGGTTACAACTTCAGTGGCTCCCAATTCGCCTTCGGCGTGACGCCCACATTCTCTCTCTTCTTTATTCTGTACTGTTCAATCCTTCAACTCCATCATATCTTAAAGATTGCTTTAAATTCCTGCACTCTACCCATGACCGTACTCTACGGTCCTCCGAAAATTTGCGTTTGGCAATTCCATCTCACACTACAATTTTTTATGGAAATTCTTTTGCTGTTAAAGCTGTCACATTGTGGAATAACTTGCCTATCGCTATTAAACGTGCTCCCTCGTTGCCTGTTTTCAAAAGATTACTTAAAAATCATTTTCTTTCTTTGTAAATGTTAGTTAAATCCCTACTTCTGCCACTAATATTTATTTACTTTTGGTTTACGTATTATAGTATTTATTTTTGTTATATATTAGTGTATATATTTATCGTATTATATGTATTTGTATGTACAATGTTATACTTGTGTATTTATTTTAGGTATTTTGCTATCCATTTGATTATTATTATTTATTTTGTGCACCACCTTCGCGTTATTTTTTTCCAACGATTAATTTCCACCCAAAGGTTGTCTGGAAGAAATCGCTATAAGTGATAAGGCCGCCATTTGTTACCTTCTCTCATAAGTTTGTTCTTTTACCTTATTTTATTAACTTTGGTGTACAATAAAGAGTATTTGTCTTGTCTTGTCTTGTCTTGTCTTGTATACAGAGTAGGAAAGTAGTCCATATTTACCTTAAACTGCTTCTTCCATTTATTTGATCTTTCTTGGGACCGTGTCAAACGAATTGGCTCCTTGTTGTTGGTTCGATATTCAGTACTAAATTGCAATAAGATCAGGCAGCGTTTGACAATTGTATCCTATTCCTAATTGGACTGGATGAAATTTAATTTGAGCTGGTAGCCAATACAACTGTCAAACGCTGCCTGATTGTTATCACATAGTAACTTGTAATTCCTCTACCAGCGTCGAAGACTTTCATGCGTTCGGTTGGCACAAGCTACTTTACTCACGGTCTTTCTAGCCTGCCATTCGTCTTGAATGTACTGCAACAATGGTTTGCCGTCGATGGTGAAGGTGTTACCAGTTTTGGCTTCATACGTGGTGACCAATTCCCTTAGCTGTGCTTCTATCTTTGGCAACTGAAACAAGTATATAAAAACGGTCAAGTGCGAGCAGAATTCATGTGGAAAGGATTCTGTACTATACGTAAAAACATATTTTACATCATTAGTTTTAAAAGCATAATAATACAATATAAGATCATATTTTTATACCACCAAAAAAAAAATGTCTGTACCATTTTTCCACTAGTATTTGCATAATTTTCTATTAGCATGATTTGTTTCATAATTTATATTCATTAGTTTTGGAGATAAAGGGGGAAAACATTTCTTATTTTTTTTCGTTGTTCAAAGATATCAGAGCTCGTTAATAACTACATTTAGAAAACCATGTAGTATTTTGGAAAAAAAAAAATTTTGTTTATGCAAACAAATGTTTTTTGTACCAAATTTCAAGTCATCATTTTCAGTCATGCCATCAACCATCACCCATCGGTTTTTCCTGGGGATCTCTATATTATATCAATATCCACCAACTCTTTTCGTACTTACTAAAGCTTAATCAGCCCCATAGTTTTAATAATATAGTAAATCAAATCCCGCTGCCCGCTGGACTGACGATCTGAAGGACGTTGCGGGTGGCGGCTGATGAGAATGACTGAGGACCGCCAAGAGTGGCGTAATATGGGGGAGACATATGTCCAGCAGGGGACGAATACGGGCTGCTGGATGGATGGATGAAATCAAAACACGAAAACCGTATAACGCAATAGAGCTGATGTTATATGAATTTTATGTATAAATTATATAATATAAAAATAAAATAAGCCGAACAATAGTTCGAAATATATCTCTCTAAATGTTTTTTTTAAATATATATAAATATAAATGTGTAAATAATAATAAATATTTATAAAACCTAAATATATATAAATATTATAATCTTATGTATAAATTCTAATTCTAATTTCCGAATTATCTTTGAGCATATGAATAGTCCCAGATGCTTTTACGACCAACGACGAAGAAGAGAGATGTGCGGGGGGGCTACACAGTGAAGAGTTTGCAACTAAGGCCCACTTGCAGCATGATCGAGAAAAAAATCCTTAACCCTCGTTGCAATAGAACTAATGAAATGTCTGGTTAGTTAACTCTTCCCTTGGGTTAGTTAACCCGAGGGTTAAGGATTGTTTTTCGATCATGCTGCAAGTGGGCTTTAGCTAGTCTGCTGTGACTCGAACAGGTAACCCTGTGTAGATTAAATTCGTAACATTTACCTTTATAGGAACATGGTATACAGTACTTACATTAGTAGCAATAGCCTTGCGTTCCTTCTCCTCCTTGAGAAACTGTCCGCCGCGGTTTTTGTACCGACTTGGCTCCGTGACGCGAGCTTCCAACTCGTTAATCTTCATCCAGAGGTTCTTGCACATGGCTACCATTTCTAACATTTTTCTTTATAGGAACATAATATTACTTACATTAGTAGCAATAGCCTTGCGTTCCTTCTCCTCCTTGAGCAACTGTCCCCCGCGGTTGTTGTACCGATCGGGATCATTCGCGCGAGCTTCCAACTCGTTCATTTTCGTCCACAGGTTTTTGCGCATGGCTACCATTTCGAAGATTTGCCTGGGAGGTATAACAAATTATTTATATGATGCAGATTAAGAGTATTGTTTATCAGGATTTGCATTAAGCTAATGAGGTTTCTGACAATATGGAGAAAGATAGGATAATTTGGTGTAAGTAAGCTGTCTTAACACGCCCATGGCGCCCAAAGTAATGTTGTATGTTAACTAGAGTAATCGCCGCTAAAGAAGTCTACTGTCAAAGAACTTATCGACGCGAAAAAAAATCACTCTACGTAGTTTTCTAGCAATGAACTTCATATACAACGTGTAACTGAAAGGTGTAACCACATTTGAAGAGCTTATTCAGTCAATGGTATAGAACAAGTTTTACTATGGAGCCAACCTTGAAATCTCAAAAATAAATCTGTCCTTCCATACATTTCGGCCGAGCGGCATTGCATTTTTCTATGAAACAGTCGATTTTTTTTCAATATACAGGTTTTGTTCCATAGTAAAAGTTGTTCTATACCATTGACTGAATAAGCTCTTCAAATATGGTTACACCTTTCTGTTACACGTCGTATATAAATCCGTAAGTCAGCTTAAAATTTTGCCAAGAGATTAAATGGCACATATGGCATACAATTTTAACAGCTCTACCACGATATGTTAGTTTTATTACTTTTATTTAAGGTTAAACGTCAATCGCTTAGCGCAAAGTGCATAACTTAACTTTGTTTTTATTGCTTACGAGTAAAAAATTTAAAAACGGAGAAAATTTTGAAGTCATTGTGGTTTTCGTAACTAAAATGATGCGCCAAGTGCTCTTCTCATTCGAAAATGGGTTAAAAAGTTTAAAAAGACCGCTTTAGCACATTTTAATCCATTTTTGAACGGAGCACTTACTTAAAGTTACGCAAACCACAATGACTTCAAAATTTTCTCCGTTCCTTTTTCGCTGGATCACCGTCTTTAGGGTAGGTATTTGTAAAATGTTAACACACAGAACGCTCGGTCTCCTCCGAGAAAACCTCTATGGTGTCTAAATTCCCAGAAGCCAGGCTACCGATTGACATAGTCCCTGCGCCCCCAGATTCGTTGCGTTCACGCAGGAAGCAAAACAAATGTAAACTTTCTTTTGAGACACCCTGTATTTTGGCAAATTATGTATTTCTATTAATGAATTAATGAAAATACAAGTATAGCGATATTACCGTCATGGTTTTGTTTAATTTCAATTTTTTTTTTTTGCTGATGTGCATCTATGAAGTCCGTTTAAAATTCTTATTGACCGCTTTTGGTTACCAATGTTACAAAACAAAACGAATACAAATAATCAAGTCTAAAATTTAAAAAAAAATTAATACGTTCATAGAATAGAATAGAAAAAACTTTATTGATGTCACACAATTAAAATACAATATCATCAATAACAAACAAAACAGAAGTGAAACCCAAAAGGCCTCCACTCAGAGAGCCTACCACGACGCTGGTCTTCCATGGACACCTCGCAGGGTAACATTATTTAGCTCAAAACACGCTATATAGATCTTGTTTTCTATCTAGACAGAGTACTCACTTATGGTCATTGTAGAACTTGGTAATCTTGTCCAGGTACAACTCGTGAAGGGTGAGAGTGTCTTCAGAGAAGAAGTCAGTGTAATAGTGGACGAACTCCTCCTCCCTTTCCTTGTCGCTGTACATACACGCGTCCCACATCAGCTTGATCTTTGTGCGGACGTTCGCCACAAATACCTGGGGACATGCGACGTTCATTCACAACAAAACAAATACACACTTATATTCAACACTGTTTCCCTGAGGGGTAGGCAAAGACTACATTTTTTCATCTGCTATGATCCTGATAAACCTCATTCGCCTCTGCTACATCTATAAATCTAGTCAAACGAACTTTTATTCCAGGTGCCCTGAGACAAAAGCTGTAATTTAATTTTTAAAAACTAATAAATTTAAGAGGCTATGCGAATTACATTTTTGTCACTGTCACTCCAAGCGAAAAATCGCGCAGTGCGAGAGAGACGGATTCAGGGCGAAAGCAAAAAATGTTAGTTTTATAATTTTTATAAAAAAACTAAAATAGCTAGCAAAATTTCAAATATCAAGATATTGTTGAAACACACCTAATAAAATATGTTTGAGTTCTGCATATGGTTTCTATTTGTCAAACGAGAAGAAAAAGTGTGTTTGAAGACCTCATTTCAACAATTATTTCTATCGAGGAAAATTTATCCAAACAGGTTTTCCAATTTCAAAACCCTAGATTATATAGTCAAGATGCATATACCAGAAACTGATTCTAATTTTCCGTGTATTTCATGAAATACACAGAAAAGAAACACCCATATTTTTTTCGCATATCGCCTTAAGCGGGGCGTCAAATCATCAACAGGCTAGTAATATATACTTTTTTTATACTAGGCCTTTTGCCCTTGTCCCTAGAAAACTGCCCATCCTCAGAGAACAAACTATAGCCTAGTGAAGACTCTAACCATAACAACACAGAAATAATTTCCATAATCGGTGCAGTTATTCCAGATATTAACCGCACAAACGTAATTATAGATTGTGTCCCTAGGGAAAAGCCCGTCCCCAGGGAACAAATTATAGCCTAAGTCCAAGTAAATAGTCTAACCATTACCACAGTGAAAGAATTTTCTAAATAGTTTCAATAGTTCCAGCGATTACCACAAATTATTACAAATTTAACCTCTTTTAAATATAAGTGTACATGATACATGGTAAATTAGTGGGTTACCTGGATCTTCTGCCGTTTGATCTGATCACAGCGGCGTATCTCCTCTCGGATAGCGGTCTCAGTGTCCATGTGACAACCCTGATGAGACTGCAGGAAGCTCTCGCGGTATATCTGTTCTTCCTCCAGACATTCCCATAGCTTGGTCAGGCGTTCACGAAGTTCTAGCACCTGGGAAAAAAATTCAGTGTCATTAATTTTTCATTTTCACGAAATAAGTCCCTTGTCAAAGGTAAATTTAACTTAAGAGTTGTGTGTGCTCTTGTCGGTGGAGTCTTCTCCATTCACTTTTGCACTCTGCCTTTTCTTTGACTTCTTGATACGACACATTTACTTTCTCTTTCATCTGATCCATGAATGTTCTCCTAGGCTTTTCTCTCTTTTTTGCCCTCCACTTTTCTTTAAATTATGTTTTGATAAAATTGTCGTGCCGTATCAGATGTCCCAACATTTTTCCCCTTCTATTATCTATAGTCTTCATCAAAACTCGCTTTTCGTTTACAATCTGCAGTACCTCTTCATTGCTCTTCTTTTCTATTCAACTTATTCTTTTCATTCTTCGCCAATACTATGTCACGTTTTGTCGTGGTCCACGTTTCACGTCCATATAGAGTCAGGGGTGGCCAACTGGTCGATCGCGATCGACTGTCATAATTGTCTGCTGCTTCATTTAAAATTTCAAGAAGTATGTAATAGGTAGATCGCACAGGGTTTCGTCTGTAAACAGTAGATCTTGGGTCTAATCATGTTGGCTAGCCCTGATATTTATTTAATTATTTAGAGCAATGCGTAGACGTACACTTTTATAAGACGTTGCCGAATATTCCGCGATGTGGGCTTTGGAAAGGTGCCTTTTTTGTTGAAAGTTTTCTTTACCATCCCTGATATAGAGACTGATATGTCTTTTGCACCTGGGGTAATTGGTAATAAAACTTCCTAAGTATCTCTGTTTCACTAGTTCTATTAGTTTTGAATCTAATTTCATTGGGTTATGTTTGGTGGTAGAGCTGATGCTGGGCTCGACTGTGGGGGTACCACCATCTCACTTGGAGGCGCCCTCGAAGTAATTCAGGGGAGAGTAAGAGGACAGCTCACAGGCAAAAACCTAGGAGGCCCACCATGCCTGGGACCGATGGATAGCGGTATATCCATCCCTAATAGCCGGGCCTTATATGGAACAGACTGGTGACGGGCAGCGGCGTCACTGGTGCGAGGGTTCCGGTAGCGTGCTACCAACCCGCCTGCCCAGCATTTCGTGTAGTTTAAATTAAAGTGAATGATAAGCATGAATAAGTGATAGATGACAAACATGTTTATGGTGGCAGCAGTAAGTAGATAAAAAATAACGCCCTCGTGAGCGTTCAGTATGTGCATTAATGTCTGGTGTTTCAGGTATGGTGGAAAAAATCGTCGGTCCAGATGAGAACTTCAGTGGCGGTGTCGGTAGTGCACCTGTCATGTAAGCTGGAGGTCGCAGGTTCGAATCCTGGCCCGAGGAATTTTTTCAAGATATTTTTTGTTCTTGAAATTTGATTCTGATTGTTTTCTAGTTCTAACGCACTCTATATGAGTATTTAAAGCGATGGATTTCACTATAAAACATATGATTTTAGATAACTTGAAGACTTAGGCATACAATTTAAGATACAAAAGCGAATGAATAAGCGGATACATCCTCCTCATTCTGAACTTAGCTTCTAGTCTTCAACACCGTACAAATCGATATCGTACCCTGTTATTGGTCTGCTCAAACTTCTCCTGCAAGTCCTGCCGCAGCTTGGCGAGACGCTCCATATTGAAGTCGGTGACCTTAAAGTCGACGGACAGTGACGTCATCACGATCTGCTCGAACTTGTTCTGAGGCTTCATCTTAAGTTTATCTGGAAGTATGTACAATTTTGTTTTATTGCAAAATTAACAGTTTTAGCCTTTGTCGCCAGAAAAATATAACTATTGTGTCTGTATCGTCGATCTACGCTCAAGCATCCCAAAGGTTAAGAGGCCATTTATTTATTTATCAAAAATATTGCACAGCATTACAGACTAATCCAATTCACTGTACAATTAAAAAGGTAATAATAATTAATAATAATGATTTACATAAAATATTTACAGAAACAATAATAAAATATAATGTTACCATTCGCTTTTCTTTATAAATATTGATATATATAGTGTTTTTTTTTTTTGTAATTAATTATACACATTAATTAATATGGGCAAGATATATTTCGAGTCCTTTTGAACTCGGCATCAGTTGCATTGACAATAATATGACATTATAAATATAAAAGACAACTGTCGAATCTCGAATTTTACTCACCAACACCAAGCGACCAATGCGATCAGCTAGCCTAACATGGCCAGCGTTTAACACCTATTATTAACACCTTTTGACACAATAAAACACCATATTCCATGTGTTTAATGTCAAATTGAGCTGTCAAAAGGTGTTTAGAGGGTGTTAAAAACCGACCATGTTAGGCTAGCAGGTCGTTGAAATCATCAATGATCTGCTCCAGACCACGGGCGCGAACGAGGGATTATCAGAAACTGACAAAATTCTCATGCTGCCGGGCCATCCAAAAACACCCCAATTCTATATGCTCCCAAAAATACATAAGACAAACAACCCAGGCCGACCAATTGTGGCATCGCACGATGCACCAACGGAACGAATCTCAGCATTTGTAGATGACATCCTTCAACCATTAGTTAAAAATCTTCCATCTCACATAAAAGATTCCAACCATTTCCTAGACATCATTCACTCCCTTCAACTGCCTCATCACGAACCACTCCTTCTTGTCACCATAGATGCGATTTCATTGTATACAAATATCCCACATGATGCTGGCCTTACCACTTTACGTATTCACTTAAATAACCGCCCCCCACCTCATCAACCATCCACAGACTTCATTGTTAAATTAGCAGAAATCATCCTCAAAAACAACTACTTCACCTTCCAAAACAAACACTATCACCAAATCAAAGGAACCGCAATGGGAACTAGAATGGCCCCCAGTTACGCAAACTTGTTTTTGGCATCCATAGAAAGCAGTTTCCTTGAATCCGAACGCCTCAAACCTCTGCTCTGGAAAAGATTTATTGATGACATATTCATCATATGGCCACACGGACACGACTCACTGACAGACTTCATCACGAGACTCAACAACCATAGCACATTAAAATTCACTCATATCATTTCACCACACCAAATCACATTTCTGGACGTCGACCTCACTCTCAGCAACGAAAACAAAATCATTACATCTGTCCATTTCAAACCAACGAATAAATCACAATACTTACACTACAACAGCTGCCATCCCGCTCACTTTAAACAATCCATCCCATATGCACTCTCGCTCCGTGGTCGTCGTATATGCAACACCGAAAAAACACTCAACTCCTTTCAAAACAAAATTCACACAGGACTACTAAAACGAAATTACCCAGACAACTTCCTACGAAAACACATTTACCATAGACCGAGATACCATAACAACAACACTAAACACAAAAACTACACAAACCAACTAAAACTTACCACCACATATTTCGATGGTAGTCATAAACTTAAAAGCCTCATCCAAGATAGTCTCCCCATCCTCAACCAAAACGATGAAACGAAAGATTTGCTACCACAGAACCCACCAATCTGCTACAGACAAAATGCTAACATAAAATCCATCCTAAACAAAACAAAAGCTATTCTACAAAACACCAACACCACAAGCACAGGCACAACACCATGTCGGCGGCCACGATGCAAAACCTGCTCTATCATCAACACAAACCCACTCATAAACACTCACCACACACAAAAACCTCTACATGCACAAACAAACACAACATGCAAGACAAGCAACTGCATCTACCTATTAGAATGCCGACATTGCCCGGCTTTCTATGTAGGTGAGACCAAAAACGCACTCCACATACGCATAAACCAACATCGCCACACATGTGACTCTATGAACAACAACACTCTACCAATACCAACCCACACACGCACTCACAATTCGCCTTTCAACCATTGTTTCACAGTTCGCATCATTAAGTCATTTCACCCGGCACTCACAGATATTCAGCTTCGCACGTGGGAATCCTCATTCATCTGGTCGCTTGGTGCCCACTTTGGACCAGGCCTTAACAAACAACACTAAAACACAAAAAAAAAAAAAAAAATTGTCTTTTATATTTATAATGTCATATTATTGTCAATGCAACTGATGCCGAGTCCAAAAGGACTCGAAATATATCTTGCCCATATTAATTAATGTGTATAATTAATTACAAAAAAAAAACACTATATATATCAATATTTACAGAAACATAAACTCAACAAAATTAACCAAGATAAAAATACATATTTTGGTCTAAAGCTTAGAATCTAAGGACATCGTCATTGTGGCTTCACTCTCACAGAATTTCAAGCATTCCCGCACCACATCCGTCATTCTGTCAGAGAAAAGATCACACAGTGGTCCTGATACCAAGAGTGCGTTGAGTTTCATGGGTGCGCGCACTAGTGGGGACTCCCTCCCCGTAGCATGAAGAGGACGTTGCCAAGAGCCTGTGTGAGCGGGCATGGAGATAATTATTTGGCACAAAAAATTGACAGACTTGCGCTACCAGCTCCAGGCAGTCAGATTTTCCACGAAGTAGGCATGCAGTCATATTAGATTGCACTTCCATGGTCTAAAAGGAAGCGAGTGGGAGCTCTCGACTAATCACAGCGTAGAGTTTGGTCTGGAAGATATCGCTAAAAGTGATAAGGCCGCAAATTGTTACCTTCTTTCATAAGTTTGTTCTTTTACCTGATTTATTTATTTTGGTGTACAATAAACAGTATTTGTCTTGTCTTGTCTTGTCTATAGATTTTGGAGAAAATAATGTGAGAAAAGGGTCTTCCTCACGTGCTTATAGCTTGACAGGATTATATGGAGATACGCTGCTGAGATAAGGCCTGCGAACGAGGAGGGGGGGGGGGAAGGCGCGGGCACGAAGGAAGTGGGGAGAAGACACGCGGAGACAGATTCGTGGTTCATATATTCAAACCCACTCACCGTCACCCACAAACTGTGGGCTTATTGCGATCAGCATTCTTCTCGTGTCTAGAGATGCGTCGTTAAATAAATTGACTCGAATGCGTTGCAGGGGTCAATCTTCACTCACCCATGATATCCCTAACTTCCGCTTGAGTGTTCAGGAATTCCTCCACTCTCTTGTCCCTCTCTGCCTGTAGGGTATTTAGGTGCACCTTCAACTTATCCAACTCTTCCTCGGTTGGTAGAGGAACCTAAGTAACAACAATGTACTTTGTTATTTACCATATAAAATGCAATAAACTCAATGCTTTAAGGTTAAACATCAGTCGCTTAGCAAAAACTGCATAACTTAACTTTGTATTTCTTGTTTCGAAGTTAAAAATTGAAAACATTCTGGTATGTGGCAGTTAACACCAATAGTTTAGTATGACTGAGGTTTATAAAGCATGAGTTTGTAATTTAATGCACAATTAGTCAAGATCAGGTCCAAACAAACTTAAAATGCTGTTTTAACTTTGTTTGGACAAGATCATGACCAATTGTGCACAAAATTTCAAACTCTTGGTTTATAAACCTCAATAATACTGAAACACTAAACTTAAAACACTAAATAAGGTCCTGGCCTCCGGGACGTCAGTAACACCTACCAAATTTCAGAACGTTCTGATCAAGGATACAGAGTCATCGTCGGACAAACATTCAAACATGTCACAATTTATTAATGTGGACTGGTAGTTCGCCCCGAACTGTTAACTCGCCATGTACCTCTTACAACCCCATATCTAGGCAACCCCTGGAATTATTTGGCTCATGTTTGAACTTAAAAATAATTTTCCTCTCATTTACCCACCTACCAAATTTCATGACGTTCCGATCAATGATACTAGAGTTATTGCCGGACAAACATTAATACATACTTAAATACATACAAATGCGGGATTGTTCATGTAGACTCAGAACTTCGCTCGCTCGTTCAAAAATAAGAAAGAGAAGTGTGAGGATTGTAACAGATGCAGATATGTAGTCTAGGAGGTAGGCATGAGTATATGCTCATCTAATATCACTTATTTCTATTATGTCAACAAGAGATCATATATCAAGTTTTGTATGATAGTAATGGTAAGAAACGATTACCTCATTCAGCTCCTGTATGGTGACTCCGAGCTTCTCTGTGAGGTCTCGCTGCCATTCAAACAAGCGCTCCATCTTCCTGCGACGCTGCTCTACTTGCTCTCTGTAGCTGTTGGAATAAAGGTCATAAGGATTAAATAAAATACCATGATCACTACCATCACCGGCATCTCCACAACATTGTATCAAATGAGGACAATGACGGTCATAATTTGGGGTCGGTGGATATTTGCTCCGCTGAAATCGTCCCGTTTTCTATTTTTGGGAAAATTAGACCCACTTGCCTCGACCGGGGTAAATTCGTCCCGCAACCCATAAGATACATAACCGTTATGTTCTTGTATTAAAAAGTGAAACAATAGTTAGCCCAGATGTAATTGTTAAACTTACCAATTGTCATACCATCAGTGTATTTTTTGTAAAGAGCGGCGGGCCGCACACCAATGACTTTCCAGAATCTTGACTCAAACAAAGGACTCTGATGCCAATGACAAGTTAATAGTGGGAGCGAGCTGATTTAACACATACTTAAATATTTCATGTTAATAGTCTCTCCCTACTACATGATCATTAAACTTAAAAAAAATAATATTCCTTTTAACTTTTAAGAGTGATAGTACTCTTATATAAAATAAATAGAAATTTAGGTATAAGATCCATTGTCAAGACGAAGGGAACGAATCGACACCCAAAAAGAGGACAAATTTTCACTTACTGAATTTATTTTTTGAAGCGGAATGAATTTACACCAAAAATAAATACTTTTCGGGACGAATTTTCTCGGGACGAATTTCTGGGGAGCGAATAGCCACCGACCCATACTTTGTGACCTCTAGACTTAAAGGTACATACAGATTATTACAGATATTAGAGCATGAAGCCAGGAACAATAATAAAAATGCATGTTAGTTAGGGACCTTGTCAAAAGTGTAAGTGATAGTGAATAAGTGTAGTAATTATCAAAACATGAAGGGAAGGCATGTATCTAGTGTATTGAACATAGAATGTAGTTTGTATATGTCCGGGTATCTGTGAAGGTAGCTGGAAATCACCAGTCTGGCTTGTGTCTGCAAGACCTAGCCTGTGCTGCTTGCTCATCAAAACTGAGACTATAATTATGAGTAACTATATAATATTAGCTTTTTAGGGTTCCGTACCCGGAGAATGCCAAACAGGACCCTATTACCACACTCAGTTCCCGATTTAATTAGCTATAACTCTCACGCGCTTTACTAGATTGTCCATACACGCTTGTGCGTGTGCGCAACACACACACACACCCTCACACAAACGCAGCGAACAAGTGATACTGAGACTTACTGAGTACCGTCTGCACGCGATCGTGCACCTGATTTGCGGGCGATGATAATCTCGCGGGGGGAGGTGAGTGTCGCTTCTTAATGGAGTAATACTTTATAAACCGTTTCTTCCACCCAAAGGTTGTCAGGAAGAGATCACTTTAAGCGATAAGGCCGCCTGTTTGTGCTTACATAATAAGTTAAATTTAAGTATTTATATTTCTGTTTCCTTTTTATGGTGTACAAATAAAGTTGTATTGTTGTTGTTGTCTTTGCTATTTCTAAATTTCCGCACTCCGTGTATCACAGGGGTTCACAGCTTCAGCCATTTTAGGCAGCCAGTTGAAATTTTCACAGAACATGTACACGTGTTACTATGGCCTCTATCTATGGTGGTTGGGGAGGTTTAATATTTTATTGCACACATTAAAAAGAAAAGGGGAAAAGAGGCGCGCGAGCGCGACTTGCATTACCTAGGGGCCTCTGCATAGCTTAATCCGGCCCTGCACTCGTAGCGCGTGTTTAATCGCGCGCGACGCCACTTAGTTGAATCACAAGTGCGAGGAGCGTGACACGATGTTTTTGCGATTAAACATCAACAGTATGTCACGCTCCTCGCACTTGTGATTCAACTAAGCCGCGTCGCGCGCAATTAAACACTATGCTACCGGGCCTGTGGGTCTACCGCGTAATTCTCATTTTCATCAACATCAACTTGAGATTGAAATTTGTCGTGCGTGCGACGACGCCCGCCTAACATGCCATCTCTTTTGCACGCATTGAATTTCGCATGCATTGGCTTGAAGTTGATACAAATGAGAATTACGCGGTAGAGCCCCTGGACAATTGTTCACCCAAACAGTTTGGTTTAGCTACATTAACAGCTATCATTTTTCAAAACCGAATAAAACTAACCCAGAAATTTGCTCCTCTAACTGTGTCTTGTAATCAATGAGCATGACTTCCTCCTTCCAGTCCATGATAGTGATGTCCACCGACAGGGCTCTGCTCAGCTCCTTCGTCTCTTCTTTTAGCTCTGCAAAATAAAACTCAGTCACTTAGTACCCACTTCAGTAAAATAAGTTAAGCTGCAGAAAGTCAAAAATTTTGATTTAACTGTACGTACAAGTATAACACACATAGCTAGTATAGATAAGTATCCGAGATTTAGGCGTAATTCATGACTCAAAACTCTTATTTGATGATCATATCAATAACAGCAAAGCTCAAAAGCGTTAGGATTTGTTATGAGGACGTCAGGTGACTTCAAGAAATTAAAATCCATAAAAATACTGTACTGTGCCTTTGTTCGGAGTCATCTGGAATACGCGTCTCAGGTTTGGAATACGAAATATGAAAAATATTTTCTATTGACAATGATCATCGGATCTGGGTTCGGTTCGTGGCAAATATAAGTAATGCATTGAAGCAATAGGTGGTAGAGCTGATGCCGGGCTCGACTGTGGAGGTATCACCATCTTACTTGGAGACCCCCTCGAAGTAATGTACCTATGACAAGTGTTTTTCAACTGAGATCTGGCCCGAGAATGCTAGAGTGAAGGAATGGAGTCTCTTTCGAAGACCATGCAGGACAACAAAACACCAATAGCAGATCTGCGCCAATGGATCCTGATCTAAGCATAAGTGTTATCTATCAGAATGTTCGAGGATTAAACACGAAACTAAAATTTTGGAGGCAAAATTTACTGCTACTTGCCCTTGCTGAAACGTTTTTAAGTACATCTGTGGAAGACGCTGAACTCTGCTGAAGTCTCTTGAGACATGATTGTCTAACATTCTGAGGCGAAGTACTTCTGGCTGCCCGGCAGGGCTTAACACTAAAAGTTCTGAGAGATGAAGCAAGCATGAGACTTGTTTTTAATTCTACTGTTTTGTGTTCTTTTTTTATTTGTGTTTGTATTGTTAATTTACTTATTATTTTAAAGTTTCTTAATTTGTATAGCGAATGGAACACCTGTATATAATTTTTTATGTAAATAAATAAATTAAGTAAACAAATAAATCTCAGACATCTGTTACCTTACCGTATATGGTTATTATGAGTTTATGACTTGTGATTTTGAGCATCACCAACGGATCCATAGAACGCCCTGAATTATTGTCATTGTTAAACCTAAGGACATCCCGAACTTCTATATGTATATTTGGTGAAATACTAGACATAGACAGAATGCATTCATAAAGTAAAGTAAAAATTATTATACCTTTATTTCGATATGAAGTACAGTTTATACGGCGGTATTCTAACTAAGCTAAGACTTCATATTTGAGAGCCAGATGACTTGTTTACCAGTACCAGGCTCAATTTTGTTTCTTTTTGTTATTAGGTGAAGATTTTTTATCAGCATTTAGCCATTCATTCTTAATTTTTACTCTACCTATTTGTCTGTTAATCTTCCTAAATAAATAGCTAGAAATTACTTAGGGCAATATAGAATGACAAATGAAATTAGAGCGACAAAATAAATTTATGGTGCAGGAATGAAAGGTAAAGCTCGACCAGCGGGTCTACCGCGTAATTCTCATTTTCATCAACATCAACTTGAGGTTGAAATTTGACGTGCGTGCGACGACGCCCGCCTAACATGCCATCTCTTTTGCACGCGTTGAATTTCGCATGCATTTGCTTGAAGTTGATACAAATGAGAATTACGCGGTAGAGCCCCAGGCCACCCTAGGATGTATGGTGACATACTGAAGAAGGGCAATGTTAAAAGTATCCTGAATAGAAGAGATTGTATGAATAGATTGATGGATGTGGAAGACGTAAGAGGTGAGTCAAGGTTGTAGCAGATGGAAATCTGTAGTCTCTGCCTACCACTCTGGGAGTCAGGCGTGAGTGTAAGTGTGTAAGTATGTAAGTATACTGTATAGCTAGAATTAAGTGTCAGGATGTCTGTTGACAGTATAACTTTAAGAATAGCTAAATGTATACTTTCCCATGTAGGTGAAGATTTGCAGAGGGTTCTCAGTATAAATATGAAAATTTTGGTGGAGTGTTGAATAAAGCATACTTTTAAACTGATTATGTACATTTCAGGAATCTTTTTATTTTTATACCTAACTAAATACTCCCAGAAACTTTTAACCTGTTTTTTTTTAATGTAACATAACAGAACAAAACAAGGTTTGTATTGTTTTTGATATTACATACCGTAATAAAGACAATAAAGCCGATTCTGAAGGCTTTAACTTTAGTTTTAGTGCTGTCAATACTTACGTTTTTCCAAAGTAATTTAGCTTCTGTTCTTCACACTTTTGAACTATTTTGCAATGATGAAAATTTAGTTTTGACAGCACTAAAACTAAAGTTAAAGCCTTCAGAATCTGCTACAATACCTGCACATGACATCGAGATTGTTATAATATTTTAGCAACTTTTTTTAAATAATTCATTTTATAAGTAGTAAGCACTGGTATTCATTTTGTTTATAAATTATAATATTTACTACCATCTAAAATCAGAATGTTGAACCCAGTTTTTGTCCCATTTAAGGATGCATAAGGAAATGTTTACAGTAAAACTGAAAACTTACTCTCAATTTGTCTTTGCATATCAGCCCGCTTGTTTCTGGTCTCGGAGATAACATCATGATGAAATTCTTTCTCGATATGGATGAGCTGCTTGATATTGTGGACCTTTGTAGCGTTGTCTACTCCAAGGTGGGACCAGTTCAACCACAGCTCCTCCATCATGAGCTCGACGTTCTCGGAGATCTCTTGAAGAACTTCGTTGCTAAAAATAGGAGGTTAGCTTAGCTATAAAATAGACGATGCCTACCTGTTGTTTGGGTTTGCTGAAGTCTAGATTAGAGTAGGTGTCGCTGAGGTGTTTTATACTTGCTTGTGAATATTTAAAAAAGGCCATGGCGTTTTTATTCAACTACTCAGGTAAAAATAACCGTCAAACATTGAAATCTGGCGTCTTTTCATTACTGACGTTCGCAATATGATTTGAGTAATTCAATTACCTATACATATTACTTACTTCGAAACGTATTTACACAAGTTATACCTATATTTATAACAAATATAATCGTTTTTAATCTAAGAACAAAAACGCGTCATTATTCAGAACAGAATAGAAGCAGGTAAACATACTTTTAGTTTATGCATAATTGAAAATCTCAAGTCTAGCATTCTAAGGTGGTCTAGGGGTCTAAGGTATTTAATGATATTTTTAAACGTATTTCTTGTCATAAGGTCTGTAAATTGTAGTGGAAACCTAAAGGAAACGCCATAAAATTTAACAAAAACTTACAATAGCTTAGCAACATCTCCGGTGATAGTAGTAGTCATCTTAAACAATATACTACACGGTTACACAATAATAGTCACATATGTCAAACACTCCACTAAATGTCCTATAAATTCGCAATAATTCCAATTTTCTACAAATAAATTCACCACATAATGACACCGCTTTGACCGTCCGTTGGAATTTTAATTTCAATTTCAAAATTCTATACGTTACAAAACAAAAATGTATGTAGCTTCGCTGTGATTGGTCGAAAAGCCGGTCACTCTATGACCGGCTTGTATGTACAGTCTGTGGTCAAAAGCAGCAGCGTTCAATTAAAAGAAAATGGGTACGGTCATCAGATCACAATAAACTACTATTTCCCAATATAAAACCAACGATTCAGTCATGACCCTCAACAAACATCAAAAATCATGGGTGAAAATTCACTGTCAAACGTGCTTGTACCACTATAACTTCAAGCCACTATAAACCACCATGGTATGTACTATGGTGGTTGGTTTATTCTGCTTATTTACCTAACCAAGATAGCTGAGTGTATTTATTTTGTTTAATCAGATGACCACACCCTATAACTGTTATTTCGGTAGCGTTCCTAATGCCGTCCAAATTATACCAACCGTAAGTACTAAAGAAGAATGAGCGGTTTTCAAAGTCAAATTAAAAAAGAAAAAGTAGCACCGAACGACTTAATAGATGGCGCAGCCTGTACTAAAAGTGTCAAAAAATGTCTTCCTGGCAACACTGGTTTCTTTTGATTTTGACACTTCTTCTTTGCTTCTTTCTTTTTTATGGTCAATCCATGCCTCAAATGTATTATTGCTAAGATCCATTGTTCTTTCCGTAATTAGTTATACTGTGTGTTCCTATATTTTTACAATTAGCCACAACGCATGGGCTGACCATGTTGAAAGTTGAATGAAATACCAAGCTATTAACGTAAGCAATATAGATAGAAAACAACACAATATAAACACAACAAAATAGGAATGTCTTTGTGAAGGGTGTTGTTGGATTTAACAATCGAATTGACAATTTTTATCTTGCTGCCCACAGATTAAAAAATAATCTTTGCTTTTTGACACTTGAAAGCAGGGTAACGCCATCTGTGTTTACCTCTGAAAGCTCGATCAAGGTCAGTCTGGAAAACCGCTCATTTCGAGAAAAACGCGTCTTGAGTTTTTTTTTCTTATGTCACTCCTAAATGGTCTAAAACAATATTTTTTAAATAATTTTATGGGTACAATCATCACCCACGATTCGGTCATGACCCTCAACAAACGTCAAAAATTTTGTGAGGAATAATTGGCTGTCAAACGTGATTGAGCAGCAACCCCGACAGACAGAATGTCTGACAGAATCTTAAATTGATCTGTGACAAAATGGCGATCTGAAAAGTGACCGTAGCTAGGGCACTAAAAAGTGCTCTACCGAAGCCAATCCACAAAAAAAAAAAAAACCTTAGGCCCTCAGATTATTCTGAGCTTAGGCCATTATAAACCACCATGGTATGCTAAGACCATATCACAGAGTACATTATTATGGACCATATGCTCTAAGATGGTACAGTGGAGACCGCATCAAGTAAGATACATTGGACTTTGTACCTATCTTATATTCTTCTCTGTAGGGGCTAGTGTCGTACTGCAAGTGTATAGCTTGATGTGGTCTCCACTGTACATTGTATGTACTACGGTGGTTGGTTTATTTGGTGTATCCTGTTTATTTACATAACCAACTTACCCACGATAACTGAGTGTGTTTATTTTATTTAATCTGATGACCACATCATATATGTTAGTGTGCAGCAGATAATATTAAATATACAAGCATAGTGATCTACCCTATAATATTAAATATGTCTAAATTTATAAAACAATGTATATGTTATCTGAGGTATATGAGTAGGACAAATGAGGCTTTAAAAGTAAATTTCCAACGCTTAAGTTTTGAAACGGTCGTTATGCGTGGGCATACTTGAAAAACATAAAATATTTGGAAGTGTAAGTGAAACAAACTCATGAATGAATTATTATAGAATGGCATGTATGTAAATGACCATTTTAATTTTGCAACAACAGCAGGAAGAATATCTACACGATCATCGATCCTCTTTCTCTGATACAGAAAATACATCAAATCAATCCATATTTTAATCTGTTTTTAACTACGCAAAAAATGTTAAGTTTGATAGTTCCATGTTGGGCCCCAAAACTAAGAGAAATATGCATTAAATATTAAAGTTTGGATACATTTTTTTTTCATTTACTCATTTTTTGTGTATATCGTGAATTCTGTTAAAACTAGAGACGTCGGCGTCGCCTCGCTCCACTCTGCTTCGCTCGGCTCCTTATAATTGATTTACATGTAAATCTAACACGCTCCTCCTCAATTCGCTCGTCGTCGCACCTATTTTTGACTTTTGGTGAAAAGATTTACTGGGTGTAACCATCAATCGTTGAAAGAACTATTTTTTGTTTGAAACCTCGTCCTTAGTTTGATAGTGATGCTGGAATAAAGATTCATGATGATCCTAAAGAAATTAATATTATCTGGCTTTCTAGATATTTTATTATCATTTCTGTAATTAATGCTAATAAAATGTGAAAAAATTGCAGTTAAAAAAATCGGGAAACTGTTACTAACGACTCCATAGTAATACCTGTGGGTCTACCGCGTAATTCTCATTTTCGTCAACATCAACTTGAGATTGAAATTTGACGTGCGTGCGACGTCGCCCGCCTAACATGCCATCTCTTTTGCACGCGTTGAATTTCGCATGCATTTGCTTGAAGTTGATACAAATGAGAATTACGCGGTAGAGCTCCTGGGTCGGTTATAACAGTGCCTGGGGTCAGTTGTATGTAACATAAATGAAAATAGTTCAATTATTTCAATAGATTCTTATTTCATATTGACGCCAAACTTTAACACATTGATGGACTGTACCGCATACAGGCGCTAAGCGTCACGGCGAATTCCGGAATACGACAGTACTCCTGTCGACGATCGATTTTTCGTTCGCATAAATACAGTACGTCTCATGGCGATCGTTTTTCCTTACTGGTATAAGGGACATCATAAGTACCGTCACCACAGAAGTGATGAATGGACCTACTGTCACAACAAAAGTTCCTAAAGTACAATAGTTTATAATGTCATATACAATACTGTCATATAACGTAGGCATTTTGATATGTGCTGACAGTACACCTATAGGCTATATAAAAAGTTAATAGTATCACAGTAGGGTACACCAATGGGTTAATACTGTCCATCAACGTGTTAAGAAGGCACAAAAGAAGTACGTAAATATTAGTATTTATTTCTTACATCACAATTCACAGTGAAAGTTTTGACTGCAGAAGAAAACTGGAAAAGTTATATTCAACGAAATAATTATTTCGATGGTTATACTAAAATAATAATAACAAACTAATCGGTAAAATTATAGGAATAAAACTTAATTGAGAGCTGGGGTAAGTATGAGGCGCGGGGAGAGAGCAAAGTTGACAGTTGATAATAATGTCCTTGTATTAACTTGTTGATCAGCAGACATATATTTAAATGCATTCCAATAACTAACTTCCGCCATACTTACTCTATGGACGCATGACACATTTGTGACCCTCTCCATTTTCAAACTAATTATGAAAAGTTGAACGATAAATCTAACTGAAATCGAACAATTCTTGGTACAGTTGTAACGAAAAGTTAACTGCTTTTGTGTTTTTTTTATGTATTTTTAGTACATACACTGAAAACTACGATATATAAATACTCGTATATAAAAATATGTCACTCGCACTCAAAATCTGTAAAATCTGATTAAATTCAGAGTCAAATCAGAAAAACGATAAACAATTAATGAATTAATGTAATTTATGACAGATTTCAGTTGATATTCAAAATCAGATGTGAAAGTTAAAAAAGAGGTCAGTTAGCATTTCTCTACACAGTAATAATGTACTCAAACTTGGCGAATTAATTGCATCAGGATATAAATTTCATAATCTTACTGATCCAATTAAAATTTTTGTACTCAACTATACCCCTACCACATACCGTCTTCGTCCCGGCTATTCCTATAACAATAATGATGCCATAACTGTTATTCTTGCATAATTTATCTTTTTCTGCTAAATAATAAAAAAAACTAGTGAAATAACAAAACCAGCTTTCAGCCTAACAAAAAATTTATAAGACATTTTAGTCAAAATTCTAAAATTTTCAGATTACTTTTCCCTCCATTTAATCTGACTCACATTATTATGACAAATTTTAATATAAACGAACAACTGAAACAAAATCTTTGTTGAAACCAATTTTTTTATATAATATATAATTATGTCCATATCTTTGCTTAACTTTTCATTCCATCCAAATAAAAGTTTAATAAGTATTTTCAATTATTTTCAGAACCTTCAACATCAAAATCATTTGAATCAGCTCAGGTTGAACAAAATATGACTTCCATTGAAACTGCTCAATAAATGAAACACCGACAGTAAACAAATGCTGTGAATGCAAATAAGGTTATTTACGAAGAAACGGACCAAAAGGGTAGAAGATTTACATTAGAAGAGAAATTAATATCTCTATTGATTTTTAAACAAGGACCAAGTTGCTATCTGCAAAGGATTTTCATACTTCCATAAAAACAACACTAAACAATTTATAGCAAGGTTAAACATTAGGAACTCCTGGTATCAACCTTCAAATCTTTACATCAATAAAAGAAGAGGTTGGTATAAAACTTATGATTAATCTTGAACATGCATATTAGAGCGTATGATGTATGAGTCCAACTCGCACTTGACTGATTTTTTTCGTTAATATTATTTGTCTGATTATTTTTAGATGACAAATATCAGTTAATACTTGAGAGACTTGAAGAGGGCTAATATCTGTTTGTTTTTAGGATGGTTTTTAGGTGTCATCCTAGAAAGATGAGAAAAAGAATGAATGCGGTAACTTATTGTGTTTGACGAGATATGTAGCTCTAGACACTGGCCTCAATTATAATATAATGGACACAGCGACATAATCAGTGGTTTTGTACACCTCAATGAAAGGAGATAAGTATAATTTTATTATGCTCATAATGTTTTGGTATTTATGGTGAAAGGAGCCATTTATAATAAGTGGCCGCAAGCCATCGGTTTTTATTTTTGTGAAGGTTTCAAAAATTGGAAAAGGTTAAATAAATTAAAAGATAAAGATTTTTATTTTAGTTTTATTTATTATCTATTTTTGATTAATTTAAGGACTAATTACACAAGAGTAAAAAAAGCGTTAGCTTTTATACTCTAGGTCTACATGTAAATAAAAAGAAAAATGTGATATACTTATATATCGTATTCTGATTTTCTCCATCTCCAGTCTGAGTCAATCATGAATCAGGAAGCAGAAGACGTGTCTAAGGTTTTTACAAGCAAGAGGGCTATATCTGTCTGTTCCCCTTTATAATTTGTTAGATGTTTGACACGCTTAATATCATAGCATCTGCACTGCACTTGCACACGCGTGTCGCGTCCGAAGTGACGCTGATTTCGATCGAGCAGCTTTCCACCCGAATAATGCCTCGTTTCCCTCTTCGTTCTCGGACGTGCATTACTATCTATATATTACAGATAGGTATCGAATTATTCGCGCTGTTTCAAATGATCAAAGTTTACCATATATCATAAGTCTATGGTATTATTTATTTTATAAACCATTATAAATTTGTTACATTATTTATTCATGTCAAAAAAGCCATGGAATGGAACTAAAACTGTTTTTACTGGTAACACCTGATTTCCCCATACAAAAGATCTCAGGTGCTGCCATATTAAAACTATTTTGGCAAAGAAAGTGGCGCCCCTATTTATTATTTCAAGACTTTCTTGCTAATAATCTGTAATGGCACGTTATGTCTATGTGTTATTGTATGTCAGAAAAGCCGATCCGATTCTGAATTCTGAAAGCTACTGTCAAAACTTAAGTAACCCAACAAACAATGTAATTTGGCTTCTGTTCCTAACAACTGCAAATGTATTCTATTCTGCAATGGGGTATCGCGCCCCCTTATCGACACTCCGACCAAAATTAGTTTTGTTAAACCCTTCAGAATCGGCTTCCACAATTTTGAAATAAATTTATCATTTCCCGGTGGAGTCATTTTGGTTAGGTACTTATCGTTTTCTTCAAGTAACAAATGCAAAGTTTGTGTGAAAATCATTAATATAGGTACCTACTTATGTGAAAAATGTCCCAAAAAGAAAACAGAAAAAGGTTCGAGGTGTGGAGTACCTAACCCAACAACCCAACTAACTACTTACATGACAAAACTCAAAGTCAAAAGTGTCCCTTACTTCCATTTTATCCAGCCAGGACAAAATAATCGTTTTGTAAGAAAACCAACGAAAAATCACTTGCATAAGTTTATACGATAAACTGATAAAATTCTTGACACTATTACATGAACTAATAATTTTCAGAACCAGGAATTGGGCAAAATATTGCTGGCCTTTCTGTGGCAGAGTTAAAGAAATTGGGCAGAATCCTCAGACTTTGATTCTATCTGCAAATATTTGCAATACCTACAAGAGAAAAACTAAAAAGCAAGTTTCAGAGCAAATATAATTTTATGAGAAATAACACGATTGCCGAGGTAATTATAAAATTTGTTAAAACATCTGAGAACATCCAAAATATAGAGAATGATGTTTATAGAGCATCGGTAGATCAGGCGGTAGAACGCTGGCCTCTCAAAGTGGCATGGCAGTAGCTCAAACAATAGAATCTTGGCCTCTCAATCTTGAGACATGTTTGATCCCCGGTCGAGCATGCAAAATTAGTTTTTTTTATTTATGTGCATAGTTTTTAAGCATAGTATTTGTATTCATACCTTTTCCTAAACGATGAAATAAAAAGCGTATGAAAAAGTTGCAAGTCCTTAAAAAGCATGATAAGTGTGCCCTAAATAGGGCAATAGGGTTCACCACCTAGCACGGTTTGATGTAATGAAGGTGATACGAATGTGGACTATAATTTACATACACTCCACCATACTCCACAGTTCATATTTGAAAAACACTTCTTAAACCATGACAGGACATGAAAATCAATTAATTCACTTTGATTCAGTTTGATTACATGATGGATTCCCTATAATTGTAGCTCCTATACAATTTTATTAAGCCAATACAATACAATACAATATCTTTATTTACCAAAAAGCTTACATTATTCTATTACATGCTTAAGGTACGGACTAAAATTAGTGTGCATACATAGTGATGAGAATAACTGTGGATCCCACGCTAAGTCTAACTTGTCCAGTGGAATCCAAGACTGATTAATGAATTAATCCGAGGTTTAAAAACAAGAAGGAAGACTTTTAACACTAAGAAAAATAAAAAAGAATTGGACATTTTTAAATTAGCGCAAGGCTTAAATCTAAACTAATATACATATAAGTGTGAACTAAAAACTCTAATTATTGTTACTAAAATTAGTGTGCATGCATAGTGATGAGAATAACTGTGGATCCCACGCTAAGTCTAACTTGTCCGGTGGAATCGAAGACTGATTATCAAAATTAATTACTTTATCCGAGGTTTAAAAACAAGAAGGAAGATATTTAACACTAAGAAAAATAAAAAAGAATTGGACATTTTTAAATTAGCGCAAGGCTTAAATCTAAACTAATATACATATAAGTGTGAACTAAAAACTCTAATTATTGTTACTAAAATTAGTGTGCATGCATAGTGATGAGAATAACTGTGAATCCCACGCTAAGTCTAACTTGTCCGGTGGAATCCAAGACTGATTATCAAAATTAATTACTTTATCCGAGGTTTAAAAACAAGAAGGAAGATATTTAACACTAAGAAAAATAAAAAAGAATTGGACATTTTTAAATTAGCGCAAGGCTTAAATCTAAACTAATATACATATAAGTGTGAACTAAAAACTCTAATTATTGTTACAAAATTCTAGCTATTAAACCTAATAGAATGTAAAATAATACATAAACAGTAGCAAGTATATTTTTGTTTAAGGGTTGATTTAGGACACTGTTAGCAATAATACCTCTGTTTCTTAAAAATTTAATGTTAGTAACCATTTCGTTATAATAGCCAACTCATCAAAAATATTATCAAATATTTCCCGGTCTTAAGGAAGTTTTTGCATCATAATTTTCTTTTAATTTCTCTAGAAAGTGCTCTCTAATATTCTCAAAAAATGGTGATTTGCATTTTTTAAGTCAAATTATTTTTTACTCTCCTGTATACTTCTTTTCTACAAACATAAGCTGATTCTGAAAGCTTTAATTATAGTTTTAGTGCTGTCAAAACTAAATTTTCTTCATTGCAAAATAGCTCATTAAATTAAGAAAAAATTAAGTTTTGTCAGCACTAAAACTAAAATTAAAGCTTTCAGAATCGTCTTTATAAATTGGTTACAATTACTTATAATTTAAAAATGTTCTTGTAATAAAAAAAATACATTTACAAATGATTATATTTTTACTGGCAAATAGCACAACTATCTCCTAAAAACATTAAGTAATGTTACTTTCATTTACATGAAGCCAGTCCAGTAGACATGTGAATTACTGCAAATGGAATAATTTTTCAAAAATACACATTTTTTATCAAGATTTGGTTCGAGTAAATGAAAGAAACGTTTCAAGCTTGGTTCAAGTGCAAAAAAATCTTTTGGATTTGAATTTTCCTGGCACACCCATTTGTTAGTCACGTGACTGTGGATGCAATCAAAGTTTTATGATTGGCTGACACTGTGTCGTAATTCACTGGTACCGTGTTAACATTCTTCTCTCTGTAGAAGAGATACACTTACGGACAGTCCCCCATAGTTGCCAAACTATTGCCAGGAAGGAAGCGACTTGGAGTGGCCTAGAAGAATGGGATGCTAAATGGACCGGATATCAGGGCTATGGAATGAGATTACGGACATCTGCCGTCACACTGCCCCGGCCCCTCCGGTACGGCTACTCATGACGTCATGCTGCGACACGATGAATCGCTTGGCGACATGGTTTTGTCATGATGAGGGTGGTGACAAGGCACGACTGACAGAGCCGCATTATAGGATGTGGAGGCCCCTGGGCAACAACGAAGTAGAGGCACCTTCTTTGATTCAATCATATATCCGCTGTTTCCATAAGTGCTCATATGTATTACTATAACAAAAAGCAAAACATTATCTTATTGTTATAATTCGTGTTTTTTTTTCCAAATTTTTATACTTGTCACGCCAGTATAGTTCGCAATTTTGACACTTCGCTTACAGTCTATTAAAATCAATATTTTTAATTTATTGGCGGAGCCACTATTGTGGGGGCCCGTCTCTTGTGGAGGCCCCGCAGCCCCGGTTGTCATCCCCTAAATCCGGCCCTGACGGCCGAAGCCTACCACCAGTAGATAGGTGCCTATACGTTGTCTCTGCAGACGGGGCGGGCCAAGATCCTATGATCTTGACCCTCAATAGTACATAAATTGTTAGCATACGATACGTCAACTACAAGCTCTTCTAAACCACCATCTTTACATAAAGCTAGGTTTATGCTAAAACTGCTTCTGAATGAGTACCTACTTAATTAACTAATTATTTTCACAAGTCGAGCGTGAGACTTCAATTCGCAGCCGTGCCGATGACCGACTACTGGTCTTGCCACTGGTCAGGGCTGACCAATCATTCTGAGGTGAACCATCAACCTCCTCTTAGAGTAATAAATAAGATTGGCATAAAAATTTAAAAGGTTTTTAAGCCTGCCGGCCAAGTTTTAGAGAAACTGGTTTGTATACAGGCTGTTTGGGACATCGATTGAAATATTTTCAGGGATGATAAAGGAAGTGATTTTGATAATTTCTGACTAAATTTACTATTATGCAAAGTTTTGTAATTTTCGAGATATATACATTTTTCAGTTTTATCTATTTAAAATTAGAATAAAACACTATTTATGGCTAAAAATAATATTTTATCCTGAATTATTTCTAAATACACTTCAATTAAACAAAATAACAAGATAGGTGTGTTAACAAAGAAGTAAAAATTAACATAAAGTTAAATAACAACATAAAGTTTGTTTTAGTAAAAGATATGGTCCAAGGCAATTGTCACACAAACTTGTGGGAACCAATAACGATGACAGAAGTATTTATTGACATCGCACTCTGTCGATATTTTTACATATTGCTATGTTGGAATCCTGGAAGTAACCGGATGAACTTTTAAACTGAGTATTGAGTATTTTTAAGCTTCGACGTAGTCGGGTCATAAAGATGTGAGAATGATGATGTGCAATAACAATATTAATTAATTTGACGTAGGCCAATTTAGTTTGTCCTAAAATCGGCTTTGACATATCCACCGGCAAGGAATAAGCAACTTTTGAATTTCAGAATAGTCTAGCGCTATGGGTTTATTTACACCCCACCACCACCCATAACGTTGTGATTTGCAGTTCACATCACAGTTCACATTCGGGAACACCTCTAACACCTCCTTGGGGATGCATGTCGTGACGATATATGATTATTTTTAAGCCCGCGGGCCATTATTTGGCGATGCCTACCCTAGATTAACATCGGTGTTACGTCAAATCAAGTAAGTATAGGTAATTGTATGTACGAGTATAATAATGCCACTAGTATTAGCCAGCCGAAGACATTTGATAACTACGAGAGACGTTTGATCGACCAAATTGCGTAAAGTGGTCAATAAAGTGTTGGCTGTGAAGTAGAGCGGTGTACACAAGACATGATTGTATCAACAGAATTGCTCAACTTAAATTAAAAGTGTTAAAAAAGCTTGCTGATTGTTTCAATGTAGGTACTGTAATGGTAAGCGTCAGTACTATATTCTGGTTGAGAAGGAGCTTTATATATTATTACAAGTAAGGCATATACGAAGTCGCGATTTTGTAAAAACGAATCCTGAATTGTTTGTTAAAGTCTCCGATTCGCACCACTCAGAGGTTAGGATACAATACAGGCACCAGTTACGCCTGAGAATTTCGAAAACTGCTCTAATGAATAAGAGTATATTTTGTATGGCGCCAAAAATATTTAACAAGATTCCTAATTTTATTAAAGATTTAAATTTGATACAATTTAAGAATAAATTGTCTAAATTACTTATAAAAAAATGCTACTTTAAGATCGAAACGTTTTTAAATGATAATACAATTTAATATTTTTAATAATTAATTTAATTTAACTTTGTATTAATTCAAATTTTTGCATGAGCATGTGTCATTCAATACTTATTTAAAATATGTGCATACCTTAGCGGTAGGACATAGCGTTCACATAACATAACCCATAATGTATCACCACCTAAGTATAATTTTATATTTAGTTTAAAATACCTATGTTCACAAATAAAGCTTTCTGATTTCTGAAGGCGTTCAAAGGAAATTAAAAAAAAAAAGAAGATGAACTTCCAAGGCTGTCCTGCTTGAGTGTCCGCGATTACTGTATTAAAATGAAACAGATATAGGCCCAAAACCAAAAATAAACCGTTTTACGAGTAAGGTATGTGGTAGCGTATGTGCCTTAAAAAGTGCAATTCTTACGAATAATTTAACCATCCACAGTGCTTGGGAAAATTAAAATCTTCATATCATTAAAATTAGAGTGAGTTGTCATTATAAAATTGTGCTTTTTAATTGTGCAAGGAGGCACAGGGTCGAGCTTCCAAGATTATGACCTCCTTTTATAGTTAGAAAAGTGAGGACGCTAGGGCTCAAGATTGAAAATGGAAGTAATTTCCATAATGAATCGACAGAAAATCTTGATTCATAGAATGTCTGTGCATAAGTAACGATTAAAAAACCAATATTGTAGTCCTAAGTAGTTTCAGAATATAAAGACACATGAATCATAGCTGTATTTGTATGGATTCTTTCAATAAATAGGATACGAAATTCTCAATACATGAGACCGCTATTCGCTTGATAGGCGTCTTTGATTTTATTATTTGAGAACAAACGTTATTCAGTCAAAAGTCACTACAATCAAATACAAATACAAAATTATTTATTTCATTAACACAATCATAGGTATTTACAGGTTGTTGGAGCCTCATTTGAAGTAAAATAATACCTATAGTAGGAGACTCCGCTCTTCCATAGTGGACAGCAAACTTATGATTAGCTTATTTATTTACCTTAATTAACACAATATATGATTAGGTAATAACGTATGTGAATAAGTGAGGGGTGGTGTGTATAGGTGTGACTGAGATTCCCTAGCCCTACGACGACCGAAGTCTTGGGATCAGTATTGAAAAGCTACTAGGGAGGATGAGTATGTGTATGTTTGTGAGTGTGGTGTGTAATGCATGAGAGTGTGAAGGTGTGTTTTTTACATTGTAAGGCCGCTTGTAATCTAATTTTGGGTAAAACTAGAAATACTTAAATATTTTATAACAATTATTTAACAATAGCAATAACAATTTCAAATTTTATTTGGGACTAGGCCATAGGTGTTAGTACTACAAACAACTTATTAACTATGTTAGTATAAACAACCTATATTATTATAAACTAGTTTGGGACTCTGTCCATATGTACTGAGACCCAGTGTCTCAGGATTGTACTATCAGTCCTGTTGGCAATATTGTTCAGGAGACCATTGACGCTGCCGCGCGTCTTGTGCATCAGTGAGGCAGTTCTGTTGCGTACTATGGCATAGAAATCCTGGGTACGAGCCTCAGCAAACATGCCTGATGCACTACAGCAGCGTTTCTTAACCTGTGGTCCGCGGACCCCTGGGGGTCCCAGAGCATTATTGTATGGGGGTCCGCACCCTAATCTATGGACTGAGACATTAACTGGATTTCTCAACGACATACCTCTGTGAAAAGGTATTCTCTGCTCTTGTGTATACTAAAAACAAATACAGAAATAGATTAAAAGTGGAATCCGATTTGAGACTACAACTCAGTAATATTATAAACTCAAATATCACTAATTTAGTTGCAAAAAAGCAGGACCAACCTTCACATTAACGTATTTTTATAAGAAAAAGTATATATTTTTGTAATTTGTACAACTAAAAAAACTGGTCAGAAATTTATTGCTGCTTTTTTATTAAGGGGGTCCTTAAAATTGTGCTTGATTTCCTAAGGGGTCCGTGGACAAAAAAGGTAAAGAAACGCTGCACTATAGTAACGCGGCAGCCCCATCAGTATCCTGAATGCATTATTATACTGAACACGCAGGGCATTAAAGCATTTCACAATGATCACAATGATCTAAAATGAAAAAAAAAATGCTTCTTAGCCATTATTAAAAAGTACAGTCAATTGAAAAGCACAAAATAAAGCAAATAAGCGAAGATTGACAAAACATTCGTGAACAGAAAGAATTTGAGTTTGCATATACTAAAATAATTGCTAGTTTCTGATGTCTATCTATGCGTATGACATCCCTTTACATCTTCTTTGTTGCAAAACGCATTCTTGTGTCCTTTGCAATTATACAATGACTTGGAAATTGCCAAAGACACATATCCTTTGAAGATATGCACTTAACAAGTACGTTTCCGATGGAAATGCACTCAGGTAGAGTGCCTACCTAAATTTATCATCTGCAACATTCTTTAGTACTAGAAATAAAGCCAGGTTTACTTTTAGGCTAGTTAGTAGTAAAGCAACTTGCGAAACTATTTATCGAACTAGTCTTTATTTATTTATCAAAAATATTGTACAGCATTACAGACTAATCCAATTCACTGTACAATTAAAAAGTGAATAATAATAATTTACACAAAATATTCACAGAAACATAAAATCAACAAAATTAAGCAAGATAAAAATACATATTTTGCTCTAAAGCTTAGAATCTAAGGACATCGTCATTGAGGCTTCACTCTTACATAATTTGAAGCATTCCCGCACCACATCCGTCATTCTAAAAATGAAAAGATCACACAGTGGTTCTGATACCAAGAGTGCGTTGAGTTTCATGCGTAAGTGGGATTCACTAGTGGGGACTCCCTCCGCGCCACGGAGCATGAAGAGGACGTTGCCAAGAGCCTGTGTGAGCGGGCACGGAGATAATTATTTGGCACAAAAAATTTACAGACTTGCGCTACCAACTCCGGGCAGTCAAATTTTCCACGAAGTAGTCTTATTTTATCGCTTTAGCCTTTTAACCATCACATACCCAGCTACAATTTTAGTATCATCTTGCAATCTTTACATTTGGCTAGTAATGTAATCATAGGTTTTAACTCTCGCACTCGACTTGTTATTCTACACGTGTAAACTAGGCATACATTTTAATTATGGTTTTATTTTTTACAATACAATACAATATAGCTTTCAAAAGAAAAGGAAAACAATTACATTTAACTTAAAAATACGATTTGGGTAAGTACAAATAGGCGGCCTTATCGCTTAAAGCGATCTCTTCCAGACAACCTTTGGGTGGAAGAAATTGTACGAAAGGATTTCAGAAGAGGCAGTGTAAACATAAAGTATAGGTATGCAAGATATTAATAAAGTTATTTAAATAATAAGGGTGTTAAGGGGGTATATCGTCAAAATGGACACTTTTTGAAGTTATTTATCTGCTGTTCTAAAGAAGTCTCAAGCGATTTAAACAATATTTTTTATTTAATTTAGTCTATTTTTAATTTTATATTCTTTGTAGTTAGTGTATATTTTAAGTATTATTTATAATGTAGTATTATTTATGTTATTTAAGTTTCTTGTTAGTAAAATTATTTCACAGTCTCAAGTTAAATAAATTAGTATAACAATTTTGGGGCCTTTTCCTAGAGTTTGGTCTATCAGAAACGCGATTGGAGGAATTTCACTTGATAGAAAAAATTATTGAATGAGGTCTAAATTTACACTTTTTTTGATATTATGACAAATTGTGATACCATACAGACTTTAAAAATATTTATTTAGATGAGTTTTAACAATACCTAAATAACTGTTTATGGAAATTTTCATAGCTATTTTAGTTAATTATGTATTAATTTAAAACCGATTTTTTGACAATTTTCACCGAATCCGTCCCTCTCGCACTGCGGATCTTTCCGCCTGGAGTAACGGGGACCTTTGCGCGGACGATATAACACCTTAATTGACACGCCTTCTTTTTAAAAGCTCTTTTGTCTTCTAAATAACTATGTTGTCCTGTGAATTACTAGGTTAGCGACTATCAATGGGCGTCTAAAAATACCGTTTTGCCGACCATATATTACAAAAACAAGCAGCAGTTAATATGACTCAGCATAATGATTAGATCAGAATTTGTAACATGTCTAGATTGTCTACAAACTGAAAGCTTCCAAAAAAAAAAATTGGCCGTGGCATCAATATTGACTCGGTCGGTATTTTCATACATTTTGGTCGGGTAGCTATGTAACTTTTCTATGGAACACTGGAACAGCTGATTTTTTTTCACGTTTCGAGGTTTGGTTCCATAGTAAAATTCGTATGGATAAGCAATATCGCCACTTTCCAGCTTCCGCAACTTCATCTTAACATCCAGTATGTACATATTGTAGCATTCGCTACAGGTATTCAACCTTTTTCATATATTTTTAGTCTTTCTTTATCGTTGATTGCTTTTCTGAATTTTCAAATTCGAAAATTTGGAATATTTTGTCACATTTTTTTGTTATTTTTCTCAGATCAAAGAGTATCGTCGTAGAAGGAAGGCAAAATTTGCCACAGAAATATAAAATATAAAATTTAATATCTAGTTGGATTCTTGAAACAGAGCACATTTGCCCTAGAGATTGTAGAAGTCTGTTTTTTCTTCATTTCCTGGTAAGTTTTGTGTACTTTTGGTTTCATTCTCTGAAAATCCCTTTTGTCCCGTTTCCAATACGTTAATTTCCTTGCCCAGATTTCGTAGACATGTCTTGACGCTGTTGTTTTATTTCTTTACAGCGACCTTTAAGGTTATTTAAGGGTCTTTCCAGTTTTTCTTCCATTTCTCCCATTTTCCGCGCGCCACCTTTCCATCTTGTATGGTTGCGCATATGAAATGAGGCCGAAGGTACGGACCACGTACGTTGATGGGGTAAGCTTCCCGAGTTATACCAGAAGTTGGCGCCAGACAATCTTGTCTTGATTGACTACTCCGTGGAAGACTGCAAACACCTACGTCACGAAGACACCCTTATCAGGTTTTTATACCTGTAGCCTGGCATTTAATATACTCTGAAACAATCATTTTCTTCCTTAATGTAAATATTGTAAAGCTAGATAACGATTGATCTTAACACATTAAAGTTATATTTTCTCTCGACTAGAAGTTATTAATACTTCCGCGAAATTGTAGTTTCTGGGATCCTATAAACTAATTTTAATATCCAAATTTGAATCCATAATATCGTAAGCCAAGCTTCGTTCATGCTCCAAAAACAAAATCCTAAAACAAGGTAGACTAGGTATTTTTTGTGTTGATTTTATAAGTTCCGACATACCTAATACTCTTCTGATATTCTTGTGTTTTTATACCTTTTTTTACTTAAGTTTTGTTATTTTTAGTATATCCAAAAAAAATATATAGTGTCTTTATCCTGATTTATCTTTTTTTTTGGCTGTCACCAGGCTTGCCTGGTGGCAGTCCAAATTTAGGCCGAATCGACCAAGTTAACAAAATTACACTCGTGATCGTTCTATAGTAGCTTACTAAATTTTTTAAAATGTAATGCTGTAATATACATAATATGTATACGCACAAATGATTATTTCATATATAATACGTACATTTTAAACATATCTATGTAATAAATATATAAATTAATAACAAAATATAATTAATTATTTATTTTAAAACGGAATGGAATAAATAGGAATATTCAGGAATATTTCTATTTATTCCATTCCATATTATTCCATTATATATAATATATTACGGTTATACAAAGTTTTATTTTTTTTAGACCTTGTTTCTGGTCAGTCACTGAGTCTCCCCGTTCATGTCCTTTTTGGTACTTATAAACGAAATGCACATAGCAACAGCCTTTCATTTTATTGAAACGTTACCTCCAGTCACCACCACTTTATAGGGTTACGTTGATTATTTGAAACCCCAATTACTGTAGTGTAGACATAGTGTAAAGTGTACTAAATGTCGCCATATCTTAAAAGTAGTTTATGCTACAAGGGCGAAAAGGAATAAACTACGAGGAAAATTTAAAACACGAGCGTAGCGAGTGTTTTAAACGTAACCGAGTAATTTATTGCTCTTACGCCCGTGTATCATACTACGTTTTTCAATGCATAGTGTGAGGAAATAAAACAAATATAATCTTGTGAACTTTAATTTATGATTGGCTCAAAAGGACTGTATCCAGAGCCGTTAAACAGTGGAAAAAAAAAGTACAACATTTATAAAGATAAAGATAAAGAATCATTTATTTAAATGCCACAACACACACGAAACAAAACACATTTTAAATACAACTTTTTAACTAAAAATAAAATTGACAAATACCACACTGATACATATAAACATGGAACGTCATGTGTCGTGGCAATAAAAAGGACCCCAACTCAGCATATGCTACGGGTGTTACCAGTAACATCCCGCAACGCTGTTATTCTGCTAGGGCCTGCAGTTATATATCAAGCACAGAAACAGTACACGGCATCCGAATAAAATAGAAGTACGTATATAAATATAAATATTTATTTATGTCGTATATATAATTAAAAATAAATATTCACATAGTATAAACTATTTAAAATATAAAGTATTGTGAGTGGATAAATAAAAAGGCAAAATTTTGGCTTAAAACAAATAGAAATAATTGAAAATATTATTATTGAATGATATTGTTTATCTTGTAATTGAAAGGAATTAATTTATAAAGACGATGTGTATAAAGAAAGAAACGTGAGTTTTCTGTCTGAAACTTTAGGTTGGCGATTATCATTGCAAAGAGAGAAGATATTTTTTAAATTTTAATTTAAAGTTGTTCTTATACTTCAAAGTACGTAAAGGGGGTGGAATATTATTCCAACACTTGGACGCCGAATATCTAAAGCTACCTCTGAATGCAGCAGATTTATGTGACGGACACAAAATAGAACCTACCCTAGTACTACGCATACTGTATGAAGAGGCAGACCATTTCCATTTGTCAAATAAGTACTTTGGAGAACCTGTTTTAACAACTCCAAACAGAAGGCAGGCGAGATGATACTGCAGTCTACCTTTCATATTAAGTATGTTGGCGTTGTTAAGGAATGGAGTTACGTGGGATCGTGGAGGTATATGAAAGCAAAAACGAGCACAGGCATTTTGAACCCGCTGGATGAGGCGCATCGTCTTGGCATAGAGACAAGGGCCGAAAACGGCAATGCAGTAGTTAAGTTTTGACAGGATGAGCGCCTCACAAAGCCTAACTCGTAATTCTTCTTTGAGAAAGTCCTTCAAGAGCATAATACCAGATTCGCAAAATACCAGATTCGCAAAATACCAGATAAGTAAAACAACAGATTCGCAAAACACCAGAAGTACAGTCACGTATGGATAATTGTTTGGGTTTGGGGATAAAAGTAGATATCCTATGTCTGGTATAATAATTATGTTCCGGAGGGGTTCAAACTAGGGTCATACATAGCATTAGCTATCATCGTACCATGTTTATTTTATTATGGATCCACCAATGCAAAGAGATTGCATCAATATTATTCTAACATGGCTTTGATAGGTAGAATCCTACGGTAGAATCAGATCGCAGGACAAAAAGGTCGTAGTCTAATTATAAACTGCACTGGCCACGAATTCATTTGATAGGAGATGCAATGAACTTTCATTTTAGAAAACTGTCATTTTAGTAAATACGGTTTTCGAAATCAAGTCTAGAAAATTCTGCAAATAATAAATTAAATAAAAATGGATACTAAAAGGGAGTTACAGTTTATAAAAAGCGGTAAAGGAAAACCTGTAGTACTCTGTGATGGATATCGATATAATTTTGTTGTAGAGAATAAATCCGGAACTACTAATTGGCGTTGCTATCACCAAAAGTTTTGCAACACATCAATAACGTTAAGTACAGAAAATAAGATCATTAAAGAACCTCGCCATGTCTGTGATCGTAATGATGTGAAAAATTTTATCGACGAAACCATGGATAAGTGTAAAGCTGAGGTATGTTCTAATTTCGAGTCGGTACCAAAAATTTATGAAAAGAACTTTTTAATAGCACAACCAAAGTTTAAAAAAATGGACGCAGAACATGAAATGCCAACCCTTGATAGTAAAAAAGATACACTTTATAGAGCTCGTAAAGAATTTTTGAAAGTTCGAAGCAGTACCTTCAAAACAACAGCAGATATTATGTTACCAAATCACATTGTTGAAGATTTCTTTTTATACGACGATGGGCATGATGAAAAAATTATAATATTTGGAACTTCAAGCGCAAAAGAGATAATTTTGACAAATGATGTGTTCTACGGTGACGGGACCTTTAGAATAACGCCAAAACCATTTTACCAGGTATACACAATTCATGTTGACCTGTCTCACAACTCGGAAGTAGTTACATTTGTACCAATTATTTACGTACTACTTCCTAACAAAAGTCAAAATACGTATAAACGTCTATTCACCATTGTGAAAGAGCAGTTCAACATTAAGATAAGGGTGTATAAATGTGACTATGAAATAGCCGTGATACAAGCCATTGCTGAAGTTTTTCCACAAGCACAAATTAAAGGCTGTTATTATCATTACATGCAAGCTATTTATCGTATGAGCAAAAAACTTGATTTTGGAAACACTAGTGAAGAAAGGCAAATCATAAGACTTTGCACAATTATGGCCTTATTACCCAAAAACTTGATTCCAGAAGCTTTTTTACATATTTGCGATATAGCACCACAAACGGAAATTTTTTCTAAATTCAAAGATTATTTTGTGGGTCAGTGGATGCAAAAAATAACTACAAATATTTTTTCCTGCTTCGGTGAGAAAAATCGAACAACCAATGCGATTGAGGGGTGGCACCGACGCATCAATACGAAAATCCCCCCTAAACCAACACTATTTCAATTCATCACACTTTTGAAGAAAGAGGCACTTGTACAAGAAGTCAAAATTAAAAAAAATGAGTATTTTTATCCCGGCAAAAAAAGAAATATGAAAAATGTAAGAAAAGACAAACAAATCGAAAAAATTTTGACTGCCTGCATTAACGACGAGATCGCGGTAGAGGTGTGCCTACAACGATTGGATACACTAAGTAGGAATTACTAAGTTTTTTTTGTTAACACATTTATGTATCCACCATGAAAGCAGATTGAGGTTCCACTTAGATTGAGCATTTATAATTATAAGTTCTACCGAGACAGTAACTGGGACCCACAGCTTAACGTGCCGTGCGAATCACGGATGGACGGAGGAATAGACAAAGTATTTTTTTTTTTTTGCTTGACCGATTGTTTTTAGTTTTGTTCAATCGAGAGGAAACTTTTCTTTTACAATAAAATTTTTGTTTGTAAGTGTACAAAATCTGTTATTTTGCTAGTCTGGTTTCTTGAGAATCTGGTATATTGATAATCTGGTATTTTGCGAATCTGGTATTATGCTCCGGAAGGGAGAAAGTCACGTATACGATAGACAACACTAAGGCGGTAAAAACAGTTTCTTGCTAGCTCAGCAACGTGAGTTTCAAAGCGTAGTTCTTCGTCGATAATAACCCCCAAATTTCTAGCTTCATGCACTCTTTCTACTGACTCGTTCATGATAGTAACTGTAGGATTAGCTGAAGATATGCTTTTGATTTGATGACGACTACCGAGGACCATAAATTTTGATTTAGAAGGATTAAGAGCTAGAGAATTTTTGTTAGACCACAAAGAAATACGTTCCAAATCTTCGTTTAATTTTGTTACAGCATCATCTACATTAGCGGGAGTACAATGTATGTATATCTGGAGGTCATCAGCATACATATGATATTGACAGTTTAATATATTACTCACGATGTCACCACTATACAATATAAAAAGAAGAGGTCCAAGAATAGATCCCTGAGGAACTCCACGGTCCATAGAAGTAATTTGAGATCTAAGACTGCTACCATCACGTCTTTGCAATATCACTTGCTGTTGTCAATCACTCAAATAACTATCAAACCATCTGACTGTGGCAACATCAAACCCATAGTATGAGAGCTTTGATAGCATAAGATTAATGTTAATGCAATCGAAAGCTCTAGAAAAATCTAGTAAAGCCAGAATAGTTCCCTGTCCAGTATCTCGTGCGGCGAGCATGTTATCTACGACGTCTAACAGAGCTGTGTTTGTACTTCTTCCCCTTCTAAAACCTGACTGTACTTCTGGCAGTATTTTATTACATTCTAAATAAGCTGTAGTTTGAGAGTATATTACATTTTCCAGTATTTTAGATAAATACGGTAGAACACTGACAGGACGAAGGTCTTTTACGCCAGATGGGTTATTGTTTTTAGGAATAGGTTTTACAAGAGCCATTTTCCATACTTTAGGGAACGTATTTGTACTAATGGATCTATTTATGATTCCAGTAATGACACCCAACGTAGAAGGTAACGTCATTAAAATCATGTCCATTATAAGACGGTCAGCTCCTTGAGCATTAGAACTAATTTTAAATATCACTTTAGCCACAAAAGATTCGTCAACTGGATTTAATTTAAAAGTAGAAGAGCTAAATCTATGACATTCAAAATATGTTAAATCGGATATAGATACGTCTTTGCTTCCAGGGATGTTAAGAAAATGAGAATTAATTTCATTTGGGTTATTAAGGTGTTCAGGAATTTGGGATGACGCCTTAAAACTGACAGCAACTGTATTTTTAAGATTCTTCCAAAGGAATTTAGAATTATTCATATTTTTATTTATATGGTGCTCAAAGTATGCTCTCTTTTCGTAAAATAGTGATGAATTTACTAAATGTTTTAACTCTTTATAAGACTTTTTGTTTTTATCTGACTTATTTTTACGAAACGCGAGATTGGCTTCATCCCGTAACTTCATCATTAGTTGGACATTACTAGTTAACCATGGTGGTAGTTGTTTATTGACAAGTTTACTTTTTTCTGGCGCATAGATATCAAAAAGGTTTAGCAAAAGATCATTAAATTTAGTGCACATTGTGTCCACAGAATCGGTAAACTCGAGACTTTTCCAATCAATAAGAGCTAAATCTCGATTAAAATCTTCTTGATTAACATTTTTCAATGGTCTGAATGTAATCCACTTTGGTTGAGGTTTCTCTTTCTTAATTTTAAGTTCAATGTAGACCATCGCATGATGGTTTAAGTCTGGAATATAGTCCACGGTGACCTTTTGAACATTTGCATTGGTGCAGACGACATCAATCAGAGTTTCACTGTTATCCAAGAAATGAGTGGGCTCCGTGACATAGTTTTGTAAATTTGAGTATTTTAAAAATTCATGAAATTGCTTCGTTTTACTGTCCTGGATATCGAAAAGATTTATATTAAAATCACCCAACAAAATAATAAAATCATAGTGAGAAAAGTGGGTGATTGACTCAGTAATAGCATCAAAAAATGTGTTTACATTTATCCACCTCGGTCTATAAGCGGTACCTATGGCGATTCTACACGAGTTAACATTCAAAGTAACCCACATTTGATCAATGGGAGTGTCAGATTGAGGATGAGCTCGAGTTCTCGCGTGAATGTTTCCACTGACGTAGTACCCGACACCCCCCCCTCTGTCGCGCACGGACCGCGGACGCGGTACGTGACGTAAACGGTACCCGGGAGCGGACGGAGCTTTAGCATCTTGACCCTCGTGCAACCATGTCTCATTTATCGCGAGAATGTCTGGAGAATGTCGATGTAGTGCCACTAAAATGTACTTTATGGTACACAGGAAAGGTTGCAGGTTAGCCAACTCCTCGTAAATAAATAAAAAAAAAATAATAAAGCCCTAGGGCAAAATGGTCGACTTTCTGTTCGGTTTTGATGCATAAAAAGTGGGCCTTTAAGAGCACTTGCATTGAAAAAGTAATTTAACACTATTTATTTTAGGATATAATGTACGTACATATGTATGTATGTATTGTATACTTGTATAGTTAGATTTTCAATAGCCGAGTTAAAAAAGGTTAACAACTAAACCCCTCAAAACAGCTCTTATTTTTATGTTGTTAATATTTGTGTATAATATAAGTGATTTTGTTTATTAATGAATTAAAATAAGCTTGAAATAAATATGTACTATGTTATAACAAGCTTTTCAATCAATTAAATACAATAAAACATATTTTTCGTCCCTTTTTCGGCACCACTCAGTCCAATGAATCACAGATTTTTGTATAGAATTAACATAAAAACAAATATAACCTTATAATTAATTAATATAACCTACTTACAACCGGAAAAAATCATTTTGGTTCTAGGGAAAGCCATCTGGCGGGCCCCGGTTCACCACCCTGACATTTATTTGGAATATCAATAAATATGGCACCCTGGAAATGTAGATATTATGTAGCTGTCCGGTTTGTCAGTCCAGCGGGCGTAGCATGGTGTTTAATCGCGCGCGACGCCACTAGTTGAATCACAAGTGCAAGGAGCGTGACGTACTGTTTAGTCGCAAAAACATCGTGTCACGCTCATCGCACTTGTGATTCAACTAAGTCACATCGCGCGATTAAACACTGTGCTACGGGCCTTGGTCTGAAGTTAGTGCAATCAAGTGTAATTTAATGTCTGTCAATGGTGGGTTAAATGACTTTATGACTCTGACAGCCTTTCATAAATTAACAATTTCGCAGGTTCCAACACTGACAGTAGGATAGCGTATACAATTTTCAACGCGTGAGACAGAGATGGCATTAAAACCCGTGTCGTGACCCCTAGTTTATGAACGCGGCCCTGATGGTGAAACGTTATGGGAGCGCCATAACGTCATTTAACCCGCTATTGACAGACATAAAATTGCTCGATAGCGCGTGATACAGTGCTCTCTCTCACTCTGTTGATCTACCTCGAGAGGGATATACATCTTGTATCGAGCGGTTAAAGCTCGATATGGTCTGTTATGCTAGACCCATAACACCAACTTCAGAGCTTCAAACCGGACTGACAAACAGGACATCTACATATGAAATTGCCGTTTTCTATAAGGATTTGAAGGAAACTCAATTTTCAGTACTAACATTTTTGCATTTTTTTTAGGAATTACAAATCCAAATTATGTAATTTATTTTGTGTATGAATGAGACAACATTAAGCTAACAGCAACATTAATTTAATTTTTGAAAAGTGTCAGCTGTAAAAAAATACTATACAACGTCAATATGAAACGTCGCGCTGTAGATCGTAGCAAACGTATGTGTACAACGTCAATATAAAACGTCGCGCTGTAGATCGTAGCAAACGTATGTGTACAACGTCAATATAAAACGTCGCGCTGTAGATCGTAGCAAACGTATGTGTACAACGTCAATATAAAACGTCGCGCTGTAGATCGTAGCAAACGTATGTGTACAACGTCAATATAAAACGTCGCGCTGTAGATCGTATGTGTACAACGTCAATATGAAACGTCGCGCTGTAGATCGTAGCAAACGTATGTGTACAACGTCAATATGTACGGAACTTCTACACGTTAACGATGCTCACACTTGACTCAGATGCAGGTTATACTTACTGTTACACATTTAATTTTATATCTAAAGCAAATTACAATTTTATTTCAGCTTGCAAGGATATCTTACACTTCGTGATTTCATGACGAAACCTTTGAAACAACACGTTGCAATGCATTTAATTCTCGTTTAAATACAACAATTTCGGGAACCAGAATTTGTCTGTCCGTATTATGATGAAAATAAAGACAGAATCCTCAACTTTTGTACATATAGGAATGCAATCCGCTTAAAAACGCTTAAGTAACCCGTTGGCTTGTACTTTTAAATATTAAAATACTTTTTTTTAAGCTTATTGAAAATTTAGTCTCGTTTTATGCTCGTTTTAGAAAAAGAAAACCGCATTAGATTTTGACAACTACTTTAAGAAATAGAGCCAAAAACAAAACAGGCGCGAAAATTGGCGGGAAAAAAAATTTGCCAATAATTGTACAGGTTAAACGGTGGTCAAAGTCAAAACAAAATTAATGTTTTGTTGATAATTTAAATCAAGATTAATTCAGTATTTTTCAGCATTTTAGACTAGTTTTTGACAAAATAATACTTCTGACATTTAATTAATTATTTATGACTCCATAGGGGCCGTTCATTTATTACGTAAGACGATTAGGCGGGGGAGGGGGTGTGAACAAGTCTTACTTTTTCTTACATGGGGGCGGGAGGGGGTCCAGATGATTCTTACGTAAGGTCAAAAATTCTTAGGTATTTCGAAAAGCGCGCGGTCCTGTGTCGACACGATGCGCCGCTTGACCGTGGCTTGACCTTGACACACCCCGCCGCCACAAAAAAACACATGGGATGACTGCAAAAATTGACAAAGAGCGTGCTTCAGCCGCATACTCTAGACGTGGTACTGAAGTCATGCGCCGAATGAAAAAAGACTTCGTTGAGTGGGTGAACGTGGATGAAGTTATCGTCGATGAAGCAGTGGAACCGACAACGCAAAGGGATGTTCCAGTTGCTGATCCACTTTCAGAATGGCTGCTGAGCCCCTGGACAAATGATTCAGTGCTCTAAAATTCTTTGTCTCACCACATTTTTGATTACATTTTTTATAAAACAGTAATTATGTGTTTGAATTTTCAGCTATTTCTTTTTCCCTAATACAAAGTATCTTACGTAAGATTGAGAGGGGGGGGAGGGGGTTCATCCAAGTCTTACTTTTTCTTACGTAGGGGGGAGGGGGGGTCAAAATGTGCTCAAAATCGTCTTACGTAATAAATGAACGGCCCCATACACATTTAAATAATTTAACTTCGAGAGCTTTTTAAGTGAATGCTGGTACGAACAATTTAAAAAAAAGTGAAATTTCACTAAAACTTTAACTTGGCAATAATTTGAAAACCATGCAACTTTTACTGGAGTCATGTTATGCTGGTTCGGTGCCTCTTAAGGTGATACAAAAAAAATGAGTTTTTTTCGAATCCATTTACTCCACTATAACGTCATCTACGTATTTCATTTTTGGGTAAATGTTTATTGAGTATTTGATTAAGATTCTCACTGAAAGAAAACGCGGTTGGATGAAATTTTCTAGATAGAATTTAATTCCGTAGACCTCTAAATTGTTTTATTTTTTCCTGTATTTCTGAAATCCTAACTAATTTAATTGTGAAAATGCATTCAAAATGTGGATATTATACTCGTATATTTGTAAAGTCTCCTTGAAAATCTTTTTGACAAAATAGCTTAGTACATTTTATATTAAGTAATAAAAAACCGACTTTTTGCTACTTTTCCACGAATCCGTCCCACTCGCACTGAGGGTTTTTTCGCATATGGAGTAACAGGGACGCCAAAACTTTTACGTATCGCCTTAAGCTGGCCTACCTCCGGCGTCACTGTGACGTGTCACTTATGGGACATCCTGTGTATTGTCACGTATTGCCATAAATCACATTTATTGAATACTTTTTATTCAAAAATAAGAAATACAATCTTACGTTGTGCGTTTGGGAACCAGACCCATCGCAACAACATTAAAATTCAAGTCTTTTATTTTAAAATATTATTAAAACTCGCGTGAGCTGACATACTAAATTATTATTACATACGGCTTGAACACTCACGTGTGATTGTTGTTGACTATATGCCAGCCGTTTCACCGATACAATTTCGGCATTATCAAGGCAAGTGTCGTTCTTGTATCGGTGAAACGGTCGGCATATAGTCAACAACAATCACACATGAGTGTTCAAGCCGTATGTAATAATAAGCTTTTATTTTATTTGCAATAACCACTTTAGCGAGTATGGCATGGAAACAAAGCGATCGAAAGCGGTTGAATAACAGTTCTTGTGTAAAAGTCTAGATACGAACCGTTCCCTACTGTTGAAAGGAGGATTAAATAGTAGTTTGTAATTAGATATTATGTAATTACATCGCTGTATGTATCTATTAGGTGACTAAACGCGCGACATGCATTTTGAGTCTGCTGGTTTATACAGACTTTTATTGATTACGTAGGTATTGGAGTTATGTCGACGTAGACGAATAAAATTATATTTGAAATTCACAAATACTGTTTTAATTATAAGGTACGCATTCATTACCGTATCTTATGTAATCTAGCGTCTACATATATATATATATATATATACATACACACAACGTGTAACAGAAAGGTGTAACCATATTTGAAGAGCTTATTCAGTCAATGGTATAGAACAACTTTTACTATGGAACAAACCCTGTATCTCGAAAAAAAAAAAACTTTTTCATAGAAAACTGCAATGCCGCTCGGCTGAAATGTATGGAAGGCCAGATTTTTTTTTTGAGATTTCGGGATTGGCTCCATAGTAAAAGTTGTTCTATACCATTGACTGAATAAGCTCTTCAAAATATGGTTACACCTTTCTGTTACACCCTGTATATACAAGGTGACTTTTTGGTCATCGTCCAAATTCATACTGGAGGCTTGGTGAGTGATCAGCATCATGAATCAATAACAATTTTTGTGAAATTCGTAAAATGAAATTTCGATTCCCCATAGTGATTCACTCGGGAGTTGAACTGAATTTATATGGCAAGCCGAAATTTAATTTTACGAATTTCATAAAAATTATTACTGATCCAAGATACTGATCACTTATCAAGCCTCAAGTATGAATTTGGACGATGATCAAAAAGTCACTTTGTATATAATATACATATTCCAGAGGTGTAGGTAGGGACCATAGATTTCCATCTGCTATGATTTCAACACACATATTTGTTCCACATCCATCTATCAATCTTCAAATATACGACCACCAAAATATGGAACGATTTGCCCCCACCTTTGCGCAAGCAAATGACTGTTGGGACTTTTAAAAACAACTATGACGGAGACTTTTAGATAAACAAAAATAATTAATTAAGTAGTCTTACCATAATTTCATTTATTTTTATCAGTTATTATGTTTTTTTGCAACAATGCTAGTTTCCAATGATTAAAATGTAAATAATTTTGTTATCATTAATGTTTTTATATTTTGAATGAGACATGAATTATTATTATAGAATTAAATGAGACTTGAGGAGATAGTGTGAGGCGTAACGTCGTCGCGTAAACGTTTTTACTCGCCCAGATGAAGGCAGTCTAAATCTGCTGAAACTGGTCGGCTTTCCCGATCATAACACGTATTGAGGTGAGCCGTTTTTATAAAAATCACGAATTATTATTATTATTATTACTGAATAAGTAAACTTACTTATTCGACGGACGACGACAACAAGTTTGTCGTAATATATTTCGAAACAAATTAATACATTTTATTATATATTATAATCTATTTAAAACAATAAAAGGCCAAAAAAAGTCTTAAAAATATTTTTTTTAGTTATTGTTATTACTCTTTTTTTTGCAACACAATTTTTAATGATTTCTCATTATATAATACAAATAATTTTATAACTGGTTGTGAATTTTATTTTAACAATTTTTATAATCTTAAGTACGTAACTACCTGCATAATAAAACCAATTCTGAGGGCTTTAATATTGGTTTTAGTGCTGTCAAAACTAAATTTTCTTCATTGCAAAACAGTCCTTAAGTGTTAGAATTAGAAGATAAACTACCTTGGAAAAATTCAAGTCTTGACAGCAGTAAAACTAAAATTAAAGCCTTTAGAATCGGCTTTAATATGTGGATAATTTTAAGTATGAGATAGGGCAAACTGAAAACCAGCACTGTAAAGTTGAAAAATGCTGAGTTTGTCTCATTTTGTCACAAACATTTGTTATGATTGCTTATTGTTTATATCTATGTTGTGGCAAATAAATATATTTCTATTTCTAATCTAATAAAGTAGGTATTTAAAACCTATCATGCTTTGTCAAGAGATCAGAAAATTAATTTTACTTAACAATCTCTGATTCTGTTTCAGATATTATAATAAATGATTATAATTACATAGAAAAACAGTTAAATGAAATTTTTTTTGTGAGATATATTTCGGGCCATTCGGGTCCGGCATCAGTCACAATTCCCGAATGGCCAGAAATATATCTCATAAAAAATGTTCATTTAACTGTTTTTCTATGTAATCATTTAAAAGACAAAAAGTCAATTTTCAATATTTATTTAGATATTATAATATTTATTTTTTGTTAAATTCTAAAAGAAAAGCCTGATAAGTAAATATATCATAAATAAAGCCACGTTTTGAATTATTTTGCGAGTGAAAGGTACTTTAGTTCTAATTCGCACGTTGATCTTTTATAAAACCGCGCGCGCGCATTAGAAAAAAGATCAATCAAAAAAAGATTAGCTCATCGGTCCGGCAAACACGAAACAATGATATGATATGAAACTTCCACCACACACAGATGTTACATTATGATGCAACGTCCTGCTAGATCAAGGTCTCTCTTGCAACTAGTTTTGTTTGTTTGTTTGGTCAAGATCGGCAGCGCCGGATTTGCGAGTTATCTTTTTGATGACATTTAATTTAATACTTATAAACACAACAAAAATAACAGTTTTCAGCATTTTAGAGATATATTTCGGCCCAGTTTGGAGCCTTCATCAGTCGAATGAGTGAAAGATTTGAATACAGAATGACATGAAATAAAAAAATATACAAGGTGTAACAGAAAGGTGTAACCATATTTGAAGAGCTTATTCAGTCAATGGTATAGAACAACTTTTACTATAGAGCCAACCCTGAAACCTCAAAAAAAAAAATCTGCCCTTCCATACATTTCAGCCGAGCGGTATTGCATTTTTCTATGAAAAAGTTGTTTTTTTTTCGAGATACAGGGCTTGTTCCATAGTAAAAGTTGTTCTATACCATTGACTGAATAAGCTCTTCAAATATGGTTACACCTTAACCTTAATCATAATGTTACTCATCTGTCATCCAGCTGTCAAATTAGTCGGAAGCAAATTATTATAAATTTATCTTGATAGCAAAGGACACATTTCTAAACAACCATTTCTCAAGTGACGTCACACAAAGGCAAATAGAAGTTGCAGCCTTTTCGTAAAAATATTCATCATCATGAGGTTTTTTGGACCAACCTAAGTTATCAAACCTAAATCTCGAAAAGGTTTTAGAATTAACGCACCTTAACATAATTTAATCTATGCGAATTGAAGGAATTGGATGACGAAGTCGTGAAATGGCTGACACATTCAATTCCGCTGTGACAGGCTAAAGAGCAAACGATAAGAAAAAAGAAAAAAAAAACGACAATAGAATTGGAGCCGCTCGTAACATTTTTTGATAACGTTTCTTTCTGGGGAAATTATATAAGGTTATGAATTTATATTGAAGTCTCAATACAAATTATTTATATTTTGACTTGTTGTGAACGCTAAAACTATTGATTTTTGCATATGTTTTATATACTTACACGTTATATTTTATGTGTATACCTTGGGAACCTAACAACAGCATTTTGTCTTTGATCGATTATACGACTTCATGCAAAATAAGAGATTTCAAAACGCCTTTTTTTATTGTTCCTTAAATTATTACAAATCGTATCCTTAAATAAGTATCTAGACAATACAGAAATATTTCGTAAGAATTATTCTAACTTATCAGGATAGTTCGATGGTATCTATGCTAGTATTAACTTAACAATTTAGCCGATTCTGAAGACTTTAATTTTAGTTTTAGTGCTGTCAAAACTTAAAAGATGCCAAAGTAATTTAGCTTCTGTTTCTAACGCTTAAGGACTATTTTGCAATGAAGAAAATTTAGTTTTGACAGCACTAATATCAAAATTAAAGCCTTCAGAATCAGCTTAACTGTACCAATATAGATACTCGTACCAACGTCTTCCACCATAAATATCTCAAACCGCAATTTACATTTTGAGATTTAGCTTATAAGGATAAACATATATAAATTAATATTTCTTCTATGTGTCTTTTAATCTGTCTGTATAATTATAATGATTTTAATGTTTCGTTTATTTGTTTATTTATTTATTACTTATTTTGGAAAAGTAGCGACTATTTTAATAACAATAGTAAAAAACTTGAATTAACTCTAGGATGTCATTTGTAATCTAATATTCTAACTATAACAAAGTTGTAAATGTGTTAATAAGTATAATAATGACGACTTGTAATGAATATTACCAATAATAGTAGTTTACGGGCGATAAGGAATAAATCAAGAGGACGAATTAAAACACGAGCGTAGCTAGTGTTTTAAACGTAACCGAGTAATTTATTGCTCTTACGCCCGTATATCGTACTACGTTTTTCAATGCATAGTGTGAGGAAATAAAACAAATATAATCTTGTGAACTTTAAATTATAATTGGCTCAAAAGGACTGTATCCAGAGCCGTTAAACAGTGGAAAAAAAAAGTATAACATTTATGGTACACAGGAAAGGCTGCAGGTTAGCCAACCATTGTAAATAAATTAAAAAAATATATAATATTAAAGCCCTAGGGCAAAATAATCGACTTTCTTTGATGCATGGTTTTGATGCATAAAAAGTGGGCCTTTACGAGCACTTGCATTGAAAAGATAATAATATGTATTTGTCTATGTCTATGTCATACCGTATATTAGACAAGTTTAGTCTACCTTCTATATACGGACAAAGCTGCGAAAAAGCTTACTGAGATATATATTTTCAACCTGGATCTGTCTCTGAACGAAATAAAACAAGATTGAACTAACAAATGATCTCCCACTGTGTATATCTACTTATTATTTTTATATTGGTAAATTAATGGACTATAATTAGGTAATAAAAAACCAGCCAAGTGCGAGTCAGACTCGCGTACCTAGGGTTCCGTATTGTAAATAATAAATTTAACTTTGTAATTTTTTTCGTGAATTTCTTGACCGCTTTATTTTTCCTATAATCTTTACGTGAACATTATATAAATATGATTTTTTTCATATTTTTGAGTCCACCAGTTTTGGAGATAAGGTGAGGACATACATTTTTTATGATTTTCTAAAGATTTCTCGAAATAGATGCAATTAAATATAGCCATACTATACATTTTTACAATCAGCTTTTTAATACCTACAATATGATACCCATATTGTGCTCAACTTATTTTTATTTGCTATAGTTTTTCTGTGATTGGCCGGTTATGATCTATAATCGTCATTTTTTTCATATTTTTCGGTGTACCAGTTTCGGAGATAAGGAGTGGTGGACATACATTTTTTTTTCAAGATTTCTCGAAACCAGTGCCAATAAATATAGTAAAAGTATATAGCTTTACAATCAACTTTTTAATATCTACAATTTGATACCCAAATTATATTTTTAGGATAATATTTTTTATTTTTCTCACATCTTTTTAGAAATATTTTGAACAATTTAAATTTTTTTTGGTACACCATGATATGTGGGCAATTTAATGCAATTTTTGTGCCAAATTTCAAGTCTTTATCTTTAATGGTGCTAAAGTGATGAGGCTGTGACATACGGACGGACGGACTGACAACGGAGTCTCACCATAAACGGAACCCTAAAAACTAATTAATGACCATTGTATTGTGAAAATGGGCCAACTAGACTATCTGGTAGGCAATATCATTTGATGTTATTACCTCACAAATTTTATAGAACTGACTTCATTAATGTTAGGAGTATGTATTAGAGCATTCATTATTGAATTTCAGCATTTATATTATTGTAATTACACACCTCAACACCGTCTAGGGATATTTTGTATAAAGTTCTTATACTCAAAAAATACTGGCCAGTTTTAAATTAAAATCTTATGAAGAAAGCTTATTTTGTTTGGATTCCAAACTTAAATTTGGAAAAACAAATTAAAAACAAAAGATTTGCGTGGCATAATTTTAGCGAAGTTTGAAGGTTTCAGTTTACCTACTTGTACGTCGTACACAATGTACGTACTGGGGCTCTACCGCGTAATTCTCATTTGTATCAACTTCAAGCAAATGCATGCGGAATTCAACGCGTGCAAAAGAGATGGCATGTTAGGCGGGCGTCGTCGCACGCACGTCAAATTTCAATCTCAAGTTGATAGTGATGAAAATGAGAATTACGCGGTAGACCCACTGGTTCCGCAAGCGTATAGATTCAATTTGTTTAAAAATATGCTTCATGATATCATAGTAAAATTTTACTATGATGATACACACCACAGGAATAAACAAAATTTTCCACTGTTGCGTCATTGAAAATATCTAGATTTTTTGTCAGTCTTTCCGATAACTTCTCCGCTTACACCCTAAATTCAGCTTAGTCAGCCTGAGTATTTTTGAGCTAGGCTGCGATTCAGATACAATTTTGTTTTAAGGCGATATGTAACATTGTTGCTTTAAGAACGGTTTAGCAGCCGGATTGTGAAATACCCGCCTTTTTCTAATTAATCGAAACAGAGCACTTGTATTCAAAATTTACTAAATAGTTCCTCTACAAAACCTTATTATTTATGTTCTGTGCAAAGTTTCATCGCAGAGTTTCCATTAGTTTACGTAAATTAGAATTTTAAAGTTTTCAATTTTAAAATTCTAATTTACAGAAACCTATGGAAACTTTGCTATGGCTACATACACAATACACAGGTTATAAGGTTTTGTTGAATAACTATTGAGTGAATTTTGAATTTAAGTGTTTTGTTTCGATTAATTAGAAAAAGGCGGGTTTTTTATAATCCGGCTGCGAAACGGGTCTTAAGGCTGATATTAGCGTCCCTGTTACTCCATATGCAAAAGTACCCTTAGTGCAAGAGGGACGGATTTGGGGAAAATTAGCAAAAAGTGAGTTTTTTATAAAATGTAATATGTTGTAATATGTTGCTATTAAGATTTGCCATGTAATTAACTGACCATCAAAAGTTACAAAAATCAGCATTTCATTTAACTAAGTCCTAGATACTGCTAAAACCCATATAATAAAATATAATCGCAGTGCAAACCAGGAGAAATGGTGTCGAAAAAAGTCTCAAGTCTCAATTTTTCCAATCGCGTTTCTGTTTAACAGATCCTAAGAAAAAGATTCCAAAAATAATATACTATTTTATCATAATAATAACTTATTTACTGAAGTAGGTATGCAAGCTCTTAAAGTGACGATTTTTGGTATATGTACACAATTTTCAGAGATGGTAGAGCTGATGCCGGGCTCGACTGTGGAGGTACCACCATCTTACTTGGAGACCCCCTCGAAGTAATTCGAGGGAGAGTAAGAGGACAGCTCACAGGCAAAAAACCAGGAGGCCCACCATGCCTGGGACCGATGGATGGCGGTATATCCATCCCTAATAGCCGGGCCTTATATGGAACAGACTGGTGACGGGCAGCGGCGTCACTCGTGCGAGGGTTCCGGCACCGCGCTCACCAACCCGCCTGCCCAGCGTGTGTGAGTATGGGCAATTCATCCAGGATGACCCCCGGGAGTGGCAAAGTCCTGGAAAGTCTTATGTCCAGCAGTGGACGAACTAGGCTGATGGATGGATGGACACAATTTTATTACGGGATTCGCTTATTTGGTTCCTTCAAACAAACTTGCAACCCATTTGAAATATTTGAATAAGTCGATTTTAAGTAAGGGCCACTACTGTCTGAGGACGGTTAGCTTTTCTACAGTCAAGGTCACATCGAGCTATTCACATTAAGCTTGTACCTATCTTATATCCTTCACTATAGTTAGGGTTGCTATGACTTCTAGGAACCAATACGGGACGTTTTCTCTTCCGATGCCCAAAACTCATAACACATACAACGCCAACACGCGGCTTTTTAACTAAAACATACATAGCACGCATGTGTACACAGTGAGACACAAACTGTGTGTTTTCTAAAACTTAAATTAACGTCAAATTACTTAGTTATTTTTTCACCCAGTCATACTCGTATTTTGAAGTTGATTTTAGTTTTGCAATAACTTTGAAATACGGGACAAATACACATGTCGTAATACGGGACGGGATGGTCAAATACGATGAAAGTCTCGTATATTAGATACGTACAGTATTATGCGAATTATTTTTTTGCGAATACCAAAAAAGTGTATAAATTTATTCACGTTTAAACTCTGATTTTTCATTCCGTAGAATTATGACAGTTCAAGGAAAGGGATGGAACTGTGCAAGTAAGCGAGATGAACTGTATTATTTCTCCTTTACTAGCACAGCGCCATCCCTGAAATGTCAGAATTCTACGGAATGAAAAATCAGAGTTTAGGGTATCTTCACAAACAATAGCACATGTTCTTGTTACTTTGTCCTTCTGTCTACCTGTCTCTTAATCTGCAGTATAATTCAAAAACTACCAGACTCATTGAGTTTAAATTTGACATGTGGAGCTGTACATACACGAAAATAAAAAAAAAACAAGTTAGTAAGTTCAACGACATCATATAAGTAATAAAAATTTAAAATATAAGTGAGTTTAAAAATGAAACCGTATTTTTGCAAATATCAATGTACGTCTAGAGAGGATGGCATACCCTAGCAACTTTTTTTATTACCCGTCCAGCACAATAAGATTAATGGCAATGACTTTATTTGCCTTTCATAGAGGTGATTATATGTTGGCAGTATGGCAAAACAGTATGGAACATCATAAATACTGAAACTGGGAAAAGTAAGAAACGAGATAACGAACTTAAGTTAAGTATTAACAATGAAGTCGTTACAGGAGATAAAGAAGTTGCGAATGCCTTTGAACAATTCTTTACTGAAATTCCTTCCTTAACAACTAAAGATTTAAATTCAAGCCCTAGGCTTGCGCAGGATCTTTTAATAGATCACGTACCTCAGTGTCTTTCTGTATTTGCTTTTAAACATATTAATTCATTAACTGTAATTAAAGCATTTAAATCGCTTAACTTGAAAAAAACCGAGGACTTATGGGGCCTATCTGTGAAAGTTATAAGTTCTGTTATTGATTTAATAGCTCCTTATTTGGCATTAATTTTTAATAAATGTGTAGATGATGGTATCTTTCCTGACTTAATGAAGTTTAGTAAATTGATC